>CM062816.1:1757875885-1759135260 GCA_031772625.1 Pinus tabuliformis | reverse complement strand
AGCCATGTCATCTCGAAGATCAGAATCAACTATTTGAGGACAAATAAAACCAAGAGAATTAAACAAAAACATGAAAGACAAAAACACACAATAAGAATGTAGTGCATCTAACTACATGCAACCTATCCTAACCTAAACTAAACAGTGCAGGGTTGGGTCATGTAAAGAAAAACTTTCAATGCAACCAAAGAAGTTTTTCCCTACCTTTAGACCATAATATATGATCGTGAAGAATCAAAACAGAAAGCAATGTAGCGAACAAGTGAAACCATGCAAACATTTGCACTAATTGACGGAAACAGGAAGTGTTCCCACAACAATGTATTGTACTTAACTGCTCTTTCAAGAAATAAACCCCATAATGACAAAAACTACCCAGATTATGACCATACAAAACTTTGCGAAGAGCGTGGAAGTACAAGCCACGAGACATGGGCCTGAAATGAAAAGATACTTCTAACGCGTCTTCAGTGGGATCATGGAAACAACCTTTAGGGAAAGATAAATAGGAAAGACTGGGAAAAAAATAGATCTGTGTCATAAGAAATGTTATCAAGTTGACCACAATCCAAGTTGTTGTGCATGTGAGATTCTTTGATGGATGATGAAAAAGATTCGTTAAGATTATTCCTTGTTTCTACATTACAGATTAGATATTTGATTCAGATGGGATGTAGCAGTAGAAGATCAATAGTCAAATTAAATCTACTCCCTTGGGGGTTGAATAATTCTATGTGGATAAAATAAGCATCCTTTAGGAGTGAGTGAGCATCCCATATGATAACCTGAATCATAAAACTATGCAAAAGAATCATAAACTAACCAAACTCACAAATATTTCCATGGTGACAAGAACCTGACATAACCATCAACGTAGGCTGAAGTGTCCTACTTGCCTAATTAGCTTTGAATCCTAACAATATTGAAAATCCATATGGGAATACATAGTTAGTTTCTTATCAAAACAAGATCCATTACCCAAATCATGATATTCAAAAGAAGATAGATTTTCAAGATTACTGCAAAAATATTCGATGATAAGCATATCATTTTCTTGATTAAATGAAGATATACTTGAAATAAAATCGTCGATAATTTAATTGGACTCCACTTGGAATTGCTGCAAGTCCAAATATTTATGTAAGATCAAATTTCCATCCATCTTACTTGAACAATCATGACCATATAATTCAAAGAAAAGGAAATGATCGGGGTCATGATCATCCAAGGGTTCAACTTGATTAACATTGATTGCTAGAATATCAAGATTGGGAGATGGTTGATTGATAAGTTCAGATGAATCACCATCAAGGGAAAGGTGAGAGAGAAAAATCAATTCTTCATTTGCTAATTGACCTTCCGGTTGAATGATCAATTGAGGTTCAAAACTTGGAACATCAAAAGGAGGAGGACATGGAACAAAAGGCAAGTTCGATTCTTCCTCAGGATGTTGAAGTTCTTTTGGATTAAGAGAACATGATGAAATAAATTCAAAATATTCCTTAGACACTCGGACTAAGAAACGAAATTTCTCATCCAAGAATTTCCTGTCCACATCTTCGTCTCAGAATTCGTAACAAAGATGAAGGAATCAATTAGCGAAATGTTCAAGAGATTCATTGGGTTCCATTATAAGTTGATCAATTTCATTAAGAACATCTTGATATTCGTATTTTTCAAAGACACAACAAAACTCATTAACCAGTGCTTGAAATATGTGAGAGAAGTAGTGGGTAGAGAGTAGCACCATTGCTTCACACAACCATCCAATGTAAGGGTAAACAATCGCGTGAGGATATATTTAGAATAAACACCACTTGAAAAATAAAATTGAACAAATTCAATTACGAAATCAAGGATGGTTTCCGTATCCTTGCCATAAAATTTAAGATGTAACAATTTATGCAAAAAGTCTGTGGGTATTGAAATATTTAAAGCTTCGAAAAACACCTCAGAATTATGATCTGGGATGAAGCCATTAAAGGTAAGAGATTCAAACAGACTTCATAGGCTCAGCTTGTCACCTGGCCCTTCTTCTAGCACCAAAAAGTTGATGGTATTGGATTCCGCCAATATTTTAAGGGGATCTCCCCGATGTGAATTCCTAAATAGACCTCACACCGTTTAGTGTAGGAGTCCCATCCGGTCATACAGTCTGGCCATCATTGGAATGATGTTTATTAACAATCAACACAAGAGAACACCCACTACTTTGGGGCTGCAAGAAACTGAGCTTTGTGAGACATCCAATGTAAGATATAAGACAGAGACTTCCACAGCTAGTGAGGGAAACAAGCCACCAGTTAGAAAAGTAATAGGACTATCCTAAAGGGGGATATGGGAATAAATAGAAACACTTGTTGAATACTTGCAAATTAGTCCACATAATAAATAACAATCGTTAAAGCATAATGAAACTCATTCAATAATAGCCATGGCTAAGCAACAAATTAGTTCATTAACTTAGTATGTAAATAAAGCAACATATACCATAAACATTATCATAATAGTCCAACTACATCTACGATACATGCATGAAGAAATGTTGGTTCATGTGAGCTTTTGATTAAGAGTGTAAGATCCCAAGCACAATGTTACATGGATGAAACATTGTATCCAATAGCGGAACACGAAGCCACAACTTACTTCTCCAAAGAAAGATCTATATCCTATGTCTTACAAGAGAAGCCAAGGCAAGACTTCTAGAATCTAGCCTTCCAAAAATACCTTTGCTTGAGTTATGAGGAGCTATTTATAACAAATATCAATGACCTTTGAGCTTCCCTGTGATTCTCATACTTCTATGATTGTTCATATTCTATACATGACTTGTTACATTCCACGTGTGGCTATTCATATTCCACGTGTGTCACTTTGACTTCATTACATATCACTTATTACATAAGACAATTTAGAAATGAGATGGTGGCCTAATAAGACACAATTGAAAATGGGAAAAAACTCATCAAATGGATAAATTGTTTGCTTCCTCATGGATTTCACTTGTAATGTAAGTGTGCCATGCTCTGAAATCCTATGAGATGGCTTTGACCCAAACTAGAAAGTCCCATTTGTACTACATCTTCACTTTCAGTGCCTCTATCAGTATGTTCTTGGAGTTTGACTATACATTATTCCACAACCATGAGATATTCATATGATCTTTGACCATTTCAATAGCATAATATAGAATGATGTCCTTGGTAATCTCCAAGCCTTCGTGTTCTATTTCCAGTCTGATTTTTCCAATATATTCCCTAATATCCTAGAAGATGACTTCTCTTCCTTTGATTTCTTCAAGAGATATGATGGCGGGCATCCCATGATTTTTCCTTAGAGGCTCAAACCCATTATGCAGTCGATTATATGTAGCCATATTACTAATTGATTGTGCTACCAAATGTGTGTAGTTTTGTAGGTGGAGTCTCAATTGAAATTTGTTTATTTTTGTGGCAACCTTTTCCTTCTTTCCCAAATGCTCCGAAGCATATGGATATTTGGCATTCCACTCATGCATTTGGTTAACTTATCTCTTTTTTATATTTAGGAGTTTCACCATTTCATGTGACTTCTTCTAAATGCCAATGAGAGGAGCCATGACATGTTGTATAATTATCATCTCATCATATAATCACACCATGGTGTCCTCCATTAGCCCCAACTATTCTTGCATGGATGGCTACCATTCTGTAATGTTGAAGTTCTATGATGACAGTTGTTGATTCTCTTTCACAAGATGTTCTACATGTTGCTTCACCGCAACAATTTCTCTTCTCAGCCTGGAATTCTCATTCGACAAGTACTCAAAGTTATCTTGTGCCTCTTGTAGCAAATGCAACATTTTATATCATGATCACCCTAGGATTCCATCTTGTGTTGGTAGTTATCACCTTCTTTGTAGACACTAAGATTAGATTCTGAGGATCCTTTTATAAATATCTATTCCTTTGTTGCATGATCCTATTCTTCAACTGATCGAGAATTACACTAAATACATCCATGACTCTGTTTGCTGGTGGAAGTGTTACCCCCATATCTTTGAATGAAAGATGACCGCCTGTGAGAGGATTTTCTCCTGGAGTATCTGGTTCTTCCTCTATTAGCTAGATGGTATCTTCTTCTTCAAACTATTCCTCTTCCAGTTCTTGAGTCAATTGTTCTCCTTCCAATCTTGGTGTTGCTTCCTCCCCTTGGGACTGCCTCTGCTATTCTTCTTCTATCATTCTCTTCTCTTCCTCTTTTTCTTGTTGCTTCTCCAACAAATCATCCTACTAACACTTCCTCTCTTCTTATTTTTCTTCTCTCCTCTCTTTCTCCTCTTGAATAACTCCTAATTTTAAAGGACCGCCTTTCCATTTCTTGTTGTTGTCACTTGTCAAGGAATACCTGATCCTTTTCTTGGGAGTTACTTTTTTTCTTGAGGTGTTATCTCCTCCTTGTCCTGCACTTGCAAATCTTGATATGGTGGATCATGGGGTGAAGTGGTGTACATTTCTCAATGTGTCTTCATGTTGGCATTGTACCAGTGATCTAGGTGGATATTGGTGGCCACCTGCCAAGTCCACCTGGACCCCCACCATTGTTTCTCTCAGCATTTTTAGTTTCCTTAATTGTAGCACAACTTACTATTTTTTAGAAGTTTTTCGGGTCCTGAACTTCTGGAGCTGTTTTGAGGCCCTAAACGATGTTTTTTTGGGAAATCTGGGGGCAACATGGGTCCATGATTGCTCGGATAGATCTTTCTAACGAGCTATTGTACGTGTCAAACGGAGATCGTATGCCAAAGATACGACCTCGGGAAGTTGATGTACCAATTTACCCAAACGGGGCCCACAGTTTGGCGTTTCATCTCCTAGGGTTAGGTTTTGGAATGTTAAGGGTTTTCCATTGTTTCTCAACAATAAATAGGCCTTCGAGCCTCATTGTAAGACAATTTAGAGGCATGTAGCCACCACATCTCTTCTCAGAGATAAGCTACCATCGCCCTAGCTGGTTTATTTCCATTTCTGGTTGTAAGCATATTTCAGTATTTTCCATTAATGAAATGAAGTATTATTTCCACTGCATCTTTGTGTATATGGTTATCTCTGTAATTTGTTGCGTTCCTGTTTAAATCCGGATTAGTGGTATCAGAGCGGTCTACTTTTTCTCTGTTTTTCTTGCATGTCCCCAACAAGGTCGAGATATAAGGAGTTAGGGCTTGAACTGGTCGAACCTTTGCAAGACCAGCCTCGCAAATCTCGACGGCCTCCCATGGCGGATGAGAAGAAAGATGAGGGGGCAGGAGATCACATCAAAATCTTGCTCGAAGAAGCCCTCGAGCGACAACGGAACGCGATGATGGACAGCGTTGCCCAGATCCTTCAGCGGTTACCCAGAAGCGACGCATCAGCTTCTAGCAGCTACTCTGGAAACGCCACGCCCTTTAAGGTACAAGTTAATTTTGAAATCCCCATATTCGAGGGTCAGATAGACGCAGATGCCGTAGATAAATGGTTAAATCTGCTAGAGGGTTATTTTTCTGTTCATGAATTTTCGAGTCGGGAAAAGATTGTTTTCACTCTTCTCGAAGTAGCCCCCCACGTCAAGGACTGGTGGGAAACCTACTGCGAGTAGAAGGATGAAAGTACTGGCTCACTATTTTTCAGCCACACCCACCTGGAATTCATTCCAGGATGCCATCAAGGAGCAGTACTACCCTGTCGGAAGCTATGAGGATGAATACATAAAGTGGACCACGCTGCGGCAGGGAAGGGACCAAGACGTGCCGGAGTTCACCAATATTTTCCATACCCTTCGCACAAAGTTGGGTATCAAGGATTCAGAGAAACATTTGATACTCAAATACCATGTCTGCCTGCATAAGTACATCAAGGAAGAAATACAATTCCTGAACATCTCCTCGCTCGGCGCAGCATACCGATATGCCGTCAAGGTCGAGCAGAAGTTTAAACAAAAGAAGCGAGACTTTGGATCTGTGAATCAAAAGCAGGGGAAAGGTGCCCCTAAACCATAGAACAAAGGACAAATCCAAGGCGGGACAGCCCAAGACGACCCGCCGAAGCTGCAAGCAAAGAACAGCGTCGCGAATCGAAAAAGGACACTGGAAAATGGTGTGAGTTCCATAAGAGCTCCACTCACAACACAAGTAGTGTCGGGCCAAGCAGTCACTGATGGATGAGCTAAAGGTTTCAGAATCAGATGCATGTTCTGACTCTGAGTCTGAACCCGATAAGGGGAATGACAAAGGGAAGCAGATCATTGATGCAGATCCCAACGCCACTATTGCTACCGCCAAGATCCAAAAAAATGAACTCGAAGATCCAGAGGAGGAGGAGCGTCTCTTCCACTCCCAGATGTGGGTAAAGGGCTCCCCGATACAGTTCATTGTTGATAGCGGGAGTCAAAAGAACCTCATTTCGGCAGAGGTCGTGAAGCGGTTGGGCTTATCGACCACAACACATCCACAACCATACACCATTGGTTGGCTTCACCAAGGACGAGATCTTTGCGTGAGCCAGCAGTGTCGCCTTCCATACAACATCAAGCCCTTCAAGGATGAGGTATTGTGTGACATTGCTCCCCTTGAAGTTTGTGATGTATTATTAGGACAACCATACTTGTGGAAGCGACATGCTGTGTATGAAACAAGGCCCTGTGCTGTTATTATTACATTGGGAAATAAGTTGTACAGGATACCAGAGGTAGCACCACCTACTGCCATCTCTTTGATTACTTCAAAACAATGCAGTAAGATCATTTCCAAAACCAGGAAATTTGTTTTCCTGATGATACGCCCTCAAGGAAAGAAGAAAATGGTGGCTGCAGCCTCCAGACGGGGTCCCTCTGCACGACAACTACAGATGGACAAGGTTGTGGAGGAGTACGAGGACATCTTCACCTCCCCTGCAGGGGTTCCTCTGCACTGTCAGGTCAAGCACTCCATCGATCTGACCCCAGGTGCGCCGCTACCCAATGGACTAATTTATCGGCGCTCCGTTCTGGAGAACAATGAAATCAAGAGGCAGATTCAGGAGCTCCTGCAGAAATGTCACATCCGTCTGAGTTCATCGCCTTTTGGGAGCCCGATCGTGTTGGTACAGAAGAAGGATGGGACATGGAGACTCTGTATTGACTATCGGGCGCTGAACAAGATCACTGTCCATAATAGGTACCCGATCCCGCGGATTGATGACCTCCTGGACCAACTAAAGGGGGTGAAATATTTCAGCAAGATCGATCTGAAGTTATGATATCACCAGGTACCAATCAAACCCTCTGATGTGTGGAAGACTGCCTTCAAATCCAAGGAGGGCCTTTTCGAATGGTTGGTTATGCCTTTCGGATTGACGAATGCTCCTGCAACCTTCATGAGGCTAATGGATGACATCTTGCGGCCATTCACCAACTCCTTTGTAGTAGTATACTTGGATGACATTCTGATCTTCAGCCAGAGTTGGGAAGAGCACCTCCACCACATCCAACAGGTTCTCCAAACACTGCGGCAACACAAGCTATGTGCCATTTTGGAGAAATGCACTTTTTGCATGACCCAGGTTTAGTATCTGGGATACATCATTGATGAACAGGGGGTGCATGTCGATCCAGCCAAGATCCAAGTCATTTGGGATTGGCCATCTCCAACCACTCTAACAGAGCTCCGCAACTTTCTAGGTCTTGCCAACTTCTACCGCAGGTTCATGTTCGGATTTTCTCATATTACTTGGCCCTTGAGTCAAGTCACCAAGGGAGGGGCGAAAGCAAAATTCTTTTGGTCTGAATCTCAACAGAAGGCATTCATGGAGTTGAAGGATCGCCTCTGCACAGCCCCAGTGCTCGCATTACCAGATTTACAACAACCATTTTAGGTCGAGACAGATGCCTCTGACTATGCTATTGGGGCAGTCCTTACTCAACATGGACATCTAGTGGCATATCACAGTGAAACACTTTCAGACACAGTCCGGAAGTACCCCAATTATGATAAAGAGATGTATTCCATTGTACAGGCCTGCCGACAATGGAAGCATTAAATTTTGGGGAAGGAAACGGTCATCCACATAGACCACCGACCCCTGCAGTTCATACAGACCCAAGGGAAATTGCAGAATGATCGCCATCAGAAGTGGTCTACATACCTGCAACAGTTCTACTTGAATATCAAGTATAAGAAGGGCAACACTAATAATGTTGCAGATTGCCTTAGTCGACCACCGATCATGGCGTTAACCACCGTGCTCAAATCTTGTGGGCACAAAACTTCTGATTGGCCACTTCTCTACAAAAGCGACCCAGAATTTGGCCACACATACCAGACACTCTTGGAGGGTCGGCATGTTCCAAATTTTCACCTCCAGGATGCCCTGTTATGCCACCTGGGTCACCTTTGTGTTCCTTCAAGTGAGCGTACCAAGATGATTTGGGAAGCACACTACAGTCGGTCTGCTGGGCATTTCGGGGTCGAGAAAATAGTGGCAGTACTGCAAATTATTTCTATTGGCCGAATCTTCGACAGGATGTTGGGAAGTACATCAGATCATGTACTGCCTGTGCCATTGCCAAACCGACCATTAAGAAGCACAGCCTCTATACCCCGTTGCCTACCCCTATTCGACCTTGGGAATCCATCTCCATGGATTACATGTCAGGCTTTCCTTCCACTAAGCATGGAAATGACTGTGTTTTTGTGGTCGTCGACAGGTTCTCGAAGATGGCCATTATGGCGGCCTGCAAGAAGAGTATCACAACAGAAGCCACTGCTAAACTCTTCTTGGAATGAGTGTGGGTGCACTTTGGGATCCCACAGTCTATCATCTCAGATCGAGATAGTCGGTTTCTCAGCACATTTTGGTCCAATCTCTGGTCAATGCTGGACACCAAACTAACGAAGTCCACAGCCTTCCATCCTCAAACTGATGGCCAGACAGAGGTTGTCAATAGGATGATTGTGCACATTTTGCGCATGTATAACTCAAAGCATCCACGCACATGGGACGAGAGCCTCCCCTATGTTCAGCACAACTACAACCAAGCTCTTCACAGCTCCACTGGCCATAGCCCTTTTCAGGTGGGTTTGGGTTTCCAGCCACTATGCCCCATTGATGTGGCCATGCCACTTGCAGCTACTCACATAAATTCAGCTCATGTCCAGTCCGAAACAGATAAGGCCACTAGCTTCATTGAGCGCATCCAACATATTCGCCAACAGGTCCATGACATTATGGAGAAATCAAATGCCAAGTACAAGCAACAACATGATCAACATCGGGTGCCACACAAGTTTTAGGCGGGCGACAAAGTCTGGTTGCATTTGCAAAAGGAACGCCTTACTGGAGCCTATCGGAAATCGAGACCACTCCGATATGGTCCTTACACCATTACTAAGGCTATGGGAGACAATGCATTTGAGCTCAGCATTCCCCCATTCCTTGGCCTGCACCCAGTGTTCAATGTGGACCGCCTTCGACCATACTTTCCACCATTGCTAGACACATCCGACATTGCAGAACAGCTCAAACCCACAGAATTAAATCCAGATTGCATGGAACAAGCTGCAACTGATCGGATCATGGACACACAGATCAAGAACACCCGCCAACAGAATATCCAACTGTATCGAGTTGTCAAAGTAGGCCAACTCCTTCAGCAGGGCAAGTGGCTCACCAGGGAACAAGTTCAGCAAAAGTTTCCTCATCTTATGGAGGAACTCAACACAATGGGGACCATTGCTTCCTAAGGGGGGAGGAATGATCCAGGTGGATATTGGTGGCCACCTGCCAAGTCCACCTGGACCCCCACCATTGTTTCTCTCAGCATTTTCAGTTTCCTTAATTGTAGCACAACTTACTATTTTTTAGCAGTTTTTCGGGTCTTGAACTTCTGGAGCCGTTTTAAGGCCCTAAACGACGTTTTTTGGGAAATCTGGGGGCAACATGGGTCCATGGATAGATCTTTCTAACGAGCTATTGTACGCGTCAAACGAAGATTGTATGCCAAAGATACGACCCCGGGAAGTTGATGTACAAATTTACCCAAACGGGGCCCATAGTTTGGCGTTTCATCTCCTAGGGTTAGGTTTTGGAATGTTAAGGGTTTTCCATTGTTTCTCAACAATAAATAGGCCTTCGAGCCTCATTGTAAGACAGTTCAGAGGCATGTAGCCACCACATCTCTTCTCAGAGATAAGCTACCATCGCCCTAGCTGGTTTATTTCCATTTCTGGTTGTAAGCATATTTCAGTATTTTCCATTAATGAAATGAAGTATTATTTCCGCTGCATCTTTGTGTATATGGTTATCTCTGTAATTTGTTGCGTTCCTATTTAAATCCGGATCAACCAGTTCTTTATCTTCTCATCTTCTGCTATAGACATCGATGAGTACCCCATATTGTGACTGATCCTTTGACAATGTTTCATGACAATTCTCCTGGGATCGTATCCATGGAAGTCTTTATTGGTGAAGTGTAGGTGGTCCAACTCTTGCATATATGTTGTTATCACCTTGTGGCTCTTTAACTCTTACATTTTGATCCTCAACGGAAAGATAGGCCAAGGGGATTTCCTCATCCTGTGAAGAATTCCTGAAAATCCTTGTCCAACTGATTTGCTACTTCTTGCATGACCACTTTGCTGGTCACATATCATGGCATAAGAGGAGGGGATATTTGACAATCGAAGCACTTGATGTATGTATCCTTAGTAGCTGAAAACTAGTTTGTGATATATTGAAGTGATTCCTTTACCTGATCAGTCATGAAAGGAGGACCAATCTCAAATATCATGTGAAAGATAACTCCAAGGAAGTGTTCAACCAATTTGTCATATATGCCTTTGAAGCTTTCTTCTAATAACACTTTGTAGTGGATTAAACTAGGAACTTATCCTCAGGGGTCCAGTTCCAATTCATTCTTGGGAACTCATACATGCACAGATTCTTTTTCCTGGTTCCCCTGTAAAGATTCCTTTTCCTTCCCCACCTGATGTTGCAACTCAAATGATAGGATATCCACCAATTAAAAGTTATACCATAGGTCACCATTATGTTGAGCTTGTATATCCAATCCTCTTTGAACACCTTAGTGTTCTTACACCCATACAACCGATAATAAATGGATATCAGGTATTGATATGCATCTCTGAGAATATTTGTTAGATACACTATGGATGGGAGATGGAGAAACTTGGCAGGTTCTCGACACCATGATTTGATAATGTCACTAGTGTTGAGGGTTGCCCATCTTGTGTAGAATTTTTCATTTGAATATTCATTGGGCTTGAGCATCTTATAATATGTCTGCATAACTTCACCATTATAGGTGGTGAGATGACCGCCACTCTCACTATGTAACACGAGGTGAGAATCATCCATATGGGTATTGATCCATTCAATCACCTCTGCACATGTCACGGCCAGTAATCTGCATGTGACCTTGTGCATCTTGGACTTCTTGATGTTGATGTATGCATGCAAATATTATAGGTTCTCTGCAAGCCTTTCCTACATAAATGTGTTGTAAATCTTCCTCCACGTGACCTTTGTATCCTTATCAATAAAGCACTATGTATCTGCATATATGGGGATATTTGGCTTTATTACTTCTACAGGTTCATCAGTGCTTGCTTCTGAAGGTTCCTTGGAGGTCACTTTGCGAGGTGTCATGGCTCCAATATATGATGATAGAGTGGTAACACTTGTAGCATGAACACTTGTTTGTGGAAACACACTCATAGTGACAATATTAGCTTAAAACAACCTACTTATGCAATAATACTTGTAAATGGATACAAAGAGACATCACATATGATAGAACATGAAAAAATATGAAATAAAATGAAAAATAACTTGCATGCAAGAGAAAATGAGCATGCAAACTAGGAGGATGCACTTTCAGAGCATGAAGGAACATGCAGGGTTATTCATGGCTTTGTAGTGCACTCACACGCTTAAGCAAGTGGAATAAATAATCTAGGGCACACTAGTGCACCCTGAAGGGTTGAAATGATTGAATAATGGGCCTTTGGGTCTTCCCTATGCACTCATGCACTCAAGGAGACAGGGAGGGTGCATGATTTCACTCCAAAGGGATGAAGTATGAGGTGACAAGTTTTCGCTCCTTCACAATGCACCCATGCACTCAAGGTAAAGGAGGGTACATTGTCATGGTGAAGAAGTGTGCTATAGAGGAAAACATGATCAAATAGGGTGTAGTTTTCATGGTTTGTTGGGCTTCGAGCTCAAGAAGTACAATCTACATGTTGGAAGCTCATAAACAAGTTTCAACAACAATATTTGATGCTAAGATGAGGAAAACAAAGATCTGCAAGGCCTTATAGTTGTTTTCACATTCAAGGTGGAATCTGAAAGGTTTGAAGAATGTGAAGATTTTTTGCATGCGACAACATATTAACACTTGCAATATGAAAATTTGATGTAAAATCCAGCAAACAAAATAAAAAACAAAGTATCCACAACAAGAAAAGAAAGATTTGGAACTAAAATCATGAAACAAAATGAAGAGATTTGATATGCAAAAATTACTTGATGCACTGGTTAATGAAGAGACTCTTGATTCCCAGTTGTATGCCCAAGTCAGATGGAATGATTTAAAGAATTTAACATCCAAAAACTGATTCATTCATGAGTGCCACTTATCATCGCTTGAAAGTATTAGATAAGAGAACTTAAGTGGGATCCTATTTTCTAGGAGTGCGCCCACATGCAACAAGATGGAACATGCATGCATCCATATAGGATGCATGTCTTCGTCATGAAGGAGTGCACTCATGGAGAGAACACTTGTTCAACATGAAGGATTGCACTCAAGGAGGGTGCACTCCTTTGACATTAAGGAGTAAGCTCAAGTTGAGCGAACACCTACACGAACTTGGAGTGCGCTTTTGCTTTTCTTAGTGTTTTTCTTACTTTTGTTTGCTTTTTTCATGCTTTTGAGTGTTTTTCGAGTGTGTGCATGATGATAAGGAAAATTTCTAAGTCAATAAAGATCATGAGTTCACCTAACCATGGACTAACGAACTCAAGCACTTCTAATGGTTAAGTGACAATGCTTAAGAAACATTGACTTAGGAGGATGCAACACTAGAAGAAAACACATAGATAACAAGTCAAATAACATGATGAACCAAGGGGGCTTGAAACAATAATTATTGTAGGCTCCATAATTGACATAGGAAAAAATATTAGAAGGTCATTGTCACAACAACAGGAGGTGGTTTAGTATGCTTCGTAAATATACACAACTAAATTTTCAAACTATCATACTTTTGTCTAGATTGTTGAGATGATTTCCTTATCAATTGTTTAAATCCAAGCTTTCACTAAGAGTATTTTTTATCATTGAAAAATTGTAAAACCAAATGCACCAACCTAGGCACTCAACATTAAAGAATGGATTGTGCAAATGCGCTAGTGATTGTTGGAAAACATCAAAAATCAAGAAAAAAACAAAGGTTCCTAAGGTTTCCATTTAAAAAATAAAACCGCGTAATGTCACCCAAGAATATTTTCATAGATCACCGTGGTTATTTCTTTGAGGGCCACATGGATTCACATAAGTGACATGAGATTATTCTATGGGGAAAATAAACTTAAATGAGAAAGAACCAAGTGAAAGGAAAAGGTTAAGGAGATCAATCTCAAGCCATTACACCAATAAAGTTGAGTTAGGGAGCCCCTAAAGGAATCCTTTTGTCTCGCACAAGATTGATCAAATATCAAATCTCATCAATGAGCCAAGGGGAGGCAAGGATTGTTCTAGTGCCTATAAATATCACTATATTTGGGACCATATTCATAGCAAGGTTATGCTTCCAAATTATCTCATAATTAGCATTTGTTAGGTCCCTATGATACTAGTGTATTCCCCTTATTATTATTGTTTTGCTCATGTATCCCCCATGTTGTTATTGTTGTGTCCCATAGAATCCCACTATTGTTATTATTGTGCCCTTACATTATTATTGTTATGTAGGCTCTAATTATATTGTGACACCTTAGACTCCTATATATACCAAGGAGGTCTTATCATTTGTATCATCCAAGAATTGTTCATTTATGTAACGTAAATGAGGTTTACCCCTTGAACAGGATAATTTTTAAGTCGTTGATCTATCTTTTCGTATGTTTTGTGAGCTAGTTGCATAATATTTGGTATCAGAGCTTTGGATTCTAGGGTTTCACTTCTTCAAATAGGTCATCTTGGAATTTTCGCAATATATTTTTTTCTATGAGGCTTCAAAAGATAAAATATTAACCACATATAGCAGAAATATTGGTGAACTTTGTGTCCGAATTTCAGATCTTGGTTCGCTATATTTTTAGAGATATGATCCAAGGAAGTTAGGGTTTTTGTAGGCTCCAGAATTCAATCTCAAATAGGTGACCTAGGTAATATCGTCATAACTTTCTCTTCGAGAATTGGATTTGAATTTTGTAAAAAAAGTCTGAAATAGCACAGACTTTAGTTTTTTTTGTACCATTTTCAAGGCCAAAAGTCAACAAAGTGATACGTGGCACTTCATACATGTTCACGCTACTGAAATATTCGTTAATAAAGTCATCATGGGAGATTGGGAATAAATATTTCTTGAAGAATCCAATCTTGGTCCGACTTGTGGGTCTGGAAGGAAGACTCAGAGTGCTACAATAGGATGGAAGTTCAGACCTTGGAGATGTGAAATTACAGAGATACAATAGTTTCAATATCACGCTCCTAAAAAACAAGAAAAAGGTGTGTAATTTTTTAAAATTTTGCATAACTTTTGTTTTAAAAATCAGTTTAAGTGACACACCTAGTAAGCACCAAAAACCTCTTCTATGATGCATGAAGAAGAGGAACAAATGCAACATGATATATAAAAATTACGTGACCAAATGCAACAATTTTCACTCTCACAAAGAGTAACCAAAAATGAATTGGAAGCGATGATGAATGTTAATTGCATGGTTTAAAAGGGAACATGGATGGTTTATAATTAAAAATAAAAATTGACATGGAATGCTTGAAGGATGGTTTAGAAAGAAAAATGTAAGGCTTGGAGGATGGTTTAAAAGATGAAATGGAAGGTTTGACGGAAGGTTTGACAAAGTTGCTACAAGAAATGCTTCCTAATGGCGACAAGGTATTCCATGAAACTCATGATGAGAAAAAAAAAAAGAATATTAATCATGATTTTAGAGACTCTAACTTTGGGTTTAAAGCCTACCACATTCCAAAGATTGATATGAGGAATTTTTATGGCAAGGATCCGGTAACTTGGATACTACAGATGGAGAAATATTTTTATCTACATGATTTGCAACCCTCACAAAAGGTACATATTGCATCTATATTTAGAACCCAATCAATTTGTATGGTATAGATGGATTTTTTCTCGTAAACCACTTGTCACCTGGTCAATTTTTACGGAGGAAATGATAGCACATTATGAGGATACAAAGAGAAACATCTTCTTTAGCCAATTGATAAATCTCAAACAAAAGGGTTCAATGGTGAAGCACATTGAAGACTTCCAAAAATTGAATATTAGGGTAACTGATATTCTAGAGGAGCATAGGATTGATGTCTTCATAGGGACTTTAAAGGATAACATCCAACATGAGGTTCACCTTTGGGAACCTGATTCATTGGAGAAGGCATTCAGGGTGGTAAGAAAAGTTGAAAGAAAAATAATGGCAACAAGAAAGTCTACCACTCACAACGATAAAGATGGAAGTGTTTTTGTTCCTAGTCTTCCACAACCTACAAGGTTCACACCACAACAATTGGAGGAAAAAAGAGAAAAAGGGATTTGTTATAGTTGTGATAGAAAATACACTAAAGGCCATAAGTGTGTTGAGAAGAAATTATTCTACATAGATTGTGAATAGGAGGAAGAAAAGGAACAATAAACATCAAAAGAGAAGGATATATTCTAGGAACAAACCCTAGAGAAAGAAGAAATGAATCTGACCATATCTTATAATGCATTGGAAAGAATTACCACTCCTCAAACTCTCAATATAAAATGATATATCAAGAAGAAAAAGGTAATAGATCTGATTCATTTGGGTAGTACCCATAATTTTATTCCTTGTAAGATAGTTAAGGAATTGAATTGCTTCCTATATCCATCACCAAAGTGTCAAGTGATGGTTGCAAATGAAGGAGCTATAAATTTCTCTGGAAAATGTCATAATATCAAGCTAACCATGAGGGAATATGTATTGAATAGTACAATGCTTTCCATTCCAATGGGTGGTGTTGATGTTGTACTAGGAGTCCAATGGTTATAATATTTGGGGATGATAGCTTTTAATTTTCAAGAACTTTTCTTGAATTTTTTTTGGGAAGGAAAGGAATTTGAATTAAGGGGTATCATAGGGAAACTAGGAAATATAATAATCTCTAATGGCATGACAAAGATTCTAAAGAAATAACAATGGGGCGTAATTGCACAATTATTCTCACTAGAGGTTCAAACATCGAAATCATCTATTTCTCCAGATCTCCAAAATGTCTTGGACAATCATTCCAAGGTATTTGAGACTCCCAAAGGCCTCCCACCTATTCATGATCATGATCATGCTATTCATTTGATTCTAGGAAGTGTTCCTCCAAACATCAGACCTTACAGATATCCCTATGCCTAAAAGCATGAAACTAAACGTATGGTTGTAGAAATGCTATAGGCAGGTATAATTCAACCTAGTCAAAGTTATTTCTCTTCTCCAGTAGTATTGGTGCACAAGAAGGATGGATCATGGCATGTGTGTCTAAATTATAGGGAGCTCAACAAGATCACTATTAAATATAGATTTCCCATTCCTATCATTGATGAATTGTTTGATCCGGATCTCTTCGGCTACTGGAATTAACCAAGATATTTGCTTCTATGATGTTAGCATAAATGCATGTGAAATATTATGAAAAACCACATGTGCATGCTTTAAAGAAGATGCAACATAATGATGACCATCAAGTAAAAAATCACACATATATTGATAACTCTATTCACCCATTGTGAATTACATCTCTAGGCTTGGTGTCAAGAGTGGGGAGGTTGTTTAATTAAATGTTGTAGAATGATGATGACGTACATGGTATATTCTTTGTCATTACAAGGATAAATTCCCTCATATAGAATGCCATGTCTCTCTACGAGGCGTTCTCCTTATAGGAACTCTCATTCATATGGGCCCTCCTTCAGCATGCCAAGATAATAAATTCTCATATTACGTGGCATACAAGTAGCCTTAAACATAATGGTAAAAATGATCTAAACAACAAAAACACCATCTCAAAAAAACAAAAGAGAGACATGGCATCACTGCATCATATACCTCCACTTTCAGGGATGGCCTGAAAATTCAAATCTCAACTGATGAAATGGATTGCACCATTAAATTCATGGCGTGAAATTGTGTCAAACAACTATAAACTTGGCCCCTTTCTAACACCATCAAAATCTGGACCCTCGGAAATCTCGAAAATTCCCCCAAAGATTTCTTCTTGGAGATGGGTGAAAAATCCACTACTTGGATGAAAATTATGAGCCCACCTCATGTTTCCTGCAAAATTTTGAGAAAAATGACTATAAATTCAACATCATTTTGCCTCAGTAAAAAATCAACCTCCAAGGGAATCTTTTAGATTCCTCAATATTCTACGAAGATTCCTCACCGCTGATTGCTTGAAATTCTGCTGCTCAGATGAGGAAACAAAACACACCATCACGTTCCCTGCAAAATTCTATTTCATTTCATTATAAACTTGACATGATTCTGTCACTTTGAAAAATTTGTCCTCTGGGGAATCTTTTAGGTTCCTCATTGATTTTGCATGGAATAGTTTGTGCAATATTCCAAGGAATATTCCCTTGGAAAATTCTTGTCTCGAAAAACATGCACATAGGATTCTTGCTAGGCTCTGGGTTTCAGCGTGTTCAAGTTTCCTTTGTTCGACCTCCAATCTCTGTGCTCTTCCCCTCAGCCACATATGGGTTTTGGTTTATAATAACATTTTCAGTGGAGTTATCAAACATTGGGTGATTGGTTTAATGGAATCGGCCTACTTTTTCTATGGTGAGGACTGAGGGTCGAATCTCGCCTGCGGAAAAAATACATAAACGATTTTTTTTGTTTTTTGTTTTTTTTTAATTTTTTGTTGGGCAGTTAATCACTAACTGTTGGCACGTAATATTTGTTTTAACTATTGGTGACAATTGGTTACGGTTTTGGCATTGTTTGGTGTTGTTTTTAATTCTGGCACATAATGAGTTTTGGTGGTATGGTTTTATGATATGGGTTGTTACATTAGCGGTTGTGGAACATGGGTGGTGGTTATTGTAACATTGGCATGTGATGTTTGAAGGTTTATGTGGGACCGCATGTGGGTGAGTTGGCCAATTGGATAGGCGGGTTCAAATCCTGTCGGTCCCAGTGGTACGACCTTTTAAATGGTTGATATATATAACATATATATCTTCAATGTTGTTTTGTGGGGCGGGTTTGTCGGTGGGTGGCTCACCTGCCACGTATTGTAACATGTGGGTTATGTGGGTCGGGGATTGGCAGGGGTGGCGGTTTGCCAACCCAATATATATATATATATATATATATATATATATATATATATATATATATATATGACCCTTAAAATCTGTTCGACAGTTTTTTACCATTATGGCTTAAGATATATGTATATGTATATGTATATGTATATGTATAAGTATATGTATATGTATATATATATATATATATCTATATATATATATATATATATACATATACATATACTTATACATATACATATACATATACATATACATATATCTTAAGCCATAATGGTAAAAAACTGTCGAACAGATTTTAAGGGTCACTGACAAAATTAACAAGGTGATAAATTCACCCGTTTCAATGGTCGGAATCCATGCGCTGGAAAATTTCGAATTGTTGCCTCGTCAGTGGTTGCCACTGGGGCCTAGTTTGACCAAAAATTTGATCGTGAATATCTTGAGCATACAAACTCAGATTTGAGTGTCATTCATGTCGGTGGAACCAAGACGTTTAGCACTATGATCTGGTCCTAGTTTTGGTGAAAGTCGAGAACTTTGGTTTTTGAGCTTTTCCATAGCCATTGCTGAATTTTGAGCGTTTTTGGAGCCACCTAGATCATTCCTCCCCCCTGAGGAGCTTTTGGTCCTCCAGAAGCACGAACATAATATGCAACTCTTGTGTTGCAATGTCTGCACAACAAGTGTCCTGACATGCCACACTTCCCTCTTCTTCACCCTTGTTCTTCAGAAGCATAAGTCATGAACTGACACCTGCATCCTCTACAAACCTATAGTATAATATTTGCAAACTACATGCTCAATTACATGAACAATCATGACCCAAGCATCCCCATACTTTCCAAGAGTTTATAACACACACTCTTTGGTCAAGTTTACATCATAATAAAAATCAATACCCCAACTATCAATTAAAGGCCAAAAGATCATTGTTTCTTTAATAAGCGATGGAAAACACATCATCACTTTTACAATTATATTGCAACACATGATTTACAAAATGTGGCCATGAAAAGCTACCATATCTAGTAAAACCATCTCTCACTCATCAAAGTGAATGGGTCATCATCCTAGAGCTGATTCGCTTGTTGAACAACTTTTCCAACTGGTTCCTGCATGAGCGCTTTGTCCTTGAGACACTGCTTTGGATGGAGCCTCCAACATGTAGTCCTTTGATGTCCACTTCTATTGCAATGATTGCAAAAAGTATTCTTCCTCCATACCTTCTTAAACTTCTTCCTTCCCTGATGTGGAGAAGGCATTTCACGCCTCGTCCTCTTTCTTGTTGCCATTCTCTTCCAGCACTCAACAACCACATGGTTATGTAAACCAAAAAAACTACATGGTTTTCTACGCCATGATTTTTTCTCATCATTAAAAATATTCTTGTAATCAAAATGAACACTAGAATACTGAGACTTTTTATACCTTTCTATATTGTCTTTGGTGCAATTCTAGCGATGAGAGATTGCCTTAGATATTCCTCTGCAAGATGCATTGTCATGGGAGGATTGTGATGTGTTCCAATCATCCTCTTTCTCTGATGGATTCAAAAATTTCTTGGAAGCTTTTTCCTGCCTTTGAACACTCTCCTTTACTGTACCCCAAACCTACAAATGAAGGTCTTTGTACAACCTCCAATGGCTGAGTCATTCCTTAGCCATTAACACCAAGTCCTCCTCCATTATACCCCATCTTGGTAAGAAGTCTCATGTAGTTCCTAAAATGGGTACCTCCATGTTTCCAACTGAAATAACGTCATGTGCAAATGAAACTGAAGAATGATCAACATTGTTTACCTTAGATGTCAAGTTTGAAACATGTGATGATGGCTTTACTAAGCCTTCGTTGTGCTTCAAATTTTCCAAGGCCTCTTCCGTGGCTCATATCTAAAGTTGTAATATCTGCTTCTACTCTTTTTCTTCTCATAGAAGTCTCCTCAATTCAAAATTCTATTCTTGAAGGCTCTGATTGATCTCCTCATCTGAATGATGAGAAGACGATGAGGAATATGAATAATCACTAGAAGATGGAGATGGAGCATCATCCTTTTCTCTTCCTTTCTCCTATTCCTCTCTTTCCATCTTCTCCTCATAATCTGCATACATTAAATCTACCATGCATGCCATCCTGAGGGGGTCCTCATAGAGATATTTTTGATCCTCCATTTTCCTTCTTGTTGCATGTTCAATCTCTGGTTATCATTCACACTCGCAATTCACATTAGCAAGAAGACCACTCTCATACCAAACTTGATCCGGATCTCTTTAGCTACCAGAATTAACCAAGATCCTTTACTTTTATGATGTTAGTAGAATTTCATGTGAAAGAGTATGAAAAACCACATGTTCATGCTTTAAAGAAGATGAAACATAATGATGACCAAATCAAAGAACACCCACACATTGATAACAAAGTTCACCCAACGTGGGTTACATCTTTGGGCCCGATTTCAAGAGTGGGGAGTTCACTTCATTAAATGCTACAGCATGATGATGATGTATATGGTATATTCTTTGTCATTACAAGAATAAATTCCCTCAACTATAGTTCCATGTGTCTCCATGAGACGTTCCCCTGCTAGGAACTCTCACTTATATGGGCCATCCTTCAACATGAAAAGATAATAAATTCTCACCTTACGTGGCATACAAGTATCCTTTAACATAATGTAAACGAGGATCTCAACAACAAAAACATAATCTCAACAAAAAAAATAAAGACATGGCATCACTGCATCATATACCTCCACTTTCAAGGATGGCTTGAAAATGCAAAGCTCAGCTGATGAAATGGACAACATTGTTGAATTCGTGGCATGAAATCATGTCAAATGACTATAAATTTGGCCCCTTTCTAACACTATCAAAATTTGGACCCTCAAGAATCCCGAAGATTCCCCCAAAGATTCCTTTATGGAGATGGGTGAAAATCTATTCTTTGGATGAAAATTCTGAGCCCACCATCATGCTCCCTGCGAAATTTTGAGAAAAATGACTATAAATTCAACATCATTTTGCCTCGGTCAAAAATCAGCCTCAAATGGAATCTTTTAGATTCCTCAAGATTCTATGAAGATTTCTCACTACTGATTACCTGAAATTGTGCTGCTCAAATGAGGAAACGGACCACACCATTACGTTCCCTGTGAAATTCTGGTTCATTTGAGTATAAACTTTATATGATTATGTCATTTTGAAAAATTTCCCTCAAGGGAATATTTTAGATTCCTCATTGATCCTGCATGGAATATTTTGTAGAATATTCTAGGGAATATTCCCCTAGAACATTCTCATCTCAAAAAATGTGCACACAGGGTTCTGCCTCAGCTGTGGGTTCCAGTGCGTTAAAGGATCCTTCGTACGACATTCGATCCCTATGCTTTTCCCCTCGACACATAAACGGGTTTTAGTTTATAATAACATTTTCGACGGAGTTATAAACCATTGGGCCATTAGCTTAATGACATCAACCTCTTGTTTCCATGACGGGGACCCGGGGTCGAATCTTGTCTGAGGAAAAAATACATAAATGGTTTTTTTTGTTTCATTTTAATTTTTTTTTGGGCGGTTAATCACTAACTGTTGGCATGTAATATTGGTTTTAATCATTGGCGGCAAGTGGTTACAGTTTTGGCATCATTTGGTGTTGTTTTTAACTTTGACACATAATGAGTTTTGGTGGTGTAGTTTTATGATATGGTTTAACACCCTGTTACATTGGCGGTTGTGGAACATGGGTGGCAGTTATTGTAACATTGGAAGGTCATGTTTGGAGGTTTGTGTGGGACCGCCCAGCTGGCCGAGTGAGTTCAAATCCTGCCAATCTCAGTTTTATGACCATTTAAATGACTTATATATATAACATATATATGTTCAACATTGTTTGGCGGGGCATGTCTGTCGGTGGGTGACTCGCTCGCCACATATTGTAACATGTACGTTATGTGGGTCGAGGTTGGTGGGGGTGGCGACCCACCAACCCAACATATATTATTTTTATTTTATTTTAAGCAATAATGGTCAAAAACTGTTGAACATATTTTAAGGGTCACTGGAAAAATTAACGAGGCAACAAATTCACCCATTCCGACGACCAAAATCTGTGCACCGGAAAATTCCAAATTGTTGCCTCGTTAGTCGCTGCGATTTGGGCCTAGTTTGAAAAAAACTTTGACTGTGAATATCTTGAGCATACAAAATCATATTTGAGTTCTATTCACATCATTAGATCTAGGGTGTTGAGCATTACGATCCAGTGCTAGTTTGGGTGAAATATGATAACTTTTATTTTTGAGCTTTTCCATAGCCACTGCTAAATTATGAGCATTTTTGGAGCCACCTGGATCATTGTTGGATTAATTACATGGAGAAATTTACTTCACTAGGTTGGATCTTCATTTAGGATATCATCAAATTAGAATAAATAATAAAGACATTCTAAAAACAACATTCAAAACTCAAGAGGGTCATTATGATTTTTTGGTCATGCCTTTTGGCCTTACTAATGCACCTTCCACATTTCAAGGCTACATGAATTCCATTTTAAAACCCTTCCTTAGAAAATTTGTGTTAGTAATTTTTGATGATATACTAATCTACAACAAGTCTTGGAAGGATCATGTTCAACATGTTGACAAAGTGCTCAAACTATTAGAGGAGAAACAATTATATGAAAAAACATCCAAATGTTTCTTTGGAGTATAGGAGGTGTAATATTTGGGTCATATTGTATCTCATGAGGGCGTTAAGTTAGACCCTAAATAAATTAAAGCCATTAAGGAAAGGAATATCCCCACAACCATAAAGAATCTTCGAGGATTTCTTTGGTTGACAGGGTATTATTGGAAGTTTGTTAAGAATTATGGCAAAATAAAAACACCTCTAACAACATTACTATAGAAAGAGGCATTTTCTTGGACTCCGGAACCAACTAAAGGCCTTTGAACATATTAAAGAGGCAATGTGTCAAGCATCGATACTAGCTATGCCATACTTCACAAAACTTTTATTATGGAATGTGATGCCTCAGGAAATGGAATTGGCATTGTTTTAATGCAAGAAGGAAAATCCATTTCTTTTGAAAGTCACCCAATCAAAGGAAAGTATTTACACTAACCTATTTATGAGAAGGAAATGTTGGCAATACTACATGCACTAAAGCAATGGCGACCTTACCTAATGGGAAGACATTTCAAGGTAAAAACAGATCATGATTGTCTTAAATACTTTTTGGAACAAAGATTATGTTTAGAAGAGCAACCAAAATGGGTCACAAAGATGTTGGGTTATGACTTTGAAATCATTTACAAAAAAGGGAAGCAAAATATTTTTATGGGTGCACTCTCAAGAAAGGATGAGGATGTGGAAGCATTTCTTTGTGCCATTTCTACTATCCAACCTGATTGGATAACCAAAGAAAGGGATGAATGGAAGAATGACAAAGAGGTTTGGACACTCATTCAAAATTTGCAGCAAGATCCTAGTACATATGATACATTTAGCTGGAAAAATGATTCATTATGGTACAAATATCACTTATCTTTGTAAGAATTCCTAGCTCAAGCAAAAGATTCTTTTGGAATTGCACACACCCCCCTTGGGAGGGCACTCAAGATTTTAAAAACTTACCATAGGGTAAAGAAGGAATTTTTTTCGGATGGCCTTAAATCTGATATTCAGAAGTTTGTGGCAGAATTTTTGGTTTTCCAACAAAATAAAGTTGAAACAATTAAGACCCCATGTCTATTACAACCTTTAGCCATTCCAAGTAAGCATTGGGAGGAGGTCTCAATGGATTTTATCACAGGTTTACCCAAGTCCAAAGAAAAAAGTTTCTTCATAGTGGTATTTAATAGACTTACCAAGGATGCACACTTTTGTGCAATATCTCATCCTTTTAAATCCAATACAATTTCTACTGAATTTATGGAAACAATTCAAAAGCTACATGGAAACCCAAATATTATTGTAAGTGATAGAGATGTCATTTTCATTGGAAATTTTTGGAAGAAATTATTTTCTTGTCTTGGTACTCAATTAGGTCATAGCTCATCTTATCATCCTCAATATGACGAGAAAAATGAGACGGTGAACAACGTTTGGAAGGATATCCTCGTTGCTTTTTATCTAATAAACAAACACAATGGGTCAAGCAGTTACCTCTCTCTGAATGGTGGTATAACACTTCCTTCCATACTGCAACAAAAATGGCCCCATTTATGGCATTTTATGGATATCATCCACAATCCATCACATCGTCTTTAAGAGAAAATTCTAAGGTTTGAGCAGAGGAAGATCACATTGAGCATCAACACCAAGTTCTCCAACTCTTAAAGGATAACCTCACTCTCGCACAGAAATGAATGAAACAACAAGCATATCAACATTGCAGTGAAAGAAGTTTTGATGTAGGTGACTTGGTATTTTTATGTATACAACCATACAAATAAATGTCACTCAAGCAAGATAAGAAGGATAATAAATTATCACCCAAGTAATATGGTCCTTACAAGGTGTTGCAAAATATTGGTACTATGGCATACAAATTGGAGCTTCCTACATCTTCCCGATTACACCCAGTTTTCCATGTTTCATGCTTAAAAAAGT
Organism: Pinus tabuliformis; assembly: GCA_031772625.1. NCBI lineage: Eukaryota > Viridiplantae > Streptophyta > Pinopsida > Pinales > Pinaceae > Pinus > Pinus tabuliformis. The sequence continues at coordinate 1,759,110,081 of CM062816.1, read as the reverse complement.
TTATCGGTGACAAGCGCCTATTTCAAACAGTGCTACCAGAACTTGACGAAGAAGGAAAAATCATATCTTATCTTGAAGAAGTCATGGAAACAAGTACCTGACAACCATGGAATCGATTAATTTTAGAGTATCTCATTAAGTGGAAGAACTTACCCATTGAAGATTCCACATGGGAGGATAATAATTTTATACAGAAGCATCCAGAACTACTCAAGCATTGAGAAAAACACTTTTTCGAAGGAGAGGGGCATGTTAGGTCCCTATAATACTAGTGTATTCCTCTTATTTGTATTGTTGTGCCCCATAGAAGCCCACTATTGTTATTTTTGTGCTCGTACATTATTATTGTTATGTAGGCTCTAATTATATTGTGACCCCTTAGAATCCTATATATACCAAGGAGGTATCATCATTTGTATCATCCAATAATTGGTCATTTATTTAATGTAAAGGAGGTTTCCCCCTCGAAGAGGATAATTTTTAATTCATTGATCTATCTTTTCTACTGTTTAATGAGATGGTTGTGTAAAAATATTGCTTTATGTTCTTGGAGCTCAACATTAGAGAGTTTGTAAGAGACTTCTTGAGGAGAGATAATTCTTGCAAAGAAACGGAGGAAGGAGACCTTATTTTAGGAGATTCATAGGCTCCATTGCCTTATCAACTCCATTTAGTGTATTTAGGAGATATTATAACTCTTTTCATCAGGCAATAAAGAGATTTCTTGCTTCCCAACCTTCATTTTCTTGTTTCATTTGTTTTAACATTATAACCCATGATCTTGCTTAGGTATAGTTTCTTTGTTCATTTACATGTGTGTTTCATTTTTTAATCATTCACTTTTTGGTTCTATAGGGAACAACAACCTAGTAATAAAGTGTATTTTGGGACATCCTTACTCCAAAAACCACACAACAAATTGGTGACTCTATTTTCTTTTCTTGCTCATTACTATTGTTTGTAGGATTCTTTCTTAGCTCAATTGCACAATTCATCTCTTTATTTTTCTTTCACAATCATTTCAAGCCTCGTCTTAGCTCACCTGTGTTGGAAATCTACTCTTTGTTTTTGAACTAGTTTGTGCTTATATCAAAGAAATAGTTGTGGTGTTTCCCCCATGACTTTCAATAGAATACCTATGCGAGTTTAGAGAGTTTCAAGTAATTGTGATTTTCTCTTCTTTTCTCAGTTGGGTGGTAGCCAATAATAATCTTCCCCCTCTCTTGCACATTTTGGCAAGTTAGCTGGGTTGTTTTTAATTTAAATTAACCACTAGAGTAAAATAATTGATTTCTTTCACCATGTGGATGGACTTTATTTTCTTTCTTATATTATTATATAATTGTGACTAGAAATGGATCACTTTTTGAGTATGCTCTTCCCCTTCCACTCATAAGTGCTATAGGGATATCAGAGAAAATTTGAAGCCCTTTTCTTCCTCCCTTTAGGAATAGAGGCTAAAATACCTAGTTGAATAAGAGGAAAGTAAGCATCTCATTATACACACATCTTTTATTTATCACAAGGTACAACCAAGGAAAATTTTAGGGTCTAAATTTTGTAAATATGCTAATTTCCCACATTTTTTCCCAAAAAAATATTTGTTAATTTCCATTTTTTCCTAAAAATGTTTAGTTGAAATTTTATAAATAAAACTATTTTACTGTAAAATTCATCAAAATTTATAGATACTCTATAAAATCACTAGAATTTGAAAAATTTTACAATAATATTCTTGAACATTTTATAGTTTGCAATTAAAGACTTGTAAGATTCAGCCATGTTCCCACACTCTAAAATAATTTTCCATCCTTGAAATTTTCCCAATGTACAACACACATAGCATAATTAGGTTGGAAAATAATGGATCTTGTGAGATCCACGTCTCTACAATTTGATAAACTTTTGTGATGTTCACTTGACACCTTGCACCCAATACACTCCACATACAATAATTTCCCTTAGGTTTTGCTTGATAAGTATGCCTTAGCTTTTTCTTGATAAGTATGTTCGTCACCTTGCACTCATAAGGGATTTGGGGCAATCAAAACATTAAGTATAAACTATTTGAATTTCATCATTTTTCACACCCTAAGTTCAAATGAATCTTAGGACATCCTATCAAGCTCTTAGCCACTTAAAATAAACCTAACTTAAACACATTAATTCCCCAAATTGTGGGGCCACAAACGAAACTATATTCTAATTTTTTACCCTAGAAATAGGCATCCAAATAACCCCTTTTGTTAATTCTCATTTGAAATACAAAGTTATCTTTTAGGAAACTTAAAATCCTCCATAATCTAGTGTAAAAATAGCCAGCGGTGAGAAGAAAACCTTGAAGTGGGAAAGACTTAGACCAAAACTTATCACGTGTCTCCTTGAGTCTTCCAACTCTTTGTAGGGGCATTGGATCCACCGTTGATACCTAGAAGCTGAATTCTCTCACTTGCATTGGACGAAGGTATCCTAGTGACAAAAACATAAGGAATCTTACCCAAGGTGGTAAGAGTGGAAGCACTTGAACCTGGAGGTAATTTTGAATGATTATTGGAAGCATCACCAATTTCTTCAAGATGTGGCCCAGTACCCCTCATTATAACCCCCCTTTCACACATTCACTGGTTTTCTTCTGGTGGCTTGAGACCCCAATGTTGAAAAATTTAAGAAGGCACAGTGACTTTTGAGTGGAAGAATGTCATGTCTTCTATGACTTCACGCACAAAATCCCTCACCAAAACTTGGATTATTTCACACATTAAAAAATAATTAAGGTAATGAACCCTTTGTGTTTGGGCTTTTTTATGTGTTGATACATTAGTTTTCATGCTTGATAGCTCCCTATTCATTTATCCATCCCCTTAAGCATCATAGGGGACCAATTTATTAAGGCTTCACACCCTTGGTATGAGGAGCGTTAGGTCTTGTATGTTTTCCTACTTGAACTTCCACTAAAATATCACCACCTAATATAGATTTTGAAGGCTCATCTATACTAGGTGCTACTTTGTTAGAAATCGTAATACCTCAAAGTATCCCTTCATCTCATATAAGTTACACAATTATGGACACCCCCACACGTAAACTCCCATTTTTTGCTTCATTGAATCTCCATGATATTTCTAAGTTGAAAATGATCTCATAGCTCATGATGAATCATGGTCACACATGCTCATGAAACTACCTTTAGACATACCTAAGTTTGAAGTAAAACACAAGGAAGATCTTGTAAACCATGTGATGACCTTTCATTTATGGTGTTCTTGAAAGAGGAATCTTTATAACCCCATATCCATAAGATAACTTTGGATGTTTGGTATATACACTTTGTACCCTCAAAGTGTATATACCAAATTTTGGGCGCCGGGTGGAAACTCCAAATATTGGACGACTGGTGGAAACCCAAAATTTTGGGCGCCGCATGGAAACCCCAAATTTGGGCGCCGGGTGGAAACCCCAAATTTTGGGCGTCGCATGGAAACCCCAAATTTTGGGCGCCGGATGGAAACCCCAAATTTTGGGCGTCGCATGGAAACCCCAAATTTGGGCGCCAGGTGGAAACCCCAAATTTTTGGCGCCGGGTGCAAGCCCCAAATTTTGGGCGACGAGTGGAAACCCAAAATTTTGGGCGCCGGGTGGAAACCCCAAATTTTGGTTGCCGCATGGAAACCCCAAATTTTGGGCGCCGGATAGAAACCCCAAATTTGGGCGCCACATGGAAAACCAAAATTTGGGGTTTCCATGGGGCACCCAAAATTTGGGGTTTCTACCCGGCGCCCAAAATTTGGGGTTTCATTCGATTTAAATTAAAAAACAAGGACAAACCCATGTTTATGTTGGATATAATAGCAAGCAATAGAGGACAAAAAAATAAATGAAGGAATGGGTTGCGCTATCCAAGATTTCACTATGCGGAACCTTGGAAAACGACAAATGGTCGGTCTATTAGGCAAGAATAAAATGAAGTCTATGAGGAAGAGATAAAATCATTCATGTATATGTAGAGTGGGGAACACACACTCTCTTTATCACATGCATGGGTAGTAGTGAAAACACATTGAGATAGCATATGAAAGGAAGCAGAGAACTATGTGTCTCTCACACATACACAATGGAAGAAAATTTTGAAGAACATTGAAAGAAAACTCCTCCAAGGGTGGAGGTGAAAAACACAGAGAGAGAAATTATTAGAATAACAATAATCAAGATTTGGAGGAAGTAATCTAGCTGAAGAACCCTTATGGAGGCTTGTTGGGTGAAAACATTATAAAGAGCAGTGTCTTTCTCATAAGGTTGAAGGAACCATTGGAATATTTTGGATTAATGAACCTACTAAAATGTGAAGAGACACTCAGGTACTTGTGAGGGCTGATGAACCACCAAGAGTTTCCTTGGGGTTGAATATTTAATGCTTGAATCACTAATGAACTTCATGGGGAGGTGATCGCCTTATCCATCAATAGTTTATCCACTGATGAACCTTCCCTTGATGTGGACTCTCTTCTCCTAAAAGTGAGTTGAGACACTCTATACGGTGTTATCTTAGCATGAGTTTTATTCATGTCTATAAAGTTTGGAAGACTCAGTGGAAGCTTGTGTAATTAATGGATGAAGGTAGAGTAACCTTATGACATCTTGTTTCACCTGTTAAAATTGGTTAAATTTTCCTCTCAAAAGAACTCCACCTCAAGCACTAGAATCTGGCTTGGGGGTGATAGCTACAAGTAATTTTGGTTGTATCTTATCTATTGTTGGGTGGAGAGTTATATTCCAAGTCTCAGTTTCCATATCTCTTATAAGATAAATATACTCTTATACTTTGTGCTTGTGATTATTGTATATTTTTTCATTGGGTTGAATTAATGACATGTTGTTGTTGAGTAGTGTTGTGCATTGCATGAATAAGGAATTGCAATATCTTGTTTAGGATTTTAAATAAATGGACCATCTGTTGTGTTGGAAATAATACTGAGAGGGAGGGGGGAGGGGGTGAATCAGTATTATCAAATCAATAAAACTTTTTCATTTCCATACTTGGATATATATATGCTACTTTAGTTAATGGAACCCGCGTGTATACGCAACTGTGTCTAATGCAACTAGCGTATATTCAGAATACTTATGAATCAGTTAATCCATTAAATGTTGATCTTTAGTTAGAGCATCAGAACTTCATTAACCATATGTATAGTAAGTAGGAGCAGTAAAACATAACAGATCATCACACACAAGAAGCACACATGAACACCATGATATAAGGTGGGAATCCAATGTGGGTGAAAACCACCTGCTGCAAGTCGTCTCTATCTTCTTTCAATAAGATACTTTATTTTACAATATTTTGTATTGGTGCAGTCCTTTACCAATACGCAGGTTGCAACCTGCAGAGAGCTACAACCCTCTCTCGTTCTCCAACTTCTCTTGGAAGGGAGCTACAACCCCCTTAGCTCTTGTACTAGCCAAGATACTAGTACGTAGGTGCCTGCCTACTGAATGCTCCAATCTTCACTAGTTCTCTAGCTGCTACTGGAAGGGAGCTACTACCCCCTTTGCTCTTGTACTAGTTGATGTAGGCGCCGGCCTACAATCTCCTTTCATCCTCTAGGGACCACATTTCATACATTTTCAGACTGGATACTCCTGAAGCACAACACTATAATCTGAAGGCCACGTTTCATCAAATTTTCATACTAGACCCATAAATATCATTGAAGCACAAAACAGTCAATACTAGCATCATCAATTTCTGAATCACTTAAACACTGAAACCCTGTCAACAACACAGTCCCCAGAACACAGAGCAGAACACTGAACTCTGCAACAATATTCAGAACCAACTGTATCATCAAAATCATGCATCAAAGTGCATACGCTACTTGGAAGTGCTGAACTAGCGTGTATACACAACTTCACTAGGGTGAACCAACATATATGTCATTAATTACTTATTCATAACTTCGCTGCACTTCCTGACTTTAGACATACCCAGATCATTACATATACAAGGATAATATATGTGTTAGCACCCAGATCTAGTCCATCAGATCACATAAATATGAGTCATTATGATCCTGATCCAATATTAGTTCTCATCCATCAATACTGAAGCTAAACACAATCAACCAAATAGGATATGCAGAATACTGACACCATTAAACTGTCATAAGAACTCATCAACAACCAGAACCACCTGTAGCTTCAAACATCATAGCTCAAATTGTATACGCTAATATAATGAACCAAACCCGCGTATATACGCGCTTACACCAAAGCCAACCCGCGTATATATATATATATATATATATATATATATATATATATATATATATATATATATATATATATATATATATATATATATATATATATATATATATATATATATATATATTCAATCATGACTTGCAGCGATTTCAAACTTAAGTTATACCCAGTTCAGATCATTACATACGTCAGTATACAGATCTAGAATAAACATAATAAATCATATAGAGATAGTTCATTTCAAACCATTTGATCCCGATCTATCCTTAGATCTTGTTCTCCATCAACCGGTGAGATCCCTCCTTAGCTCAAATCTAGCAATGCATCATCAACCCATAACCTGCATACTGGATCTCATACTTCATCAGATATTCAAGACTTTCTGAATACCCTTGCCTAATGATCTTCCTCTCCTTTTATAGTCTTAGGCCTTACTCAATACCATGGTCCAAAACAATAACAAAACAATACCATGGACCCAATACTTGGGATCAACACTTTTGGATGCAATACCACGGACCAAAACCATAGTATCAAAAATTGTCAGACTAATACCATGAACCAACCATGAAAGTGCGTGATGATAGTTCTAAGTGTGACAAGTTAGCTTTGCCATCAAGTCCAAAGGGGGAGATTGTTGGCATTATGAGACAAGTGTTGTCCTTGATGGAAAATCACACAGATGATAAATTATAGTGTAGCAAAGTTAGTTTCAAGTTCACGCACTTTCATGCAGAGAAAAGTTTCTTTCATGTAGAGAAGAGTTCACACACTTTCATGCAGAGAAAAGTTTCTTTCATGTAGAGAAAAGTTCACGAACTTTCATGCAGAGAAAAGTTTCTTTCATGTAGAGAAAAGTTCACGCACTTTCATGCAGAGAAAAGTTCCTTTCATGAAGAGAAAAGTTCACGCACTTTCATGCAGAGAAAAGTTCACGCACTTTCATGCAGAGAAAAGTTCACACACTTTCATGGTTGGTTCATGGTATTAGTCTGATAGTTTTTGATCCTACGGTTTTGGTCTGTGGTATTGCATCCAAAAGTGTTGATCCCAAGTATTGGGTCCATGGTATTGTTTTGTTATGGTTTTGGACCATGGTATTGAGTAAGGCCTAAGATTATAAAAGGAGAGGAAGATCATTAGGCAAGGGTATTCAGAAAGTCTTGAATATCTGATGAAGTATGAGATCCAGTATGTAGGTTATGGGTTGATGATGCATTGCTAGATCTGAGCTAAGGAGAGATCTCACCAATTGATGGAGAACAAGATCTAAGGATAGATCAGGATCAAATGGTTTAAAATGAACTATCTCTATATGATTGATTATGTTTATTCTAGATCTGTATACTGATGCATGTAATGATCTGAACTGGGTATAACTTAAGTTTGAAATCACTGCAAGTCATGATTGAATATTTATAGATATATACGCGGGTTGGCTTTGGTGTAAGCACGTATATACGCGGGTTTGGTTCATTATAGTAGCATATACAATTTGAGCTATGATGTTTGAAGCTACAGGTGGTTCTAGTTGTTGATGAGTTCTGATGACAGTTTAATGGTGTCAGTATTCTGCATATCCTGTTTGGTTGATTGTGTTTAGCTTCAGTATTGATGGATGAGAACTAATATTGGATCAGGATCATAATGACTCATATTTATGTGATCTGATGGACTAGATCTGGGTGCTAACACATATATTATCCTTGTATATGTAATGAACTGGGTATGTCTGAAGTCAGGAAGTGCAGCGAAGTTATGAATAAGTAATTAATGACATATACGCTGGTTCACCCTAGTGAAGTTGCATATACACGCTGGTTCAGCACTTCCAAGTAGCGTATGCACTCTGATGCATGATTTTGATGATATAGTTGGTTCTGAATATTGTTGCAGAGTTCAGTGTTCTGCTCTGTGTTCTGGTGACTGCGTTGTTGACAGGGTTTCAGTGTTTAAGTGATTCAGAAATTGATGATGCTAGTATTGACTGTTTTGTGCTTCAATGATATTTATGGGTTCAATATGAAAATTTGATGAAATGTGGCCTTCAGATTATAGTGTCGTGCTTCAAGAGTATCTAGTCTGAAAATGTATGAAATGTGGTCCTTGGAGGATGAAAGGAGATTGTAGGCTGACGCCTACATCAGCTAGTTCAAGAGCAAAGGAGGTAGTAGCTCCCTTCCAGTAGCAACTAGAGAACTAGTGAATATTGGAGCATTCAGTAGGTAGGCACCTACATACTAGTATCTTGGCTAGTACAAGAGCTAAGGGGGTTGTAGCTCCCTTCTAGGAGAAGCTGGAGAATGAGAGAGGGTTGTAGCTCTCTGCAGGTTGCAGCCTGCATACTGGTAAAGGACTGCACCAGTACAAAATATTGTAAAATGAAGTATCTTATTGAAAGAAGATAGAGATGACTTGCAGTAGGTGGTTTTCACCCACATAATCAATCATATAGAGATAGTTCATTTCAAACCATTTGATCCCGATCTATCCTTAGATCTTGTTCTCCATCAACCGGTGAGATCCCTCCTTAGCTCAGATCTAGCAATGCATCATCAACCCATAACCTGCATACTGGATCTCATACTTCATCAGATATTCAAGACTTTCTGAATACCCTTGCCTAATGATCTTACTCTCCTTTTATAGTCTTAGGCCTTACTCAATACCATGGTCCAAAACCATAACAAAACAATACCATGGACCCAATACTTGGGATCAACACTTTTGGATGCAATACCACGGACCAAAACCATAGGATCAAAAACTGTCGGACTAATACCATGAACCAACCATGAAAGTGCATGAACTTTTCTCTACATGAAAGGAACTTTTCTCTGCATGAAAGTGCGTGAACTTTTCTCTTCACGAAAGGAACTTTTCTCTGCATGAAAGTGCATGAACTTTTCTCTACATGAAAGAAACGTTTCTCTGCATGAAAGTGCATGAACTTTTCTCTACATGAAAGAAACTTTTCTCTGCATGAAAGTGTGTGAACGTTTCTCTACATGAAAGAAACTTTTCTCTGCATGAAAGTGCGTGAACTTGAAACTAACTTTGCTGCACTATAATTTATCATCTGTGTGATTTGCCATCAAGGACAACACTTGTCTCATAATGCCAACATGTTGTGCATATTTTTGGGCTTGAAAATTAACCTCACATTCTTGAGTTTGAACATATGGGAAATCTTTCTCTATGACTATTAGTACATTGAAATGTTTGAAATCCTTGGCTATTGTGTTGATAATTCTACATATACTGGCATGTAAATGTTTAAATCTAGGCTAGGATGAGGTGCATTTAATCTCAAGAGAGATAACACTCATTTTTAATATGTGTGTGTGTGTGTGGGCTGCAGGGTGGGGGGGTTTATGAAATCATATGTATGACAAGCCAAATTTTGGAGTTAGGCCCCAAATTCTTTCCAAAAGCCACTATAGCTAAGGCTTGAACTAAGTCCTTTGGAAAAACACTAGGTTCAATCCTTATGTATATCTATGCATGTATACCTTAGGTAGGGTTGAATCCTGGTAATCTAAGGGCTTGTGAACTAAGTCACAATCGACCCACATGCCATAAAACTACTGAGAATAAGCTCTGAGGGTGGAGGAAACCCCAAGCATTCACATATTACATATGTCAGAGGTTGAAATACTAGGGCCTAGAGGATCTAGAAGGATTGAGCCTAACAGATCAAGTGACTAAGCACAACAGATAAAGGAAAAATAGGAGAAATTTCTACCGTCAAGAGTTAAATGTGTTACCGCCATTGGATAATCCCTAAAACTTTCTTATCAAAGGTTTCAAATAGAGTACCAAGGGGAAACTCCCAGGATCAAATCCCAGAGATGATGTAGCAATGGGGTCATTGTCAACACTCGGTAGAAGTTTTAGTTATGAGTACTAGGACAAGAAGGCATAATGGAGGATGACATCACCCCCACATTTAGGATTGACAACATCACCTTGGACCTCGAACCTCAGAGAACTAGACAAAGGGCCTGGTAGAATCCATTAGGATCTCAATCCCAAGGTGAATTGGAAAAGTGGGACAAAGAATTTATTCATCCGACGTAGTCAGTGGAGGACCCCATCCATTTATAATGTGACTCATACAACAACCATGCTACAGAGGGTCTAACGGGACCTAAGTCTAGTCTAGCGTGTTAGTATTGGTGATAGGTGGAGACTAGCATTTGATAAATTTTGAGGTCTAAAATGGGCCTCCTAAGTAATATTAAAAAATAATAGTGGAAATATTTTAAAATAAGATTAGATTACCATATCAAATTTTGGAGGGAAAAGAGAAAAAACTAAGTTTTCAACTCGTATTTTCAACTTATATCCTTATGATTTTACTCAAATTTCGAGTGGGAGTACTTGTTGGATGCATAACTTAATTTTTCATCCAATAAGTACCCATGTTGTATACTTCGATGGATCCTACTACATGAAAAAAGTGAAATATATGAAAAAAGATGTGATTGCAATCACATTTTTTCATTATTTCACATTTTTTTGTGTAGTAGGGTCCATCAAAGAATACAACATGGATACTCCTTGGATGCAAAATTGAATTATGCATCCAATGAGAGCTCCCATTCAAAATTTGAATGAAATCATAGGGAGATAAACTGAAAATACAAGTTGAAAAAGTAGTTTTTTTATTTTTTATTTTTAATTTTTTTGTCCAATTACCTTTTTACTTTAAAAGTGGTGAATCATCCCCATGGTTGACATTATCATATTGAATCCTAATGGTTCTTATAAATTTGATTTTTGCTGTACATTTTTGTTTTGAGGCCTATTTTTTACCACAAAATTTCTCTAATGGGTAGGACACATCATCCCTGCATTTATTTCCTGACAGTATATGTGGAGTATACCACCAAATTCTTAGAGCTACTAAGGTACATTCCCTAGTTTAAGGAAGAAAAAAAGAAGATTTAGAGGTATGTTAGTGAACTTCCACAATCCTTTTAAGAATAGAATTGAGTTCTTTGAGCCCAACCCATTAGAGGATGCAATTTAAAAGTTGAAGCATTGCTATGAGAAGTATAGGCATAAACTTGAGTATAATTCATACTGGAATTTTAAAGGAAATTCCAAATTTAAAGGAAAAATGGAAAAAGCAACCAAGGGATTGAGTATGACTCCTATTAATCAAGAGCATCAATAGAGGTCCGACATTTCTAGAGGTCACTCTACTCAAGGAGAAGCCAAGAGTTATGAGAAAGGTTCATATAAGTGTTAAACATGTGGAGGGAATCACTTAAGGAAATATTTCGCATAACACAAGCATGTTGGTCCAAGACTATATAATGAACAGGAAGCAAACACATTCAAGAATGTGGCTCGAAATATACTTAGAATTTACAAAGTAGTGGATATTTTTCAAGTTGATCAACAAGAAATGATTATAGAGAAGGAAGGTATGCCTTGTAACTAAAACATTTCAGTTTGGATTGACACTGGTGCAAATTTTAGTTACATTAGTCCCGTTGTTGTTGAGAAATGCACACTAAAGAAGGAAGCACATAATGAGTCTTGGATAATTCAATTGGCCATAGGGATAAAAGGAAGAATTAAGAATTCGGTGAGGGCTTGGCCAATCAAACTGAATGGGATGCCAATTGTTGCAAACCTTAATGTGTTTCCATTAGGAGCATATAACATATTGTTTGGCATGGCCTGGATATATTTGCATCACATCAAGGTTGATTTTTTCAAGAAGAACATCAAATGCCTTGGTGAAGCTGAAGAACATAGAATATTACGGGGAAAACTGAAACCTACTTTGGTGATATTAATTTCAGTTATGTAAGCTAAGAGAAGCCACAAAAAGGGATGTATTTTATTTGTTGTGAAAATATCTAGTAGCGTTGAAGCTAATTGAAGTGCTAGGAATAATGACAATGATGTTCTGAGGAATTTCCTTGTTTTAAAACAATTCTCATATTTTTTTCCTGAAGAAATTCCTGGGTTGCTTCCTCATAGAGAAGTGGATTTATCTATCAAATTAATGCCAAGAGAAACTCCAACATTAAAGGCACCATATAGAATGATCACTCCAAAACTAGTTGAGCTAAAGCTATAACTCAAGGAGATGTTGTACAAGGGCTACATAAGGCCAAGTGTGTCTCCATGGGGAGAACTAGTTTTATTCATGAAGAAAAAAGATGGCACACTCATATTGTGCATTGACTATAGAAAAATGAAAAAGTTGGCCATCAAGAATAAATATCCCTTGCCATAGATTGACAATCTATTCAACTAGTTAAGAGGAGCCACAATTTTCTCTAAGAATGATTTGAAATTAGGCTATCACCAAGTGCACATTAAGGACGAAGATATCCATAAAACAACCTTCAAAACAAGGTATGGGAATTACAATTTTATGGTAGTTCCGTTTGGGATTACTAATGCCACTACAAATTTCAAGTGCTTGATGAATAGTGTGTTGCACCCTTACCTGGATAGATTCATGGTAGCTTTTGTTGACGATATTTTGGTCTATTGAAAGACCAAGGAGGTAAATGAAGAGCATTTGGTTGTAGCACTATTTGCTAAGATAATATAATCTTTATACGAAGCTTAGTAAGTGTGACTTCTTTCAATCATAGATCAATTATTTGGGACACATTGTCTCAAAAGTGGGGATAGAAGTTGATCCAGAAAAATTTAAGGTGATCATGGAATAGCCAACACCTAAGAATGTGGTTGAAGTCAGGTCATTCATGGGGCTGGTAAGATACTACAGGAGGTTCATCAAGAAATTCTCCAAGATTGGCCACCCAATTATTTCTCTACAAAAGAATGGGAAGAGTTTAAAATGGAAAAATAACTATGTAGTAAGCCTCGATTAGCTAAAGCATTCATTAACCAATGTACTAGTACTAATAATTACAAACCCAAAAAAATATTTTTGGGTTTGCACATATGCCTACACAGAGGGATTTGGCGGAGTATTGATGGAGGAAGGCCAAGTGGTAAATTTTGAATCTTAGAAACTAAATGAACATGAGGAGAAATATGTAACTCGTGATTTGGAATTAGCTTCCATCATCCATGCATTGAAAATGTGGAGGCACCACCTCCTTTGGAAAAGGTTTACTCTAAATATTGATCATGGAGGGTTGAAATATTTCTTTGAACAACCCAAGTTAAATGCAACAAAAGCTAGATGGTTGGCCACGCTCAGTGAATTTGATTTTTAAATCAAATATGCAAAAGGAAAAGAGAAATTTTTTTCTAATGCCCTTAGAATGAGAATGCAAATGCACCATATGGAAACCATAAGTTCTTATGGAAGTAATCTTGATCAAAAGATAAAAAATGTTGGGAAACAAGATGAAAAATATCAGCAGTTGAAAGAGAAATTGAACCAAACATATGAAGTTGAAAATGATAAGGAATACAACCTTAAAAATGATGGCCTAATTAGATTCAAGAAAAGAATCTATGTGCCAAATAACAACGAATTGAAGAAACTCGTACTAAAAGAGTTTCACAAAATTCATACTATGGTCACCTAAGTTACTAAAAGACTCTTACAGTCATCAAGAAATTCTATTTTTGGCCTAATTTGAAAAGTGAGGTGGCATATTTCATCTCCAAGTACATAGAGTGCTAGCAAGTAAATGATGGGTGCAAGCACCCAACTAGATTATTGCAACCTTTTCTTATTGCATAATGGAAGTGGAAAGTTTTCCCAAGACTTCTAAGCTACATGATGCAATCATGGTAGTGGTTTATAAGTTGAATAAAGTGGCTCACTTTGTTGTTGTTAATTCTAAAAATTTGGTTACTGACATGGCTCAAATTTTCATAAAAGTATCATGAGAATGCATGGAATTCCCAAGAATATTATCTTAGATAGAGATGCCAAGTTCACTTAAAAGTTTTGGAGAGAACTATTTGTAGGTTTGGGAACTGAGCTGACATTTAGCACAAATTACCATCCACCGACTAATTGGAAAACATAGAGGAAAAATAGAATTATTGATGACATGTTAAAGATTTATGTAATGAACAAACTGAGCAAGTGGGAAGAGTACCTTCCACTCGAGGAATTTTCATATAAAAAGGTTTATCAAGAGTCACTGAGAATGAGCCCATTTGAAGCGCTTTATGGGAGGAGTTGTAATAATCCTATCTGCTGGAATGATCTAGTATTGGACTTGATATGTTGAAGGACATGGAACAAGAGATGGAAACCATGAAGAAAAATTTAGAAGTAGCATAGGACAAGAAGAGGAGCTATGTGGACCAACAAAGTGCACAAAGAGTTCCAATTTGGGGAACATTTTTTGCTATGAGTTAGACTCAAGAAGAGCTCCTTGAAATTTGGGTCATGTGCCAAGTTGGCACCATGGTTTTGTGGACAATTTGAAGTGATCAAAACAATAGGGTCATTGGTTATAGGTTGGCCTTTCCTCCAACAATAATATTTCATTATGTATTTCATATTTCATTTTTTAAAAGATATGTGCACTAATCATGTTATTGAGTGGTCTATGTTACAGGTAGAACTAGAGGGATGGTTCCAACTAGAACCTCTATGCATCCTAGATCGGATGCAACTCATGCCTCAGAATCAAGTAATAAATTAATTCAAGGTGCAATGGAGGCACTTTGGGACCAAGGAAGACACACGAGAAATGGAAAACCAAATGTAGGAAACATATCCTTTATTATTTGTTGAGTAAAGAAAATTTAAATATAATTTAAATGATGTACACAGTTGTGTATATAAAGCTCCAAATCAATAATGCTTGTTCTAAAGCATTTTTTGGGTGTATATGGTTATTAAACACCAAGGATGGTGCACCCCCCCCGACTTTGTCATCCCGTGGTTAATATTCCCTCAATGTAAATAATTTTAATTATTTAAAAATGTTGAGAGAAAGGGACACAAATTATAGTTGCTTGGGGAGGGAGATTGCTTGAGGAAATGGTTAATTTACATGCATCAACCATGGTTTGGATGGGAAGCTTAAATGAGCTAAATGGGAATTAAATCTAACTAAAAGGACAAGGAAAATCCCATTTTTGTGTTGCCTCTAATAGCAAGCAATAGAGGACAAAAACATTAAGGAAGGAATGGGTTGCCATGTCTAGGAGTTGACTATGTCCAACCTTGGAAAATGATAGAAATTTGGCTTATTAGGCAAGAGAAAAATGAATTTTGTGGGTAAGAGAGAAAAAAATCCACACATATGTAGAGAGGGGAACACACAGTCTCATTCTCTCATGCATGGGTAGTAGGTAAAATGCATTGAGAGTGCATTTGCATGGAATTAAAGAACTCTCAATCTCTCATGCATATGTAGTGGAAGAAAATTGTGAAGAACGTTGCAAGAAAAATCCTCCAAGGGAAGAGGTGAAAAAAAGAGAGAGATAAGTGATTAAAATAGTAGTAATCAAGCTCTAGATGAAGTAAACTACTTGAAGAACCCTCATCGAGGCTTATTGATTAAAAACATTATGGAGAGCAGTGGTTGGCCTATAAGGCTAAAGAAACTAGTAAAAACTTGTGGATTGATGAACCTACTAAATTGGGAAGAGAAACTTAGGTACTTGTGAAACACCAAGAATTTTCTTGGGGTTGATGCTATGTGCTTGACTCACTAATGAACTACCTGGAGAGGTGATGTCCTTACCCATTTATCCACTGATGAACCTTCCCTTGATGTGGACGCTCTTCTCCTAAAAGTGAGTTGAGACTCTTTGTGCTGTGGTATCCTGGAATGGGTGTTATTCATGTCTGTAAAGTCTAGAAGACTAAGTAGAAGTTTGTGTAGCTGGTGGATGAAGGTAGAGAACCCTTGTGACATTTTTTCTAGTCGTTAAAATTGGTAAACTTTTCCTCTCAAAAGCACTCCACCTTAAGCACTAGAATCTAGCTCAGGGGTGATAGCTACAAGTAATTGTTGTTGTAGCATGTATATGGTTGGGTGGAGAGTCAGAGTCCCTCCTATCAATTTCCAACTTTGTTACAAGATAAGTATATTATTATGTTTTGTTCTTGTGATTATTATGTCTTTATTCATTGTGTTAAATTAATGACATGTTAATGCTAAGGAGTGATGTGTATTGCACGAATGAGGAATGTCCATATCTTGTGTAATATTTTAAAGAAATACTTCATCTCTTGTGTGTATTTTAGTGCTTAAAACGTAACCTTAGTTTCATGAGTTTGAAGGGATGGGTAATCTCTATCTATGACTCTCACCTGCATTGAAATGTTTGAAATCTCTAGCTACTATATTGATAAGGTTTCTTATACCAGCATGTAAATGCATAATACCAGGCCAAGATAAGACACATTTAATCTTAAAAGAGATAATACTTATTTGTATCTTTGTACATAATACATATGTATATATATGTGTTTTGTGGGCTACAGGCCAATGAGCTTTACGAAATCATATATGTGTGTGTGTGTGCATTTTGCGGGCTATGGACAGAGGGGATTTATGAAATCATATGTAGCCAAATTTTGGATTTAGACCCCAAATCCTTACCTAGAATCACTCTAGCTAAGACTTGGACTAAGTCCTTTGAAAAACCAATGGGTTCAAGACTTATGTTTATCTAGGCATGTATAGCTCAAGTAGGGGATGAATCTCGATAATTTAAGGCCTTGAGCACTAAGTCAAAATTGACCCACGTGCCATAGAACCATAATGACTGATATCTGAGGATGGAGGAAACCCCAAGTATTCACATATTACACATGTCGCAAGCTAAAAGATTAGGGCATGAAGGAGAAAGGAGGCTTGAGCTTGATAGGTCAAGTGATTGGGCACAACGATTAAAGGTGGAACAAGAGAAATTTGGATAGTCAAGAATTGAATGTGATACCTCCATTGGATAATCCTTGGAAATTTCTTCTCAAAGCTTTAAAAGGGAGAAATAAGAGTAAACTTTGTGGATCATATCCTTGGGATGACGTGGTAGTGGGGTTGTTGTCAACACTTGGTGGCAACCACAATTATGAGTCTATGACAAGAAGGCATGACGGAGAATGATGTCACTCCAACATTTAGGACTATTCACGTCACCCTGGACCCCAGACTCTAGAGTATTTGACAGAGGCCCTGGTGGAATCCATAGGGATCTAAGTCCCATGTTACTTGGTGTAGTGGAAACAAGATTTGATTCATCCAACATAGCTGGTGGAGAACCCCATTGGTTTATAACATGACTAATACATGAAATGTGCAACGAAGGGTTTAACAGGACCCAAGGCCATCTTGGAAAGTTAGTATTAATGCTAATTAGTGACTAGGGTAGGAAACATAACCATGACATTTATTTCTAGGCACTATTTCTCAATGTTGGGTACCAAATTCTCATGATTTTACCTCCAAGAAAATGTGAGTTTAGCATTCATGCTGTGAGGTTGAAGGCAAGAGTTGCACAAAGGTATGGGGAATTTTTGGTAGAAGGGTCCATGTGGATCCAAGTAACCCCAAAACTTTCATCTCAGAAGAATCGATGGTGAGATGCATAGGTTTCTCCTAGTATTATATTCTTGGGATGAGTTGGCTAGGGAGGGGCTTGCACCCTTTTAACCCACCTATGTCTATGTATGCGTGTTCATTTTTTTGGAAGGGTATGACATATAAGCGAGTCAGCAATAGATATATGTGATCCTAGACATGAACGATTCAACAAATGTCATGTGGCCTGTGACATGGATAACCACATGGGTGCCACGTGGAAGACTTGATGATGTGGCACGATATGATTGGCCAAGATTTTAATTGGCCATATATTTTGATCCAAAATCTGGATTGGGGAAAAATTTATATCATTTTAAAGGTCTCGATGAAACAAACACAATGGCATTATCTAATTTAAGTTTTGAAATGGTTGAAAAAAAAGATAAAAATTTTAGACCCCGGTTCCATAATAGGTCATTTGAGATTGGGTTAGCTTAGTAATTTCCTTATTCTACCCTTTATTTTGGGCTAAGGTTAGTAGGGGGTATGTTACAACTTTCAAAAATAGAAGGACAAAAATTCTTTGTGGTACTAATGATTCATTTAGTTTGATGAGAATTGATAAAAAAGAGTTAAATTTTTCCTTATGTGCATATATGGAATATGTAGTCCAGATTGGATCATTATATTCTTTGGTATCAATCTTGATACTTTTAGAGTGGAAAAAATGGAGGAATCAACTCACAAGATCATTTTTACTAGCAGGACCCAATTTGGCAAACTGGGGTCTAAAACCTTTTGGGAAAATTTTGAGGTATCAAATTAATTTTGTTAGGGGTAAAATTTTCTTTCTTTATTGAAACACCCTTTTTCCATATTATACACATAGAAACCTTTCCAACAATTCAAAACTCAACTAAATTGGAGTTTGTTTGCAAACGTTATGACACTTGGAAGTTGACCTTCCTATTTTACACAATTCAAGAGGATGCATGTCATCCCACATAACTCATGGAAAATGAAATAGACACATGATTATGATGAAATACTCTAGAAGATTCCATAATTTAACTCTGGTTAAGATTCGAGGGAGTCAAACGTAACCACTAGTAGGCTATCGGGTTGTTATAACCAGACCACTAAGAGGAAAAGGGGTTCCATAAGTTTTTTGTTCACTTGTTCCATATATTAGTAGAGTAGTCAAGAGGGATTTCGAGATAGAACACAGAGTTTTTAACTATTATAGTAGCCCATGGGCCATAACCCTCACTTATTTGTACTCACAATTATTTTCTATTTATCAAAAGAGAGTAGAACAACCTCACCTTCTAGTTGGGTTTTCTCCCGAAAGGGTTTCCAAAGTTATATATTTTATCAAATGTGTTGTGCTTTTTTATTTCATTTCTCTCTATTTTCTACATAAATTCTAATTTTAATACATATGCAATTAACAATAATCTACAGATCTAGAAATCTAAAGAGGAATAAACTTTAATATTGTAAATTGTGTAATTATAAATATAGTTTTAGAAGATATGTTGTGATGAACTATTTAGTGGAATAGCCCTAGCAGTTGACATGTCATATTGGTAGAAAATGAGGCTTGTTCGGGTATATTGTGGAGATTTACAGGGGATATATATTGGTTGAGCCAAAAGTAAATAAACCCTAGTCATAACCAACATATATGTGAATAATATTTGTGATATTGTAGAGGAGATATTTTTGTAGTTGGAAGCACAAGTTTCATATATAATATGTAATGTGAATCTCCTCATGTCAACCTTGAAAAATAAGCTTGGCCTATTAGGAAAAGAAAATGGTTCTAATGCAAAGGACCGAATAGAAAGGAGATCAGGAGATCAAGAAGAAATAGAGAATGAGTTTAAGAAAGGACCCAAAAGGGATCAACCCAGTTTAAGTGTCATTAACCATTCATAGTCCATATTCAAAATGGAGATGAAGTTCAATATCAAGTTGTATCAAGGTGAGATAGATGTTATAAATTTGAGTCATTTGTTGCAGTAATTAGAAGTGTATTTCAATGTTCACCATATCGAGGAAGAATAGAATATTTCATTTGAATTTTTGAAATTAGAGGGGCATGCCCTAACCTGGTGGAAAATCCACATGAGGACCTTGAGTTTGGAGGAATATCCTCTAATGACTAAGTGGGAGTAATTTAAAACTGTCATAATGATACGTTTTTACTCTATCATGTATGTAGAGGACCACTAGATCCAATGCCAGAAGTAGGGGTATAGTGTATAGGAGTACACCACATATTTTAGAAAGATGGCCATAATGTTGGGTATCTCCCCAAAAAACCCATATGCACTCCTCAAGTGTCTGGGGGTCCACATATCCATCTATGGAAGCAAGTGATTCTTTTAAGGCCCTGATCGATGGATGAGGCCTGTCTCAATGTATAATACCTAAAGAACATAGGCATGAAGAAAGGGAAATTAAGTGGATCGAACCAGAAGTAGCAACACAATGCTTCCGAGGAGGAAAAATAGTGGAAAGGGGCGAAAGAAAAAAATATGGTAATAAAAACACACCAATGCAAACATCTTATCAACCACTACAACATTGATGGAAATATGGAGGAGAATACTTGCAAGTTGCATCTAGAGCTTAACCGGAAGAACATAAGGAAAGAAAATAAGAAGAAGAATCTCATGGCCATCGATTTGGGCAACCAAGTTAAAAGTAACTCAAACATGGATGAGAAGATTGTCTATACATTAAGGTAGAAGAAGGTAAATCTGAGTAGCCTTCAATAATAGGAAGAGAAAGAAATGACCAAACTATTCCACATATAGGTGCAGGTGAAGAGGACAAAGATTGATGTTTTTTTTTACTTAGGATAACAAGTTAATCTCATTGTAGTATAGTTAGTTAAAAAACTTGGATTGGAACTTTATGATCATCCAAGCCCATATCCATTGGGATGGGTAAATTACAATGTAGATATCAAGGTAATAAAAAAATGCAAAAACATATTTTCCACCAATGTTGATTTTACTGACGAAGTAGAACTAGATGTAGTACCCCTTGGTGTATGTAGAGTTTTGTTTGGAAGTTTCTAAATGTACATACAAGATGAAATATTCATGTAGAGATCCAATTAGTATCGACTCTTCAAGGATGGAAAAGTGTCCCCCATCAACGCACACAATGGAAAGTCGAAATTTTTGTTGGTAAGTACCAACCAAGCTAGGAAGTTGATTAGTTCCAGTAAAATGTTTTACTAAGAACAAATCAGTCTGTAGAAGAGTTGGTAAGAGGCAAGGCATATTTGGATGGGTGTACCAAGAAACATAAAAAATAATTGGAAGAGTTGTTATAGGAATACAGGGATGTCTTCCAGGAACCTAAAGGGTTAAAACCCAAGAGGGAAGTGGAGCATGAGATCTAGCTATTTCTTAACTCCCCATTGCCAAAAATTGGACTATATAAACAATCAGTTATAGAAGCAAGTAAGGTGAAGAACCAATTGTAGAAACGACTACAATAGGGTTTCATTTGACCAAATACATCACCATATGGGTCACCCATCATAATTGTGCTAAAGAAGGATGGGACTTGGCATATGTGTATTGATTATAGGGCATTGAACAAAATCATGCTCAAAAACATGTATCCTCTTCCCAGAAATAGATGATCTGCTAGATCAGTTGCAGTAAGTGAAATACTTCACCAAACTAGATTTAAAGTCTAGATTTCACCAGGGTAATCAGAGAAGAAGTTACTTGGAAAAATGCCTTCAAAACCAGGAAATATTCGTATCACTGGTTAGTCACATCATTTGGCCTATGTAATGCATTGATTATGTTTATGATGTTAATGAATGATATATTGCAACCTTTTATAGATTCAATTGTTATTGTCTATTTGGATGATATATTACTATAGAAAGCTACCTAGGGAGAGCACATCTCACATTTGACGTAGGTTTTGGAGACATTAAAGAAGAACCAAATACTAGTAAATATCAAGAAGTGTGAGTATTTATAAACGTCTTTGGTGTATTTGGGGTATGTGATAGGTGGAGGAGACCTTAAAATATATATTTTCCAAGATGGAGTCCATCATGAAATTGTCGGTGCCTACTAATGCTTATAAAGTTAAATTTTTTGTTTTGGAAGAACAGTGCCTAAACAAATTCATAGCCGAGTCACTTTTAGTGGTAGAAACACCACTCCACACCATAACAATAAGTGGCAAGAGTTTCCAGTGGGGATAGAATTAGTAGAGAGCCTTTGAGGAGTTAAAGAATAAGATCAATCAAGCACCAATTATATTATTTCCTAACTTTCAACTAAGATAGACGTGAGTGGGTATATTATGGGAGCAATCTTGATGCAGGGAGGAAGGCATGTGTGCTACAATTCTAAAGTATTTCATAGGGTAGTTCTTAACTACTCTACCTACAACAAGGATCTCTATGCCTTGGTGCAAGCTATGAAAAAGTGGAAGAGATATATGATATAAAATAATATAGTAATCCACACAAATCACCAACCACTATAATACTTGCAGGCCTAGAGTGAGCTACAAAAAATCCAATTGTTACAAGTGGATGGGATTTCTACAATAGTTTAAGCTAGTTATCAAGTATAAGAATAGTATCATAAACAAGTTGGTCAATGTGATTTCAATGCCATCCACATAAAATATCATAGCTTTGGGAACTCTAATACACATGGAGCCAGTGACCCATGATGTATATAGTGAGGCATATTCAGAGGATGAGGACATTAGGTGTTTTAGTAGTTGCATAGTCAGATCCATGTGCACAATAATGACAACACCATTGATTACCATCGCCAAGAAATCTTTCTCTATAGGTTGTAAAAGTTACATGTTCCTAAAGGTGATCATTTGTAGTTGATTATAGAGGCTTACACCTCCAAGGTTATAGTGCACTTTGGTGTAGGGAAGATAGTGGCTAACTTACATAGTTGCATGTAATGGACCAAGATGCAAGAATGGGTAGCTATGTTTATAAGAGGATGAATTATTTGTTGTACCAACAAGCCTAGTGTTGAGACCTGAACTTGCATCTTTCCTATACACTTTCCTAGACTCTTTCCATTCACCTAGATCTCCTAAGCTATCAACATCATTGCATATTAATCATAAAAGAGCACTTAAAGTGGTTTTTTTTAACTATGTTTTGTGTCTGCTATTTGAACTAGATTTTTGCTCATTGAGCTGTGGAATCCTGTCACTTTCCGCAACTGCTTCAACTTTCCGCAGCTGTTTTTGTTAAAGTCTACATTGCAGGTGTCATTAGGCAAATTGAGTCACATGGGCAAGTTGGAAACGACTTGGACATGAACCGAGTCCTTTTGGCTCAGTCGGATTCATCAGGGGAAGCCATGGTCAACAGTGGTCAAGCAGTGGTCAAACAGAAGAGTCCTATGACAACAGGACTCCGTTTCCAAGCACGTGAAAGATTTTCGTGGCCATTTCTAGATCTCTGGAGGCACGCTGACACTTGTAGGCTGCCCACGATGTGAATCCAACAAGCCGTTTTCAATAGATTGCATAATCTCGGCAGCATGATGCTAAATCCATGGACGCTGTCGTTTACGTGTCCTCTGTCAGCGTAGTTTATAGGAAAACAGTTATGTAACCTTTTGTTATAAATAATGCGTTTCTATACGCATAGGAGTTAGTCTTTTGAATATAATTTTGCTGTTAAAAAAGCCCACTGTGCCATGACACTAGTTTCATTGTTGTGACTGCGTTCTGAAATATATGAGAAGACTCTATTTCTACATGATTGCGTGAGCGTAATTCTTGATTGATAGTTGTTGCCTGAGGTTGTGCAGAGGGCCCCTGCACACGCCGAGATTTTGTTCTTTTATTGCTGTACAGTTTCATGCTGTGTTTCTTTATGTTTATTATGCCATAGTTATTCAATTATGTATATTTCATTTACTATGGTACTAACGCTTCATTCTTATTCATAATTTTACATGCTTTGTACAATGTTGTTAACGCTGATCAGTGTGTATGTTCGAGATTACAGTAGGCAGCCCAGGCATTTGCATATAAATTTCACAATTACTAATGACATGGGATTAATTCTCTGTTGACTTTGCTTTTCCTAGGTTTAATTCCATTTTTGCTTTGTTGATTTCAGTTTTGTTTCCTTGCTTTATTAGTTAGCTTAGATATTAAATTGCTCATATCATTGTCAGTTACCTCCGAAAGCCATAGCTGGACTACTGGTGAGGGATTGAAGTATGAGTGTGTAATTTGATTTTAGTTTTATTTTTCTGCAATTAGATATCAGATTGCTCAAGTTGTTGATGATTACCTCCAAAAGCCATAACTGGACTAATTGGCGAGGGGTCAGACTATGAATTGATGTGATTTGATTTCAGTTTTACTTTTCTGCAATTAGATATCAGATTGCTCAAATTGTTGATGATTACCTCCGAAAGCCATAGCTGGACTAACTAGCGAGGGGTCAGACTATGAATTGATGTGATTTGATTTCAGTTTTACTTTTCTACGATTAGATATCATATTGCTCAAGTTGTTGATGATTACCTCCGAAAGCCATAGCTGGACTAACTGGCGAGGGGTCAGACTATGAGTTGATGTAATTTGATTTTAGTTTTACTTTACTTGCAATTTTTGGATTTCTTTGAGTGCAGTAGCTTAATTCAATTTTTTTTGTATTTAGACAGCAGCAGGGATAATGGTTTCATGATCAATAGTTCACTGTTTGTTTGATTAGAATAGTGGAACATTTTCATTTTCTTTTAGGAATTAATTTTATCATTAGTATGTTCTAAGACCCTCTGAAGTTTGAAGTTTTGGAAATCATTATAAAGGACATAATTGCCTTGAAAATTTATATCCATACTTGTCTTTTAGAGTAATCTTAAAAATCAGGGATAGAATTTCCATTTCACATTAGGAGATAAACAAAGATAAAAACCCCCAAAACAAAATTAAAAAGAATCAAAAACGACAAAAAGTAAGAAATAGGTTATCTTGCACATATAGTGCACCACATTTCAACAGTTTACGACTCCCGGATTGACAATTAATATAGCAATTTAGGACACTCTAAATTGACCAAACATTTTGGCGCCATTGACAGGGAAGTGTAACTAGGTAGCCAGTTTCTTAAAAAAAAAAATCAAAGAAGGGAAAATTGATAACTTCTCAAAGTATGCTCTCCTCTTGTACCTAGTGTGATCTGGAGGACCAGAAAAGAGAGTTATTGGTTCAATAATTTCTTAAGTATGCTCTCTTCTTGCACCTAGTGTGATCTGGAAGATCAGAAAGAGAATTATTAGCCTGACTTGAAGATAAAAATAAAAAAATGACATGCATAGAGCAAGAGATTCTAGGGGAAGGTTTATAGCTAGGGCCAAGAGTTCGATTTTCACAACTCCAGCTACTTTAAGGAATAGCCAAGATTCACCCCCATCTACTCCCAGCCTTAGGATTCCTGGAATTCAAGGAGCAGCAGCTGAATTTGAGGGTTCTCCCACACTATCGACTAGATTTGATCTAGGAGAAGAATCTTTCTTTACTTCTACAGGGGAACATATTGTAATCAAAGAAGTAGAATCACCTGAAGAAGAGAAGGAAGAAACTCTCTCTCATCCACCCTTGATAGAAGAACCAGAAGACTCTGAGGAAACTACCATGATGGAGGAAGTAGTAAATGGATTTAGAGGTAGGGGTAGAGGAGGAGGAAATAATGGAGCCAACAATGGTGGAGGTGGAGGAAATAATGGAGGAAATAGGGAAGGAGATAACTCATTTAGATTCCCTATAGTTGATGAGGAAACTCATACAACAATGAAAAACATCTCACCATATGTCCTCCCAAACTTTTATGGGTTGCGAAGTGAGGATCCTGAAACATTTCTATTTGAGTTTGAAGTCGTGTGCCGAACTTATGACTATATGGAAGACTCTCAAAAAATCAAATTATTTCCTTCAACATTGAAGGGAGCTGCTTTGAAATGGTTCATGGGATTAGTCACTCAATCTATTAGGACTTGGAATGATATGAAACAAACATTTCTAGATAGATACCTGGACTATTGCATGCCCACCAACCATAAGGATGAGGTATTCAAAATGGTGCAAAAAGAAGATGAAAACTTGGAGGATTTACTTGAAAAATTTCAATACAACTTAAAAAGAGCAAAAATGAGTAACTTAGATGAGGAGACCTTGAAAGCCCTTCTATTAAAAGCCATTAGAGATGAATGGATAGATATTTTAAACATGATGGGGAAGGGAGATATTTCTCAACTTCCACTTCGTGACATAGAGGAACTATGTGTCCATCTCTCGAGGGGAAAATCTAAAACTAGAAAAGGGCCTAGAGATCCTTCTCTTATTAGAGCAAACAAATATGTAACTGGATCAGTAAGTAGGGCAGAGATTGGAAATATGCTTTATGAGTTCAAAACTGATATTCTAGGGAGCCTTAGTGAACAAATAGACACCCTTAAAATACAAACCAAGCAGAAGTTGAAGCCTTGGCCATCTTTTGTCCAAAATGTAGGAAGAAATATGCTCTAAGGGAATGCCCCTTGGATGCAAAAGTTGTAGAAACATGTATGATTTGCTCGGAAAGCCATGAGACCAAGGATTGTCCTTGAATTCCTGGGCTCAAAGCTATCTTTCAAGAAGATCCAAATTCAATAGAGTCTCTCTGTTTTGTTTCAAGGAGACCTTGGTAGGGGCAACAAAATCAAGGGTTTAACAACCCTATGAATTTTAAACCCCCGCCAAATTGGAATTCTTGGCAACAACCTTGGTCCCAACCTCAAAATCCATATCAATCATGGGCACAAGGGATGCAAAATCCTTATGAGGGATTTGCTCAATTTTATCAATATCATCCATCTTTTCAAAATCAACAAGCTCCACAACTTCCAAATCAAAACCCACAACTTTCATTGCCATTTCCACAACAACAACAACTCCCTCAACAAAATTCCCAACTCTTGCTTCCATTCCAAAAAAAAACAAATCAGCTACCAGCCCAGCCATTGCCAAATCCTAATAATAATAAAAATCCTCAGAATGCTTACATGGTAGAAGGACAACAATTTCCTACCTATATGATTGTTCCTCTTAATGATGTACAACTCAGGTCTGGTAGAGTTTTAGAAAAACCTTCTATAGATGCTCAGAAGCAAAGTACTTCTGAGGAATATTCTCTTAAAGTCAATAAAGGTTCTGAAGCATCTCTTCAAAATCCAAACACTCAAAAAGAAAAAGAAAAAGAGTTAACCCCCACAACTCCTATAGTTGAGCAACCTGCATCTTCATACACACCTCCTTTCCTTGAAAGATTACAAATCGATAAAGGGGTGGAAAAACAAATCTTGTTGCCTCACTATGATTTTCTAGATGAATTAAAGAATGTTTGTATCAAGATTCCCTTGCTAAAAGCCATTAGAGATATTCCTATTCTAGCAAAAACAATAAAGGAGTTGAGTCTCAAAAGACCAGGAAGGAAACCAAGAGATACAAGAAGAATCCACCTGGTAGGAAAAATTGCAGATATCATGATGGGAAAAATTACCATGCAGAAATATGTAGATCCAGGTAGTCTAATTGTCAAGACACATATAAATGGGATAGAAATTCCAAACACTTTGATTGACTTAAGGGCTGCTATCGACATTATGAGTAGACAGACTATGGAACAACTTAAACTTCCTAATCTTGTTTTTACACCTACCTTACTGCAACTTGCAGATCGATCAATAATCAAACCAGATGGTGTATTAGAAGATATTTCAGTCTCCTTGGATTCTTGGGAATATTCAGTAGATTTCATGATTTTGACTCCCAAGAGTAATTTAGGAGGGCACCCACTTATCTTAGGAAGACCTTGGCTAGCCACAACTGATGCTTTCATTAGTTGTAGATCTGGAGATATGTACATTTCTGATGGTAGTTCGACAAAGAAATTCAATTTGTATCCTCCAGCAAAAGCAATTACAGAAGTAGAAGACAATGAATGGGTCGATGATGAGGACACTATACAACCTGTCTTTACCATTTCTGAAATCAGTGAAGATAGTCAAATTCTGAACACATTAGAAAACTTTGAAACATATTTAGAATATGACCACACATAATTTCAGTTATATTCTGACATTGAGTATTTATCATCAAGACAAATGTCTCTTTACTCTATGGAAGAGTTCAGTAGTTCCACCATTGAGATTTTTCCAGGTAAAACATTGAATATCAATAAAAATTTGGAAAAGTCACAACAGGAAGAGCTAACCATAATCTTGCAAAAATATTCTACGGCATTTGCATGGGAGTATACTGATATGAAAGGTATTGACCCTAAGACTTGCATTCATCACATCTACATCGAGGAAAACAGTAGACCAATTAGACAACCTCAAAGAAGGATGAATCCAAACCTTAGGGAGATAGTGAAAGAAGAGCTCCAAAAACTACTCAATGTAAACTTCATTTATCCAATTTCAGATAGCCGATGGGTTTCTCCTTTTGTTATAGTACCTAAAAAGAATGGTAAATGGAGGGTATGCATTGATTACAGGGAATTGAATAAAGCAACTTTGAAGGATCACTTTTCTTTGCCCTTTATTGATCAAGTATTAGATACATTAGTAGGCAAAGAGTACTTTTCGTTTATGGATGGTTTTAATGGCTATAATCAAATTCAGGTAGCACCTAAAGATCAAGATAAGACCACATTTACCTGTCCATGGGGAACTTTTTCTTATCGAGTGCTTCCTTCTGGATTATGTAATGCACCCGCAACATTCCAAAGAGCAGTGCTAGGAATCTTTTCTGATCTAATCCATGATTGTGTAGAGGTTTATGTGGATGATTTTACAGTTTATGGTAATTCGTTTGAAGAGGCATTATAAAATTTGGAAAAAGTCCTTATAAGATGTAAAGAGACAAACTTTTCATTAAGTCATGAAAAATGCTTTATGATGTTTACTGAAGGTATTGTTTTGGGACATCACATTTCAGGGGATGGGATTAAAGTTGATAGATCAAAAGTTGAAGTCATCCCCAAGTTGCCTATTCCAAATTGTCAAAAAGATGTTAGAAGTTTTCTGGGATTTACTGGGTACTATAGAAGATTTATAGAGAACATCACTAAAATAGCATCTCCACTCTTCAAATTGCTTACAAAAGACTGTGAATTCAAATGGGATCCTGATTGTTAATCGGCATTTGAAACTTTGAAAACAAGAATATCTAAAGCACCTATCTTGAGAGGACCAAATTGGAAACTTCCCTTCCATATTTCTACAAATGCTTTAGATAGAGCTCTAGGGGCTGTGTTGGGTAAAAAAGATTTAGTTCATTATGCCATCTACTATACTAGTAAATATTTAACTCCCACTGAGTTGAACTATACTGTGACTGAAAAAGAGTTCTTAGTTGTTGTTCATGCAATCAATAAGTTTAGACATTATATAGCAGGTTATGAAATTTTTATTCATATTGATCATTCTACAATTAGATATCTAATGAACAAACCTGTTACTAATGGCAGAGTTACAAGGTGGCTCTTACTTTTACAAGAATTCAATATTACTGTGTTGGATAGACCAAGGAAACAAAATACAGTAGCTGATTTCTTGTCTAGGATTCAGAATACTAAAGAAGATTCTCCTGTAGAGGACAAGTTTCCTGATGAATATTTATTTGCAGTAACTACTAAGACTCCTTGGTATGTAGATATAGCTAACTATTTGGTTACAGGGAAACTACCTCCACATTTATTTCCTGGTGAAAGAAGAAAGATTATTTAGGAGAGTTCAAAATATTCATGGATTTCTAACGAATTGTTTAAAACAGGGCCAGATATTGTGATCAGAAGATGTGTTAGGGAAGATGAAATGTCTGATATCCTCAAAGCATGTCATGATGACCTTGAGGCGGACACTCTGATGACAAAATGACAACCTATAAAATCCTCTCTTTGGGATATTATTGGCCATCCCTTTTCAAAGATGCAAAACAATATGTCAAAAGGTGTGACAACTGCCAAAGAGTAGGGAAACCTACCCTTTCAAATGAAATGCCATTGCAGCCACAGGTACTCATCAAACCCTTTGAAAAATGGGCTTTAGATTTCATTGGACCTATTAATCCACTATCTAAACAAAGAAAGTATATATTGGTATGTACTTATTATGTCACTAAATGGGTAGAAGTCAAAGCATTATTTTCTGCTACTGAAAATTCAATTGTTAGTTTTCTTTATGAGGATATTTTTACTCGCTTTGGTGTTCCAAGAGAAATTGTGACAGATCAGGGAAGTCAATTCACATCCAACCTGGTGGAGAAGCTGATGGAAGAATACAAGATCAAGCACAGAAAATCTACTCTTTACCATCCGCAAGCAAATGGCCAAGTGGAGTCTACAAACAAAGTTATTGAAGGCATCATCACCAAAACTATTCATTTACACATAAGAGATTGGGCGGAAAGGCTTCCTGAAGCCTTGTGGGCCTACAGAACTACATGGAGAAATAAAACAGGACATTCTCCCTATGAACTTGTTTATGGGAAAGAAGTCCTGCTCCCCATTGAGTTCCAAGTCAAAACTTTCAGGATGGCAGTTTAGTTGGGTGTGGATCTATCAGAAGCCCAAAAGCATAGAATGGAGCAGTTGAATGAGCTAGATGAGATCAGACAAGAGGCAATTCTAAGAACTGATCTAGTTCAATATCAAAGAGCTAAGTGGCATGACAAATACATCAAAGAGAAAAAGTTTCAAGAAGGAGATTGGGCATTGCTATTTGATTCCAAGTTTAAATATTTTAAAGGAAAATTTCATACTCATTGGCTTGGGCCATATGAGATTCACAAAATCTTTAGCAATGGAGCGGTAAGAATCAAAACCATTGATGAACATCAAACTCCTCTTATTGTGAATGGCCACAAATTAAAGATCCATCATAAGCCATTCTCAAAAGAGGAATTTGTCAAAATATTTCAAGATAGTTCTGCAATAAGGCTGGTGAAGAAGAATCCTTCTTCTCCACTAGCCTAGACTTTGTTCCTTTCTGTTTCTACAAAAAAAAATAAAAATGTATCAGCCTGAAAACCAATCACTGATTTGCAGTCTTATATAGAAAATACAGGGCGAAAATCAGGAATTCCTGACGCCCTATATTTTCCAAAAAAAAAAATTCTCTCTCTCATTTCACAGTTTTGTGACACTCCACTTCATTTCATTCCACTTCATTCCACTCCACTTCATTTCATTCCACCAATAAAAAAATTTTGATGACCATTTTCATTCAGTCAGTTATCATCTATCCATCTCCATTCAGTCATATGATTGTTGTGCCAGTTTCCGCAGCTGAACCCAGTTTCCGCAGCCAGAAGCAGTTTCCGCAGCCATCACTCTGTTTTTCAAAACTGACAGTCAGATGTTAGTTACATAATCATGAAATCAAATGCAGGTATGACCGAGGACATATTATGAAGACATGAGGCACTTAAAAGCATCAACAAGGAGCAGCTGATCAAAGATTAATGGACAAAAAGCGGCAAGAATTCCAAGGTATGAGTAGAAATTTATTTCAAATAGCATTCAAAGCACATTTTTACATAGTTATAAAACCATAGCTCCATTATATGCAATGATTGGCGTTGATAGCTCCATAACCGTTCCACGACCTCTATATGATTCCTCCACAAGCCTTGCATTTATTTTCAAACGGCCTCATGATCAAGCCTCCGGTTTTAACTCGTGTTCGGCTGTACTTTGATACTCCACCTGTAATTATGGGATGTGGTTGATTTGATCACGGCTTTTCTCTGCCGCACAAATTCCACAGCCATTTCTTAAACGTGTTTACGTCTACTTCGCAGCCATTCAGTTTAAAATTCTGTCGGGTTCACTTTACTCCCCTACTATTTTATTGAAGCCATGGTTGCATTTCCACCTTGTTCATATAAGTCTCCACTCCATTCCGTGAATTCACTCCCACTACCTGTTCTTTGTTTTCCATTTACAGTCACTGTTTTCTTCTCCATAAACCCTGTTCACCACCGTTAACCCAGCCGTCTCACCTCCGCTAAAACCCTTACTCACACAGACGAATTTTAAGATGGAAGGAAGGATGGGTCTGTTGTTGAGGGCAGAACCGGAAGGGCCCAAGTTTATGGAAGGATACCCGCAAGTGAAAAACATACTGAAGAAGGCAAGGTGGCTATGGTTTATTCAAAAATTCAAGGGCTACAACAAGGAGATTACAAATACTTTTGCGAGGTCTTTTAACGGCCTGGAAGTGGAAGTTGGAGACCTCAAGTTTACAGTCACTGAGGCATCTATAGCAGCCACTACAGAACTTCCGCAGGAGGGTGAACGCTGGTTCAAGAACAAGAGCTTTGATGAGAAGGCTTGGAGGGTTATCCTACGAAATCTAGGTATGGATGTAACTATTTTTAAATGAGGAATCCTTGTCCATGCTTTAGAAGAGAAGTGGGCCAGTCTATTGTTGATTATTCAAAAGTTCATTACCTGTGAGGGACGTTTTGGATCAATGTATATGTCACACCTGGTTTTTGATGAATTTCTTAGAAAACCAAACCCTCAATCTGCCTTACTTTTTACTTAACAGTTTGAAAAAGATGTCTGTAACCGTCCAAAAGAATCTAGGGGACGTAGAACCACACTTGTATCACCATGGCCTTGTGAAAATCTTGATAGAAAAAAAATTGAAAGAAAAGAAGGACACATGGGAGCAGTTTCTGATCAGAAATTTCTTTAAAGATCCACAAGAAACCCCTGAAAGCAGCACATCAAGGAGAAGCAGAAGAAAGAGAACAAGTGATAAAATTCAAAGTACTCCTACTAACATAGTTGAAGAAACTAGTAGAGAAGAAAGACTATCTAAAAGAAGGAAGGAAAAGACTGAGGGTAAGAAGCCAACAAAATCAAAAGGGAAAAGAAGCATTGAGGCTGTGCATCAAACCCCAGAACCTTCCTCAGAAGAAGACCATCAAGTATTGTCTGAAAGACTAGTTCACCTTCAGGAACAGTCAGCTGCAGCCAAGAAGAAAGGAAAAGAAAAACAGAGTAGGGAGGAAAAAGACACTAGTCCACAGCATGTAAGGAGAAGCTCTAGGTTTAAAGGGAAATTAAGGACACTGCAAACCAAAGGACCCCACTTTATTGACCTAGGAGGGGAAACACCGGAGAAGCCTCCAACAACCTCTCCTGACCGTAGCCCACACCATACTTCCATTTCACAGCCAGATTTTGACATGAGTCCTTCTCGGCCAGATTTGGAAATCAATCATTCTCAACAGGATTTTGGGGTCAGCCCAAGGAAAACTACACCCGAGATAGACCCGAATCAGAAATAGATGTATGATTATATAGAATCCTTGGAAAAGACAGCCACAGGTCCAAGCACTTCATCCACTCAGCCTCACACAACACAAGAAGCTCTAGTCCAATCGTTGAAACAAGAAGTTTTTGAATTGGAGGTCTTAAATAGACACATTAAAAATGAAAATGAAACATTAAGGGAACAAAGCAGATTGGACAAGATCATTCATGACAACACTATGTTACATCTTGGGCTGTGGCAGAAAAAGAATAGGAAATTGAAGAAGAAGTGCAAGAGGTTGAGTAAAGCACTTATCAACCTCAAATTCAGATGCTTGATGAGGAAGCCTAGGATGTTAGCAGTACCAAGGAAGAGGAGAAGAGGGTTGGATGTGCTGGCGGAGGTCTCAGAGCATATGGATTGAAGAGAGGATGGTCAAAATTTTGGTTGCATGGGGACATGCAACACCTTCACAGTGGGGGTATGTTGAGCCCTGAACTTGCATCTTTCCTATACACTTTCCTAGACTCTTTCCATTCACCTGGATCTCCTAAGCTATCAACATCATTGTATATTAATCATAAAAGAGCACTTAAAGTGTTTTTTTTAACTATGTTTTGTGTCTACTGTTTGAACTAGATTTTTGCTCATTGAGCTGCGGAATCCTGTCACTTTCCGCAGCTACTTCAACTTTCCACATCTGTTTTTGTTAAAGTCTACATTGGAGGTGTCATTAGGCAAATCGAGCCACATGGGCAAGTTGGAAATGACTTGGACATGGACTGAGTCCTATTGGCTCAGTCGGATTCATTAGGGGAAGCCGTGGTCAACAGTGGTCAAGCGGTGGTCAAACAGAAGAGTCCTATGACAACAAGACTCCATTTCCAAGCACGTGAAAGATTTTCGTGGCCGTTTCTAGATCTCTGGAGGCACGCTGACACCTGTAGGCTGCCCACTTTGTGAATCCAACAAGTCGTTTTCAATAGATTGCATAATCTTGGCAGCATGATGCTAAATCCATGGACACTGTCGTTTACGTGTCCTCTGTCAGCATAGCTTATAGGAAAAAAGTTATGTAACCTTTTCTTATAAATAACGTGTTTCTATACGCATAGGAGTTAGTCTTCTGAATATAATTTTGCTGTTAAAAAAGCCCACTGTGTCGTGACACTAGTTTCATTGTTGTGACTGCGTTCTGAAATATATGAGAAGACTCTATTTCTACATGATTGCATGAGTGTAATTCTTGATTGATAGTTGTTGCCTGAGGTTGTGCAGAGGGCCCCTGCATACGCCGAGCTTTTGTTCTTTTATTGTTGTACGGTTTCATGTTGTGTTTCTTTATGTTTATTATGCCATAGTTATTCACTTATGTATATTTCATTTACTATGGTACTAACGCTTCATTCTTGTTCCTAATTTTACATGCTTTGTACAATGTTGTTAACGCTGATCAGTGTGTATGTTCGATATTACAGTAGGCAGCCTGGGCATTTGCATATAAATTTCACAATTAATAATGGCATGGGATTAATTCTCTGTTGACTTTGCTTTTCCTAGTTTTTAATTCCATTTCTGCTTTGTTGATTTCAGTTTTGTTTCCTTACTTTATTAGTTAGCTTAGATATTAAATTGCTCATATCATTGTCAGTTACCACCGAAAGCCATAGCTGGACTACTGGCGAGGGATTGAAGTATGAGTGTGTAATTTGATTTTAGTTTTATTTTTCTGCAATTAGATATCAGATTGCTCAAGTTGTTGATGATTACCTCCGAAAGCCATAACTGGACTAACTGGCGAGGGGTCAGACTATGAATTGATGTGATTTGATTTCAGTTTTACTTTTCTGCAATTAGATATCAGATTGCTCAAATTGTTGATGATTACCTCCGAAAGCCGTAGCTCGACTAACTGGCGAGGGGTCAGACTATGAATTGATGTGATTTGATTTCAGTTTTACTTTTCTGCGATTAGATATCAGATTGCTCAAGTTGTTGATGATTACCTCCGAAAGCCATAGCTGGACTAACTGGAGAGGGGTCAGACTATGAGTTGATGTAATTTGATTTTAGTTTTACTTTACTTGCAATTTTTGGATTTCTTTGAGTGCAGTAGCTTAATTCAATTTTTTTTGTATTTAGACAGCAACAGGGATAATGGTTTCATGATCAATAGTTCACTGTTTGTTTGATTAGAATAGTGGCACATTTTCATTTTCTTTTAGGAATTAATTTTATCATTAGTATGTTCTAAGACCCTCTGAAGTTTGAAGTTTTGGAAATCATTATAAAGGACATAATTTCCTTGAAAATTTATATCCATACTTGTCTTTTAGAGTAATCTTAAAACTCAGGGTTAGAATTTCCATTTCACATTAGGAGATAAACGAAGATAAAAACCCCCAAAACAAAATTAAAAAAAATCAAAAACGACAAAAAGTAAGAAATAGGTTATCTTGCACATATAGTGCACCACACTTCAATAGTTTACGACTCCCAGATTGACAATTAATATAGCAATTTAGGACACTCTAAATTGACCAAACACCTAGTAATAGGAAACAAGGTCTAATCATCCCTTACTTGTACCCACTCATACCTAGAAAATCATTTCCATGGAGTTTGTGGGAGGTTTACCAACAACCAAGAAGGGACATGACAACATGTTCATGGTATTTGATAGGTTTAGTAAGATGTGTGTTGTTATTCCCTATAAAAATACCATCAATGGGAAATAACTAGTGAACTTGTTCTTTGGACAAGTTTGGGTGCACTTTGAGATACTAAGGAGCATCGTGTTAGATAGGGACATAAGATTTCTTAGTGAATTGTGGACTATATTCTAGGAGAATATGGAAACAAAGTTGAAGAGGTATACAACATTACATCCATAGATAGATGGGTAAACATAAGTATTCAACAAGAATTTAGTACAACTTTTGAGGGGTTACATTCAGAAGCATATGAGGACTTGGGATACAAATCTAGTATATACACTACACTCTTATAATAAAGAAATCCACACTTCTACTAGTAACTCTCCTTCTAAAACTTGTTTTGTATATTTCCCACCTTCATCTTTGGATATTGCATATGGACAACTAGGAGGAGTAAGGGAGGATCATACAAGGGATGCCTTGAGAGATAAAAACTTCATAGAAAATATTAGGTAAATCCATATGCGAGTGCAAGAGACACTACAAAATCACAAGAAAAATAAAAGGCTAGGCATGATCAACACAAAACAAAGAAATCTTTCAATGTGGGAAATAAAGTATGGTTACAATTGAACAAGGAGAGGCTCCAAGGTCCTAGTAACAAAATCAAGCTACTACGATATGGTCCCCTTGAGATACTGGATAAGTTGGATGATAATTACTAGAGACTCAATCTACCCCCATACATGTATATTTACTCAGTTGTGAATGTGGAGAATTTGAAGTTCCATGAGCCTTCCATGCTAAATCAAGAAGTGGAATAGGTTCTACCTTCTGTAGAGGATTTGTAACTAGATGCTCAGGAAAAGTTAACAAAAGATACAATTTTGCAGAAGAGGTTTGGAACAACATGATAGGGTTAACACGACCTTTGGCATTTTGAGTTGAAAGGACAAACTCCAAGCAAAGCTAAATGGTACACCTCAAAGAAGGTGTAGGACAAATTTCCTCACCTCATTAAGTAGAATATTTTGGGGACCAAAAGCCTCCCAAAATGGGAAGGTGTGATATGTATTGGATCATTATATAGTTTTTCATCCATCTCAATACTTTTAGAGTGGAAAAAGTCAATGAATCTCCTCATAGGACCATTTTTACATGCAGGACCTACTTTATAAAATTGGGCTATGTTTGGTCAATTTAGTGTCCTAAATTGCTCTACATAAATTATCAATTTGGGTATCGTAAACTGATGAAGTGTAGTGCACTGCTTGTGCTAGATGACCCTTCTTACTTCATTGTTTTTATGTTTTATGTTGTTATGGGGGTTTTTGATCCTTTATTCCCTAATGATTTACAATGTAACTATTTAAATCTATATTTTGTAAAGACTGCTAAGGATCTAAGAATGAGAAATAAAAGAGCTTAAGCAAGACTTGGAAGCAAAGTTTAAGCAAGAAATGAAAACATAGTTTCTATTCATGTTTATCATTATTTCCAAATCATGAACTAAAAACTGAAAGTGAAATTGCAACTAATGTCTAATCAATTACAAAAAAAAAAAATACTAAATGAAACACTTAGTTACTCTGCCTCTCAATTTTGGGAGGAATTCTGTACTTCATTATTCTAAGGGAAAATAAATGTAGGGATGCAACAAAGACTCATTACATGAATGAAGTGTTCAACCACTTAGTTTAGGATGAGTTATCAACTAGAAGGGCTCTTCAAAAACATTCATTAAAACCATGAGTCAATAAACTAGTAATAAAATGGCAAGAACAGTAATGGCACTGATCAGTCTATTTGAAAATTTAAAGACTAGTAAAACAGTAAATGAAATAAACTAAATTACACTACTGAATTTCAACTTCTAACTACTAATAAAAAATAGAAAGAAATTAGGAAAAAAGAAGCTATTCTGCACTAAAAGAAGCTATTCTGCATTAGTGAGAAAATGATAAAAGTTGCATTATAAAAAAGGTTAGTACGAAAATGATTATGAACACTGTGAGAGGAAATGATGAATTTACAATTTAACTAGAAAAGGAAAAAAATGAAATAAAACCCCATTTAGCGCAGAGGCCCCCTGCAACTGATCAGGTTATGCGTGCGTAATCAATCTCCAAGAAACTCTTTCATATGTATATAAAACATGCGGTCTTCATATTAAAAATAGGGAAATAAGTTTCAAAATTACGGAACAGTAAGTCTGAGCTTAATACATGAGGAAATTTGAACTCCTTCCGAGTTTTTTACAACTGATATTTAAAGAAAAAAATCCTAACTGTCCTTAGAGAGAATTTAGCTACAAGTGGTCCACGTATTACAACAGTTTTACGTGAATGGGTGATCAGCTACAAGTGACTTTAAGTTAGCAAGGTAGTTGCATGAAACTGTTATCATCAATGGTTGGTTCAAGTAAATGCTACAATAGAAGCTGTCGGATTTATTAAATAGCCACAAAGAATGGACACAGAGTCCTATTGCTCTCGGGTTTCCTCGTTTGGCACCACCTTTGACTTTGGTCTTGAGCTGGTTTCTTTGTCGATTTGGGCTACTTGACTAGGATAGGATCCATGTCGTGACCATTCTAGAGATGCCCATGTGGCCAGTTTCCATGTTTGACCCCTGTAACTTGTTAAAGCATGAAGGTAGCTACAGAACAACCGATTAGCTACAGAATAGGCTGTGTTCCGTAGCTAAAAGACAAAAATTTATTCAAACAACAAAACATAAAAGCATAACATGTAAATCACTAAATGTCCTCCTTAAGACATTATATACAAGTCATTGATGATAAGAATGCATTTTATTCATGGAAAAACAAAGAAAAGGAATGAGAAGAGTTGCTAGGGAAAGAGTAATTTTGAGGCTCAACATACCCCCACTGCAAAATCATTGCATGTCCCCATGCAATTTTCAAAAATGTGAACTTCTTCCTCCTATTGCATTTGTTCTGACACTTCTGCCAGTACATCCAACTTCCTCTTCTTACTTCTCTTTGCACTGATTGCCATCCTTGGCTTCTTCATAAGAAGTCTATATTTGAGGTTAATAAGTGTTCTGCTCAACTTCTTATTTTTCCTTTTCAGCTTCCTGTTTTTCTTGTACCATAATCCCAGGTGTAACATTGTGTTGTTGTGAATAGCTCTATCCAGCTTGTTCTATTCCCTCAAGGTTTCATTTTCTTTTTGAATGTGCCTGTTCAGAATTTCTAACTCAAAGATTTCTTGTTTGAGAGAGCTAGTTAGAGTTTCTTGTGGGGTGACAGGCTACTCTGGATTAGCTAAAGTTCCTGGATCTATCGAGGTATTCTTTTTCTCTAATGACTCTATGTAGTCATAGATTTTTTGTTGTACTGGATCTATGCCAGGAGAAGCTCTACTTGGGCTGCCTTCAAAATTATGAGGAGGAGAGTTTTGTGGACTGTGTTCAGATGGAATACTGTTAGGAGATTGAACCGGGCTTTCTTCCTCTACGTTTATGAACTGGGCTTATCTTGATGTTACCCTCTTCACCTTACCTTGGAGTCTAGAACTCCTCCTCAAGTTTTGGAAGCTTATGGTTTCTTCTTTTGTGTCCTTCTTCTTCTTTCCTTTCTCCTTATTTTTCTTGATTTGCTCCTTGATCTTGGTTAGTCTTTCAGAGAGTGGTTGTTCATCTTCTTGTGGTGATGAAGGTTCAGGAATGTCCTCATTGATTTCTTCAACCCTCTCTTTCATTTTTCTTTTATATTTAGTTTGCTTCCTAACCTCTGGTTTAGAAGCTATCTCTGCATCATTCTTTTGTGAGGAGTTTTGAATACTAATGCTGATATTTCTCCTTTTAATTCTCTTAACATGACTTCCCTCAGATGAATCTGGAGCATCCTGGAAGAAATTTCTTACCAAGAAATCTTCCCATGTATCCCCTATACTTCTCAAATGGAATTCAACTAGAATCTTCACTAATCCATGATGATACATAGTTGTTTCTATTGATTCAATTTTCTTTTGGACATTTGTTGCCATCCTTCTCAGACTGTTCAGAAGGAAAAAGGGAAGATTGATGGTTCCATTCTCTAAAAAATTCATTAACAAGTGTATATGGTAAACATACATAGACCCAAATCTTCCTTCACATGTAATGAATTTTTGCAATATTAACAACATGTTACTCCATTTGTTCTTGAGTGCTGAAATAGGAATCCCCTTTCTAAATACTGTAACATCCATACCTGGGTTTTTAAGGATCACCTTCCAAGATTCATCATGAAATTCCTTGTTTTTAAACCATCTTTCTCCTAGTCTCGGGAGCTCTGTTGCTTCTGCTATGAAGGATTCTGTGACTGCAAATTTGATATCCCCTATCTCCACTTCTGTGCCATCAAATGATCTTGCAAAAGATTTGGTAATTTCCTTGTGGTAGCCATCAAATTTTTCAATAAAATTTAACCATCCAGCCTTCTGTAGCATCCCTTTAAGTTGTGGATACCCCTCCATATATTTTACCCCTACAGGCTCTGTTCTGACAATAAGCCCCATATCCTCTGTTTTCGGTTACCCTTCAAAATTACTCTTACTGTCTAAGAAATGGAATGACTGCGTATATGGAAATAGGAAGACTGTGTATATGGAATTACTGCGTGAATATGAGAGAAAAACTTAAGAGTTTGCATGCAATAAATAGATAGTAAGGGTTTAGAGAGTCATAGATAGGTAGGTCACATCATTGTCTTGACCGTTAACAGGTGTAGTTGTGGAGGACCGTTTGAGTACAGGTTATGGAGTTTGAAGCGGA
This sequence comes from Pinus tabuliformis, assembly GCA_031772625.1. Classification (NCBI taxonomy): domain Eukaryota; kingdom Viridiplantae; phylum Streptophyta; class Pinopsida; order Pinales; family Pinaceae; genus Pinus; species Pinus tabuliformis. The sequence goes on along the minus strand of CM062816.1, from coordinate 1,759,069,566 downwards.
GATTTGTTATGAAAGAATCATTGAGACTGTTTGTCATTAAAGACAGAAGATATGGCGGAGACATCGTGGCGGTCAAATCAAATGATGGTTGGTTAAGGAGACATGTGATTATACATACTATACAAACTTATGTTTTCAAATTGCTTTTTGAAATAAATTTTTGCATTTACCTTTAGAACCTTTACCTTCCACTTGCTAATATTTTGATGTTGATCCACAGGTACCTTGAGCTTGATTTCTTCAGAAATTTGATTTTTCTTCAATCCCCTACATACTTGGTTTTATTATGAACTGTACACTTGTGCCTACACTGATAAGCAAATTGTAGCTGCAGCACAGAATCAGCTGTAGAACGTGAAACAAAAAGCAAAATATGGCTTATGAATGAAATGGAAATGGCTATTGATGAGCCCCAGAAATGGGTAATTATATGGGCTCATTCTGCCTCTTATTTCGACTTAATCCACCATTCTCATTAGTTTGTTGCATTTTTTTGAATATTTTTATGTTAATAGAGTGAATTGGGTTAGTCACTTTGCCATGTAGTCTAATGAATGTTTTATGCATATTTTTTGAACAATTTTGGACAAAGTCAAGGAATTTATGAGCAAATGGCAGCCAAAACTCGAGGAAAACAGGGAAGAGGATTTTTAGGGGCAGTGTCTCCTTCATTTATGACCCCTTCCCTCAAATCCTCCATTAGCAACTCGGAGCACAAAGGTCCACATTGAGGATTCCAAGGGGTAGCCGAGCAAGTAAAGTAGGACTGTTGTTTATCTTCAGTTCTAGGAAACCAAGTTCCTTGATTTTAGGAGGATTGTTGGAAATACCCATTTGTATAAATAAGGAGGCTTAGAGCCTCAGTAGGTTAGCCAGTCATTAGTAAATTTTCGCACTTTTGTGCAACACATTGTTCAGCTCATTTTTGAGTTCCTTTTTTAGAACAGTTTATGTAATGTAACTGCTATTTTTGATAAAAAAAGATGAAATAGTTTTTGAGCCAACACTGATCTCTTTAAGAGGTCTAAAGCTCTTGGGTTAGGGCCCAACTCAAGCTGCCTAGCACCTCCTTCTGTTTACTTATATGTTTTTTCTTCCATTCATGAGTTAATTTCTGTTGCATATATTCATTTTACTTTATTAGATTAGGCTGTTTTTTATGGTTAGTATAGTTGTTTTGTTTCAATTACTCAAGTAGATTGCTGCAGTGACAGGAAAAGATTCAAAAAGGCCAACAGCGGACCCTGATCTCCTTTCTCCCTTCCTGGGACTATGATTTGAGGTCAAGGCACTATTGTTGCCACCAAAAACATTGTTTTTGCTCTTCCATGCAACTGCTAGTGTGATACTTTGAGTTGGAAAGGTTGATATTGGTTCAGATTCATTTTCTTAGATCATTTCCTGTTCTTTTACCATAGTTCTCTCGTATGCTTTTCTATTCATAAGGTATTGTTCAGTGTTTTCTGTTTTTTAGGTCAGAAATTAGGTCAAGCTAGAGAAATTTCAGTTTTTAGTTCTTTCTTTGGTCAGTTTTGATAAGTAAATGTGCAGATCTCTTGCAGGATATCTCAGCCCACCATACATCCATAGCACAGCTAGCACCAGCTCACTTCTCATAGATTTCCCCACTCATTCACAACATTTCGCCAATCTGCCCTAATTTCTGCGTTTTTTTCCATAAGGCTTCTTTCTTGCCATTCGAACAAATCCGAACTTGACATTCGTCCCTGATCTTCCTTGACAAGTTCTGGAAACCTCAACACCTTCATCTAGCCTTCATTTCCCCTTTCCCATCATTTTTCCACCTTCAAAACTCCAAAAATAGCTTTCGGCCTCCTCCTGTAGATCCCCTGCAGCCTCCTATAGAATTTCCTGTGAGTGATTTTTCGAAGTCCGATCGCTATGAAAGTCTTCAGAAGGGTACTAGAGGCTTCTTAGGACCTCTCCACACCTTCCTCACCCTCTGCAAAAGCCAACTCCATCTTCCTTTGCCACCAAACTCCTGCATAGTCACAACTAGATAAATCACAAGCATAATAATTTCACATAAAAATACTCAAAAGCACAAAAAGATGATTTCTTCTCATTTCTTTTCAGAAGTAGCTTGAATAGATGCAATTTACCTTTTCAGTATTCAATGGAACTCATTTTATCAGTTTTCGTCTCTTTCCTTGCAAAAGTAGGATTGATAAGTAAATTAGGGTTTGCGTTACATTTCAGTGTTCCTTCTCTTTCTGCAAATAGAATAGCCCTTGTAGAGTTAGTTCTCTTTCATCACAGTTAAAGCTTCTTATGAGAACTCATAGAAGTTGGCTTAAGCTCCTAGTGAACTTGCGCCAGCTGATCAAGTGACAGCCTGCAGTAATAGCTAGTACTTGTGCATACAACACCATCGCTTCAAGTTTGTTACGAACTACCGGGTTGATAAAAGTAAAGAAGGAAGCCCTAGGAGTTGCAGCATTATTGCTGCAATACTGGAGCCCACCATCTTTTTGGCGCCATTGCCGGGGAAGAATCAAAGTATTTTGTAATTACTGCTTTTCTTCTATTTTCTACTGCAACATTTTGCCAAATAGTTTATTTTAGCAAAAGTAGAGTAGTTGTTTCATTTCAATTCTGCAAAAGTAGATTAGGCATTTCCTGCTATCATTTCCATTTTGCAATTTCATTTCAGCAAGCGTAGATTAGGCATTTCCTGCTTTCATTTCAATTCTGCAATTTCCATTTCAGTAAGAGTAGATTAGTCATTTCCTGCTTTCATTTCAATTCTGCAATTTCCATTTCAGCAAGAGTAGATTAGTCATCTCCTGCTTTCATTTCAATTCTGCAATTTCCATTTCAGCAACAGTAGATTAGTCATTTCCTTGCTTTCATTTCAATTTTGCAATTTCATTTCAGCAAGATTCATTTCAGTTAGTTGCAATTTGTTGTTCAATCCATTTCAGTTTTTGCAGGTACAAGCAGAAAAAAAAACAAAAATCGCCCAAAAAGAGATTTGCTTTCATGCCTCATAAGAATAGAGACAATTCAGGAAAATTCCTACCCAACACCCCCACCACATCAATAAGTCACCCTTCTCTCTTCTTTGGTGGCAGTGATCCAGAAGAACCTATAGGTGAACCTCCAAAGATATACGAAGATCCTATAGTAGAAGAAGAGCAAGAAACCTTTCCTCCTGAGACAATGGATGAAAATAGAAATGTTAGAGGAAATGGGGAAAGAATAGAGGGTACCTTTCCTATCCAAGAGACCAATGGGGACACTAAAATGAAAAACATAAATCCTTTAGCCTTACCTCACTTCCATGGATTGACTATCGAAGATCCTGATACCTTCTTGTTTGAATTTGTTGTTCTCTATCGAACCTATGACTATGCAGAAGATGAGCAGAAGTTGAAACTATTTCCTTTTGCCCTCAAGGATGTAGCATTGTGCTAGTTCATGGGGTTACCTAGAAACAGCATCACAACTTGGGCTCAAATGAAGCAAGCCTTTAACAACAAATACCAGAACTACTGTAGGTCAAAGGATACTAAGGAAGAAATCTTCCGAATGACCATGGGAAGTGATGAATCCTTAGAAGACTATGAAGAGAGGTTTCAGCTCAGTTATAAAAGGGCCAGGTGCACACTTGACCCCGAATCTCTGAAGTTGGTCCTGCTTAGAGGAGTCCCTGAAGACCTTCTAGATACCCTCCATTTGCTGGCTGGGGGAGACATCTACCAACTACCTTATGATGACATAAAGACTGTGTTTAGAAACCATTCTAGGGCAGCCAGAAAGAGAGGTAGGGGAAGTCAACCTTTAGCCAACACATCCTCATCCAGTTCATCTCTTAGAAGTGAATTTGAGAATCGGCTAGAATATTTCAAGAGTGAGATGAGGCAGACTCTTGCCACGCAAATAGATACCTTGCATATCAAAAGGAAACAAGAGGAAGCTGAGAGGGCTTTGGCCATCTTTTGTCCCAGGTGCACTAGAAGGCATCCTAGGAATGAATGTCTATTGAACTATATAGAAGTGTGTTCAGTCTGTGAAGAAGACCATTCTACGAATCAGTGCCCTTCCTTGCCTGGACTTAAAGCTGCATATCAGGGGGCCGAAGGAGCCACTGAACCACTCTATTTCATGAACCAAAGGAGGCCACATGGGCCCAAACCTTACCAGCAGGGAATGCAAGGGACATCCCAGACCTATTACAACCCCAATCAAGCCACTTCCATGCCTTCTTGGGGTCCCCCTGCTCATCCTTCCTGGTCCACACCCCCTCCTTGGTCATATCCATCTCAATACCATGCTCCTCCAATTGCTCATTTGTTTCACTCTTATGCTTAGCCACAACCGCAGTGGAATGCACCTCATCAGGGTTGGAGGCCCCAATATAACTCTCCTCCCTCTCTTTTGCTTCCACCACCTGCTCAACCACAACCATTGCCTCTTGCTCCACCAAGGCAACCCCAAATACCTACTCAATCGAACCCAAACCCCAATAATAGACTGGCCCAGCAGGTATATAGTGGAGAAACATCATGCCCGACCTATGCTGTGGAGATTCAGGAGATTAACCTACGATCTAGGAAGGTTCTCCCAGATAGCCAACCTCCCCCTAAGGAGGATGAGGAAGAAAAACAGGAAAGTGAACCAAAAGCCATTCCACCCTTTCCTGAGAGACTAACTGGAACCACACAACTGACCCCAGAAGAAACTGAACTTCTGGGAGAATTGAAACAGTTATGTGTAAAGATACCACTTCTCCAAGCCATATAATATGTGCCTATATACAATAATATGATCAAGGAGAAGTGCTCCAGGCACCCAAGTATGCGCAGGAGAGATGCTCCAACTATCAATGTCATAGGACAACTATCTGACCTGATGTTGGGGCAGGTAATCTGTCCGAAATATCTAGACCCTGGGAGTCCTGTAGTCGATGTCCACATCAATGGCACCGTAATCCCCCATACCCTGATTGATCTAGGGGCTGCCATTAATGTGATGACCAAGGACACTATGCTCAAGCTCAACCTTCAGGGCTCCCTGAGAAAGACCACAACAGTACTGCAGTTAGCAGACCGCTCCACCATGACCCCTGAGGGGATTGTGGAAGATGTAATGGTCTCCATCGATTCTTGGGAGTACCCTACTGATTTCCTAGTTCTCCAGCCAAAGGCAAAGCTCATTGGGTATCCTCTCATCCTGGGAAGACCTTGGTTGGCTACTACAGATGCCTACATCAGTTGTCGAGCTGGGAACATGACAATCAAGAATGGGCATATGTCCAAGTAGCTAGTCCTATATCCTCTTGCCCAACCTTTGTTAGAACATGATTTACCTCTCTGGTTGGAGGAGGAAGATGAGGATGAAGTCTATTCCGCACCATTGTGTACAATAGAAGCTACCATGGGGGGCCCACAAACCGAGGATGATCTTATTGAAAACTTGATTTAGAATCCACCCCCCAGTGTGTTGCCATTAGAAGAGCTAGTGGAAGAAACCCAAGCCAATCCTTTAGTTGATCTCTGTGTGGCTGATCTGACCTCTCTCTGAGTTAAGAATGTGGAATTCGGCCCAGAAAGAACCTTGAAGATCAACTCATCCCTATCCACCTCTCAGGAGAAAGAACTGTGTAGCTTATTGAAAAACCACTTGGATTCTTTTGCTTGGAGCTATAAGGAGATGAAGGGAGTCCACCCTTTAGTTTGTACTCATCACATTTACATTAAAGAAGATTGTAAACCATTCAGGCAGCCTCAAAAGAGGATGAATCTAGCCGTTAAGGACATTTTCAAAGAAGAATTGCAAAAATTGTTGGATGCAGGATCCATCTACCCCATCTCTGACAGCGAATGGGTCTCTCCTTTGGTGCTTGTGCCGAAGAAAAATGGGAAGTGAAGAATCTATGTCAATTATCGGGAACTAAACAAGGCTACCAAGAAGGACCATTTTCCTTTGCTTTTCATAGATCAAGTGTTATATGGCCTGGCGGGGAAGAAGTTCTTCTCCTTCCTAGATGGGTTTAGCGGGTACAACCAGATCCAAATCAGCCTGGAAGACCAAGATAAGACCACTTTCAATTGTCCTTGTGGTACCTTTGCATACCGGGTCCTTCCCTTCGGATTGTGCAATGCTCCTGCCACTTTCTAGAGAGCAGTACTCAGTATATTTGCTGAACTGGTTCATAATTCAGTGGAAATCTATATGGATGACTTTACCCCTTATGTTTCTAACTTCCAGGGAGCTTTGACTAACTTGGGAAAAGTTTTAGACAAATGCATTGAAATGAACCTATCCCTCAGTCCTGAAAAATGCGAATTCCTGATGGCTGAAGGTACCGTGCTAGGTCATACAATTTCTTAGCAAGGATTACAGGTGGATCCCAACAAAATTGCCATCATCCAAAGGGTCCCACCTCCTCAAAAGGTAAGAGATGTTCAGAGTTTCCTAGGCTTAGCAGGGTATTATAGAAGATTCATTAAGGATTTTAGTGAGCTAGCCTCTCCATTGTTTGGCCTTTTGGGAAAAGATGCTGCATTCATATGGACTGAAAACTGTCAAGAGGCTCTGAATTCCTTGAAAGGTAAACTGGTAACTGCCCCAATTTTGAGAGGTCCAAACTGGGCCCTACCTTTCCACATTCATACAAATGCCTCGAACATAGCAATAGGAGCAGCCTTAGGGCAAGTTGATGACCAGCTGCCTTATGCCATATATTTTGTAAGTAAAAACTTGTCCAAGGCAAAATTAAACTACACTGTAACCGAAAAAGAGCTCCTAGTTGTAGTCCATTCCCTAAATAAGTTCAGACACTACATCACCAGCTATCAAACATTCGTTCATACTGACCATGCTGCAATTAGGTATTTAATGAACAAACTAGATATAAATTCTCGTATTATTAGGTGGTTACTTTTATTGCAGCAATTTGATTTGACCATTGTTGATACTAGATCTACCTGCAAGTGAATAAGGGATGGTGGATGATCGAATGCCAGATGAACACCTGTTTGCTATTTCAGTACTCTCTCCATGGTTTGTTGATATAGAAAATTACTTTGTTTCAACACAATTTCCTCCACACCTTTCCTCAAAAGAGAAGAGCAAGATCATGAGGAAAAGTGCCCCATTCACCTGGATTGGGGGCAATCTCTTCAAACTTGGCCCAAATCAGATTTTGAGGTGATGTGTTAGGGAGGAGTAGGTTTTTGACATTCTCCTAACATGTCATGATGGGCCCTGTGGGGGGCATTTTGCAACAAAGAGGACTGCCTTCAAAATTCTGCAAGCAGGTTACTATTGGTCCACTCTTCATCAAGATGTCAGGAGATATATCAACCAATGTGACCGATGTCAAAGGATGGGGAAACCTACTCCAAGGGATGAGATTCCCCTACAACCTCAAGTGACTTTCGAGCCATTTGAGAAGTGGGGCATGGACTTCATGGGTCCTGTCAACCCTCCTTCAAAACATAAATCTTACATCATTGTGTGTATTGATTATCTGACAAAATGGGCAGAAACAAAGGCAATCAAGGCAGCAACAGAAGAAAAAGTAGCTGAGTTTTTGAGAGAAAATATCTTCTACAAGTTTGGCTATCCAAGAAAATTAATCACAAATCAAGGGAGTTAGTTTGCCTCCAATCTTATTGAAGACCTGCTCACACATCACAAAATTAAGCATAGAACTTTCACTTCTTATCATCCGCAAGAAAATGGATAGGTGGAAGTCACTAACAGAGCTTTGGAAGGGATCTTGACCAAGGTAGTGAGCAGCAACAAAAAAGATTGGGCAGATCGATTGGTTGAGGCCACCTGGGTCTATAACACCACTTGGAAAACCACCACAGGGTTCACACCCTATGAGCTGGTCTATGGGAAGAAGGCTTTACTGTCAATAGAATTTTAATATAACATATTAAGGATGGCAACTCAGCTGGACCTAGATCTCAGCCATGCACAAAAGGAGAGGTTACTTCAGCTAAATGGATTGGATGAATAGAGATTGCAGGCCCTTCTCCACTCAGAGGTAGTCTAACTTCAAAGGAAAATATGGCATGATAGACACCTTAAAGAAAAACAATTCCAAGAGGGAGATTGGGCGCTATTGTCTGATTCAAGACATAAATATTTCAAAGGCAAACTGAGGACAAGATGGCTGGGACCATACATAGTAGAAAAATGCAATGACAATGGTTTAGTTCTGACTCGAACCATCGATGAAGAAACTATCCCCATGCTCGTCAATGGGCATAGGTTGAATATCTACAGGAAGCCCCTCTCCAAGCAATAATTCATTGAAAATCTGAGTAAATCAGTGTTGGTAGTGGAGCAGGTCTCTCCCTCCACTCCACCCACACCCTAAACACAAAAAAATAAATAGAAAAAGAGAATAAAAGACCCCTGGGTGAAAACCTCCTGGAGGCACTCAAGGCAGGTAGTGAGAGTGAAAACCTCCTGGAGGCACCCCAACTATCTCAACAAAGAAAAAAAGAAGAGAAAAAATGAAAAGAAAAAAGAAAAAAAGAAAAAACAGAGGAAAAAAAACATAAAAACTAACTTCTTTTGAATGCATTGCAGATTGCAGGAGGGTCACAAAAGAGAAAAGGACATGGCCAAGCTGAATACACCCTTTATAGCTCATTTCTCCATCACCATTTTCTTTTCCCATGCCCTGGTCCCACTTGTTCTGGAAATTTTTCATCCTACAGGAAGCTCTGTGCATTCTACAGGAGGCTCTTGTAGAAACCACAGAGGGCTTGAAATCAAGTTTAGAAAAGAATCAGAGGGCTAGAAATTTGTCCAGAAGACCTGTGGACCTCCCTGCCACCATTCATCCTCCTAACTCTCCATTCCATCCCTACACCACTGCATTTCCACTCGCTTCTTTCTTCCCTGCACAAGAAAACATAGAAATCCTGTTTCTTTTGTTTTTTTTCTTAAAAAAAAGGATGAAGAATAAACAGTAACATTCTTAACTTGTTTCTTACTTGGTGCATACCAGCTGCTTTTCCTTTTTCTTCAAAACCTTCCTCAGCTATCTTTTTAGTCCCTGCTCAAACCTCAGCCAGAAATTTTAGAGGGAGAAGTAGTTATAGGAAATCCTACAGGATTCCTATAATAGCCGATCCCTTTAAAAAAACAAGCTGCAGAGGCAGGGTTAGTGCAACCACAGGTATATACAACGTGCAAGGAGCCATTCCTAATCAAAGATCACCAGCATGAGGTAGCCAAGCCACGAGCGCCAACAGTAGTAGCAATCCAAGAACAAAGTGCTGAAGTCTAAACATGCAAAGCATGGTAGCGACTAACAAGTAAGTGGCTAAACCCGTTCCTTTGTTGCATGAATATGATTTAGAAATTGCATGAACCTTTGAGATGGTCACAATTAAACAAAATCAATGGCTAGCTAACTGGCCACCCTCGTCTAGTTCAAACAAGCCTTGTCCAATTCAAACAACGTTCAGTGGGTGCAATCAGCACGTGTGGTTAGTCAACTCGGGAAGAAAAACTCAAAACAGGTAGTGGTGGCAGCGTATAATGGGAATGATGGAAGTGATTGCAGGTAGGCAGCATGAAGTATCATAATGGCACTAAAGTAGGGACCAATGGTCTAGATGGGGATAACGTACCCTTCCTGCCACCTCACCTCATCACCGCAGAACACGCCATAAGCTTAAGTACGTTGCAGTCGAAGCCTCCACCACCTTTGTTTTCATTTGCATCGACGAGTTCTCGGCTGCAACAACTTACCTACCACCTTCAGAACCTCGAAACAGTCGCTCTCTGCTAGTTTCAAAACCCTTCCGCTTATCGGGCTCTACAGGAGCATTATTGCACTCTATAGGAGCGGAAACACAGTCTACAGGAGCCTTTCTACAGGAAGACTAGTGAGCAGTTTTGCAGAGGGAAAATTCAGGATTTTCTGCCAAATTCGAGCTCAAAAGAAGGTAGTCTTAGACAACCCACTCTACATGTTAATTATCTACAAAAGGTGGCGGATTTGAAATGAAGAATTGAGTTGAAAAAGAAAGGGAAAGTGAGAACAGAAGTCTGCCTGTATTCTTCTGAAATATATACAGTCTCTCCATTTTACTCTCTGTACTAAAAGTATGTCTCTTTCTCCTCCGTGGTATTCTCCTGTATGAAGAAGTGATGCAACCATAGGAAATTAAGCTTGTAAAAGTGAATTTGCATTGGGTGGTATGTTTACTTTGTGAAAGAAAAACATTATCTTTCTCTCTGTGTTTTTTTTTAAAGAAAAAGATATTGATTTCCTCCAATAACCTGAAAAGTAAACTAAGGTTGAGAACAGAGTTTGAAGGGCAGGAAAATTACAATTTGTTTTTGTTAAAAAGAAAAAAACACGAAAAACTCTCTCTAGTTCCAGAAAAATCCTCAGTTGTTCCTCTGTTTTCGGGTTTGAAAATTTGCTGCCTTCCTCCTCACCTGAGAATTTCCAGCAGTCACTAAACATCATGACAGGGGGTTTTATGAGAAAGGAGCCTCTGAATTCCACCAAATTGCATGAACACCCAGAAGTGGTAGCCCTCTTTACCAGGGCAAATTGGATGCCTTTCTTTGAGAAATTTCATGGGTATGATGAGGAAGTTACAGAGGAATTTTTATTATCTTTAAGACCCCATTCAAAAACCCATGCTACAGTCAGTTTCAGGGGTCTAACCATAGAACTTACACCAGAATTCATCAGCAGAATTACAAGTCTTCCACTTGGGCTCCCTTGGAGCAAAGAAGAAAAACCACTAGGACCGGTTGCTAAAGAGACCCTTTTCCAGCCTGATGAACATCCTGTGGACGATAAGAATGGGATCAGAAGGACAAGTATACGTTATCCATGGGGTGAGGTCAGCTACCAGATCATGAAATATATCTCCTGCGAAGGAATATACAGTATAGTCTATGGTTATCGTTTTAGATTGTTACATCAACTAAGATATGGAATGGACCTACCTACATTTAGAAAACTCAGTCTTCCATATTTTCTCCTCCAATCCTTGATAGAGTGTAGCACCAAATTGAATGCAGGGGTTCCAGACCAACTGGCTCACCATGGGCTCATTAAATTGCTGGTAGAGGATGCCCTCCACACATACACAATCCCTATAGCTTGGGAAATTTTCAGGAACATGACTAAAGAAGATGACATAAAAACTCTCATTGATGACCTTAGTCCATCTGGCAGTGAAGAGGAGGAGCAAAAAGAGGAACTTGAGAAGGAAATCCATGAAGAAGCATAGAATATTCAATTAGAAGAAGAAAAAGAAGAAAAACAAAGAGGAGAGGAGAAACATGACACAACCACAGTTGAACCTAAAGCAGAGAAGAAAACAACATCAAAAGCAGAAAAAGGGAAAACCACAGCAGAGAAAAGGAAGAGGACAAGAACTGAAAAGAAAAAGCCCAAGACAGCTTAGAAAAAAGACTGCCACAGGAAAGGCAAAAACTCAGCAAGTAGAGGAGAAAACAACACCAGAGACAACAGAAACAAAATTAGAAACAACAGACACAAGCAAAACTGTAGAGGAAGAAGAAGAAAAATAGCAAGAAGAAGTGTCTCCTGAGACACTAGCAAGAGAAGCAGCAACTGTTCTTGCTGCACTTAGTACTCCAGCTAAGCAAAAAGGGAAAAGAAAAAGACAACCATCTATGTACTTCAAAGCTAGAAAAAGCACCAGAATCAAGATGGGAAAGCCTCAGCCACCTTTGAAAGAACCCATCATCATTGAGGATGCACCTACTGTAACAAAGGAGGAATCTCCCTCCAAAATCTCCATCACTTACAAGAGAGGAAGTCCTAAGACCTCTACCTGGAAGGAAAGGATCAAATTAATGGACTCTAAAGCAGTCCTACAGGAGGCACAGACCTCTCTACAGGAGACATTGGCAAAGCTCAAAGAAATTGAAAAAACTTGAAAAGAAGGCAGAAGAGTAGACCTAGGAAGAAGATAAGGCAAAAGAAATACCAGAGCCTAGACCTCAGCCTAACTTAGGCTCCTACTACAACCTTCTGGAAGGTGGGAAGATCATCCCACAAAAGTTTGCAGTGCCTCTTTTCTTTGAGCTGGAAAAGGAAAGAGTCAAGACCCACACATGGATGCAGATTGTAAAATCAAAAGGGGTAGAAGACATAGGGCACATGGAAAACAAGTTGAGATAGATGGGCAGAGAATTTAGCATGGTCAGGCATACATAAAGCATCAGAAGAGCTCAATTGCAAGAAGAAAATGAAATGTTGAAAAAGCAGCTACAAGAAAGGGAACCTCAAGGAGGAAATGAGCTGTCAATCTTAAAAGGACAACAACAGAAATAGGGACCCCAAGCAGACAGTGAGGTAGCAAAAAGACAACAACAAGAAGAGGAACCCCAGACTAATAATGAGACATTGATGAAACAACAATAAGAAAAAGAATCCTAGGCAGAAAATGAAGTATTGATTTTGAAAAGGCAGCTACAGGAAAAGGAAGCCCAGTTAGCCTGCATGGCCAGCTGAGCAATGGAGGCATTATATTGCAGGCAGCTAGCTAAATCATATGCATTGTACCTCAAAGATCAGTGGCTCCAATTTTAGATTAAAAAATTGGCTCAGAGGGGCACACTACCTTTTCAAAATTATGGCCAGTTTATGCATTTATGTGATCACAGTTCAGCTGAGGATAAAGCAAATCTAGCAAAATTTTACCTGCACAACATGGCACTTACTGACATGAATTTATGGGAACCAAATGCTGCATTGGTAGATTTGCAGCTAATGGCTATGGCGTCTTGGATGAGCCATGAAGAGAAGAGGGCAATGGAAATCTAGAAAATGATGACAAAAGAGCTGAGTGAGCCCCTGATGATTACAGCAGAACTAGCAGAACCCTTGGCTATCATCTATGCCCACCAACACCTTGCAGCCAATCCTTAAGGTGTCCCTGACTATGTTGACAAGCAAGCCTAGGCTATTGCTCATTTTGAGGATATGGAAAGATTGTTTGGCGATGGCTGCATTCATGCCTACATGAGAAGGTGGAATACATTGCCACACAACCTAAGGATCAGGGAGTATCACTTCCCAAACAGGATGAGGGAAGCCATGAGGAGAGTGCCCTTGTATAAGCACTCCATGCAAAATTTGAAAGCCAACTGGATTGGCCTTAAATTTAGTCCTCCATTGATGTTAGGACTGTTGGAAGGAGTTAAGGAGGAGGAAGAACAAAAACAATGGGAAGAAGTGGATAGGAAAGTAGGTTTCCATGATAAAGAGGACGACATCACATCAGAGGCTTGGGATGTCAAGGAGTCTATCAGAGCCATTAAGGATGAAGAGTTGGATTAGTTGCTCAGAGGATGAGCAACCCATTCAGTAGGGGGGTGATGATGAGCCCCAGAAATGGGTAATTATTTGGGCTCATTCTACCTCTTATTTCAACTTAATCCACCATCCTCATTATTTTGTTGCATGTTTTTGAATATATTTATGCTAATAGAGTGAATTGGGTTAGTCACTTTTCCATGTAGTCTAATGAATGTTTTATGCAGATTTTTTGGACAATTTTGGACAAAGTCGAGGAATTTATGAGCAAATGGTAGCCACAAATCGAGGAAAATAGGGAAGAGGATTTGTATGGGGGGTGTCTCATTCATTTATGACCCCTTCCCTCAAATCCTCTATCAGCAACTCAGAGCACAAAGGTCCACATTGAGGATTCCAAGGGGCAGTCGAGCAAGTAAAGTAGGATTGTTGTTTATCTTCAGTTCTAGGAAGCCGAGTTCCTTGATTTTAGGAGGACTGTTGGAAGTCCCCATTTGTATAAATAAGGAGGCTTAGAGCCTTAGTAGGTTAGCCAGTCATTAGTAAATTTTCACGCTTTTGTGCAGCACATTGTTCAGCTCATTTTTGAGTTCTTTTTTTAGAACAGTTTATGTAATGTAACTGCTATTTTTGATAATGAAGATGAAATAGTTTTTGAGCCAGCACTGATCTCTTTCAGAGGGCTGAAGCTCTTGGGTTAGGGCCCAATCCAAGCTGCCCAACACCTCCTTCTGTGTACTTATATGTTTTTGCTTCCATTCATGAGTTAATTTTTGTTGCATATATTTGTTTTACTTTGTTAGATTAGGTTGTTTTTGATGGTTAGTATAGTTGTTTTGTTTCAGTTGCTCAAGTAGGTTTCTACAGTGACAGAAAAAGATTCAAAAAGGCCAACAATAGGCCCTGATCTCCTTTCTCCCTTCCTGGGACTATGATTTGAGGTCAAGGCACTACTGTTGCCACCAAAAACATAGTTTTTACTCTTCCATGCAACTGCTAGTGTGATACTTTGAGTTGGAAAGGTTGATATTGGTTCAGATTCATTTTCTTAGATCATTTCTTGTTCTTTTACAATAGCTCTCTCGCATGTTTTTTTGTTCATAAGGTATTGTTCAACATTTTTTGTTTTTTAGGTTAGAAATTAGGTCAAGCTAGAGAAATTTCAGTTTTTAGTTCTTTCTTTGGTCAATTTTGATAAGTAAATGTGCAGATCTCTTGCAGGATATCTTAGCCCACCATACAATCATAGCACAGCTAGCACCAGCTCACTTCTCATAGATTTCCCCACTCATTCACAACGTTTCGCCAATCTGCCCTAATTTCTACGTTTTTTCCATAAGGCTGCTTTCTTGCCATTCAAACAAATCCGGCCTTCACATTCGTCCCTAATCTTTCTTGACAAGTTTTGGACACCTAAAAACCTTCACCTAGCCTTAATTTCCCCTTTCCCATCATTTTTCCACCTTCAAAACTCCAAAAATATCTTTCGGCCTCCTCTTGTAGATCCCCTACAGCCTCCGGTAGAATTTCTTGTGAGTGATTTTTCGAACTCTGATTGCTATGGAAGTCTTCAGAAGGGTACTAGGGGCTTATTAGGACCTCTCCACACCTTCCTCACCCTCTGCAAAAGCCAACTCCATCATCCTTTGCCACCAAACCCCTGCACAGTCACAACCAGATAAATCACAAGCATAATAATTTCACATAAAAATACTCAAAAGCACAAAAATATGATTTCTTCTCATTTCTTTTCAGAAGTAGCTTGAATAGATGCAGTTTACCTTTTTAGTATTCAATGTCACTCATTTCATCAGTTTTCATCTCTTTCCTTGTAAAAGCAGGGTTGATAGGTAAGTTAGGGTTTGTTAAGGTTTGTGTTACATTTCACTGTTCCTTCTCTTTTTGCAAATAGAATAGCCCTTGTAGAGTTAGTTCTCTTTCATCATAGTTAAAGCTTCTTTTGAGAACTCATAGAAGTTGGCTTAAGCTCCTAGTGAACTTGCACCAGCTAATCAAGTGACAGCCTGCAGTAAGAGCTAGTACTTGTGCATACAACACCGTCGCTTCCAAGTTTGTTACAAACTACCGGGTTGATAAATGTAAAGAAGGAAGCCCCGAGAGTTGCAGCATTATTGCTGCAATACTGGATCCCACCAGCTGTGTAAGTGAAAATAAAATGAGATGTAAGACGAGATGATAAATGAAAATGGAGATGTAAGAAATACTAGAAAAGGAAAAATTTATTTGTGAAATATGACAATGGAATGAAGTGAAACTGTAAAAATAAAGCAGAGTGAAGTGAGATGAGATAATGAATTTTGCAGAATACAAAGTGACTGTGGCTTTTTTTCACCACTTATTACAAAAAGAAAATGGAAAATATAGGGTGTCAGAAACCTCTGATTTTCACCCTATATTTTCTATATAAGCATGTCAATCAATGATTGATTTTCAACCTTATACAATTTTTTCTTTTTTAGGAATAATAAAGACTAAGTTAGTGGAGAAGAAGGATTCTTCCTCACTAACTTCATTTCAGAATTGTCCTGGAAGATCTTGATGAACTCCTCCTTTGAAATTGGTTTTTGATATATTTTTAATCTATGACCATTCACACGAAGAGGAGTTTGACTTTCATCTATTGTTCTGATCCTCACTGCTCCATTACTAAAGACTTTTTCAATCCCATATGGCCCAAGCCAATGAGTTTGAAACTTTCCTTGAAGATCTTTAAACTTTGAATCAAATAACATTGCCCAATCTCCTTCTTGAAACCTCTTGTCCTTGATATATTTTTCATGTCATTTTTCCCTTTACTATTGGACTATACCTGTCCTTTGAACTGCTTCTTTCCTGATTTCATCAAGTTCATTTAATTGCTCCAGTCTATGATTTTGAGCCTTTGATAAATCTAATCCCAATTGGACTACCATCTTGAAAGTTCTGATTTGGAACTCTATAGGGAACAGGACTTGTTTCCCATAAACGAGTTCATAGGGTGTATGTCCCGTTGTGTTCCTCCATGTACTTCTATAGGCACATAAGGCTTCAGGAAGCCTTTCTGCCCAATCTCTTCTATGTAGATGCACAGTCTTGGTGAGGATTACTTCAATCACTTTATTTGTAGATTCCACTTGACCATTTGCTTGTGGATGATAGGGAGTAGATTTCCCATGCTTGATCTTGTATTCCTCCATAAGCCCTTCCACCATGTTGGATGTGAATTGAGATCCCTGATTTGTCACAATTTCTCTTGGAACACCAAAACGAGTGAAGATGTCCTCAAAAAGAAAATTAACCATAGATTTTTCATTAGCAAAAGGTAATGCTTTGGCTTCTACCCATTTAGTGACATAATCAGTGCATACCAATATATACTTTTTCTTCTTAGATGGAGGATTAACTGGTCTAATAAAGTCTAAGGCCCGTTTTTCAAAAGGTTTGATAAGTACTTGAGTTTGTAATGGAATTTCATTTGAGGGAGCAGGGTTTCCTACCCTTTGGCAGCTGTCACATCTTTTGACATATTCTTTAGCATCCTTGAAGATGGATGGCCAATAATATACTAAAGAAATGATTTTATAGGTTTTCCTCTTGTCAGCAAAGTGTCCACCACACGACTCATCATGACATGCTTTGAGAATCTCATGCATTTCATCTTCCCTGAGACACCTTCTAATCATAAGATCTGGCCCTGTTTTATACAATTCGTTAGTGATCCACGAATATCGTTCACTTTCCTGAATAATTTTTATTTTCTCTCTAGGAAATAAATGTGAGGGTAACTTTCCTGTGACCAAGTAATTAACAACATCTGCAAACCAAGGAGTTTGAGTAGTTATTGCAAAAAGATATTCATCAAGAAACTTATCTTCAACCAAAGAATCTTCTTTGATATTCTAAATCTTGGACAAGAAATCAGCAACTGTGTTTTGTTTTCCAAGTCTATCTAGCACAGTAATGTTGAATTCTTGCAAAAGTAAGAGCCATCTTGTAACTCTACCATTAGTAATAGGTATATTCATCAAATATCTAATTACAGAGTGATCTGTATGAACAAAGGTTTCATAACCCATTATATAGTGTATGAACTTGTTAATTGCATGAACAACAGCTAAAAATTCATTTTCAGTCACAGTATAATTCAACTCAGTGGGAGTCAAATTCTTAATTTTATAGTAAATGGCATAAGGAATCAAATCTTTTTGTCCCAATACGGCTCCTAGAGCTGTATCTGAAGCATCTGTGGAAATATGGAAAGGGAGTTTCCAATTTGGACCTCTTAAAATAGGTGCTTCAGAAATTTTTTCTTTCAAGGTTTCAAATGCTGATTGGCAATCAGGATTCCAACTGAATTCATAATCTTTTGTAAGAAATTTGAAGAGTGGAAATGCTATTTTAGTGAAATTTTCTATAAACCTTCTATACTGTAAATCCTAGAAAACTTCTAACATCCTTTTGGCAACTTGGAATTGATAACTTAGAGATGACTTCAACTTTAGATTTTTCAACTTTAATCCCATCTCCTAAAATGTGATGTCCTAAAAGAATACCTTCTGTAAAAATCATAAAACATTTTTCATGGCTTAGTGAAAGGTTTGTTTCTTTACATCTTTTAAGAACTTTTTCCAAATTTCCCAAAGCTTCTTCAAATGTGTTTCCATAGACTGTAAAATCATCCATATATACTTCTACACAATCATGTATCAAATTAGAAAAAAATTCCTAGTACTGCTCTTTGGAATGTTGCAAGTGCATTACATAATCCAAAAGGAAGTACTCGGTAGGCATAAGTTCTCATGGACAAGTAAATGTGGTTTTATCCTGATCCTCAGGTGCTACCTGAATTTGATTATAACCACTAAAACCATCCAAAAATGAGAAATATTTCTTACCTGCTAATGTATCTAACACTTGATCTATAAAGGGCAAAGGAAAATGATATTTAAGGGTTGCATTATTTGATTCTTGGTAATCAATGCACACCCTCCATTCACCATTCTTTTTAGGCACAATTACCAAAGGAGAAACCCATTGGCTATCTGAAATTGGGTAAATGAAGTTTGCATTCAGTAATTTTTGGAGCACTTCTTTTACAATCTCACTAAGATTTGGATTCATCTTTCTCTGAGGTTGTCTAATAGGTCTAATTTTTTCCTCAATATAGATATGATGGATTCAAGTCTTAGGATCATTGCCTTTCATGTCAGTGTATTCCCATGCAAATGTAGTGGAATGTTTTTTTAATGTTTGGGTTAGCTCTTCTTGTTGTAATTTCTCCAATTTTTTGTTTATGTTCAATGTCCTACCTGGGAAAATTTCACTTGTAGAGTTGCCAAACTCTTCCATAGAATAGAGAGACATATGCCTAGATGACAAATATTCAACATTAGATTTTTCTTGAAATTGTGAATGATCATATTTTGAAGATGTTTCAAAATTTTCCAATGTATTCAAAATTTGACTATCTTCACTAATTTCTGAAATAGTAAAGAGAGGTTGAATATCATCTTCATCAATTTCGTCATCTAATTCTGTGATTGCTTTTGCTAGAGGATACAGAGTAATTTTTTTTGTTGAATTTCCATCAGAAATATACATGTCACCAGATCTACAGCTAATAAAAGCATCAGCTGTGGCCAGGCAAGGTATTCCTAATATGAGTGGGTGTCCCCCTAGATTATTCTTGCGAGTTAAGATCATGAAATCAACAGGATATTCCCAAGAATCTAAGGATACTGAAATATCTTCTAACACACCATCTGGTTTGATTACCGATCTATCTGCAAGTTGCAGTAAGGTAGGTGTGTAAAGAAGATTAGGAAGTTTAAGCTGCTCCATAGTTTGTTTACTCATGATGTTTATTGTTGCCCCTAAGTCAATTAATGTATTTGGAATTTAAATTCCATTAATATGTGTCTTGACAATTGGACTTCCTGGATCCACATATTTTTGTAAGGAAATTTTTCCCATCATTATGTCTGCTATTTTTCCTACTAGGTGAATTCTTTTTGTTTCTTTTGCTTTTCTTCCTGGTCTTTTTATGCTCAACTCCTTTATTGTTTTGGCTAGAATAGGAATTTCTCTAATGGCTTGTAGCAAAGGAATTTTGATACAGACATTCTTCAATTCATCTAGAAAATCATAGTTGGGCAACAAGATCTATTTTTCTACCCCTCTATCAATTTGTAGTCTTTCAGGAAAAGGAGGTGTAGAAGTAGATGCTGGTTGCTCAATGATAGGAGTTGTGTTCACTGGTTCTTTTTGTTTTCCTTTTTCAATGTTTTGGTTTTGGAGAGATGTTTCCTCAAAACTTTTATTGACTTTTAGAGAATCTTCCTCAGAAATATCTTGTTCTTGAATAACTACAGAAGGTCTTTCCTTTTCTAATATCCTTCCAGATCTTAGTTGAATATCATTAAGATCTAGAGGAATAATCATATAAGTTGGAAATTGTTGTCCTTCTACGATGTAAGAATTCTGAGGGTTTTTATTGTTGGGATTGGTAATGGTTGGGTAGGTAGTTGATTTGGTTTCTGCTGAAATGGCAATAAGAGTTGAGGATTTTGGTTTTGTTGTGGAGGGTTTTGTGGAAATGGCAATGAAAGTTGAGGGTTCTGATTTTGAAGTTGTGGCTGCTGATTTTTTTGTTGATTATGTGGGGGAGGATAATTCTGATAGGATGGAGAATATTGATAATATTGAGAAAATCTCCCATAAGGATTTTGTACTCCTTGTGCCCATGGTTGAGATTGAGGTTGAGGTTGAGGTTGAGCCCAAGGTTGCTACCAAGAATTCCAGTTTGGTGGGGGTTGAAAATACATTTGATTATTAAATCCTTGATTTTGTGTCCCCAACCAAGGTCTTCTTGTAACAAAACAAAGAGATTCTGCAGAATTTGGGACTATCTCGTCTTGGAAGATAGCCTTAAGACCTGGGATTGAAGGACAAACCTTAGTCTCATGGCTTTCTGAATAAATCATACAAGTTTCTACAATTTTTGCATCTAAAGGGCATTCCCTTAGAGCATGTTTTTTTCTGCATTTTGGACAAAAAATGGTTAAAGCATCAGCCTTTGTTTTCTGCTTGTTTTGAATTTTAAGGGTATCTAGTTGCTTAGTAAGGCTCCCCAGAATGTCAGTTTTGAATTCATCGAGCATATTACCAATTTATGCCCTACTTATAGATCCATTTGTAGATTTGTTTGCTCTAACAAGAGAAGGATCTCTTGGCCCTTTCCCTGTTTTAGATTTCCCTCTTGAGAGATGAACACATAGTTCTCCTATATCACTCAATGGAAGTTGAGAGATATCTCCCTTCCCCATCATGTTAAGGATATCTATCCACTCATCTCTAATGGCTTTTAATAAAATATCTTTCAAAGTTTCTTCATCTAAATTGTTCATCTTTGCTCTTTTCAAATTATAATTGAATCTCTCAATCAAATCTTCTAAGTTTTCATCCTCTCTTTGCATCATTTTGAACACCTCATCTTTATGATTGGTAGGCATGCAATAATCCAAGTACCTATCCAAAAATGCCTTTTTCATGTCATTCCATGTTCTAATGGATTGAGTGACTAACCCCATGAACCATTTCAAAGCAGCTCCTTTCAATGTTGAAGGAAACAATTTAAGTTTTTGAGAGTCATATAGATAGTCATAAGTTCTGCACAAGACTTCAAACTCAAACAAAAATTTTTCAGGGTCCTCACTTCTGAACCCATAGAAGTTTGGGAGGACAGAAGGTGAGATATTTTTCATTGTGGTATGTGTTTCCTCATCCACTATAGGGAATCCAAAAGACTTATCTATTTCCCTATTTCCTCTTCCTCCTCCATTATTTCCTCTACCTCTCCCTCTACCCCCTCCTCCAAACAGTGAGAATTCTCCATCTTGTTCCTCTTCTGCCATTATAGTTTCTTCAGAGTTAGTATAGGATTCAACCTACAAGGTTACTTCCTCCTCCTCTGGTTCTTCTATTAATGGACTATGGGAGAGAGGTTCTACTTCTTCTTCCTCACCAGGTATTCCTAATTCTTCAACTATAATGGGCTCTCTTGTGGAGGTGAAAAAGGCTATTCTTGTTTTAGGAGATTCTTATGATTTGATTTCTACCCCTGGAATTCCAGGAGTCCTATGGCTAGGAGTATGAGTTTGGGATGGAGGTGTGTCTTTTCTTGCTCTCAGTGGAGTAGGTGGTGTTGTAGGAATTGAACTTATGCCCCTAGTTATAAATCTACCCCTAGAGTCTATTTCTCTATGCATGTCATTTTTTTTTGTATGTAAGAGATAAGGCTACCTAGTTACACTTCCTCGGCAACGATGCCAAAATGTTTGGTCAATTTAGTGTCCTAAATTGCTCTACATAAATTATCAATCCAGGTATCGTAAACTGATGAAGTGTAGTGCACTGTTTGTGCTAGATGACCCTTCTTACTTCATTGTTTTTATGTTTTATGTTGTTTTGGGGGTTTTTTATCCTTTAATCCCTAATGATTTACAATGTAAATATTTAAATCTATCTTTTGTAAAGACTGCTAAGGATCTAAGAATGAGAAATAAAAAAGCTTAAGGAAGACCTAGAAGCAAAGTTTAAGCAAGAAATGAAAACAAAGTTTCTATTCTTGTTTATCATTATTTCCAAATCATGAACTAAAAACTGAAAGTGAAATTGCAACTAATGTCTAATCAATTACAGAAACAAAAATAAATGAAACACTTAGTTACTCTGCCTCTCAATTTTGGGAGAAAATCTCCTTGTGATGACATTTGAGGAATTTTGTACTTCATTATTCTAAGGGAAAACAAATGCAGGAATGCAGCAAAGACTTATTGCTTGAATGAAGTGTTCAACCACTTAGTTTAGGATGAGTTATCAACTAGAAGGGCTCTTCAGAAACATTCATTAACACCATGAGTCAATAAACTAGTAATAAAATAGAAAGAACAGTAATAGCACTGATCAGTCTATTTGAAAATTTAAAGACTAGTAAAACAGTAAATGAAATAAACTAAATTACACTACTGAATTTCAACTTCTAACTACTAATAAAAACTAGAAAGAAATTATGCAAAAATAAGCTATTCTGCATTAGTGAGAAAATGATAAAAGTTTCATTATAAACAAGGTTAGTACGAAAATGATTATGAACAGTGTGAGAAGGAAATGATGAATTTACATTTTAACTAGAAAAGGAAAAAAAAAATGAAATAAAACCTCATTCAGCACAGGGGCCCTCTGCAACTGATCAAGTTATGCGTGCTTAATCAATCTCCAAGAATCTCTTTCATATGTCCATAAAACATGCAGTCTTCATATTAAAAACATGGAAATAAGTTTCAAAATTACAGAACAGTAAGTCTGACTTAATACATGAGGAAAATTGAACTCCTTCTGAGTTCTTTACAACGGATATTTAAAGAAAAAATCCTAACTATCCTTTGAGAGAATTTAGCTACAGGTGGTCCATGTATTACAACAGTTCTACGTGAATGGGTGATCAGCTACAGGTGACTTTAAGCCAGCAAGGTAGTTGCGTGAAACTGTTATCACTGGTGGCTGGTTCAAGTAAATGCTACAACAGAAGCTGTCGGATTTATTAAATAGCCACGAAGAATGGACACAGAGTCCTATTGCTCCCGAGTTTCCTCGTTTGACTCCACCTTTGATTGTGGTCTTGAGCTAGTTTCTTTGTCAATTTGGGCTAGTTGACTAGGATAGGATCCATGTCGTGACCATTCCAGAGATGCCCATGTGGCCGGTTTCCTTGTTTGACACCTGTAACATGTTAAATCATGAAGATAGTTGTGGAACAACTAATTAGCTACAGAATAGGTTGCATTCCGTAGCTAAAATACAAAAATTTATTCAAACAACAAAACATAAAAGCATAACATGTAAATCACAAATTTCCTCCTTAAGACAGTATATATAGGTCATTGATGATAAGAATTCATTTTCTTCATGGAAAATCAAAGAAGAGGAATGAGAAGAGTTGCTAGGGAAAGAGTAATTTTGAGGCTCAACGGGCTATGAAACCTTATAGGAGAATTTTGAGGCATCAAATGATGATTTTTTGGTGGTAAAAATTTTTCAATTTAGCATAACATGTTTTTCATATTCTCCACACAAAAACCTTCTTAATTGTCCTAAGGTCGCCTCAATCAGAATATGTATGCAAAACGTATGCGACATGAAAGTTGATCTTCCTATTTTAACCACCATAATTTTAGAGGATGCCATATCAGCCCCCATAACTCATGGAAAAGGAGCTAGCCACATTATCATAATGTAGAATACTCTAAAAGAGTTCATATTGTAACTCTAATTAAGAGTTGAGGGAGTCAAACCTAACCACTAGTAGGCTATAACTGGGCCACTAGTAGGAAAGGGGTTCCATTGTTTGTAAGCTCAATTGTTGCATAGATGAGGAGAGTAGCTAAGATGGATAGCGGGAAAGCACATAGAGAGTTATTTTTCACTTTAGTAGCCCACGGACCATAGGCCTTACTTATTTGTACTCACAATCATTTTCTATTCATAGAAAGAGAACAAAGGTACCTCACCATTTAGTTGGGTTTTCTCCTTATGACGTGGCACAATACGATTTGCCAAGATTTCAATTGGCCATATATTTTGATCCAAGAGTTGGAATGGAGCAAAATTTATATCATTTTAAAGGTCCCGATGAAAAGATCAAAATGGTGTTATCGAATTTAAGTTCTAAAATGGTTGAAAAAAGATAACAAAAAAATTAGACCACATTTCCATAATGGGACATTGGAGATTGGGTTAGCTTAGTAATTGCCTTCTTCTTCCCTTTATTTTGGGCTAGGGTTAGTAGGGAATATGTTACACATTTCATAAATAGAAGGACAAAAATTCTTTGTGGTATCCATGATTCTTTTGGTTTGATGAGAATTGATCGAAAAGAGTTAACTTTGTCCTTATGTGCATATATGTAATATGTGATCTAGATTGGATCATTATAATTTTTTGTATCCATATTGATACTTTTAGAGTGGAAAAAGTGGAGGAATCAACTCACAAGACCATTTTTACTAGCAGGACCCAATTTGGTAAATTGGGGTCTAAAACCTTTTGGGAAAAATTTAGGTATATTAAAACACACTTTTTCGATATTCTACACATAGATAACTTTCCAACAGTGAAAAAATCAACTGAATTGGAGTCTCTATGCAAACGTTATGACACTTGGAAGTTGGACTTCTTATTTTCACTATTGTAATTCAAGAGGATGCCACGTCATCCCACATAACTCATGGAAAAGGATCTATACACATGATTATGACGAATAATACTTTAGAATATTCCATAATTTAACTCTGGTTAAGATTCGAGGGAGTCAAATATAACCACTAGTAGGCTATCAAGTTATTATAACCAGACCACTGAGAGGAAAAAGGGTTCCATTATTTTTTAGTGCACTTGTTCCATAGATTAATAGAGTAGTCTAGAGCGATTTGGAGATAGAACAAAAATATTTTTTAACTATTGTAGTAGCCCATGGGCCATAGCCCTTACTTATTTGTACTCACAATTATTTTATGTTTAGAGAAATATAGTAGAATGACCTCACCTTCCAGTTTGGTTTTACCCCAAAAGGGTTTCCCAAGTTCAATATTTTGTCAAATGTGTTTGTGAGTTTTTATTTAATTTTTCTCTATTTTCTACATAAATTCTAATTTGCATACATTTTCAATTAACAATAATATATAGATCTAGAAATATAAAGAGAAATAAACCCTAATAGTGTAAATTTTGGAATTGTAAATATAGTTTTAGAAGATATGTTGTGATGAACTATCTAGTGGAATATCCATAGGATTTTATAGATTTTATTGGTAGAAAATAGGGCTTGTTCAGGTATATTGTGGATATTTATAGGGGATATAGATTGGTTGAGCCAAAAGTAAATAAACCCTAGTAATAGTTGATGACACTGTGAATAATATTTGTGATCTTGTAGAGGAAAGGTTTTCGCAGTTGGGAGCACAAGTAGTAGATATAATATGTAATTTGAATCTCCTCATGTCAGCCTTTAGAAATAAGCTTGGGTTATTTGGAGAAGAAAATGGTTCTAATGCAAAGGACCGATTCGAAGGGAGATCAGGAGATCAAGAAGAAATAAAGAACGGGTTGAAGAAATGACCCAAAAGAGATCAACCTAGTTTAAGTGTCATTAACCATTCCTACTCCCTAATAAGAATGGAGATGAAGTTCGATATCAAGTTGTATCATTGGTTGTAGTAATTAGAAGTTTATTTCAATGTTCACCATATTGAGGAAGAATAGAATATTTCATTTGCGTTGTTTAAATTAGAGGGGCATGCCCTAACCTGGTGGAAAATCCACACAAAGACCTTGAATTTGGAGGGATATCCTCCAATGACTAACTGGGAGGAAATTAAAACCATCATAAAGTTACAATTTTACCCTATCATGTATGTAGAGGACCACTAGATCTAATGCCACTACATAAGGTAGAAGTAGGGGTATAGTGTACAAGAGTACACCACATATTTTAGAAAGATGGCCATAATGTTGGGTATCTCCCCAAAAAACTCATATGTACTCCTCAAGTATCTGGGGGTCCACATATCCATCTATCAAAGAAAGTGATGCTTTTAAGGCCCTGATCGATGGATGAGGCTTGTCTACATGTATAATACCTAAAGAACATAGGCATGAAGAAAGGGAAATTAAGTGGATCGAACCAGAAGTAGAAACACAATGCTTCTAAGGGGGAAACGTAGTGGAAAGGGGTAAAATATAAAAATATGTTAATCAAAACACACCAATGAAAACATCCTAGCAACCACTACAAGATAGATGGCAATATGGAGGAGAAGTCTTGGAAGTTGTATATAAAGCTTAACAAGAAGAACATAAGGAAAGAAAATAAGAAGAAGAATCTCATGGCCACCGATTCGGGCAACTAGGTTAAAAGAAACTCAGACCTGGATGAGAATATTGTCTATACATTAGTGTATAAGAAGGTAAATATGAGTATCCTTCAACAATAGGAAGAGAAATAAATGACCAAACTATTCCACATATAGATGTAGGTCAAGAAGACAAATATTGATGCTTTGTTTAACTTAGGATCACAAGCTAATATCACTGCAGTAGCACTAGTCAACAAATTGGATTGGAAGTTTGTGATAATCCAAGTCCATATCCACTAGGATGGGTAAATAAAAATGTAGATATGAAGTTAATAAAACAGTGAAAAATCATATTTTGCATCAATGTTGATTTTATTGATGAAGTAGAACTAGATGTAGTTCCCCATGGTGTATGCAGATTTGTGTTTTGGAGTCTCTAAATGTACATACGAGATGCAATATTCATGGAGAGATCCAACTAGTATCAACTCTTCAAAGATGGAAAAAATTTCACCATCATCGCGCATAATGGAAAGTAGAAAATTTTGTTGATAATTGCCAACCAAGCTAGGAAGTTGATTAGTTCTAGTAAAATGCTTTACTATTTTTAAGACAAAATTAGTGTGTAGAAGAGTTGGTAAGAGGCAAGGCATCCTTGGAGGGGTGTACCAGGAAACATAAACAATAATTTCAATATTTGTTGTAGGAATACAGGGATGTGTTCCAGGAACCTAAAGGGTTATAACCTAGAAGGGAAGTGGAGCATGAGCTCTAGCTATTGCTAGACTCCCCATTGCCAAAAATTGGCCTATAAAGACAGTCAGTTATAGAAGAAAGTGAGGTGGATAACTATTTGCAGTAGCAACTAGAATAGGGTGTCATTTGACAAAGTACATCACCATGTGGGTCACCCATCATAATTGGGCCAAAGAAGGATGGGACTTGGCATATGTGTATTGATTACAGGGCATTGAACAAATTCATTCTCCAGAACATGTATCCCCTTCCTAGAAATAGATGATCTGATAGATCAGTTGCATCAAGTGAAATACTTCACCAAGCTATATTTAAAGTCTATATTTCACTAGGGTCACCAGAGAAGAAGATAATTATAAAAACGCCTTCAAAACAAGGAAATATTTGTATCATTGATTAGTCATGCCATTTGGCCTATGTAATGCACCGAATATGTTTATTATGTTAATGAATGATATTTTGCAACAGTTTATAGATTCATTTGTTAGTGTCTATTTGGATTATATACTAGTATACAAAGCTACCTAGGAAGAGCACATTTCACATTTGACATAGGTATTAAATACATTAAAGAAGCACCAACTACTAGTAAATCTCAATAAGTGTGAGTATTTATAAAATTCTTTGGTGTATTTGGGGTATGTGATAGGCGGAGGAGACCTTAAAACAGATATTTTCCAATATGGAGGCCATAATGAAATGGTCGGTGCCTACTAATGTTTCTAAGGTTCAAACTTTTGTTTTGGAAGAATAGTGCCTAAACAAATTCATAGCCAAGTTATTTTTAGTGGTAGAAACACCATTGCACACCATAACAACAAGTGGCAAGAGTTTCTAGTGGGGATAGGGTTAGCAAAGGACATTTGAGGAGTTAAAGAATAATATCACTCAAGCACCAATTATATAATTTCATAACTTTAGTAACCCTTCAACTAAGATAGACGTGAGTGGGTATGTTATGGGAGAAATCTTAATGCAGGGAGCAAGGCATGTATGCTACAATTCTGAAGTATTTCATGGGGTAGTTCTTAACTGCTCTATCTACAACAAGGAGCTCTATGCCTTGGTGCAAGCTATGAAAAATTGGAAGGTATATATGATATAAAATGATATAGTAATCCACACAAATGACCAACCACTATAATACTTGCAAGCCTAGAGTGAGCTACAAGAAGCCAAGTGTTACAAGTGGATGGGATTTCTATAATAGTTTAATTTAGTTATCAAGTATAAGAAGGATAGCATAAACAAGTTGGTCGATGTGATTTCAATGCTAGCCACATAAAATATCATAACTTTGGGGACTCTAATGCACATGGAGCCATTAACCCATGATGTATATAGTGAGGCATATTCAGAGGATGAGGACATGGGGTGTTTTAGTAGTTGCATAGTTCAGATCCATGTGCACAATTACAAAAACAC
Organism: Pinus tabuliformis; assembly: GCA_031772625.1. Lineage (NCBI taxonomy): Eukaryota > Viridiplantae > Streptophyta > Pinopsida > Pinales > Pinaceae > Pinus > Pinus tabuliformis. The sequence continues at coordinate 1,759,041,165 of CM062816.1, read as the reverse complement.
CATTGATTACCATCTCCAAGACATGTTTCTCTATAGGTTGTAAAAGTTATGTGTTCCTAAAGGTGATCATTTGTAGTTGATCAAAGAGGCTTACACCTCTAAGGTTACAAGGCACTTTGGTGTAGGGAAGATAGTGGCCAACTTATAGAGGTGCACGTAATGGACAAAGATGCAGGAATGGGTAGCTATGTTTATAAGAGGATGAATTATTTTTTGTAGCGACTAGCCTAGTAACAAGAAACAACGTCTATATCATCCCTTACATGTATCCACTCATCCTTGGAAAATCATTTCCATGGAGTTTGTGGGAGGTTTACCAACAACCAAGAAGGGACATGATGACCTGTTCATGGTAGTTGATAGGTTTAGCAATATGTTTGTTGTAATTCCCTATAAAAATACCATCAGTGGGAAAGAACTGGTGAAAATGTTCTTTGGACAAGTCTGGGTGCACTTTGAGATACTAAGGAGCATCGTGTTAGACATGGACATAAAATTTCTTAGTGAAATATGGACTATATTCTAGGAGAATATGGAAACAAAGTTTAAGAGGTATAGAACATTCCATGCATAGATAAATGGGTAAACATAAGTATATAGCAAGACTTTGGTACAAATTTTGAGGGGTCACATTCAAAAGCATCTGAAGACTTGGGCTAAAAATCTAGTATATACATTGCACTCTTATAATAAAGAAATCCATAGTTCTACTAGTAACTCTCCATCCGAAACTTGTTTTGCATATTTTCCACCTCCATCTTTGGATATTTCCTATGGACATCAAGGAGGAGTAAGGGAGGATCTTACAAGGGATTCCTTGAGAGTTAAAAACTTCATAGAAAATATTAGGTAAATCCATATACAAGTGCAAGAGACACTGCAAAATCACAAGAAAAATACAAAGCTAGGCATGATCAACATAGAACAAAGAAATCGTTCAACGTGGGAAATAGAGCATGTTTACAATTGAACAAGGAGAGGCTCCAAGATCCTAGTAAAGAAATCAATCCACTGCAATATGGTCCCCTTGAGATACTGGAAAGGTTGGAAGATGATTTCTACAGACTCAGTCTACCCTCATGCATGTACATTTACTTGGTTGTGAATGTGGAGAATTTGAAGCTCTATGAGCCTTCCATGCTAAATCAAGAAGTGGAATAGGTTCTACCTTCTATAGGGGACTTGGCACTAAGTTCTCAAGAAAATTTGACAAAATATACAATTTTACAGAAGAGGCTTGGAACAACAAGACAGGGGTAATGCGACATTTGGCAAATTGGGTTTAAAGGACAAATTCCAAGCAAAGCTAAATGGTACACCTGAGAGAATCTGGATGACAAATTTCCTCACCTCATTAAGTAGAATATTTTTGGGACCAAAATCCTCCCAAATGGGGAGGTGTGATATAGATTGGATCATTATATTGTTTTTCATCCATCTCAATACTTTTAGAGTGCAGAAGGTCAATGAAATAGCTCATAGGACTGTTTTTACATGCGAAACCTAGTTTAGAAAATTGGGATATGAAACCTTATAGGAGAATTTCGAGGCATCAAATGATGATTTTTTGGTGGTATGGTGGTAAAACTTTTTCAATTTATCATAACATGTTTTTCATATTCTCCACACAAAAATATCCTAATTGCGCTAAGATTGTCTCAATCAGAATTCATATGCAAAAGTTATCCCACATGAAAGTTGATGTTCCTGTTTTAACCACCATAATTTTAGAGGATGCCATATCATTCCCCATAACTCATGGAAAATGGGCTATCCACATTATCATAATGTAGAATACTCTAGAATAGTTCATATTGTAACTCTAGTTAAATCGCCGTTGTCGTTGCCCTAGCCGCCGCTACCCCTACTGACCTAGCCGCCACTGCCCCTACAGATCCTTCCCTCGGCATCCTCTTGCTCCTGAGGCCAACTAGACCATGCAACCCTCTGAGGAGGGAGATCCCCACTCTTCCATGCAGCTAGGGATTGAAGAAAACGTAGAAGCCTTCGCATCTCTGATCATAGAGAATGGAGCTCCAAGGAACATGCCATCAATCAATAAATTTGTAAAGAAACTCGAAAGTATCCTAGAGATTTCTCTCCCTCCAGCACTTCCAAGAAGAGCATCCATCTCTCTGGCAGAACGTGGACTTGTTGGAAAATTCACAGGGCGATGGCCTTCACCCAAATCAATGCAAAAATGGGTGGAAAGAAACTAGAATGCAACCACACAGGGGAAGATAGCAATACAATTCTGTGGAAGGGGATACTACACCTTTCTCTTTGAAACAAAGGATGATAGAGATCTAATATTTAGAAATGGACCTTACTTCATGGACTCCAGAGGTTTATACCTGAACAGATGGACGCCAGACTTTGATCCGGAGATGGATGTCCCAAACATTGTGCCTATGTGGGTCAGGCTTCCGCATCTTCCTCTTCATTGCTGGGGAGACGAATCTATGAAGGCTATAGGAAACATAGTGAGCAAATATATTGACAGATGTGAGCCAAAAGATAACATGCACGCGTGCGCAAGAATATGTGTGGAAGTAGATCTCGAAAAAGGCCTGCCAGAAGCAATAAAGATCAAGGTCGACCAGTGGACACACATTCAGTAGCTGGATTATGAGAAAATACCATTTAAATGAAAGGTATGTCACGAGTATGGTCATTTTGCAAATAGGTGTCTTAAAAAAGTAGAGCATGAAAATGTAGAAGAGCAAGAACCTACATGTGAACAAGTGAAAATGAAAAAACCTACCAATAAGCAGACAAAATCAAATATGTATCATCCCAAGAAGCAAATGAAACAACCTCTCAGCCTCCATCGAAGGTTACGCCTCCTGATCACACAACTTCGAATCCTTTTGAGCCACTAGAAGACTCCTTTGATCCACCCTCTCCTAGATCCCCTCCCTCAAAACCTACCTCTTTAGACCTCATATCCACCCCCAACCCTATATCCTCCCCACCTCCTCCCTTAGTGGACCACATTCTAACTAGAAACAAAGCCAAAGAAATCCCCCAAGCCTAGGATCAGCAAAAAAAAGTGAGAAGGAAATCCAATAAAGAAATTAGAGATAAGGCAACAACTAAAGAAATGGCCCTAGGAACGCAACAACCAATGGATTCATTCCTTGGGAATTAAACATGAAGTCATGAAAAAACTCAGCAAAGAGGAAAGGGAGGATCACACCAACACAACAGTAAATAATGATAATGGTCTCTTGGAATTTTCATGACCTTGGCACCTCCTTAAAATTCAATGCAGCTGGAGACATTTTAGTTAAGGAACAACCAGACATATATATGATCCAAGAGACCAAACTAAACAAGCAATAAAATAAAAAAATGATTCAAAAACTAAAAACTTATGAAGAAGTAGCGTTAGAAGCCACAGGAGCATTAGGAGGAATCAACACTATTTGGGATAAAAGAAAATGGGAACTAATGACCCAAAAAAATCAGCAGACACTGGATTAGAACAGAGTTGAGGAATCTCAAAACAAGAGGACAATATAGCATTTTAAATGTGTATTCTTCAAACCACTATAGAGAGAAAGAAAAATGTTGGAAATCAGTTAAAGAAGAAACAACAAAGAGACAAAGGGGGCACTTAATCCTGGGAAGAGACTTAAATATAATAAGGAATACAGAAGAGAAATTTGGCGGAATCTTCCACAACGATCGGTCAAGAGAAGCTCTTGAAGGAATAACAGAAGAACACAAATTAATAGACATTCCACCAAGCAATGGAAAATACACTTGGAACAACAAAAGAATTGGAAAAAACAACATAAAAGAAAGGTTGGACAGAATTATTATTCATGAAAGCATAGCAACTGCCTACACTCTTGTGAAAAGTAAAATTGTTCACAACTCAGCTTCAGATCACAAGCCGGTAGTGCTAATCTTGGGGAAACTGGAAAATCAAAGACCCCTTCCCTTAAGATATAATTCAATTTGGGGCAGTAAGGAATATTTTCACAAATAAATAAAGGACAGCTAGAAACAAAGTGTCACAGGATCTCCCCAGTATGTTTGGGAAACTAAGCTAAAGAACCTAATGATACACCTAAAAAATTTGGCAAGAGAAAATGCTCTCTAGGACAAAGCCAAGAAAATCGAATTACAAAAAAAAATGGATAATCTTTGCAAGGAAAAAGAGAACAAGGAAGAAAGTAAATAAGATCATATACAAGAAAAGGAAATATATCTGGAAATATATAAGAAAAATAGGCAAGAAGAAGAGGAAAGAAGATTGAAATCAAGATGCCTCTGGCTAAAATCTGGAGACAAAAATACAACCTTCTTTCATAATACAATGAAAATAAGGAGGTCAAAAAATCAGATTGAACAGATTCAAGTAAATGGTCAAGAAATAAAAGGAGTTGAAGTAGTAAAAAACGTAGCCCATAAACACTTTAAATAACTCCTCTCAACAAGTGACCAGCAGGCAGCTAATGAAGAAATTTTGCAGCATATAACAAAAAATAAGCGACCAGCAAAACAGGGAATTAGACAAAGAAATTACTGAGGAAGAAGTCAGAGAAGCTGTGTGGAATTTCCACCCTAATAAGGCACCAGGTCCAGATGGGTTTACAATGGCCTTTTACAGACAACATTGAGAAATTATCAAAAAAGACCTAATGAGAATGCTAAAAAATGCCTTCTAGAAAATAAAAGATTGGAGGAAATACTAAATCCTCCTTCCTAGCCCTCAGTCCCAAAGAACTCAATCCTACAAATTTTAACAGATATAGGCCAATATCCCCTTGAAACTCGTCTTATAAAATTCTTACCAAAATCTTAGCAAACATAATGAAAAAATTACTTCCGGAAATAATTTCAAAGAACCAAGGAGGATTTGTCCCTAAGAGGCAAATCATAGACAATGTGATAATTGTACAGGAGGTTATCCACAACAGTATCCAAAGAAAGGAGAGAGGAATGATTGTTAAGTTAGATATGGCTAATGCTTTTGATAGAGTTAACCATAACTTTCTTGCAACAGCTCTCAAAAGGTTTGGCTTCTCAACAAATTTCATAGAGATTATCCAGGCATGTATATCAAATCCTTGGATAGCTCCTTTAATCAATGGTCAGCCCAATAAATTCTTCCAAAGCACATGAGGGCTGAGGCAAGGTTGTCCGCTTTCTCCATTCTTGTACATCATCATGGCTGAATCGTTGAGTGCTATGCTAGAAAATCAGAGAAAAGAGAAAAAATAACAGGGATCCAAATATCGAGAGGAGTCAAAGATATAAACCACTCTCTCTTTGTAGATGATACCCTTCTCATAAGCAGGGCATCCTGCATTATTGCAAAACAATTCCAAAATGTCTTGGATGAATTTCTCCTAGCCTCAACAAGAACTTTAAACAACTTCAAATGCAGAATTTATTGCTCGAATACCCCAACAACAACAATGCAACATATCTCACAAATTCTGGAAATACCCCTACAAATAAATTGGAGCCACTTCACTTATCTTGGGCTGCCCTTAGCAAAGGAAGTGGTAAAATCAGAAGTTTGGAATTGGCAAGTGGAGAGAATGAGGGGAAAAGTTCAGAATTGGGGAGTGATGTGGCTCAACCTGGCAATAAGAGTGACACTGATTAAAGCACTTCTCTCGGCCTTGCCTATATATCGATATGCAATCATTATGGCTCCGAAAAGTGCCCACAAGAAAATGGAACTGATAATTAGAAGCTTCATCTGGCAAGGAGGAAAACAAGATAATAAAAAATTTAGCCTTGTTAAATGGGAGCAAGTTACTCTTCCCTATGAAAAGGGGGTATAGGAATAAGATTGCCAAGATTAATGAACATTTCCCTAGGGACAAAAATTATCTGGAGAATGATAAATGGGAACGGCCACTGGTGGGAAAAAGTACTAACAATGAAATACTTGAATGGTCATAGAACAAAGCTACTCACTGATACTATTCCAGACAAGCCATGCACCCAAATCTGGAAATTGGTTAAAAGGATAATTCCTCTTATTAGAGATCAAATATCCAAAAATCCAAGGAATGGCAAAACAATTTCTATCTGGGAGGATAGAATAATGGGGAAAAACCCCTTAAATCAGCAACAAAATTTAAGGGGCCTTCAAAGATGGATGGAAGAGCAAAGTTTTAACACACTTTATTCTATTTTGGATTGGGATCAGAATAACTGGGTTAGATGGAAAAAGCTGGCCACTCCACCAAGACTAAAAAGTCAGTGGGAAATTTTAAAAGTCCATTTGGCTGGGGCCGCGCCCATCAACATAGAAGAGCAAGATGACTTTGTTTGGGACCCAAATGGAGGGGATTACACAGTGAAATTGGGGTACAACCTCCTCCAAAAACCTCACAATAAAAATGACTAGAGCCTTTGGAAGGCAGCTTGGAATTCAGAGAGTCTGCCCAAAATTAAATTCTTCACTTGGACCCTTCTCAAAGGAAAAATTCTTACCTCTGAAAATTTATAAAAAAAAAAGGAATACAAGGGCCCTCAAAATGTGTCATGTGTCAAAAGGAGGAAGAAACTATCCAACACCTCTTTGTTAACTGTATGGTGGTGAGAGAGTGCTAGAAACAGGCAACAAGTCCTTTGGAAATAAACACAAATCCAACAATCCAGTTGAAAATTCTTCATAAAAACTAGGATAAAAGCTACCCATATACAAAGAAAAAAAAGGCAACACTAAAAAATATATGGAAATATATCCCTTCAATCCTATGTTAACAAATTTGGTTAGCCCGAAACAAATGGATTTTCAAAGAACAAAAGCCAAATCTAGGCAAGATCTTAGCAAAAACTTCGAGCCAAGTTGCAGAGATAATCAGTACAAATGGAAACTCAAAAATGGACCAGAATAATTTACAACAAAAAGAGAAAGATTGGCATAGTAAAGCAATGTTAGAAAAAAAAGAAAAGCAGTAGTTACAACAAATAATAAAGAATTCCACACAAACAAGAATTGGAAATTAAGATTGGAGGACAAAGAATTTCAAAATGGATAAAAGAACATAAGAGACACATTCTCTTTTTTGACGGAGCTGCAAAAAATAACCTAGGCAAAGCACGGGCAGAAGGAGTTATACTAGACCCAAATGGACAAAAACTAATAACCTATGAATGGAGCCCGGGAGAAATGAAAAACAACAGGGTTGAAGCATACAGCCTTCTCCTAAGCACAAGGCTTTTAAACAAAAACACATTCAAGAACCATATAATAATAGGGGACTCTATTATCATAATAGCCACTCTTGATCCCAATAGGGACTTCAAAAGCATAGCCATCAAAAAAATCTATCAAAGGATCAGAGCAAGTTTTGAAAGTATGGGAAATATAACCTTAAAGCACGTTCTGAGAAACGAAAATAAGGATGCTGATAGCCATGCCAACAAAGCAATTGACAACCCAGTTAGCATATTCAAAGATAACAATGAAGTTTATGAAGAAAGTATCCCTTGACCCCCTCACCCAGTATGAAGAACGAGAATGTATACCATGATCCACATGTATCTGTGCAGGCTCCCAGGTGACCCGAGACAGTTTGGCAATCAACAACAACAGGTTTCTTCACAACAAAGACCAATAATTCAGGACCAGAAACCACAAATCAATGAAGAAATGCTGCAAAGTAGGAGTGAGGAGACTAATGAAGAATCATCGCACAGGTACCGTGGGATTCTGGAGATCAATGGCCGAGGTTTGACTTCAGTTGCAGTGGAAGAGGATCTCAAAAATGTTGTCGTAGCTGCCGATGGTGGCAGATCAACAGCCATTGGGCACTTTCCTGCACAAGAGTTAGACAAAAAGAAAAAGCGAGATTTTAAACCGGAATGGTATTTCGGGCAAAGTTTCACTGGTAAGTGGTTTCAGGAGGGAACCACCCGATTCCACTCACTGATGGACATGTAGCATGAGGGCGGTGTGAGAATACGACCTTTTTGGGTGGGTACTCTCCATGCGATTTGCCCGCTTGAATACTTGCCAGTCGTTGGATCTATCGTGTGTGGATCGACGGTGGTAGTGTGACGTGAAAGTTGTTTGACCAGTCAGATTTGATGGAGGATTTTCTATGTTGGAGATCGAGTCTTATAAAGGTAAGCTTTGAAGATTGTGCCAAGGCTTCGAAAAAGCAGAAATCATTATTTACTGTGTATTCTGTATATGCTGACTTTTCGAGGATAATGGTTTTTGACTTTATCTGCCTTTTCAAAAGTTAAGTGCGAGTTTGGTCTTCGCGCGAGGCTTTTGGAGTTCAAGTCATTTTTTGGAAAGTTAACCCACATCTCAGAACCACGATACCAGCTCATTAGTTTTGAAGTTTATGGATTTTGGGCGGCAAAAGTAGTTGTGGGGACTGAACTCCCATTTACGCACTACTTTTGAACCTACCCTCCTCTGATTGTACAAGGAACTAGCTTCCTTTCCCTCTTTTTTTCAATATATAAAAAGTAACCGACTGTGTCGAAAAAAAAAAATCTAGTTAAGAGTTGAGGGATTTAAACCTAACCACTAGTAGGATATAACTGGGCCACCAGTAGGAAATGGGTTCCATTATTTTCAAGCTCAATTGTTCCATAGATGAGGAGAGTAGCTAAGAGGGATAGGGGAAGAGCACATAGAGATTTTTTTTTGCACTATAGTAGCCTATGGACCATAGGTCCTACTTCTTTGTACTCACAATCATTTCTATTCATAGAAAGAGAGCATAATGACCTCACCATCCAATTGGGTTTTCTTCGGAAAGGGTTTCCTAGGTTATATCTTATCTCAAATGTTTTTGTGGATTTTTATTTCAATTTTCTCTATTTTATTCATAAAATCCAATTGTCATGCATACACAATTAACAATAATCTACGAACCCAAAATATAAAGGAAAATAAACCTTGGTAGTGTAGATTTCAGATTTATAAATATAGTTTTAGCAGATCTGTTATGACGAACCATCAAGTAGAATATCCATGGAAATTTATGGATTAATATGTCTTTCCATCTTTGATTAGCCTATATTGGTTTTCTTTCTTCTTGAATATGGAATATTTTAGGTACATGTATATGTTTCCCTAGATGATTCCATGTGAATCCAATGGAACCACATATGAAACGATTCATCCACAATGTTTTGGTTGATGGTAATATTGAATTTTCATTTATTTCTCACTCTCAATTGAGAATATTTCCTTACGCATCCCAAAGGGTATGGTTATAGATTATCTCATGTCTCTAGACCCAAATTCTCAACCAACATTAAAGAGATCTAGTTGTATTATGAATTAGGATCAAACAAACAATCTATATTTCTCTATTCCACGTTGATATTGATGGTAAACAACCTAATCATATTCTTCTCCTCCTTGTGATAGAACCCAACTAATGCCACTTACTTGTGGATATTAGTTCAATTAATATTCCCTTCTAGGTTTGAGGTTTTATCCACCCTTTCCTCATCATGCACTATTATCAATTCCGTCTTCTTTTCGTTTTGAAAATGTTTGGGGTCATTCTTAGTGTGAAATTTTCACAAGTCGTATTCAATCTTTCCCTTTCAATTGAAAACCATTTCATTACTTATTGTAAGTTGTTGCTTACTATACCATTTCCACACTCCTTTTGTTTTTCCATTTTTCATTGTTTTCACCTTTTCTTTGTTGCTCTTGTCATTTTTTTGTTTGTGCATGTTTTCTTCCTACTTCTAGTTGTGTCCTTCAAGGTACAATGCATGAACCTTCATCAATAATTTTAGATTTGAATAACATCAATTAATGTTCAATTTGAGATAGCAATACTCTGAAGTACTTGATCAACATATATAGTATTTTAAGAGAAACAACCAACTAGATATCTCTCTTCCTAAACTCTATGGTGAACTCTTGAATTGATTTTCCTTTCCTCTAGTTGAGCTAATGCCACGCAACATGTTGGTTCCCTTCATGTTTGATTGGGTATAATTAATCTTTCATCGTGTCCTTTAACATCTCCCAATCGACCAATGGTGAATCATTTTCTAGCTCTCTGCTTGTTGCATCACTCTCCCACCATGCCAAAGCATGGCCTTCAAGATTCAATTGAGAAAATGTGATCTTTTTCTAAATATCAACTTTGAGTATAATGAAGTATACTTCCATTTGTTATAGTCACTTGGTCAATTTGATGGAATCAACTTCCCTAACATATGGCTTAATGTTCGCCTTTGCCTCCATATGGAAAGGTTCTTATGTTTTTTGATAATGGCATTGTTGGGCCTCATAATTGTTATAATTTCCTTACCTCTTTCCCTATATTTGATATTATTTTCTAAGTATTTCTTGAAATTAGGATATGATAACTTATGAAGTATGGATTATAGAAGTGTTTTATGTATTCTTATTATAATATCATCTTTATGAATGGATTTGACTACTAAAGCATTATTTACTTACGATTGGATCCTTATTTCGGAAAGGAATCTAATAATGAACTAGCACCCAATGTTGCTTTTTGGAAGATCATAGGAGATTGGATAGCTTCAGACTATTAAACCTTGTTCAGAATGAATTAGTTTAGGACAAGCCTCTGACTTGGTCATCCGGATATATTAAGACTCTTGTAACTTAAAATGAGCATCCTGAAAATCTTCAGATTCTTAGGATTTCTCTTTATCAAAAATAGATTCACTATTCTTATATTTTACAGACATAGTATAAAAACTTGACATTGAGCCTCGAAAGAGGTTGTTTAGTTGTAATATTATTTTAACATAATTTCATACTTTAGAAGACATCGATTGTAATTGATTCTCTCTAATTGAATGGGAATGTTTATTATTCAAAGTTAATTTATTGTGTTGATTCCTTCTATAAGGCTGTTTGATTCCGGTGATTTGGGCTCGGTCCTAGATGCAACACTATCTTTACTTGTACTATTAAACTTGTGTTTGATCATTCTATTTCAGTCATTTCATTTGTATAATCACCTTTAGCTTATCACTTCCTATTTATTAAATTGCATACTCTATTTTAAATAGATTTTACATTGATTGTTATAAAGTGGTTTTTCTTTGGTTAATTTGTTAGGTGTACTACCCTTTACTATTGTTTCATGTAGATTATCATAGGATCATTATATGCATATTCAATTGATTTCGATGATATGATTTTGTAGTGTTTCCTTTCCATTTTGTAGTTGGTGTTCCCTAAGTAACAACTTGGTGCTTGATAGGTTTCTCTTCGTTTTTTCCTATAGAAAGTATTTAGGATTTGATGTTTTAATGGATTTCTCTAGTTAGAGATTGCATTACGAGTTGATTCCTTTAACATTGCAACTTTTCTTTTCAATAGGATAACATTAATTAGTCATACCAACGTTTCTCTTGCATAAATTGTGAAGATAACCTTGAAATCGAAAGATGAGACCATAGGTTGACAACTTAATGTGTAGTAGTTAGTTGGTCCTTTAGGATTAATTAATTGGCTCAAAATTTTGGCGTCATTTCCAGAGAGGTTTTTAAAGAGAGTGCTATTTGTATCCTTGGGGGCTGGGTGTTAAATATGGAAGGTAAGAACCTGTGCATGCACCCTAGTAAAAAAACAAATCTTGTGGTGGTGCTTGCCCTTAGATGATACGTTTAGGTTGTTTAGTGTGTATGACTAGAAATAAACCTAGGTCTAGGAATCAGAATAAGATAGATCAAAAATATAACCCAAAAATCACCGAAATCAAAGGTCAAGTTGGCCTTGGAAGAACAAACTTCATAAATGAAATCATTCATAAATCGAAATCTCAAGCGACGGTAGGTCCCCAAGCAGTATCTGGGAAGGGTTCTACTGTCATTGCCCCTCAAGTACCAAAGTCAATTGTTGCATCTAACGATGAGATTCATGATGAAAATTTAGGATCTAAGTAGAGCTTCCAAGACATATCGGTTAGGCATATCAGTCCTTTTGATAAGGTTGAGGGGTACTATTATAACTTAAGGGAACAGTGAGGTGAGACGAGTGAACCATACCCTCAACCTTCTAAGAAGGAATCTCCTACGACACCCATTATGAGAAGAGAAACTGAAATTCCTGATCTGAGCAGTATTGTGAGACTTGTTCAAGGAACAAAACCCCGTCAACATACTTATATTTTTCAATTAGTACCCCATAATTATGGGATCCCTTAAGGTTATTGGTAGATATTTGATCAAATGGAAAATTTGGTAATAGGAACACAAACCTCAACCATAGAATATCCCATTGTTGATCCACATGCTAATGCACTGATGACGGCTATTCTATTGCAAAACCTCCCAAATTTTCATGGGATGGCCTCTGAATATTCGAATGCATTTGTTTTTGAGTTTAATGTATTATATAGAGGATATGGTTACACTACTAAACCCAAAAAGACCCTTCTATGTTTTTTTTGGACAATTTGGTCAACAGTAGTTTCCTAGATTAAATTGGCAGGGCCATCAACATACTTCTACTACCTGGCAGCCTCAGCCATACACTCTATCACCTAGATAAACCAGTCATTTACTGGTCCTTCTTGGCCAAATCAACAATATCTCGCAACCTCATGGAAGAATACACCAAATAATCCATACCCTCTGTAATGGGAAAATCAACCTACTCAGGGGCCAATGTGGTCCCAAAATTGGAAATGCCCCATTGGACCGATTAATCAATCGATGGGAGTGTTTCCTCAATCACAAAATCAACCACCATTACAACCTCCACTTCAACTACCTCCAAACAATCCACCTCCACTACGACCTTAGTTACCTGCACAACCAAATATGAATCCAAACAACATACCTGTGCAATTCCTAGAGATTCTTGAAACTTTGGATTGCCCCCTCCCTCTTTGGAATGTAACGAACTAGTATAAGATCTGGGAGGACCATCTTTCCAAAATATCATTCAAAAAATCAAGAGCAACCGGAAAATGAAAATTTTTGCTAAGGAGAAGCCTTTGACAGAACATTCTCATCCTACCGTAATCATTACTGAAGCAGAATAATCTACTAAACCAACTAAAAAATAAGAATTCATTGAGATTATAGATACTTCTCCTTCGTTCCCTGAGAGATTAGCCATAGTAAAATCATCTGTATATCCTGACTTTGATCTCTTATGGGAATTACAAAACTTATGTATCAAAATCCCTCTCCTACAGGCAATCAGAGAAATACCCATCTATGCCAAAAGCATTAAAGAGTTGTGTGTTAAGAAGCATGGTAGGAAGCCAAAAGATTTTCCTACAATCCATGCTCTTGGGAAACTCTCTAATCTCATCCTAGGAAAACAGATACCTATTAAATATGATGATCCTGGAAACCCTATAATCACTATCCAGATTCAGGGGTATAATTACCTAAACACCTTAGTAGACTTGGGGGCTTCCATAAACATTATAACACTCGAAATGACTCCTTGGAAAAACTATATTTAAAGCAATTCCAACCATGTTGGAATTAACTGACAGATCCGTAGTAAAACTAGAAGGGACCTTGGATGATATCATTGTTTCTAGGAATACCCAGTAGATTTATTGGTCCTCAATCCTAAAAATAAATTGGAAGGACACCCTCTAATATTAGGTAGACCATGGATTTCCACTGCAGATGCATATATCGGATGTCAAAACGGAAGCATGAAAATTGCTAAAATACTTTCTATTAAGAAACTTATCCTATACCCAACTGCTAGACCCAGCATGTCGGTTGACAATTTTAGATGCCCCCCCCCCTTGAATATCAAGAAGGAAATTTACACTCTCTTCTCACTATTAATAAAGCTCTTAGTTTTAAAAGACAAACCGAGGATGACATAATTAATGGGTTTATTAACCAACCTTCCACTATAGGAAATCCAACGTGTCAGATGTTGAAATTTTTTCTTGAAATGAATCCCAAGGAGATCCACTAGAGGATTTGAACATTAATCATATACCTACGAATGCAGTTCACTATATAATCCCCATTGAAATTGAACTTGACAAGACCCTAAATGTTAACGCCAATCTTAATGACCTTCAACATGAAAGGTTGATTCAAGTTCTTCAAGATATGAACAAGCCTTTACCTAGGAATACTCTCATATGAAGGACATCAATCCACATATGTGTACATGTCACATTTATATTAAGAAAGATGCTCGAGCCATTTGTTAGCCTCAAAGAAGATTAAATCCACACCTTAGGGACATAGTGAAACAAGAACTGCAAAAACTTCTTGATGTTAATTTTATATATCCTATTTCTGATAGCCAGTGGGTTTCACCACTAGTGGTAGTCCCTAAAAATAATGGAAAAAGGATAATTTGTGTCGATTATAGAGAACAAAATAAAGCTATGCAGAAAGGATCATTTTCATCTTCCATTTGTGGACCAAGTACTTGACACTCTTGCTGGAAAGAAATATTTTTCTTTCCTAGATGGATTTAGCGAGTATAATCAAATCCAAATTGCCCTTGAAGACCAAGATAAAACCATGTTCACCTTCCAATAAGGAACGTTTGCATATAGAGTCTTACCATTTGGGTTGTGCAATGCACCAGCCACTTTTCAAAGGGCTATTCTAAGTATCTTTCCTAACTTAATTAATGAAGGGCTTGAATTATGTATGGACGATTTCACCTCTTATGGTAACAATTTTGACCAAACCTTGCATAATTTCGAGAAGGTTCTTACATGATGTATAGCTACCAGGTTATGCCTTAGTCATGAAAAATGCCACATGATGATGACAAAAGGTGTAGTTCAGGGGAATTTTATCTCTTCTACAGGTATTCAAATAGACCAACTACGATTGAGGTAATTCTTAAACTTTCTACCACTCATACACTAACAGAGGTACGTAGTTTCCTTGGTTATGCTAGTTACTATTGTCATTTCATAGCACATTTCTCAAAAATTGCAGCACCATTGTATGCATTAACTACACATGTGGAATTTGAGTGGACTGATAAATGTGATATTAGTTTTGCATATCTGAAAAATTTTGTTTCAATAGCTCCTGTGTTGTGGGGAATAAACTAGAGTCTACCATTCCATATATCCTCAAATGCATTAAATGCGACGATAGGAGCAGTCTTCAGACAAGAATAGGATAAGAGGTTGTATGCAATTTATTACATCAACAAAAACCTTACACCGACCGAGTTAAAATGCACTGTGATAGAAAAATAATTTTTGTATATTGTTTATGCCATAAATAGATTTCGCCATTATATAATAGGATATCCAGTTTTTCTGCACACTGATCATTCTTCTATTCATTATTTAGCTAATAAACCATTTACCAATGGCAGAATAACTTGTTGGTTACTGTTATTGCATGAGTTCGACATTACTAAAAAGGATCGGCAGGAAAAGAAAACCTTGTTGCAATTTTTTTGTCAAGAATCCTAGTTGTGGCTGACTCTCAACTAGTTGAAGACCAATTCCCAAATGAACATATGTTTGTTGTAACCATTAAGACGTTGTGGTATGCCAATGTTATGAATTACTTAACGGATGGAAAATTACCACCGCACCTGTCATCTTAGGAAAATAAGCTTATCATCCAAAGAGTGCATGCTTTTCATGGATAGATGATTACCTCTTTCACTCAGGGGTTGATCTTCAAATTTGCAAATGAATTAGAGAAGAAAAAATTTATGACATCCTCAGGGCTTGTCATGATGAACCCTATGGAGGCCATTTTTCCAACCGAAGAACTGGACACAAGGTATTATAGATGGGATATTTTTTACCCACAATATTTAAAAATGGAAAGAAAATGTCCAGAGTTGCACCAATTGCCAAAGGATGGGTCATCCCATTCTAGCTGACGAAATGCCCCTTTAACCATAGATTGTATTGAAATTATTTAAAATATGGGAAATAGACTTTGTAGGCCCCTTTAATCCACCTTCAAATCAGAAAGCATATATCCTAATTTGTACAAATTATGTAACCAAATGGGTGTAATCTATAGAACTTTCAAGGGCCATGGAAGAAGCAATCATTAATTTTCTATTCGAATTGTTTTTTTTATATGGCATGCTTGGGAGCTCATAGCAGATGGAGGATCACAATTCACTTCTTATAAAATTTCATCCATGCTGCAAAAATACCATATCAAACACATAGTCACTTCTCCTTACCACCTGCAAGCCAATGGGCGGGTGGAAATCACAAATAAAGTCTTAGAGGTGATTGTAACTAAAACAGTATTTGTAAACCATCGAGATTGGGCCACCAAGCTTCCTGAAGCCTTATGGGCCTATCAGACAACTTGGTGCAACATTACTGGCTATTCACCCTATCAACTTGTCTTTGGTAAGGAACCAATTTTTCCGATCAATTTTGAAGTTAAGACTCTCAGAACGGTCAAGGAAGTCAGACTGGATCTTACAGAAGCACAAAAACAATGCTTACAAAAACTCAATGAACTTGATGAAACACGCCTTCTTGACTTACAACACACTGCCATAATTCAACAACAACGAGCTAAATGGCATGATCAACTAATTAAAAAGAAAAAAATTCAAAAAAGGGATTGGGCGTTGTTGTATGACTCTAGATTCCAAGACTTTCTAGGTAAACTCCAAACAAGATGGCTTAGCCTTACAAAGTTACTGAATTTTATGACAACGGAAGGGTGTGCCTCACTACGATTGATAATTTTGGCATATCTTTCCTTGCCAGTGGGCATCGACATCATTTGTATCACCAACCACTTACAGGAGAATATTTTCTTCATGAAATTGACAATGATGTGAATTCACAGGTTGTAGCTGATCGGGGAAATATCCCCACAATCACAACTAGGTAAATTTCTTTTGAAATATTTTTCATTTTGTATATAATGTAAATAATATTATTTTTATAATAAGTATGTTTTTATTAATTTGGAAAAAATTGTTGATATTTTATTCACAGTTGTTGTTTCTTAGTCAAAGTCATTGTTCCTTAATCACAATTGTTGTTTCCTTAGTCACAGTCATTGTTTCCTTAATCACAGTCATTGTTTTTTAGTCACAATCATTGTTCCTTAATCACAATAGTTGTTTCCTTAGTCACATTCATTGTTTCCTTAAACATAATCATTATTTCCTTAGTCAACAGTCGTTGTTTCCTTAATCACAATTGTTGTTTCCTTAATCACAATTGTTGTTTCCTTAGTCATAGTTGTTGTTTCCTTAGTCACAGTTGTTGTTTCCTTAATCACAATTGTTGTTTCCTTAAATCACATCTGTTGTTTCCTTAGACACGATTATTATTTCCTTAACCCATTAATACTTCCATTTGTTTAGGGTAAGGAATATTTGTTAGCCTTTCTTTGATATGATGGTTGGATAACTAATTTGTTTAATGTTATGATTGGAGAATGGTTTATAAGAAATCATTATCAGAATTATGAAATTTCCTTAATCTTTAACTCCCCTAGCATTGTAATAAATATATAAAAATACTCATGATGCATTCCTCCCATCACCACTTAAGGAGCATTCTTTTATTCCAATATTTAGTGATTCGATGATCTTTTTTTTTTAAAACTAAGACTTGATGACAAAATTAGAAAGATAAAAACTAATTATTATAATACCTTTCACACCATCCCTAACTCTTAAGGAGTTGACATGCCACCCCATTTACTAAGTAATCTTTCATGATTAATAAAAATCACAATAAGATTAACAGAGGATAGGAGGTCTCATCATGAGCTGACCTACCATGATCATAGGATCTAGTGGAGTGACATTACCACTTCTGGTCACCAAGCCAGGGTAATGACCTTTGGTCTTCAAGTCAAAGGACAATAGGTTTGATCATGATTCAACTTGTTCATCTCATTAGCAATGGTGAATTTCATTGTTATTAATTGGTTACCATGTTAGAACAATGGCCTTCGGTAAATGATTTGATAAGATAAAATAAAAACAAGTTATGAATCTCTCCTAGTAAATGGGACAATGGAATCTCAATGGTTTAGAAAGGCAACCCTGTCGAGCTTATGGACGCATGCTGGAAGCAGAGGACATGCCTGTGGTATTAAAGTAAATTTAAAATATTACAATTCATGTTGGCTATTTTGTTTCCTCAATATTAATAAAATAAAAAATCATTAGATTTATTATGGAAACTTATAAAACCCTCCTAGAAAGTGGTGATGATTGGTTGACCATGAGTAATTCATTATAATTCTACATTGCAAGGATACAAATTTTTCGGAAATTCAACATTCTAACCAATTTCTTTTTTGAGGTGACTATTGTTTCCATGCATTTATCATTCCTCGAAATATCCGCTCACCTTTATTTTTCTCACACCCTTTGTGTATTATAATAATCAGAGTTATCATTACACCTCATGATTAATAAATATTTCAATGATTCTCTCACATGTCAAAGATACCCTCCGCTTTCTATTTTTATTTTTGATGGTTACCCTGTTACCCTTCATTAATATCACCTTATCCTCTAATTATTTCAAATCAACCAACCTATTAAAACATGAGTAACGGACGTGAACAACCTTCAATTCTATTGGGGGGTGAGATGGCACTGATATATGATTTGTTATTTGAATTTTCAAAATAGCATTGCATATCATGATCATTGAGCCTCTATACTCTATGCATAATTACTATTATACATATATTTTAAATTTTGTTGTTTATAGCTACAAAATTGTGTCCTATCGAATATTGAACAATGGGTGGCCATTCGATCATATATGAACCTACTCAATTATATGCCTCAAAGTAGGTGCGCAAAATTTTCATCCAAGCTGGATGGATGGAGTATTTTGAATCATTACAAGGCTTCAATAATGAAGTGGCATTAGACTTCACAAGGAATTTGGACAATGGCATAACAATGGTAAGAAACACACAGATACAAGTGAGCCAAGGTGCAATAGCGAAAGTAACAGGTCTTCTGACAGAGGTTGAAAAATGGTACGAGATACACACTTCCCTCCAGAATGCAGCCCTCTTGTTTCTAAATACTGGTGAAGAATTGGTCAGGAAAGGAAAGGGGTATAACCCCAATTCATTATTGGAACCATGGAAAGAAGTAGCAGGGATCATCTAGTGATATATTACATGTGATGGAAGGTATGATGTGGTGAGGGGATGTCATCTCAAATTAATGGCATCCCTAAGGTGAAAGGTAACTCTAAACCTTCCCTACTTTCTCAATTAGTTGTTGCATGAGACCGCTACTAGGTTAAGAAGGTCCAAAGACCATGTCTCGATCATCAGTCACCATAGAATTATCAAATTATTAATCATAAGAAGTCTCAATAAAGCTCAACAGACTTGGGAAGGGTTCCTTGGAAATATTGACGTTAGTCAAGACATTCCTTTAGGAAATGAAACAGTTATTGGAACATCTGGGAATGTCTCAGTTAGTAATGAGCAGATAGAAAAAGGCAATGAGGATAATCCAAATGAAATTTTAGTGACAAAGGATACCCCACAGGGAACTACACAAACTGTAAAACCTAAAAAACTCAGTAAAGCAGAGAAAAGAGTGGCATATCTTATAGCTTCACTTCCCAAGAAAATAAGGAGGTCAACTAGGATAGTTAAGCAAGGTCAGAGTTCTTTGAATCCTCTTGAGCAGTTACCAAAAGGAAATTCGACCCAAGATTTCTCCAATGTAGAAGAGATGCACCAGGAAATCTCTGGAGAAAAGTTAGCTCAAGATTTACCAGCCCCAGAACAGACAAAGCAGGAAACAAAAATAACTCAAGCATTAGAAGGGATAGAGAGTTTATTGGGAACTGTGAATTTCAGAGAAGAAATGACCACTTCAGTGGAAGAACCTGTAGCTCATCCTGAAAATCCTTTTGACCAGGAGACTTCACCCAATTTTCTAGCTGAAACCTCTCCTGTTAATTCTTCAACTACTGTTATTCTAGAGTCAGATGATAACCCTGGGGTTGTTCCTTCCCAAGAGAATTCTAAAGACTATGTTGCTACTATATTGGAGCCCTGCTCTTTGGAGGAAACAACTCTATAGTCTCGTGAAGATTTGATTAGTGAAGGTCAAGATGATGGTACTGGATTTTTAGTTGAACCTCAGGCTGATCTTCCTGACAAATATTTCCTGAAATATATAACTAATGTAATGACAATGGAAGTTGGTAATTCATTAACTGACCCTTTGACATTCGAACCTACACATGGAATTATTGTTGAAAATCCCAAGATAATAGTTGTTGATTCTTCTCCTTTTAATACAACAACCTTATTTAGTAGTTTTGTTCAGAAGACTATAAGTACCATAGTTGTGAAAAATAAAGCAAAAGGTAAATTTTATGAGGAGATTGATAAATTGAAAGAAGAAAATAAGAAATTGCGAAGGAAGATACGACAGCTAAAAAATTGGTTGCATGGTAGTAAGCAGTTTCATAAAGGTCATGTGAAGAAACTTAGAAGAAAAAAGGAAACTCAATATATTGAAACCCATATTGATTTCACATTTGTATCTAATGAAGCAAGTGCCCAAATAGACTTTGTGCTTGTTTCTGTTGAAGTAGGAACTTAAACCAATTTTGAGATACAAATGATTGATGTTCCTCCTAGTCTCGTTGAAGTAGGAACTCATACTGATCCACCATTTATCCTTAATGACATAGGATTACAAAAGAGGATGTGCCTCTCTATACTCCCTTCATTGTAGAGGCAACCATTAAGTTCTTTCACAAAACTATGGAAAGACAACAAGAGACTATAGCAAGATACCATAAATAAATGGTGCCTCAGACAACAAGAGACTATAGCAAGATACCATAAATAAATGGTGCCTCATAAGGAACATTAGGAGTTTCTTCAACGATTCAGGGAACTAAAAGTAACAGAGGATGAGGCTTATGTGCAACTGAGAGCATCTGAGAAGAAAATATAGAATTTAAAGAATCGTCTTAATAAGGCTATAGATAAAATGAATGGAATATGCTCAATTTATATAGATGCTTTCACATGTAGGTCCCCAACTCAGAATTATGCTTTGTATTTACTTGAGTGATATCTATTTCTCAAAGTTAAAGATATACAGTATGGACAACCATATGAGTTTAGAAATGTATTGGATTTCATTACTACTTTCCATAAACAGGATGAGTACACACAATATCTTTTGTGTGAATTATATATGCATAATTTCTTTTT
The DNA here is from genome assembly GCA_031772625.1 of Pinus tabuliformis. Classification (NCBI taxonomy): domain Eukaryota; kingdom Viridiplantae; phylum Streptophyta; class Pinopsida; order Pinales; family Pinaceae; genus Pinus; species Pinus tabuliformis. The sequence continues at coordinate 1,759,020,024 of CM062816.1, read as the reverse complement.
GGAAGAACATGTGGAAGAAAATCTTGTTCCATTTATTAGGGACATTTAGTTCTAGGCCTTCATATCATTTGCTAGGAAACAAGTGAAATGAAAAAATCTTATCACACCTTCTAGAGGAGAGAGCATGGTCTAGATATTTAGGTCAGAGGGGAACCTAAGAACCCTTTTCACACATAGATTCATCATGGTATCTTCATAGGAAAACTTAGCATTACTTGTGCACTCACAGAGTCATGATATTTTTTACATTCAGGGTTGTAATATTTGGGAGATATCAGAGATGAGGCTCTCCGTGGAGCTAAAGAAAGGTGGCATGCATCACCTAATGAAATAAAAAATAGAGAACCATTTGGCTACCATAATTTTCAGTTTACCATGACTAGAGTACAAGACTATGTTCACCTGGTGTTGGAAAGAGGTATCAATTGGATAGGATGCAGGTATATATGTCCCATGATCTAGTTCCCTTATTCTTTTTATAAATCTGACTATGATCTATCAGAGGCAGGTAAGTATGTATCCTTTGAGAAACTCAAAAGTATAAATGAATTCAGACACGGTGGGGAGGAATCTTATGAAGCTTACTCCTTAAATTCCTTACATATTAATCATTTGTTTGCATAAGGTCATGCAAAAAGGTCAGTTGGGGGTGATGTTGGGCCTCATAATTGTTATAATTTCCTTACCTTATTCCCTAGTTTTTATATTATTTTCTAAGTATTTCTTGCAATTAGGATATGATAACTTATGAAGTATGGATTCTAGAAGTGTTTTATATATTCTTATTATCTTATCATCTTTATGAATGGATTTGACCACTAAAGTGTTATTTACTTACGATTGGATCCTTATTTTGGACAAGAATCTATTGATGAACTGGCACTCGATGTTTCTTTATTGAGTGATCATAGGAGATCATATAACTTCAGGTTGTTGAACCTTGTTAAGGATGAATTAGTTAAGGACGAGCCTCTGACTTGGTCATCCAAATATATTAAGACCTCTTGTAACTTAAAATGAGCTTTCTGAGAATGTTCAGATTCTTAGGATCGTCTTTTATCAGAAATAGATTCATTGCACTTATCTTTTACCTATATAGTATAAAAACTTGAGATTGAGGCTCGAAAGGGGTTGTTCAATTGTAATATTATTTTGACATAAGTTCAGACTTGAGAAGACATCGATTGTAATTGATTCTCTATAATTGAATGGGAGTGTTTATTATTCAAAGTTAATTTGTTGTGTTGATTCCTTTTATAAGGTAGTTCGATTCTGGTACTTTTGGCTCGGTCCTGGAAGCAACATTGTCTTTACATGTAATATTAAACTTGTGTTTGATTCTTATGTTTCAATCATTTCATTTGTATAATCACCTTTAGCTTATCGCTGCCTATTTATTAAATTTCAATATACTATGTTTTAAATAGATTTTACAGATATTGTTACAGAGTGGTTTTTCTTTAGTTAATTCATGGGGTGTACTCCCGTTTATTGTTGTTTCCTATAGATTATCATAGGATCATTATCTGTGTATTCAATTATTTTCGATGCTATGATTTTGTAGTGTTTCCTTTCCATTTTGTACTTGTTATTCCCTAAGTAACAACATGGTGCTTGATAGGTTTCTCTTTGTTGTTTCCTATAGAAAGTGTTTAGGAGTTGATGTTTTAATGGATTTCTCTAGTTAGATATCCCATTACAAGTTGATTCGTTTAACATTGCAACTTTGTTTTTCAAAAGGATAGCAGTAAGTAGTCATACCAGCATTTCTCTTGCATAAATTATGTAGATAACCTTGAAATAGAAAGATGAGACCTCAGGTAGACAATTTATAGTGTAGTATTTAGTTGGTCCTTTAGGAACAATTAATTGGCTGAACATGCATTCTTTCATTTTTGTCTTGGTATTTCACTATATGTTTTGTTTTATTTCCTCTTTCTTGGGGTCTTCATGACAAGTCTCTATTGAGGGTGTTTCCATACCCTTTGTTTCTAATAGTTGTATTAGTATCGACACTAGTGTGGAAATTCTGTACTCAATCCAATCCAACTTGATCCTTAGATATTCTTAGACCCATATTCTTCATGACACCCCCTTATCATTATTAGTGCTCTGCCTCTCTGTAGTCTTAAAAAAAAAAATCTTTTCTACTTCTTTGATTGTCGATGTAGGTGCATACCATACAGGTCTCACCAAGTATACTCAAATTATAGGATTACAACCAATTCATCACTAACAAAAATCCTTGGACAATATTTTTTACAATATTATCACACTACCCTTTAAATATAGTGATAAACTTCAATTTGAAAGCATGTAACGATGACCACTTCCCATTCTAAAGCCCAATCCACCATGCATGTTCCATATGCATTTCCAATTTCTACTCAACCACACTATTGTTTAAAACATATATATACTTGTGTTTGTGTGTGTGTGTTCCACTAGCATCCTAATGGAAAAACATACAAACTCAAACATTTAAGGTACACTCATCAAATTATGTCTAAGATGGAAATTAATTAAGTACATGAGATTTGGCTTTATGCAAAGGTGTTGAATGAGAAAATTACATTACATTACAAGCACACTTAATTTCAATTCTCCAAAACAAAATCTGCAAGGTTGCAACACACTCACATGACCAATGGGAGGTGTTGTAACCACAAGAGTTTGAAGGAAGCCCCACCCACTATGTATTTACCCATATGGTATCTAGGAAGGTGAAGATTCACTACATGAAATATAAGTTGGTTAAATCAAATGTTATAGGTAGTGTATGATCTATGGGGAGGTTATTGGGTCGAACATAATCTATAAGATGAATACTAGTGGTTTATATTCCTCTATAAAAAATATAAAACCTATGGTAGACATGACAAGAAAGCAAACAAATTTCCTTCTCCAATAGTCAATAAGATAGAGAAACCAGAAATGGAAAATATTGATAATAGTGCAACAACCAAATACTAGTGTCCATAGATCTTAATTCTCCTCAATGGATGAACAAAAGAGAATAAAGAATTGTTAGAATTATTCTCTTTCTCAAGGAGATAGTAACTATAAAGAAAATCCTCAAAATTCTAGCTGGTTAGAATTCTCAACACATTAAAAGGAAAGGAAACAATTTAAATATAGAGAAAAATCATTTTAAAGCCACAAATCGGAAAATAAAATAACAAATAGAGAATTCATCACACAAGAACTCAATGTTTACCTTAGAAACCCAAAATGGAAAACCGACTTTTAATTGGTTTTAGTTAGGTTCTATGTTACATACCAATAGCTAGGTTAGAAACTCTTTGGTTCATCCTAATGCTCCTCATGGAAGTTTGGCTAGCACTTTACTCAGCTAAATAACTCCTTTTCCTTTGTGCAGAAACAATATGTGGTAGGATGGCTCACTGATGGGATAATTTCAAAGGTTGAGCATCCCCAACCCCTTCCGCTTCCCCAAGCTCATTTCTCCTCCCTTGTATTTTTTTTAAGTACATTGGGGAAGAGGCCTTATGCTTTTGTTTATTTTTAAGTACATGATATATTATTAAAAATATATATGTATCCTTGTAAATTTACATTCAATATGATTGTCTTATGATTTGATTTAATATAGGGTTGGACACCAATTTCGATGGCATCGGGCCCCTCACTTCAATAACACAATCTTATTCCTCGTTCATAACCTTGTTGATCATCATACAACCTTATCTAGTAGCCAATTCCTTTCGTTTAGATCCAATTTGAATCACCACATTATCCTCCCAGAGAAAATGAAAGCCAAATAAGTCCTTTCTTTTTGTGCATGGACCATAAATATTTAAAAGATGAATTATTCACTAATTCCATTGAAGTTATCAATGTCATAACATCTTAATTAACATATTTTGGGGTATAAATGGTGAGGGATTAGTTCCATCCTTTCATCAACCTTCAAGACCTACCTACTTCAACACAGTAAACAAAAATCCACCCTTTTAGAAAGGATGCCAAAAGCTTTCTAGCTTGTCCCTAGAAAGCATGATTTCTTGAATATATTGAATATATGGTTCGTTTGATTACATCATATGAGAAAGGGATACTTTATTTTGATGGGGATATCATAAACCTTACATATGAAATTAAATAATGATAGAGAGTTGTCTTTGATAAGAATCAACCTACCACTAAGAGTTCCATAGATATATATTTTTTGTTTTCCCATAAGTGTTTCCTTCTTAACCCTTTTTAAGCAAGGGAGAGGAAATATTTCCTCGTGGGAGATGAGTGTTGACTTGTATTCAACCCTATATCACCAAATATTTTGACTCTATCTACTTCAAATGTATGCGGCTTATATGAGCACAAGAGACATTGATTATTCTTTCCAACACAATCTCTAATCTTAGAATAAGGAAGGATATATAGATCAAAGGGCTTAATAGGCACAAGATTAGAAGACAAAGTGGTATCAATTCCATATATTATGAACTCTATCTAACTTGATATTTTAATTTTTCTTATCCATTGAAAAAAACTTATAACCTTTTTTAAGAAAAAAATCATGTTTTACATATGTATAATCAACATTGAAGAGATGCATAGAGAATTTGAATTATTGTGTTGAGAAGCTCTCTACAACCCAGTATAGGGTAGATGTGTCAGTGTAATGTAAGAAGATATGTGAACATTTTTAAATGTCGACTCAATATGTTGGATCTATATTAATATATTCAATTTATAAAATGTAAAAGATTTGTAAACATTTACATGTTGGCTCAATTAAAGAATAATATAAGGATTAAAGTAATATAGATCCCAATATGGGGAGATGTTATAATGCCTGTAAAAAGTTATTAAAAATATCTATTATGTCTACAAACTAAGGTAATTGGGAAAATTTTAAATTAAAATGGGCATATTAATCTTAGACATATTTATCATATTTAAAATTATCAGAATAATTAGATGTTCAAAAAAAATTGTGTGACCGCGCACCACTGGAACCGACCTAGATCCATCTTAATCTTGGATCTATCAAGCACTGAGAGGGATCAAATATCTCGAGGTGAAAAACCTTTCCTTAAGTTTTGCACTCAAAATATAGGTTTTTCACTCGAGAGATTTTATACCTTTTGACACTTGATAGATCCAAGTTCAAGATGGATCGAAGCTAGTTGCGCTAAGAGGTGCTCTATAACCAAGTATAGGGGATATGTGTAGGTGTAATGTAAGAATGTATATAAACATTTTTAAGTTTCATCTTAATATGTTCAATTTATAAGACATAAAGAATTTGTAAACATTTACATGTCGACTCAATTAAATAATAATATAAGGTTAAAAGTAATATAGAGCCTAGTATGGTGGAGATGTTGTAGAGTCCGTAAAAATTTATTAACAATCTATATCATATCAACAACCTAAGTTAACTAAGAAAATTTAAAATTAAAATGAACATATTAATCTTAGACATATTTAGCATATTTAAAATTATTGGAATAGTTAGATGTTCAACAAATTTTGTGTTATCGCACATGATTGAAACTGACCTAGATCCATCTTAACCCCAGATCTATCAAGTGTTAAGAGGGATCAAGTCTCTCGAGGTGCAAATATTTCCTCAAGTTTTGCACTCAAGAAAGAGGTTTGCACCTCGAGAGATTCGATCCCTCTTATTGCTTGTTAAATCTAGGATTAAGATGGATCTAGGCTAGTTGCATTGAGAGGCGCTCCACAACCCAGTATAGGGTTCCGATATGTGTAGGTGTATTGTAAGAAAGTATGTAAACATTTTTAAATTTCGGTTCAATATGTTCAATTTATAAGATGTAAGGATTTGTGAACATTTACATCTCGACTCAATTAATGAATAATAAAAGGTTAAAAGTAATATAGAGCCCAGTATGGGGGAGATGTTGTAGTGTTCATAAAAAGGTTAAAAGTAATAAAAATAATAAAATTCAATTTGTTATATTGCAATTATGTTTTTATTAATAAAATCAAAAACAACTTTTTAGATAAAAGAAAATCATAATTTACATATCACATTAAAATATATAACATATAAGTAGCTATAAGTTAAGATCCATTTTACCTTGTAAATTAAAATAATTATTTTGTAACCATATTTAAATTTAATTAATAAGCACATAAAAACTTAATACTTACAATAATCTTACAATATGACAAGGTTCTTAACCATGGATATTCACCCCCACTTTATCATGGATATTATTAATTTGTAAATAGGCTTTGTTACAATACCATGGGCCAATACCATGGCTTATCATTACCACACACCCAACAACCATAATTTATTTCACAATCAAAATATCTTATAAATATTTTATTTTAATTTGATTTTATAACATTTTTTAATTAAATATAAAAGTAAAATGGTTATAATTTTTTTGAGATATATCTAAAACCTCTATCCTCAAGACAACTAAAAATAGTCTGAAATATTCCATAGAGATTAAATCAAGGTTTTAATAAAATAAAAAATGAGAATACTTTTATATGTAGAGATATGAAATTTATATATTATAAATAATATTATTAAGGATCAGCATAGATACACCTTAAATAAGGATCCAAGAAATGAGAGCAAATGAAGTGACTAACCATGATAGAAGAAAGATGGTGCATGATTCTCTTATTTTTTCATTATTGTATTTTCTTTGACATGATTAATCCAAGATATAGGTTTAATATTTTACAACCAATTGATATTTTTAAATTTAGATACCTTCTTAAATTTAATACAATTGGATCAAATTAAAGAGAGAAGGGGAGGAGGGGGGGGAGAGGAGGAGAGAGGGAGAGAGAGAGTGATAGATTTGGAGGGTAGAGAGAGAGAGAGAGAGATGGGAGAGGGAGAGAGAGAGGAAGGAAGAGAGAGAGGAGGGGAGAGATAGATGGAGAGAGGGATGAATAGAGAGATGGATTTGGAAGGGAAGAGAGAGGGAGGGAAGAATAAAGACATAGAGAGATAGAGGTGGAGAGATAGGGGGGGAATGACAAGGGAGACATGGAGAGAGAGCGAGGGAGAGATGAGAGGAAGCAAAATAGATATAGGGAGAGAAGGGGAAGAGAGAGAGACAAAAACACATAGATGGAGCTGGGATAAAGGAGAGAGATAAGGAGAGAGGGAGGGAGATAGGGACATAGTTGGAGGGTAGAGAGACAGAGAGATGGGGGGGAGAGACAGAGAGAGGTGGGAGAGAAAGAGAGAGACGAAGGAAGAGAGAGAGGACTTGGGAGAGAAGAGGAGAAAGGGAGGGAGGAAGAGATGGAGTTGGAGGGGGAGAGAGAGGGAGGGAAGAAGAAATGAATAGAGAGAAAAAGTTGGAGAGAGAGAGAGGGAGTGACAAGGGAGAGATAGAGAGAGAGTGAGGGAGAGAGGAGAGAGGAAGGGAAGAAATAGAGAAGGAGAGAAAGAAAGGGAGAGCAAGAGGGAGGGAGGGAGAGAGGGAGGGAGGGAGGGAGGGATATATATATATATATATATATATATATAGAAGGGAGGGAGGGAGGGATATATATATATATATATATATATATATATATATATATAGATATATATATATATATATATATATATATATATATATATATATATATATATATCTGTGTGTGTGTGGAAAGAAAGTATGTATCTTTTGCAGGTGAGATAGAGATACAAAGAAGGAGAGATAGAGAGAGATAGAGATATAGATGGAGGGGGAGAGAGGGAAGTAGAGAGATATAGAGAGAGGGAGGGAGGGGGATAGATAAATATGGAGAGAGAGAGAGAGAGAGACAGGAAGAGGTGGGGAGAGAGAGGGAGAGTTGGGGAATGGATGAAGGGAGAGAGAGAGAGGAGAGAGGGATGGAGATAGACACAAATATGGAAGGTGGAGATAAGGGGAATAAGAAAGAGACACACAAAGACAAATACTTATATAGAAGTTGGATTTAGAAAGTTATAAATATTTTGGTTTTTTACTAAAATAGATGCATTGATTTCAATGTAGACATTGATTTCTAATCTCATTTCATTGCTTGCACTAGATACATTGATTTTAGTGTAGATGTTGATTTCTAATCCTATTTCATTGCTTGCACTAGATGAATTGATTTCAATGTAGAAGTTAATTTCTAATCATATTTCATTGTAAGAACACAAAAAAATAGATGATGTGCATCGACTTCTGTGTTACAGTAATTCAACTATAAATTAAATACTTGAATTTTCATCTTAAATAAAATTTCCACTTAACGGAAATGTTTGCTTCTTGAGAGATAGATAGATAGATATGGAGAGAGAGAGAGAGAGCATGTGTGTCTAGGGGGGTGAGATAGAGAGAAAAAATAAGGAGAGATGGAGAGAGGTATTGATATAGATGGCATGGGGAGAGAGGGAAAAAAAGGGAGGGAGAGGCAGAGAGAGAGAGAGATTGGGGGGAGAGGGAGAGGGAGAGAGAGAAGAAAAGAGGGAGGGAGTCATGAATATTCTGGATTTTCACTAAAATAGATGCATTGATTTTAGTGTAGTTGTTGATTTCTAATCCTATTTGATTTCTTGCACTAGATGCATTGATTTCAATGCAGATGTTGATTTCTAATCCTATTTCATTGCTTGCACTAGGTGCATTAATTTTAGTGTAGACATTCCTTCCTAATCCTATTTGATTGTTTACACTAGATGCATTGAACTCAGTGTAGATGTTGATTTCTGATTTGATGTAATTAGATGTATGATATACACTAATTTTAATATAATTAGATTAATAATGTGTATTGATTTCAGTGTAAGAACAAAAATATTATTGACAACGTGTATTGAATTCTGCTTTATGATAATTCAACCATAAGTCAAAAACTTGAAAATTTGTCTTAAATAAAATGTTCACTTACCAGCAAGTTTGCTTCTTGAAATCATAAACTATTTGTAATTGACTACATTATTATTATTCCCATTTTCCATCATTCAACATTGTTAATTGCTTTGCATTCAAATGATGTAATAGAAAACAACTACCATTGAAAATTACTTGGGGTTTAACACTCCATAAGTCACAATGATTGACTTTGGAGAAAGCTTATATTAATATTGGAGAGCAAGAGAGATAAAGTATGACATTTAATACAATAGTTCAAGTTAAATATTTGAATGGCCTATGATTTCAACCACCCTTTTCATATGATTGATATGAAAAGAGGGCAAAACTAACAATTGTGACAATAAAAACAGTAGAAATAAATAGTTTGAGATCGATCACAATGAAGACTATTTGTAATTGACTACATTCTTATTATTCACATTTTCTATCATTCAACATTGTTACATTTTAACTTTACATTCAAAATTTTTATTTCATTAATTTTCATCATTCAAGTTATTAACAATCTCTATCATATCAACAAACTGAGGTAACGAAGCAAATTAAAATTACCATTAAATTAATCTTAGACATATATAACATATTTAAAATTATCATAAAAAATAGATGTTCAAAAAAATTTGTGTGATCGTGCACTATTAAAACCAACCTAGATCCATCTTAACCTCGGATCTATCAAGCGTTGAGAGGGATCAAATCTCTCAAGTTGCAAACCTTTCCTCAAGTTTTGCACTCAAAAAAGAGGTTTACACCTCAAGAGATTTTATCTCTCTCGACGCTTGATAGATCTGGGATTAAGATGGATATAGGATGGTCTAATGACAACAATGTCATATGATGTGATGGGATGGGATAAAAGCGTTTTTTTTAGGAATGTCAAATTTTTTATGTTATAAAAAATATACATAAAGTACAATGTTGAAGAACTGGAAATTTCTATGTCCAATAGAAATTTTCAAATAGTGAAACCATATGGGCTATGGTGGGGAGCTTTAGAAACCATTTTCCTATGAAAAGGAAAGCAAAAATTCTCTCCAAGAGTTCTAAGCCATAATTTTAATAGTGGAACATAAAAATCATAAGAGTCCTAAGGAAAGAAATACATGGACCATCTTCCCATGACAGGGAAACCAGATGGTCTTTCGGATAATTATAGGGCATAATATTGACAATATGAAAATAAAACCAAAATGAACATGACTGAAACTAAATAGACTAGGGAAAAAAATAGCCTAAGAAGGAAAGACTCTAAGAGTAAAAATTATGGAAATTCATCGTGTCTGTTTGGGCTGGACCTTGTCCTGATTAATCTTGGGTTGGGATGGATATGTTAGCTCCACTAAAACCTTATTTTATTGATCTTTCTCCCTTTTGGCCTGATGTTGTTGCGCTAGATATAGGAATGGGTCATCATATCCCTCGAGCAGCTAGGAAGGACACTCCCATTCAATGAACCCTCTCCCATTATATTGAGTCCCCTTACCTCCTGGAGAGTTCTCCTCTGGATGTGCCCTCAGCGATAGTCTAACTAGCTAGGTTTGGCACCTACTCTGCGAGTTCTGGAGAGTTGTGGCTAGCTGCCACCTTTTTCTTCTTAGATTGCAATTCTGAGTGTTCCAAATGAGAGGGTCTTTGTCCCTAGTGGGAGGAGCCAGTCACTTTAGACCTGTCAAAGAATTGGAAGACGTCAGAGGAGGAGGGGAAGGAGGAAATGAGATCCTCATCGCCTTGGTCAATTTCTTGAGTGTTGTGTGCGTGTGGACTAGAAAGGTATTGGCCTCCACCATCTTGCTCTTTGGGCTTTCTCTGGTTTCTTCCTACTCCCTAAGTTATCTGGCAAGCAAATTCCGAACAACCCAGAGGGCATTACAGGTGTTTTGTCACTCCTCTGCCTCCATGGAAACCATAAGGCTATGTATATGCACTGGAATTTCCTCTTCAAATCTCTCTTCACCTTGAGCATCTCAGTGGGGAGAGGTTGGCACATACTACCTATGTCACCTCTTATGGCACAACCCCTTTCTCTCACCGTGATGATCATAATTATGCAATCCTCACTTGTTCATTGAAGCCTTTTGTGGCTCTCAACTGCTTCAGACCTTTAACGACCAACCACTCTTAGCGCCAAGAGTCTGAAAAAATGAATGTTTGGCGTAGTTATTTCTGACTTCATGTCATGCATAGTGCGTAAATGCTTTGCCCTCGACTAGATATCTATGCTTTGGTTGCATTGAATGTGGCCTGAGGTGAGAAAAAGAATGGCTGTCACCCTTCGATTCCCATTGAATTATCATGCAATGTGAGCATATACAACAACCCTTTCCCAGAGACGTTATGATCAATTGGATCTAGAAAGGATAAAAGCAATATTATTATTATTATTATGATTATGCTTTATTTTTTTAATAATAATTTGGTAATATAATTGTGAATAAAATTACAATTGTTATTTAAAATGTATTTTTAATTATATAAAGAGATTCAATATCTTTAAAATTCTGTAAAACATCTCTAAAATATGCCGATTATCTAAAAAGTCATAAAAATATATATATATATATCAACAAAACTCCAAACCATAGAATAATCAGAGTACAACATTTAAATATATCACGTTTCCAAAAAGTTTATAATATATAGGTGCTTTTCTAATTTTATGTTCTCCAATGCGATCCCATTTAGAATGCGATCCCATTTACTGTCTCTGGGGATTGTTTGTTGGAGAAGTTTTGTCTTGGAACCTATGAAACTCCACACATCCAGTGCTGCTACTGTGAAAATATTTTACTACCCATATATCCCGTAGCCAGTTCACCTCCTAATCCCTTAAAGCTTCCCGCTGTACCCAATACTCATCATTGAAAATCATTCATCCTTTAACACGTTTTGATGTATGTGCAAGCAAGCAACATGCACTCTGAAAATCAAGCATCTGCCATCATGAAATCTCTGGTAGCCAATGTGGGGTTGTGAGTTTTTGTTTATATGAGCTGAAATGTGCACGCAGTTGCAGACTCCTGGCAGTCACTTTCCTGCGAATCACCATTCCTTAACTTTTACTCCAATGCAACAGTCTGAAATGTCATAATGGCAAAATGTCAATCGTCAGAAATTGAGAAAAACGATGGCTCACAGATGCAACCACTCAACTCAACAATTAAGAGATGGATGGGTTACAGTTGCAAGAAAGAGAGGCCTGTCAACTAAACAACTCAGAGATGGATTAATTGTTTATTTGGGTGGTTTGAAGATAATGCCAAGGAAAATTTGAAAATTTACATATATGATGTAATACAAACTATTTCTGTAATTGTAGACAACTTTACATACTCCTAGTTATACAAACTATTTCTATAATTGTAGACAACTTTACATACTCCTAGTTACTCCCAGTGATACAAACTATTTTTATAATTGTAGGAATCTTTACATACTCCTAGTTACTCCCAGTGAGAATTTGAGAATTTATTTGCGGAAGTTAATTGGATGATAGAATATATGAATATTTTGGAATTTGATAAATAAGAGCGAAGTTAATATTTTTAAAATCTACATTCAAAATAAAAATAACCTAATTTATTTTGTTTATCAAAATGATGAATTTGGTTATCTAATTCTTCTTCAACTTTTTTAACAAGAATGTTGAGATCATCTATTCAGTGTAACTTATCTCACCACATTAAATCATTAAAATTTATTTGCCAAAATTAATTGAATGGTAAAATATTTAAATATTTTAGAATTTGATAAATAAGAGCAAAACAAATAATTTATTTTGTTTATCAAAATGATAAACTTAGTTACCTAATTCTTCTTCAACTTCTTGTGACATACTCATCTATCCAGTATAACTCATCTGACCCCATTAAACCATCAAAATTTATTTCCCAAAATTAATAAAATTGTAAAATATATAAATATTTAAATTTAATAAATAAAAATAAAATAAATACTTTTAAAATCTACACTCAAAATAAAAATAACCTAATTTTTTCTGGTTGGTCAAAATGATGAACTTGGTTACCTAATTCTTGTTCAACTTCTTGTGACATACGTGTTGAGATCATCCATCTATCTTGCCACGTTAAACCATCACACAAAAAGTTTTTGGATGCCAATTAAAGTGGAAGTAACTGTCATTCAGTTAGTGCCTCATGTCAGTGAAAAAAACAATTGTCCTTCAGCTCTGCCAACTCATTAAAGAATGCATCCAGTGATGGTAAAGTGTATTTCTAACATTACCAAAAATCACGAGCACGCTGGACAGACCTCTTACATAAATTTATCCATAACTTTTATACATAAATTTATTCGTAACATTTGGCCACCACCTGCATCTGCACGTACAATAATCCACAGCTTTAAATTTGTGGATGAGGGTAGTTCTGGAATTACCTTGAGAGAAAGGATAAGGAGGTTGAGGGAAAGGTCAATATTTTTAGTTTGTTTTTGTTTTGTTTTGTCACGAATATCTTGTTCAGTGAGTGGTCACTACGTAAAAATCTGGGCTAATCGCCTCTCAGCTTACTGGCAATACCTAAGCCCAAAAGCTTCGGGCAGAATGACCCTGTGACCTCCCGATGATGAAGCATGGTTTTTGACCCACTGAACTAACCCTTGAGACCATAGTTAATAATTTTATTATTATAACTAAATATTATCGTAATGTTTTTGTAAATTATTTATAAATTAGATTGATTTGTTTTTTTTCACTTTATATATTTTTATAATAATAATAACTTTTTCTAAAATAGTATTAAATAGCATAAATAATGATTATATATATATATATATATATATATATATATATATATATATATATATATAATTAGAATAATTATTTAAATTAAATAGTTTAAAAAAACATTTATCTATAATAAACATCAAAAAGTTTAGGATACATCTCCATTACAAACATTAAAAAGAATCATAATGAATCACTGCATTATTATTTTATTATTAATATTAGAAACACTATATGAGTTAAATATATATACATTTAAATATGTAACACTATTTTTAATTATAGAGATTCACACTTTACCATAGATATCCTTAACTTGTAAACATGTTTTTGTTATAGTACTATAGCCAATACCATAGCTTATCAATACCATATGGCCTAAATTATTTTATTATAATATAAAAAAGTGTACCAATAATATAGAAAAATATACAGTGTTGGTGATCCGTTCTCCCAAAAAAAATTGGTCTCAACTATACTTCATCATGTTTAGATTATTTGGTCTAGTTAACCTCTAATCAACAGGAGGAGGGGTGAGATAGACCTAGATGAAGGAAGGCTTTCATATATTTTAGTTCATGAGCATTTTAGTTCTCCAATTTAGTAGAAACCAAGGTTTTAGCAAGTCAATAGAACTTCTTGACTAGAAAAACCTTGGTTCCAAAAGATCTGGAAAACCTAGAGTCCTAAACACAACTTTGAAATTTCATGTTGATTTCTTGAGCTCACACGTGCTAGGAGCATTATTTCACTGAGCTAATTAACCCTTCCACCACCCACAACATATTATGAGCAATCCTTTGTTGATTTATTCTTGTACTAATTATCAAAATATATGTTAAATGTACTTCTTTGATTTAAGGTAGGATAGACAATTATAAGAGAGATTAAGGTATGCATTTGTGTGCAATACAATTTCAAGCCTGAGGACTTATACTTGAGTTTTTTTCATTTCTATACTCAACATTATTCCATTACTACATCCAATACAGTTATTGATTTGTCCTACTTACTAATTAATACAATTTTATTTTTCTTATTGTTAATACTTAACATGATTGAATTTTTCTCTCAAACTTTGCAATTTACAAAGATTTTAATTGAACTAAACGTATTCAACAAACAACTTTATGTATATTGGAAAGTAGTTATCTATCACATCAACCCCTTATGTACACTTATGTTGAGTATGTGCCATATTTGTTGCATGACAATAGCCATAAATTGGACGTGGAAAAATTAAAAACAATGTTTTCTCTTAAAAAAATAATAAATAAATAAATAAATAATCAAATGATTTTTTGCAATGTTTAACGTATAAACTTTTTTAATAATTTTGTAATCAATAATAATTTAACCCATAATTTTTAATTCCAATTAAAGAAAGACACTTATATTCTAATAAATAAATTAATAATTTTTTAATACATAGAATATATATATATATATATATATATATATATATATATATATAACGTTTAGCCACCACCTGCATCTGCACGTACAATAATCTACGACTTTAAATTTGTGGACGAAGGTAGGTTCTGGAATTACCTTTTCAGAAAGGATAATGAAGTAGAAAATCACAAAGGAGGGGCTAAGCTAACATATTTTATAATTATAAATAATATTATTTTAAAGTTTTTGTAACTTGTGCATAAAATAAGATTACCTTTTTTTTATGTATTTTATTAAATATAATAATATAATAAAAATTAAAATGTTTATGATATATTTTTTATTATTAAGATTAAAAAATCATAAAAATATTATTAGATTATTTTCCTTATTATTATTATTATTAAAAGAATTAATATATGAATTAAACATATATATATTTGTAAAAATATGTAACTTGATTTTTAATTATGGAGATTCACATTTTACCATAGATATTTTTAATTTGTAAATAGGTTTTGTTATATTATTATGGGCCAATATCTTAGCTTATCAATACCATATGGTCTAAATTATGTTACTATAATATTAAAAAGTGTACCTACAATATAGAAAAATGTATAGTGTTGGTGACTAATTCTACCAAAAAAGAAATTAGGTCTCAACCATACTTCATCATGCTTATAGAAAAGTGTACAGTGTTGGTGACTAATTCTACCAAAAAGGAAATTAGGTCTCAACCATACTTCATCATGCTTAGATTGCTTGGTCTAGCTAATGTCTAAGATAGAAAAAAATTAAATATACTAATCTAATCTTAAAACCCAACTAGTAGATATAGGACTATTAAAAATTAAAATTTAAGAATAAACATAGACATAATCAAGAGGAGGGGTGAGATGGGCCTCGTTGAAGGAAGGATTTCTGAGTTTTTTTCCTTTGCAAGTTATTGCTCCTCTTTGTCATCTTTAATGATGATGAGGTGAGTATTTTTCCTTTGCAAGTTATTGCTCCTCTTTGTCATCTTTAATGATGATGAGGTGAGTATTTTTCCTTTGCAAGTTATTGCTCCTCTTTGTCATCTTTAATGATGATGAGGTGAGTATTTTTCCTTTGCAAGTTATTGCTCCTCTTTGTCATCTTTAATGATGATGAGGTGAGTATTTTTCCTTTGCAAGTTATTGCTCCTCTTTGTCATCTTTAATGATGATGAGGTGAGTATTTTTCCTTTGCAAGTTATTGCTCCTCTTTGTCATCTTTAATGATGATGAGGTGGGACCAGCGCCTTGAGATGTTGAGGGACTCATGAATTCCAACATTTCCTCCTCATTGTCTTAGCCTTCACCATACACCTTGAAGCTCAGTCCAAAAGCTATTATACAAAAAATAGTAAACCTTGGTTCCAACATCCTAAATTTGTTTAGAGATTTTAGTTCATGAACCTTTTAGTTCTCCAATTTAGTAGCAACCA
Organism: Pinus tabuliformis; assembly: GCA_031772625.1. NCBI lineage: Eukaryota > Viridiplantae > Streptophyta > Pinopsida > Pinales > Pinaceae > Pinus > Pinus tabuliformis. Next base: position 1,759,003,547 of record CM062816.1, on the reverse strand, counting down.
AGGTTTTAGTAAGTCAATAGAACTCCATGGTTTGAAAAACCTTGGTGTCACAATGATCCAGTGGATGTTGGTGGCCACCCGCCTATTCCACTATAACCCCAACATTGTCTCTTTTAGTTTTTCAGTTTCCTAAATTCTAGCACAATTTACTATTTTTGGCAGTTTTTCGGGTCCTGAACTTCTAGAGCCGTTTTGAGGCCCTAAATGACTTTTTTGGGAAAACCAGGATTAATCAATGTTGGTTAGTCGAAATTTGTAGTCCTCGGATCTGTATTTCTAACGAGGTATTGTGCACGTCAAACAAAGATCGTATGCCAAAGTTACGACCCCAGGAAGTTGATGTACCAATTTACCCAAACATGGCCCATAGTTTTGGCACTTCATCTCCTAGGGTTAGGTTTTTGGATGTTTAAGATTTTTGATTGTTTCTCAATAATAAATAGGCCTCCGAGCCTCATTGTAACACAATTCAAAGGCATGTAGCCGCCACATCTCTTCTCAGAGATAAGCTACAATTGCCCATAGTCTTATTTCCATTCTATTTGTAAGCATACTTCAATATTTCATATTAATGAAATGAAGTGTTATTTCTGCTGAATCTCTGTATTTATGGTTATATCTAAAAAAATTTATGTTCCTGTTTAAATTCGGATCACACAAGATCTGGAAAACCTAGAGTCAATATACCAACTTTGAAATTCCATGTTGATTTCTTGAGTTGAAGTGTGCTAGAAGGATTGTTTTACTAAGCTAATCAAATCTTCCACCACCCACAACATATTAGGAGAAATCCTTTCTTGATTTATTTTTGTACAAATTAACAAAATATATGTTAAATGTACATATTTAATTTATAGTAGGATAGGAAATTATAAGAGAGATTAAGGTATGCATTTGTGTGCAACACAATTTCAAGCATTTGAATTTCTACTCTTTTTTTTTTCCATTTTGGTACTCAACATTACTCCACTTCTACATCCAATACTATTATTGATTGGTCCTACATAATAATCAATACAATTTTATTTTTCTCATGGTTGACACTTGATTGAATTTTGATCTTCCGCTCAAACTTTCCAATTTACAAAGATTTGAATAGAACTAAATGTATTCAACAAACCACCTTATGTACATTGGAAAGAAGTTATTTATAGCAATGCCCCCCAAGAAAAACCCAAGGGGTTTTTTGCATCTATTTTTGGCAATTTTTAGCACAAAATCTTTTATAGTTTTGTGGCACATGGTGATTTAACACACGGGTTCTTAATTTCAGTTATGGAAGTACAATTGTATTCTAATAAGTGGATTAGCAGTTTTTAGATGGCATATATATATATATATATATATATATATATATATATATATATATATATATATATATATATATATATATATAGATAGATATATATATAGATATATATATATATATATCGAAAATATCTTTCTGGTTTTCTAGTTTGGGTTTTTAGGGTAAAATATTTGTATTTATGTGTGTGTGATTGCATCTTTTCTATTTTTAGTAGGAATATGTTTACAACAATTAATTGTACAATATTATCTTATAGGGTGAAGGGGAAGTACCCTTTACCTCAAGAACATGGAGCTAAGGAATGCACACTTCAATTATGTGTTCATTCATTGAGCACACTATGAATGTCATTCTTTTACCAAGACAATTATGGTTTTGTGCACCAACAAAAAAATTACATATTTGCTTAAAAAATTAACAATGACCACATCAAAATTTATGAAACCAAGTTGTTTTCAAAAATTGAATGAAAATTTTTGTAGTTTAAATGTATTCATATGTATTATATACAAAAGTAAAAAAATGGATAAACTCAACCTTTACAATGGATTTATTTTTTTTCTTGGCAAGACAAGATTCTACTCTTATCCACTTAATATCTTGAAATTTTGAAGGTATGAGTCTTCTTAAAATAGGTTAAAACCCATATGTGCAAAGATCTATGGTCAAAGTTTCCATCAATTAGGGGGATCTATAATTTTTAGTAAAATTCTGATTAGATTTTGGAAAGAATTTTGAAAAAAAAAAAAGTTGAATTTTTTTATATTTTAACTTACTCCTTTTATGTGATGATAATGATTAACATTCACTCACTAAGACTAAATTTGGTTTATCAAACCCTAAAAAGGTAGGAGATTACTTGAAATACTTTAGAATTTTATTTATATGCTCAAAATAATTAAGAGAAACATCCCTAATATTACCATAGTTTTGTTGAATTAGAAGGTCAAAGAAGGGTGGCAGTGTGACAAATTAATTAGGCCTTCACCTTGTTCATTAATATCTTATCATGTTCATTCATAAAAGGGGTTTTAAAACTGTGAAAATGGATTCAATATGTTATAGGTATTTGGGGATGCTAAGTAGAGGGATGAAAGGTGGGAGGGTTTATAGGTATTGAGGGATATAAAAGAAGGATATGAATTGATAAAAATAGGAAATATTTATTAAAAAAGGGACTTACTTTTATTAGAGAGTTGTAATGGAAGTTGGGTCTAACAAAATAATTTCGTGAGGTTTTTATTATAGAAATTTAATGTGTAGATTCAAAATTTCTTATCAAATTTACTAGATCACAAGATTTCAAGCTACTCTATTCATCTGTGGAAAGTTAATCACGATCGAGAACACAACTCATTAACATACACCAATATTTAACACACATACATAGATATTTATCTAGGGGAAAACAATTGCTCAAAACCCCTTACTATTTGTATTGCATTAATCAAAGAATAGAGAAGAAATACAATGATTGCACAAGCCTGATCAACCACTGCACTAGTATAATCTATCTCACTACCTCATCGACTAACTCAAACCAATACTTAGCAAATTTCTTAGCCTGCCAAGCTCCTATATCCTTGCATTGTTTGATGAGGAATCAACCCCCTGTTAATTAGGGAAATTACACATTGATAATTGTGCAATTCCTTTAGGCCCTTCTTTGACTACATGCAACACCTGTACAACTTGGAAAATTATACAACTGATAGTACACTACCCTTGAACTCCAATCTCAACTGGGTAACTCGAATTCTTTGCATGCATGAGTTAATTTAGGTTGATTGATCAGTTAAATTTATGACCACTCAGTGAGAAAAAAAGTTACATGCCCTTGACTGAACCTCCACTAGTTCTACTAACAGTGAGAACTAGTTACACTAACAATAACTCAAATTAACTTAAATAGATTGCTACAAATTAGAAATAAATCATGTATAAATGAACTCAAGTGTCTCCAACTCGAATACATTGAGCTAACTGAGTGACAAGAGTTATGTCACCTCAGTTAACTACCTCCAAGTATTCTGCTGAAATTGAAATTCGAATTTCCCCTAATTTAATCAAGGAAAATTTAAATTAGGATTTTCCTATTGCATTTTCAACACTCCCTCTCAGCAAGAAGGGGATTATCAGATACCCTAATCCTACTTCTATGGAACTCGAATTTGCCTCTTGACAAATCCTTTGTCAAAATATATGCATCATGTTCCTCTATTGGAATGTACTACAACAACATAACCTGCCTCTGCACACAATCTCGTAGATGGTGATACCAGATGTCGATATGCTTGGATCGATCATGAAATACTGGATTCTAAAAGATATTGATACAACTCTAATTGTCACAGTAAATCACTGTAGGATCCATCTTCTGACCAAATAAGCCAAAAATTATCTTTCTCATCCAGGTAGCCTCACATGTTGCTCGACTTGCAACCATGTATTATTATTTCACTGAGCTAAGTGTCACAGATCTCTGCTTCTTGCTGTACCAAGAAATTGTTACTAACCCAACACTGAAAATTCTTGATGAAGTGCTCTTCCTGTCTGATGGACTCCCCGCAAAATCTACATTTGGGAAGCCTTGCATCTTCACTCCCTCTGTCTGTTTATACCAAATACTAAACTTAGTAGTGCCTCTGAGGTATCTCAACACATGCTTTGTTGACATCCAATACAAATTGGTTGGCTTAACCATGGCTTGCCTAAGTTGGTTAACTGCATAACATATGTTTGGTCATGTGTTCACCAAATACATCAGTGAACCCACAAGTTGCCTATATATGGTAGCCTCCACTTCCTCACCCAAAGGGGAATCCTCTTTCCTTGAGTTACCTACTAGAGGAGTGTCCATGGGTTTGATACTCTCCATGAGGAACTTGTTTAGTATCTCAGTGACGTACTTTCCTTGAGAGACAACAAATTTCCCATCTCCTTGCCATACTTCCAAACTGAGGAAAGAATGCATGAGTACCATATCCTTCATCTTGAACTCTCTTGCAAAGTCCTCCTTACAAGATCTGATCAACTTCTCATCACCAGTAAGGATCAAGCCATCAACATATAATATAATAATTAATAATTTACCTTCTACCACAATGTGATAAAGGTTTCCATATGCTTCACTTTTGGTGAAGCCCAAATTGGTGAGATAGATATTGATCCTAGTATACTAAGCACAAGGTGCTTTCTTGATTCCATACAATGATCACTTGATTCTGAACACATATGACTCTCCATAAAAGGTCTCAAACCCCTCTGGATGCTCAATATACACCTCCTCCTCAATAAATGCATCGAGGAATGTTGTCTTCATATCCATCTAGTGGATCTTCCACCCCATCTGAGCTAACAGTGTTAGAATTGACCTGATGGATGAGTACCTTACTACTGGATCAAAGTTATCCTCATAGTCAATTCCCTCCACTTGAGAGAACCCCTTGGCCAAAAATTTGTCCTTGTGTTTCTCTATGCTCCCATATGTTGCACACTTTAACTTTTAAAGCCATCTCGAACCAACCACTGATTTGTCTGTTGGTCTTAGGACCACTTCCCAAACACGGTTTCTGACAATTGAATAATATTTCTCCACCATAGCATCAACTCATATTGGTTGTTGCACAGCTTCCTCGAAATAGGATGGTTTTGTCTCAACTAACTCACTCATCATATCCATGTACCTAGTGTATCGATCTGGTGACCTCCTCTACCCACGCTGTGATGTGGGTGCTCCCACATTCTCTTTAGCATCCAACAATAATATGTCATCTTCCCTGATCTTCTTCCTTCCTTCTCTGGATGTCTCTACTTGAGTGAATGTCTCTTCTTAGTGGATGTCTCCACTCTCTCCTCCTCTTCTTGTGGTTACTCCATAACTTCCTCTCAAGAGAACACCTCATTTCCTTATCCTCATCAAACTTCATATCTCGTTTTACCACTGTCATCCTGAGGGATGGCACGTACACCCGATAGTTGTGAGGTGTATCTGTGTATCCCACAAGTATTCCCAACTCTATTGTCGATGCTAGGTTTTTCCTTGCTTCCTCAGAAACATGATAGTAAACTGATGATCCAAAGATCCTGAAGTGTGATAGATCTGGTTTCTTCCCTGAAAAAGCTTCCTTTGGTGTACTCATGCCAAGAATCCTGTGAGGACTTATGTTCTACAAATAGACCGTTGTGTTGCATGCTTCAACCCATAAGTGTAGAGGTAGGCTTTCATCATGAAACATCGCCCATGTTACTCCCACAATAATTTTGTTCTTCCTCTCAGCCAACCCATTATGTTGTGGGTTATGAGGTGTTGTCAACTCCTGTTGAATGCCTTCCTTTGCACATAAATTTTTAAACTCATTCGACACGTACTCACCATCATTATCACTCCATAGAGCCTTCACTTTCCTGCGAATCTCTTTCTCAACAAGTGATTTAAACTCAACAAATTTGGAGAATGTCTGGTCTTTCTACTTCATGAAATAGATCCAACACTTCCATGAAAAATCATCTACACATATAACATAATCATGTACTTGGCAGTGGAAGCTGTCGAGAAAGGTCCACATACATCAGAGTGATCCATTCAAGAGTTTCATGTGCCCTGTTGTCCTGGTCATTGAAGGTGGTTGTTGTGTACTTCCCCAAAGTACACCATTTGCATGTATCATGTTGCTCTAGTGCTCCATTGGGGAGGCCTGTAGAAATATGTTGCATGATCTTCAAATATCCATGATGCAAATGGCCAAGTATTCTATGCCATAATTCATCGACATCTCGGCTCTGCACCTTCTTTGCTTTTGTGCTCAATGTTACACAGTCTTCCACATCTAATTTGTATAGGTTCTTCACTCAAACCCGATCTGCTTCACTTGTCCCGTGGCAATGTGTCTCAAGAAATCCTTCCTTTTACTGAATATCACATCGTAGCCATGGTATTCCAACACCACGATGGAAACTAGATTCTTCTTCAGACCCGATACATACATCACATCCTTAAGCCTAAGAGGGGAGCCAGACTTCCTCTGAAAATTAACGGTACTAGTGTCGTTCGCGTTATACCTTTCATCATCTCCCATATCGATGTGCATTTGGATATCCTTCTCCTCCAAGTCACTGAAAGATTATGTGTTTCCTGTCATGTGGAATGAGGTGTTGTTATCGAGATACCACACACTACCCATAATTGATTTTGTCATGCATGCAATGAGGGTAAAATCAAGTTCGAATTGTGAAGCCAAGGCTTCACCCATTGCTACTCCTGCAATCTTCTTGCTTTCCTTCTTGTGTGGACATTTCGTGGCATAGTGTCCCAGTTCATGATAGTGAAAGCACTTGATTTGGATAAGTCTTTCTTCTTTCCCCCTTGACTCAAATCTTCTTTGGATTGGGATTTCTTCCCTTTCCCTTTCTTTTCCTTTCCATCTAAGGCATAGATCTCCTTATCCTCACCCTTGGATGAGGTCATGTCTTTCGTGCTTTGCCTTATCTCCTCTTGCATTAAATTAGACCACAATTTGGTAGCTTATCACTCCCATTTACCGAATCATGGTAGTTGTGCCAGCACTTGGGAAGTCCTAGAAGTGCTAGGCTTACCATATCATCCTCTCCTACAATAACACCAACTTGACCAATTTCATCATGACACTTTGTGACCCTGCTCAAGTGCTGTGGTATTGTGTCACCCTTCTGCATCTTGATATTCTGAAACTTGTCCTTCAGTTCCAACTTCCTGTGGTCACTACTATTCTGGAACAAATATGTCAAGGCTTGTCACATTGCATATGGAGTCTCTTTCCCATGGAGATTCAAGACAATATGGTCTCTAACTCCCTCCAAAATGATCCTCCTCGCCTTTGCTACACACTTCTTCCATTGAACTAAATCTTGAGCACCAGATGTTGGAGGCTTTGAGATATCATTATCTATGAATTCCTTCAGCCCATTATCTTCCAACACTGCCTCCATCATGTCCTTCCAAGCAACATAATTTGAGTTACCCTCAAGGGCATACTCGAGTCTTAGTCCATAGAAAGCCATCCTACTAGCTCTGAAGAATTGATCCTGCAAATTCAATCCACCTGCAAAGACAACTTCAAATTCTCTTCTCTATTGTGATTCTCACTCTGATACCATGTAGAAATTTAATGTGTAGATTCAAAATTGCTCATGAAATTTACTAGATCACAAGACTTGAAGCTACTCTACTCATCTGTGAAAAACAAGTCATGATAGAGAACACAAATCATTAACATGCATCAAGATTCAATGCACATACACAAAGATTTATCTATGGGAAAGAAATTTCTCAAAACCCCTTACTATATGTATTGCTTTAATCAAAGAATAGAGAAGAAATACAATGCTTGCTCAAGCCTGAGCAACCCCTGCACTAGTATAATATATGTCAGTGCCTCACCGATTGACTCAAGTCAATAATTAGTTAATTTCTCAGCCTACCAAGGTCCTATTTCCTTGCATTGTTTGATGAGGAATTAGCCCCCTATTAATTAGGGAAATTACTCATTGAGGATTTCACAATTCCTTTAGGCCCTTCTTTGACTACATGTACCACTTGTACAACTTGACAAATTCTACAACTGATAGTACACTACCCTTGAACTCTAATCTCAACTGGGTAACTCGACTTCTCTGCATGCATGAGTTAATTTAGGTTGATTGATCAGTTAACTAGATGATCACTCAGTGTGAAAATTTGTTACACACCCTTGACTGAACCTCCACTAGTTCTACTAACAATGAGAACTAGTTACACTGAGAATAACTCAAATTAATTGAAATATATTGCTACAAATTAGCAATCAATCATGTAGAACTAAACTCAGGTGTCTCCAACTCGAATTAACTGAGTGACAAGAGCTATGTCACCTCAATTAACTACCTCCAAGTATTTTTCTGAAATTGAAATTCGAATTTCTCCTAATTTAATCAAGGAAAAATTAAATTAGGATTTTCTTGCTGCATTTTCAAAATTTATCAATATTTAGAGACATTAGAGTATTCTTTAATATTCCACAAATGTAGGCACTATGACACATGTTGAATGAGTGAAGACCCTATAGACAAATATTTTGAAATTGAGATCTAATATGGTATATGCTAGACATGCTGAGAAAAAGTGTTTTCATCTTCAAAACTCTTAGTATCAAAAAGGCCATAGATTTTTTCATCCCTATGGTCTTTAAGATTTGACTAATGCCTAGTTTCACTATGAACCTCATGAGAGATTATTTTTATTTTAGCAACGTTATTTTCATCTTTATGCTAATCAAAAACAAAAATATACTTTTGATTTTCTAAATTAGAGTTGTCACCTCTTTATGATATCTTAATTTCATTTTTGTCTCTAATTCTTTTTAGACCACAATTCAATTTTTCCTTAAATTTTCATGTATTAATATTTTAAATATTTTCATATATAATTATTTTTCAATAACCTAACCAAAACTAAATACCCGGAATGGAAGGTGATTTTAAATAAAATTTAAAACAACAGTTATGCTTTCAAATGAAGGAAAACATACACTCTCTTTTCCCTTTCAGTTTTTTAACATAATAAAAAGAACACACTTTTTACCCTTAATGTGATTTTAACACGTTTTATTCATTCTTTACTTTTAGTGATTCATCACTTTTAATTCTCTTCCTACTTCTGACCATAACATGTAAAGCAATAGTGAAGGTTAGTTGGGCATTATAAGTCACTTGTACCGGGAGTGTCGCTGTTAAGAAACCATCAGCATCTTGAATGTAATGACCATTTAATAACCATCAATTTTAGATGTTGAATATAATAACATTAATTGTTGAAAAGAACCGTGTATTCAGATATAATAGTGATGCGCGTCAATGTTAAATAAATTAGGTACTACTTTTTAAAAGGAATGATGTGAGTGGACACCATCAACATCTTGATTATAATGAGCATTAACATCTCGTATATCATGACCATCTATGTGTAAAAGACAACCAGGTTTGTGGTATTGTTAAAATAGGACCAATGCTCCTTGTTTTGTGATGGAGAAATAAAATTTAGGAGAAATAAGTTGGAGATATATTTAATAGATTTTTGGAGAAAAGACAACGTTTGAGAATGAGGAGAAGAAGAAAAATTAAAGTTAAGTTGTGGAGTTACCAAGCATGGAACTTGAACCATGGGAAGGACTAAACCATGGTATCGGAAAATTCGAACCATGGTATGAGGAAGTAACAACGAAAATAAAAGGAAGATTGGGGCCTCATTTTGATCATTTTGGTTTTGCCTTTTCCTTTCTAAATTGGAGGGAGGTTTGCTTAAGTTGTTGAGCTAAGTCAACCATTGTTGTTTCACACAGGATTTCAAAGAGGAGAAACCCAACTCTCTTTCGCTGAACTTAGAGTGTCATCCTAGGAGAGAAAACGTTGATTGGTTATTTATTTTCCTACATTTTGTGAGCTATTTCATCTCTACAATAGGTAGATCATTTTTGTTGGAGCAGTTGTTACAATCTTGTGCCAGGAAATAGCTGGAATTTCACTCTATCTTTTCAATGCTATCTTTTAGTGATTTCTCAGTTATTTTTGTGGAGAATTTTGGTGGAGCAGCTATAGATTTTCTAGTGGGATGCAAAGTTGGGCAGTGGGTAATTTCACTTGATTTTTGGGTAATTCCGGGAGGTTGGAATTATCCCAAAATATTTATGGGTTTTGTTGGTCCCGGGTTGGAGATCATTGTCCTAATTTTTCAGAATTTTTGGAGTAGATTTGAGGCCTCAAATATCAGTTTGCCTCTAGTAGTAGCAATAAATTTATGGACATAGTGTGCAGCAAGTGAGTCATTTCAGCGTGGAGTTTTCTTCATTCTCACCTAGGTTTTGCATGCTTGCTTAAGCAAGTCCAGTGCACACATTCCACTATATTTTGTACTCAGCTTCTCATTGTATATTTAATAAAATGGCTCAACTCTATTATTTCTACTCAACAATGTTCTAAACTTGTTGTTCTTGTGAATTTTCAAATTGCATATTTATTTGTTTGTTGTAGCTAGTTCATGTTTTGATATTTCATTGTATTTCTCTAGTTAGAACATTATAGTGGTATCAGAGTATGTTCTTGGCTAGCTGTGGGTTCTAGAGCATGTCATGAATATACCATTTGGTGGATTTGTTCATTCTTCTAGAGGCAAAGGCAGAGGGAGAGGAAGAGGTCATGGTAGAGAAGATGAGCCTGAGCATCTTTCTGATACAGAATTTGAGAACACCAGAGACTACATGGGGGACAATGGTGAAGATTAGCCTAGGCAGGGTGGGCATGACCCACTACTGGAGGAGTTGGAAAGATCAAACCAACAAATGATGGAGATGATGATGCAAATGTTGGCTCTGCAATTGCAGAATATGCAAGGAGGACCTCAAGGTGGTGAGGGAGAAAAAAATGAAGAAGAAGGAGGTTCCAAAATAGGAGAATGGAACCATGTACATCCACGCACAACCCACACATATGGTCAGACTCCTAGGCCTACTATGCCTCGCTTCATGGAGGAACCAGAGCAAGAGAGAGGTGTTAATGCATTCACGAAGTTAATTAGATCATTCATTGACGGGATTGATGAGTATGAGGCATTGAATCCCAGGATCAGAAGGACACTCTCCTTTGTAGATTACTGCCATATAAAGGAGAAATATAGGGGAGTTGGGCCCTCATTCCGAGGAGGACTGCAAAATCAAAATTGGGATAATCAGAAGCTAGTAGGGAAGGTGACATTGCCAGGATTTGATGGGTCAGCCAAGAGTTCTACGAGATCATGGGTTTAGAAACTAGACACTTACCTTAGTTTGAATCCCATGCAAGAGGAAGATGCCATTAGATTTTCTACATTGCATTTGGAGGGTGATGCACAGGAGTGGTGGTATCACGGATTAGTTACACTTGGGCATGCATCCATCACATCCTATAGTGAGTTCACTCGCAAGCTGGTGGAGAGATTTGATAGGAAGGATTTGGAGTTGCACTTGAGGGAGTTGGCTAACTTGAAGTAGAAAGGCAACACAAAGGCTTACATAGCAGAGTTTTAGAGGCTTGCGGTGATGGTTTCATATATTTTTGAGGTGCAATTGATCATGTTGTGTATTGAGGGTTTGGATGAGCCTCTCCAAGGTTGGGTGTGAGATTGTAGGCTAATATCATTATAGGATGCCATTAGCCGAGTGCAGGACATGCTAGATGTTGTTCCAAAGATGAGGGTTCCAACACCTACTAAACCATCTCTCCCTTAGAAGGGAAAAGACATCATACCTTCTCAGAAGGATTGGATAGGGAAGGGACAACTAGATGATGAAACTAAGAGGGACCTCCGATGGAGGAAATTATGCTTTACTTGTTAGGAGCCATTGACACCAGGGCATCGATGTACCAAGTGCAAGGCCCACTACATAGAGGTATTTTCAGACAATGAGTCAAAGGATCAGAGGTACAGTGCAGGAACAAAGTGTATTTGTGTTGGTGGATAGTGGGGCAAACCACAATTTTATTGTTGCACAATTGGTGGAGTGTAGAGGCATTTAGACAGTGGATTTTGAGGGATTTGCAATACTAGTTACATGAGATAGGACTATGGAGTGTACCCGGTATGTTCCTAGCATGAAAATGACCATGGGGAACTATTCGGTGACATACCATTTCTTCGTGGTGGACATTCTAGACACCAATGTGGTGATGGGAGTTCAGTGCTTGTATTCTCTTGGGCGTGTCACTATTGATTGGAGGAAATTGGAGATGGAGTTCATAGGGACAGATGGAAATCTAGTAGTGTTGAGGGGTATGCATTCATATCCACCAGAGGCAGTGTCTCCACACAAGATGGAGGTTGATTTGAGGCATGGTGACATAGAGTGGGTTGTAGAGTTGAGGATCTCAGACATTGGGGGGTTGAAGCAATAGACACATCCAGACATATTGGCTCTCTTGGAGAGGCATCAGGTGGTATTTGGAGAGATTCCACCAGGAAGGCCACCCGATAGAGGGTTCAAGCACACCATTGAGTATGAGGAAGGGGTTCACGCAGTCATCACCACTACCTATAGACATCCCAAGGCATATCAGGATGAGATTGGGAGGGATACAAAGTACTCAATGAGGTTGGGGCATATTAGGCCTAACTTGAGTCCTTTCGCTTCTTATGTAGTGTTGGTGAAGAAGAAGGATGGGACCCTTCACATGTGCATAGACTACAAGGCCCTCAACAAGAAGACGTTGAAGAATAGGTATCCCATTCCATGCTTTGCTAAGTTGATGGACGAGCTTAGAGGAGCCAAGTACTTCTCTAAGATAGACTTGTGCTCGGGTTACCACCAGATCTGGGTGAGGGAGCAGGACATCCCCAAGACCACTTTTCGCTACCATTATGGACACTTTGAGTTCTTGGTGATGCCCTTTGGGCTAACCAATGCACCAAACACGTTTCAGTATTGCATGAACCATGTGTTCGAAAAGTAGTTGTGACTATGTGTCTTGGTATTCTCTGATAATATCTTGATATATAGCAGGACTTTGGAGGATCACCTCCAACACTTGGAGGAGGTCATGTGCATAATAGAGGAGCAGAAACTGTATGTGAAAATGTCCAAGTGTGAGTTCGTATTAAGGAAGATGTTATATCTTGGACATGTGATTAGGGAGGATGGAGTACGGGTGCATCAGGAGAAGATTAGGGCCATCCTAGATTGGCCTACGCCCAGGAATGTGATAGAGTTGAGGGGATTCATGGGCATATGTACATATTACAGGAGGTTCGTGAAGGGGTTTTCCCAGTTAGTAGCACCCCTTACGGATTTGACAAAGAAAGGGGATTTTGAGTGGATTGATGTGGCATAGGAGGCTTTTGAGCACCTCAAGAGGGTGATGAGTAGTTTTCATATTTTTTCCCTTCCATATTTTTCACATCCATTTGTCTTAGAGTGTAATGCATCAGGGGAGGGCATTGGAGCAGTTTTGTTACAGGGAGGTCACCCCATAGAATTTGAGAGACGAAATTTCAGCCACATGAGATATTATATCCCATATATGATAAAGAGATGCTAGAAGTCATGCATGTGTTGGATAAGTTTCAGAAATACTTAGTGGGGAACAAGTTCAAGGTTAAGACTAATCACAATAATCTTTGATTTTTCTTGGAGCAGCAGAACCTGTAGGAGAGACAATAGAAATGGGTCAGTAAGATCCAAGCATATGATTTTGAGATTGAGTATGTTAAGGACAAGTAGAACATAGTAGTTGATGCATTATCACGGAGGCCCATGCCACTCTATTTGATGGATATCACACAGGATTGGAAGGCACAACTTTTGGTGGAGTACTCCAAGGATCGGCAAGCATGTGAGATATTGGATGGTACTCATGGGGATGATAGGTACCAAGTGATGGATGGTGTTATCTATTACAAATATAGGATTATTTGGTGCCAGGATCACAGTTGAGGGAGAATATCCTACATGCAGTTCATGACTCACCTTTCGCGGGGCATCAAGGATTATACAAGACTTACAAGGCCATTAGGTAGCGTACTTTCACTTGGTAGGTTCTTAAGGAGGATGTTCTGAGGCATGTTAGGGAGTGTGATGTATGCCAAAGGAACAAGGGAGAGCACACACATCCCGTTGGGTTACTACAAACTTTTCCTATTCCTAAGAGGAAGTGGAAGAGCACATAGATAGACTTTATTACAAGATTTCCAACAATATAGGAGAGAGATTGCATCTATGTGGTTATTGATAGGCTGACGAAGTTTGCACACTTTTTCACCATTCTAGCTCGATATTCAGCATCACAGGTGGCCGAGTTATTTTTCTGGGATGTGTTTAGGCTACATGGGCTGCCTAAGCTAATTTTCACTAATAGGGATGCCATATTTATGGGAGGATTTTGGTAGGAGTTATTTTGCCTTGTTGTCACAAAGATGACTCCCAGCACTAGCTACCACCCTCAAACAGATGGACAAACAGAGATAGTGAATGAGTGGTTGGAAGGATATCTATGTAACTATGTGGCTGGATAGCAGAGTGCGTGGGTGAAGTGGAAGCACCTTAGGGAGTATTGCTACAACACCACATATCATATGTCCATAGGTATGATAGGATTCCGTGCTTTATATGGTTATGATGCACTAATTTTTGTTGATATGGTTTTTGGAGATAACAAAGCTTCAAGGGCCAAAGATTGGATACAGGAGAGCCAAGATATCCTTAGATCACTCAAGGATAACTTGTAGATGGAACAAAACCAGCAGAAGTTATATGCAGATAGAGGCATAGTAGATCGACATTCTGAGGTGGGAGATTTGGTTTTCCTGAATTGCATCCATACAAGCAATCCACACTAAAGAAGAAGGGAAATAAAAAGCTTCAACCCCTTTTTTATGGGCCATATAAGGTGATCTGATGAGTGGGAGATGTAGCTTATGAGTTGGAGCTTCCATCAGGAAGCAGGGTGCATAATGTATTCCATGTCTCTTGCCTGAAAAGGGCCTTGGGACAATGAGTGAAGACTGCCACTGAGTTACCACCATTAGATGATGAGGGGAATTTGATTTTGGCACCAAAGTCCATATTACATGAGAGGGAAAGGAAGTTGAGGAGAAGGACCATTAGAGAATTCCTTGTCAAGTGGAAGGATTTGCCCAAAGAAGATGCCACTTGGGAAGGAGAACAGATTTTGCAGCATCCAACACTATAGTTGCTTGAGGATAAATAACATTTCGGAGGGGAAGACTGTCATATCTCATATCCCCAATTAAAATTTTGACATGGAATTTACCAATTTTTGAATTTTGGCGATATATATATATATATATATATATATATATATATATATATATATATATATATATATATATATATATATATATATAGTTAAATAAAATTAGGAGAAATAAGTTGTAGAGATATTTAATAAATTTTGGAGAAAAGAGAATGGTTAAGAATTAGGAAAAGAAGAAAAATTAAAGTTAATTTGTGGAGTTACCAAGCATGGAAATCGAACCATGGGAAGGATCAAACCATGGTTTGGGGAAAATTGAACCATGGTATGAGGAAGTGAAAGCAAAAATGAAAGGAAGATTGGGGCCTCATTTTGATCATTCTGGTTTTGGAATTTCATTTCTAAATTGGAGGGAGGTTTGCTTAAGTTGTTGAGCTAAGTCAACCAGTGTTGTTTAACACAGGGATTTCCAAGCAAAGAATCCCAAATATCTTTCAGTGAACTTAGAGTGTCATCCTAAGAGAGAAAACTTGGAGTTGATTGGATTTTTATTTTCCTGCATTTTGTGAGTTATTTCATCTCTACAACAAGTAGGTCATTTTTGTTGAAGCAGTTGTTGCAATCTTGTGTCGGGAAACAGTTGTAATTTCACTCTATCTTTTCAGTGTTATCTTTTAGTGATTTCTCAATTATTTTTGTGGAGAATTTTGGCGGAGCAGCTATAGATTTTCTGGTGAGACACAAAGTTGGGCAGTGGGTAATTTCACTTGATTTTTGGGTAATTCTAGGAGGTTGGAATTAACCCAAAATATTTTTTGGTTTTTTTGGTCCCAAGTTGGAGATCATTGTCCTAATTTTTCAAAAATTTTGGAGCATATTTGAGGCCTCAAATATCAATTTTCCTATATCAGCAACAATAGTAAATTTTTGGGCAGAGTGTGCAGCCAGTGAGCCATTTCAATATGGAGTTTTCTTCATTCTCACCTAGGTTTTGCGTGCTTTCTTAAGCAAGCCCAGGTACACACATTCCACTATATTTTGTACTTGACTTCTCATTGGATATTTAATAAAATGGCTCAACTCTATTATTTATGCTCAACAATGTTCTAAACTTATTGTTCTTGTGGAGTTTCAGATTGCATGTTTATTTGTTTGTTGTATCTAGTTCATGTTTTGATATTTCACTGTATATCACTAGTTAGAACATTACAGACCTCCTATTCTAACTCCTGCAGTTCCTCCTTGACTTTTTATGGAAGGTTGTCATGTTAGAGCCAAGCCAATGTTGCATTTCGTGTTTGGTTTCTGGACCACTCGACGAGCCTGTTCCTCCTCCACCTCACCAATAATGAGACCTCTAACAAACCATTTTCTGTTGCTGATAAGAATTGGAAACACTAAACTTCAGTGAAATGCCAAGCTACCCTCATCACCATGTCAAAGGTAACAGACACATGCAATCATACCCTTCCCACTCAAGATAAATGTCACATTTCCCACAAATCACAAAAATGCCCCACATCAAAACATGAAATGAAACCCAACGCTGAGACTGCAGAGCTTCCTCATGGTCATTTGTAACGAAAAATACTAAGAATTCCATCTGGATGATGAATCTTATCACCCAGATAACAAGAATCTTGACTACATTTGGACATCCCTCACAACACACAAAGATCAAATCAAAATTATGAACTAACAACTACATTATTACCTTGACCATCATTCTCATTAAATGTTGCCTAATCTTAACTTTTACTTGTCTCAACATTATGTTGATAAGGGAGCACATTTACCTCATTCATTAAGTGACGTGACGATGTCCTCACCACTTTCTAGATAAAACTCCTCCCTCCTCATCCCACCTCATCCCACCTCATCCCTTTCCAGAAATAAAATTATTTACTAATTAAATTAATTATTAAATTATATTTCCACTTTATTTACCTGATAAATTTAATTATTCTTTTAGAATAATAAACAAATTCATCCTATTAAACTTTTAACATAACTATAAATTATAAATTATAGTAATATCAACCAATTGAATTATAATACGAAAAAAATCTAAGATATTGCAACAAATTAAATTATAATGTTCATTTAAAGATACCCTACAAACTTAAACATAATCCTTAACTTAGTTTTAACAACCAATTATTTAATGCTCAAATAAACGTATTAATCGAATAATGACATCCACAATCATGAATAGTAAATAAAAGTAACATAAAAGTTATAATTAATAATATTTCATTTAAAAATATGTAAATTTTAAAGTTACAAAATAAGAACTTTCACTTAACATTAACAATGATATTTAATATTATTAATTATAAATGATAAATATATTAAATCTAATTCATTAATAATCAGATATAATATTAAAAGTAGCCTATAATACAAAATTTATTTGGAAAAAATAAATTACTTTACAATATGATACGAATGAGTGAGATAATTTGTATACTTAAGGGTTAAACACATATTTCATAATTCAATATAGGTGGAATTAAGAAAAGATTTAGAATTTAACACTTAAAAAAAAATTAGAATAAATATTTGTATTTCTTCTTAAACCAAATATTATGTAATAAGCTAAAATATTTTAGGTGGGTGGATTATTAGAGAAACCTGACCATATCTAGAAATGTACCTTTTTCAAAGAGGAAAAAGTATTGTTTAAAACTATAGCAAGAGGAAATTGACTAGGAGGAGAGGTCTAAATTTGTGGTTGCTACTAGAATAGGATCCTTATTGTAACTCAATGAGTATCCATTAGAAGGAGGAATGCCTAGGTTATTTGTTATGTGCTCCAATCAATGATCCAGATTCACCACATGTTGATGCAAGTGTTACACATAGAGGAGTAGGTACTCCTTGTTTTCATGCCTATCTAATAAGACTTGTCCCAATAGATACTTCATGTTCTAGTAGAGGTCCATCCTGCACATATATTGATTGTATATTCCTCATGTGTGACCTACATTGGACACCAAATTAACCATATCCACCAGAACCTTCGTTTTTGAGAGAAGGTGTCACCGATTGGAGATTTCCCTTTTATCTTATGAGAGCTATGCTTAAATTGAAAGTTGGGTAAGTTCCCAAAACCATACAACCCAACCTTCAACTCTGAGTTGAGCCCACATGCATCCCCATTCTCCATGATCCTAGTGATATGCTACCCCCCATCGAGCATGAGCCCGCTAATGGGGCATTTTGACTGCACGAGGAGAGAGACTATTCTGGAAGGTGAGGGGAGAATTGATAGAGATGAGATAAGGGTTGGAGGAGGGTGAGGTAAGCACTAAAGGGAAATTCTGGAATGAGATCCAATATGAATGGGAAGGCTCAAGTGAGATATTGAAAGTATGCAAATTCTCAAGGATTCGAGGAGACTGGAAGTAAACAAAAACCCAGCTACTTGAGTGGCTTGTGTTAAGTTCCTATAAATATAGTAGTCCAGTATGGTTATTTAGCCATTTATCCCATAGATATATTGTAAAAATTATTTTTCATTTTAAATTGTTTAGCCTATAAAAGGAAAAATAGAAAAAGAAATAAATAAATAAAAATTTAAAGGGAAAAAAGAAATATAAAAAGACAGAAAATATAAATAATAATAAAACCCCGAAGGGCGCTCTAGTTCAAATGTCGCTAAATGAAATCATTTTATTAGAGTTTGTTTTAAATGTTTTAAATAAAGTTGATATTACAGTTTATCGTTTTCTGTAAAGAGAATGCATTTGTCAACGGTTGTGATTGTCCCCACCCAGATCAACGGCAAGGGACAAGGTCCCCCCCAGACCTTCCAAGACTTAACACAAGGGGATGGGTCTGAAAAGCTATGAGAAATAGACCGCCTGAGATAATGTGGCAGCTCCAAGTTTGTTTTGGGGGGTTCCCTTCTAATACCATTTACCACTCATCCTCCCCCCCCCCCCCAAAAAAAAAAAAAACACTATCCCACACTCCCTTTCACCCATTCACTCCTGTGCTATCCGCTCATGCCCTTTGTCACCTATCTCGCCATGCACCTCACCTACCCTCCACATCATATGATAGTTATTTTTCAAATCCTCCCAACAATCAGATAAACGTTGGACAATTAATTTCTCCCACCAACGTATGAATTCCTCATTATTACCACACTCTGAAATTGTAATAAGCCTGTTACAATGCCCTCAAATCCCATTATAAAATCTCCCATTAACCTGCAAATTTCCCTTTCGATAGTCAATTGAATTATGCAAGTTTAGCTTGAAGTATTTTGAAGTTTACTAGTGCCCTCTGCGAGCCATTTCCTTCCACAATTTTCAGTCAAACAACAATCTGGTAACGTTGTTTCATCAATTCTCCTTTGAAATTAAAAATGTCATCTCACAAAGGGAAGGAAAAGGTTCCAGTTGAGTATCCTTTAGTACCCGTTGTCCCTTATTTAGATAGGACTCCCTTGATTGATACCCAGTACAAGATAGGTGAAACCTAGTGCAAACTCAATCTGTATGAGCTCCATAATTGGGAAAAATAGAAATATTTAGACCAGAGTGACAATTTAAGTGTCTGAGAATCATTTCTCCTCCAATTTACCTTTCCTCAAACCCACATTTTCCCAGAATTCTCTACTTGGTGTCATCTCAGGTACCTTCCTAGCCAAAAAGCAGTAATTGATCAAAACAATGAAGTCCTGTTTTCCATTTCCCCAGAAAGCATTTGTCAAGCTCTCCAAATAAATCCTCAGGACTCTCTGCTCCCATTTTCCACTGATGTACTCATGGAGATATATACAAATCTTACCTTTTGTTATCGGGAAATCTAGTGTCTATGCAGAGCTACTAGTCCCACTAAGGCTGGTAGCTACCTTAGAAACAAACAAACTAAAACCACTTTCGTTTTTCTTTATGAGAAATAGATAAGAGGGGAATAAAGGATACCAACCTCTGTCTTGCACTTGGTTCCTTGTTTGATTCCTCTCCCTTCTGATAGATCTCTGCCACTCGGTTCCTTGTCTACCCAGCTTTAAAGAGCCCCTATAGAATCAAAGCAACATAACACTATCCAAGAACATAGATCTATTATCATAAACAATATAGGACCAGATATATATTGACCACACAAATGCATATATCATCAATCATAAAAGAATGTGGAGGAAAACTTGAATAGCTTTATTAATAATCAAGAATAGAAAAGAGGATTACAACCAATTGTTCTGACCCAGCATCATCCTCTCAGCAAGAGATCCCTTCTTCACCTCATGAAAAGCTTAGATCACCCAACACTATGATGTTGCACCAAGAAACCAGCAGCACTTCCTTACAAGATACAAAAATTCCAGCCTCCGGATCTCTGGGATGAGGGATCCATATATAGATGTTTGCAAGGTGGATGAGTCAGCTTTTGAGATTTGATTAGTGTCCTCTCTCTGATAGTTCTTGATTCCACTTGGAGATTGATGATCTCTTACTCATCCCTGGGCAAAGGTAGAGAGGCAAGTGTCACAGGAGAAGTTTCTGGAAGATTCCATGATCCTCCACCTTGTAGATTGACCCTGCCATTTGTCCACTCTCACCCATCGCACCCCATAGAAGGGATTTTCAAGATGCATCGCACCTCCCGTGTGTATTTAGGTGGGATGCAGCACACTTTGACCATGGAGCAGGTGAGATGGTCCAGTTTTGACTAGTTCTGAGTAGTTTTTCATGGATAACTTCTGGGAGAAGATGTAACCAGTTGACCTTGTTCTTTTAGAGGTCAGAACAAAAATTTTAGGGACTTAAGAGCCCTTGGTTTATGGACATTTATGATCGGGGTTGCAGTGCCAAAAATTTTCTATAACAGTTGCCCCCTAAAGCATGAGGTCGTTAATCTGTTGATGTCTGGTGAAATGCTTTATCATGAGGATCTGAAGTTTTTTCAAGCTGGAAGGCGACCTGTAATAAGATACAATACAATACATTATCTTCATAATATTTTCATGATCTAGCTGAGGTGGGCATTCCCATGCTCAGCTTTATAAATTCATTTTCATGTACATAAGACAGACAATCGTCTGAGTGTAGACTGATGATTCTGGTAGAGTCATCTTCCCTTAGGTTGGATGATTATCTGTGCATTAATGATGTACATTTGATGTCTTTATTTTCCTGAATATATATCGTAGCCCAGATGGATGAAACTAGATCCGGGGTCTTCAATCTCATTCAATCTTCACTCAAAGTACAAGTCGATCCATGTGAGAGATGTTCTGGAGTCGAACATGGAAAGACATCGCCTGATTACCAGCCAATGATGTAAGCTGTTAACAGGCGCGAGAGGAATCACCGATAATGATGATGACCCTCAAGGTACTACAGTACAATTCACGTGGTGTGAATAAGGGACTTGGCATCGAACACCACGCAAAATCTTTCGGTCGAAGGCCATTGATGTAAACCTATCGCCGGAAGTGAGAAACTTGCCATTAAGGCATGCAAGCTTCAAAGTACTGAAAGGGTTGTTCCTAGATCGACCTCTTGGATAATGAGCTGATGTCGACAAGAAGCGATCCGTCATAGGAGGGCCTTAGTGAATCCCACATCAATGACATGGAACGGAGCAAATGATTTTAATGGAGGTGAAAACGATCTAGTGATATAAGGTTCAGGGTGGTGGTCATGAACGAATGGAGCGTAAATGTATTGCAGTGGGTGAGACAGGTGAATTCTCTGAGCGACTTCTCTTGAACATATCGACGACACTGACATGATGGATTGGTAGCGTTAACCCCAAATATGGATGGTGTGATAGACCCATGGTGATATGACCAGTGAACGGAACAACCCAACCCGGCCCGGATGTGGAGTGAAAGTGTCATGTTCAAGAGTGACTTGCTACCAATAAAGTTTCTTCAAGTTTTCTTCCCAATTTTTCCCCAGTCATTGTTGACTAGTACCTATTTATTTTTGTCAAGCTTGAGGAGGATAACATATGCTTGTTCTATAATTTTCCCTTCGGGCAAACACATCGCTATGTTTTAACAAGCCTAGCGATAGTGAAACTTGTTCTTGTCTATATGGACAAGTTTGTCGCTATTCGGTTTTAATGAGTTTAACAACAAGGATAACTCGGTCCTTTTCAATTTTAGAGAGTCTGAAAAAGGGACGTAAAGAAAACTCAAATAATCCTTTTTCGTCATATAATCCCTTGAGTCCGAAAAAGTATAAAACAATACAAAAGGGATGAATTTTCGGTACTTTTAACGAGCTGAACAAAACAAGCGCTCGATCTTTTTGTGTAATGGTCCCTCAAGTCCAAAAAGATTAAAATCTAAAGGATGGATAGCACTTCCGGTCCCTTTAACGAGCTGGAGAGGCCAATTGCTCGGCAATCTTTTCATATTTTACGAGTCAGTTGAAAAGAGCTTAAAGGAGACTTGTTTTTTGAGGAACAAGTGATAAATTCGGGTAGCAGCTAATTCCAGGTAAGGTTTGGAATTTTCCAATCACGACAGTGTCACAAGGATGGCTAACAGGATCACTCTTCGCAGCTGTTCCTCAAAAAGGGTAAACAATCAAATGGAGGTGAATGATCGGCCAATACAGAGTGGAGGTGATGATGAGAACACGACCAAGGCTTCAAAGGCTGATGATAATACATTCACGAAGGTTATTTACTGAAAAATGGTTCATTTTTTAATGAGCTTAAACTCTGGGGGAACATTTTCTCATTGCTTATGTTTATTTTTTAACGAGCTTGAATTCCGCGTTAAAACTGCTCGATCCAGTCATATAATAAGGATATCTCATATAAAAATGGCATTTTTTCAAAGCTTTGCCCCACATCCTTTCTTTATGCAAGTTAGGAAACGACCAATCCTACGAGTTTAAAGGGTTAGAGGACCTACAAATTTAAAAAAATAAATGGTCGCTCTTCGCTTGCATGCCAAAAGGTTTCCATGCCCCCATGTATAGTGAAGTAGAGTTTCCAGGTTACCCCTCAATTTGCAGACAAAACATTTGTTTTATCAGGAAAGGCCTACCTTTAACAGAGGTATCTTATTCCGATCTAACCCCATTTTCCTAAATGGATGGGTGTGTCAACCAGTCATATATCCTTCACGGAAACCTACCCTATACCCAAGGTTTTCCTGTCGAAACAGGCCAGGGTGCATGCCCCCTGTATTTCAGTCATATCCTCTGAATCATTCGCATTCATCAGGAGGACGGACTGGGGATTGATGAGACATTCCTTGCGTGAAAAGACCATTCAGGGTTGGTGTATGACTATTTGCTATGTGTGAACCAGGGAATGAAAGCTGGTCTACAAGCTTGACCACTCTTCCTTCATGTGGAAAACACATTACTCTAAAGAGTGAGGAGACAATGGCTCCCATGCAATAAATATAGTCACGTCCAAGGAGTAGATTATAATCTAGGGGTCCTTGGACTACCATTACATTCATGTTAACAGTTTTCCTTCTCAATGTTATCGGCACATTGGGAAGGATTCATAACGGTCGACTGGTTCCTTTGTCAAACCCTGTTAGATTTCTCATCTCAGGCAAAAGTGATGGCAAACCAAGTGCTTTCCAAGTAGTTGAGGAAAGGATACTCACAGAAGCCCCTTCATCTATGATGGTACCGGCCATGACCATTCTATATATTTGAGCAATGATTCGAAATGGTACACTAGCCGGTAAACAGGGTCTGCCTAGTAGATTCCAATCGAAGGAAACAACCAGGTTGCTTGGAGGTGGGACCGAATAGACGGCCGGATATGACTC
Organism: Pinus tabuliformis; assembly: GCA_031772625.1. Classification (NCBI taxonomy): domain Eukaryota; kingdom Viridiplantae; phylum Streptophyta; class Pinopsida; order Pinales; family Pinaceae; genus Pinus; species Pinus tabuliformis. The sequence goes on along the minus strand of CM062816.1, from coordinate 1,758,979,719 downwards.
TGACGAACTTCCTTCCTGCGGTAAAGGAACGGGTAGACTGCCCCCATGTTCATCGGAGTCTGTGCTTATGAAGAGAATTTGAACGGTGTCATTCTTGTTCTCTTCGGTGACTGTATCATCTGAAGATGGATCCTCTGAAGGCAAGACTGGGTCAACTGCCGCCTCGACCTTTTGACTTTCGTCTGGTGTGGATTTAGATGGTTTATCTTCAATGATAGACGCTTCGGCCGACCACAAGGGCGTGTCAGCCGGATTTTCAACTAGTGACGGACTCGGCAAGAGCTTCTTATATCTAGGAGGAAGCCGTAACGGTGAAACCGGACGGTCGTCCAAAACTCTTTTAGCCTCGTCTAAGAAGGGACAATGGTGGACGGCGTGATCGCCTTCACACAGTTTACAAGGAAATTTACATCTTCCTTTTTGTCCAGGGGCTTCACTTTCACTAGTTGACGATGTACTTTCAACATGATCATCAGAGGTTGATGACATCGGATTGTGCAAACGAGGAGACCAGTCCCTTAAGATCCGAGGGATGCAAGGACAATCTCGATGATAGTGGTCTCCTTTGCAAATGACACATGGTGATTTAGGCCTGGATGGTGCAGTGTGTGGATTTTCGCTAGACGATGCCTGGTCGCCCCTTTTCGCCTTTGGCTCCTTCTTCTTCTTCTCTTTCTTCTTCTTCTCCTTCTTCTTCTCAGTTACTTGATTTTTGGCTTTACCAGCTTCATCAAGCGAAGAGGAAGGAGGAGAGGAAGAATTGGACGAAGTAGAGGGTTGGGGGGTAACTCTGGTATCGTTTAGTTGCTGACTTGATTGTTCAGGAATCACGATGTTTTGAATGACAGAAGTTGAGAAGAGCCATACGGGCAAGCTGATTGTCAATCCTGGAAGCGACAATGTGGCCATATGGGGTGCACCAACATCTCCCCAAGAGGAGAAAGGACTAGGATTTCCCCCAAGGGGAACTCCTTGGTTGGTGGACTCCATTTTTATCAACCTAAGGCTAACGTAGGAAAGGTGATATTTATTCCGATTAAAATAAATTTTAGACGCTTTGACACAACTTGCTTTTTCAATTTTTAAGAGTCGAGAAAAAACAAAAGATGACTCTAGTCGCCTTCGATTTTTAATGAGCCTGAAGTGACAAGTGCTCAGATGGACCTTTTCCTTTAAGGAGTCTGAAAAGGAATGAAAGAGACTACTCTAGAAATCTAGACAGAGGGATTACCAAACCAATCGCAAAATTGCAGAATAATTTTTACGGTACGGCAGTCAATCTTCCCGAATGTTGTGTTCAGTGCATTGCGATCGATAGGGCGGCAGACACGGTTTCCTATGGATAAAGGATAAAGCCTATTGTGGTCTCCCAATATATACTCGATGGTACGTGGGAGTACAAGTCCATACTGGCACTTATCGTCTCAAAGTGGAGGAATCACCCAACCATCAATGAAAACAACAGTTACCAGGCTTTACGACGCTGGAATACGTCTCTAGCCTAGACTTCTAAATGTTGTGCGTTAGGTTCGAAAGGGTTTTTAGATTCATTAAATTTATTTTACAGTTGATCTTGCTTAAGAAATTTGCCTTTCAGGTTCACCGCGTGATGTAGATGTACAATTCCTAAAATGCAATCTAAGATGATAAACAATCGTTTAATCTTCTTTTTGCAATGAAAATCCTAGCTACTAAGGAAAGAGGGATGATATTCTTTCAACATAGAGCAGAGAGCACACACTATATGCACTGTCCTAAATCAAACCAACAAGCAGTGTAAATGCAAATGCACATGCATGTATTTGTTTTCAGCCTTCTTAATGTGTGAATGATAAAAAGAAAGCTAAGCGCAAATCTAAATTATTTTTCAAAGTGTCATTACTAGCAAGTTTCTTTTCAAGACAAAATGAGGACAATGATGACACTTTGCGATTTTGAATTGAAAACCTGCTTTCGACACTTGAAAAACTATTAATTCAAATCAAATACAAGAGTAACAGTGTAATCGACTATCAAGAACAATTGGATTCTCTTCTATGACTAAAAATGACACTTGCGGCACTTTCAAATCAAGAAACGACAATTCAATTACGCTACTTCTTTGTAAAAGAGAACTGAAAATGGCTCAAAATACATAAAAACATTTACAATTCTTTGAACAATGGAGGCGGAATAATGGCAAGGAAGTGGGTTTCAACAAAGGTGTACTGACTACAGGCAGAAAAACTCTTGAATAGAGTTGAAAAGAGTGAACACAGAAACCAAAATCTAAGAGCAGAAGAGGCCTTGTCTGATCAGCGCACCTGTAACACAGGGAAAAAGAGATGCAGCGCACCTACTACACTCGGGAATTGTGATGCATCCAGAATCCAAAGAAGAGACAGTGTGATGGTCCAGGGACGAGACTTCAACTGGGTTCCGGGTCACAGTTTGCAGCTCAGTTCAGGGATTTAGGCCGAGCAAGTGGTAATCAGTAAATCAATCACAGGGGTAGATTTAAGGAGGTTACTAGAGCCACCACAAGGGAAATTAGAGAGCTTGTAAGTCGATTGTTTAGTTCATAAACAAAACCCGAAGATAGACTGAAGAAGCATTGATCTACTTTGCACTTGCATAGCAAATGCAGTTCGAAGGCTAGCTGGCTTTACTTTAGGCTCTGTCTGTAAGTTTATAAAGCAAACAAATGTAGACAAACAAACAATCTATTCGCTCCCTAGCGGAGTCGCCATTTTGTTATCGGAAAATCTAGTGTCTATGCAGAGCTGCTAGTCCCACTAAGGCTGGTAACTACCTTAGAAATAAACAAACTAAAACCACTTTCGTTTTTCTTTATGAGAAATAGATAAGAGGGGAATAAAGGAGACCAACCTCTGTCTTGCACTTGGTTCCTTGTTTGATTCCTCTCCCTTCTGATAGATCTCTGCCACTCGGTTCCTTGTCTACCTAGCTTCAAAGAGCCCCTGTAGAATCAAAGCAACATAACACTATCCAAGAACATAGATCTATTATCATAAACAATATAGGACCAGATATATATTGACCACACAAATGCATATATCATCAATCATACAAGAATGTGGAGGAAAACTTGAATAGCTTTATTAATAATCAAGAATAGCAAAGAGGATTACAACCAATTGTTCTGACCCAGCATCATCCTCTCAGTAAGAAATCCCTTCTTCACCTCATGAAAATCTTAGATCACCCAGCACTATGATGTTGCACCAAGAAACCAGCAGCACTTCCTTACAAGATACAAAATTCCAGCCTCCGGATCTCTGGGATGAGGGATCCATATATAGATGTTTGCAAGGGGGGTGAGTCAGCTTTTGAGATTTGATTAGTGTCCTCTCTCTGATATTTCTTGATTCCACTTGGAGATTGATGATCTCTTACTCATCCCTGGGCGAAGGCAGAGAGGCAAGTGTCATAGGAGAAGTTTATGGAAGATTCCATGATCCTCCACCTTGCAGATTGACCCTGCCATTTGTCCACTCTCACCCATCGCACCCCATAGAAGGGCTTTTCAAGATGCATCGCACCTCCCATGTGTATTTAGGTGGGATGTAGTGCACTTTGACCATGGAGCAGGTGAGATGGTCCAGTTTTGACCAGTTTTGAGTAGGTTTTCATGGAGAACTTCTGGGAGAAGATGTAATCAGTTGATCTTGTTCTTTTAGAGGTCGGAACAACACTTTTAGGGACTTAAGAGCCCTTGGTTTATGGACATTTATGATCGGGGTTGCAGTGCCCAAAAATGTCTATAACACCTTTCCCCAGCGAACCCATATTTTCGATTGTTTTTTACTTGAAAATTTTGAATTGCCGAGGAAAAATCCCACATCCTCTATGTCTATCTTCCAAACAAGTCATTTCTATGGATACTTGTTTATTAGGCTATAATACAAACCAGTGGGTATATGAGGTAGTATTAGATTTTTTATTAGTATTTACAATTGTTTAGAAGCCTTCAATTCACTTCAATTACAGTCAGTTCTTATCAGATATCATACATGAGCAGTTTCTCAAGTTTAAAGTTGAAGGGGTGTTCAAACACCAATCAATTTTAGTATATCTCATGCTATCTTGCCAGGTAGACAAGTTCAAGTTCCAATTATAGAAAATGGATGATCAGGGTACCCCATTATCAGTCATTCATTGGACTTCTTTAGTTATAAGAAACTCATAGGATTATTAATTCACTGATTTTGTTGATAAGTTTCCACATACATCCTTGTGTCCACTCAACAGTGATGTTATACCAAGGATTTCACCAGAGATCAAGAAGTTTTTGCATCTATCAGAGTAGTCAAAAGTTGGAGACTGGTATTTATACCAAAATTATACAAAAATTAGAATCTATGGGTGTGAGCTTCCTCCCTATAAATTACCAGTGTTTGTGCCAGTGAGAATATTTGCCCTTGAATATGCTAGACAAATGTTAAATATGGATGAATTTCACTTTGTGTCAAACAAAAAGAAGGAACAATTTAAATTGAAGGAAAAAGTTGGGCCTTATATTGTAAATACCATAGCTGTAGCGAAGGAAGTGGAGGAGATATTAAAGTAGATGAAATTTAAACCAAACTTCACATGGTCTTATGATCCTTTAGGGATAATATCAAAGTTGAGAGTTGAGCAGAAGAGCACTCCATATGCATATACACCTAGGCCAAATATAGAGAAGTATGTTAATCATGAGCATTGGAAAGAGAACACATTACAGGAGGTTGAAGAGCAATTATCTAGTCAATCATCTATGCAAACTCCTATCCCAAAAGACAAAGAAATCAAGAGGCAGAGGGAAAGCATGTCCCCTACAGATTCATAAGCTCAGGCTACAAACTTTCGTGTCTTCAAGAGGAGGAAGAAGGATCCAAAAACCACTACTAAGAAGAATCCTCAAAAGAAAAGGATTCATAGGAGAAAAGTACGATGGTTTTGACAGGTACTCCTACCACTTCTTTTCCATATATAGAGGAGGCAACTCAGTCTCTTATCTCTTCTACATCTCAAACTCTAGCACAACAAAGCATTTTTGCAAGATACATAGAAATCAAGTTGAAGAATGAAGCTTTGAAGGCTTCAATATATTCAGAGTTTTGGAAACAAACTGCCACCACCCAACACATATTTCTTTTTGCATTTGACTCAAGGGGAAATTCCAAATGGCCTTTTTGGAACCTATAATGCCAGCTCCCAGAAGTGAAGAAGATTATAAAGCTTCCATATTTTTCATTGATACCAAAAAGGTTCATGCAATCGATCAAATCGATTTACACAAGAAAACAGGTGAAATGATCTACTCAACATTGACCAGTTCAGCCATGGTTGCCTCTAAGTTACAAACATCTCTGAATAATATGCACTCACAATTGAAAATTGAAAGAATGTCTTGTCTGGATAAAGACACCATAATAAAAAATTTATAAGATTTAATTATCAAACTAGGATATGATCCTAGTGATGTCAAGGCAACCGAGGAGATTATTAAGAACAAAAATGCAAATATTCAAGCCAACAGAAGAGCACCCTTAGGCCAAAGAAGTAACCAGTCTGGAAATGGAAAAAGAGAAATTGTTCAAAATAGTAGTTGAATATAATGTTCAAATCTAGAAGCTGGAACAGGACATGGAAACATTGTTGAAGGAAAAGGAATGACTGGAAGCAGTGGGTACATCAGTAGCAGGTACATCAACACAATAAGAAACACAACAAACAACACAAGCATCAAGTTCAGATTGTTTTGAGAAGCTAGCCCAAGCTTTAGGATAATTATCTTTAAGAAATAAGGAAAGGAAAAAGTTAACAGCAACACTTACAAAGATGGAAGAAAGCAAGATCAAAGTAGACAATGCATACCTAGCAGAGGTACAAAATAATTTTAAACTAATTTAGCAAATTCAAAAATATGAAGATCAATTCCTTACAACTCAAATGTTAGAAAAATCCAAGCACAACATTTGGCACAATATTAATGTAAATATTACAGAACTGTGACCATCTATTCAGATCATTTTTTAACAAGAAGAGCTAGTGCAGAATGTTAGGGCAACTATTGAGCAGACAAAAGTTGAAATTTATCATAGACTAGCATAAGCACACAGGATAATAAAAATGTTAAATTCCAAAACTAAAGATGACCTTGAAGAGGTCAACAATAATGATAGGATAGATGAAATGATGCAATTCAAAAGATTCTTGAAAAATAAAAATCTTGTGGTGCAATTAGAAAATAAGTGCAAAGAATTGGTGTTACTGGTAAAAATATTCAACGGGAAATTTAATGTATTGCAGGAAAAAGAGCTCCCAACCTTAAGAGCTTCTAATGGAAAATTGACTCCATTAGAAAAATATCAAGATCAAATGTGTAATATTGTTGTAGATGCATCTAAATTTCCTAAATTCAGAGGAACTATCAATGGAGAAGCTTTCATGGAGGGCCTACAACATGATCTCTTTATACAACATGAAATTCATCATCTATTTCTAAATAAGCCAACTTTTGAGACATACACATAAGTAAATGAAAGATTCAGGAACATGGTAAATTTTTCCATTCCAAGTGAAGAGTGATGGGATAAGTTAATAGAGTTGGTCAAATAAAGATAAACAAAAATCCTATAGTTTTGGAAACAGACAAACAGAAGAAGAGAAAAAAGTAGCTATAGTCAGCAACAATTCACTTCAAAGTCTAAACAAAAAATCAGAAATAACCTAGATTTCCTATTTCTTAGTACTATTTTAGAAATATCTACATGTTTTTAGTAGATATTATTTTGTAATAATTTTTATTTGAAGTCCGAATTTATTTGAGACAAAGTCTATAAATATTTTGTAAAAAGACTTAGTAAGGGTTGGATTATGCAAGAAGAAAATATTTTTATGTAATTGTAAGCAGTGAAATACATTTGAAGTAATTAATTCAGTGATACAGAGGTAGTTTGGTTTCGGGATTCTTGTGTTAAGCAAATGGTGATGTTTCCCTCTTTGTAAATATGTTTTCTTTCAAGTTTCACACGAATATTTTTCTTCCTAAATTGTTTACAAGAAGATTAAGGGTCGAATTTACTTTCAGTACTCTACTCTGACTCGTTAAACGATATCAATGTTTTCTTTTTGATATTAAGTATAGAATTCATCTGTGTATGCTCTATATTTAATTGAACTTAATTCTCATTCATCTCATTCACACCATAACAACTCTACAAGATCTATGAGTTTTCCTACCTCGCCTTGTTTTTTGCTCCTCTGTTTATTTTAATTGATTACTAAAGACCTTACGACTCCATTCCCAATGGACATCTCTTCCATTTTACAACCAAAAATTTTAAAAATATATCTTTTCCTTTCATACCTAGCCTAAAATCTAAAAATTAAAATTAAAAATCATACAAAGAGAGCCTTCTCTGAAAGCTGGAAGGGCTAGATCCTAGCTTTGAAAGTGGTTTGTGGTTACCTCTGTAGTTTCCTTTTCAGCCTAGGAAAACTACAGAGTGCTAAAAACTTGAAAACTTGGAGACACAACAATGTTTGATAACAAAGAAAATGGACATGAAAGAGACAGAGCCCAATAAATCAACTAAAGGGAAAATCAAAACCGCACCAAAGAAAGGGTGAGTGAAATAGCTTAAGCAAGGAAAAAGGGTGGTAAACCTAAGAAGAGGAATGACGAGACCAAACATGAGAAAGTTGTCCACTTTGCTAGAATCCAAATGCCAACCTAGAAATGCAAGATGCTTCTTGTTCCAAAAGTGAAACTCAACTTCTGACTCTAATTCGACTTTGTGTAGTGAATGGAAAATTCCAAAGAGATAGAGATGGGCTTGTCAATGAGTTAGCTTTCCCCACTGAGAATTCCACTAAGAGATATAAGATGAATAGAGACTGGTAGTGGAAAAGGAGTAGTAGACTTTTCATGGTCTAGAGAATAGTGTTGATAAAATTCGATTTTATTGCCTATGTCCCAAGTCCACAACAAGGAATTCCACCTAGTTTCTAGATTCCATGTTTTAACCAAGAGTTGCATATTGTATGGATGAATGCCTTGTTTCCTGAAGTTTCCATCGAATATGATGTGAGTGGTTGCCATCAACTTGGAAATTATGGAATTCACCAATGGATTTTGCATCAGACTAGTGGCACGAGGTAACCAAAGCATATGAGTAGGTGAGAGGATCTATTGTCAGGTTGAGAAGACCCATAGAGGAGTGAAATTACAGGGGAGGTATGTTATACACTGAATGTTAGATTGTGGTGTGGGGGCATCCCCCATGACATGTTCAAAATTCATTACAAAACCATTAGGGGGGGGTGTTTCCATGTCCCTCAGACATGTGGCCAAGTGGGATGACGACAAACCACCCAACCCCTTTTCTTGTGTGAAACATCTCATTTAGGGAAAATTTTCTAAATTAATTTTAAATTTATATACTATTTTTTGTTTATAATATATATATATATAGAGAGAGAGAGAGAGTGAGAGAGAGAGAGATGTTAAATAAATATTTCACAAAAATCTTGGTTGTGTGTGTGTGTGTCGATTGGGTTTTTCTTGGGTGGTTGGGAAGAATGAATGGGATCCTCCCCACCCAAGTTCAATTCATGCAACTGACATGATGAACTTTGATGTAATGGAAGTAATATGTATATCCCTCATATGGAATATATGGGTATTATCTATAAAAAAAGGTCAATTGGATTTATCTTGGGTGGTTGATACATGCAAAAGCACACTCTCAAACCCTAACTTGTACTCTCCCTATATAAAGAGCCTAGCCTAGAGCTCATTTCACACACTTATCTTTAGCTTTGGAGCTTTGCATGCATTTGGAGCACGAGGAGCCTTCTCCACTATTAGTTGCAAGTGCCCATCTTTCGGGTAAGCTTTCTCAACTGTTGCACTTAGAAATTTCACCTTTTTCAACTATCTCACTTTGAAATTTCACTCTTACAAGTGGATAGGAGAGGTGATGGACACATGTACTATTCTAGTTCTAGTTCCAACAGGCACTATGATCGTCATCGTTATCATCCTTATAGGAGGAGTGGCAGGGGATATTTTCGGATGAGTTTAAGAAAGCTAAACCACCTACTTTTGATGGAGATGTGAAGAAGTTGAAGGATGCAGAGGCTTGGTTACTTGGGATGAAGAAGTTCTTCGAACTGCATGATTAATTAGAGAACATGAAGGCAAGAATAACGACATTCAGTCTTAAAGGTAAAGTGTATATCTAGTGGGAAGATGTAAGGTGGGTTAGAGACATAAGGAAAGAGGAGTTGAGTTGGCACGAATTCAAAAGAATTTTCTGGAAAAAGTACTTGTCAAAAAGGTACCACAACAATAAAGCCAAAGAATTTTATAAGCTAAAGACAGGGGAAATTTCAATGATGGAAATTTATTTTTAAGTTCATAAAACTTGGTGAATCTTGTAGTCCATCATATGAAATCTATAAAATGTTTGACAATATATTTGTAAAAATATTCAAATTTATAATAATTTTATATAGTATATATATAATTTTTTGGCGATTTTTAAGGTGAAATAATTTTATACTATAAAATTTGGGCGAATTGTTTTTAGAAAAATGGAAATTAGTGAATCTTTTTTTTGGAAAAGTAGTCCACCTACAAATATTAGCCCCTAAAATTTTCCCTGGCTAAAGATGGGATCGGTGACAGATGAGGAGTATACGACCAAGTTCTTGGATCTATTGAGGTATGTACCATATCGTAAAGATAAGAAAGCTAAAGTTCAGATATTTGTCAATGGCTTTCCATTAGCATTTAGAGTGGATGAGCCTCGGTTAGTTGAGGAAGTTATTGGGAAATTGAATCATTGCTATGAAAAGTCAAAATGTAAGAATGAATCTCAGCAAGGATGGAAAGGGAAAGATAAAGGTAAAGTTAAATGGCAGTCAAAAAGAACAAGGCCTCAAAATCCAGAAGAGAAAGAAAATGTTGCACCATACAAGAAGTTCAACGTAGCTAGACAGGGACATGGGTCACAACAACATAATAGAGGTGACGGCACAACATAGTTGGAGTGTTGGACGTGTGGTAAGGAACATCTTAAGAGAGGTTGTACGTATAATCAGGGTAGTAGGCCTCAGATCTATAGTGCATAAGAGGCGCAAACTGTTGGGGATGTTGGGCAGAGCATTCCTCATATTTATGCAGCACTAGATAACAAGCAAGCAAAGCACTAGGCAACTGTTATCGAGATGGATGAGAGGCTTTGTGATCAAGTTGTTTCCATTTTGATTGACCCTAGATCTAATTATAGTTATGTTAGTTCTGACCTGGTGGATAAGTGTGGTTTGACTAAATAAGTGCATGTAGAATCCTGGTTAGTGCAGTTGGCTACAGGTACAAAGAAGAGAGTATATCATTGGGTAAGAGCTTGTGCATTTGAGTTGAATGGTATGCCTACATCATCACATTTGAATGTATTTCTGTTGGGATCATATAGTATGTTATTAGGTATGGACTAGTTGTATCTTTATAGGACCAAAGTGGATTGTTATGACAAATCCATTGAGTGCTTGGATGAAAATGGAGAACAAAGAGTATTACAAAGTAATAAGAAGGCACCATCAGTTATAATGGTGACAACTATGCAGGAAAAGCACATTCACGGAAAAGGGTGTGTGTTATTTATAGTGCACATTTCTTGTAATAAAGGTAAGGATGTTGAGGATACAGAGGTATTGAGTAGGTATTCGATCTTGCAGTTGTTTCAGGATGTATTTCCAATAGATATTTCAAAGTTTTCGCTTCATAGGGAAGTAAACTTTTATATTGAGTTAGTACCAAGGGAAACACCAACATTAAAGGCACCATACAGGATGAGCACTCTAGAGTTAGTAGAGTTAAAGTTGTAGTTGAAGGAAATGCTTGACAAGGGATACATTAGGACAAGTGTATCACCTTGGGGTGCACTGGTATTTTTTGTGAAGAAGAAGGATGGTACTCTCAAGTCATGCATCGATTACAGGTAGTTCAACAAAGTGACCACCAAGAACAAATATATGTTGCCAAGGATTGATGACTTGTTCGATCAATTGAAGGGACAAGCAATGTTCTTGAAGATTGATCTGAGATCAAGATATCATTAGGTACGCATTAAGGAAGAGGACATATGCAAGACAACTTTTCGGACCAGGTACGAGAATTATGAGTTTATTGTAATTCCATTTGGTTTTACCAATGCTCCAGCTACTTTTATGTGCATGATGAATAGTGTGTTGTGTCCTTATCTGGAAAAGTTTGTTATTGTATTCATCGATGACATATTGATATATTCTAAAAATGAGGAATAACATGTCGAGCATTTAACAACAGTGTTGAGATTGCTGAGAGAGCATCAATTGTATGCTAAGCTTAGAAAATGTAGTTTCTTTTAGACATAGGTACATTACTTGGGACATGTTGTTTCCAAGGAAGGCATAGCAGTAGATCGAGAGAATATAAGGGATATCATGGAGTGGGTAGCTCCTATAAATGTGGAAGAGGTAAGATCATTTATGTGGTTGGCAGGTTACTATAGGAGGTTCATCAGGAACTTCTCTCAGATTTCATATCCTATTACATCATTGCCATGACAAGGTAAGAAATTTAAATGGATAGAGGAATATGCAACAAGTTTTGAGCAGCTAAAGCAGTTGTTGACAAATTCTCCAGTGTTAAAGATTGCATATCTGGACAAGGAGTTTGTGTTGTGTACATATGCCTACAAGAGAAACTTGATTGAGTTCTTATGCTGGAAGGACATGTGGTATGTTATGAATCACAAAAATTGAATGAGCATGAGTAGAATTATTCGACACATGATCTTGAGTTGGTAGCGATCATTCATGCGTTGAAGATGTGGAAGCACTACTTCTTGGTAGGAGGTTTTTATTGATGAGTGATCATAGTGGATTGAGGTATCTATTTGACCAAATGAACTTGAATGTCAGAAAAGCTAGATGGTTGGCCACAATCAATGAGTTCAATTTTGAGATCAGGTACATCAAGGGTAAGGAGAATAGGGTTGCAAATGCTCTTAGCATGTGGATATAGGTGAATCATATAGAAACTATGAGTTCTTATGGGACGGACTTACAGGATCAAATATTACAGGAAAGTTAGTAGGATGACAAGTACATGGAGCTTATGCACATGTTACAGCAGGGTACATGTGCTAAGGATGTGGACTATCGTCTTACAGAAGATGGCTTGATCAAATTTAGGGACAAGATATATGTGTCAGGCAGTGGTGAGCTCAAGAATATTATCTTGAGAGATTTTCAAGCGAAATTGTATTCAGGTCACCCAAGATATCAAAAGACATTGACAACAGTAAATAAGTTTTATTATTGGCCGCATCTGAAGAAGGGCATGGTAGAGTTTGTGGCTAGATGCTTCGAATGTCAACAGGTAAAGGAAATGTAAGAATCCAAGTGGACTACCACAATAGACTGTGATTCCATAGTGGAAATGGTAGGTAATTTCCATGGATTTCATCACAAGTTTGTTGAGGACATCTATACAACATGATTCCATCATGGTTGTGGTGGACAAGTTGCCAAAGGTAGTGCACTTCATTCCAGTGAAGTCTACTTATTTAGCTAGTGATGTAGCACAAGTCTTCATCAAAGATGTGGTCAAATTGAATGGTGTTCCAAAGAAGATTGTGTCAGACAGGGAATCTAAGTTCACTTCCAAGTTTTGGAAGGAGTTGTTTGCAAGTTTGGGGACAGAGTTTGCCTTTAGCACAACTTATCATCCACGGACAGATGGAAAGGTAGAGAGGGTCAATAGGATATTGGAGAACATGTTGAGGATGTATGTGATGCATCAACAATGGAAGTGGGAATAATATCTTCCACTAGTTGAGTTCACTTACAATAATGGGTATCAAGAATCTTTGAGGATAAGTCCGTTTGAAGCATTGTATGGGCGGATTTGTAATACTCCCATCAGTTGGGGTTATCTAGTTAACAAGGTGTTGATTGGACCGGACATGATGACATAAATGGAACACGAAATGCATGTAATAAAGAAGAATTTGAAAACAACACAGGACAAACAGAATATTTATGTAGATCGAAACAGGTTGTTCAAGGAGTCTCAGGTTGGGGAACATGTGTACTTGCGTATCAAGCCCAAGAAGATATCCTTGTGGATTGGATCATGTGCCATGCTGACACCTCAGTTTTGTGGACCTTTCAATATTATTAAAAGGATTGAACTAGTAGCTTATCGATTTGCACTGCCTCCAACAATGAAATTCCATGATGTTTTCCATGTGGCATTGCTTAAGAAATATGTTAAAGATGTTGATCATGTGATTGACTAGTCTGTCTTGCGGGTGGAGCCAAATGGATAATTCCAGCTGGAACCTCAGTGTATATTGCAGAGTAATATTCTCATGCTCTGGAACTGAGAAATCGAGCAAGTTGAAGTGTAGTGGAAGTAATTTCGGCTCGATGAAGCTACATGGAAGATGGTGGATCAGATGTGAGCCATGTATCCTTCTCTATTCATTGGTTGAGTGAATTTTTTTGGTATATGTTTTGGTTTATGTACATATGTATATGGATGTAAATACCGCCACGAGTCACGTTATAAAAAACCAATAAGCGGTATGGGTGTCATGTCATTATGGTTGTCATGTTGGTTTGTTTTTTAGTAGGATGATCATTGTAAATACTACAATGAGTTGTGTTATAAAGCTCCATGGGAAGTATGGTTTTCTTACAACAGTCTTGTTGGTTGTAGGTGTCATTAAACACCAAGGATGGTGTTCCCCGGGGGGGTTCTGTAACAACCCTAGTTAAAATTCCATGTAAATAAAGTTAATAAATTCGAAATAATAACCATGGTTATGGGACAGTTATTCCAAGCTAAATGTTGGGAAAAACATCCTAGTGTGGGTGTTCATTTTGTTTATGATGGCTAAGGAACTTGGAAAAGGAAATGGCAAAGGCTTTGGAAAGGCAAGAGACATTAATTGGCATTTTATTTATGAAAATAATGGAAAATAGGATAAAATGAAGGCAAAAGGTCATAGGTTTCATGTGAGGAGGAAAATGAAGGAAAATAATGGAAAATTGAAGAAAATAGAGGTCTCATTAATAAAAATGCTTCTAAGGATCAATGGGTACCTTTTGTTAGTTTAGTTTTGGAGCTCTCTCTCTATTCTCTCTCTCTCTCTCTCACTCTTCGACACTTACAGTTTTCTTGGAGCACTTCAGCATTGGATCTAGAAGAGCAAAAAAGGCAAAGGAAAGTATGGATCAAGCAAAGAAGAGTAAGATCTAGTAGCTATAGTGGGATGATTTGTAGTTATTGATTTACATGTGTGATTTCCTTGCTATATTTAACGTGCATGTCTATGCATGTGTGTTCATGGTTCTCTTGTTGTCACGGGCATGGGTTTTTCTAGGTGTGACAATGTTTTTCAGCCTAGTCTTTCCATTTCCAGATAGCCATGGTGTGATGGTTTCTCATGTTTTTGGTTGAGCTGGATTGCCAGATGGATTCAAATTGAGTGAGGTGGTATCTGAAAGAAAGAACACGTGACATAGTGACCCCTAAACTAGACTATGGGTTACGGTAAATTTGGATTTTTTGTTACCACGGCGGGCCTAGGAATCCTTGACTGGTGAATGGCGGGATATACGGTAAAGCTTAGAGGTTGATTCTCTCCATCGGGCTTAGGAATCCTAGGATGGGATATATAGTAAAGCATGGAGGGTGGAGTCTCGATTGGGCCTAGGAATATCTGGATGGGTTATGTGGTAAAGCCTAAATACAGGAGTCTTAGTTAGGGCCTAGTGATCCGGTGTGAATTATGGTAAAGCCTATAGGCTAGGAGATAGGAAAATTCCTCATGGTGTATGTGGAGAAATCTAGTGGAATACATGCTTGTTTAGGGCCTAGTGATCCGGTGTGGATTGCAGTAAATCCAGGTTCTATTGATGAAAGTGAGGTGGTGTAGCATCAGAAAGCCCTGGTTGATTTTTGGTTATGAATCCAACATTCATGCTTGGAATATGGCATGGGGGTGATTAGCTGAAAGAAAGATTTGGTTCATCCAACCTATGGTCGAGTGGTTCGTGGAAGTCCCAAACCTAGTTGGCTTTTGCATTCATTAATAAGAGTTCCTTTCCTTGGTATTTTATGAGCAAATGTATTAGTTCATATGTGGCATTTTTATGGTTGATGTATCCTTATTATTTCTATTGGTTATATGTTGGTTATGAGTATGTTCTATGATAGTGATGATGTATGGCTCTCATCATGTTTTGATTTGTAAATGAATGAACATAATATATGACCAATATATGATAATGCAACTAATGTGATAAGGCATCAATGCTTCTTAGCAATTCTCATATAAGTATGAGACCCCTATGCTCAGATTTGTTGTTATGACATGTATATTGCATATTTGTGACATGTTTGATGAAATTCCTATCATGGCTAGTGGGGGTCTAGTCAAGTCTTTGTTCAATTATTTTCATTTGTATCATTGTTTCGGTGTTACTTTTCATTCCAGAAGGTTTCATGGAGTTATGGGTAGTGGCGTGAGTCCTGGCCCTGAAAAAGACCCCAGTCACTTGCATACCCTTGCTGTGAGAGTGAATGGAGGGTCCCAATTGCATGCATGCCCATGCCATGGGAATGACTGAGGCTCTAAGGTAGTGAAGTGTCAGGTTGTCTCAGGGGTTGATCACCTGGAAGCATTGGTTGGCTCCTGTAGGTTTTGTGACATGTGAAGAACGTCAGATTGGCTATGTTGTATCGGTTCCACTTCCTTAACTACACATGGGGAGTTGAATGAGATTGCAGTCACCTCTCGTCACAGTTTTACGCCAGCGGACCAGTTAACTTGGGTAAATGTGGGAGGAGGGTGTTATAGTCGAATCTAAAGAAAGAGGTGGTTGAGTTTGTTGCTCGATGTTTGGATTGTCAGCAGGTAAAAGTGAAGTGTAAGCACCCAACTGGTTTTTTGCAGCCTATTCTGATTAGAGAATGGAAA
This sequence comes from Pinus tabuliformis, assembly GCA_031772625.1. Taxonomy (NCBI): domain Eukaryota; kingdom Viridiplantae; phylum Streptophyta; class Pinopsida; order Pinales; family Pinaceae; genus Pinus; species Pinus tabuliformis. The sequence continues at coordinate 1,758,963,688 of CM062816.1, read as the reverse complement.
TAGGAGGTCATTTCCATTGACTTCGTTATAGGTTTGCTGAGGACATTAAAGCAACATGATTCCATCATGGTTGTGGTTGATAGGTTGAACAAGGTAGCTCACTTCATTGTAGTGAAGTCTATGAATTCAACTAGTAAGGTAGCTTAGATTTTCATTAGGGAGATACTGAGATTGCATGGAGTTCCCAAGAAGATCATATCAGACAAAGATACCAAGTTCACTTTCAAGTTTTGGAAGGAGTTGTTTGTAGGCTTAGGGACAAAGTTAGCCTTCATCACAACTTATCATCTATAGAAAAATGGACAGACATAGAAGATTAATAGGATTCTTGAGTACATGTTGAGGATGTATGCCATGCATCAACATAGGAAGTGGGAAGTGTATCTTCCACTGGTAGAGTTTGCATATAATAATGGGTACGAAGAATCCTTGAAGATGAACCCATTTGAGGCTCTTTATGGGCGAAGTTGTAATACTCCCATCAACTGGAGTGTTATCGGGAAATCTAGTGTCTATGCAGAGCTGCTAGTCCCACTAAGGCTGGTAGCTACATTAGAAACAAACAAACTAAAACTACTTTCGTTTTCCTTTGTGAGAAGTAGATAAGAGGGGAAAGAAGGAGACCAACCTCTGTCTTGCGCTTGGTTCCTTGCTTGATTCCTCTCCCTTCTGATAGATCTTTGCCACTCGCTTCCTCATCTACCTAGCTTCAAAGAGCACCTGTGGAGTCAAAGCAGCATAACACTATCCAAGAACAAAGATCTACTATCATAAACAATATAGGACCAGATATATATTAACCACACAAATGCATATATCATCAATCATACAAGAATGTGGAGAAAAACTTGAATAACTTTATTAATAATCAAGAAAAGCAAAGAGGATTACAACCAATTGTTCTGACCCAACGTCATACTCTCAGCAAGAAATCCCTTCTTCACCTCATGAAAAGCTTAGATCGCCCAACACTATGATGTTACACCAAGAAACCAGCAGCACTTCCTTAAAAGATACAAAATTCTAGCCTCTGGATCTCTGGGATGAGGGATCCATATATAGATGTTTGCAAGGGGGGTGAGTCAGCTTTTGAGATTTGATTAGTGTCCTCTCTCTGATAGTTCTTGATTCCACTTGGAGATTGATGATCTCTTACTCATCCCTGGGCGAATGCAAAGAGGCAAGTGTCACAGGAGAAGTTTCTGGAAGATTCCATGATCCTCCACCTCACAGATTGACCCTGCCATTTGTCCACTCTCACCCATCGCACCCCATAGAAGGGCTTTTCAGTATTCATCGCACCTCCCATGTGCATTTAGGTGGGATGCAGTGCACTTTGACCATGGAGCAGGTGAGATGGTCCAGTTTTGACCAGTTCTGAGTAGTTTTCATGGAGAACTTCTGGGAGATGATGTAATCAGCTAACCTTGTTCTTTTATGGGTTGGAACAACACTTTTAGGGACTTAAGAGCCCTTGGTTTATGGACATTTATGATTGGGGTTGCAATGCCCAAAAATGTCTATAATAGTTTCCCCCTAAAGCATGAGGTCGTTAATCTTTTAATGTCGGGTGAAATGCTTTATCATGAGGATCTGAAGTTTTTTCGAGCTGGAAGGTAACCTGTAATAAGATACAATACAACACATTATCTTCATAACATTTTCATGATCTAGCTGAGGTAGGCATTCCCATGCTCAGCTTTATAAATTCATTTTCATGTACATAAGACAGACAATCGTCTGTGTGCAGACTGATGATTCTGGTAGAGCCATCATCCCTTGGATTGGATGATTATCTGTGCAGCAATGATGTACATTTTATGTCTTTATTTTCCTGAATATATATCATAGCCCGTATGGATGAAACTAGATCCGGGGTTTTCAATCTCGTTCGATCTTCACTCAAAGTACAAGTTGATCCATGTGAGAGATGTTCTGGAGTCGAACATGGAAAGACATCGCCTGATTACTAGCCAATGATGTAAGTTGTTAATAGGCACGAGAGGAATCACCAATAATGATGATGACCCTCAAGGTACTACAGTACAATTCACGTGGTGTGAATAAGGGACTTGGCATCGAACACCACGCAAAATCTTTCGGTCGAAGGCCATTGATGTAAACCTGTCGTCGGAAGTGAGAAACTTGCCATTGAGGCATGCAAGCTTCAAAGTACTGAAAGGGTTGTTCCTAGATCGACTTCCTGGATAATGAGCTGATGTCGACAAGAAGCGATCCGTCATAGGAGGGCCTTAATGAATCCCACATCAATGACACGGAACGGAGCAAATGATTTTAATGGAAGTGAAAATGATCTGATGACATAAGGTTCATTGTGGCGGTCATGAAATAATGGAGTGTAAATGTATTGCAGTGGATGAGACACAGGTGAATTCTCTGAGCGACTTCTCTTGAACATATCGGCGACACTGACATGATGGATTGGTAGCGTTAACCCCAAATATGGATGGTGTGATGGACCAATGGTGATATGACCAGTGAACGGAACAACCCAACCCGACTCGGATGCGGAGTGAAAGTGTCATGTTCAAGAGCGACTTGCTACCAATAAAGTTTCTTCAAGTTTTCTTCCCAATTTTTCCCCAGTCATTGTTGACTAGTACCTCTTTATTTTTTTCAAGCTTGAGGAGGATAACATATGCTTGTTCTATAGTTTTCCCTTCGGGCAAACCCATCGCTATGTTTTAACGAGCCTAGTGATAGTGAAACTCGTTCTTGTCTATATGGACAAGTTTGTCGCTATTCGGTTGATCCAGGTGGATCTTGGTGGCCACCTGCCAAGCCCACCTGGACCCCCACCATTGTTCTTCTTAGCATTTTCAGTTTCCTTAATTGTAGCACAACTTACTATTTTTAGCAGTTTTTCGGGTCCTGAACTTCCAGAGCCGTTTTGAGGCCCTAAACGACGTTTTTTGGGGAATCCGGGGACAACATGGGTCCATGGAATGGACCATGTTGCCCGTTCCAACAATGATAGTGCTCGGATAGATCTTTCGGAGATCGTATGCCAAAGTTACGACCCCGGGAAGTTGATGTACCAACTTACCCCAAACGGGGCCCATAGTTTGGCGTTTCATCTTCTAGGGTTAGGTTTTGGAATGTTAAGGATTTTTCCACTATTTCTCAACAATAAATAGGCCTTCGAGCCTCATTGTAAGACAGTTCAGAGGCATGTAGCCACCACATCTCTTCTCAGAGATAAGCTACCATCGCCCTAGCTGGGTTATTTCCATTACTGTTTGTAAGCATATTTCAGTATTCTACATTAATGAAGTAAAGTATTATTCCCGCTGCATATCTATGTTTATGGTTATCTCTGTTTTTATGGTTATCGCATCTTTGTATTTATGGTTATCTCTGTAATCTATTGCGTTCCTGCTTAAATCCGGATAGTGGTATCAGAGCAGTCTGCTTTTTCTCTGTTTTTCTTTACATGTCCCCAACGAGGTCGGGATATAAGGAGTTAGGGCTTGAACTGGTCGAACCTTTACAAGACCAGCCTCGCAAATCCCGATGGCCTCCCATGGCAGACGAGAAGAAAGACGAGGGGCAGGAGATCCTATCAAAATCTTGCTCGAAGAAGCCCTCGAGCGACAACGGAACGCGATGATGGACAGTTTCGCCCAGATCCTTCAGCGGCTACCCAGAAGCGACGCTTCAGCTTCTAGCAGCTACTCTGGAAATGCCACGCCCTTTAAGGTACAAGTTAATTTTGAAATCCCCATCTTCGAGGGTAAAATAGACACAGATGCGGTAGATAAATGGTTAAATCTGCTAGAAGGGTATTTTTCTGTTCATGAATTTTCAAGTCGAGAAAAGATTGTTTTCGCTCTTCTTAAAGAAGCCCCCCACGTTAAGGACTGGTGGGAAACCTACTGCGAGCAGAAGGATGAAACTACCAGCTCGCTATTTTCAGCCGCACCCACTTGGGATTCATTCCGCGATGCCATCAAGGAGCAGTACTACCCTGTCAGAAGCTATGAGGATGAATACATAAAATGGACCACGCTGCGGCAGGGAAGGGACCAAGAGGTGCCGGAGTTCACCAATCTCTTCCATAACCTTCGCACAAAGTTGGGTATCAAGGATACGGAGCAGCATTTGATACTCAAATACCGCGGCTGCCTGCACAAATACATTCAGGAAGAAATACAATTCCTGAACATCCCCTCGCTCGGCACATCATACCGATATGCCGTCAAGGTCGAGCAGAAGTTTAAACAAAAGAAGCGAGACTTTGGATCTGCGACTCTGAAGCAAAGGAAAGGTGCCCCTAAAACGCAGAACAAAGGGCAAAGCCAAGGCGGGGCAGCCCAAGACAACTCGCCAAAGCTGCAGACAAAGAACGGCACCGCGAAGACGAAAAAGGACACGGGAAAATGGTGTGAGTTCCATAAGAGCTCCACTCACAACACCAGTGAGTGTCGGGCCAAGCAGTCACTGATGGCCGAGCTAAAGGGTCCAGAATCAGATACCTATTCCGAATCTGAGTCAGAACTCGACAAGGGGAATGAAAAAGGGAAGCATATCATTGACGCGGATCCCAATGCCACTGTTGCTACCGCCAAGATCCAGAAAAGTGAACCCGAAGATCCAGAGGAGGAGGATCGTCTCTTCCACTCCCAGATGTGGGTAAAGGGCTCCCCGCTACAGTTCATTGTCGATAGCGGGAGCCAAAAGAACCTCATTTCGGCGGAGGTCGTGAAGCGGTTGGGCTTACCGACCACAGCACACCCACAACCATACACCATCGGGTGGCTTCACCAAGGACGAGATCTTCGCGTGAGCCAACAATGTCGCCTTCCGTACAACATCAAGCCCTTCACGGATGAGGTATTGTGTGACATCGCTCCCCTTGAAGTTTGTGATGTATTATTAGGACAAACATACTTGTGGAAGCGACATGCTGTGTATGAATCAAGGCCCTGGGTTGTTATTGTTACATTGGGGAATAAGTTGTACAGGATACCAGAGGTAGCACCGCCTACCGCCATCTCCTTGATTACTGCAAAACAATGTAGTAAGCTCATTTCCAAGACTGGGAAGTTTGTTTTCCTGATGATACGCCCTCAAGGAAAGAAGAAGCTGGTGGCCACGACCTCCAGACAGGACCCCTCCGCACGGCAACTACAGATGGATAAGGTCGTGAAGGAGTACGAGGACATCTTCACCTCCCCTGCAGGGGTTCCTCTGCACTGCCAGGTCAAGCACTCCATCAATCTAACCCTAGGTGCGCCGCTACCCAATGGACCAATTTATCGGCATTCGGTTCTAGAGAACGATGAAATCAAGAGGCAGATTCAGGAGTTGCTGCAGAAAGGTCACATCCGTCCGAGCTCATCGCCTTGTGGGAGCCTGATCGCGTTGGTACAGAAGAAGGATGGGACTTGGAGACTCTGTATTGACTATCCGGCGTTGAACAAGATCACTGTTCGTAATAGGTACCCAATCCCACGGATTGATGACCTCTTGGACCAACTAAAGGGGCAAAGTACTTCAGCAAGATCGATCTGAAGTCAGGATATCACCAGGTACCGATCGAACCCTTTGATGTGTGGAAGACTGCCATCAAAGTCAAGGAGGGCATCGTGGCCTCATGGTTGGTCATGCCTTTCGGATTGACGAATGCTCCTGCAACCTTCATGAGGCTAATGGATGGCATCTTGCAGCCATTCACCAACTCATTTGTAGTGGTATACTTGGATGACATTCTGATCTTCAGCCAGAGTTGGGAAGAGCACCTCCACCACATCCGACAGATTCTTCAAACACTGCGACAACACAAGCTGTGTACCAATTTGGAGAAATGCACTTTTGGCATGACCCAGGTTCAGTATCTAGGATACATTATTGATGAACAGGGGGTGCATGTGGATTCGGCCAAGATCCAAGTCATTCGGGATTGGCCAGCCCCGACCACTCTGACAGAGCTCCGCAGCTTTCTAGGCCTTGCCAACTTCTATCGCAAGTTCGTGTTGGGGTTTTCTCATATCGCTTGGCCCTTGAGTCAAGTCACCAAGGGAGGAGCGAAAGCGAAATTCTTTTGGTCTGAACCTCAACAGAAGGCATTCATAGAATTGAAAGATCGCCTTTGCACGGCACCAGTGCTCACGTTACCAGATTTACAACAACCATTTGAGGTCGAGAAGGATGCCTCTGACTATGCTATTGGGGCAGTCCTTACTCAACACGGACATCCAGTGGCATATCACAGTGAAAAACTTTCAGACACAGTCCGGAAGTATCCAACCTATGATAAAGAGATGTACTCCATTATGCAGGCCTGCCGACAATGGAAGCATTACATTTTGGGGAAGGAAACAGTCATCCACACAGACCACTGATCCCTGCAGTTCATACAGACCCAAGGGAAATTGCAGAATGATCGCCACTAGAAGTGGTCTACATATCTGCAACAGTTCCATCTGAACATCAAGTACAAGCAGCGACATGATCAACACCGAGTGCCACACAAGTTTCAGGTGGGCGACAAAGTCTGGTTGCATCTGCAGAAGGAACGCCTTACTAGAACCTATCGGAAACTGAGACCACTCCGATATGGTCCTTACACCATTACTAAGGCTGTGGGGGACAATTCATTTGAGCTCAGCATTCCCCCATTCCTTGGCCTACACCCAGCGTTCAATGTGGATCGCCTTCGGCCATACTTTCCACCATTGCTAGACACATCCGACATTGTAGAGCAGCTCACACCCACAGAATTAAACCCAGATTGCATGGAACATGCTGCAACTGATCGGATCATGGACACACAGATCAAGAACACTCGCCAACAGAATATCCAACTATATCGAGTTGTCAAAGCAAGCCAATTCCTTCACCAGGGCAAGTGGTTCACCAGGGACCAAGTTCAGCAAAAGTTTCCTCATCTCATGGAGGAACTCAACGCAATGGGGACCATTGCTTCCTAAGGGGGAGGAATGATCCAGGTGGATCTTGGTGGCCACCTGCCAAGCCCACCTGGACCCCCACCATTGTTCTTCTCAGCATTTTCAGTTTCCTTAATTGTAGCACAACTTACTATTTTTAGCAGTTTTTCGGGTCCTGAACTTCCGGAGCCGTTTTGAGGCCCTAAACGACGTTTTTTGGGGAATGGAATGGACCATGTTGCCCGTTCCAACAATGATAGTGCTCGGATAGATCTTTCTAACGAGCTATTGTATGCGTCAAACAGAGATCGTATGCCAAAGTTACGACCCTGGGAAGTTGATGTACCAACTTACCCCAAACAGGGCCCATAGTTTGGCGTTTCATCTTCTAGGGTTAGGTTTTGGAATGTTAAGGGTTTTTCCACTGTTTCTCAACAATAAATAGGCCTTCGAGCCTCATTGTAAGACAGTTCAAAGGCATGTAGCCACCACATCTCTTCTCAGAGATAAGCTACCATCGCCCTAGCTGAGTTATTTCCATTACTGTTTGTAAGCATATTTCAGTATTCTACATTAATGAAGTAAAGTATTATTCCCGCTGCATATCTATGTTTATGGTTATCTCTGTTTTTATGGTTATCGCATCTCTGTATTTATGGTTATCTCTGTAATCTATTGCGTTCCTGCTTAAATTCGGATCATCGGTTTTAACGAGTTTAACGACAAAGATAACTCGGTCCTTTTCAGTTTTAGAGAGTCTGAAAAGGAACGTAAAGAAAACTCCAATAATCCTTTTCGTCATATAATCCCTTGAGTCCGAAAAAGTATAAAATAATACAAAAGGGATGAATTTTCGGTAATTTTAATGAGCCAAACAAAACAAGCGCTCGATCTTTTTGTGTAATAATCCCTCAGGTCCAAAAAGATTAAAATCTAAAGGAGGGATAGCACTTCTAGTCACTTTAACAAGCTGGAGAGGTCAATTGCTCGATAATATTTTCATATTTTACGAGTCAGATGGAAAGAGCTTAAAGGAGACTCGTTTTTCAAGGAACGAGTGATAAATTCGGGTAGCAGCTAAGTCCAGGTAAGGTTTGGAATTTTCCAATCATGGCAGTGTCACAAGGATGTTAACATGATCACTCTTCGTAGTTGTTCCTCAAAAAGGGTAAACAATCAAATGGAGGTGAATGATCGGCCAATACAAAGTGGAGGTGATGATGAGAACATGACCAAGGCTTCAAAGGCTGATGATAATGCATTCACGATGGTTATTTACCAGAAATTGTTTCATTTTTTAATGAGCTTAAACTCTGGGGGAACGTTTGCTCATTGCTTATGTTTATTTTTAATGAGCTTGAACTCCACGTAAAAACTGCTCGAGGTGGGTTTATTTTTTAACGAGCTTGAACCCTGTGGTAACATTTCTCATGGCAAGTTTATTTTTTAACGAGCTTAAACCCTGCGACAACATATGCTCATATTCAGTTTCATGTTTTCACAAGGTTGAAATGAAAAACTATGCTTGTTATAAGTTTGCATGCCCCCGGCATAATAACGCAAATCGAGGTGCATGCGCCCCAAGCTTCATTGCATTCAATGAGGTGGTTGGAATGAAGGTTCACCTTCGAGATATTTTAAAGACTCAATTTGGAAAGGGAGTTGTTTCATTTTTTAATGAGGTTGACACATTAAAAGAACTATCCTCATGACTCCTTGTTTCATTTTTTAACGAGGTCGACACGAGATAAGAACCGTCCTCGGTATCCACCGTATTTACAGTATTTGATAGAAAATCAAAAACTGAAGGATGACTAAGGTTGCTGGAATAATCTTCATGGTAATCCGGAAGACGGGAACGATGGTGGTGATTTTCCCATGGTGCCTCTCCTATCATCATTGACTGAATGATTCCTTTGGCTGTAGAATGTACATGCGACCAAGGATCTGAAGAGGCACCATATTCCTTAGACCTATCTATCCAAACACTCGATGAGCGTTGATTTGGGTCTATCCCCCAGGCCAAGAAAATTGATTGCTACAATATTTCTAAAATGGCGATGATCCATGCTGTCAAAATGTTCAGGAATCTTTCGAATCCATTAGATATAGAAGATTTCATATTGCAGGTTTCCACTGTGGCCACTTCCGCCAGATTACTTTTTGCGGTAGGGAAAAAGTACCCATTAAGGTAGGGTCTTTTAGGAGGCCTACTCCGATATTTTGAAATGAATGATTGCTTCCATTGATCATTGGAATGCTTCCCGTAACTTGTGAACTGTTGGGGAGAAATGTTTGTTGGTCGACAATTGTAATTCCTCCTTGAAAGGGAAATGCAATCTTTCTGAAGTATGTCGACACAACTATAGCCATAGCATAAATCCAGGGCCTTCCCAGTAGGATGTTGTAATCGAGGTTTCCATCGATAACCTCAACATCAATTTCTACTATTTTGCCCCCCAGTTCAACTCGCAAGTTACTTAAAATCCCGTATGGAGTGTATGATCGTCCATCAAATGCTTTTAACGTCGTTGACGATCTCAACAAGGGTGGTGAGCCTAAATTTTTCCAGCAACTCATCGACATAATACATGTAGATGCCCCCTCATCAATAATTGTTCGATGAACAGTTTTGTTGAGGGCTTTCACTTGAATAAGGAAAGCTAGTTGAGGTGGTAACTAAGGGTCATATCCTTTATGATCAAAGGCCACAAGATTGGAATCCATTGGGTCAATCCCACCTATTGCTGATAATAAAGCTTGCTTTTGGGAGGGGCAATTTTGCGGTACCTCAAGTGTCGACATAGCGGAAGTATTATCATCAGCCGTTGAAGCCTTGGTCGTGTTCTCATCATCACCTCCACTCTGTATTGGCCGATCATTCACCTCCACTTGATCGTTTACCCCTTTTGAGGAACAACTGCAAAGAGTGATCCTGTTAGCCATCCTTGTGACACTGCTATGATTGGAAAATTCCAAACCTTACCTAGAATTAGCTGCTACCTGAATATATCACTCGTTCCTCAAAAAACGAGTCTCCTTTAAGCTCTTTTCAACTGACTCGTAAAATATGAAAAGATTGCCGAGCCATTGGTCTCTCTAGCTCGTTAAAGTGACCGGAAGTGCTATCCCTCCTTTAGATTTTAATCTTTTTGGACCTGAGGGATTATTACACAAAAAGATCGAGCGCTTGTTTTGTTCGGCTCGTTAAAATTACCGAAAATTCATCCCTTTTGTATTATTTTATACTTTTTCGAACTTAAGGGATTAGATGACGAAAAAGGATTTTTGGAGTTTCCTTTACATCCCTTTCAGACTCTCTAAAATTGAAAAGGACCGATTTATCTTTGTCGTTAAACTCGTTAAAGCCGAATAGCGACAAACTTGTCCATAACAGACAAGAACGAGTTTCACTATCACTAGGCTTGTTAAAACATAGCGATGGGTTTGCCCGAAGGGAAAATTATAGAACAAGCATATGCTATCCTCCTCAAGCTTGACAAAAATAAAGAGGTATTGGTCAGCAATGACTTGGGAAAAATTGGGAAGAAAACTTGAAAAAACTTTGTTGGTAGCAAGTCGCTCTTGAACATGACACTTTCACTCCGCATCCGAGTTGGGTTGGGTTGTTCCATTCACTGGTCACATCACCATGGTTCCATCACACCATCCATATTTGGGGTTAATGCTACCAATCCATCATGTCAGTGTCACCAATATGTTCAAGAGAAGTCGCTCAGAGAATTCACCTGTGTCTCACCCACTGCAATACATTTACGCTCCATTCTTTCATGACCACCACCCTGAACCTTATATCACCAGATTGTTTTCACCTCCATTAAAATCATTTGCTCCATTCCATGTCATTGATGTGGGATTCACTAAGGCCCTCCTATGACGGATCACTTCTTGTCGACATCAGCTCATTATCCAAGAAGTCGATCTAGGAACAACCCTTTCAGTACTTTGAAGCTTGCATGCCTCAATGGCAAGTTTCTCACTTCCAGCGACAGGTTCACATCAATGGCCTTCGACCGAAAGATTTTGCGTCGTGTTTGACGCCAAGTCCCTTATTCACACCACATGAATTGTACTATAGTACCTTGAGGGTCATCATCATTATCAGTGATTCCTCTCGTGCCTGTTAACAACTTACATCATTGGCTGGTAATCAGGCGATGTCTTTCCATGTTCGACTCCAGAACATCTCTCACATGGATCAACTTGTACTTTGAGTGAAGATCGAACGAGATTGAAGACCCCGGATCTAGTTTCATCCATCCGGGCTACGATATATATTCAGGAAAATAAAAGCATCAAATGTACATCATTGCTGCACAGATAATCATCCAATATAAGGGATGATGGCTCTACCAGAATCATCAGTCTACACTCAGACGATTGTCTGTCTCATGTACATGAAAATGAGTTTATAAAGTTGAGCATGGGAAATTCCCGCCTCAGTTAGATCATGAAAAGATTATGAAGATAATGTATTGTATTGTATTTTATTACAGGTCGCCTTCCAGCTTGAAAAAACTTCAGATCCTCATGATAAAGCATTTCACCCGACATCAAAAGATTAACGACCTCATGCTTTAGGGGAAACTGTTACAGACATTTTTGGGCACTGCAACCCCAATCATAAATGTCCATAAACCAAGGGCTCCTAAGTTCCTAAATGTGTTATTACAACCCCTAAAAGAACAAGGTCAACTGATTACAGCATCTCCCAGAAGTTCTCCATGAAAAACTACTCAGAACTGGTCAAAACTGGACCATTTCACCTGCTCCATGGTCAAAGTGCATTGCATCCCACCTAAATACACACAGTAGGTGCGATGCATGTTGGAAAACCCTTCTATGGGGTGCGATGGGCGAGAGTGGACAAATGGCAGGGTCAATCCGCAAGGTGGAGGAGCATGGAATCTTCCAGAAACTTCTCCTGTGACACTTGCCTCTCTGCATTCGCCCAGGGATGAGTAAGAGATCATCAATCTCCAAGTGGAATCAAGAACTATCAGAGAGAGGACACTAATCAAATCTCAAAAGCTGACTCAACCCCCTTGCAAACATCTATATATGGATCCCTCATCCCAAAGATCCAGAGGCTGGAATTTTGTATCTTGTAAGGAAGTGTTGTTGGTTTCTTGGTGCAATATCATAGTGTTGGGTGATCTAAGCTTTTCATGAGGTGAAGAAGGGCTTTCTTGCTGAGAGGATGATGCTGGGTCAGAAAAATTGGTTGTAATCCTCTTTTCTCTTTCTTGATTATCAATAAAGCTATTCAAGTTTTCCTCCACATTCTTGTATGATTGATGTTATATGCATTTGTGTGGTCAATATATATCTGGTCCTATATTGTTTATGATAATAGATCTATGTTCTTGGATAGTGTTATGCTGCTTTGATTCTACAGGTGCTCTTTGAAGCTGGGTAGACGAGGAAGCGAGTGGCGAAGACCTATCAGAAGGGAGAGGAATCGAGCAAGGAACCAAGCACAAGACAGAGGTTGGTCTCCTTATTCCCCTCTTATCTATTTCTCATAAAGGAAAACGAAAGTAGTTTTTAGTTTGTTTGTTTCTAAGGTAGCTACTAGCTTTAGTGGGACTAGCAGCTCTGCATAGACACTAGTTTTCCCGATAACAAGCGAGAAAGCGCAGGCAGCTGAGGGAGTTTTTGGAGTCGCTTGGAGGTCGAGCGAGTGAATCAGAGAGCTGAAAGTTGCTGAGATAGTTGCTTGGAGGTCAAGCGAATTACAGAGGCACGTAGAGACCGAGAGAGAACTCAGAGAAGCTAGAGCCAGAGCTAAAGCCAAAGCCAGAGCTAAAGTGTTAGGCCCCTATATTATTAATATAACCCCTTATTTTATTAGTAGAACCCACTTATTATATTGATGTACCCATGTAATGCCCATATTGTTACTATGGCACCCCATAGAAGCCCACTATTGTTATTATTGTGCCCTTACATTATTATTGTTATGTAGGCTCTCATTATGTTATGAGCCCTTAGACTCCTATATATAGAAAGGAGGTCTTTTCATTTGTATGATCCAAGAATTGTTCATTTATGTAATGTAAAGGAGGTTGCCCCCTCGAAGAGGCTGAATTCTAAGGCGTGGATCTCTCTTTTCTATCTTTTTGTGAGCTGGTTTCATAACATTTGGTATCAGAGCTTTGGATTCTAGGGTTTCGCTGCTCCAAACAGGTCATCGTGGCATTTGCACTATAATTTTTTTTCTGTGACGTTTCAGAAGTCGCAAAAAAAACCAATTTGAGAAGAATTAGCTTTGAACCTTGGGTCCGAATTTCAGAGCTTTTCGCGCGATATTTTCAGAGATATGATCTGAGGAAGTTGGCCTTCTTGCAGACTCCTGAATTACATTAAAAACAGGTGACCTGGGGAAAATCGTCATAACTCTCTCTCTGAGGATCGGATTGAAATTTCGTAAAAAGGTACAGAAAGAGGACGGATTGTAGTTTCTTGTATATGTGTTTCAGATTCAAAAGTTGAAAAAGTGACTCGTGGCACATCGTACAAATTCGCTCTACTGAACCAGTCTAAAAGCAAGTCACTGTGGGAGATTTCACATAACTCTTCCTTGGAGAATCCAATTTGGCTCAGACTTGTGGCATTGGAAAGAGGACGCAGAAGGCTACTGCAGGTAGAAATTTCAGAATTGGATGATCCGAAATTACAGAGATACATCAGATTCAATATCAGGCTTCTACAAAGTAAAAAAAAAGGTGTGTAGTTTTTATTTTTTATTTTTGCATAAGCTTGGTTTGAAGGAATTCAAAGGGCATAGTAAAGAATTATTATCGGTAACTGATGCCCCGAGGAAAGAAAATGCAAACACCTAGTAAGGGACCTGAAAGCTCTAGCATGACTCATGAAGAAGAGGAAGAAATGCAACATGATATATCAAAATTACAAGACCAAGTGAAACAACTGTCCCTTGCACAAAAGGGAACAAAATCTAAGATGGATGGTCTAAAGAAAGATGTAGAAGCTAAGATGGATGGTTCAAAGAAAGGTGTGGAAGCTAAGATGGATGACTTGAAGATAGATTTGAAGACAGACATGGACGAATTGAAGATAAATATGAATAAGTTGCTACAGGAAATCGTCCCTAAGGGTGAAAGGGTACTAAATGAAACTCATGATGAGAATAAAAGAAATGTTAATAATGATTCCATAGACTCTAATGTTGGATCGAAGACTCACCATGTTCCAAAAATTGATGTGAGGAAGTTTGATGGCAAGGATCCCGCCACATGGATATTACAGATGGAGCAATTCTTCGATCTTAATAATGTGCAAAACACACAAAAGGTACGTATGACAACTTTATATTTGGAACCAAATCAGTTTGTATGGTATCAATGGCTTTGTTCTCGTAAACAATTTATCACTTGGGCAATTTTTACGGAAGAATTGGTAGCACATTATGAGGATACAAAAATCAACACTTTTTTTAGCCAATTGGTAAGTCTCAAACAAAAGGGTTCAATAATGGAGCACATTGATGAGTTCCAAAAGTTGAACATAAGGGTAAAAGATATTCCAGAGGAGCATAGGATTGATTTGTTCATAGGGTCTTTAAAGGATAATATCCAACATGATGTTCGCCTTTGGGAACTGATTCATTAGAGAAGGCATTCAGGTTAGCAAGAAAAATGGAAAGCAAAATTATGGCAACTAGGAAGCATACCATTCACAACTATAAAGACGGAAGTGTTGTTGCCCATAGTCTTCACAACCTACAAGGTTGACACCACAACAATTGGAAGAAAAAAGAGCAAAAGGGCTTTGTTACAATTGTGATAGCAAATACACAAAAGGTCATAAGTGTGCTGAGAAGAAATTATTCTACATAGATTGTGAAGAGGAAGAAGAAAAGGAGCAAGAAAGGTCAAAAGAAGAGGATATATTCCAGGAACAAAGCCTAGATGAAGAACAAATAAATCCGACCATATCTTGTAATGCATTGGCGGGAATTACCACTCCTCAAACCATCAAGATAGAAGGACAAATCAAGAAGAAAAAGGTAATAGTGTTGATTGATTCAGGAAGCACCCACAATTTTATTCATTGTAGGGTAGCAAAAGAATTGAATTGCTTCCTATATCCAGCACCAGAGTGTCAAGTGATGATTGCAAATGGAGGAACAATAAATTGTTCTGGAAAGTGCCATAATATCAAGCTATCCATGGGAGAATATGTATTGACTAGCCCAATGCTTTCCATTCCAATGGGAGGTGCTGATGTTGTACTAGGAGTCCAATGGCTACAATCCTTGGGTACAATAGCTTTTAATTTTCAAGAACTTTTCATGAAATTTTCTGTGGAAGGAAAGGAAGTTGAATTAAGGGGTATTGCAGGGAAACCAGGAAAGATAATCAGCTCTAATGGCATGACAAAGCTTCTAAAAAAGGAGCAAAGAGGTGTAATTGCACAATTATGTTCGCTAGATGTTTCCACATTGGAATCATCTATTTCTCCAGATCTCCAAAAAGTCCTGGACAATCATTCCAAGGTATTTGAGACTCCAAAGGTCTCCCACCTATGCGTGATCATGATCATGCTATTCATCTGATTCCAGGAAGTGTTCCTCCAAACATCAGGCCGTACAGATATCCCTATGTCCAAAAAAGTGAAATTGAACGTATGGTTGCAGAAATGCTAGAGGCTGGTATAATTCAACCGAGTCAAAGTTCTTTCTCAGCTCCAGTAGTATTGGTGCACAAGAAGGATGGATCATGGCGCATGTGTCCAGATTATAGGGAGCTCAACAAGCTCACTATTAAAGATAAGTTCCCATTCCTGTCATTGATGAATTACTGGATGAATTGCATGGATCAATTTACTTCACCAAGTTGGATCTTCGTTCGGGATATCATCAAATCAGAATGAAGATTGAAGACATTCCGAAAACGGCATTTAGAACTCATGAGGGTCATTATGAATTTTTGGTCATGCCTTTTGGCCTTACCAATGCACCTTCAACATTTCAAGGTTTGATGAATTCAATTTTCAAACCATTCCTTAGAAAATTTGTGTTAGTATTTTTTGATGATATACTAATCTACAGCAAGTCTTGGAAGGATCATGTTGAACATGTTGACAGGGTGCTACAACTATTGGAGGAGAAACAATTATATGCAAAAAGATCCAAATGTTTCTTTGGAGTCCAGGAGGTGGAATATTTGGGTCATATTGTATCTCATGAAGGAGTTAAGGTAGACCCTAGCAAAATTAAAGCCATTAAGGAATGGAAAATCCCCACATCCATAAAGCATCTGCGAGGATTTCTTGGGTTGACAGGGTATTATCGCAAGTTTGTTAAGAATTATGGGAGAATAGCAGCACCTCTAACAACATTATTGAAGAAAGATTCATTTTCATGGACTCCGGAAGCAACAAAGGCCTTTGAACATCTTAAAGAGGCAATGTGCCAAGCACCGGTCTTAGCTACACCGGACTTCACAAAAACCTTTATTGTGGAATGTGATGCTTCAGGAAATGGAATTGGTGCTGTTCTAATGCAAGATGAAAGACCCATTGCTTTTGAAAGTCGTCCAATCAAGGGAAAGTTTTTAAGCAAAGCTATTTATGAGAAGGAAATGTTGGCAATACTCCATGCACTTAAGAAATGGCGACCCTACCTAATGGGAAGACACTTCAAGGTAAAAACGGATCATGATAGCCTTAAATACTTTTTAGAACAAAGATTATCCTCTGAAGAGCAACAAAAGTGGGTCACAAAGATGTTGGGTTATGACTTTGAAATCATCTACAAAAAAGGGAAGCAAAATGTGGTGGCAGATGCACTCTCAAGAAAGGATGAGGATGTGGAAGCATTGTTGTGTGCCATTTCTATTATCCAACCAGATTGGATAAACGAAGCAAGGGAGGAATGGAAGAATGACGAAGAAGTGTGGGCACTTATTCGAAAGCTACAACAAGATTCCAGTACTTCTGATACATTTAGCTGGCAAAATGATTCGTTATGGTACAAAGATCGCTTATACCTCTGTAAGAATTCCCAGCTAAAACAAAAGATTCTTATGGAATTGCACACTTCTCCCTTAGGAGGGCACTCAGGATTTTAAAAACTTACCACAGGGTTAAGAAGGAATTTTTTTGGGATGGCCTTAAATCAGATATTCAAAAGTTTGTGGCGGAATGTTTGGTTTGCCACAAAATAAAGTTGAAACAATTAAGACACCGGGTCTATTACAACCTTTATCCATTCCAAGCCAACGTTGGGAGGAGGTTTCAATGGATTTTATCACAGGTTTACCCAAGTCTGAGGGAAAGAGTGTCATCATGGTGGTAGTTGACAGACTTACCAAGTATGCACACTTTTGTGCATTATCACATCCATTTAAAGCCAGTACAGTTTCTACTGCATTTATGGAAACAGTTCAAAAGCTACATGGAAACCCAAAGATTATTGTAAGTGACAGAGATCCCATTTTCACTGGAAATTTTTGGACAGAATTATTTTCTTGTCTTGGTACTCAGTTAGCTCATAGCTCATCTTATCATCCTCAATCTGATGGGCAAACTGAGATAGTAAACAAATGTTTGGAAGGATATCTTCGTTGCTTTGTATCTGATAAACAGACACAATGGGTCAAATGGTTGCCTCTGGCTGAATGGTGGTATAACACTTCCTTCCATACAGCAACAAAAATGACCCCATTTATGGCACTTTATGGGTATCAACCACCATCCATCACATCATATTTAAGAGAAAATTCTAAGGTTCAGGCAGTGGAACATCACATCGAACATCAACAACAAGTCCTCCAACTCTTAAAGGATAACCTCGTGTTGGCACAAAATAGAATGAAACAACAGGCAGATCAACATCGCAGTGAAAGAAGTTTTGATGTAGGTGATTGGGTATTCCTACGGCTACAACCATATAAGCAAATGTCCCTAAAGCAAGCTAAGAAGGATAATAAATTATCACCAAAGTATTATGGTCCGTACAAGGTGTTGCAAAAGATTGGTACTATGGCATACAAATTGGAGCTTCCTGCAGCTTCTCGATTGCACCCAGTTTTCCATGTTTCATGTTTAAAGAAGGTTATAGGCGACAAGCTCCCAATTCAAACAATATTGCCAGAACTTGACGAGGAAGGAAAAATTATATTGGAACCGGAAGCAGTCACAGAAACAAGAACTCGACAGCTACGAAATCGATCAATTTCAGAGTATCTTATCAAGTGGAAGAACTTATCCGCTGAAGATTCCACATGGGAGGATGAGAATTTTATGCAGAAGTATCCAGAACTACTCAAGCGTTGAGGACAACACTTTTTTGAAGGAGAGGGGCATGTTGGGTCCCTATAATACTAGTGATTACCCCATTATATTGTAGTTATACCCCTTATTTATATTGTTGTGCCCATTTACCCCATATTGTTACTATGTGCCCCATAGAATCCCTCTATTGTTATTTTTGTGGCTTTATATTATTATTGTTAGGTCGGCTCTTATTATATTGTGACTCCTTAGACTCCTATATATAGAAAGGAGGTTTTGTCATTTGTATCATCCAAGAATTGTTCATTTATGTAATGTAAAGGAGGTTGCCCCTCGAAGAGGCTGAATTCTAAGGCGTTGATCTCTCTTTTCTATCTTTTTGTGAGCTGGTTTCATAACATAAAGCCATGAGCCAGAGCCAGAAAGCCTGAGAGCTTCAAAGCCAGGGATAAGATGGTGTTCTAAGCCCATTGTGTTTTGTGTAAACTAGTGGATTTGAGTGTGGAGCTTGTAAAAGGACTTATGCCATAATACAGAGAGCCTAGTCAAGTTGACTAGAGCTCAAGGAGATGTAGCCCAAGAGTTTTGGGTTAACTCCATATTATATTGTTGTTCTGTGTGTTTGTTTTATTGTTGCATTATTTATTGTCGCATGTATTTAAATATCAGCAGAAGCAACAAAATTTAAAGCGCTGAACAATTTAAAAATAAACACAAGAATACACCTATTTCAAGCATTATTAATTCCACAATTGGTTAATCACTAGATCTTGGGAATATTTAAGCTTTGGAAGTGGGAGAGGTTCTTGTAAGCTTGACAAGAAGCCTTTAGGTCCCATTTTCAGATCAGGTGGTATCAGAGCCTAAGATTGGTTAACCCCACCTTCAAGAAGGTGATATCAAAGCTGGTTGTACTAGAGCAAGTGGTATCATGAAGCAGAATGCTTGATTGACATAGCAAAGATTGCTTGTCTGAAAGGTGTTTGGGTAGTCAAGGATTGATTGTCTTATTGGTTGTATGCTTGTTGCGTACTGACTATTGTTTGAGTTTGCAAAGGTGAAGGGAAAGCTATTGATAGCTTAGTCTAGGAAGGACAAGAAGGAAGAAGGGCTGGAGGCATTCTTCTATCCCAAAGGACCTCAAGGCAATCCTTTAAGCACAAGAGGTTTGTTGCAAAAGGTTGTTGAATAAACTCTTGTTTAATCTTGTTTGAAGTTCTTTTGTTCATTTCGATAATGACAACTTCTACAAGATCACAAGATTCTTTGATGGAGACATGAAGCAAGACTTGTTCATCATGATGGACAAGGTGAGAGAAATGTATGGGCATGGAAAGAAGAGAAGAATACTTAGAGAGCAGTTGAATTCCATGGAGGAAGAGACGCAGTTGCTTTCTGAAAAATTGCAGGAAATGGAGAGGCAACCTCATATTGCAAAAATGAACCTGGAAAGGATGCATGAGTTGGAGACACGGCTCTTTGTTGCCAAAGAAGCCTTAGTCAAGTATCAACTTGAAGAAGAGGTAAACCATTCCTATTTGTCTTCAAATTCTTCTAAGAATGCTGGTATTGGTTCTTTTAAAAACATACCAGAGGCATAGGTTCCAAGCTAATGTCCAAGATGGGCTATGAAGGAAAGGGCTTGGGAAAACATGCACAAGGTATTGTTGAGCCAATAATAGTTGAGGAAAGGCCTAAGTATTTGGGTCTTGGCTATGGATAGTCTTATGGAGAAAGTTCCAAAGCTGCCATGAAGGCCATTGAAAAACTCCAAGAAGGAGTTGCATTGTAGGTCGTCTACCTAAAGAGTGTGAAGATTGTATTCATGGAGGATGTAATAGCTTGAAACATCATTTGCAGGATGCAGGTGTTCAGAAGCACACACTTGAACCATAGAGTTGTGGAAACTCTGAAAGCCTTAAAGAGATTGATAGTGTTCCAAAGGAAGCCACTTCCTCATTTGATTCACCTCCTCATGAAGGCAATAAAGGTGAAAGAGAAAGGTATAAATCTAGTTCTAACCATATTCCTTTTGATTATGTTCAACATGATAAATTTCCATATAAGTATTTCAAAAGAATTGCATGTTCCTTTTGTGGTTTGGATAACCATAATGTTTCTAGATGTTGGAAGAGGATAGCCACATAGAGGAAAATTTTGAAGGAAAGGAAGCAAGAAGCCAAAGGTCCATTGGGCAAGGAAAATCATGTTATCAAGAGGATGCACATGTGTTGCACTTATTGCCATAAGCAAGGACATGTTGCTACAGAATGTTGGACTTTGAATCCAACAATGCTTCCATGAAACTTGAAGAAGATGGAAAGAGAAAATGGCAGAAATGTAAAGGAAGTTTCCATGGATGATGTGTTTTAGGATGATTCGCATGTTGATACTGATGTCTAGAAAAAGGAAATACCTTTGAAATGAATTGGTAAGAAATGGTTAGAGTTCTTATCCAATTAAGATTGCATGTCTATTGATGCATCTATTTGCATTTCTTTGTGAATGGAATGCAAGTTGCAGGGTTTTACCAAGAAGGTGAATGGAAAAGGTTGAGTAGGAGACTCACTTTGTTGCTGCAACATTATGTTCATTTCAACTTCGAAAGTATAGTGTGCTTAAGTGAAAGTTGAAGGATGAAATGCATGCATAAGCTTGATTTGCATGAACACAGGGATGCTAACGATTTCCTTGTATTTGAACATGTATGTGTAATTAACTTGAAAGGTTGATTTCTTTGTTGTAACATGCATGTAATGTTGACTTGGGAAAAGTTAACTTGGTCTCCAAGAGGGAGATAATGATGAAGTGTTTCAGCTTTTGAAAGAGAATCCTTGAGATCCTTTCTACATGCTTGACTTGAAGGGTCATTTGTTTTAAAGGCATGTTTTGTGGCCCTGTTGTCTAGTCCATCATTTGTATGTAGATGTAAGACATGGAGGTGTTCACAAGAAGTGAAATATGTTTCTTTTGTTGCAGTAGGAGTTTAGGCCATCCAGTTGTTGTCTATATTTCTATTGTTGTTAACAGTTGTTATTGGCAGCTTTTCAAACTGGTACAAATGAAAATTTTGTGAATCAGATGTAACTTCACATTTGTTTGAGCCACCTTGGATCAATGATCAAGGCAAAGAAGTTCAAACTACGTTTTGTAACCATCTTAGAAGGAGTTTTTCATGAAGTCAAGGAGGAAAGCAGTTCTTCCCAAGGGGGACCAACACATCTAGGAAGGAAAGTGGTTAGAGACTTTGGTTCAGAGGCACTATGCAGAGGCAAGTGTATGGAGGTTGAAAGAAGAGGGTGAGGTACTCTCATTTACTGTTCAGATCAGTATGTCAGTCTTTTGGAGACCAAAAGTTATTTTAGTGGGAAGGTGTGATCCAAAATGGATCTTGGATAGACTTCTAAGTCTAAAGTGTTCCTCATAGAGGAAAAGGAAAGTCCAAGGATGCTATTGGAAATAGTCCCATTGCGTAGATCTTTTCATTCTGAATCTACTACAACTTGAATGGGCTAAAATGGACTTTGGATGAAGAAGTTATCGCAGAAAGAAGATTGCCTTTGTCCTTTGAAAAAGGAGGAATTTCTTCTAAAAATGGCCTAAAAGGCTCCTTAAGGAAAATCACATCGGAAGGGTTAAGCAGAGGACTTAAAGCAAGGGCGAAAGGAACCCCCGACTACAACCTCCGACTTATCGCATCGGAGGTAGGCCTTCGCCCGATATCGGGACCCCAGGCATAGCAACATGCGACTGGGTGATATGCGACAATGTGATTACGATGAGCGATATCGGCAATCGGCGATTGGAGGAGCAGAGGCATAGCCCCCGCCAATGCAATACATGAGGTGCAATATCAGCAATCGATGGATCGGTGGTCAGCATGGTCAAAGGGAAGACCACTGTTGTTGTTTCGATTGCGATGTGTGATATAACGACAAGCGCCGATAGCGATTTGCCAATATCGACAATCGGTGATCCCCAATACCAAGGGTAATTGACACAGTGCGATTGCAATTAACGATCAGGGCTGGACCTGATGGGAATTATAAGCCCAATTGCATAAAATTTGAAATTCGGATTTTTTGGGATTTCTGTGTATTAGCGCATTTCCGTTATAAAACCGAAATACAAAGGAGTTCCACGGTAAGCGGGATTTGGGGCGGGCCTCAGGCGGTAAGTGGTATTGGACAAGCTCTGCCCGAACCCATACACTGTCCAACACGTGGCATGGTGCATGAGAGAGAAAACCACCTTTTCGAGCATATAATCTCCATGCACATAAGCCACCCGAAATGGCTGTCAGCGGTTGGATCGGAGATCACGCAGATCAACGGTGGGCTTGCGACAACCATAAAAAGGCAGACCTGATAGGGTTTATGGGGGCGATTTCATAACGTTTGAAGTCTGGATTTCGCGCCTGATAGTGTATTTTTGGTAAAACTCTGTGTATTGGAATTTTGTTCCATTTTTGGGTTTTCACCTAAAGAAAGGGTTTGATTCCTTTGTAACAACCCCTGATCAGTGTGCCATGTGGCAAGCGGGTGTTTTGAAAAAAATGATGTGTTTGTAATGCAAAGAACCACAGATCCAGAAGCCAGAGGGCCAGATGAAGAGACAGAGGAATGATTATACACATAGAAATGGATAGGAAGCCGTAGAGTTGGAAGAATGCCTCAAAGAAGCCAGAGAGCATGATTGAGGGGAGAGAAGGTGGAGCGAGAAAGCACAGGCAGCTGAGGGAGTTTTTGGAGTCGCTTGGAGGTCGAGCGAATGAACCAGAGAGCTAAAAGTTGCTGAGAGAGTCGCTTGGAGGTCAAGCGAATTACAGAGGCACGCAGAGGCCGAGAGAGAGCTCAAAGAAGCCAGAGCCAAAGAGCTAGAGCTAGAGCCAGAGCCAGAGCCAGAGCCAAAGTGAGAGCCATGAGGAAAAGCCAAGAGCCAAGAGCCAAAGCCAGAGCTAGAGCCAGAGCCAGAAAGCCTGAGAGCTTCAGAGCCAGGGATAAGATGGTGTTCTAAGCCCATTGTGTTCTGTATAAACCAGTGGAGTTGAGTGTGGAGCTTGTAAAAGGACCTATGCCATAATCCCAGAGAGCCTAGTCAAGTTGACTAGAGCTCAAGGAGACATAGCCCAAGAGTTTTGGGTGAACTCCATACTATATTGTTGTTTTGTATGTTTGTTTTATTGCTGCATTATTTACTATCACATGTATTTAAATATCAGCATAAGTAAAAGAATTTAAAGCGCTAAACAGTTTAAAAATAAACACAAGCATACACCTATTTCAAGCATTATTAATTCCGCAATTGGTTAATAACTAGATCTTGGGAGTATCTAAGCTTTGGAAGTGGGAGAGGTTCTTGTAAGCTTGACAAGAAGCCTTTAGGCCCCATTTTAGATCATATATCCTCCCTGGTTGAGAGGGAGAGATAGACACATCATTCTTGTCTTCACTTTGGGAGGAAAGAATGGAGGATTGGGTAAGCATCTGGAATTAGATACTCTTTGAGGATGAGGTAGGGAATCCAAGATACGAGTATTCGTAGAGGACTGATATTCTTTGAGGACTAGGAATCCAAGATAAGAATAGTCCCTGAAGGATATACCCTATGAACACTCGAGTGGGGTATGTGCCTTGAGAGACAATGATGATGGTGTCTATAATTCATTGGTCTCGCCAACGTTGTGCTATGATCTTGTGGAGAGACAGAGTTATTAGTCAAGGCCTTGCTATGTGACAATGTTGGATGATATGATGCTAAACAAATGGGTTTCCAATCCAACTCTTCTTATGAGATCTCTTCAGATTGAGAATGTCCATGTACCATTTATGAATACCTCCCTAGTCAAGAGGGAGTGTTAAAAAATGTATAACTAGGTTCACTCTTCATAAATATGAAATGTACTTTTGATTCTTGTATATTGTAAAATGAAAGAAAAATTATTATTGTTATTTTTTAAGCATTGGTCTCATGCTCAAGGTATTTTATTTTATATATCAAGCACCCATTAAGTGCTTCTAGGTTTTGTCCTAGGTCAAGAAGTCAAAAGACTCATTGTCATATGTTGAAGACCCCATCGCGCACATTGTAACTTGTAAAAATAATTATTTTTGTATTTAAAAGTGTCAAAATACCCTCCAAGGCCAAGTCAACCTACCATCTAAAAAGTCAGCCTAATGTGAGGTATTTTGTCCACTTTTGAAGCCTATATATAGGAGGTAAATCAACCTCCTAGAGACATAATTCATTTTCTCTCATCAAGCAAGCAAAGGAGAAGAAGAAAGAGGCTAGCGAAGGAAAAGTAACAACAAAGATCAAGTGCTTGGGCAATTTCTCTCTCTCTCTCTCTCTCTCTCTCTCTCTCTTCACACGTGCGAAGGAAGGAGACTAGGGTTTCTGCTATTAGATTAGGGTTTTTCTACTGCAGGATCGAACTTGAAGAAAGTAAGAAGGTCGAAGGAAGGCGCACCAAGTCATCCTCAAGCCTTAGAAGAAGGAGAAAGTCAAGCGAAGGTCTCAAGAAGTCTTGGAAGCCTAAAATAAGCTCACAAGTGTGGAAGCAGTTGTTGTTGGGAGGGCCAAAAATTCCATACCTACAGTAGAGGCCAAAAAATCTGTTGATGGGGGTCAAATTTGTGCTACTATAAGAGATTTGACTGGGTTTGACTTGGATAAAGGAAGCACATCATCAAGAAGATTAGGCTTGGTCTTGGAGAAGTTGGTCTTGGTCTAGAGGTCTTGGAATTCGTCAATTGAAGAATCTATAAGAAGAGGAGATTTGTGGGTTTTCCTCTCAAGTGGAGAGATTTTGGCCCCGACTTGTATTCTATATCCCGTGTTCTTATGTATTATTGATCTTCTTGTTTTGGTCATTGTTTGATGATAAGAATAACATAATAATACAAGAAGAAGCTAATAAGTAAGAAAAAAATAAAAATATATCACAAGAAGTTATCAAGATAAAGAGAAATCATTCTATCCATTTCCCTATAGATTTCTCAATAGAAATCATCCTAAAGATCATATCCGTAGATTCCTTGAAATGTGGACCCATCCTCACCAAAATTCAGAGAAGTCCTCCAAGTTTCAAGGAGTCTTTCTGATAGTTTCTCGAGAGGGTATGGACTTAAAGTTGAATTATTCTCATATCCAGTAGGCTAGAGTACTTCCACATTACATTATGGAATGATGCTCTACCCATGGGTTAGGCTTGATTCCTTCAACTGTCAACTAGAGTTACATGTTTTACCCTTTAGATTCTTCTTCATAGTCCACACATGGTTCCACATTACATTATGGAATCATGCTCTACCCATGGGTTAGGCTTGATTCCTTCAACTGTCAACTAGAGTTACAATTTTTACCCTTTAGATTCTTCTTCATAATCCACACATGGTTAATCACTTTTGCATGAGTAATGGGGGCAAATGTGGTATCTTCTCCAACCATGGTGGTCAAACCAAAAGGTCAAATTCTTGGAGACATAACTTTTACAAGTGAATTTTGATTAACATCTTTCTTGCACCATTGGAAAAGATGTTTGGTGTAGAAGAATGCTAGGGGCTTTAGCATAAGAGAGAGCTTTTAGACCCCATAAAACTTCTTTTAATGCCTCAAAATGGTCCCAAAAGGTTTTGGATCCCATTTCTCCAAAATGAGTTTTTTTAGTAAAAACCAAAAAAACCTTTAAAAACATCTATCCTTATAGTTGTAAAGAGATAACTCACTCTTCCCCTCACCGTTAAGAGTCACTTAACCTTAAAGAAACACACAATGCACAACAAAAGCAAGAGGCCCTTTGAAAACTTCTCTCCCTAGGGTCGTAATGAGAGAGCTCTTGGTGGAACCCTCCCCTCTAGACCTAGGAGGCAGCCACTTAATCTTAAAGGGACCTATAGGAAACCTAAAATTTAGAGTTTTAACTCTAAAACATTAGGGTTATATTTGACTGATGTTTTTTTAAGAATGGTAAGAGCATCCCTATGTGATTGCAGATTCTGGAAATTGACTCCCTTAGTGACATGTTCCCAAAATCTACGATCCACATAAGTTCAGCAAGATTGTCAACATCAAACTCTAGAATGGATTGGAACGCTAATCTAATCCAACGACAGCAATGCCATGTGATGTGATGGGGATGAGCAACGCCCTGTGTTGTGAAGTGATTGGCGAACGTCATCGTTGAAACAGTGGAGGAAGAGGTAGGGTTCACTGCACAATTTGGATACGTTAGGTTTCCCAGAAGTTTGAAATCTGGTGCTTTTGAATTTTATCTTGTCCAATATGATTCACTACAACCCTGAGGAGGTCTGGCAGTTTGTTAGAATTTTGTGTACAATGGTAGCAATTGTTTATTCGAGGAGTTTCCTCTCGAAACCTGTGAGGCTCCACGCATTCCAGTGCTGCCTCTGAGTAAAATTTTGACCAACCACATTTTTAAAATGAATACCCATTGCCACTTTACCTCTTAAACTCCTCGAAGCTTACCACTAAACCCAATACCAAACTCTGAAAACCACGCAGCCTTTAAGCCATTGGGATGCATCTGCAAGCAAGCATCATGCACTCTGAAATAATAAAATTGTTTATCTGTCATCATGAAATATCTGGTTGACACAGTAGGTTTGTGAGTATTTGTCATCATGAAATATCTGGTTGACACAGTAGGTTTGTGAGTATTTGTCATCATGAAATATCTGGTTGACACAGTAGGTTTGTGAGTATTTGTTTACATCGGCTGAAGTTGCAGGCAGTTGCAGGCTCCTGGCAGTCACTTTCTTGCCAACCACCATTCCTTAAGTTTTACTTCAATGCCAACAGTCTGAGAAACCATAATGGCAAAATGCCATTTTTCTGAATCTGGAAAGAAAGATGACTTGCAGTTGCAAGAAAGAGATCAGCCACCCAACTAAACAATTAAGAGATGAATTAATGCAAGTCTGAAAAGCCATAATGGCAAAATGCCATTTCTCCGAATATGGAAAAAACTATGGTTTACAGCTGCAAGGAGGAGAGCCTCCGCTCAACTAAACAATTAAGAGGGAACCATCTCTCCCACAATTTTGTTGTAGGATTTTGGTAAAAAAACCTAAAACTAAGGGAATCCAAAGTTAAAACAGGGCAGTGTATCTCATTTTTATGAGGTTTATGAAAGGTTTTCCCACCCTCTAACAAAAAAAACATTTTTATAAAAAATCATTTTTTTTTTCATAATTTCCATATCCTTGAGAAGGGAATCAAGAATTAAAATTAGTCAGTGTATTTAATTTTAATTTGGTTATAAAATTTTGCTCATAGCTTTTTTATATTTAATTTGTTAATTTTTAAAAATTTAAATAAAAATATCAAAAATATATTTAAAAGTATTAAATTAGATATCATTTTTGGGATTCCACTTTGTACATATGACCATTTCCACGAGAGGTAGTGGTAACTAACTAATTTCTCATGATTTTTGAACAGTTCACTTAGCACTTGATGCTCGCATGGGTGAAGAAGCGGGATTGAAATTAGTGAAATGAATCACATAGTGTCAATCATCACTTCCAGGGCTTGTCCCCAGTAACCAGGACTTCCCAGGAGGTCAATCACATTAATGTTATTTGATTGATGTTTCCAACCAACTAATGTGATTCATCCTTAGGACAAAGGTGAAAAAACTCATAAATCCTAATGAATAAATAACAAAGATGCATCAAAGTTATTTAATTAATAAATTAATATTTTAAATTCTAATTAAAAACTAGCTATTATAAATTAGCCATTAATAATTAATATAAATATAAAATTATTTATTAATAATTTTAAGTTAGTTATTAATAATAATAAAACTAATTTAAAAAAAAACATATTAATCTTAAATAATACAAATTAGCTTTAAAAATTAAAAAAGAAAGTCAAAAACAAAAGTTGATGCAAAACAGAAACAAAATATTTCAAAAATATTATTACTGAAAAACATGTTTAAATAAAAACATCTACTTTCTAAATTGTTAAGGAAAAAAAGATTGATCATAATAAAATTATATTAGGGTTGAATAGAAATAATGAATATTATTTTTCTCATGAATTTGAAGGAGCTTGAGCCCTTGCTTCGGCGGCTTTCACATATAGAATCTTTGATAGGCTTACCATTACTATTAATAAAATATTATTTTAAAATTGTATTTTTAAGAAGTTTATCAGTTTAGAAATTTGCGTTGGAAACTTATTATTTTAGAAATTTGTGTTGGAAATTTATTATTTTAAAATGTTGTTTTGTATTAAAAATTTTGTTAATAAAATAAAAATAAAAATATTATTATAATTTATATTAATTCATTAAATAGTTAATTTAAAAATTTAGAATTATCTTCAACCAAATTTGAATTATCTTGGAATTTACATAATATAAATTAACTCAACATTAGGGGGATTTGGATTTAAATGATTTATTTTAGAGAATATTATTAACACATTTTTATTATAAATAATATTTTTTATTTATTATAATTTTTATTTGAGATTAATTCAATTGTATATTAAAATTATAAAATAGCTTATTTAAAAAAAATTAATATAATAAATTTTGTAATTAAAATTTTAAAATAAATAATTTTTTATTTAATTTGATTGTAAATTTAAGCTATTGTATTACAATTTAGTGATGATGATGATGGTTAACTTCCACTGAGAACAAACTTTGGTCTATCTGACCTAAAGAAACGAATTATTTAATTTCTTTTAAGATTTATCCTATGTTCAAAAAGCTTGGAGAGAAATCTCTCGAACTCACTATAATTTTGACATCGTAAAAGGCTAGGAAGGTCAGTATTGCAATAAAGATTATGAAACTGAGATCTAATGTAGTTGTATGCGAGGCACTCTAAAAGGAAGTGATTTTCATCCTGGATGTTCATATTCTTACAGAGATGGCAGATCCTTTCCATCCATGGTGTTTTAGGAACTACCCAACTCCCCGTTTCACTATGGAGCTCATGAGAGTTCGTTCTAATCTTGGTCATCCTGGATGTTCATATTCTTACAGAGATGGCAGATCCTTTCTATCCATGGTGTTTTAGGAACTACCCAACTCCCCGTTTCACTATGGAGCTCATGAGAGTTCGTTCTAATCTTGGCTATATTAATTTTCTTCACTCATGAGGGTTCGTTCTAATCTTGGCTATATTAATTTTCTTCACTCATGAGGGTTCGTTCTAATCTTGGCTATATTAATTTTCTTCTTTGCTCTAGTTAAAACAGCGAGATACTTTTGATCTTCTAAGGTGGGGTTGATGATCTCCTTATAATATTTTAATTTTCTTTTAGCTGCTAAATCTTTCTCACACCACATTTTTTCTTTGAACTTAGAAGTAACAATATTTTTAATGTTACTAATGTTTTGCCATGCAACATTTTCGTGAATCTCCCAATGGTTTAAACCAGATTACATTTAAAAATAATAAAATAATACTTGCATTAACAAATTAAACAATATTAATAACAAAAAAATCATGGTTGGCCATAACTCAAATATTTCAATTTACACTTCAATTTTACATTAAACTTTATATAGAGATAAAATAATGGAAAGTTAAAAAATAAAATAAAATTAGTTTCTAGTACAAGGGAGATACGTAATTCTTTCACTATTTAATATGGGGTTGACAAATTACATGTAGAATAATATTATTGATATTACACCCGTTCTATGTTTCGTTGACATGTAACATTTTATATATATATATATATATATATATATATATATATATATATATATATATATATGATGATAATGATGATGGTGGTCAACGTCCACTGAGACCAAACTTTGGTCTATCGGACCTAAAGAAATAAATTATTTAGTTTGATTTAAGATTTTATTCCTATTTTCAAAAAGCTTGGAGAGAAGCCTCCCGAACTCGTAAAAGGCTAGGAAGGTCAGTGTTGCAACAAAGATTATGAAACTGAGATCTAATATGGTTGTAAGCGAGACACTCTAAAAGGAAGTGATTTTCATCCTGGATGTTCATATTCTCACAGAGATGGAGATCCCTTCCATCCATTGTGTTTTAGGAACTGCCCAACGACGTGTTTCACTATGGAGCTCATGGGAGTTCGTTCTAATCTTGGCTATATTAATTTTCTTCTTTGAGCTAGTTAAAATAGAGAGATACTTTTGATATTCTAGGGTGGGGTTGATGACCTCCTTATAATATCTTAATTTTCTTTTAGCTGCTAAATGTTTTTCACACCACATTTTTTCTTTGAACTTAGAAATAACAATATTTTTAATGCTATTAATGTTTTGCAATGCAACATTCTTGTCGATCCCAATAGTTTAACTAGGCCATCACATCTTTATACCAACCTTGTTTGAGCCTTAGGTGGTTTTGGATGGAATTTAAAGCTAGCTTAGGAAGTCTATGGTCTCCTATGTTATTGAGTTTGTGTTTGTACAACAGAAGCCTAGTCATACCTAGGCTCTAGATAGGGGAAAGACCCACTTCTATAAGGAGAATATGATAGGTTGTATTGCTTTTAATTTTGAGGTTATACGTTATAAAATGCTTCTGGATTTGCTCAATCTTTCTCCAGGATTCTTTAGAGATGCTGCAACCCAAAACCTCACATCCATATATATATGGTATGACCTAAATTTCTAATTCCTTCAATGTTTAATATGGTGTTGACATGTAAAATTTTAAAAAGTATTAATAATAAAAATATTTTTATATATTATAAAAACAATTTATTAGTGTGTTGTTCAAAACCAACATAGATTAAGAATCAAATTTCTAGAGGTGCTAACTTCTCAAGTTTTGTACTCAATAAGAGGTTTACACCTTGAGGGATCTGATCTTTATTTGCTTTTGATAGATCTCCAGTTACAAATCTCTAGCTCTAAAATCAACCATTAACATTATAATTAGATCTTCTAATAATTTAAATTTACAATCAAATTAAAAATAAACTTATTTTTATAAAACCTTATTATACAACATTTTTTTTTAATTATATTTTTATTATTATATTTAAAAATGGAAATAACCACTCAACCAATTAAAGTAAATTTCTTCCTAATAATAAATTTAAAATAAAATAAGAATATGGTACACACTATCTCAATAATTTTACCCACTCTACTCTTCCCAATTTAAAATAAAATAACTTTTAATGTCACATAACTTGAATATATTACAAACTATCTCAATAATTTTACCCATTCTACTCTTCCCAACTATTTCAATAAGTGTACCCTACTCTACTTTCCCTTTTATATTGTTTATTTGGTCCTTTCCCTCTGTCATTGGGACGGTGAACTGGTTGCTTATTTCTTCCAATACCAAATAATTTTCACATCATCTATCCAATCCAATGCAGTAACCACTTTAAACCTTCATATGGAAAGTTTTGGGATACTAACTCCTTGTGACCATATGTGACAGTGGAATTTGGTATGCTTCTGACCACTAATGGAAGCAACTGTCACCGAGTTATTGCTTCGTGTGAGTGACAAAAACAATTGTCCTCTAGCTTTGCCAACTCATTCAAGAATCCATCCAGGGTTGGTAAATTTAATCTCTGACATTGAGAAACCGACCATCACCAGCACGCAGGACAAACCTCTTACATTAATTTATCCATAACCTTTGGCCACCATCTACCAATTTGAATTTGTGGATGGAAGTAGGTTCCAGAATCACCTGCTGAGAAAGTAAACGCCATTCATAATAAGGTCGAGAATCGCGAGATAAGGCATGTACCTTTTCATGTGTTTGCAAAGTATTAATATTTCTCTGGCGTTGTCTTACTTGGGTCACAAATTTGCTAGACATGAATTTAGTGATTTTTGTTTTTTTTCCAAAATATTTGATTAGCATTTGAATTGTTTTCACGGTGGAAATAGATTTAACGTTATCAAAAATTTAATAGGCACTCGAAATTTTGGGGTTTGAGAGTTGTAATTTAGATTTCCAAAAAATTTTGCCAAATTTTAGTAAAATTCATGCCAGAATTTCTACTATTTTCTGGAACAATTTGTAGCCTCCTCAGTAGACTACTCTTATCTATATTATAAAATATCATATTTAGGTTTAGTATCACAAGAGAAAGGAATGTATCTTTTCATTTGTTTCTAAAAAGATATTAAATTTAAGCATACTTTTCTGATTAATTTTAATCAAATGCATTCAAAAATGTATTTTAAGCAGCAAAAATTACATTTTTTATTGAAATTATATTTCGGATCCAAAAATGCTATTTCATCTATAAGTTAGACTATCTCTTAAATTTAAATCTTTTACGTTTTAATTTGATATACTATTCTCTTTCTTTTTTCTTTATTAATATCAAAAATTTTAAATAAAATAATTATAAAAATTATATTGATAGATTAATATTTCATGATACATCAAATATATAATTTATATATATATTTTTTAAATAAGTATTTGATTCATTATGGCAAAATTACATAATGCACATTTATGGTGGATTTCAGCCCGACCGTGCCTAATAGTCACATTGTTTTCAGTAGAGAGCATAGACAAGGGAAACCAAATAGCCTCCTGAGAAGGTTTGATGGCAAAATTCATGAAAATAACAATAGTAGAAGTAACAATAGTAGTGTTTATGTCATGGTGCTCAGGAGAGGCAAGAGTGATGCCAAAACTACTTGTCTGGGTTTTCTTTTCGTCTTGTGACTCTGTTGGATTCTCTCATTCTATTGCAATTAGATCATAGTAATCGTCTTTCTCTAGTGGTTGGTGCATGGCAAGCTAAGGAGCATCACTACCTCCTTTGAGCGCTGATTGGGTTTCGTTGTTGGGGGCTGATCTAGCCGTTTTAAGGCAGGTTTTTAAGCATGAATGAATGAATGAAATTTTAACATCCATGAGACTAAAAAGAGTCTATGAGACCATGAGGTTGAGAGGATATGTAGCACTTGCAGCCAAAGCAAATGTGTGTCCCGATGCTGCTATAAATGCAGATTTGGTGTGGTTAAGCCACTGTATCTCTTGCCTAGACCAGGTGTGTTAGGGAGGTCCACTAGCGCATTGTCGATCTCTCGAAATCAATGCTCGATTTGACATATTCATGGGAGCTTTAATTTCTTTTGTTCGACATTGTGTCACCTGGATCGGGGCATATAATTTATATTATTAATAAACATATAAATTTTAAATTTTAACAAGAGTTACATAATAGCTAGTACGTGCGGCTTAGTTTAAATATAGTTTAATTAAACTAAAAAATAATAAAGACAGGTTTTATCACAAATAATAAAGATAACTAATAGAAAAAATGAAAAAAATAGAAATAATAGAAAAAAATCAAAAAAATCAAAATAAAAAGTTAAATAAAAAGGAAATAAATTATAAAACTAAAACAAAAAGTTAGTAATTAATAAAAATGGAAGTTATTAAATAGCCCATAATAAGATAGTACCTGGAAGCATAGATATAACTTAATTAAACAAAAACAAAGATTTTATCACAAAAAAAAAACTAATAAAATATTGTACTGTTAAATACCATCACCAAAACTTAAGAAATATGATTAACTAATATTGTTTATTCTACCATGATCCATATTAGTATTGGTTATATTAACATACATACATATATCTATATGTTTGTGTTTTATTTTTATTAATATATGTAGTTGTTTATAATTAAATTTATTATGATATGTTTTAAAAATATTAATAAGTCACTTTAAATTGAAAATATTGTGAAAAAATTATAATTCATGAAAATAAAAATAATAGAAAAAAAATAAAAAATTAGTAACTAATAGAAATGGAAGTTGCTAAACAACCCATTACAAGACCTCAACCAATCACCTTACACGTATATAAATTTAAATAATAATAAAAAATAACAAACATTGAATTCCTAATGTTAAACTATGGATAAGCTTCATAATTTTTTTGTGAAAGACGAACTAATACCAAGTCAAAGGCAAAATTGAATACATTATAACATCCCTACCGTAGATATAATAATAGCTTTATAAATTAACATAAAAAATTATGTTAAAATGATTATTTTTCTAATATTTATAATTTTTAATATAATTAAATATATATTTTTTATGATGATGCTGGTTCGAAATTTGATCCACAATAGCCACTTTTGTGTCATATAAATTTTAATCTTTAGAGTCTAGAGTATGTCCTAAAATTGTTTTTGTTTGGTTAAGAGCTCATCTTTCTCGAATGTAAGAAAACATATTAACAACCCAAGACCCAAAGGTATCTTGCAAGAGTAAAATCCTGCCCACTTATAGACCACCAAAGGGTAATTACAAGTGGCATGATCTTCCTTGAATAACAATAATGAGTCAACTTGCATTAATAAGTAGCAATCAATGATCATTCTCTCTATTATTAATTGACAACTAAATTATGATAGACTTTAAGTTTGTAATAAATTTTCTCACTACTAAAAATATAATTATCTTAAAATTAAAATTCAAAATATTTTAATGTTTAACTATTAATTAATGATTATTAGTATGTAGTATTATCCAACAACTCGTATTATTAAGATTCAAAATATTTTAATGTTTAATCATTAATTAATCACTATTTGTATGTAGTATTATCAAACAACTCTTTTTATAAGTTTGTATTTGATGGCATAGGAATGATAATAGATATAACATCTTATATCTATAAGCTTGTATTTGATCACATAGGTATGATAATAGATATAAAATCTTATATCTAGTGCTATGTGTGACACTTTCAAATTTTTAGGTTTTATATGTCTTATTATTTGTGATTAATGGTTTTAATAATATTATGTATGATATTGTTAAATTGAGATGTTTGAATTAATAAATAAAAAACTCACTGGTCAGCTCTATGAAAGAGAGTTTGAATCAGGAGAGTCTGGCTTTGCAGAACACTCTACATTCTGAATATACTTCAAACATTATATAGCATACATAGCTATAGGGAATTTAGAACCATACCCTAAGAAATAGAAACCAGTTCCTATTCTAAGTTCTCATGAACCAACTCACACTATTATAGGATTCTCCATTATCTTCAACATTCCCCCTTAATGGAGAAGGGGTTCACAAATATGCCTAACATCTCCCTAAATATTTCAAACTTAATTTTGCCAAGAGGCTTAGTGAAAATGTTTGCAACATTATCACACGTTTTACAATATACAAGATGGATTTCTTTTGATTGAACTTTCTCCCTGACAAAGTGGAATTGTGTATCAACGTGTTTAGTGTTCTTGTGAAACACCAAATTATTAGCAATTTTGATTGAACTTTGGTTGTCGCATCTGATTGTTGTTGCATCTTTCTGTTCTTCCCCGACATCCTAGAGAAGTCTCCACAACCAAACTGCCTCACATGTTGCTACACACATGGCTTGATACTCTGCTTCCGCTGAAGACAAGGAAACTATGTTCTATTTCTTACTGCTCCATGTAATCACCCCGGATCCAATGTTGAATGCATATCTTGTTATGGATTTTTGGTCATCTACATTTCCAGCCCAGTTGGACTTTGTAAATCTTTTCAATCTAAAATCATAAGAATCATTATAAATAATACCATAGTCTATAGTTCCTTGTAGATACCTTAAAACACCTTTTGCTGCATTCCAATGACTCTCAAGTGGTTTGGAAATTTATTGACTTAGCACACTAACTATATTAGCCAAATCTGGTCTAGTAGTGGTTAAGTAGATTAAGCTCCCAACCAGCTGTATATAAAGTGTCGCATCTACCTCTTTAGAGCCATCCTCACTCTGAAGTTTAATGTTCTGTTGTAGTGGTACTGTTGCATCCTTACACTGATCCATCCTAAATCTTTCCAGTAGACCTCTGACATACTTACCCTGGGATAGAAAAGTTTGTCCTAAATCTCTCCAGATCTTAAGACCCAAATAGTATCTTAATTCATCCAGGTCTTTCATTTTGAACACCTGTGACATTTGTTGCTTGATTTCTTTGATTAGAGCAATATCATCACCTGTAATAATTAAATCATCTACATACAAGTAAATAAACACTATGCACCCCTTTTCATCTTTAATGGTATACAGATTAGGGTCGTTTTTACTTCTGTTGTAACCAAGTTGTAAAAAATATGAATTAATCTTTTCATACCAGGACCTGGGTGCTTGTTTTAGTCCATATAGAGCTTTATTTAATCTACAGACTAAATGTTCTTTCCCTTTCTGAACAAACCCCTCAAGTTGCTCTAAATAAATCTGGACCTTTTTCAATTCCCCATTTAAAAATGCATATTTTACATCTAGTTGGTGAATCATCCAATGTTTCTTAGTAGCTAAAGCAATCAACATTCTGATAGTATTTAGTTTAGCTACAGGGGCAAAGGTTTCTTCATAGTCAATGCCTTCTTTTTGTGAATACCCCTTTGCTACCAATCTAGCTTTTAATTTATCTATGGTTCCATCTGCATTCATGTTGGGTTTATACAACCATTTACATCCTATGGTTTGTTTCCCTTCAGGAAGTTCAACCAGCTCCCAAGTGTTGTTTCTGATTATAGATTCATATTATTTTTCCATAGTTGTTATCCATTCACTACATTCATTTGCTTCCTTATAACTAGAAGGTTCAACAACATTCATCATACTAGTTATAAAATAATTTTCCCTATATCTTGCTGGAAACTAAGCTTTCCTACTTGATCGCTTGAGTGGTCGGGTAGCTTCAAGCCTTGTCTGATCATCATTTTCTGGACTTGGCTTGACAGCTACATCATATTCTTTCCCTTCCTACTGGTGCTACTGCTCATTACTGTCACCTGCTTCATCACTTCCTTCTTCCACCAATAAGGGCACGTACCATTCTTCCTTAGCACTCTCATGGCTTCCATCATTAACCTGCTCATGAAACACTATATCTCTGCTCACAAACACTTTATGAGTAGACGGATTAAACAATTTGTAAGCCTTAAATTATGTACAATATCCAACAAAAATACATTTGATGGCCTTTGAGTCAAGTTTCTTTCTATCTTCCTTTGGGATATGAGAAAAGGCTTTGCTGCCAAAAACTCTTAAATGCTTAACTGCAGGCTTATAACCAAATAATGCTTCAAAAGGAGTTTTAAAATCTAAACTTCTTGTTGGACTCCTATTCTTTAGATATATTGTAGTATTAATCGTTTCAGCCCAAAATCCGTTAGAAAGATTCTTACCTTTCAACATACTGTGAGCACACTCCTCAAGGGTTCTGTTCTTCCTCTCTGCAACCCCGTTTTGTTGAGGAGTGTGGGGTACTGTAAACTGCTGTTGTATCCCATTATCTTTGCAGTATTTGAGTATAGAAGCTTTCTTGTACTCTCCCCCTTGATCCAAGTGGAGAATACTGATGCATTTACCTGTGTATTTTTCAACCGTACTTCTGAACTCCTTGAAGTATTCAAAAGTGTTGCTTTTCTTCCTGAGGAAATACACCCAAGTAAATCTAGTAGAGTCATCAATAAACAATAAAAAATAGTATGCACCGCCTAATGATCTTGTCTGCATAGGCCCACATAGATCTGTGTGTACCAACTCAAGTATATCTCTCTTCTTTCTATCAGGATTCATAGGAAATTCATCTCTGTGCAACTTTCCCAGTGCACATGCATCACAATCAATATGAGCAAATTTTAAAACAGGAAGACCTTCGACCATACCTCTTTTCTATAAAAGAAAAAAATCATTGAAGTTAATATGGTTGAACCTCTGGTGCCATAAATCCACTGTAGTCATGGTAGATGATGCCAATGCTTGATGTGGTGCACTTTTGACATTTAACTTGTACAATCCTCCCACATGAATACCTGATGCAATAGGCTTCATAGAATCCAACAGGTCTTTAATGACACAATATGATTTATAAAACTCTACCTTGAGATTCTGATCAGTCATAGTAGAAACAAAGATCAGATTCTTTTTTATCTCGGGTACATACATAACATTATGGATATGTCTAATATTTCCATCAGACAAAACAATAGGTATATTACCATAACCTTTGATTTGGTACCCTCTATCATTGCCAAGATAGATGTTTTCTCCACTGTTGGTCTCTAACCTTCATCAAACTTATTTTTCATACAATATCTGGCTATATGGCCAGTTCTACCACAATAAAAACATTTGGTCACAGTCATTTCTATTGAAAGACGTACCTTGAGGTGAGGGCATCTTTCTCTGTGGGGCTGCGTTGCTCTTCTGTGCTGGATTTGGCTTTCCTCTGAAGGGCTTCTTCTTTGCCATTAAGGCCAGATCTGAACTCTGGGGTTTATGAGTGAGTCGCCTTTCCTCCTCTTGCATGAGGATCCCTATCAATTCTTCAAACACAGGGGCTTTTTCTCTTGCATTCAAGCCAGTGATGAACATTTGATACTCGTCAGTCATACCATTCATGGTAATCGTGACCAGATCTGTATCTGACATAACTTCACCGATATCTCCTAGCTTGTTCTTGAGCTCCTTGATCTGCGAAATGAATGCTACAACTGTCTCATTCTCCTCCATCTTGATGGAGAGAATCTTGCTCTTCAAGAACAACAATCGATTGGTGTTCTTTACCTCATAGATATCCTTGAGTGTCTTCCAGATCTCTGGTGCAGTCTTGCAATCATAGATATGGGGGATAATGCAATCTTTAACTAACAATTTTAGGAGTATTCTCACCTTAATCTCCAACTTGTCCCAGTCTTGGATTGTTGTTGTTGTTCCTCCTGCAATGAGGTTTGGCTTCACCTCATCATTGTTCAAAATCGTCCATGCATTGTGTCCCTCAAGTAGGATTTGCAGCCAGAATTTCCAACCAAAGTAATTGGATCCATCCAGCTTGTTGTTTTCATTGAGGTAAGCTTCTGCTACTTGATTATTCATCTTGAATGAATAAAAGAATTCAACCCCAATAATTAAAAAAAAAAACCTGATCTTCTTAAAAAATAAATTGCTAAATTCCAGATCCACAAAAAAAAAACTAAGCCCAAATCCAAGACAAAAAGAGGCCAGATCTCCCTTTTTTCAACTGCCCCCCTTTTTCAAGTGAAGAACGCCTCTTTTTCTTTAATTCAAGAACTTGAATTCTTTAATAAAGAATTTAAATTAAAAACTTTAAACAAAAACCCATATTCCTTCTTTAAGAATAATCACCCCTTTCCTTTTTAAAAGGATTACATGAATTCTTTCCTTTTAAAAAAACTTACCCCTTTTAAGAAGAGCCACAGAGTGCTGGCCTCGACCATGGATTCAATCTCGCAGCGATCCAGCAGTGGCTTCCTCTCGCGGGAAATCAACTATAGTACTCCTCCACGTTTCCGCTATGCAGGTCTCCTCCATGCCGCGCCCACATTCATTAAAGTTTTTATCAACAAATCATTAAAGTAGCAAATTATCACTCGCAGCGCCCACAACAGTCTTACTCCACAGATCAACAACTTACTCCCCAGATCAACAACTTACTCCCTAGATTCAGATCCAACACGCTACCTCTGCTTGATGCACACTGTTGGGCATGGAATCCCCCCGAGGCATGTTTTGGGGCTCAAAGCCCATGTTTTGACTGAATGATGTTGTAAAGACCCGTGAATTATGGGCATGGAAGTATGTTAGAGTCATAGGGTTGTCCGCCTTAGTTTTGGATGCAATGTCGGTCTACCCATGGTCCGCGGACCATGGGATTGTATAAATAGAGCAAGGCTCTAAGTGTAAAATATAACAAAGGAAGAGAGAAGTAAGAAGATAGAGTCTAAGGGGCTAAGTGTGTCTTGGGTCGTAGAGTAGGAGAAGGCTCTGCAGCTGAGTGCGCAGAGGCCTAGTAGTCCGCAGCTGAGTGCACAGACCCCTATAGCTGAGTGCACAGGGTAGAGTCGAGTTTGTAACTGAAGAAGAGATTAATAAAGAAAGGTTGTGTTACTTATTAGTGTATTTGTTCTTGGATTAATGCATGGTTGATGTAAATTGCAAATATATTGTTTGTTAAATGTGACTTAACGCATACAAATAAGATAAATTAATCAAATAACAGTAGAATACTAGTAAGGACTTGGGTAACAACAACGCTCGACCCCCGAGTAGGGCTGTGTGAAAGCAGCTGTTTTGGCTGCGAGGTATGGAATAGTGTTCGTAGTGACATGCGCGCAGGGTCTAACTGTGGACCACTTGAACTCTTCAGACATCTACAGGGTGCGGAAACCTGGTTCTAGCACCCTCCCATACTACTTCGGGTGAGACCTCAGTCCGCGCTCCGTGGAATGTTGCCGAAAGGGCAAGTAGTATCGGGATTTGTTTGGCTAAATCACCTCTGAACCTGGGTCAGGCCCCAATAAGCCAACA
This sequence comes from Pinus tabuliformis, assembly GCA_031772625.1. Lineage (NCBI taxonomy): Eukaryota > Viridiplantae > Streptophyta > Pinopsida > Pinales > Pinaceae > Pinus > Pinus tabuliformis. The sequence goes on along the minus strand of CM062816.1, from coordinate 1,758,923,170 downwards.
AATGGTTCCGTTGCTAGGACCAGGATTTTCATAAGGGATGTCTGATGTCGTATCACTAGAATCCAACAAAGAAAGAAATTGAAGAGTGGTTGGACAGAAAGATTCACAAGTTCATGGTGCAGGAAAATAGGAATCTGTGAGTATTGAAGGAACAGTGGTTAGAGCGCTACCTATATACGGAAATCTAAGAAATTTTCTTTGCATCCTTCCCCTCTGAGTTGTAGGAGTGGATCGTGAAGCTAGCAGACAGTCAAGCAAGGTGCAAGATCAACAAACTTATTGCATGGACCCCAGGGTTGGTGTGCAGACTAGAAGCATCAGGAGATAAGATCGCGCGCACTGTGGACCATTGGCTCGATCGAATTATAGGAGGGTTTATCATCAAATTTGTGGTAGACACGTCAGTCAGCTACAACGAGGTGGAATGACGCTTCCTCAAGGGACCGCGAGGTAAGTACATTAAATCCTTGAACACTTGGATTAAAATGCTATTGTGTGAAAAGCAGGTTATGCGAATAGATTGATGTTTGGGGCTATGCGAAGTGGGAGGATCTACATAAAAAAAATAGTGAAGAATTAGAGACTAGTCCTTTGATTTCACCTCTGTGAGAAAGCGAGGAAGAGCTTGTGACAGTTTCACCGAGAAGCGCGATCAGTCTGATAAGGTAGCAAATTCCACGCATACCACCCCCACCTACAACTCCACCTGTTTCAGCATCTTCAACCCCATCTTCGCCCATACCACCTTCACCACCACCACAGTTCAATATGGCAAGCGCAATAAAGTTGACAGTATACAAAGGAGTAGGGAACAAAGATTCGGACCAATTCTGGTTCGTAGTAAAGGTTGTATGGGAAGTGAAAGGAGTCACAGATGATAATATCAAGAAGGAAACACTGGTTAGCGCCTTGCAAGATCGTGCACTGATGTGGTACATTAAGCACTCCAATGACATTCCAAACGCAGGGATCATGGATATCCAAGCTGCGCTAAATAGGGAATTTAGCAGACCAAAATCAAAGACAAAGTCGATTATCGGGTTTAAGGAAATCGTGATGCTTCTAGGTGAGACCCCATGGGAGCTAGATCAGAGACTGAAATGTATGATTCGTGAAGGCAACATGACCTTGATAGATGGGAAACACCGCGCATGGTCTGTAGTGTCACTAATGCCGCATCTAAGGACTACGTTGTCACAACAAAAGCTATCAATTCAGGCCGAGGCTTTAGAGATCACAATGAGACTACACGAGACCCCGATACAAGATCCTAATTTGGGAGTCCAACAAATCCATGCGTAGTTGAGGAATTTGTGTCTTGAGATGCAGAGCCCGAAATAAGACAAGACAGCTCATGCAAGGAGGTATGGTGCATAAAGTGCAAAGGCCAGGGACATGACAAGGACCATTGTCCATTCTTCGCGAACTACCTAGTGGGAGGAGGGCCAATGCCATTAAGACTAGAGGCACAAGCAGGTCCAAGTGTAGTGCCTGCGTTATGGTGTGCGATTTGTCAGATAGGAGGGAAGCATGCTACAAATAACTATCATCTATTACAGAAGCATACACAGATGTCCCAGCAGTAATTCTATAATTTAAGTAGGTCAGTAGGCCATGATGAGTGTACTTGTAGAAGTTATGAGCTGATGATGGGTCAGACTCCTACCTACAGAGTTCAGAACAACACATGAGCCCTCGACCAAAATGCAGGGATGGCGTGCACTGGATTTCAAGGGCGCGGATGAGGTCAAGGTGGAATGGGACCAGGAAGGGGTCGTGGACAACTGATCTGTTACGATTGCAGAGGGTCAGGGAATTATGCCCGCAATTGTACAAATATAACGACAACATCATGTTTATATTGTACCTAGTTTGATCATGAGACGAAGGACTTCCCCACACTGATAGCGAGGTTACACGATAAAGGAATACTCCAGCCTCCCCCGACTTAGAACTTGCAAATGATGTGGTCTGAGCCGTGCGAGGAGGACCCGAATGTAAACATCGTGCTCCGAAGTGGTATTACAACAGGAGATGACAAAGGTAAGTAGCCAAAAGAGAGTGCTTAGGTTCTGAATGCTCTAACAAAGGAACCAAAGTTTGATTTGGAGCGCGCGAAGGAGACATTCATGGAAGCTAAGAAGAGCTTCACGGAGGCCTCCAGTTTAGGTAGTAATGACAAAATAACACCATAGATGGACTCATCAATGCTTACTACCTTTCTAGAGACATGCATGAAGCTGCTACACGACATCAAGGCTATGAAGGGACTGCAAGAACTCATCACTAGATGTGCTGGATTAGGGGAACCACGTGTAGTCTAGAAGATTGGGAAGCACACAACACGAACAGGAAGGGAGATGAGATTGACTGCGCAAATCGAAGAATATGAAATGGATCAAGTGATTCTGGATTTAGGATCAGACGTGAATGTTCTGCCAAAGCAGACATGGGAGCGCATGGGCAGGCCTGCATTGCAATGGTATCCTATTCAATTGCGAATGGCAAACCAGCAAAAGATCCTACCGATGGGAAGATTGCAGGGAATATTGGAAGATATCGAAGGTGCGAGCGTGCTTGTAGATTTCGAAGTGATAGAGATTGTGGATGATAGCAATCTCTATCTTGTGCTACTGGGGATAGATTGGGCCACTAACATGAATGCAGTAATAAATATAAAGAAGCATAAGATGATTTTTGAGAAAAATTCATTACGCATAGTGGTACCTTTAGACCCTATGGAAGGATTGCGCTACATAGAACCAGTGCGCGACAATGATCTAGACTGTATCTACAAGATAACCGCTCGGAAACACGATTGGGTGAATCCTACAGTGGATGGCAGGATTTCGTGGGAGTGAGAAAGCTCCTAACATTAGATTCAGACGAAGAAATGGAACGATGGTAGAATCGGTTACACGAGGTAACCACACTTAATTGCAACATGATGATAAATTCAATACATTGTGTAGCAAAAGAGGCAAGGGATCTGCCTATGTATGATGGGTTGACAGCGGTGGATGATTTCCTGAACAAATTTGAAAGAGAAGTGCCAGAACAACAGCGTTTCGACACTCTGAGATGGGCACTATGTGCAATGCCCGCATGATGGTGAGGTACGCATCAAAGAAGTTTTGAGAACTAGCACGATTGTAGAAGAATGATGCTCATATGGTTTGGAAAGCCTCAGACGTGGATGAAAGCCAGCTATGATGGACAAAACAGTCTACAAGCCCACCTCTCCAGATGGGTACAAGCATATGGTACGTAACCTGCACGAATGCACACCATCCTTGTGATAGGAACCAGGACCAATAAGCAGGAGCGGGCAAGACGAGGGTGTGAACGACGAAGTATGATAATACCAAGCACACCAAAGATTATCCATGGGGTAGCCTTTGACAAGGTGTGCGAAGTGTTGAACACGGTCCACCATGTGAGATGCACTGACTGGGACCTATGGGTACCAGCGGTTCTATAGGCTTATAGGACCATGTACAAAACCATGACCGTGCGAGGACTTCCGAAGCTGAAGTATGAAGCAAGGGTTGTAATCTCAATAGAGCACGCGAAGCCTAGTCTGCACATAATAGCACCCATAGATACGACGGTTCGCGAAGCCCAGAACAAAGGAATCACATAGCCACAAGAAACAAAACACATTGGACTTGAGGAAGAAATCCGACGGGGAAACTTTAGACTCCGCGAACTTGAAAAATAAAGGGTACGATTAAGGAAGAAAAGTGCTATGATGGACGCGGAGGTCAAGAGGTTGGAAGACGAGATACAGGAAGCGTTTCTCATTGAAAAAAATAGGATGGTAAGGCAAGGTGCGTACGATCATACTGACAAGTTTGAGAACTATTGCCACGAATTGGTTAGTCTACTGCCTTGGCTTGGACCGCATATCGCCAAACGTAGTGACCATGGTAGCACGTTGCAAGTAGTAAAGTGCGCGATGTCGACCACAATAATTGAAGGTGGGGATTCTCCTTGAACCATGGTGGATGATGGGATGGATCCCCACACAGGTGGTACAACCACCTGACTAGCCACGGGAAGGACAGTCTTAGCACTCCAGGCAGTTGAAAGGAAGCGCGGGACTATAAACTATTCTGCCGAGAAGTTGCATGATATTAGGGATGCATGCAGAAGTAGAGTGTCACAGAGTCTGCAACAGCGCATGGAGGGCTGCGCTGCCGCATGGGTTGGCCGAAATTGGGGGGAACGGTCAGATTCGAATTCAAAAGGCACTATAAAACACAAAGGGCTACCTAGCAAACAACACTTTGTCATTTGAGAACTAAGCGATTGAGCAGAGCACAGAGCATTGAGAGTGTTACACAAAAATATCGTCACCATGATTATTTGCAGTCAGTATGGGTCTATCATCACTTGTACTGTCCTCCTAAGCAAGTCTCAGACCTTAGCTCTTCAAATCAAGCTTTGGAAATGAGAGAAAGACATTAAAAATCAATATAACTCTGGTTCTGCACTTTCTCTCACTATCACCTACGGTCCTGCACCTTCTGTTTACAAAAACTGCGGACCTGCCCGCTCTATCCCTAACGGTGTGGATGTGGACCCCTGTGAAAGTTAAAAGGCGCAAGTTTTATCTTAAAAAACTCACTTTGGGTTAATTCTAGAGGTTTCTAGAAGGAATTTTGACGTGGATTGTTCGCTCTGAGGTGGTTCATGCATCCCAAAAGAGAAGGAGCTAATCCCTTGATGAGAGGAGCTATCCCTTTGAAGGAGGACCTAGTAACCTCCCTCCATTGCACTATAAATACAGGCATTGGGCTGGTTGCTGGGGAGGTTATAAGCTGAACATTTTTTAGGGTAAATGCTGGTGAAATCAAGACTTCCTAGTTGAGCTTAAGAGGAGAGATCACATACCTTTTTGGCTTCATTGGGGAGTGAGTGAAACTTGTCAAAGTAGAGGAGACTTCTTGTTGGACCCTGGGAGGAGCTTGTACAACGTCAAGGCAAAGGTTGTAAAGTTCTTCTTCTTTTGAATTAATACAATCAAACTCATTTTTCTCAACAAGTATCTCATGTTATTTGTTTCATGGACTCCTTGACTTTCATGTTAAATATGTTTTATGATATTGGCTTTTAAGGTGTTATTTAATTTGTTTGCCTTGTTTGTGTTTGTAGATTCGTGACAAAGGAGCTCATTTGGATCAAAGGAGCGAGGGCATCCACAAACTTGTGTTGGACCTAAGGTAGGCCCTAAAAACACTTGTTTGCGATTGTTTATAAAAGCATATTTAGAGAAAGATAGTGTCTAGTTGGTTTGCTTGTCATTAGGTCTTCTTTAGATTCTAGGAAGGTCTATCTTGTCCGCAAGATCGACTCATTCCGTGTGACAAAATGGCGACTCCACTGGGGAATTGATTGTTTTCCTTGTTTTTACTTTGACCTGAGAAACTGTGTTTTTCTTTCTGCTTTTGGCTTGTTGTGTGTAAAATTGGGTAGAGTTTGTAGATCCAAGGTTATTTTTTGTTTTTCATAGCTTTGGGAGAGGACCGCACCCTAGCCGTTTGACACAGTGCGTACCTATCTGCATCTTGGCTTTTAGTACAGAGCGGGACCGCACTTGTGTAAACTGTGGGCCTGTGGACCCTGTCAAAATTTTGAAAAACCTAAGAATTCCCCTGTTAGTCAACTTAGTTTTTGTTTAGAAATTGTTATCCACTGCCCAGATCTGCATATAACTTGTCAGAAGCTTTCCTTAGGTTGATTTCGTTAGTGTTAGGGTTTTAGGTGAAATTCCTAGGAGTTTTGCTTGTTGGGTTTGTTTTTCATTTTGGTTGTGTAGTGGCTCTGAGCTTAGAAGCTGTAGGGACTTCAGATCACCTTAGTGTCTACCAGCCTTCTTATGAGTCTGACCATTTATGAAATCTCCCCTTGTTGAGGAATCTGCTTTGAGTTTTCTCTTTACAAAACTTCGAAAAGCTTGTGTTTAAAAGTTTGGATTTTCATTTTCAAAAAGAAAAAAAAATTGGTTGTTCTTGACTTATTTGTGATTCTGCATAAATTGGTCCTTAGCTTACATCTAGCTAAGTAAAACATCCTTAAAAAAGACATCTAGTAGGCTTTGACTTCAAATAGGTTTTTATAATTTATAGATCTCAAAGTTAGTCATTTCCATAGTTTTGAGTGTTTTATAAAAAAATATAAGAAATCTCTTTTCGAAAAAGTTTGTTTTTGTAGTGATTGAGTGCTTTGAAACGAAAAGGGGAAGTTTTTGTGAAATAACTAGTTGTATCGTTTTGAGTGCATTGGAAAGGACAAAAAAAAAACTCTTCTTTTAATTTGTTTGATTGAGAAAGATTTGTGTTTATAAAGTATTTGCATTCTCAAACTATTTCTTAGTTTAGAAGTTCATCGAAGAGAAAAAGATTGTTTAAATCATCTTAGGTGCATTTTTAGTGATTTTGAGTCGAGTCTTCATACCACGAGTTTCGTCTCCACACCTTTTGACTTAAACAAAAACCAATAAAAAATAATGCTTAAAGTAAAATTCATCTAGTAACATTTTTATTTCTAGGGCTCTGATACACCAACTTAGCTTAGGCTAGTGTCTTGGAGTAGGAGAGTAATTAACTCTCCAAGACAGTAAAAACAAAGAAGCAGTTGTATCTTGTGGTAGGGAAGAAATCCAATTGTTGCATTTATTCTCTGGGAAAGCTCCACTTAAAGGAGAAGCACGAGATCGTGTCCGAACCAGTGTGGGAATCAATCCTTCCTCATTGGGAACGACGCCAGATATTCACGTATTAAAAACGGTAAACCTCGGATTAACCATTGTCGAGGAGCCTGGGGTCACTTGTTGGTAAACCTTGGATTATGTCAAGGAGCCTTCAAGGGGATTGAGCTTGCTACTCTGCCCTTGCGTGCGTATCGGATCGTAGACTATTCCCCCAGGTATATTTGTTTCAGTTGGTAACCTTAGTGGCCATATTCTTTAGGACTCTTCCTTAGGTGATAGTGGTGGGAAGATCCCACTGTACCTGGAGCAGACGTCGACTAGACTCACTTGGATTTTCTGGGGGGTTCTCTTCACTCGAGACGGTTAAGTGGAGGAACTTGTGCCAGTCTATTCATTAAGCAGGTTGTCGGGGTAACTGTTCCAACCGCCATTTCTGTATTGAACTCTGCGACGTTGGATTTGATCACCAACTAGTGTTTTCAGTACGGAAAGTTACTGTTTGTGTGTGTTTGATCTCCTAGATTCTTTAGGCGTGTGATTCAAATTTGTTTGTTTCTTTAGAGACTTTAGGTTCTTTTCATTGAGATTTTACTTTGTTTGCGTGTGAAGTAGTTAAAAGTTTTTAACTGTGGCTGAATTACCAAGGCAATCCCGTAGACTTCGGGGCCAATCTCTTGAGTTTGTAAACGTGGCTAAGTTACTGAGGAAGTCCCGTAGACTTCGGGGCCAACCTCCTGAGGAAGTACCGAGCCAGTTTGAAGGCTTGAAAGTCCTCGTAACTCCTAGAGAGAGTAGAGTTGGGTCACCTGAAGAAGGAGAATCTTCTTTGATAGTACATCCTGATTTTCAACCGTTAGTGGCAGATTATAATCCACAATCAGTGTTTGTTTCCGAAGTTACTCGTAGCTTTTCATCTACTAGTGATATAGGTGAGGAACCTGAAATATCCGAGCCTGAAAGTGAATTTGCTACTACTCCGACATCAGGGTTTATTTCTCCAACTTCTAGTGGTCCTGGTTCACCTAGGGTAGAAAGAGTAATCACCCAAGATCTTCCTTCTGGACTTATTGCTATTGAAGAACTTGCTCCGGAAGAAGAAGTAGGCATCCCTATCCTTGAAAATCAACCTATTATTGAGCTAAGGGAGCGTGAATCAATTTTTTACAGTCCACCTAGGAGCCGTTCTTGGTATCTTTCTTTGACTAATTTCTTAGAAAACTCAGGGTTAAGTTTTTCACCACCTCGCGCTCCTTATCACCCAACACCTAGAGGTTTTTATACTCCCGTAGATATGTCAGGACAGTCATCCATGTTTACTCAATTTCCTGAATCCTTTTTGTACGGCGGTCCTTCTGTTCCCTCTGGGTATCAGTCACTTTCTGGTACTTTTTCGGGAGCATCTCCTCAACCCATTGAGCAAGGATTATTAACTGGAAGCAATGGTACTAAGCCGTTGAGTGTAGAAGACATTCTTATGATGTCAGGTTCTATTCCCAATCCTCAACCTCAAGGTGGCCAGTTACCGCTTGGGGGGCAGCCTCAATTCTTGCCTGGGGGGCAACCTCAAGGTACACAATTTGCATCTGGGGGGAAACCTCAAGGAGAGTACATACCTACGGGACAGTACGTTCCTCAAGGTCAACCCCAGACTCAATATGTACCCCAAGGTCAACCCCAGTATCAATTTATACCTCAAGGTCAACCCCAGTATCAGTACATGCCTCAAGGGTATCAACCCCAAGGTCAGTACTCGAACCAAGGTTTCCAACCACCCTCCGGTCAAACGTATGTTCAAGGAACGGGAAATGTACCTTTCAATTATCAATCCTACCCTCAACCCGGTTATGGTCCTCAGTATTCTCAACCTGTTATGGGTCAGTACCCCGGAATAAATATAGTGTGGAATCCATCGCAAACTCAACAGGTGTTGTAGCCAAATGTACAGTTGTCATCTCAAACTGGATAACCCTTAGTTTCTGGTTCATCCCAGCAACCAGTCCAGTCTAACATTCAAACTTCTGTACCTTCGGTAGTTTCTCAGCCTGGGCCTAGTACACCTCGTACTCCGCCTCAAACGACTGCTACAACTGCCGCAACATCTGTTCAATCTACCCCACCTACTTCTGGAGTATCGACAGCTCCGGTTTCTATTGTTCCTATATCTACTCCTCAGACATCTTTACCACCGTCTGGATCTACGATTCAAACTTCGGTTTAGATGCCTGTAGGACAACCTGGTTCAAGTATGGTTGTCACAAGTCAACCACAATTTACTTATCAACCGTACCAGGGACAGTATCAATTCAGTCCTGCTGTGCAGCAGCCAGTCTATCAGTATCAACCGTACCCTGGGTACACTTATCAATAACCTCAACAACCCCAGTACGGTCCAGTTAATCCTGGTTTTCCAGGAGGATACAATATCCCAAATGCAATTCCTATTTCTAGTTATCCTAGGTATCCTCCTCCTGGGGTTGGTCTCATGACCCAGAGTTTTAGGGATCCTAATTGGCAGTTACCGTTTATCGCAACTTTGGACTTGCCTGACTTGTCGCGCCTAACGAACGATCCCATTAATTATCTTCCGTTTTGGCCGCCAATGCCGAATAAGTTGCCCAGTGACATTCCTAAGTTCGAAGGTAAATCGGGAGGGGACCCGTCGAACCATGTGATGACTTACCACCTCTGGTGTGCGTCTAACTCCATTTCAGATGATTCAATCCATCTTAGACTTTTTCAGCGCACTCTAATTGGTCTTGCAACCAAGTGGTACATTGAGTTACCGCGAGGCACTTTTTATAATTTTAGTCAGTTGGCTACCTCGTTTTTAACTCATTTTCAGTTGCCAGTCCGATATGACAATGGCACGGAATTGTTAACTTCGTTAAAGCAATCGACATCCACTTACATTTCAGATCATATCCATGAGTGGAGACGTCGACGATGTTTAGTGAAGGTATTTATTCCAGATCAGATTTTCGCCGAGTGGTTTGTAAAATCTTTGTTGCCAAAGATCACTAAAGTTATAGCTAAAGCTGGAGTTGTTACTGAGGAGCAAGTAATTGCTCAAGCACAGTACCTTGACTTGGTCTATACTCAGTCAGGTACGTTACACGAGAAAATCCCCGATCTTCCCAAGCAAAATCAAATCGCTGCAGCTCCTTCGGGATCTCATGCCGCCGATGATATGTTTGGCACGGTTAACACTAAAAGTAAGAAGAAATATTCCAAGAATTCTTCTCCTATCATAACCTAGCCTGATTCCCAAACAGGAGATTCTTCTGCAGAGATTTCCGCCGATATTCATGTTGTAGAGTCATCTACAGCCAAATCAAAATCTGGTGGGAATAAGAAAGGAAAGAAGAAGAATAAAACGGACAAAAGTTCAAAGGAGAGACCTGAAAAGGCGGAATCCAATGATGAAAAGCGCAAACCTCGTTATCCTTGTCTCATTTGTGACGATGAACATTTTACAAGAGACTGCCCTCATCATGCAGAGGTTGCGAAGATTGTCAAAGGTTCCTAAACTCCTGCTGTTTTGAAGGATCCTTTTCCAGCTCAAGACAGTAAGATGATAGGTTTGTCCTCGAGTGCCAATGAAGAACCCATATTGATGATGTCCCATGTTAGGATTGCGACTCGATCACAAGATTATGGTAGTAAAAGTCCTGTTGATGGTAAAGAAGCAGAATCTTCTCATTCTAATCCATCAACCTCAGCTCCCGGTTCCGATCCACTACAGATCAAGAAACCTAATCTAGACTTGGTAATCAAACCACCCGCCAAGGGTATACTTCGAAAGTCCACTTTCAATCCACATGCGAGAGAGGCTCAGAATTATAACATTGTTGAGGATTTAGCTGTTTCACCCTCAGAAATGTCGGCTTTGGAAGTGCTGCAATCATGTCCAGCACAACGTAAATTACTTTTGTCGGCGATAGGAGCTGTTGACATTCAGGACTCGAACCTAATAATTTTCGATCTAGAAAATAGTACACCGTGTTTGCCTCATCAAATGGCTTTCCAGATTCCAGTGATAGTAAAAAACAGGCCTATTCATCAGACTGTAATTGATGAGGGAGCCTCAACGTGTATTATGTCGATACAGTGTTGGAGATCGCTTGGTTCTCCTTCGCTAAATCAATCCCCGACGATTCTAAAGGCCTTTGACGGCCGTGGGTTTCATCCTTTTGGCATTCTACAGGATTTGCCTATAGGGGTTGAAGGAAAAACCGTTAGTCTAGATGTGGAGGTGGTTGATGCCCCTCTAGATTACAACCTTCTCTTGGGTCGAAGTTGGTCTTACGCTATGACAGCAATCGTTTCATCGGTATTTCGAGTAATAAAGTTTCCACATAATGGAAAGATCGTAACAATAAACTAGCTGGCTTACTTTTCATCCGACCCAGCCTCTTCTGAGAGTATTCAGCATGTCGGTAAAACGACTATCCCATATAAGGATGTTGGAGTAGGACTAGTTAAAGATGTCGGTTTACTGGGAACTTTTCCTTTTCCTCCAATCAACGCATCGTCCTCATTTGCAACCATTCATATGATTACATCAGACACCATTATTTATGATGATCCTTGGATCATTCCTTCTGAATCTGAGACAGACTCATTTGGTAATGCCATGCCTTTGAGTCCATATGAAATTGCCTATGAAGCCGTGCAGTCATTTGCCGACCCATCTTCAACAGAAAATGACTTCATGAATGTGGTCCGTGAGGAATCACTTTTCACATCAAGCTCAGATTTAATCACGTTTTCTGAACTTTTCACTCTGATGAGCAAATTCGTGAAATCCTATGTGTAGATGATTTACCATTGGAAGATCTCCATCACAGATCTTCGTTTTTACCCGAGAATGATCGTTTTGAAAATGATTTCTCATCAATTTTTACGACTGAATATGTCAAGGAACCTCATAATCCAATGAAATATCCTGATTCAGAGTTAAATTTGGGAAACATCTCTCAAACTATTCCTATTGACATTTTGGTTAAGCTCGGAATTGTTGAGAACATTCATATAGGTGCCTCGTGTACAGATGATAAAATTTAACTATATAAGGCCCTATTTCAAGAATTTCGTGACGTGTTTGCCTGGTCCTATGAGGAAATGCCAGGAATTGATCCCGCGATTGTTATTCATGAGATCAAGACTTACCCGGATGCTAAACCTGTCCGGCAACGTTTGCGTCAGATTCACCCAAGAAAAGCTGCTGCAATTAAAGCAGAAGTTGAAAAATTATTGAAATCAGGTTTCATTTATCTGATCCCATTAACGAGTTGGGTATTGAATATTGTTCCGGTTAACAAAAAACAGGGAACAATAAGAATATGCATCGACTATAGGGACATTAATCTGTCCAAAGGACAATTACCCAACTCCCTATATCGATCAAATCATTGATGATTGTGCCGGCAGCGAAATATTCTCCTTCATGGACAGTTTTTCCGGATACAATCAAATCAATATTCTACCTGTCGCTCAACCAAAAACGACTTTCATTTGTCCATGGGGGACATTTGCTTATTGCAAGTTACCTTTTGGGCTTAAGAATTCCGGAGCAACTTTTCAAAGGGCGATGTCTTATGTGTTTCATGACATCAAGCACATTGTGCAACCGTATCTCGATGACTTGCCTGCTCATTCATTACATCGAGTTGATCACCTCGTCCATTTACGAGCAATCTTTATGAGGTGTATGCATTATCGGATTCGGTTGAACCCACACAAATGTGTCTTCTGTATAGAAATGGGTCGATTGCTGGGATTTGTAGTTTCAAAAGTCGGCATTCGCGTCGATCCCTCAAAGGTCGAAGCTATCATCAAATTGCCTCCTCCTTCGAGTCTTCGCCAACTCCAAAGTTTGCAAGGGAAAGCAAACTTTTTACGACGATTCATTCCTAACTACGCCATGGTTACAAAGGGTTTTACCCGGTTGTTGAAGCAGAATACTCCATTCTATTGGGATGAGATAGCTTAGAAATCTTTTGATGCACTCAAACACGCGTTGAGCCATCCACCGTTATTGCATCCTCCCAACTACAACCAGGGTTACTTCTTGTATCTCGCCGCCTCTCATTCCACCATTGGAATGGTCTTAGTTCAGGAAGATGAATTCAGAACTGAACATGTGATATATTACCTTAGTCAAACTTTAAATCCAACTGAGCTAAAATACTCACATGTGGAGAAATTGGCATTGGCAGCTGTTCAAGCTGTCCAACGTTTTCGTCACTACATTTTACTACGTAAAACTACAGTAATTTCGGATTGCAACCCTATGATCTACATTTTGACCAAGCAATTGCTAGGGGGCAAGTACTCTAAATGGATTTTTATCCTGCAGGAGTTCGACTTGGAATTTGAGAAGTCTAAGTCTAAGAAATCTTTAGTTTTTGCAGAGTTAATGTGTGACTTCCCGCGTGCTGACACGAAAACTATGGCGGAGGAGCCCATTGTGGATGAATCCTTGTTTCTAATCAGCACTTTAGATCCATGGTATGGGGATATCATCGTTTATCTCCAGACCCAATCCTTTCGGCCAGAAATTTCAAGGTTAGAACGTCGAAAAAATTCGATTCCAATCCCAACAATTCAGGATTATTGGAGATACTCTTTATCGCCGTGGGGCGGACTCTGTTTTTCGATGTTGCTTAACTCACGAGGAAGCTGAAAGGGTTCTAAATGTATGTCACTCTGGAGCGTGTGGCAGTCATATGTCTGGGTTTGCCACAGCCCAAAAGATATTGCGCGCTGGCTACTTCTGGCCGTCTTTATTTAAAGATTGTATTACAGCGGTCCGAAAATGCCATAACTGCCAAATTTTTGATCGAAAGATGCTCGCTCCACCTGCTCCTCTCCACCCTATAATTGTCGTTGGTCCTTTTGCCAAATGGGGTATCGATTTTATTACATGTAACCCTCACTCGGGCGGGGGGGATGCGTATATCATCCTTGCGGTAGATTATTTTACCAAGTGGGCTGAGGTGATGCCTACATTTGAGGCAGACGGCAAGACAACTGCAATTTTCGTGTTCAATCATATAATTGCTAGGTTTGGTGTCCCACAAGAAATAATCACTGATCATGGGCACCATTTTCAAAACGTTATGATGACCGAACTTACAGGCCAGCTTGGTTTACGTCACGATAGTTCAACCCCTTATTATCCACAAGCGAATGGTCTGGTTGAATCCATCAACAAAGTTTTAGTTATCATGATCCAACGAATCATTGGGATTCATCGGTCGAATTGGCACAACATGCTATTTTCAGCGCTTTGGGCATACCGAACTTCAGTAAAAACATCAACAGGGTTCACTCCTTTCCAACTAGTCTATGGTTTGGAAGTTGTGTTACCCATTGAATGCGAAATCTCGTCACTGCAAATGGCCATCGAGTTACTTCCAGCCACTTCCGAAGAGGAAAAGCGTTTGTTATACTTGGCTCAATTAGATGAGAATCAACGTGATGCTGCATTGGCGATCGAGACTCACGCAAAACGCATGAAAGCTCAGTATGATCGAAATGTGACCCCTCGAAATTTTTCGGAAGGAGATCTAGTCTTAGTTTACGATCAAGCTAATGATAAATTAGGCGCTGGAAAATTCGTTCCTATGTGGCATGGTCCCTATGTTTTCAAGCGAAAGATAGCCAAAGGGGCCTATGAATTGGTAGACTTTGACGGGGACTCTTTGGGTAAACCCAAAAATGGTCTTTACTTGAAGAGGTATTATGCTTAAAGGATGGGTATGGAGATTTTTAGTTAGGATAGTTTTTCTTTCTAGCTGGTGTGTTTTAGTTTAAACAGTGTGTTCTTAGAGAGTGTTTTTTCATCATTATTCCTGCTTATCTCGGTTTTACTCTTCATATTGCAGATGTCGATGCCTCTCCAAACATACATTGGTTTTGCTGATGGTGCTTGTCGTAATACACGGAACATCTCTTCTGCAGTTTGGGTTATCTATTCACCCTCTAGCGAGTTAGTATCTATGCATGGGGTAACCTCGGTCAAACAACGAACAACATTGCCGAATATAGTGCAGTGATTGAGTTATTATCTGAATCTATTTCATTTGGGATTCAGAGTTTGATAGTGAGGTTAGATTCTGAACTCGTTGTATTACAGATTAATAGAGTGTATGCCATTAGAAATCCAGTGTTATTAAGATTATTTTTGAGAGTGCGTCTCTTGGAACGTGAATTTGATTATATTGAATATCAGCATATTCCAAGATCTTTAAATACATTAGCAGATGCAATTGCTTCTCGAATGTTAAATAGACATTTGCAATAATCATACATGTAAATTTAAAACCATTCCATAACATGATTTACAAGATAAGCCGATAATAATGATATATATATAGGAGTGTGTCAAAAAATACATCGTCCTCGATCATAGGTTGAAAAACACCTTATGATCGGCAAAAATGATAAGTACAAAAAACAGAAATATCACATGTGCCCACAAAAGGCGATCATGCTATCACTGGTGATGATCTCTATAAGAAACCACTGCACGCGCAACCTTGCAAAGGAACCTCCTAAAAGGTCACGGGACCCCAATCACATAGCGTTGAAGTCGACGAGGAATGTCATCTATAGTGGTCTCCGGAATATCTCCTGTCAAGTGCACGAGATGACCCTCCAACTCGGCCAAAACCTCTGGTGATTCGTCCTGTGGGGCTGGCGCGGGTGCAACTAGTTGCTTCCTCTCGTAAGGCCAGAGAGCGGCTGGTCGCTGTGGACCCACATCTGCATTTGAAACTTTTGCTATCAGTTTTGAGACGATGGAAAAATAATAAAAAAAATTTTAAATAGGAAAAATGTTGAAAATGATTTTACCTGAATCATCCCACTGCTCTCCTGGTGGAAGAACCATGTCTGGGTCACCACAAAAATCTATCCCAGCGTAAGGGAAGTCCTGAATAGAAAAGACCTGGTTTTCCAGCCATTGGAAATACTCAGGTTTGAATCAAGCAACCTCTGTCCTCTCATCCGGGTGACGGGCCATAACTACGACCCATCGCATCAGTTTGGGCTCTCGAGGAAACCCAGCTCCAATAGTAAGGTGCTGAAGAATCAGCATAGGAACCCTCTCCAGGCAAAAACTCACAACCAAAGCCCCACAACCAAAGGTCTTTAGTCGTCTGTTCTTGTCCTTGGTCAGTTGGCCTTTCACATTGGCCAACATGGCATCGCACTAGTTGAAGATGGTGCCTCGGAAGCAATCAACTGCCATACGCATCTGGGATCCGGTGGCAATATGTAATGCGGCAGCCCTGCAAATTCTGGTGACAGTAAATGCAATCACCATGAGTTCAGGACAGGATATGGTCTTTATGTCTATCCCTTTGTCTCTAGCCTGGTTGTTGCAGTACTCTAGCCTGAGGCTATCGACAGACTGGCCACCTGCCCTAGCCCCAAACAGAGTCAAGTCTTCACCTCTCTTAGGCAAACCAGTCAATAAATATATGTCTGCCAGCTCGATTTCGAGCTGGTGGTCGCCAATGACGAAGCACTGGTCCTGTATGCTCCATCTGTCAACCAACCACTGTAAGAAATCCACCTGAGCCCTCATGCCAGGAATGGCCCAGAATTCGTACAAGCCGCACGCCCTCAAAGCATCAAGTGAAGGCTGATGATTCCATGTGGTAGCATCCACGTCCTCATGCTCTCGTTCACGCCAATCTAGCATGATGTACTCTCAGCATCAAGCATAAGGATAAATTAAATTGCTAGAAATTATTTTGATTGGTCCATTTTTGAGAATTTTTTGGTTAAAAACCCTTGCGACGGGGACCGCACCCTCCGAGTTAGACACAGTGTGTGGGACCGCACTTTGTCTACATGGAAGGTGTGGACCCCGAGCTTTTTACCAATGGAGAAAAAGTCGGGGTCCGCAGGCCAGCAGTGGTAAATCTGCAGGCCCCCGCGCGTGGGTTTTATGCCTAAAAACCCTCCCAAAAATGAAATAAATGACTAAAACAAAAATTGAAACGGTTAAAAATGAAGAGTAGGATGATGTGGATTACTTGGAGAAGACGGCGTTCAATTCCGACGGTTGGATTTTCCGCAATATTCACGGGAAGTTTTCTGAGCAAAAGCACTATTTTCTCACCCAAACTCAAATGGTAAAAATGAATTGACGAAGGCCCTTTTTATAAGTTTTTTGAGTAAATAAATTGCAAATTTGTTTATGTTTCACTTTGGAAAGGTATTTTTGCAACATTTTTATCCATTTCAAATAGGTATGAGTAATGTTTTTGTTTTTGTGCAGGATAACGGATTATTCAGGTGAAATCTATCATTTTCGATGAAAAAACATTTAGAGTCACCTTTAAGCTCTTTTCTGACTCCTGAAACATGAAAATATTGCCGATTGTTTCTTTTAAACTCGTTAAAACGGAATTAAAAGACGGTCCACTTACAGCTCTTTTCCGACCGTAAAAACATGAAAATATTGCCGGATTTTTGTTGTTTCAAATTCGATATTGGTTATAAAACGACGTGTCGTTGATCGCTTTTTTACTTTTTCAGATCAAGGGCACTAATGACAAAAAGTACTCCTTGGTCGTAAAAGATCAAGCGGTACTCTCAAGTATTATTTTATACTTTTTAGGCTTGGGAGACACAAATTTACGAAAAAGGTCAACCCTGGAGTCTTCTTAAGCTTTTTCAGACTCTCTAAAATTGAAAAACACCGAGTTTCTCCTATACTGGACTCGTTAAAGTCTCACAGTAAAGGACCTGTTCAATTACAAACAGGAACGAACCACTCCTTCTTAGGGTTCGAATTTAAACTAAGTTGGACTCATCCGAAGGATGAGCTTATAATCAAGCAAATGTTATCCTCCTCAAGCTTGTCAAAAATAAAGAGGTACTTGCCAGAAATGGTGGGGGAAAAGAGAGAAAAATGAGCCTGTTTGTCATACTTTGTAACCACTCTTGAACACGACACTTTTATTCACCTGGGTTGGGAAATCCTTTGCCTAACAGTTGATCAAACCACATTGAAAGTCTTCAGCTGGTTTCTGGGTATTAACTTTGGGTCAATTGTCACCAAACCATCTGTCGTGTCGTTATGTGTTCAAGAGGTCACTGCCAATAAGCCATTCATCTGCAAAATATCTGTCATCCATCTTGACCATCCCTGAGTCAGTCCTTGCAACTAAATTTCTTCAACTTGATCTATGATTTCGTGTTGTGGGTCTGCCTACGACGGATCGCTTTCTATCGACATCAGCTCATTATCTAGAAAGATGATCTAGAAATCGTCAGTACCTTGAGATCTGCATGCCTCAATGGCAGGTTTCTTGCCTTTGATGACAATTTGCATCATTGAATTTCGATCAAAGGATTCCGTGACATGTTCAACATAAACACATTTATTCACATCTCATGGATTGTACTGGGTACTTTGAGAGCCATTGACATCACTGGTGGTTTCTCTCACACTTGTTAACAGTTTACATCATTGACTGGTAATCAAGTGGTTTCTACCATGTTCGACATCAACACATTGATTCACATGGATAGAATCGTACTGTTTCGGGAATTAGAAATGAAGACCCTGGATCTAGTTTCCACAATCCAGGCTGCGAGGAATTTTGTATTCATTATATAATGGACTATTCATAAACAGATGGTTGCATCAATACTGTGTCCACCTGAGTCTATATTTGTGATGTTTTACAAGATCATTCCTATATCAGAGCAGTAGTTAGTTTTTCTAGTCAGTTTTAATCTGAGTATGGGAATGCCTACCTCAGCAATGATATGATCTCATATATATATCTTGCATTGAATGTTTTTACAGGTTCCAACCGGGCTCTCCACAAGATGATCCTCGAAATGATAAAGTACTTCACTCTTCCTAAATGATCAATGAAATCCTCATCTACTACAGACTTCGCACTTTAGGGGGCAATCTATTACACAAAAATATCGTCACCATGATTATTTGCAGTCAGTATGGGTCTATCATCACTTGTGTTGTCCTCCTAAGCAAGTCTCAGACCTCAGCTCTTCAAATCAAGCTTTGGAAATGACAAAAAGACATTAAAAATCAATATAAATCTGGTTTCGCACTTTCTCTCACTATCACCTGCGGTCCCGCACCTTCTGTTTACAAAAACTGCGGACCTGCCCGCTCTGTCCCTAACGGTGTGGATGCGGACCCCTGTGAAAGTTAAAAGGCGCAAGTTTTATCTTAAAAAACTCACTTTGGGTTAATTCTAGAGGTTTCTAGAAGGAATTTTGACGTGGATTGTTCGCTCTGAGGTGGTTCATGCATCCCAAAAGAGAAGGAGCTAATCCCTTGATGAGAGGAGCTATCCCTTTGAAGGAGGGCTTTATCCCTTTGAAGGAGGACCTAGTAACCTCCCTCCATTGCACTATAAATACAGGCATTGGGCTGGTTGCTGGGGAGGTTAGAAGCTGAACATTTTTGAGGGTAAATGCTGGTGAAATCAAGACTTCCTAGTTGAGCTTAAGAGGAGAGATCACATACCTTTTTGGCTTCATTGGGGAGTGAGTGAAACTTGTCAAAGTAGAGGAGACTTCTTGTTGGACCCTGGGAGGAGCTTGTACAGTGTCAAGGCAAAGGTTGTAAAGTTCTTCTTCTTTTGAATTAATATAATCAAACTCATTTTTCTCAACAAGTATCTCATGTTATTTGTTTCATGGAATCTGTTAGCGCTCGAATTTGCCTCAGGCTGAAGAAGGCGAAACTCAAGGTAACATCAAACCACTTAGCCTCGTAGCTAGCCCTACGAGGACAGGAGAGGGCTCTCTCCGGTCTATCTCAGCAAAAAGTTTTCTAAAAGGGGCTGAGATGACTTTAAAAGAAACTGATTTTAGGCTAGTAAATTGATAGAAAAAGGGGTTTTAATGGATGATGGGGTTTTCTGGGCTGCATGGGGCAAAGAAACAGCTTGAACAGAGAAATATAATCAAAAACACAGATTATCTCCTGAGGCAAGGTAGGCAAGAAATTTAACATCAAATTGAGATTAAATGGAATGGCAAGACTGCTGAGGAGCTGACAAGGGCATAGAGGATGAATCCTTGTCAAACAGAAGAAAACATTAAATATGAACAAACTTATAGGCAGAGCATAAAATATTATGAATTCTACCTAAACACTTCATTTGTTCAATTGGAAATGATCATGAAATGAAATGAAAACATAACAGGTTACATATGAAACAGAAGGAAAACTTATGCTAAATTGTCATACCACAGGAATCTCAGGGGTCAGAGCTGTATTTTTCATTAAAATCTCTGTCAAAGACTGTACAATAAAAGCTCTCTGTTCTCCACCAGCTCTCAGAACTCTCTTCCCCCTCCTTTTTACAAATGTTTTTTAATACATTAAATAAGACTGTTGTAGGAGAAAACAGATCAACCCAAAAAACCTGGGCGTTGTTTCACCTGAAGTTACATAAATAGAACAAAGAACAACTTTTTCCTCGAAATTCTCTAATGACTAACCAAAAAGACTAAAAATTGGAGCGCAGACCCCATTGTATGACTAACTGAGGTTATAGATAAGAATACGAATCCTATCCTTCTGGTGACAGATATCTTTGTTTATTTTTGGCTGAAGTGAAGAGCCAAGTGTCAAATTCTTCTCTCCTCCAAGGCTGCACTACATGTAATATGGTATTCTCAATGGAACCGTTACGTCTTTCTTGGTCTGGATGATGTTACACGGGGTCTTCACATCGCATATCACTCTGGAAAATGGCTTTCGCAACACAAGTTCGATTTCCGGCTTCATATTTATCAATTTACTACTGAATTCCTGGTGATAAATAGAGCTAGTAAGACCTGCAAATTCCAAGCTCTTAGGGAAAAGGGTACATCAGCCATGCATAGAATATTTGATTGCAAGTGATCAATTCTACTTTGGTTGGGGTGTGTTGGCGAATTTCCAAGTCGTTTTATACATGCTCTCAGGATATCTCAATCCTACAACCTCATGTTCTGGAACAGCTGCAACAATCTCATTCAGTTCTTGCTGTGACAAGCTAACCCATAAAGATGCAATATTTTCATCCAAATTTTTTACTTTACTTGTTCCTGGAATAGGAGCAACGTCACTTCCTTGATGAAGCACCCATGCGAGGGCCAATTGCGCGGGTGTGTACCCATGCTTTCTTAGCTAGAGCAGAAACTCGTTCAAATAATACTTCTTCTCGCAATTCTCTCCGTGAAACCGAGGTTGCCGAACCAGTCTACTATCACCCTCATGTAAGTTTTCAACAACTGCTTTTCCAGCAAAAAATCCACGTCCAAGAGGACTATAAGGTATAATGCCTATTCCCAAATCCCTGCAAGTAGGAATGATATCATCCTCCACATCACGGGTCCACAAAGACCATTCTAATTGAACAGCTGTAATGGGATGTACAGCATTAGCTCGTCTAATGGTGTCCACACTAGCTTCAGAGAGCCCAATATATTTGACTTTTCCTTCTTGCACAAGCTTCTTGAGTTCTCCCACAGTTTCTTCTATTGGAACTGTAGTATCCACACGATGTTGGTAGTAAAGATCAATATAATCCACATCAAGGCGCTTCAGGCTGTCTTCACAAGCTTTGCGTACATACTCTGCTGAGCTTTTAACACGAAAAACAACATTGCCAAACTTAGTGACCAGCTGAACTTTCTCACGGGGCAAACCTTTCAAAGCCTTGCCAACTTGGACTTCATTTGTGAAAGGCCCATACATATCTGCAGTGTCAAAAAAAGTGATGCCTCTGTTGAAAGCATGATGAATCAAAGAAATTCCATCTTCCTCGGCAATAGGGGTGCCATAGGCAAATGAAAACCCCATACATCCTAAGCCAAGTTTGGAAACCTCGAATCCTTGGGTACCGAGTTTAATGCATGGGATGGACGCCATTTCTAAAAGCTTGGGTCGATTCTGCCTGAAGAAATATATGAACTCGTACAGTCGTAGATACCCTTGCAGTGCTTCCAAACTTCCTTCTATACAGTTTCTGACCTGTTCTGTTTTGATAAATGCAAGTCTTGCTTATCTAACTGGAGTGTCCACAGATTTGGCTCAGCATTTGATACAGGGCAGGCAGTGAAAAGAGTAGATTGGTCCCTTGAAAGCCTGTTGAATAAGAGATGACAGGTGGCATATTCTCTGTAGGTTTCCTATCAGAGAGATGCTTCTTGTGCTTGCCTTCAGGTTGCTTGTGATTTGTCTGCTTTCTGTATGAATTAGCCTTGTCCAATTGCTTGAAACGAGTGTCTTCCATTTGAGACTTTGATGTTCCTTCTGTCCTCCCACTATTCTCCAATCGTTGTTCTTCCAATGAGCATTTGTTCTCATTTAGTGCATGCTGTTGTGATCGTTCGATGTGCCCAGAAGACTGTTGTTCAAAAGGCTTGTCTACATTTGAGATACTATCGTCCTTCTTACAGTCAATGATCTTTGAATCACCTTCCTCACATGAGGCCAGTATAGGAGGATTATCACAAGGCATAAATTCCACCTCTAGTTCATCTTGCTATGATTTACCTTTAAGTGCTCTTGAATCTAGGCTTGACGAGGCCATTCCCTGTTGAACAGTCCCCTGAGGGCTATTATCAACACAAGCAGAGGAAGATGAGACCCATAGTAAATCATCCATGCTGCTATTCATTGCATGTCCCATTGTTGATTCACAGTTTCTAAGAAGTCTGTCAACATCTTCAAAGTTACCAATGTTGGCCCAACCATACTCCAGCGGGCTGCAAAGCATTTTTATTCCCTACAGGCTTTTGTTCTGTACTTTTAGATAGAACATTGAGAGACTTTTTCCTATAATCACCTTTCACCATCCAAGTACCTTCTTGTGCATCTTCAGGAGCAGGCACAATATGGTCATCACTCTCCTCAAATCCATCCCAAACCACATCATCAAACAAACTTGATAATTTCTTCTTCAAAACAGGGTTTTGAAGAAGAATCAATTGACTGACAAGACGGAGTCTAACATCGGCTCCACTAGGGATGGCAGCTGCCGCTTTTTGGAGGTGCCAAGAACCGCAGAGCTTTGGGAGAGCAGACAGTGCCTCCGTCCATTGGGCAATGGAGTCATCATTCCAACAAATCGACACAACTGAATACTCAACTTATTAACTGAAAACTGACTGAATTGATTGAAACACTGACTCGGAAAACTTCAAACTAACACAACTGAATTGATTGAAACTGGAACAAAATGCTGCCTTTTGGCTGCTTATTTATTTACAACATCTACCCTAATCTGCTGTACAAACAATAGATCAGGTAATACTAAAATGCCAGATTAACCATTCAAGTAAACCTGAGAATGATGCCGCTCGAGAATGCTTCTGCCAGGACACAGATGTAATTGCTGGCAACCCTTCATGCACGTAATGAGCCTGGTCACGTAAAAGACAGCCTGATCTATCAATCAAACTGAAAAACATTTCCATGTATGTTGCCATTGGATCGCGGAAGCCGGACTCTGTTGGCTGCCCCAACTCTGCAATACATACTTCCAGCTGCACATTGTCAATGTAAACATCTGTAGGCAAGTCTATGATTTCTTGTTGCGAAGGAGGAAGGATTTCCAAGAACTTTTTAGGGTCTTGGAAATCATATGACTGGATCTGCTCATCTAAACATTGAATCTCCTTTTCAAGTTTTTCAACAATTAACTCACAGGCACCAGTTTTAGTTTCAAGATGAAACTTCGGAGATTTCAAACATTGAAAGAAGGCACTGAAAAATTCTTCATTAATTTCAATATCCACTAACCACTCTCTAACTTCGTTTAGAGCTTCACAAAGTGCAGGGTTTGCCACATACCCCACCATTGCATGAACGGATCAGCATGCACTGGACTGTCTGGATCGATTTGGAGTCGCCAGGTGAATGGTTCAGCCTGCATATGTGTCTGACTGCTGTCCACCATCAGCATCAGATCTGCAATTTGATTTCATGTACTGGGACAAGACAATCAACAAGTCGAATGTTCTCCCCAGTATGGTCGCCAATATGTTAGCGCTCGAATTTGCCTCAGGCTGAAGAAGGCGAAACTCAAGGTAACATCAAACCACTTAGCCTCGTAGCTAGCCCTACGAGGACAGGAGAGGGCTCTCTCCGGTCTATCTCAGAAAAAAGTTTTCTAAAAGGGGCTGAGATGACTTTAAAAGAAACTGATTTTAGGCTAGTAAATTGATAGAAAAAGGGGTTTTAATGGAGTATGGGGTTTTCTGGGCTGCATGGGGCAAAGAAATAGATTGAATAGAGAAATATAATCAAAAACACAGATTATCTCCTGAGGCAAGGTAGGCAAGAAATTTAACATCAAATTGAGATTAAATGGAATGGCAAGACTGCTGAGGAGCTGACAAGGGCATAGAGGATGAATCCTTGTCAAACAGAAGAAAACATTAAATATGAACAAACTTATAGGCAGAGCATAAAATATTATGAATTCTACCTAAACACTTCATTTGCTCAATTGGAAATGATCATGAAATGAAATGAAAACATAACAGGTTACATATGAAACAGAAGGAAAACTTATGCTAAATTGTCATACCACAGGAATCTCAGGGGTCAGAGCTGTATTTTTCATTAAAATTTCTGTCAAAGACTGTACAATAAAAGCTCTGTTTTTCTCCACCAGCTCTCAGAACTCTCTTCCCCCTCCTTTTTACAAATGTTTTTTAATACATTAAATAAGACTGTTGTAGGAGAAAACAGATCAACCCAAAAAACCTGGGCGTTGTTTCACCTGAAGTTACATAAATAGAACAAAGAACAACTTTCTCCTCGAAATTCTCTAATGACTAACCAAAAAGACTAAAAATTGGAGCGCAGACCCCATTGTATGACTAACTGAGGTTATAGATAAGAATACGAATCCTATCCTTCTGGTGACAGATATCTTTGTTTATTTTTGGCTGAAGTGAAGAGCCAGGTGTCAAATTCTTCTCTCCTCCAAGGCTGCACTGCATGTAATATGGTATTCTCAATGGAACCGTTACGTCTTTCTTGGTCTGGATGATGTTACACGGGGCCTTCACATCGCATATCACTCTGGAAAATGGCTTTCACAACACAAGTTCGATTTCCGGCTTCATATTTATCAATTTACTACTGAATTCCTGGTGATAAATAGAGCTAGTAAGACCTGCAAATTCCAAGCTCTTAGGGAAAAGGGTACATCAGCCAAGCATAGAATATTTGCTTGCAAGTGATCAATTCTACTTTGGTTGGGGTGTGTTGGCGAATTTCCAAGTCGTTTTATACATACTCTCAGGATATCTCAATCCTGCAACCTCATGTTCTGGAACAGCTGCAGCAATCTCATTCAGTTCTTGCTGTGACAAGCTAACCCATAAAGATGCAATATTTTCATCCAAATTTTTTACTTTACTTGTTCCTGGAATAGGAGCAACGTCACTTCCTTGATGAAGCACCCATGCGAGGGCCAATTGCGCGAGCGCGTACCCATGCTTCTTAGCTAGAGCAGAAACTCGTTCAAATAATACTTTATTCTTCTCGAAATTCTCTCCGTGAAACCGAGGTTGCCAAACCAGTCTACTGTCACCCTCATGTAAGTTTTCAACAACTGCTTTTCCAGCAAAAAATCCACATCCAAGAGGACTATAAGGTACAATGCCTATTCCCAAATCCCTGCAAGTAGGAATGATATCATCCTCCACATCACGGGTCCACAAAGACCATTCTAATTGAACAGCTGTAATGGGATGTACAGCATTAGCTCGTCTAATGGTGTCCACACTAGCTTCAGAGAGCCCAATATATTTGACTTTTCCTTCTTGCACAAGCTTCTTGAGTTCTCCCACAGTTTCTTCTATTGGAACTGTAGTATCCACACGGTGTTGGTAGTAAATATCAATATAATCCACATCAAGGCGCTTCAGGCTGTCTTCACAAGCTTTGCGTACATACTCTGCTGAGCCTTTAACACGAAAAACACCTTCTATTATAACATTGCCAAACTTAGTGGCCAGCTGAACTTTCTCACGGGGCAAACCTTTCAAAGCCTTGCCAACTAGGACTTCATTTGTGAAAGGCCCATACATATCTGCAGTGTCAAAAAAAGTGATGCCTCTGTTGAAAGCATGATGAATCAAAGAAATTCCATCTTCCTCGGCAACAGGGGTGCCATAGGCAAATGAAAGCCCCATACATCCTAAGCCAAGTTTGGAAACCTCGAATCCTTGGGTACCGAGTTTAATGCGTGGGATGGACGCCATTTCTAAAAGCTTGGGTCGATTCTGCCTGAAGAAATATATGAACTCGTACAGTCATAGATACCCTTGCAGTGCTTCCAAACTTCCTTCTATATAGTTTCTGACCTGTTCTGTTTTGATAAATGCACGTCTTGCTTATCTAACTGGAGTGTCCACAGATTTGGCTCAGCATTTGATACAAGGCAGTCAGTGAAAAGAGTAGATTGGTCCCTTGAAAACCTGTTGAATAAGAGATGACAGGTGGCATATTCTCTGTAGGTTTCCTATCAGAGAGATGTTTCTTGTGCTTGCCTTCAAGTTGCTTGTGATTTGTCTGCTTTCTGTATGAATTAACCTTGTCCAATTGCTTGAAACGAGTGTCTTCCATTTGAGACTTTGATGTTCCTTCTGTCCTCCCACTATTCTCCAATCGTTGTTCTTCCAATGAGCATTTGTTCTCATTTAGTGCATGCTGTTGTGATCATTCGATGTGCCCAGAAGACTGTTGTTCAAAAGGCTTGTCTACATTTGAGATACTATCGTCCTTCTTACAGTCAATGATCTTTGAATCACCTTCCTCACATGAGGCCAGTATAGGAGGATTATCACAAGGCATAAATTCCATCTCTAGTTCATCTTGCTATGACTTACCTTTAAGTGCTCTTGAATCTGGGCTTGACGAGGCCATTCCCTGTTGAACAGTCCCCTGAGGGCTATTATCAACACAAGCAGAGGAAGATGAGACCCATAGTAAATCATCCATGCTGCTATTCATTGCATGTCCCATTGTCGATTCACAGTTTCTAAGAAGTCTGTCAACATCTTCAAAGTTACCAATGTTGGCCCAGCCATACTCCAGCGGGCTGCAAAGCATTTTTATTCCCTACAGGCTTTTGTTCTGTACTTTTATATAGAACATTGAGAGACTTTTTCCTATAATCACCTTTCACCATCCAAGTACCTTCTTGTGCGTCTTCAGGAGCAGGCACAATATGGTCATCACTCTCCTCAAATCCATCCCAAACCACATCATCAAACAAACTTCATAATTTCTTCTTCAAAACAGGGTTTTGAAGAAGAATCAATTGACTGACAAGACGGAGTCTAACAGACTCCTTAACTTTCATGTTAAATATGTTTTATGATATTGGCTTTTAAGGTGCTATTTAATTTGTTTGCCTTGTTTGTGTTTGCAGATTCGCGACAAAGGAGCTCATTTGGATCAAAGGAGCGAGGGCATCCACAAACTTGCTTTGAACCTAAGGTAGGCCCTAAAAACACTTGTTTGCCATTGTTTATAAAAGCATATTTAGAGAAAGATAATGTCTGGTTGGTTTGCTTGTCATTAGGTCTTCTTTATATTCTAGGAAGGTCTATCTTGTCTGCAAGATCGACTTATTCCGTGTTACAGAGAGCCAAGTGATAATTGAGCCCCTGAGTTTGTGAGTGACAGAATAAAACTTGGATATGATGAAAACAACTAAGGATGGTTTGGGAATTGAAGAGGTAACTGCCGTCGAGGCCGTGCAGACCCCAATGGTGGAGGATGTTCCAGAAGGTGCCAAGGTGGCAGAGATTCCCACATCACCGTGTACGCCAAGACCCAAGAAGGATAAACAAGCAATGGCTCCAGTACGCGTGTCCTCGAGGAACCCACTGCGTACCAAACTATCGATGGTAGAGAAGGGGAAAGCTATCATGATAGAAATAGATGAGGAAGAAGAAGATTTGCAAGCCCTGATCATCGCAGAGGAAGAAGATGAAGGCATGGAGGAGGATATTCAACCTACATGCTCTGCAACAAAACTTCCTGCATATGTCCCTCCGCAAAAAGGGAAGGCCAAAGTGACCAAAGACCTAGATGAAACCAAGGGTTCACTCCAGACCCCCCTCCTCCCAGACAACATTGTGTTTGAAGGCATGCACCTGGGCTGTGTGCTAACCATGAAGTTTGAAGATTGGGACCTCGCTAACTGCGAGAAGTTCCCTCACCTGGAGACTGGGAATCTCATGAAGCAGAATAGCGCGGGGGTGGTGACAATGTTAGAGCCGCGGAAGTGGCTGCACGAAGTGGAAAAGGCTGGGCTACTGAACCTACTATGGGTGCCACATTTCCACCGTGCCCCAATAGCCATTTTCATCATCAGGAAACTGCTCTACCTGGTGCATGATGGGTATCTATGGCTAGAGGAGCCTATCGCCATCATGGCAGGCCTAATCCATTGAATTTCCCGGCTACCATACAGAGGAAAGGACCCCGTGACCATATCAGAAGGGAAGGGTAATGATTTGCCCCTCGCAGAGGCCATGAAGACAAAATACAAGCTGGAGAAGAAGAAGAGGGGCTACGCTATCTCCAACATAAAGGACAAAGCGATACACATAGCTACCCAAATCCTGGCTGGCAAAGTCATGCGAAAGTGCCGTGGAGACGAGGTACCTGCACCGGTGATCGCACTGGCCGAGTAGTGCATGGAGGGGGTCTAGTTTAACTGGGCTGAATTCCTCTACATAGAATTTTTGAAGAATGATCGCGAAGCCCAAGAGCAGGGTAAAACCTTCCACTATGTGTGGTTGTTGCTATCCATAGTGCTCGTAGCAGGGGAACTGCCGGAGGACAGTCAATTCCCCCCAATTGACAGAGATTTACCAGAGGTTGTGAAGTACGCTTCACTCTGGGCCATGAAGGATGCGAAAAGAATATGCGACAACAAGTTCTTCTGGGTGCTCATGGAGATGAACATCCAAATGTGGATCAATCGGAGGTCATGCATGTCACCCATGGTGTACAATACTCTGTAAAGTTTTACAGAATTCAAAGCCGACATGCATAATGTATACATCAGGGTGTGCAAGGATACAATGAAGCAGTGTACGAAGCTCCCTTTTATAGCCACTGACGATGCCATTTTCACTATCTTGGAGGCATGACCTTCAAAATGGCGTGCCCCAGATCTTGCAGAACTTGAGAAGGCAGCAAAGCAGAAGAAGAAGGATGATGCCAAGCTGCGCATCACACAATTGGTTAAGAAAAGGTGGAAGGAAACAACAGTAGCTAAGGTAAGGGCAGCATGCAAAGCGGCATAGAAAGCCGCTAAGCAGAAGTAGCAGTAGGCGGCAGAGGCAGTAACCGCAAAGGCAGACGAGGGCCAAGCAACATCCTCGCAGGGGCAGGAGGTAGAGGAAGCAGAAACAGTAGAAGGGAGTGAGTACCTAGGGACCGTGTCCACACAGCTGAAGCACCTGCACACGGAAAAACGAGTAGGACTGAGGAAGAAGGTCAAGGCCTCGAAATTGGTCATTGACCCGATCACCTTAATTGAAGGTGATCTGCATGACACCGGCGAAACAGTTTGCGATGTCACAAAAAAGGCTCTTCAAAATTTTATGCAGGAGCACTAGACTATGTTGGGGGCCCTCAGAGCGCAGCTGTAGGAGTCACAGGTGTGCCCCCCTCAGGTGGGTACCCTTTCGACCCACCTCGCAGTAGAGCAGATGCTACACACACAGATGGAAAACACAATAGTGTTGCCGGAAGGGGCCCTAGTCGTAGCGAATGAGATCCATAGATTTTCAGTTAACATGACGAAAGGCCTTGGCGTTAATTTGGCTACCCTTCCACGTGAGACACTGTATCTACTATAGGATAGGATAACGGCAAAGCTGCACGTTAGGGAGAGCCACGCAATCCAAGTTCTTAGCAAGCACTTGAGGTCTTCACAACTCTCTTTTGCTCGTTGAGAACTGTACCACTTTGTTGGAGCAAGCACTTGAGGTCCTCACAACTCTACAGGAGGATCTAAACACCTTGCGCCTGGAGACAGAGGCGCAAGAACTCCAGCAACAATATGACAATGTTCGAGGAACCACGCAGACAATAGTCCTTACCCAGCAGCTCACCCGAATGCAGCAAGCTAAGGCACTCAAGGAGTAGGTGGATGCAGCGCGATATAAGGAGGCAGTTCTCAAAGTGCATGTCTGGCTGTGGATCGACGAGGCTTTCACTATCACGACAAACATCGAAGGAAAGCTCGTACAAATATATGGGATGCACATGTTAATGCAGAGAAGCACCCCAGACATGGAGGTCTTAGAATAAAGGTTGCAACAGATTCAACAAGCAACGGCTCAGTGCGTTGCCGACATCAACATAGTTCGAGGATAGTTGGAGGAACTCCATGCCAAGATCGCCGCACTGACAAAGTGACTCGAGGGTGAGTCACGATGTTTGTGTTGGGGGCCTGTTGGGCATGGAATCCCCCCGAGGCATGTTTTGGGGCTCAAAGCCCATGTTTTGACCGAATGATGTTGTAAAGCCCCACGAATTGCGGGTGCGGAAGTATGTTAGAGTCATAGGGTTGTCCGCCCTAGTTTTGGATGTAATGTTAGCCTACCCATGGTCCGCGTACCATGGGATTGTATAAATAGAGCAAGGCTCTAAGTGTAAAAGATAATGAAGGAAGAGAGAAGTAAGAAGATAGAGTCTAAGGGGCTAAGTGTGTCTTGGATCGTAGAGTAGGAGAAGGCTCTGCAGCTGAGTGCGCAGAGGCCTAGTAGTCCACAGCTAAGTGCGTGGACCCCTACAACTAAGTGCGCAGGGTGGATTTGAGTCTATAACCAAATAAGAGATTAATAAATAAAGGTTTTGCTACTAATTCGTGTATCTTTTCTTAGATTAATGCATGGTTGATGTAAATTGCAAATATATTGTTTGTTTATTGCGCACGCATGTATGAGTGATTTATTGCTAAATGTGACTTAACAGATACAAATAAGCTAAGTTAATCAACTAACAGTAGAATACTATTAAGGACTTGGGTAACAACAACACACAGCGCCCGAGTAGGGCTGCACGAAGGAAAAAGATTTGGCTGCGAGATACGGGACAATGCGTGTAATGACATGCGCGTAGGGTCTAACTGCGGACCACTTGAACTCATCAGACATCTCTAGGGTGCATAAACCTAGTTCTAGCACCCTCCCATACTACTTCGGGTGAGACCTCAGTCCGCGCTCCGCGAACTGTTGTTGAAAGGGCCAGTAGTATCGGGATTTTTTGGCTAAATCACCTCTAAACCTGGGTTAGGCCCTAATAATCTAACACACACCTCCATGGATCCAACGTGGCCTCCTCAGACAACAGCCTACCACACAAAAAAACACATAGAAAATGCATACAAATATAGAAAAACGCAGTCTCTTCTCCTCACACAAGATCGGCGCGATTTTCCTCCAAGCACTTGCGCTGATCTGAAAATAAAAAAATCGCGCAAGTCTAGTAGTGAAATCGGCACGATTTTCTCGCCAAAATCTGTGCTGATTTCACCTCAGTGGCGTCGACCTCTCTCCACTGAGGTACAGGTTTCCTTAGCCCTGAAGCTCCGATACCATGTCAAAATGAGAGGCTTGAAATTTTGTTTATTAATGATAAAATAAATTTAAATTATTAATTAATAAGGTGAACTATTTTTTTATTCGGGGTGTGTTAAATATATACTCAATGGGACTATGGATGATAAGAGAAAAGTGAATATACATATAACAATTTTTAACAATTGACTTTTCGTTTTTCTTCCCCATAGTTTTATCTTTAATGTTATTTATGATAAAATTTATTTTAAATTTTTTAATCATGGTTTTTTATTGGATATATCTAATTTAATTATGGATAAGGGTTTTTTTTATAATCTAAATGTAAATACTTACATTTTAATATGTATATTTTTTGTTTTTTAATTATAATAATTACTATTTGTTTTTTTTAAAGAATATTTTACTGTGTGTTATTTTATAGCCTAGAATGAGGAAGATATTATATATATATAGAAAAAGAGTAACACTTCCAGTAATCTGTAAATATTTCTTTTACTATGCTATTAGACTTATTTTTACAAATTGTGGGACCCATGTTAAAGGTATAAACAATCTTTTGTATGAGGAAGATGTTATATATATATATATATATATATCTATATATATATATATATATATATATATATATATATATATATATATATATATATATATATATATATATATATATATATATATATACAGAGAGAGAGAGAGAGAGAGTAACATTTCGAGTAATTTGAAAATATTTATTTTACTATGCTATTAGACTTAATTTTACAAATTGTGGGACCCATGTTGAAAGTTCAATAGGAACACTAGATGTGCATAAACAATCTTTTGTTTTAATGTCAAAAAATAATAATAATTTAGCCACGTGAAATTATATTGAAAAATATACTAAAGAGGATTTCACATCCCCGATAATTACAGAGAGTTATTAAAGGCCCAAGGAAGGCTATGGGCAAAGGTAGTTTCCTACTAGGATTTCCTCTCCTAGTTTATCTCAGAAAGGAAAAATAAGGTTGATAGAAGGTGAGAGGGGAAAATCTTGAAGCAACCTTGTTGGAGGAGGCCCCATAAGAACTAGCTCTGAAGCTAAGTTCTCCTCTACAGGACATTGTCGTAAAGGAAATCCTATGTTGGGCCAAGTTGGCCACTGTTATGACAGTTGTCTGGGATGTGAAATTGGATCGCGGGGGGGATTTGATTGAGGGAAAAACTAGTTTCATTGGTTGGGAGGAGTGTCTTTACTCCATTGTGGCAAACTTAATCTATATCACTCACATAAGTGCATATGCTGATTTAAATTGTTTCTTTTGTATGACCATGTGAAAAACCAAAAAGAAGTTTATATTTCAAGTTTTCTTTTTGAAGTTTAAGAACAGACAAAGATCTTAGTGAAAGAATTTAGATTGAAAATGTAAGAGTACATCAATAAATTTGAAAGTATTACTGTAAGAATTTCAAAATGTTTCAAAATTGGCATATGCAAATGGAAACCAAATTGAAATAAACATGAGCTATTATGCACAGTAAAAGTAGAAGTAGAAAAATGCTAAAATGAAAAGTTGAAATACATAGAAAACTGATAATAGTTATAATTTAAATTGCAATAATAATAACTCGAAGACATATGTCATCCCTTTCGAGGCGTGATAAAACTCTATGTAATTATAAGACCCTTTCTGTTTCTTTATAAAAGGGTAACGAAATAAACCAAAAGGAACAAAATACATATTTTATATTCTTAAAGAAAGTAAAAATTTGGAGCTGAAACAGTTTCCATCCAGACAACTGAATTGGGTCATGGCCATATTAAAATATATATGTGTGACACATCTTGATAAAAATAACAAGAAATTGATTTCATCTTCATAGTCATGACCAAAATTCGAAAGGCCAAACCCTAAGGCTAGGGTTAGTCTCTAATACATGACCAATTATACTTTATGAGTACGTGGGCCAACCTGGAAAAATAAGTGAGGTCATACGTTAAAAGAACTGAAGAAATATTTGGATGGGCTTGAACCAGAAGTTCACCAAAAGTTGAGACAACCTCATGATACCTGTTCACAATTGAAAAAACAAGGAAAAAACTTAGTAATGGTTTTAAATATAAGATGACTAAAATATAAGCCCTGACATAGGGTAAACCCTTACCTAGAAATGGTATGGCAACGACTGCTCTTCACGGTCAAGAGATGAATATGTGCCAGAAAAAACAAATTGAGAACAATGTCGTTAAAGAAGATTAGAAGGATGTCGTAGCCTTCCTTGAATGATAAGTTAACTATTATAAAACCCCAAGTATTAAGGGTCCATACATGTGAATTGAGGGGTGAGTACTCTTCAGAATAAGAGTTAACTCGTACATGAAACCCCACACTCCAAAGTGAAGCCGAGACCTTTCTTGGCATAAACACTCATCACCTTGATAGGAAGATGTAGAAATGAGGTTAGATTGTGTCACAATATGAGTAAAAAGTTGTCACTCAAAATTAAAGTTAATTAAACTATGTAAACGCCAAAAAGAATCCAATTGTTTACATGTACAATCTGGTTTGTGAGCTGGACGAAGGTTAGAAGTCAAACTATCAGCAAAAGACAAAGATTTATGAGACTAGATGTTAAACATGCCATGGAGTATTTGGGGAAAGGAATAAACCCTAAGGTATCCAAGATAACCAGGTGGTAGAGCCAATACCCCTGGAATCATTGGTGAGAATGAGGGTACGCTATCAGGATAGGGGTAGGTGGTTACCATAACCACTACATGTTCCATAACCATTGCCCATATCACACCTCAAATCTTGACTTTAGATTATCATCCCATGGACTAGTGGTGAGACAGTTGTTGTCAAGAATTATATTTACACAAGGGTGAACCATAGCGTGACTATGGTTTCATAACATTAAGGTAATTTAAAAAATAATAGAACATATGCCAAATACTTCACCTTCATACATGTATATCGACAGTAAAGAATTAATCGAAAATATTTAGACTGAAGGGCATCAATATCACTGTAACTTATGTATACAAATATATTTCAAAGGGTATCAATGCATATCATGCTCGATCCCAATGAAACCAAGTTAAACAATTGGTTCCCAACATTTTTAAAATAATACATTTATGAATCATAAGCAAAGAGAGGTATGGAGAATCATCTATGCTTATTCTCCTTAAGTACATCTTGTTTTATCAAAGGGGTAATACCGTAAGAACCTTAGCTAGATAAGGACCATTTACATGCAACACAATAATGACAGGAGAAGAGAAAATAAAAGTTAATAACCAACTAAATGTAGGCCAAGCAAGAGACTATAACATAAAATAAAAGGAATTTCCATTAGGGCATGCATATTTGGAATATATGCCTGTAATTCAAGAAAGAAGATGTGTAATCTAATTAGTGGTTTAGTTTTTATCTTAAAACAATTTTTGAGAAATTGTTTCCTTACCACTTAGCTTTCAAATTTTGTCGTGGTAATTTTGGTCTTCATCAAGAGAGTTGTTACAGGTGGTATTAGAGCCTCAGATTACAACATATGGCCTATTTAAGGAAAATATAAACAATAGCAAACCATGTTTATGTTTCATAGAGAGGGAAAAGAAGAAATGGAAACCATGACGACACTGCCTATAGGACCAAGTTTTGCACCCTTACCAAAACCAAACCTTGAGATGTGGTTGTAGCTAGGTGAAGGACCTCAGTCCATATCTACTATGTTGTTTGAAATGATGTATAAATTGAGGTATAAGTCGCCAGCATAAGGCTAATAATGAACAATTGATGAGAGATCAAGAAATAATAATAAAGATTCTAACTGATAGGAAAAATCAAAGGGCCTTATCCCCTACCCATGATAAAGGAAATAGAGCATAATCGCACAGGTGGAGGGAGGATAGTGTCCTTGAGAAAATTCCTACACCTAAGCTTGAAGGTGATAAGGGAACAAAAGAAGAACTTGAGAACGTCTCTCAAGGAAAATAATTTAAACCAGTAAAAAGATAAAAAGTAGAGCTTCAAGGGGAGTTCAAGAAGATAAAACCCCCATCATTTGATGAGGAATCATAAGAACGAGTTGAGCCATGGATAGTGAATATTAACAAGTATTTCTAGATTTATGAGTATGACAGTAATTTGAACACTCGTCTAACAATCTACCAACTTTAGGGAAAAGTGATTTTATGGTTGGAAGAAATTAAACTGGTTCATAGGATTGATGAACAAGAGATAATGTGGGAAAATTTCCAGCAACATTTTAAAATAAAAACCTTACTGAGTAATATTATGATGAAAAATCCAAGGAGTTCCATGACCTTAAATTGGGTTAGTTGACTATGGACGAGTATATTGTGAAATCCACCTCCTTGCTGAGGTATGTTCCTTATATACTAGAAGAAAAGGTTAAGGTACAATGTTTTATAAGCAACCTAATAGTGTCTATGAAAGAGCATTTAGAGTTTGATAATCCTAAGACCATGGATGAAGCTATCTGTAAAGCGTGGATTTGCTATCAACAGTCAAAACAAAATGGAGAAAATAATAAATCTCGGATAGGTAAGAAGGGGAAGAAGAACCCTCCAAACAGTAAAAATATAAAGACTATTGGGTCTAAAATTCTTAGCAAAGGGCAACCAAGTAAATTTATTGGAAAAGTTTACCAAAAATCTCAACCTCAAAATGGATCCAAACAACCAAAAGCATCAGGTAAATTTGATGTTGGTAAAGTGCATAAATTGTTGATACAGTGTTGGGGTTGTAAGGAATCACGTTATCTCAGATACTGTACTTACTACGAGAACACAGAGCAGATAGGAAATGTTAAAGAAGTATCTATGGTGGAATATGTGGTGAGATGTATGACCGGAATAAGTGCCGCTCTGGAGGATCAACAAGTCAAGAATCAATATACAATGATTTAATTAGGAGATAGAATATGCAATCGTGTTGTGTCAATTTTCATAGACCCTAGGGAAATTTTAAGTTATATCAACTCCAAATTAGTAGAATTATGTTGATTGTAGGTCAATAAATTTAAACACTCGTGGCTGGTCTAATTCACCACTGGAGCAAAGAGAAGGGTGACGATGAGAGTTATGAAGTGCTCGGTAGAGTTGGGGGGACAACCAACTAAGATAAATATGTATGTTCTAATGTTACGATCCTACAACAACTTAATAAGCATGGATTATCTGGAGTAACATTGGTCTATCATAAATTCTAAACATAATATTATCAGCTGTGTTACAAAAGGAGGTGTTAGGCAACAAATTCAAGGAATAGAAAGTCTTGTAACATTAAGGCACACTAGTATAAAAAATGCATATTTTTTTTCCTAATTTCCATATCCTTGAGATGATTAGAGGGAATCAAGAATTAAGAATTAAAATTAGTAAGTGTACTTAATTTTAATTTGGTTATAAAACTTTGCTGATAGCTTTTCTATATTTAATTTGTCAATTTTTAAAAAATTTAAATAAAAATATCAAAAATATATTTAAAAGGTATTAAATTAGATATCATGACCATTTCCATGAGAGATAGTTGTAACTTACTAATTTCTAATGATTTTTGAATAGTTCACTTAGCACTCATTGCATCGGGTGATGCTCATATGGGTGAAGAAGTGGGATTGAAACTAGTGAAATGAATCACATAGCGTCAATCATCACTCCTGGTAACCAGGACTTCCTAGGAGGTCAATCACATTAATGTTATTTGATCGAGGTTTCCAACCAACTAATGTGATTCATCCTCACGGCAAAGGTGAAAAAACTCATAAATCCTAATAAATAAATAACAAAGATGCATCAAAATTATTTAATTAATAAATTAATATTTTAAATTGTAATTAAAAACTAGCTATTATAAATTAGCCATTAATAATTTATATAAATATAAAATAATTTATTAATAATTTTAAAATTATTATATACATATTATTTATTATGAATAATAAAACTAATTAAAAAAAACATATTAATCTTAAATAATACAAATTAGCTTTTTTATTTCATAAATAAATAAATAACTAAAAATATATAAATAATATAATATTTATTACTTGTAATTAAAAAAATGAAAACAGACCTAATAGAATATTTAAGATTATTTTATCATTTTTAATTTATTTCTCATTATAAAAAACAAAAGTTGATGCAAAATAGAAACAAAACATTTCAAAATATTATTACTGAAAAAACATGTTTAAATAAAAACATCTACTTTCTAAATTGTTAAGGAAAAAAGATGGATTATAATAAAATTATAATCCAGTGTTGAATAGAAATAATGAATATTATTTTTCTCATGAATTTGAAGGAGATTGAACCCTTGCTTCCGCGCTTTCACATAAAGAATCTTTGATAGGCTTACCATTACTTTTAATAAAATATTATTTTAAAATTGTATTTTCAAGAAATTTATTATTCTAGAAATTTGCGTTGGAAACTTATTATTTTAGAAATTTGTGTTGGAAATTTATTATTTTAAAATGTTGTTTTGTATTAAAAATTTTGTTTACCAAATAAAAATAAAAATAAGAATATATTGTAATTTATATTAATTCATTAAATAGTTAATTTAAAATTTTGGAATTTACATAATATAAAATAAGTCAACATTAGAGGGATTTGGATTTAAATGATTTATTTTAGACAATATTATTAACGCATCTTTATTATAAATAATATTTTTTATTTGAGATTAATTCAATTGTATATTATTAAAATTATAAAATAGGTTATTTAAAAAAATAGTATAATAAATTTTGTAATTAAATTTATAAAATAAATAATTTTTAATTTAATTTGATTGTAAATTTAAGTTATTGTATTACAATTTAGTGATGATGGTTAACCTCCATTGAGACCAAACTTTGGTCTATCTAACTTAAAGAAAGGAATTATTTAATCTGATTTAAGATTTTATTCCTATGCTCAAAAAGCTTGGAGAGAAACCTCTGGAGCTCACTATAATTTTGACATCGTAAAAGGCTAGGAAGGTCAGTGTTGCAACAAAGATTATGAAATTGAGATTTAATGTGGTTGTACTCAGGGCACTCTAAAAGGAAGTGATTTTCATCCTGGATGTTCATATTCTCACAAAGATGGCACATTCTTTCCATCCATGGTGTTTTACGAACTGCCCAACGCCCCGTTTCATTATAGATCTCATGAGAGTTCATTCTAATCTTGGCTATATTAATTTTCTTCTTTGAGCTAGTTAAAACAAGAGATACTTTTGATCTTCTAGGGTGGGGTTGATGATCTCCTTATAATATTTTAATTTTCTTTTAGCTGCTAAATCTTTCTCACATCACATTTTTTCTTTGAACTTAGAAGTAACAATATTTTTAATGATATTAATGTTTTGCCATGCAACATTTTCGTGGATCTCCCAATGGTTTAAACCAGATTACATTTAAAAATAATAAAATAATACTTACATTAACAAATTAAACAATATTAATAACAAAAAAATCATGGTTGGCCATAAATCAAATATTTCAATTTACACTTCAATTTTACATTAAACTTTATATAGAGATAAAATAATTGAAAGTTAAAAAAATAAAAAATTAATTTTTAGTTTCTAGTACAAGGGAGATATATAATTCTTTCACTATTTAATATGGCGTTGACAAATTACATGTAGAATGATATTATTGATATTACACATGTTCTATGTTTGGTTGACATGTAACATATATATATATATGATGATGATGATGATGATGATGATGATGATGATGGTTAACGTCCATGAGACCAAACTTTGGTCTATCGGGCCTAAAGAAACAAATTATTTAGTTTGATTTAAGATTTTATTTATATTTTCAAAAAGCTTGGAGAGAAGCCTCCAGAGCTCGTAAAAGGCTAGGAAGGTCAGTGTTGCAACAAAGATTATGAAACTAAGATTTAATGTGGTTGTACGCGGGGCACTCTAAAAGGAAGTGATTTTCATCCTCTATGTTCATATTCTCATAGAGATGGAGATCCTTTCCATCCATTGTGTTTTAGAAATTGCCCAATGACCTGTTTCACCATGGAGCTCATGAGAGTTCGTTCTAATCTTGGCTATATTAATTTTCTTCTTTGAGCTAGTTAAAACATAGAGATACTTTTGATATTCTAGGGTGGGGTTGATGACCTCCTTATAATATCTTAATTTTCTTTTAGCTGATAAATCTTTTTCATGCCGCATTTTTTCTTTGAACTTAGAAGTAACAATATTTTTAATGTTATTAATGTTTTACGATGCAACATTCTCGTTGATCCCAATGGTTTAACCAGGCTTTAGTGTCTTTATACCAACCTCATTTGAGCCTTAGGTGGTTTTGGCTGAAATTTAAAGCTAGCTTAGGAAGTCTATGGTCTCCTATGTTATTGAGTTTGTGTTTGTATAACAGAAGCCTAGTCATTGCTAGGCTCTGGATAGGGGAAAGACCCACTTCTATAAGGAGAATAGGATAGGGTGTATTGCTTTTACTTTTGAGGTTATATGTTATAAAACGCTTTTGGATTTGCTCAAGATTTCTCCAGGATTCTCTGGAGATACTGCAACCCCAAACCTCACATGCATATATATATGATATGACTGAAACTTCTAATTCATTCAAAGTTTAATATGGTGTTGACATGTAAAATTTTAAAAAGTATTAATAATAAAAATATTTTTATATATTATAAAAAACAATTTATTACTGTGTTGTTCAAAACCAACATAGATTAAGAATCAAATTTCTAGAGGTGCTAACTTCTCAAGTTTTGTACTCAAGAAGAAGTTTACACCTTGAGAGATTTGATCTTTCTTTACTTTTGATAAATTTAGAGTTACAAATCTCTAACTATAAAATCAAATTAACATTATAATTAGATGTTCTAATAATTTAATTTTTTAATAAACTTGTTTTTATAAAACCTTATTATACAATTTTTTTTTTAAATCATATTTTTATTATTATATTTAAATATTGAAATAACCCCTCAACCAATTAAAATAAATTTCCTCCTATAATAAAACCATTTAATTTAAAATCAAATAACTTATATTGTAACATAACTTCAATATATTATAAACTATCTCAATAATTCTACCCATTCTACTCTTCCCAATTTAAAATAAATTAACTTATAATGTCACATACCTTGAAAATAATTCAAACTATCTCAATAATTTTACCCATTCTCCTCTTCCCAACTATTTCAATAAGTGTACCCTACTCTACTCTCCCTTTTATATTGTTTATTTCGTCCTTTCCCTGTGTCATTGGGATGGTGAACTGGTTGCTTATTTCTTCCGATACCAAATAATTTTCACATCATCTATCCAATCCAATGCAGTAACCACTTTAAACCTTCATATGGAAAGTTTTGGGATACTAACTCCTTGTGACCATATGTGACAGTGGAATTTGGTAGGCTTCTGACCGCTAATGGAAGCAACTGTCACCGAGTTATTGCTTCATGTGAGTGACAAAAACAATTGTCCTCTAGCTTTGCCGACTCATTCAAGAATCCGTAAATTTAATATCTGACATTGAGGCTCCGACAAACCTCTTACATTAATTTATCCATGACCTTTGGCCACCACCTGCATCTGCACCTGCGCGTACAATAATCTACAAATTTGAATTTGTGGCTGAGAAAGTAAACAGCATTCATAATAAGGTCGAGAATCGCGAGCGAAGGCATGTACCTTTTCATATGTGTTTGCAAATGTGTTAATATTTCTCTGGCGTTGTCTATCTGGGTCACAGATCTGATAGATATGAATTTAATGATTTTTTTGTTTTTAATCAGAATATCTGATTATAGGAGTGTTTGAATTGTTTTTATGGTGGAAATAAATTCAACACCATCAAAAATTTAATAGACACTCAAAATTTTGAAGTTTGAAAATTGTAATCTAAATTTCCCAAAAATTTTTCCATAGTAAAAACCATATCAGAATTTCCAATTTGTAATCTCAATGGACTACTCTTATCTATATTATAAAATATCATAATCAGGTTTAGGATCACAAGAGAAAAGAATATATCTTTTCATTTGTTTTTAAAAAGGTATTAAATTTAAGCATACTTTTCTGGTTAATTTTAATCAAATACATTCGAAAATGTAATTTAAGCAACAAAAAGCACATTTTTGATTGAAATTATATCTCCGGATTGAAAAAAGCTATTTCGTCTATAAATTATACTATGTCTTAAATTTAAATCTTTTACCTTTTAATTTGATATACTCTTCTCTTTCTTTTTCTCTTTTTTCTTTATTAATATTAAAAATTTTAAATAAAATAATTAAAAAATTTATATATGAAAAGATTAATATTTCATAATACATCAAATATATATATATATATATATATATGATTCATTATGGCAAAATTACATAATGCACATTTATGGTGGATTTCAGCTAGACTGTGTCTAACAGTCACATTGTTTTCAGTAGAGAGTCTAGAGAAGGGAAACCAAATCTCCTTAGAAGGTTTGATGGCAAAATTCATGAAAATAACAGTAGCAGAAGTAACAATAATAGTGTTTATGTCATGGTGCTCAAGAGAGGCAAGAATGATGCGAAAAATAGTGTTTATGTCATGGTGCTCAAGAGAGGCAAGAATGATGCCAAAACTATTTGCCTGGTTTTTTTTTCATCTTGTGACTCCATTGGATTCTCTCATTCGATTGCAATTAGACCGTAGTAATCTTTTTTTTTTTGTGGTTGGTGCATGGTAAGCTAAGGAGCATCAGTACCTTTTTGAAAGCTGATATGGGTTTCATTGTTCCCTGATGGTCCTGTTTCAAGGCGGGTTTCTAAAAATGAATGAATGAATGAAATTTTAACGTCCACAAGACTAAAAATAGTCTGCGAGACCATGAGGTCGAGAAGATATGTAGCACTTGTAGCCAAAACAAATGTGTGTCTAGATGCTGCTATAAATGCAGATTTGGTGTGGTTATCCCATGGTTTCTCTTGCCTAGACAAGGTGTGTTAGGGAGGTCCAATAGAGCATTGTCGATCTCTCGAAATCAATGCTCGATTTGACATATTCATGGGAGCCTTAATTTTTTTAGTTCGGCATTGTGTCACCGGGATCGGGGCATATAATTTATATTATTAATAAATATATAAATTTTAAATTTTAACAAGAGTTACATAGTAGCTAGTACGTGCGGCTTAGTTTAAATATAGTTTAATTAAACTAAAAAATAATAAAGACAGATTTTATCACAAATAATAAAGACAACTAATAAAATATTGTTGAATGTCATCACCAAAAATTAAGAAATATGATTAATTAATATTGTTTATATTAACATTTATACACTTTAGTATATATATGCGTGTGTGTGTGTTTTATTTTTTATTAATATATATAATTTTTTTATAATTAAATTTATTAAAATATGCTTCTAATATAATAATAAGTCATCTTAAATTGAAAATATGGAGACAAGATTATAATTCATGAAAATGGAAATAATAGGAAAAAAATCAAAATAAAAACGTTAAATAAAAAGGAAATAAATTATAAAACTAAAACAAAAAATTAATAACTAATAGAAATGGAAGTTATTAAATAGCCCATAATAAAATAGTACCTAAAAGCATAGATATAACTTAATTAAACAAAAAAGTAACAAAGACAAAGATTTCATCACAAAAAATAACTAATAAAATATTGTATTGTTAAATAACATTACCAAAACTTAAGATCTATGATTAACTAATATTGTTTATTTATGAATCTAGGCTCCCCTGATCCATATTAGTATTGGTTACATTAACATACATATATATGTGTGTGTTTTATTTTTATTAATATATGTAATTGTTTATAATTAAATTTATTAAAATATATTTTTAAAATAATAATAAGTCACCTTAAATTGAAACTATTGTGAAAAAATTATAATTCATGAAAATAAAAATAATAAAAAAAGGAAATAAAATAAAAAATAAAAAAATTAGTAACTAATAGAAATGGATTTGCTAAACAACCCATTATAAGACCTCAACCAATCACCTTACACATAAATAAATTTAAATAATAATAAAAAATAACAAACCTTGAATTCATAATGTTAAATTATTTTAATATAATTAAATATATATTTTTGATGATGATGCTAATTCGAAATTTGATCCATAATAGCCACTTTTGTGTCATATAAATTTTTATCTTTAGACTCTGGAGTATGTTCTAAAATTGCTTTTGTTTGGTTAAGAGCTTGTCTTTCTCGAATGTAAGAAAACAGATTAACAACCCAAGACCCAAAGGTATCTAGCAAGAGTAAAAGCCTACCCATTTATAGACCACCAAAGGGTAATTACAAGTACCATGGTTTTCCTTAAATAACAATAATGAATCAACCTGCATTAATAAGCAATAATCAATGGGCATTCTCTATTATTAATTGACAACTAAATTATGATAAATTTTAAGTTTATAATAAATTTTCTCACTACTAAAAATATAATTATCTTAAAATTAAAATTCAAAATATTTTAATGTTCAACTATTAATTAAGATTCAAAATATTTTAATATTTAACTATTAATTAATGATTATTAGTGCGTAGTATTATCCAAAAACTCTCTATATAAGCTTGTATTATTAAGATTCAAAATATTTTAATGTTTAACCATTAATTAATGACTATTTGCATATACTATTATTAAACAACTCGTTTTATAAGTTTGTATTCGATGGCATAGGAATGATAATAGATATAACATCTTATGTCTATAAGCTTGTATTTGATGGCATAGGTATGATAATAGATATAACATCTTATATCTAGTGTTACATGTGACACTTTAAATCTTTAGTTTTTATATGTCTCATTATTTGTGATTAATGGTTTTATATAATAATATTATGTATGATATTGTTAAAATGAGATGTTTGAATTAATAAATAAAAAAATTACTGGTCAGCTCTACGAAAGAAAATTTGAACCAGGAGAGTCGGGCTTTGCAGAACGTTCTACATTCTCAATATACTTCAAACATTATATAGCATACATAGCTATAGGGAAGTTAGAACCATACCCTAAGAAATAGAAACCAAATCCTATTCTAAGGTCTCGTGAACCAACTCACACTATTATAGGATTCTCCATTATCTTCAAC
Source organism: Pinus tabuliformis (assembly GCA_031772625.1). Lineage (NCBI taxonomy): Eukaryota > Viridiplantae > Streptophyta > Pinopsida > Pinales > Pinaceae > Pinus > Pinus tabuliformis. The sequence continues at coordinate 1,758,878,696 of CM062816.1, read as the reverse complement.
ACTCCCCCTTAATGGAAAAGGGGTTCACAAATATGCTTAACATCTCCCTAAACATTTCAAACTTAATTTTTCCAAAAGGCTTAGTGAAAATGTCTGCAACATTATCACACGTTTTACAATATACAAGATGGATTTATTTTGATTGAACTTTCTCCCTAACAAAGCGGAATTGTGTATCAATGTGTTTAGCGTTCTTGTGAAACACCGGATTATTAGCAAGTTTGATTGAACTCTGGTTGTCGTATCTGATTGTTGTTGCATCTCTTGTTCTTCCCCGACATCCTGGAGAAGTCTCCACAACCAAACTGCCTCACATGTTGCTGCACACATGGGTTGATACTCTGCTTCCGCTGAAGACAAGGAAATTGTGTTATGTTTCTTACTGCTCCATGTAATCACCCCGTATCCAATGCTGAATGCATAGCCTGTTATGGATCTGCGGTCATCTACATTTCCAGCCCAGTCGGAATTTGTAAATCCTGTCAATCTAACATCAGAAGAATCATTATAAATAATGCCATAGTCTATAGTTCCTTGTAGATACCTTAAAACACCTTTTTCTGCTTTCCAATGACTATTAAGTGGTTTGGACATGTATTGACTTAGCACACTGAATACATAACCAAATCTGGTCTAGTAGCGGTCAGGTAGATTAAGCTCCCAACCAGTTGTCTATAAAGTGTCACATCTGGCTCTTTAGAGCCATCCTCACTCTAAAGTTTAATGTTCTGCTGTAGTGGTATTGTTGCAGCCTTGCACTGATCCATCCTGAATCTTTCCAGTAGATCTCTGACATGCTTACCTTGGGACATAAAAGATTGTCTTGAATCTCTCTAGATCTCAAGACCCAAACAATATCTTAATTCACCCAGGTCTTTCATTTCAAACACCTATGACCTTTGTTGCTTGATTTCTTTGATTAGAGAAATAACATCACCTGTAATAATTAAATCATCTACATACAAAGAAATCAACACTATGTGCCCCTTTTCATATTTCATGGTATACATATTAGGGTTGTTTTTACTTCTGTTGTAACCAAGTTGTAAAAAAAAATGAATCAATCTTTTCATACCAGGGCCTCGGTGCTTGTTTTAGTCCATATAGAGATTTCTTTAATCTACAGACTAAATGTTCTTTCCCTTTCTGGAAAAACCCCTCAACTTGCTCTAAATAAACCTCCTCTTTCAATTCCCCATTTAAAAATGCAGGTTTTACATCTAGTTGGTGAATCATCCGATGTTTCTTAGTAGCTAAAGCAATCAACATTCTGATAGTATTTAGTTTAGCTATGGGGGCAAAGGTTTCTTCATAGTCAATGCCTTCTTTTTGTGAATACCCCTTTGCTACCAATCTAGCTTTTAATTTATCTATGGCTCATCTTGGGTTTATACAACCATTTGCAACCTTTGGTTTGTTTCCCTTCAGGAAGTTCAACCAACTCCCAAGTGTTGTTTCTGATTATAGATTCATATTCTTGTTCCATAGTTGTTTTCCATTCACTACATTCATTTTCTTCCTTATAACTAGAAGGTTCAACAACATTCATCATACTAGTTATAAAAGCATTTTCCCTATATCTTGTTGGCAACTGAGCTTTCCTACTTGATCTCCTGAGTGGTGGGGTAGCTTCAAACCTTGTCTGATCATCATTTTCTGGACTTGGCTTGATAGCTACATCATCTTCTTTCCCTTCCTACTGTTGTTGCATCTGCTGCTACTCATTGTTGTCACATGCTTCATCACTTCCTTCTTCCACCAACAAGGGCATGTGCCATTCTTCCTTAGCACTCTCATGGCTTCCATCATTAACCTGCTCATGAAACACTACATCTCTTCTCACAAACACTTTATGAGTAGAGGGATTAAACAGTTTGTAAGCCTTAAATTCTGTACAATACCCAACAAAAATACATTTGATGGCCTTTGAGTCAAGTTTCTTTCTATCTTCCTTTGGGATATGAGCAAAGGCTTTGCTGCCAAAAACTCTCAAATGCTTAACTGCAGGCTTATAACCAAATAAAGCTTCAAAAGGAGTTTTAAAATCTAAACTTCTTGTTGGACTCCTATTCTTTAGATATACTGCAGTATTAATCGCTTCAGCCCAAAAGCCATTAGAAAGATTCTTACCTTTCAACATACTGTGAGCACACTCCACAAGGGTTCTGTTCTTCCTCTTTGCAACCCCATTTTGTTGAGGAGTGTGGGGTACTGTAAACTGCTATTGTATCCCATTATCTTTGTAGTATTTGAGTACAAAAGCTTTCTTGTACTCTCCCCCTTGATCTAAGCGAAGAATCCTGATGCATTTACCTGTCTATTTTTCAACCATACTTCTGAACTCCTTGAAGTATTCAAAAGTGTTGCTTTTCTTCCTAAGGAAATACACCCAAGTAAATCTAGTACAGTCATCAATAAACAATAAAAAATAGTATGCACTGCCTAACGATCTTGTTTGCATAGGCCTGCATAGATTTGTGTGTACCATCTTGAGTATATCTCTCTTCTTTCTATCAGGATTCACAGGCATCACAATCAATATGAGCAGATTTAAAAAAAGGAAGACCTTCGACAATACCTCTTTTCTGTAAAAGCAACAAATCATTGAAGTTTATATGGCCGAACCTCTGGTGCCATAAGTCCACTGTAGTCATGGCAGATGATGCCAATGCCTGATGTGGTGCGCTCTTGACATTTAACAATGTACAATCCTCCCACACGAATACCTGATGCAATAGGCTTCATAGAATCCAACAGGTCTTTAATGACACAATATGATTTATAAAACTCTACCTTGAGATTCTGATTAGCCATAATAGAAACAGAGATCAGATTATTTTTGATCCTGGGTACATACATAACATTATGGATATGTCTAATATTTCCATCAGGAAAAACAATAGGAATATTACCATAACCTTTGATTTGGTACCCTCTATCATCGCTAAGATAGATGTTTGCTCCACTGCTGGTCTCTTTGAAGTCTTCAAACCACTGTTTGTTCCCTGTCATGTGGATGGATGCACTTGAGTCGAAAAACCAGGTATCTATTGCATCCTCCTTAGCCGAAAGTGCAAAGTCAGATATGAACAGTCTGATGTTTTGACTCTGTTCCTCATCAACAAAATGACCTGCATGCTACTTATGTCTCTTCCGACCTTCATCAAAATTATTTTTCATACAATATCTAGCTATATGGCTGGTTCTACCACAATAAAAACATTTGGTCACAGAGTCATTTCTATTGAAAGACGTACCTTGAGGTGAGGGCATCTTTCTCTGTGGGGCTGCACTGCTCTTTAGTGCTGGATTTGTCTTTCCTCTGAAGGGCTTCTTCTTCGCTATTAAGGCTAGATTTGAACTCTGGGGTTTATGAGTGAGTCACCTTTCCTCCTCTTGCATGAGGATCCCTATCAATTCTTCAAACATGAGGGCTTTTTCTCTTGCATTCAAGCCAATGATGAACATCTGATACTCGTCAGTCATACCATTCATGGTAATCGTGACCAGATTTGTATCTAACATAGCTTCACCGATATCTCCCAGCTTGTTCTTGAGCTCCTTGATCCGTGAAATGAATGCTACAACTATCTCATTCTCCTCCATCTTGATGGAGAGAATATTTCTCTTCAAGAACATCATTCATTGGTGTTCTTGACCTCATAGAGATCCTTGAGCGTCTTCTAGATCTCTAGTGCAGTCTTGCAATCATGGATATGGGGGATAATGCAATCTTTGACTGATAATTTCAGGAGCATTCTCGCCTTAGTCTCCCACTTGTCCTAGTCTTGGATTGTTGTTTTTGTTCCTCCTGCAATGAGGTTTGGCTTCACCTCATCATTGTTCACAATCGTCCATGCATTGTGTCTCCCAAGTAGGGTTTGTAGCCTGAATTTCCAACCAAAGTAATTGGATCCATCTAGCTTGTTGTTTTCATTGAGGTAAGCTTCTGCTACTTGATTATTCATCTTGAATGAATAAAAAACTTCAACCCCAATAATTAAAAAAAAAAACCCCGATCTTCTTAAAAAATAAACTGCTAAATGCCAGATCCACAAAAAAAAAAAAAATTGAGCCCAGATCCATGACAAAAAGAGCCCAGATCTCCCTTTTTTCAATCGCCCCCCTTTTTCAAGTGAAGAACCCCTCTTTTTCTTTAATTAAAGAACTTGAATTCTTTAATAAAGAATTTAAATAAAAAACTTTAAACAAAAACCCATATTCCTTCTTTAAGAATAATCGCCCATTTCCTTTTTAAAAGGATTACATGAATTCTTTCCTTTTTAAAAAACTTACCCCTTTTAATAAGAGCCACGCAGTGCTGGCCTCGACCACAGATTCAATCTTGCAACGATCCAGCAGTGGCTTTGTCCCGCGACTAATCAGATCCGCGGACAATCAACAACAGGACTCCTCAACGCTTCCGCTATGCAAGTCTCCTCCACGCCGTGCCCACAATCATTAAAGTCTTTATCAACAAATCATTAAAGTAGCAAATTATCACTCGCAGCGCCCACAACAGTCTTACTCCACGGATCAACAGCTTACTCCCCAGATTCAGATCCAACATGTTGCCTCTGCTTGATGCACACCTCCAGGGATCCAACGCAGCCTCCTTAGACGGTAGCCTACCACACAAAAACACACACAGCAAATGCATGCAAAGACAGAAAAAACGCAGCCTCTTCTCCTCACACAAGGTCAGTGTGATTTTCCTCCAAGCACTCGTGCCGATCTGAAAATAAAAAATCATGCAAGTTTAGTAGTGAAATCAGTGCGATTTTCTTGCCAAAATCCACGTTGATTTCGCCTGAGTCGCACCAGCCTCTCTCCACTCAAGTACAAGCGTCGTCAGCCCTGAAGCTCTGATACCATGTCAAAATGAGAGGCTTGAAATTTTGTTTATTAATGATAAAATAAATTTAAATTATTGATTAATAAGGTGATATATTTTTTTATTCGAGGTGTGTTAAATATATACTCAATGGGACTATGGATGATAAGAGAAAAGTGAGTATACATATAACAATTTTTAACAATTGAATTTTTGTTTTTTCCCCCACAGTTTTATCTTTAACGTTATTTATGATAAAATTTATTTTAAATTTTTTAATAATGTTTTTTTTATTGGATATATCTAATTTAATTATGGATATTGGATTTTTTTTTTAATTAATTTAAAATGTAAATATTTACGTTTTAATATGTATAATTTTTTTGTTTTTTAATTATAATAAATATTATTTGTTTTTTATTTAGAGAATATTTTATTGTGTCTTATTTTATAGCCTAGAATGAGGAAGATGTTATATATATATATATATATATATATATATATATATATATATATATATATATAGAAAGAGAGGAACAATTCCAGTAATCTGTAAATATTTCTTTTACTGTGCTATTAGACTTATTTTTACAAATTGTGGGACCCATGTTGAAGGTTCAATAGGAATAGTTGATGTTCATAAATAATCTTTTGTATGAGGAAGATGTTATATATATATATATATATATATATATATAGAGAGAGAGAGAGAGAGAGAGAGAGAGAGTAGCACTTTGAGTAATTTGTAAATATTTCTTTTACTATGCTATTAGACTTAATTTTACAAATTGTGGGACCCATGTTGAAAGTTCAATAGGAACATTTGATGTGCATAAATAATATTTTGTTTTAATGTAAAAAAAATAAAAAATAAAAAATTAGCCACGTGAAATTACATTGAAAAATATACTAAAGAGGATTTCACATCCCCGATAATTACAGGCAGTTATCAAAGGCCCAAGAAAGGCTATGGGCAAAGGTAGTTTCCTACCAGGATTTCCTCTCCTAGGAGATAGTTTATCTCAGAAAGGAAAAAGAAGGTTGATAGAAGGTGAGAGGGGAAAAGCTTGAAGCAACCTTGTTGGAGGAGGCCCCATAAGAACTAGTTCTGAAGCTAAGTTCTCCTCTACAGGACGTTGTCGTAAAGGAAATCCTATGTTGGGCCAAGTTGGCCACTGTCAGGATAGCTATCTGGGATGTGAAATTGGATCGCGGGGGGATTTGATTGAGGGAAAAGCTAGTCTTATTGGTTGGGAGGAGTGTCTTTACTCCATTGTGGCAAACTCAGCTTATATCACTCAGATAAGTGCATATGTTGAGTTAAATTGTTTCTTTTGTATGACCATGTGAAAAACCAAAAAGAAGTTTATATTTAATGCTTTCTTTTTGAAGTTTAAGCACAAACAAAGATCTAGTTAGTGAAAGAATTTAGATTGAAAAGGTAAGAGTACATCAATAAATTTGAAAGTATTACTGTAAGAATTTCAAAATGTTTCAAAATTGGTATGTGCAAATGGAAACAAAATTGAAATAAACATGAGCTATTATGCACAGTAAAAGTAGAAGTAGAAAAATGCTAAAATGAAAAGTCGAAGTACATAGAAAACTGAAAATAGTTATAATTTAAATTGAAAGAAGAATAACTCGAAGACATATGTCATCCCTTTCAAGGCTTGATAAAACTATATGTAATTATAAGACCCTTTTTGCTTCTTTATAAAAGGGTAACGAAATAAACCAAAAGGAACAAAATACATATTTTATATTCTTAAAGAAAGCAAAAATTTGGAGCTGAAACAGTTTCCATCTAGACAGTTGAATTGGGTCATGGCCATATTAAAATATATATGTGTGACACATCCCAATAAAAATAACAAGAAATTGATTTCATCTTCATAGTCATGACCAAAATTCGAAAGGCCAAACCCTAAGGCTAGGGTTAGTCTCTAATAGATGACCAATTATACTTTATGAGTACGTGGGCCAACCTGGAAAAATAAGTGAGGTCATGCATTAAAAGAACTGAAGCAATATTTGGATGGGCTTGAACCAGAACTTCACCAAAAGTTGAGACAACCTCATGATACCTGTTCACAATTGAAAGAAAAAAGGAACAAACTTAGTAATAGTTTTAAATATAAGATGACTAAAATATAAGCCTTGACATAGGGTAAACTCTTATCTAGAAATGGTATGGCAGTGATTTCTCTCCACATCGAGAGATCAATATGTGCCAGAAAACAAAAATTGAGAACAATGTCATTAAAGAAGATTAGAAGGATGTCATAGCCTTCCTTGAATGATAAGTTAACTATTATAAAACCCCAAGTATTAAGGGTCCATCATGTGAATTGAGGGGTGAGTATTCTTTAGAATAAGAGTTAAGTCGAACATGAAACCCCACACTCCAAAGTGAATCTGAGACCTTTCTTGGCATAAACACTCATCACCTTGATAGGAAGATGTAGAAATGAGGTTAGGTTGTGTCATAGTATGACTAAAAAGTTATCACTCAGAATTAAAGTTAATTAAACTATGTAAACATCGAAAAGAATGCGATTGTTTACCTGTACAATCTGGTTTGTGAGCTGGATGAAGGTGAAAAGTCAAACTGTCAGCAAAAGACATAGATTCATGAGACTAGATGTTAAACATGCCACAGAGTATTTTGGGAAAGGAATAAACCCTAAGGTATCCAACATAACCAAATGGCAGAGCCAATTCCTCTGGAATCATTGGTGAGAATGAGGGTATGCTATTAGGACGGGGGTAGGTGGTTACCATAACCACCATAACCACCACATGTTCCATAACCATTGCCCATATCACACCTCAAATCCTAACTGTAGATTATCATCCCATGGACTAGTGGTGAGACAATTGTTGTCAAGAATTATATTTACACAAGGGTGAACCATAGCGTGACTATGGTTTCATAACATTAAGGTAATTTAAAAAATCATAGAACATATGCCAAATACTTCACCTTCATACATGTATATCGACAGTAAAGAATTAATCGAAAATATTTAGACTGAAGGGCATCAATATCACTGAAACTTATGTATACAAATATATTTCAAAGGGTATCAATGCATATCATGTTCGATCCCAATGAAACCAAGTTAAACACTTGGTTCCCAACATTTTTAAAATAATACATATATGAATCATAATAAAAGAGAGGTATGGAGGATCATTTATGCTTATTCTCCTTAAGTACATCTTGTTTTATCAAAGGGGTAATATCGTAAGAACCTTACTTAGATAAGGACCATTTACATGCAACACAATAATGACTGGAGAAAAGAAAATAAAAGTTAAGAACCAACTAAATGTAGGCCAAGCAAGAGAAGATAACATAAAATAAAATGAAGTTCCATTAAGACACACATATTTGGAATATATGTATGCAATTCAAGAAAGAAGACGTGTAATCTAATTAGTGGTTTAGTTTTTATCCTAAAACAATTTTTGAAAAATGGTTTCCTTACCACTTAGCTTTCAAATTTTGTTGTGGTAATTTTGGTCTTCATCAAGAGAGTTGTTACAGGTGGTATCTAAGCCTCAGATTACAACATATGACCTATTTAAGGAAAATATAAACAATAACAAACCATGTTTGTGTTTCACAAAGAGGGAAAAGAAGAAATGGAAACCATGATGACACTACCTACAAGACCAAGTTTTTCACCCTTACCAAAACCAAAACTTGAGATGTGGTTGTAGCTAGGTGAAGAACCTTAGTCCATATCTTCTATGTTGTTTGAAATGATTTATAAATTGAGGGTATAAGTCGCCAGCATAAGGCTGATAATGAACAATTGATGAGAGATCAAGAAATCATAATAAAGATTATAACTGATAGGAAATATCAAAGGGCCTTAGACCCTACCCATGATAATGGAAATAGAGCATAATCGCACAGGTGGAGGGAGGATAGTGTCCTTGAGAAAATTCCCACACCTGAGCCTGAAGTTGATAAGGGAACAAAAGAAGAAGAACCTAAGAATGTCTCTCAAGGAAAATCATTTAAACTAGTAAAAAGATAGAAAGTAGAGCTTCAAGGGGAGTTCAAGAAGATAAAACTCCCATCATTTGATGGGGAATCATAAGAAGGAGTTGAGCCATGGATAGTGAATATTAACAAGTATTTCCAAATTTATGAGTATGACAATAATTTGAACGCTCATCTAACAATCTACCAAATTCAGGGAAAAATGATTTTATGGTTGGAAGAAATTAAAGTGGTTCAGAGGATTGATGAACAAGAGATAATGTGGGAAAATTTCCAGCAACATTTTAAAAATAAAAACCTTACTGAGTAGTATTATGATGAAAAATCCAAGGAGTTCCATGACCTTAAATTGGGTTAGTTGACTATGGACGAGTATATTGTGAAATCCACCTCCTTGCTGAGGTATGTTCCTTATATACTAGAAGAAAAGGCTAAGGTACAATGTTTTATAAGCAACCTACTAGTGTCTATAAAAGAGCGTTTAGAGTTTGATAATCCTAAGACCATGGATGAAGCTATCTGTAAAGCGTGGATTTGCTATCAACAATCAAAACAAAATGGAGAAAATAATAAATCTTGGATAGGTAAGAAGGGGAAGAAGAAATCTTCAAACAGTAAAAATATAAAGACTATTGGGTCTAAAATTCTTAGCAAAGGGAAACTGAGTAAATTTATTGGAAAAGTTCAGCAAAAATATTAACCTCAAAATGGATCCAAACAACCAGAAGCATCAGGTAAATTTGATGTTGGTAAAGTGCAGAAATTGTTGATACAATGTTGGGGTTGTAAGGAATCACATTACCTCAGATACTGTCCTTACTGTGAGAATACGGAGCAGATAGGAAATGTTAAAGAAGTATCTATGGTGGAATATGTGGCGAGATGTATGACCGGAATAAGTGTTGCTTTGGAGGATCAACAATTCAAGCATCAATTTACAATGATTTAATTAGAAGGTAAAATATGCAATCGTGTTGTGTCAATTTTCATAGACCCTAGGGAAAGTTTAAGTTATATCAGCCCCAAATTAGTAGAATTATGTTGATTGTAGGTCAATAAATTTAAACACTTGTGGCTGGTCCAATTCACCACTGGAGAAAAGAGAAGGGTGACGACAATAGTTATGAAGTGCTCGGTAGAGTTGGGGGGACAACAACCTAAGATAAATATGTATGTTCTAATGTTAGGATCCTATGAAATCTTAATAAGCATGGATTATCTGGAGGAACACTGGTCTATGATAAATTGTAAACATAATATTATCAGTTATGTTACAAAAGGAGGTGTTAGGCAACAAATTCAAGGAATAGAAAATCCTGTAACATTAAGGTGCACTAGTATAAAATGATAAATTAGTGACTAGGTGACTAAAAAAGTTAGTCACCACAACTTTTCCAAGTGAAATACTACCAAAAATGAGAAATATTAAGTGACCCAACTAAAAATGACTAACATAACTCACTAATTTAGTCGCGGGTTAAAATATATGACTAGCTAATAAGCAATACAACTAAAAATGACTAATTTAGTCTAGGAACAAAAAAATGACTACCTAACAAGTACCACAATAATATGAATCAATTGTTTATGCTAGTCATTTTAATTGTGTCAAACAATTTAAACTTACAAGTGATAGAGGATTGAAAGGTTGTTAAAGATTGGCTTAAAGGTTATCATTCCTTAAACACTTCTTCATCCTCACATGGTGTATAGCTGAGCCAACTTTGCAATATTTATCTCTAATAATTTGTAATTTTAAAAATATATTTTTTAATAAAAAATAATTGTTTTATGTATTTTTTAAAAATATATTCATTGAATCTAATTGGATCTACTTCCAATTTGAAATTAATTTGAAGAGCAATTTTAACTTTTAAGACTATAATATCAAATAAAAACTACTTTAATTTCATATTAACTAGACTAGATCCATCTTAACCTCGTATCTATCAAGCACCAAGAGCGATCCAATCGCTCAAGGTGCAAACTTTTTTTTTTAGTGCAAAACTTGAAGAAAGGTTTTCACCTCAAGATATTGGATCACTCTCAACACTTGATAGATATGGGGTTAAGATGGATCTAGATTGGTTATATAATAGTATATAATATCTATATTTTTATTTGTGTCTCCTTTTTATTCCCTCTCTCTATCTCACCCCCGAACATACACACTCTCCCTCTCCATCCCTTCCCCTTCTCTCTCTCTCTTCCCATTCTCTCCCTCTCTACCTGTCTCCTTCTCTCTATTGTCTCCCTCTCTCCTCTCTCTCCCTCACTCTCTCGCCATGGCTCCCTTGTCACCCCCTCTCTCTCCACCTTTATCCCTCTATGTTTTTCTTGTTCCCTCCCTCTCCTTTCCCCTTCAATTCCATCTCTCTCTTCCTTCCTCTCTCTCCCTTCTCTCCCACCTCCCTCTATCTCTCCTCACTAATGACTCTCTCTCTCTCTCTCTTGTCCAACTCTATCACTATCTCCCTCTCCCTCTCCTTCTCTCTCTCCCCTACATCTCTATGCCTCCATATCTCTCCCTTCCTCTTCTCTCCATATCTCTCTCCTTTCCTCTTCTCTCTCTTCCCTCCTCTCCTCTCTCCCTCACTCCCTCTATGTCTTTGTTCTTTTATCCCTCTCTCTCCCCCTCCAACTCCATCTGTGTGTGTGTCTGTGTGTCTCCCTCTATCCTTCTCTCTCCTCCTTCCTCTCGCTCCCTCTCTCCCACCTCACTCTCTCTCCCCCCCATCTCTCTCTCTCTCTCTGCCCTCCAACTTTTTCACTATCTCCCTCCCTCTCTCCCCCTCCCCCAACCCCCAACTCTCTCTTAAATTTGATCACATTGTATTTTGTTTAAGAAATTATCTAAATTAAAAAAACTTAATTGGTTGTAAAATATTAAATCTATATTTTGGATCAATCATGTCAAAGAAAATAAAATAATGAAAAACCTAAAAAAAACATGCACTATATTTAATCTATTATTGCTAGTCACTTTTCTTGCTCTCATCCCTTCGATCCTTAGCTAAGATGGATATATGCTAGTTCTTTATATATATTTAGCTAAGATGGATCTATATGGTTCTTTAACCAACATAGATCCATCTTAGCTTAATTTTATTAAAACCTTAATTTAATTTCTATGGGAATATTTTTAGTAGTTGTGAGGATAGAGGGTTTAGATATATCTCAAATTGTAACATTTTCCCTTTTAGATTCAATTAAAAAAATGTTATAAAATTAAATTAAAATAAAATATTTTTACTATGAAATAAGTTATGGTTTTTTAAACAAGGTACCGACAAGAGATAACTTGGCTAGAAGAGGACTATATGGCCCTTATTGGTGTTGTTTCTGTAAGGACAACTCTAAATCCCTGGATCATCTATTTCTCTTCTGTCCTATCACTATTGATCTTTGGACCTCCACCCTCACCCACTCTCACATGCCTATTATCTAGGGGGGATAGACTACCAAGGAAGCTTGGGCAAATTGGTGGTCGTCTGTTACATCGCCCAAGGCCAAAAATATTCCCCTACTCATATGTTGGGAAATCTAGATAGCTAGAAATCGTTATATCTTCCGAGACATCGCCCCTCATTGGACTTCCATCTCAGCTAGAATTATAGCTGACTACTACTCCCTCCCTAAGGACTTGGCAGCCACACCTCCCAGGAATATCACTCCTGAACCCATCGACCACACAAAGCCCTGGGCATATTTTGATGGCTCTGCACAAGACACAGGTTGTGGAGGAGGGGCTATTCTACATATATCGGATAACCATTCTTATCACATCCAAATGGGACTTGGAAATGGCACCAACAACTTTGTTGAACTCTCCACAACAAACTACCTCATACAATTTGCTATAGTAAAAGAATGTCATAATTTACAAATGTTCGGTGATTCAAAAATTGTATGTGATTGGATAAACAAAACCACAACTTGCCACACATTCACATTGGGACATATTTTGGATGAAGTGCATAGATGCATCACATATTTCGACAATTTCGTTTGTCATCACATATACAGGGAACGAAACACCATCGCTGACCAACTTTCCAAAGTGGCAGCGATCAGGCCACGCAACATCTGGATGATCCAGGAGCAGCGGGGAGGTGAACATTTCCAGTACTACTACCGACCATATATGGACCATGCAGAGGCTCAACAGGAGCCTGAAAACATATGAAAATTTTGAATATTTAATTTTTGTTTATTTTTGTATATGCACATAACAGTACATGTTTCTCAGGTATACTCTCTGCATAGAGTAGTTTATTTTGATGTCAATTATGCAGTACTTTTAAATGGTTGTCTCCCTGCGTGGAGAACATATTTTGGGACCTCAAATTTTTGAACTAGCACACAACCTCCACTTTTGCATATGCTCACAGCATCTACAGCATGTAATTTTCCTATTAATGAAAATTACGATTTTTCCAAGGGGAAAAAGTTATGGTTTTTTGGCATGTGGTATTGGTCCATGGTATTGTAACAAAGTCTATTTACAAGTTAATATCCATGGTAAAGTGAGGGTGAATATCCATCGTTAAAAATCTTGTCATATTGTTATAAAATATTTTGATTGTAAAAAAAGTTATGATTTTTGGGCATGTGGCATTGTAACAAAGCTTATTCACAAGCTCATAATATCAATGGCAAAGTGGGGGTGAATATCCATGGTTAAGAATATTGTCATATGTTATAAAATATTTTGATAGTGAAATAATTTATGTTTGTTGCGCATGTGGTATTGATAATCCATGGTATTGACCCATGGTATTGTAACAAAGCCTATTTTTTACAAGTTAATAATATCTACGGTAATGTGGGGGGTGAATATCCATGATTAAGAATCTTTTCATATTATTATAAAATATTTTGGTTGTGAAATAAGTTATGGTTTTTGGGCTTGTGGTATTGATAAGCCATGGTATTGGCCCATGGCATTGTAACAAAGCCTATTCACAAATTAATAACAAAATCAAAATATAACAAATTGAATTTTATTATTTTTATTAATTTAACTTTTTATTATTAATTGAGACAATATTTAAATGTTTACACTCATCCCCAATATCACTTTTAACTTATTCTTCTTCTTTTTAATTTAGCCTCTAACACAAAAATAAAATAAAAAATTTCTTATTAAAAATAAATCATTTAACCCAATTACAATTTATATATTTTATTTTTCTATTATAAATATTTCTTTTATTTTTTCCATTATAAATATTTCTTTTCATTTTCATTTCAAGTTTAGCATTGGATTCAAATAAAATGTTCACAAGTTACGACTATATTGATCTGGTTAGGTATGTTCACATATTTTGGGAGTTACGAACAACTTTACTATAATGGGGTAATTGGTGAAAGGCCACTAAAGTCCAAACTATGTGGGTATCTCGAGATAGATCTGTAGGGGTGGGATAAAGGCAGTCTTGATCAAATTTCGTGAAGCCCTTTCTTGAAGGTTTCCTCCCTACATTGGATCTCTCCCTTTCTTGGAGGTTTCCTCCCTACACTGGATCTCTCGCTCAAAACCCCATATCCATCACCCTTATGCAATTTTCTTGTTTTAGTGGGCTTGAACAATTTATGTGTGGAGAGATGGGTCTCAGTTAATGTGAATATTCCCATTTTGATAGATTACACTTTTGTAGTTGCAGATCTACGGTTAGCTCTATGCATTTATAAACGTTGGTCGACTCAACAAGAAGTAGTGGGCACTCGACTTGATTTGAATGGTGGTGGATTAAACAAGTGAAAATATGTGGAGTTTTGGTAAGTGCTTTGGTTAAGGTTTCAGGTTCCTGTACATATGTTAATTGTATAACTTCAGTTTGGGTAATTTTTTACATTCAAAATTGTCAAATATGTAGAAGTTACTTTACACGTAATTTAGATGAGAAAACATTTGTCTTAATATAACATGTAAACTTCATATTACTTACAACTGATGCTATTGTATCTTATTGTACATATGTTAATTGTATAACTTCGATATAGGTAATTTTTTACATTTAAAATTGTCAAATATGTAGATGCTATTGTATCTTATTGTACATATGTTAATTGTATAACTTCGATATAGGTAATTTTTTACATTTAAAATTGTCAAATATGTAGAAGTTGCATTACACGTAGCTTAGATGAGAAAACATTTGTCTTAATATAACATGTAAACTTCATATTACTTATAGCTGATGCATATTATATCTTATTGTGCATATATTAATCATATAACTTTAGTCTGGTTAATTCTTTACATTTATAAATTGTCAAATATGTATAAGTTCCATTACAGGTAGCTTAGATGAGAAAATTTTTGTCTTAATATAACATGCAAACTTCATATTACTTACAGTTGATGCATATTGTATCTTATTGTGCATATGTTAATCGTATAACTTCAATGTGGGCAATTTTTTACATTTAAAATTGTCAAATATGTGTAGGTAATTTTCTACATTTAAAATTGTCAAATATGTAGAAGTTACTTTACAGGTAGCTTAGATCTGCACACAAATAAAATATCAGAAATATGGCAGGGGAATGAGTAATCATTTTCACACTGGTTTAAAATTTCCCGTTGGTTGGTGAATAGAACCAATTCATAACTATTGCTATTTTTAGTGGAGTATTAAGTTATTAACCCAAGATAAAAAAATGTTAGTCTCTTAAATGATTGAAAAAGGTTATTTCAAATGTTATATAGAAGTTACATTTCAAGTAGCTATATCTACCCTGACATAACTATAATATTCCAACTCCATTTTTTCACACTTTTTAGCATTTTAAAGGTTTGCCTAGTTTAGTGAGATTATGCAATTAAATAGTTGATATTGTTTAAGACATCTCCTATTTGCAACATTTTGAATTCTTAAGTGGGATCTTGGGTAGGTAGTTTTAACTAGATGGTGTTTTATAATTCAGGCAAGAGACTTTAGGAGCAATCTTGAATTGCATGCTTGTTTCCATTATGCATCTAATATTTGAAACGTTTTCCAGGTGAATAACCCAACATCCCATGTTGAACATGAAGCAAACACCTCAAAAATTGGGGAAGATGAGTTATTCTATTTCCGGAGTGGATTTTGTCGGGTTGTATTTAATGAGATCTCACTAGAATTTTCTACTGAAGTAAATCAATTGATGAGTTTGAAGCTTGAAGATAGTGTTGAATAGGTGTTGCAAGGTCTCTTTATAACATTATCTATCTACATGATTCTAATACCATGATATGGTGTCTCAATAACACTATTTTCCAGTGTCGGGTGGTAGATGTAGATAGATTTCTCATGTCCTACAGGTAAATCATATCATTTAGCTTTCTCATGTCCTACAAGTAAATCATATCATTATATTTTCTATGAAATCTCTAAATGTGTTCAAAGTTTGTCTCAGATATGGAAATATGTATGTACTCTTGAATTTTTCTATGTTGTAATAATATCTAGAATAAAGTTTTCATTGCGACGAATTATGATCTACCATGTAAGTTTTCTTTACTACATGAAATTCTTGATTTGTTAGATCCCAACTAGTTAGGGTTGAATTTGTTTTTGTTGTAATGAGATTAAGAATAAAGTTGTCATTTCAATCACTACAATCTACTATATGAAATTGTTGATTTGTTAGAGCCCAACTTATTAGGATTATGAAGAGTCCTCTTTCATGAGAATATTTATGAATGCTCTATTCTTGCTCAAAGAATTACAAATTACAGAAAGGTGGAAAATAAATGAGATGCAACTGAAGGGTTTCTATTTTAAATACGTGGAGGGAGTGTAAAATCATTTTCAGTTTCCTTCAAATATTTTGGAGCACCCACTAAAGTGCTTCATTTTCCTCCTAGTTAATTCCCTTTCTACTATCCCAGTGCTTCTAGAAGCCCTTCTCCAAAGTGATCTCTTAACTATCTTGGAGGGAAAGTGATTACTTGATTGGAACCCATAGATTACAATTTGATTAGGACCAAGGGATGAGAAAGCTTCATATTATTTGATCTCTTCTACAAGTTAAAAGCATATCGAATAATTGCCTTTCTGTTTAATTGATACGACAATCACTCCAACATTTGTTAGGATTTTGAGACCTTTTTCAATGAAATTTGTTCTGAAAGTTGTGTTCTCAATTAAGGAAATTAAAGAAAAGGTGAAAATGATGCAATGGAAGGATTTTTTGTTTTGGTGCCTAAGAATGCCTTGCTAATGTGAAGGACTTGGTATTTTCTTGACTCAAGATTAGTTTCATTTGACTTCCTAGAATTCCTTTTAATTTCATTTTTGTTTTCTTTATATTGCTATCCTTGAAGTTGGTGATATGACTGTGTGTGTAATAGGAAGTATTAACTATTAAGCACTCTCAAAGGTGATATTGATGCATTACTAACTTTAAATGTCCCTACTTGACACTCTAGTATTACATGATCATGCAAAGAAATTATTAATCAATATTAAAGGGAAGATGATTAATGTGCAGTGTTTCTTGGCTTGTCATATAATTACTACATTTTGGCCCCCAATAATATATTTGAGGCTACTTATTGGTTTTTACTTGTGAAGCTTCCCTTTGGCTCAGAAAAACATCCAGGATAAATGTCCATTGCATTGGCATTAGAAACCATTAAAGAGGACTTCACCAAAAGCAGTAGAGTACATGGGATACAGTGAGCAGATAACCACTAGAGAAACATCGAGGCACCATAATTTCTTGTGTATTTAGATTCACTCAAAATTAACTAGTCACAAAAGTACCTTTTTTCGAATATTTTCATGTATACATAAATACTCGAAACACAATTTCAAACTAATTATTCAAACTAATAATTATCTGATAGTCAATTTTATAATTAAATAGTATAATATGATTAATATTATAGGACACAACTATAGGGTCTGACTACGTAGGGCATTATGACAATCTTTGTACACTTCTAATTGTATTAGACAATAATCTCTCAGAGTGTGATATCCATCCAACGAAATGTACTACCAGAGGCCATTGTGGGATTGAAATTTTTTCTTTTAGTGGACTGTGGTGATATATTTTCTTGGGCCTTAGTGTTCTACTTCCCTAAGGTTTTGACACTGCTCACAGCTAGCACCTTCATTCAACCAAGTGAGGTACTCATCTGGAAAGTTGAATCATTTTTTCTCCACAATCCAATATGATGTTGTATCAATCTCATGATCCTAAAAACATAGGTCATAATAGGCAAGAACTTTTTCTGTGGGCAAAAGCATCTCCAAATTTAAGGGACATGACTCTTTTAGGAAAAGCAATAAGGAGAGTTTTTACACTGATATTTTTTTTCTTCCATTTGTTTTCACAAGTTATCTATTGTCTGATATTTTTAGCATGTAACTTAGTTGGTATGGTTATGCCTAAGCTTTTCTTGAAGGTTGAATATTAATTTCCTAAGGTGTTATTTTCTATGGTAACATTTTATTTTATTTTTTATACAGGTCATCTAGCCACATAGTGGCCACTATCGCCCAACTAAAAACTATTGCCCAACTGAAGAAAACTTGTTTGAGTTTCTTACTTTTATAGGGAAAAAATGGTATTGACATTATTGATGTTGAGGTATATGTCGTATAAATCCTCTATATTCTACTTTAGTTTATATTCCAATGTTCATTGCCTTTGATGTATTATACTTTGCATTGTATCTTCTTTCATTTTCAGAAGATGAACTCAATATTGATGGTAAGAAGCAAGAATTGAAGAAAGAGAACAATAACGCTCGAGTGAAAAATGTAGAAAAAGAGAGAAGAGAACCAGTCTAGTGATGCCCTTAAAGTCAATATCTCACACGAGACACACATACAGACTGATGGTCAAGTCTTTAGAGTTGGTGAATTCACCTACAATTCCTTGACAAAATAATGATAATGTTTTGAAGTGATGAAACACTATTTCATGTGTGAATTGTAGTCCAACCAATATTAAGTTGAAAACTCGTATTGTAATACTTGAAATTTCATATGATATAATTTACGTGGTTGAAATTATGTATAGTTATATATGATATTATTTAGTATTGTAATAAATATATGTAACTTTGAGTTTTCACATTAGATGAACATGTGCATTGTATGACATTTTTTTAATTTAGTCACAAAATCATATTAATTAATTTGTGTTGACCAATAATGAACATATAAAATCAGTCTAAAACTACTAAATTAATAATTCATATTGATTAATGATGAATACAAATAAAATGAATGTATGACTAAATTAGTCATTTATAATAATTATTAATGAAAGTAAATGAAATTAATATAAACTATTAAATTATTCGTTTAGATAATGAATATGAAACTACCAAAAGAAGATAAATGAATACTGCAAATGATAAATTTGTGATTACAAATGATGACTAAATTTTGCATATATACGACTATTAGTAGCTAATTTACAGTATCTTATAACACGATGAAAAATTAGTTATATTTCTTTGGTCATTAATTGATTTCAAACGATGACTAAAATTTGCATATATATGACTATTAGTAGCTAATTTACAGTATATTATAACACGACCAACATTTTGGTCATTAATTAGTTTTCTTGGATGATCATATAGTAATATATTTTGTTGTATATTTGGTCATTAATTGTGACAATTAATGACTAAATATACTACTATATGATGAAATTGAGACAACCAATTAATGACTAAGTTACAAATGAATAAAAGTTGGTCGTGTTATAAGATACTGTAAATTAGCTACTACTGGGCACCGACTAAAAAATGGTTGTTTATGTGCAAAATTTAGTCCTTTTTTTAGTAACTAATTAGAAAGGGTTGCCAAATTTTCACAATTCAAGTAGGATATTCCAGCTCTAAAGAAAAGTCAACAACTTTGGAAAATATGCCTACTATTCAAGATTTTGTGGACATATTCCCTAAGGATATTTCAGGACTACCCCCTAAATGAGGCATTGATTTTACAATCGAGCTAGTTCTGGGGGCTAAACTGGTGTCTAATGCACGATATTGCATAAGTATACCATAATTAACTGGGATAAAAATGCCGTTACAAGACCTATTAGAAAAGAAGTACATTCACGCCAATGTATCACCATGGGGAGATCTTGTACCTTTTGTCAGAAATAAAGATGGTACTTTGAGCTTATGTATTGATTATCAATAATTGAATAAATTAAAAATTAAAAACAAGTATCCACTACCTCAAATCAATGATTTATTCGATCAGGTTAAGGGCGCAATCATATTCTCTAAAATTGATTTGCGCCTGGGATACCATCAAATACAAATTAAAGAAGAAGATATTTGTAAGACTACATTTAGTACGCGATAAGGGCACTATGAGTTTATGGTCTTGCCTTTTGGGCTTACTAATGTCCCGACCACATTTATGTGCTTGGTGAACAACATATTCCACCCATACTTAGAATTTTTTTTGTTAATCTTTATTAATGATATATTAGTTTATTAAAAGAGTGTAGATGAGCATAAACAACATCTGCAAATAGTAATGCAAATGTAACCATCCCATCCCACATTTACCCGCTTTTACAAGCTCTCTAGGTAAACATAAGTTGATAGTTACTATGACATGACCCAACATCTAAGTTCCAGTTATGAAAGTGGGTGATGAGTCCCATCAATAGGTACATTTTGAAGATCATTATGCCATCCTCCAGCCTTAAAACTATCCTTCTCTTACATTAGTTCACATTTTTTGTTATATTATGCTTAGTAATAGTAGTAAAAGGTGTTTGTCATAGTATGTGGCCTAATATGGTTTAATTTCAGGGAAATGAATCATTTTTTAGGCCATTACTATGCAGGGGCTTGATGGAGACAACTAGGAGAGAATCTAGGGGGTGTGTCCACCTCCTTAACTCCCTAAACTCGTCTTGGGATCAAAATATCCTCTCTCACCAGTTTGAGTTCATTAGCAGCCGAGTGACTCCTAGTCCAAGTGAATATCAAGAGGGACACGATCCACCATTTTTGAGATCAAGGAGGGAAGCACTCCTACTTTCAAGGGATCTACTTCAGCTACCCTTTTGTATAAATAAACTAGAAGAAGAGATCATTAGGATTCAAAGTTTTTGTTCAGTTAGGTGTAGCTATTGAGCTTCAAGATTGACATCATTACTTTAAACTTTTATGTGATGTATTAAACCTGCACTTTTTGATAATGAGGAGTTGGATTTTAAGTGGCAACTAAGTTAGTGGACTGAGATCCTTGAGTTTGGAACCAACCCAAATGATTTGGTCCCTCTTCTTGTACTTATGTTTATTCTTGATTCCAAGAAGTTCATAGTTTCTTGCTTTTCAATAGAGATTAATCTATAAAATCTTGTAGTTGCAGCCTCTACATCACCTCTCTTGTGGGAGAATGAGTGGAAGGATTCACAACCACAATTCAAAAAGATTGTATTTATGATTTCTTGGAAATAGATTATTGTTAGTTGTCTTGTTTTACATTTGTCTTTTGTTGCTTAGAAGTCAGTTTAGTGATTAGGTCAGTGTTATTGCATAAATTAGATGTTATTTAAATTCAATTCATCTTTTCCATCATAAGTGATTTCATTTTGTTAATGAAAAATGGATGCATAAATGTGATTGATTGCAGGGTTGCTTGATCTGCAGGGAAGGGAACCTTTACCACTTCCATCTTGAGCTCCTTCACCTTCTCTTTCCACTTCCAAATTTTTTCTCCAAACCTTGTTTTATGTCATTTCTCCTAGTATACCGAGAACACTCATCCTAGTGCAAGACAAGCCTATGAGAGGTCCTTAGCTTGGCTAGGGGCTCAAACCAACCTCCCTCCATTTTCTTATACTTCCGTCCACCTCTCCATACCTTCAAGGCAACATTTTCACCTTAAAAAACTACTCGAATGCCCTCTTGTAGCATTACAAACCTTCCTGTAGCATTACATGCCTCCTGTAGCAATCACCTGTAGCAAACTTGTAACATCACTTTCCTTCATCAGTTTTGATCCCCATTACAAATTTGACTTATTCTAGATGAATGATGACCCCCAGCTATGATTTTATGATCAAGGGAAGCTTCTAGGCCACTCCAACCATTCATTTTCTTCACTGCAAAAATAAGATAGATTTAGTTTTTCTATCACAAGTATGATGCAAGTAGGTTAATGATTTCCACTAAAGTGTGAACTAGGTAGATATTACATACAATTCTGATTGTTAGTTTGATGAATTATGAAAGACAAAATAGTTTACTTTTTGCAAGTAGATTTGGTAGTTTGATGGATTTTGCAAGATAAAATACCTTTCTTTCTGCAAGTAGATTAGCCTTTGTCCCTTCATGAGTTGATTAGTTAGCATTTACAATTTGATTCAATGGTATTTCCACTTTCATAGCTAGAAGTAATTTCCAATTGTACCTTTATCAACAAGCTTTCATTCTAATTCAGTAGGAAGAATGGTCTCTGATAATTGTTGATCTAATGTCATAACTGAGGGTGGCATGAGTGGAATCCTATATGTTGTGCATATAACACTATCGCCTCGAAGTTTATACGAACCCCGGGTTGATAATTTGAGTTAAGGATCCCTTGGGAGTTGCAACATTCTTGGTGCAATACCAGGGTTCACCACTTTTTGGCGCCATTGTCGGGGAGGTGTCTACATAGATGTTGTTTTTTATTAAGCATTGTTTTCTATTTTGCATACAATTTTTGAATATATATATATATATATATATATATATATATATATATATATATATATATTTATTTCATGCCTCGTAGGAGTAGGGATAATCAGGGAAAATTATTACCAAAAACTGCCACACCCTCAAATAGTCAACCTTCACTCTTCTTCGATGACTGTGAGCTTCCCTCTTTGACTACAGGGGATTTAGAAGACCCTCTAGGTGAGAAACCTAAATTTTTTGAAGAACCTATTGGGGAAGAAGAAGAACTCACTTCACCTACCCAAACTATGGTTGAAAACTTGGACAATGAGGTTTTCCCTATCAGAGAGACCAATGGAGAGGCTAGAGTGAAGAACATAAACCCTACTTCCCTTCCACAGTTCCATGGATTAACTTCTGAGGATCCTGACATCTTCATGTTTGAATTTGTTGGTCAGTGTAGGACCTATGACTATGCCTCTGATGAGTAGAAGCTGAAGTTATTCCCCTCTATGTTATCAGGAAATCTAGTGTCCACTCGGAGCTGCTAGTCCCACTAAGACTGGTAGCTATCCTAGAAACAAACAAACTAAAACTACTTTCGTTGTCCTTTATGAGAAGTAGATAAGAGGGGAATGAAGGACACCAACCTCAGTCTTGCGCTTGGTTCCTTGCTCGGTTCCTCTCCCTTCTAATAGATCCTTGCCGCTTCTTCCTCATCTACCCAGCTTCAAAGAGCACCTGTGGAGTCAAAGCAGCATCATACTATTGAAGAACAGAGATCTACAATCATAAACAATATAGGACCAGATATATATTGATCACACAAATGCATATATCATCAAACATACAAGAATGTGGAGGAAAACTTGAATAGCTTTCTTAATATCAAGAATAGCAAAGAGGATTACAACTAATTGTTCTAACCCAGCGTCATCCTCCAGCATGAAAGCCCTTCTTTCACCTCATGAAAAGCTTAGATCACCAAACACTATGATATTTCACTAAGAAACCAACAACACTTCCTTACAAGATACAAAATTCTAGCCTCTGGATCTCTGGGATGAGGGATCCATATATAGATGATTACAGGGGGGTGAGTCAGCTTCTGGGATTTTGATTAGTGTCATCTCCCTGATAGTTCTTGATTCCACTTGGAGATTGATGATCTCCTACTCATCCCTGGGCGAATTCAGAGAGGCAAGTGTCATAGGAGAAGTTTCTGGAAGATTCTATGATCATCCACCTCGCAAACTGTATCTGCCATTTGTCCACTCTCACCCATTGCACCCTACAAAGGGGCTTTTTAGTATGCATCGCACCCTTTACATTGGGCAGGTGGGATGCATCGCACCCTTAGCATTGTGCAACTTGTATGGTCCAGTTTTGACCAGTTTTCTGTGGAGAACTTCTGGGAGATGATGTAATCAACTGACCTTGTTCTTTTAGGGTATGGAACAACACTTTTAAGGACTTAGGAGCCCTTGGTTTATGGACATGTATGATTGGGGTTGCAGTTCCCAAAAATGTCTATAACAATTGCCCCCTAAAGCATGAGGTTGTTAATATTTTGATGTCGGGTGAAATGCTTTATCATGAGGATCCGAAGTTTTTCCGAGCTGGAAGGCGACCTGTAATAAGATACAATACAATACATTATCTTCATAAAATTTTTCATGATCTAGTTGAGGCGGGCATTCCCATGCTTAGCTTTATAAATTCATTTTCATGTACATAAGACAGACATCCGTCTGTGCGGAAGACTGATGATTCCGATAGAGTCATCATCCTTTGATTCGGATGATCATCTGTGCAGCAACAATGTACATTTGATGTCTTTATTTTCCTAAATATATTGCAGCCCGGATGGATGAAACTAGATCCGGGGTCTTCAAACTCGTCCAATCTTCACTCGGAGTACAAGTGGATCCATGTGAAAGATGTTTTGGAGTCAAACATGGAAAGACATCGCCCGATTACTAGCCAATGATGTAAGCTGTTAACAAGCACGAGAGGAATCACCGATAATGATGATGACCCTCAAGGTACTACAGTACAATTCGCGTGGTGTGAAAAAGGACTTGGTGTCAAACACCACGCAAAATCTTATGGTGGAAGGCCATTGATGTAAACCTGTCACTGGAAGTGAGAAACTTGCCATTGAGGCATGTAAGCTTCAAAGTACTGAAAGGGTTGTTCCTAAGTCGACTTCTTGGATAATGAGCTGATGTCGACAAGAAGCGACCCGTCATAGGAAGGCCTTATTGAATCCCACATCTACGACACGGAATAGAGTAAATGATTTTTGGAGGTGAAAACGATCTACTGATACAGGGTTCAGGGTGGCGGTCATGAAAGAATGGAGCGTGAATGTATTGCAGCGGATGAGACACAGGTGAATTCTCTGAGCGACTTCTCTTGAACATATCGGCGACACTGACATGGATTGGTAGCATTAACCCCAAATATGGATGGTGTGATGGACCAATGGTGATATGACCAGTGAACGGAATAACCCAACCCGACTCGGACGTGGAGTGAAAGTGTCATGTTCAAGAGCGACTTGCTACCAATAAATTTTCTTCAAGTTTTCTTCCCAATTTTTCCCCAGTCATTGCTGACCAGTACCTCTTTATTTTTGTCAAGCTTGAGAAGGATAACATATGCTTGTTCTATAATTTGCCCTTCGAGCAAACCCGTTGCTATGTTTTAACGAGCCTAGCGATAGTGAAACTCATTCTTGTCTGTATGGACAAGTTTGTCGCTATTCGGTTTTAATGAGTTTAACGACAAAGATAACTCGGTCCTTTTCAATTTTAGAGAGTCTGAAAGGGACGTAAAGGAAACTCCAATAATTCTTTTTCATCATATAATCCCTTAAGTCCAAAAAAGTATAAAATAATACGAAAGGGATGAATTTTCGGTAATTTTAACGAGCCGAACAAAACAAGCGCTCGATCTTTTTGTGTAATAATCCCTCAGGTCCAAAAAGATTAAAATCTAGAGGAGGGATAGCACTTCCGATAGCTTTAACGAGCTGGAGAGGCCAATTGCTCGGCAATATTTTCATATTTTATGAGTCAAATGAAAAGAGCTTAAAGGAGACTCGTTTTTTGAGGAACGAGTGATAATTTTAGGTAGCAGCTGATTCCAGGTAAGGTTTGGAATTTTCCAATCACGGCAGTGTCACAAGGATGGCTAACAGGATCACTCTTCGCAGTTGTTCCTCAAAAGGGGTAAACAATCAAATGGAGGTGAATGATCGGCTAAAACAGAGTGGAGGTGATGGTAAGAACACGACCAGGGCTCAAAAGCTGATGATAATGCATTCACAATGGTTATTTACCGGAAATTGGTTCATTTTTTAATGAGCTTAAACTCTGGGGGAACGCTTGCTCATTGCTAAGGTTTAATTTTTAACGAGCTTGAACTTCGCATAAAAACTGCTCGTGATAATGGTCATCGATTTAATTTCACTGCTAACCACTTTGTTCCTTCAAAGGTTGTACTGCCTGTTCAATTGCTTCATCAAACCGATTAGAAATGAACAATATATGTTTTAAAAATTGAGCTAAAACACTAATATTTTACTCGAATTACGTGAAAAGTAATTTAAAAGTGGTTTTTACCCCTCATTTTACCATTTCATTTGAACTTTGGTTTGTTGGAGCTCTGGAGGTGCTTTTCCCCCTTGATTTTCACCAGCTGATTTCGGGAGATTCTGTGGACGATTCTTGGCACCGTCTGGACCAGGTAGGAGCTAAACCTGAGCTCTTTAGTTGCATTCCTTCCTTTTTGAATTATGTGCATGTTTCCCTGTTTTTCTGAGCCTCCGGGGTTTGACAAATTCACGCTGGCTCCATTGCACCCTTCCTATATCGAAAGGTGTGATGCATACTGGCTTGGCTATTGACCAATCAGTATGCATCTCACTCAGTACACTGTTGGGGGTGCGATGGGTGCAAGAAGGGAAATTTTTGCACTATTTTCTCATGGAATTTTTGCCTGTTTTTTGCCAAATCAGGAACCTGACTCTTTTCTTGCTTGTTTTGCAGAGATTCATCAGAGCAGAATGGTTGTTACATGGCAAGAACGTGAGCATGAAGAAGAGGACATGCTTACTTTACATGATCCGGTTATGGTAACTGCACTACAGAACTGTGGCCTGTTCAAGTTTTTCCACATCTCTATCATGAGGCAACAAATCAACTTATTGCAATATATTCTTGATGCATGGGCTCCTACCAGCCAAGTGTTTCAGATTAGAGGCAAATCTATCCCCTTGACTGTCGTGGACATCTATTTTTTGACCGTTTTATCGAGGCGTGGTGCCCCTCTTTCATTATCATGTTCCGCCCGTGGGGGCGAATCCGTGAGAGATTATATTCGCTGGTATTGCAGAGAGGGATCTCAGCCGAGTAGGGACAACAAGATCAACATCCGAGATGTCAATGATCGGTCCTTGAGGACCATTCTGTTCACTTTTGCTAGATTGGCTGGTTGTGCGGCTCTTCATGTGGCTAACAGGTCTTATATGCAGTATGCCTTGGAATGCCTTGAACCAAAGGTGTTCAACTGGTGTGACGTAGTACTCCCTGTGATGAAAGAACAACTGACCAAGGTAAAAAGCGGAAAATCTAAGAACTTCATCTATGGTTCTATTTTGACCACTTTCGCCTTGGAAAAGATCCCACTGATGCAGCCGCAGTACATTTCACTCAGCTTACCTGCACCGACTGAGCCACGAATGCAAAGATGGGTCGACCTTATTGCCCGACATGCTGGTCAGTCCCAGGTTTCCTTTTTTGATACCTTCTTCGAGTGGTTCAACCGCTAGGAGATGGTTTTTTCTGAGTATCCATATGCTGGTATGGATTTCAGGGTGACCCAGATTTGGTGTTGCCGGCTGGTGAGTAGTGGGGTGCTATCGGTAAATTCTCTGACCATATCTCTGTTTATCGTTTCTTTTTATAATGTTATTGTTCTTTCTTCTATCAAGACTAATCAAAACTCATGTGCTCATGCAGATATTGGACCAGTTCAGCCAGCAGTACGTCTGAGAGTGCCAGCTGCCGCTCCAGCAAGAGAGGCTGTGGGGAGGGCTATCCTTTGCGACCTTGATGTGGCTGAGACTCTTTTAGCATTGCAGGATTAGATCGAAGGCCTCACTCTCGGTATTCCAGACGTGAGGACCAACGAGCTGCCTCTGAGGTTGCAGCGACATACCACTGGCGTGCCGAGTCAATGGACTAGGCTTTTACGCATGATTGCAGAGGTGGTGACTTGTTATTACCAGCATCATTAGACTAGGGTTCCCCCCAGCATTTTGAGTTTTGGGTCATTTGACAGGTTTTGTCCTGGTTATAGAACATTATGTATGAACCATAAACAATTATATATATATTTTTGATTTTCGGAGCTTTATTTTGGTTGAGTTACGTGATCTTGATGAAAATATTTGATGAAATGCTTCTTTTATAAATGTTGCAAATGTCTATCTAACACATAATTTGCCAATGATTCTATTAATGTGTTTAAGTTTATGGAAATATGATAATATTGAATAGAATCAAACTGCCTTTTCAAAATCTTGACCCTTAGGAACATGCGACAAATAGATAGATTCCGTACGGAGTAGATACCAGTGAGTTGTAGGATGACGAGTTGTGAGTCTAGCCTGACGACGAGTCGGTGTATGCCACGTGTAATGGCATCAAAGAGGAGCTCTATCAACGCGCTGTATTCAGCAATATTGTTCATTGACCGACCAATACATACCCCTATGAAACTCACTAACTCGCCGTTTGGATCGAAGATGGCCCAAGCCGTAGAAGATATGTTCCGCGAACTACAACTCGCTCTGTTAGCATATCCAACAAATGATTCCAATAGGTTCGACATCTAAAACAAAATTAAAAGTGGATCACTTAACAAAAACAATTACCCTTAGCGAAAACAAAAATGTAACAAAAGCATAGGGGTCACTATCTTGAGTCAAGCATAGTAACGCTTAAGGTACAACCCGTTACGAGGTTGCACTAGTGGAATCCCATCATAATCTACTAACTCGTAGGCTCCTTTTGCTAATACACATTTAACAATATAGGGGCCCATCCATAAGGACTTGAACTTACCTACTCCCAATTTATCGGATTCCTGGTCGTAAAGTAAGACCAGGTCACCTTCTGAGAAGACACGAGGTTTGACATTCTTGTCGAACTGCACCTTGACTCATTTCTTATGGGCTTCATTAGCCAATGTGGCATCATGATGGATTTCATCCAATTGGATTAGTTCCAAGAAACGAGCCTCCTCTTTTGAAGTTTTGGGGAGAAGGTCGACTGTGAGTTTGAGGGACGAGATTTCACACTGAACTGGTAAGATTGCTTCTAGGCCATACACTAGTTGAAAGGGTGTAAACCCGGTTGCATTCCTCACCGATGTCCGGTATGCCCACAAGGCTGAGTACAGCATTAGGTGCCAACTCATTTTATGGACTCCAATAATCCTTTGCAGCATCCGCTTCAGGACCTTGTTGATTGCCTCAACTTGTCCGTTGGCCTACGGATAATATGGAGTAGAGCTGTCATGGGACAGCCCGAATTTGGCAGTTAATTCAACCATCATGTGATTGCAAAAATACGATCCATGATCTGTGAATATGGCCTGTGGAATGCCGAATTTGGAGACTACATGATTGAAAAAGAAGAGGGCAGCTGTTTTGCCGTTGTTGTTTAATGTAGGCATCGCCTTGGCCCATTTGGTAAAATAGTCTACTGCGACTATGATATACCCATGCCCCCTGGCCGAGGTGGGGTTACATGTCATGAAATCTATGCCCCATTTAGAAAATGGCCCAACAACAACTACTGGTTGTAGAGGTGTAGGTGGTATTCTGGTTTTTCGATTAAAGATTTGACATGCATGGCAACTTCTGACTGCGTTTATGCAATCTTTGAACATTGTTAGCCAGAAGTATCCTGCTCGTAAAATCTTTTGCGTCATAGCGTAACTAGATTGATGCCCCCCACACGCACCTAAATGGAAATCATTCAGGACTTTTTCGGCCTCCTCGTGGGTGAGGCACCTCCTCAGAACTGTATCGACACCACGACGGTAAAGTGTATCACCGATGATCATGTAGTCTTTTGCTTGGTATCGAATGCGTCGTTGTTCCAAGCGGGAGGTATTAGACCTATATGTTTGGGTTTGGAGATAGATTATTATGTCTCCATACCACGTATTGCTTGAAGATATCAGAAACAAAGATTCATCCACGATTGCTTCTTCTGATGTTGCATCGTTGAACAACGATGGGAGATCGCATAGTAACTCCGCGAAAACCAGGGATTTCTTCGATTTGGATTTTATAAATTCCAGATCAAAATCTTGTAGAATTTCTATCCATTTTGAATATTTGCCCCCCAGCAAATGTCGCGACAATATATAAGTCATGGGGTTAGAATCTGACAGAATGGTAGTTTTTCGAAAGAGGACATAGTGTCGAAATCTCTGTATCACTTGAACAGCTGCGATAGCTAGCTTTTCAACGTAGGAATACTTGCTTTCTGTATCATTTAAGTCTCTACTCAAATAATATATAGGATGTTCAATTCCATTGTCTTCTTGAACTAAAACCATTGCGATGGTCGTATTCATTGCAGCCAGATACAGGTTAAAGTCTTTTTGATAATCAGGAGCGTACATTAATGATGCTTTTATTAGGGATTCCTTTAAAGCATCAAAGGAAGCTTGCGTGACCTGATCCCAGATGAAGGGTACTTCTTTTTTCAATAGATGAGTATAACCTTTAGCAAGTTCGGCGTAATTTGGAATGAACCTCCTCAGAAAGTTTGCTTTCCCTTGGAGTTTCTGAATCTGAAGCAAATTTGAAGGTGGAGGCAAATTAATGATTGCCTAAACCTTACATGGGTCGAGACAAATCCCGTCCTTTGAGACCACAAAGCCGAGTAAACAACTAGAACTGACACAGAACACACATTTGTGTGGATTGAGTCGTATATTGTAGTGTCGGAAATGTAACATATCTCTCTCAAATGCTGTGAATGATTGATCCGCTTTCGCGAATGAGCCGGAAGATCGTCGAGATATGGTTGAATGATGTTTTTGATGTCATGGAAGGCATAATTCATTGCCCTCTGAAATGTTGCCCTTGCGTTCTTTAAACCAAAGGGTAGCTTGCGATATGCAAATGTGCCCCACAGACAAATAAATGCAGTCTTTGACTGGTCCTGTGGGCAGATATTTATTTGATTATACCCGGAAAATCCATCCATAAATGAAAATATTTCACATCTGGCGCATTCATCAATTATCTGGTCAATGAAGGGTGTAGGGTAGTTGTCTTTCGGACAAGCTTGATTTACATCCCTATAATCGATGCACACTCTAATCGTTCCTTTTTTTTTCATTACAGGAACAATATTCGATACCCAATCGGTTAGAGGAACTGGGTAAATAAAACCAACATGGCGAAGTTTTTGAACTTCTGCCTTGATGGCAGCGGATTTCTTGGTGTGCACCTGCCGTAGTCATTGTCGTACTGGTTTGACATCTAGATACAACTTAATTTCTTGTTCAACTATGCTCGAGTCAATGCCTGGCATTTCATCATCCGATCAAGCAAAGACATCTCTGTATTCGCGAAAAAGAGCGTGATATATTTCCAGTTCTGAGGGGGAACAAGATTTGTCGACATGAATATTCTCTACAACATCTGTTTTGGTCGAGATATTTATGGTGATAATCTCTTCAATATTGGACAAGTTTCGCTCAGAATCCACCGTGTTTAGAGTATTTGATAGAAAATAAAAAACCGAGGGATGATGAAGGTCACTAGGAGTATCTTATTTGTAATCCAGAAGATGGGAACAATGGTGGTAATCTTCCCATGGTGCCCCGTCAATCATCATTGACTGAACAATTCCTTTGTCTGTATAATGTACTTACGACCAAGGATTTGAAGGGGTACCATATTCTTTAGACCTATCTATCCAAACACTTGATGAGCGTTGATTTAGGTTCGCCTCCCATGCTGAAAACATTGATTGCTACAAGATTTCCATTGGGCTTGGAGGCAATACCTGCAGATGATCCATGTTAATATCGTTTTCAGACTTTTGAATAGAATATATCATATTGCAGGTTCCCACCATTGCCACTTCTGCCACATTGATTGGAGGTGGTAGGGCAAAAGTCCCCATTAATATAGGGTCTTTTAGTAGGCCCACTCCAATATTTTGAAGCAAATGAGGGCTTCCGTGGATCATCGGAATGCTTCCCGTAACTTGTGAACTGTTGGGGAGAAATGTCTAATGGTCGACGATTGTAATTCCTCCTTGAAAGGGAAATGCAATCTTCCTGAAGTAGGTCGACACAACGGCTACCATAGCATATATCCAGGGCCTTCCCAGTAGGATGCTGTAATCGAGGTTTCCGTCAATTACTTCAACATCTATTTCTACTGTTTTTCCCCCGAGTTCGACTTGCAAGTTACTTAAAATCCCATATGGGGTGTATGTTCATCCATGAAATGATTTTAATGTTGTCGAAGATTGCGACAAGGGTGGAGATCCTAAAGTTTTCCAGAAACTCATCGACATAATATAGGTAGATGCCCCATCATCAATAATTATTCGATGAATAGTTTTGTTGAGGGCTTTCACTTGAATAAGGAAAGCTAGTTGAGTTGGTAACTAAGGGTCATATCCTTTGTGATTAAAGGACACAAGATTGGAATCTGTTGGGTCAATCCCACCTATCGCTGATAATAAAGCCTGCTTTTGAGAGGGGAAATTTTGCAGTACCTCAAGTGTCGACATAGCAGATGGCGATTGGGCCAGATCCTCCACTATATTATTGTGTTGTGCTGCTTTGGCACGAGGATTAAATGTCGATTTGTGTACTACTCCCTTTGGCGGCTTTATCGTTAGTTCAGGAATGATGGGTGGTGTTATCACTGAAAATTCTAATGCCAAAATTTCTCAGACTAGCTTGAGGACAAAGCGCATAGATCCCTTTATCAGTTTCGCAGCGCAACATCTTTTAGGTGATTTCGTAGCACATAATTCATATTTTGCACTGGCTACGCTACGAAATTGGGGATTTGTCCTAATCCATAGCCAATATTTCGCAACCGACAAAGCACCATATCAGAAAGTCCACTTAGTAATTCTGTTGGGTTTTTCTTTGGATCAACACCACCAGACAATCATGGGGAACAATGGCATCCTCAAAGCTTGCATCTTCTCCTCATGGATCATGTCTTGGCAGTGACAGTTTTAGTGATTGCAAGGTACTACCTCAGGTTAAAGGCACCCTTGTTGTTTGTCCCATGGTAGCTGTTATTCAATGAAGGAACGAGATTGCTCGGTTCACTGCTGAAGGAAGCACCAAAAACCTGACCTTTTGGTGCAGTACATGAAGAATATCTATGCACCTGTACTAAGCATACCAGCAGTGAAAGTTACAGTCCTATTGGTGTTCAGTGGTTTTGCTTCTGCAAGCATTGCATTAACTACAAGGCTTCAACCAGGTTTAAAGAAACAAGTGGTACTTCCAAGAGACTCTTATCTCCAGGACTATTTCAATAACATATCTGAGTTCAGGTTCAACATACATCATAGTTTTCCATTCGAACTCAAGTAAGGCAGTTAGCACTCGTCCTGTACCTTTCCATTAATGTTTTCAAGCTCTATTATGGAAATGAGGGCCTCTTTGAGGCCATCACTGGTTATGGTCTTGGCGGGTCTTCAATGGTTTTTTTTGGAAGAGTTGGTGGAGGAATTTACATTATAGCTAATAATGTTGGTGATAATGTTGGAGGCATAGCTGGCATGGGCTCAGATTTGTTTGGATCTTATGCTGAAGCTTCCCTGTGCTGCTCTTGTGGTGGCATCCATCTCATCATTTGGCATTGATCATGATTTTACTGCCATGTGTTACCCCCTACTTATCAGTTCAATGGGTATTGTGATCTGCTTGATTACAACACTGCTTGCTACGGACTTATTTGAGATCAAGGCTGTTAAAGATATTGAACCTACTCTGAAGAGACAGCTGATAATCTTTACTGTGCTTATGACGGTTGACATTGGTGTGGTCAGCGCTGTTGGATTACCATCAACCTTCTCCATCTACAATTTTGGTTCAGTGAAAGTAGTGAAGAACTGGCATCTATTTTTCTGTGTTGCCATTGGATTGTGGGCTGGACTTGTGATTGGTTACATTACTGAGTATTACACAAGCAATGCCTATAGTCCCGTCCAGGAAGTTGCCTAGTCGCTGCAACAAATGTCATATTTGGGCTGGCTTTGGGATACAAGTCTGTAATTATTCCTATCTTGCTATTATAGCAGCCATATTCGTGAGTTTCAGTCTGGCTGTGATGTATGGAATTGCAGTTGCTGCTTTGGGAATGCTTAGTACCATTGCGACTGGACTTGCTATAGATGCTTATGGTCCTATTAGTGACAATGCTGGCGGTATCGCTGAGATGGTCAGCTTTAGAGATAAGATTCGTGAAAGGATTGATGCTCTAGACGCAGCAGGAAATACTACTGTTGCAATAGGCAAGGGTTTTGCCATTGGCTCAGCTGCATTGGTGTCTCTTGCATTGTTTGGTGCATTTGTAAGCCGGGTCGCAATTTCAACAGTTGACGTCCTTACACACAAAGTGTTCATTGGTTTACTCGTTGGGGCCAGGTTGCCTTACTGGTTTTCAGCTATGACAATGAAAAGTGTAGGAAAAGCAGCATTAATAATGGTTGAAGAGATCCGCAGATAGTTAAAAAACTATTCCAGGTCTGATGGAGGGCACTGCCAAACCGGATTATGCAACCTGTGTGAAGAGATCAACAGATGCCTCACTTAAAGAAATGATTCCTCCCGGTGCCCTTGTAATGCTCACACTCCTCATTGTTGGTACTTTGTTTGGAATTGAGACTCTGTCTCCGGTGTACAGTTTGCAATATCAGCTTCCAATACGGGCGGTGCTTGAGACAATGCCAAGAAATACATAGAGGCAGGGGCATAAAAAGCTGCAAGGGATCTTGGACCTAAAGGATCTGATTGCCACAAGGCTGTCGTTATTGGTGACACCGAGGACCCATTAAAAGATACATCGGGGCCACCTCTAAACATTCTTTGGTGATTAAAGG
The DNA here is from genome assembly GCA_031772625.1 of Pinus tabuliformis. Lineage (NCBI taxonomy): Eukaryota > Viridiplantae > Streptophyta > Pinopsida > Pinales > Pinaceae > Pinus > Pinus tabuliformis. The sequence continues at coordinate 1,758,844,014 of CM062816.1, read as the reverse complement.
TCTTATCGAGGGAGTCCAAAGACAGTGAAACTATTTGCGAATAGAGAGCACATGGAGTTTAGCAATGTAAATGGCTTTCTTCCAAGTGATACCGTGGTTTTATCACCTGATAATCTTGAGGGAAAATCAGTTGTCTTGAAGTGTGTAAAATTCCAGAATGTTCGCAGTTTGAGTATCTTTATAGAGGACAATCAGGGCGGTGCCGACGTTACACAAATTCAGAAGCTTGTCCTATATGGGAGCACTGTGGAAACAAAAAATATGAAGGAGTTGAAGAAAATTAATGAGGATCAGTAGATGCCAAGAAATGTATGTATGTTTGGTGTGGAACATCAAAACATGGAGAATCTTGGTCAAATCTCTTTCAGGATTTACTGTGGAAATGCATAAGCTCCTCAACCTTTTGACATTGGCGACAGAGGTTTTTCTTTTTGAAACTTCAAGTTCAGGGGAATTTAAAGTGGTTATAGAATGGATTCAAGTTGATGCTGCTCTTGGTAAATAACGCATTTGAATAAGGGGGCTTATGTATTATGCTGCTATAACCATTTTTCTGCTGTAGTTATCACCGCTTACAGTTTCTGTTATATTATTTGGCTCATGTGTACTGATGCATATAGAGCTTACTCCAGGCCGAGTTTTTACTGCAATTGCGAATTTTCGCATACTCCAAGAACCTCTTAGATCCTTTCCTTAAATAATCACTGCAGGAGCACAAGCTGTTTAAACAATTCAGCAGTTTCGTAGCGCGCTACGAAACTGCTGTAGGTGTTGTTTTTTAACGCAGACAAACAGTTTGATAAGATGATCGGAAATATTCAAAGGAAACACCTAAGGGACATATAAGAAACCAAATGAAGCTATCACAGCCATTCAGATTATGACAGGTGCACCTTTTGGAAAAAGTGAAATGTTTTGACTCAAGTTTAAAGTTTTTGTTATAAAGGCACTTTATTACCGGTCATTAGGGTTTGGAAGGAGTTGCATACGAGGAGTCTTGGCTTGCACACCTATCCATCAATGAAGCCTCCAACACATCTGGAAACATGGTGGTGCTCTACATTTTTGGGATATTAAAGAGCTAGAGACATGCTGCTGCATTTTCGAATAAGTGGTGGAAGACTGGAACCGAAAAAACAGGGGTTTTCTCCTAACATCATTGAACCATTAAAGCATTCAACATCCAAAGCTAGCATGGAACATTGAATCCTCCTCTCAGCCATCTCGGCCAAACTAAAAGGAGACAGGTGTCAAAGAACAAGAAGGAATCATTCTACGAGGAAGATAGAGTTAGAGTTATAGTTAAATTAGGACTCTTTAAACTCCAGTTTAGCACTTATTGTATTTAATGAGTCAGTTCAATAGCAGATAGGGGTCATTAGTGGCAGTCATCGAGCTCCCCTCATGCTGGAGGAGGAAGCTCAAAGTAGTTAAAGTTATGTTTCTATATATAGATGAAACTTTTATGTAAGGAGGGTTGGATATTTGAGAAAACAGAGTGTTATTTTGGCTTGTGTACAAACTCATTTTCAGTAATACAAGTGACTGCTTTTCTTCTCAGGATTCATACAGTGTTTCAAATGCTCAAGATATGTGGTTTTGTTTTATCCTTTATGTTTTTACAGTTGTATAGATACACAATCACTCAGAATTCACTTTGCTGCTCTGATTTCCTGTGTGTATTTGTAAGCTGAGGTTTCTATGAGATGTGTTTTGAGTATTTAAACATTACATGCCCTGACTTCTATGTATGAGTAGTGTTATAATTTACTGAATGATGATTAACTCCATAAGCCCAATGGAAGTCTTTGTAATGTCTGTCCAGCCAACATATTTGTTAAATTTACTTTGCAAGAGTTAGCCATCTCATCAATAGTCAAAATCAATAACCTTTTGAGAGAGCCCTCTCAGGCTAAGGAGGCTAAGCCTTAGTCAAAAGATTGGTCTGAAACAGTTACACATAGTCTACCTGGTCAGCAGCCTTCCAGTGCTTGATTTTGTGATAACATTTTGGTGCATCTGCCGGGAGCCTGAAGTCTATTCATTCCCGAAATTAAGAGGCTGAACTTCTGAAGGTAGCAGGAGCTCAGAGGTATTTGAGGTTGCAAAACTACCTTGGTGACTCCACACATCGAATTAGAAATTAGAAGGTGACTCCACTGCTAGAAGATCAGTAGCTTGATGAAGTTTCAAGATGAATTCCACTGCAAGAATGAATGCCAGGTATGCTCCTATGAATCGGTCTCATATCCCTGGTTTTCCAAATCCTATGCCAGAGGTTGATTGGTTAGATGATCTTCCAATATTCAAAGATGAAAAGAAGGATAATGCTGCTCTCCATTTGGTTAAATTCCATATGCATGTACGCAGTCTTAAGGTTCATTTCCTTGAAGATTGTCTCATGAAAATGTTTATGACCACTTTAGAAGGAAAAGCATGGTCTTGGTATAAAAGTCTGGAAAATGGTTCAATATATTCGCTGGCTAGTTTTCATAATGAATTCTGTGAAATGTATAAAGAAGGTTATCCTTTCTTATTGCTGCTTAAAGATTGTTGTAGGCATTCTTTAAATCTTATTCAGTACTTGGAGGATTGTTATGATGATGATGAATTTATGGATGAAGAAATTTTAGAGGCTCTTCATAACAATGCATTCCAGCACCAAGGAGAAGGTATAACATTCCATGAAACGCAGCATGAAGAGCAGCAGGGGTTTACTTGTGAAAACCATGTTTTATCCTTAGATATGAATGTAGAGATGCAGCAGATCTCTCAGTCTTCGAATCATAAAGAAGATGAAAATGATTACACCCAGCAAGAAGAAATACTGGAGGAAATTTTCTATGACCCTCAGGCAGAGGAAAAGCTTGTTCAATTTTGTAATTCCTTGCAGCAGCTTACTTCAAATAATGATCATAATAGTGAGGAAAATTACATTGTTTGTGAGCATCATTCAGAAAGGCAGTTGGATAGCATATCAAATAAATTTGGTGTGGCTGAGGATAAGTTGTTTGAAGATATAGAATGTTATGAGAATCAACAAACTAACCGTGTGTTTTTTGACCCTATAGCTGAATACATGGAAAAGATTTACTGTTCAGGTTTCCAATTATATTTTCATCTTGAAGAACAGTTACACCTCATGCTGCCTTGGTTACTTCAGTATCTGGTTTATTTTTGTTTCAAGCACAGCCAAAGGATTCAAGTGTTAGATCAGATCGATGACTGGCTTCATTGGAAGTTTCATGTTCCTTGAGCTACAAGTGGAGATTGCAGCTGATAGGGTAGGTAGGTAGGAAAGTGCAAATAAGCTCAAGGTTGACTGAGCATTTTTTTTTTTTAGTAGTGGTAGATATAGACTTCTTTCTCCTACAAGTTTAAGCCCCAGGTGAAGGCCCCAGAAGCTTGAAAGAGATGCTTGTCAAGCAAATTTATGTTTTTCATAAATGGATAAGGCACTGGACCTGCGAGTTCTTAGTGTACCACAAGGGCACACTATCCCAAGTGGAGCCACTGTTATCACTGAAAATTCTAATGCCAAAATTTCTCAGACTAGCTTGAGGACAAAGCGCATAGATCCCTTTATCAGTTTCACAGCGCAACATCTTTTAGGTGATTTCGTAGCGCATAATTCATATTTTTCACTGGCTACGCTACGAAATTGGGGATTTGTCCTAATCCATAGCCAATATTTCGCAACCGACAAAGCACCATATCAGAAAGTCCACTTAGTAATTCTGTTGGGTTTTTCTTTGGATCAACACCACCAGACAATCATGGGGAACAATGGCATCCTCAAAGCTTGCATCTTCTCCTCATGGATCATGTCTTGGCAGTGACAGTTTTAGTGATTGCAAGGTATTACCTCAGGTTAAAGGCACCCTTGTTGTTTGTCCCATGGTAGCTGTTATTCAATGAAGAAACGAGATTGCTCGGTTCATTGCTGAAGGAAGCACCAAAAACCTGACCTTTTGGTGCAGTATATGAAGAATATCTATGCACCTGTACTAAGCATACCAACAGTGAAAGTTACAGTCCTATTGGTGTTCAGTGGTTTTGCTTCTGCAAGCATTGCATTAACTACAAGGCTTCAACCAGGTTTAAAGAAACAAGTGGTACTTCCAAGAGACTCTTATCTCCAGGACTATTTCAATAACATATCTGAGTTCAGGTTCAACATACATCAGAGTTTTCCATTCGAACTCAAGTAAGGCAGTTAGCACTCGTCCTGTACCTTTCCATTAATGTTTTCAAGCTCTATTATGGAAATGAGGGCCTCTTTGAGGCCATCACTGGTTATGGTCTTGGCGGGTCTTCAATGGTTTTTTTTGGAAGAGTTGGTGGAGGAATTTACACTATAGCTAATAATGTTGGTGATAATGTTGGAGGCATAGCTGGCATGGGCTCAGATTTGTTTGGATCTTATGCTGAAGCTTCCTTGTGCTGCTCTTGTGGTGGCATCCATCTCATCATTTGGCATTGATCATGATTTTACTGCCATGTGTTACCCCCTACTTATCAGTTCAATGGGTATTGTGATCTACTTGATTACAACACTGCTTTCTATGGACTTATTTGAGATCAAGGCTGTTAAAGATATTGAACCTACTCTGAAGAGACAGCTGATAATCTTTACTGTGCTTATGACGGTTGACATTGGTGTGGTCAGCGCTGTTGGATTACCATCAACCTTCTCCATCTACAATTTTGGTTCAGTGAAAGTAGTGAAGAACTGGCATCTATTTTTCTGTGTTGCCATTGGATTGTGGGCTGGACTTGTGATTGGTTACATTACTGAGTATTACACAAGCAATGCCTATAGTCCCGTCCAGGAAGTGGCCCAGTCCTGCAGAACTGGAGCTGCAACAAATGTCATATTTGGGCTGGCTTTGGGATACAAGTCTGTAATTATTCCTATCTTGCTATTACAGCAGCCATATTCGTGAGTTTCAGTCTGGCTGCGATGTATGGAATTGCAGTTGCTGCTTTGGGAATGCTCAGTACCATTGCGACTGGACTTGCTATAGATGCTTATGGTCCTATTAGTGACAATGCTGGCGGTATCGCTGAGATGGTCGGCTTTAGCCATAAGATTCGTGAAAGGACTGATGCTCTAGACGCAGCAGGAAATACTACTGTTGCACTAGGCAAGGGTTTTGCCATTGGCTCAGCTGTATTGGTGTCTATTGCATTGTTTGGTGCATTTGTAAGCCGGGTCGCAATTTCAACAGTTGACGTCCTTACACACAAAGTGTTCATTGGTTTACTTGTTGGGGCAAGGTTGCCCTATTGGTTTTCAGCTATGACAATGAAAAGTGTAGGAAAAGCAGCATTAATAATGGTTGAAGAGATCCGCAGACAGTTAAAAATCTATTCCAGGTCTGATGGAGGGCACTGCCAAACCGGATTATGCAACCTGTATGAAGAGATCAACAGATGCCTCACTTAAAGAAATGATTCCTCCCGGCACCCTTGTAATGCTCACACCCCTCATTGTTGGTACTTTGTTTGGAATTGAGACTCTGTCTGGAGTTTTGGCTGGAGCCCTTGTCTCCGGTGTACAGTTTGCAATATCAGCTTCCAATACGGGCGGTGCTTGAGACAATGCCAAGAAATACATAGAGGCAGGGGCATCAAAAGCTACAAGGGATCTTGGACCTAAAGGATCTGATTGCCACAAGGCTGCCATTATTGGTGACACCGGGGACCCATTAAAAGATACATCGGGGCCACCTCTAAACATTCTTTGGTGATTAAAGGTCTTATCGAGGAAGTCCAAAGACAGTGAAACTATTTGCGAATAGAGAGCACATGGAGTTTAGCAATGTAAATGGCTTTCTTCCAAGTGATACCGTGGTTTTATCACCTGATAATCTTGAGGGAAAATCAGTTGTCTTGAAGTGTGTAAAATTCCAGAATGTTCGCAGTTTGAGTATCTTTATAGAGGACAATCAGGGCGGTGCCGACGTTACACAAATTCAGAAGCTTGTCCTATATGGGAGCACTGTGGAAACAAAAAATATGAAGGAGTTGAAGAAAATTAATGAGGATCAGTAGATGCCAAGAAATGTATGTATGTTTGGTGTGGAACATCAAAACATGGAGAATCTTGGTCAAATCTCTTTCAGGATTTACTGTGGAAATGCATCAGCTCCTCAACCTTTTGACATTGGCGACAGAGGTTTTTCTTTTTGAAACTTCAAGTTCAGGGGAATTTAAAGTGGTTATAGAATGGATTCAAGTTGATGCTGCTCTTGGTAAATAACGCATTTGAATAAGGGGGCTTATGTATTATGCTGCTATAACCATTTTCCTGCTGTAGTTATCACCGCTTACAGTTTCTGTTATATTATTTGGCTCATGTGTGCTGATGCATATAGAGCTTACTCCAGGCCGAGTTTTTACTGCAATTGCGACTTTTCGCATACTCCAAGAACCTCTTAGATCCTTTCCTTAAATAATCACTGCAGGAGCACAAGCTGTTTAAACAATTCAGCAGTTTCGTAGCGCGCTACGAAACTGCTGTAGGTGTTGTTTTTTAACGCAGACAAACAGTTTGATAAGATGATCGGAAATATTCAAAGGAAACACCTAAGGGACATATAAGAAACCAAATGAAGCTATCACAGCCATTCAGATTATGACAGGTGCACCTTTTGGAAAAAGTGAAATGTTTTGACTCAAGTTTAAAGTTTTTGTTATAAAGGCACTTTATTACTGGTCATTAGGGTTTGGAAGGAGTTGCATACGAGGAGTCTTGGCTTGCACACCTGTCCATCAATGAAGCCTCCAACACATCTGGAAACATGGTGGTGCTCTACATTTTTGGGATATTAAAGAGCTGGAGACATGCTGCTGCATTTTCGAATAAGTGGTGGAAGACTGGAACCGAAAAAACAGGGGTTTTCTCCTAACATCACTGAACCATTAAAGCATTCAGCATCCAAAGCTAGCATGGAACATTGAATCCTCCTCTCAGCCATCTCGGCCAAACTAAAAGGAGACAGGTGTCAAAGAACAAGAAGGAATAATTCTACGAGGAAGATAGAGTTAGAGTTATAGTTAAATTAGGACTCTTTAAACTCTATTTAGCACTTATTGTATTTAATGAGTCAGTTCAATAGCAGATAGGGGTCATTAGTGGCAGTCATCGAGCTCCCCTCATGCTAGAGGAGGAAGCTCAAAGTAGATAAAGTTATGTTTCTATATATAGATGAAACTTTTATGTAAGGAGGGTTGGATATTTGAGAAAACAGAGTGTTATTCTGGCTTGTGTACAAACTCATTTTCAGTAATACAAGTGACTGCTTTTCTTCTTAGGATTCATACAGTGTTTCAAATGCTCAAGATATGTGGTTTTGTTTTATCCTTTATGTTTTTACAGTTGTATGGATACACAATCACTCAGAATTCACTTTGCTGCTCTGATTTCCTGTGTGTATTTGTAAGCTGAGGTTTCTATGAGATGTGTTTTGAGTATTTAAACATTACATGCCCTGACTTCTATGTATGAGTAGTGTTATAGTTTACTGAAGGATGATTAACTCCATAAGCCCAATGGAAGTCTTTGTAATGTCTGTCCAGCCAACATATTTGTTAAATTTACTTTGCAAGAGTTAGCCATCTCATCAATATTCAAAATCAATTACCTTTTGAGAGAGCCCTCTCAGGCTAAGGAGGCTAAGCCTTAGTCAAAAGATTGGTCTGAAACAGTTACACATAGTCTACCTGGTCAGCAGCCTTCCAGTGCTTGATTTTGTGATAACAGGTGGCACAACTTCGGTCGAAGTTGTTGTCGAACTACTGGGTTGATTATTGGCCTTGTTGTCCGACAACTGTGGATTCTCGTAATCTTTATTCCTTGTCGATATCAAAGCATCGTTTTGCTGCTTCAAAACCGACAACATTAGCACTTGGGATGGGGAAGCATTGTCTCTAGCAACCAGATTTGTTCCTGGATTTGGAAATAGATCAGTCAATACTGCCGAGGTTTTTGAATTCTTGAAGAATTTTCTAAGCTCAGCTTTATACGGACACTCTCTTGCCCAATGATCCTCATCACATATAAGGCATGGACGATTTGGTTTCCTATCTCCATAAGGGTTTGCAAAAGGTTTTCCAGGGGACGACTCATCATGTTTCTTCTTCTTCCCTTTCTTTTTCTTCTTGCCTCCTGGTTGCTTGGTTTCTTTGCCTTTGTCAGTCGATACGGAATTTCCTTCCGAGGCGAGAAGTTCTTCATTTACATTTTGACTTGAAATTGTACGGGCCTTCTTCGACTTAGCCTTTACAGTTTTCGTGCTGGTCATTCCTATCACGCCTTCGCCGGCATGAGAGAGTCTTTGTTTGATTTAGCAGAGGGAGGAACGGAAAATTACGGTCTAGGAGCATCAGAGATTTTATCGTAGAGCGTGCCAGACTGAGTATAGATCAAGTCTCAATATTGCACACGAGCAATTACTTTCTCTTCAGTGACGACTCCTCCCTTTGCCACATCTTCTGTAATAGAAGGTAACAACGACTTAATAAACCATTCAGCCAACAGCTGATCAGGAACATATGTTTTTACCATTCTACGACGATGTTGCCACTCATGAATATGATCGGATATGTGAGTGGCCGTCATTTGCTTGAAATTGGTAAGAATCTCTGTTCCCATTTCGTACCTTATGGGTAACTGAAAATGGGTTAAAAAGGTTGTGGCTAGGGTACTAAAGTTATCAAATGAAGCTCTAGGCAATTTGATATACCATTTTGCTGCCGAACCAGTTAACGTTCGCTGAAAAAGGCGAAGCCTGATCGAATCATCGTTTAGAGTGTTAGATGAACACCATAGATGAAAGGTCATCACATGATTCGACGGATCTTCACCCGGATTTCCATTAAATTTAGGAATATCTGATGGAATTTTATGAGGAATTGCTGGCCACCAAGGGGCATAAGAGATTGGATCGTTTGTTAGCCAGTTTAGATCTAGTAACTCTAAAGTTGCCACGAAGGGCAACTGTTGATTCAGGTTTGGCGAAGCATGTTAGAAAATTATATATTACGGAGCAATGGAACACATAAAATATTGCAGAAATATAAACACAGAAAATGCACAAAAGAAGAGAGACACAGATATACGTGGTTCACCCAGTTTGGGCTACGTCCACCCCGAACAGCCAGTCCTTCCCTTTTATTATCCAGCAAAATGAAGAGACACAACCTACAACAAATCCGCTGTAATATCCTCTGTTTTCTCTCACAGTCTCACCTCTCTGTTTCTCGCTCACAGAATACACATCTATCTCACAGCCTCAAATACAATACCCTCATACAAAGAGAGGGGTTGCCTTCTAGGGCAAAAAACCCTAAACTAAACATAAGTTCTACCGTCAGATCATCCGCCTAATGAACGGCCCAGATTGACTAGAAATTACTATACTTTTACAAGGCAATTTTACAGCTGTTTTTAGCTTCGGGGGCGCTGCCCCCGAAACCCCCCGCCAGGGGGGGGGCTCCCAAAGGTCGCAGCCACCCCCCCTGGACCCCCCCCTGCAGCGAACATTTTAGGGGCGGCGTTGCCGCCCCCATTTCGAACTGGGGTCCTATGTGGCAATACCTTTGAATATAGAAGATAATCAGGCTCCACACCCAACAATCTCCCACTTGGAGACTGATTGTAGCAACTCCACCGCTGCTCCATTTGCTGGACAATGACTCCTCTTTGGACTTGGCTGTTTCTCATCTTCATCATCATCCTTAAAGACCAACTGAAACTGAGCATATTCTCAGTTTCTCCCTGGTTATAACTTTTGTTAGCATATCTGCAGGATTTTGGCTAGTGTGTATCTTTTCCAGCTTCAACTCTCCATCTTCCAACACTGATCATATGAAATGGTACTTGAGTTGTATGTGTTTAGTCCTGGAATGAAATGCTGAGTTCTTTGCAAGATGAATGGCACTTTGGCTATCACTGTATAACGTGCCCATATCATGCTCCTTACCCAATTCACCCATAAACCTTTGTAACCAAATCATTTCTTTACTAGCCTCTGTAGCAGCAACATACTCTGCTTCTGTTGTTGAAAGTGCAACAACACTTTGGATTTTTGAAACCCAACTGACAGCTGTTCCTCCAACAGTAAATACATATCCTGTAGTGCTCCTCCTGTTATCTCTGTCACCTGCCATATCTGCATCAACATATCCTTGTAGGGAGATGTTTGAACCACCAAAGCATAATGCTTGATTTGTGGTACCTTTCAAATATCTGAGAATCCATTTCACTGCCATCCAATGTTCCTTTCCTGGATTGTTCATGTACCTACTTACAACTCCCACTGCATGTGCAATATTAGGCCTTGTGCAGACCATTGCATACATTAAGCTTCCAACTGCTGATGCATATGGAACTTTAGACATATAATCCATGTTTTCTTGGGTCTTTGGGCACATTTCCTTGCTAAGTTTGAAATGGCTAGCAAAAGGTGTACTAACTGGTTTTGCATTGTGCATGTTAAATCTTTTCAACACCTTTTGTATGTACTCATTCTGAGACAATGTTAATTTACGATTTTTCCTATCTCTAGTTATTCTCATACCAAGGATTTGTTTCGCAGCTCCCAAATCCTTCATTGCAAATGAATTTGCCAATTTTCTTTTGAGCACATTTATTTCCTGCATGTTAGATCCTGCAACAAGCATGTCATCTACATACAGTAACAATATAATATAGCTGCCATCATTTTGCTTTTTCAAATAAACACAATGATCAGAGTGACATCTAGTATAACCTTGTTCAGACATAAACTTGTCAAATTTTAGATACCACTGCCTTGGAGCCTGTTTTAAGCCATACAAGCTCTTCTTCAACCTGCACACTAGTTTCTCCTTGCCTTTCACCTCATATCCTTGTGGTTTCTGCATATATATCTCTTCCTCCAAATCCCCATGGAGAAAGGCTGTCTTTACATCTAACTGCGCAAGATGCAAATCTTCAACTGCTACAAGACTTAAAATAGTTCTGATTGAAGTCATTTTAACAACAGGAGAAAATATTTCATCAAAATCAATACCTTTCTTCTGTGCAAACCCCTTCACCACAAGTCTAGCTTTATACCTCTGTTTTCCTCCATCTTCTTCCTTCATCCTGTAAACCCATTTATTCTTCAATGTAGTTTTTCCTACAGGAAACTTGACTAAATCCCAAGTCTGGTTATGCATTAAGGAGTCCATCTCTTCTTCCATGGCTACCTCCCACTTCTTCCTGCTTTCAACCTGCATTGCTTCTTCATAACATTCGGGTTCACCGAATCAGTCAACAATAAATAATATAATGAAGGAGAGTATCGTTCAGGGGGTCTACCTATCCTGGTAGATCTTCTAACACCACTTTCAGGTGTTTGGGGTGCCTGTTGCTGTTGTGGTGGTTGCTGTTTTTGTGGTTGTTGATTATTATTATTTTCAGGCACCTTTACTTTTTCAGTGATTTCATCAAGAACTGTGTATTCCTTGTTTTCCTTTTCCTGTTTCCTTTCCTGCAACTGATTCTTATACAAGACCTTTTCATTGAATATTACATCTCTGCTCCTAATGATTTTGTGATTTTCATAATCATATAAGCGATAACCAAAATCATTAACACCATATCCAATAAAGGTACATTTCTTTGACTTTGCCTCAAGCTTTGTTCTATTTTCTTTATCAATATGGACAAAGGCCTCACAACCAAAAGGCTTTAAAATAGAGTAGTTTACCTTTTTACCTGTCCATGCTTCCTCTGGAACACCACCATCCAAGGAACTTGAAGGCCCTCTGTTTATTAGATAAACAGCAGTATCTACAGCATCTGCCCAAAACTGTAAAGGCAATCCTGCATGCAATCTCATGCACCTTGCACGCTCCATGATTGTTCTGTTCATCCTTTCTGACACACCATTTTCTTGTGGTGTTCTTGGAACTGTCTTCTCTCTGTGAATTCCATGCTCTGAACAGTACCTATCAAACTCTTTGCTGCAATATTCACCTCCATTGTCTGATCTAAGACACTTCAATTTCTTTCCTGTCTCAATCTCAACCAAAGCTTTCCATTTCTTGAAAGTATCAAATACATCAGATTTATTCTTAATACAATAAATCCAAGTTTTTCTAGTTGCATCATCAATAAAAGTAACATAATAACGAGAGCCACCGAGAGATGATACCTGAGCAGGTCCCCATACATATGTATGCACAAGCTCTATTTTTTCATTCTTCTTTTCTTTCCCAACTCTGAGAAATCTGACTCTCTTCTGTTTTCCATAAATGCAATTTTCATAGAAGTCCAAATCAATATTCTTTAAACCTGGCAACAAATTCCTTGAGTGAAGAATCTTCATCCCCTTTTCACTCATGTGTCCGAGCCTATGATGCCATAATGCTGCATCTGCTCCTTTGGAAGTTAAAGCATTAACAGAGTTAGAAATACCATTGCATAAATACAATGTACCAACCTTTTCACCTTTTGCTATTACCAGGGCTCCTTTGGTGACCTTCCAAGCTTTATCTGTGAAAGTTGTCGCACAACCTTCACCGCCTAACTGCCCTGTTGAAATCAAATTTTTCTTTAGATCTGGAACATGCCTTACCTCCTTTAATAGCCATTGGTTTCCATTCTGCTGTTTTACAAGAACCTTACCCATTCCAACGATTTTACAGGGTTTATCATCACCCAGACGAACTTGTCCAAAATCTCCTTGAACATAGTCATGAAAGTATTTCTTATCAGGTGTGGCATGGAATGAAGCCCCTGAATCTACCACCCAGGAATCAGTAATATTTTCGAAAGAAAGAATCAAAGCATCTTGTAACACCTCACCTGTCACATTTGCTTCATTATTGTTTTCTTGCTGTGAATTTCCTTCTTTTCCCTTTCGAGATCTACAGTCTTTCTTCAGGTGTCCTTTCTTTCCACATTTCCAGCACACTATCCCCGATCTGGACTTGGATCTGCCTTTCCTTGATTTACTGCGATATCCTGAGCTCTTTCCTCTTTCCATTTTTCTTCCTCTAGACTCTGCACTCAAAGCATTTCCCGATGTCTCACCAGAACTTTTCCGACGCATTTCCTCGCTAAGGATAACACCGACAACATCATCAAACTTTAAAGTACTAGATCCAGAAACGGAGTTACTAATGGCCATTACCAAACCATTCCAACTTTCTGGTAATGAGCACAAAAATAACAGAGCTCTAACTTCATCATCAAAGTTTACCCCTACAGAGCTTAACTGACTTGTAACTGTATTAAAATCATTTAAATGGTTTGCAACAGATCCACCTTCCGACATATTCATATTAAATAACCGTTTCATAAGAAATACCTTGTTTGAGGCCGAGGGTTTTTCATATAGTTTCGACAACGTCTGCATCAAACCCTCTGTCGTGGTTTCCTTCGAAATGTTGAAGGCGACTGACGCAGCAAGGCACAACCGTATTGTTCCGAGTGCCTTTCTATCGAGAAGGTTTCATTCTTCGTCTTTCATACCCGTCGGCATCTTTGTTTTTTCGCCCAATGGTAGGTATAGATCTTTCTGATACAGATAATCTTCCATCTGCATCTTCCACAGCGAGAAGTTTTGGCCGTTAAATTTCTCGACCCTAAACTTACCATCTTCCGCCATTGCTCCCACTTGAACAAGGAACCCTTCTTTCCTGCGAGTTTATCAGCCAAATAGAACTTGGCTCCGATACCAGTTTTTAGAAAATTATATATTACGGAGCAATGGAACACATAAAATATTGCAGAAATATAAACACAGAAAATTCACAAAACAAGAGAGACACAGATATACGTGGTTCACCCAGTTTGGGGTACGTCCACCCCGAACAGCCAGTCCTTCCCTTTTATTATCCAGCAAAATGAAGAGACACATCCTACAGCAAATCCGCTGTAATATCCTTTGTTTTCTCTCACAGTCTCACCTCTCTGTTTCTCGCTCACAGAATACACATCTATCTCACAGCCTCAAATACAATACCCTCATACAAAGAGAGGGGTTGCCTTCTAGGGCAAAAAACCCTAAACTAAACATAAGTTCTACCGTCAGATCATCCGCCTAATGAACGGCCTAGATTGACTAGAAATTACTATACTTTTACAAGGCAATTTTACAGCTGTTTTTAGCTTCGGGGGCGCTGCCCCCGAAACCCCCCGCCAGGGGGGGGGCTCCCAAAGGTCGCAGCCGCCCCCCCCTGGACCCCCACTGCAGCGAACATTTTACGGGCGGCGTTGCCGCCCCCATTTCGAACTGGGGTCCTATGTGGCAATACCTTTGAATATAGAAGATAATCAGGCTCCACACCCAACAATCTCCCACTTGGAGACTGATTGTAGCAACTCCACCACTGCTCCATTTGCTGGACAATGACTCCTCTTTGGACTTGGTTGTTTCTCATCGTCATCATCATCCTTGAAGACCAACTGAAACTGAGCATATTCTCAGTTTCTCCCTGGTTACAACTTTTGTTAGCATATCTGCAGGATTCTGGCTAGTGTGTATCTTTTCCAGCTTCAACTCTCCATCTTCCAACATTGATCGTATGAAATGGTACTTGAGCTGTATGTGTTTAGTCCTGGAATGAAATGTTGAGTTCTTTGCAAGATGAATGGCACTTTGGCTATCACTGTATAACGTGCCCATATCATGCTCCTTACCCAATTCACCCATAAACCTTTGGGTATACGACCAAAGTCCCACATTGACTAGAAGTGGGGAGGATCATGGGTATATAAGGATGGACAAATATCTCCATTGGTATGAGGCCTTTTGGGGTAAAGCCCAAAAAACAAATCCATGAGGGCTTAGGCCCAAAGTGGACAATATCATACCATTGTGGAGATATGTGGTGTCCAGAGTCCTAACAAAGCATACCCAGGATAAGATGGGATTGCCTGAGCGGTGGGTCTTTGCATACCAGCATAGTGCATTTGATGCTGATAACTTTGATAAGGTTGATGGGCATAACCATTATGAAATGGTTGATGTTGTCCGTTTTGAATGTATGGCTACCCATTACTTGCAAAGACTTGGTGCTCAGATCCTTGGTAAACTTGTTGGAATTGTGGTTGTTGATATTGCACCAGCCATGGTTGTGAGACCATGTGCTGTTGTCCAATACTAGCTGTTTGACCGAGATGAGGGGTAATGGTACCCGTTTGAGCCTGGGTCACTCCAGTTAAGGAGCCACTAACTAATGAATGTGGTGGCGTCGCAGGGACAAGGGGCTGTTGGATTGCGACCTGAGAGACTTGAGGTTAGCATACAACGGGTAACGCTTGTACTTGTGATACCATCACAATAGCTGGTGCAGTGGGGATATTTGACATAGGCATACTTTGTTGCATTGAGTATACAACTCTTGGTTGTTGAGGCAGTATTGGTATCCAACTACTGGATGTAATCCCAACATAACCTGAATTCTGTTGTGAACCCTCGTATGTTTGACCTCCCGGAGGAGACAATGAAAGGGCATATTGCCCCCATACGGTGGTAGTCCAGTGCTTAATGGAATGATTTGCCTTTGAAGACCAGACTGCCCAAATTGACACTTCGAAGGATCAATTTGCTGAGACTCAACATAAGAGATTCCAGATATTATTCCGGACGAACAAATAGGAACAGACCATACTGTCGAAATAGCCTCTGGACGGATTCCATCCAGCGATTGAGAGCTAGTTGCGATAGACAGTACGCCGACGAACATTGTCGGAGTGGTAGCAGGAAATTCTGCCGCTGCTGTGTCAGATGACACAGTCCTAGATGTCAACGGTTGTTCAGACATATCTAGTCTATCCAAAAGGTTTCCTAGTGATTCTACAGGAACTTCCAATAACAGTAGACTAATTTCTGATGAACAAGGAAATAGAGTGATCCCAACTCCAAAATGCGATGGAGTACTAGATGGTGGATCCTCCACAATCTCTTCTATAGCAATCAAACTAGGTGGAAGAGGTAGACCGTCAAGTCCGTAAAATATTTCCGGTGCCGAAGAAGGTATAGATTCTGCACCGAATGATGTTTGGGGAACAACACTTTCCGAATCAGCTATAGATGGAGCCGGTTCATGTATACTAGGATCAGTTCTACTGTCCTCTAGTGGTTGCGGAACTTCTTCTGTAAAGGCAGGGGTACCAGAAATGTTTGGAGTAACCGGAGTCTCTGAGGGTGTCGGAACACTTGTCCCAACCAGACCAGGGGATTTTGAGCCGGTTAAACGAGTTCGCTTTGTTCGGAATAGTTTTGATTCTGGGGACAAAGACGGTTGACTCGTAAGTCTCCGCGAATGACGGGGTTTCAATTGACTTTCTTCCACGATTGCGGATTACTCAATCAACTAAAAATAAATGGGAAAATGTTTCCGAATTAAATGAATTTTAGACGCTTTGACACAACTTGTTTTTTCATTTTTTAAGAGTCGAGAAAAAACAAAAGATGACTCTAGTTGCCTTCGATTTTTAATGAGCCTGAAGTGACAAGTGCTCAGATGGACCTTTTCCTTTAAGAAGTCTGAAAAGGAACGAAAGAGACTACTCTGGAAATCTAGACAGAGGGATTACCAAACAATCGCAAAACTGCAGAATACTTTTTACGGTACGGCAGTCAATCTTCTCGAACACTGTGTTCAGTGCATTTCGATCGATAGGGCGGCAGACACGACTTCCTATGGATAAAGGATATAGCCTATTGTGGTCTCCCAATATATACTTGACAGTATGTGGGAGCACAAGTCCGTACTGGCACTTTTCATCTCAAAGAGGAGGAATCACCCAACCAACAGTGAAAGCGACAGTTACCAGGTTTTACGACGCCGGAATACGTCTCTAGCCTAGACTTCTAGATGTTGTGCGTTAGGTTCCAAAGCATTTTTATGTTCATTGAATTTATTTTACAGTTGATCTTTCTTAAGAAATTTGCCTTTCAGGTTCACCGCGTGATGTAGATATAATTCCTAAAATGCAATGTTGATAAACAATCGTTTAATCTTCTTTTTGCAATGAAAATCCTAGCTACTAAAGAAAGAGAGATGATATTCTTTCAACATAGAGCAGAGAGCACACACTAGATGCACTGTCCTAAATCAAACCAACAAGTAGTCTAAATGCAAATGCACATGCATGTATTTGTTTTCAGCTTTCTTAATGTGTGAATGACAAGAAGAATGCTAAGTACAAATCTGAATTATCTTTTCAAAGCGACAATACTAACAAATTTCTTTTCAAAAACGGAAGGAAGATAATGACAACCCTTTGCTATTTTGAATTGAAAACTGCTTTCAACACTTGAAAAATTACTAATTCAAATCAAGTACAAGAGTAACCGTATAATCGATCATCAATAATAATAGAATTCTTTTCTCTGACTGAAAACGATGCTTGCGACACTTTCAAATCAGAAGACGACAGTTCGATTATGCTACTTCTTTGTAAAAGAGAACTGAAAATGGCACACAATACATAAAACAATTCACAGTTCTTTGCACAATGGAGGCGGAATGATGGAAAGGAAGGGAGTTTCCACAGTGGTATACTGATCACAGATAGCAAAACTCCTGAATAAAGCTGAAGAGAGTGAACACAGAAACCAAAATCTGAGATCAGAAGAGGTCTTGTCTGATCAGCGCACCTGTAACACAGGGAAAGTGTGATGCAGTGCACCTACTGCACATGGGAGGTGCGATGCATCTAGATTCCCAAGAGGAGAAGGTGCGATGGTTTAGGGACGAGACTTTAACTGGGTTTCGGGTCACAGTTTGCAACTCAGTTCGGGGATTTAGGCTGAGCAAGTGATGTACAGTAAATAGAAATCACAGGGGCTAATCTAATGAGGTTACTAGAGCCACCACTAGGGCAATTAGAAGGTTTGCAAATCAATTGTTCAGTTTATAAACAAAACCCGGAGATAGACTGAAGTAGCATTGATCTACTTTGCACTTGCATAGCAAATGCAGTTCGAAGGCTAGCTGGCTTGACTTCGGGATCCATCTGTAAGTTTATAAAACAAACAAATATAGAAAAACAAACAATCTATTTTCTCCCCAGTAGAGTCGCAATTTTTTTATCGGGAAATATAGTGTCCACTCGGAGCTACTAGTCCCACTAAGACTGGTAGCTATCTTAGAAACAAACAAACTAAAACTACTTTTGTTTTCCTTTATGAGAAGTAGATAAGAGGGGAATGAAGGACACCAACCTCAGTCTTGCGCTTGGTTCCTTGCTCGGTTCCTCTCCCTTTTGATAGATCCTTGCCACTTCTCCCTCGTCTACCTAGCTTCAAAGAGCACCTGTGGAGTCAAAGCAGCATAATACTATCGAAGAACAAAGATCTACAATCATAAACAATATAGGACCAGATATATATTGATCACACAAATGCATATATCATCAAATATATAAGAATGTGGAGGAAAACTTGAATAGCTTTATTAATATCAAGAATATCAAAGAGGATTACAACCAATTATTCTGACTCGGCGTCATCCTCCAGCATGAAAGCCCTTCTTTCACCTCATGAAAAGCTTAGATCACCAAACACTATGATATTCCACCAAGAAACCAACAGCACTTCCTTACAAGATACAAAATTCCAGCCTCTGGATCTTTGGGGTGAGTCAGCTTCTGGGATTTTGATTAGTGTCCTCTCTCTGATAGTTCTTGATTCCACTTGGAGATTGATGATCTCCTACTCATCCCTGGGTGAATTCAGAGAGGCAAGTGTCATAGGAGAAGTTTCTGGAAGATTCTATGATCATCCACCTCGCAAACTGTCTCTGCCATTTGTACACTCTCGCCCATTGCACCCTACAGAAGGGATTTTTAGTATGCATCACACCCTTTACATTGGGCAGGTGGGATGCATCGCACCCTTAGCATTGAGCAACCTGTATGGTCCAGTTTTGACCAGTTCTAAGCAGTTTCCTATGGATAACTTCTGGGAGATGATGTAATCAGTTGACCTTGTTCTTTTAGGGTATAAAACAACACTTTTAGGGACTTAGGAGCCTTTGGTTTATGTACATGTATGATTGGGGTTGTAGTGCCCAAAAATGTCTATAAAACTCTACCCTTAAAGATGCAACCTTGTGTTGGTTTATGGGCCTACTTAGGGGTAGCATCACTACCTGGGCCAAAATGCAACAAGCCTTCAATAGAAAGTATAGGGACTACTATAGGTCCAAAGATACTAAGGAAGAAATCTTTAGGATCACTCTTGGACTTGATGAAGCCCTAGAATACTATTGGGAGATATTTCAACTTAGTTATAGGAGGGCCAACTGTACCCTGGATCCTGAGTCACTCAATCTAGTTCTTCTCTGAGGGATTAGGGAGGATATGTTGGAAACCCTTAGCATGCTATCTGGAGGATATATCTATCATTTATCCTATGATGAAATCAAAATTATGTTCAAGAATCACTCTAGGGCTGCAAAGAAAAAGGGTAGGGCTAGTCAAGGCTTGTTCAACTCCTCTCCCTCCACAACATTTATTAATAATGAGATAGGTAACATGCTGGAGGATTTCAAGAGTGAAATGTTGCATACTTTTGAATTTCAAATGGATACCATGCAAATAAAAATAAAACAGGAGGAATTAGAGAGGGAACTAGCCATTTTCTTCCCTAGATGCACCAAAAGGTATCTTAGGAATGAGTTCCCATTGAATGTCATAGAGGTATGCCTAGTCTGTGTAGGAATTTACAGGGTAAGTTCCTCAGACAGAACACCAAAGGACACTGCTCACAACCAGATCGCAGATCAATACACCAATATTTTTGACATGGTTAAAACCCTCAAAGAGGGAAATAGTCCACGGCCTGAGCCAACGCGGCCACTTCAGGCAATTTATTAATAAAAGAATGAAAATTTACATATGCTTCTCTCATGCACGGATTACCCTACAAATGACCCTCCATGCGCTTTAAATAGAAATCATGGACCAATCGGGTGTCAAGCCACAGATCAAGTGTCGGTAATACCGAGGAGAGAATGAACCGTCGGATCACTACTTATCGTGACCGTCGGATTGTAAGTTACAAAATGTACAACGGTAAAGAAACACGCTTTACCTAACTCTATACCTAACTCTATACTAGACCAAGTTGTACTTAACTATTTCCTATGTGTCGGAATATCCTAACATCCCCCCTTAAGAACAACTTGGGATAGGATTGAAGGATTTACAAATATGACACAATAGGAGAAGGAAGGAGGCACTAGAGCCTATCCCCCCTTAGTGACAACTTCCTGAACTCCAACCATAAATCGAAGTTTAGTGAACTTTGCCTCTGTGAGAGCCTTTGTGAAGATGTCTGCAACTTGATCATCTGTTGAACAATATTGCACTTCAAGAACATGGTCGTGAATGAGCTTTCTGATGAAGTGCATGTGCAGTTCAATGTGTTTGCTGCGCTGATGTTGGACTGGATCTTTGCATAGCTGAATGGCACTTTGATTATCACACCAAAGTGTAGTCGGATGCTGCTGCTCAAAGCCAAACTCTGACAGGATCTGACGAAGCCACAAGGCTTCCTTACTGGCTTCTATGGCACCACGATACTCTGCTTCTGCTGATGAAAGAGAAATGGCAGCTTGTTTCTTACAAGCCCATGTAATAGGTCCTGAACCAAGAGTGAACACATAACTAGCAGTAGACTTCCGATCATCAGGGTCACTAGCCCAATCGGAATCAGTGAAACCAACCAATAGAGGAGATGCTTCGGCACTGTAATGAATCCCAAACTGAAATGTACCTCAAACATAACGAAGTATTCTTTTAGCTGCTTTCCAATGACTTTCACGGGGGTTTTGCATGAACCGAGCAACAAGGCCAACAACAAAGGAAAGGTAAGGACGAGTATGGGTTAAATACAAAAGTTTTCCTACAAGTTGATGGTATAAGGTAGCATCAACTTCAGGAGAAGTACAAGTGACTGAAATTTTGACTCTAGACTGAAAGGGAGAAGGGGCTGGCTTACAATCTTCCATGTGAAAATGACGTAGAATATCACAAGCATACTTGGACTAGGAAAGGGAAATACCCTCCTTGGATTGCAAGACTTGAAGACCGAGAAAATAGTGTAAGTGTCCTAAGTCTGTCATTTCAAATTTCCTTTTAAGGCTAGAATTCACATGGTTTATAAGGTTGGGATCACTACCAGTAAGGATAAGATCATCAACATAAAGAACAAGGATGATAAGAGAGTTGCCCACTTTCTTGGTGTAGACAGTATTGTCAGAATGACACCTAGAAAAGCCAGATTCTAAAAGAAAGCTATCCATTTTGGCATACCAAGCCCGAGGAGCTTGCTTGAGACCATAAAGGGATTTCTTAAGTCGACATACAAGGCTGGAGTCTGTTTGTATGAAGCCAATGGGTTGTTCCATATAGATTTCTTCATGCAAGTCTCCATGCAAGAAGGCAGATTTAACATCCATCTGATGGACTTCCCATTTGAAAGAGGCAGCAAGGGAAAGAACAAGGTGGATAGAGTTCATTTTGGCAATAGGGGAGAAGGTTTCAGTGTAGTCAATGCCTTCAACCTGTGAAAAACCCTTAGCAACAAGACGAGCTTTATGTTTATCAACTTTCCCATCTGGTCCATACTTGGTTCTGTAAACCCATTTGCATCTAACAAGTTTTCGTCCCTTTGGTAGAGGAACAAGATCCCATGTATCATTTGCCAATAATGAATGATATTCTTCATTCATAGCTGCTTCCCAATCTGGATGGCCTGAAGCTTCTGCAAAGGTGTCAGGATCATAATTTACTGGAGCTTGAGCCAGTAAAGAAGAGGCTCTCTCGAACTGAGAACGTGTGCGTCGCTGATCCGTAGGATCACCGGCAAGATCACCTGCTGCATATCGAGTAGCATGAACCCATTTTGGAAGCTCAGGAGCTGAAGGAGGATCCCGAGATGGTGGGGGAGGATTGTCATCCTCACTTTCATCATCTGAAGAAGAAATTTTTTCAAAGGTAGAAGAGATAGGGAGAGGTGGCACATCCGCCGGACTAGCCTCGCAGGCTGATATATTTTCATCAAATTTTACATCTCTTCTAATGATAACATTTTTGGACTTAAATGGAATAAGTCTATAGCCTTTGAAATCTTTAGAATATCCAACAAAAGTACATTTTTCACTCTTAGGTTCTAAAGCTTTACGCTTTTCATCTGGAATATGGGCCCATGCTTCACTTCCAAAAACACAAAATTGACTTACATTTGGTTTGATTGAGCTCCATGCTTCTTCTGGAGTGATATTCTTTAAAGCCTTAGTAGGAGTGCGATTTATTATGTAATTTACACAGTTAATTGCTTCTGCCCAAAAACTAAGACCAAGTCCTTTAGATTGTAGCATACAATTAGCCATTTCCTTTAAGGTGCGATTCTTCCTTTCAGCTACACCATTTTGTTGTGGAGTATATGGAACAGTATGTTGCATTTGAATTCCATTCTTAGTGCAATAGTTGATGAATGTGTTTTTAACATATTCTCCGCCATTATCAGATCTTAACTTAAGAATTTGATGTCCAGATTGTTTTTCAACAAAGGCCTTGAAGGCCAAAAAAGTGTTAAATACTTCACTCTTGAGTTTTAAGAAGTATACCCAAGTGCATCTGGAGAAATCATCAATGAAAGTTAAGAAATACTTGCAGCCAGAGAATGGCACAACTGGAAGTGGACCACATAAATCACTATGCACAAGCTATAAAGGGGCTGAGGCATGCCAAGAGGCACGTTTTTCAAAACTGTCCCGATGATGTTTTTCGAGTACACATCCGGAACAAACACCATCTCTGCAAGATACCATAGGAAGACCTGTCACCATATTTTCTTTACATAGATGCTGAAGGGAGCGATAGTTTAAGTGACCAAATCGCTCATGCCAAAGTTTGCTCACTTCATCGTTATGAGCAACAAATACTGAGGGAAGATTTGATGACCCAAAGTTGTGAAACTTATACAACCTTGTAGAATCATCAGCAATGCCAGTAGCTAAAATCTTTTTAGGATCTCTTAGGTCCTTGATTACAACATCATGAGGTGAAAATTCAACGATTTTACCTTCACTTGAATGAGTTATCTGATATACAGATAGAAGGTTGCAGGATAAGGTTGGAACACATAATACATCATTAAACTGACCATTATCTAGATGAACAGTTCCAGTCCCTACAACACTAAGAGATCTATCATCACCAACATATATATTTTTGGTGTTACAATCATTTAAAGAAGAAAACATGGCTTTGTTTTTGCCCATGTGATAAGAAGCTCCAGAATCAATGAGCCACTCATGAGAATGAGAAGAAGAAGATACATTTAATGCATAGCCAGATCGAGATGCTTGACAACCACATGCAGAAAGTGCCATTCCTGAAGATGAAGTTGAAGTTGAAGATTGCCCCAAATGGATGTTATGCTTCTTCATTGCTGCTTCCAAGGCTTCCATCTTCTTAAAGCATTTTGATTCTAAGTGGCCATCTCGATTACAAAAATTGCAATGTCTATCAGTCTTCTTCCCTTTGTTTTTATTTGTCTTATCATTTTGTTGAAATGATTTTTCATTTTTGGGCTGAAATTGCTTAGGACCCTTGTTTGGTTTAGGACCATTATTTTTAGGATATGACTTCTTAGGATTCTTTGAATTTGGTTGCTGCTGGGCAGCTAACGCTTTCTTGGAAGAGTTTCCAAGATTAAGAAGGCCAAGGTGTAAGAGTTTTTCTTGTTCTCTTATTAAAGAATCGCAAAAAGAGTCAAAGGAAGGGGGCTTGTAGTCTGTTCCTTGAGAAATGAAGGCTTCTCTTGTAGAATGGAAGGTGGAAACAAACACAGAGTAGGCTGGTCCCAACTTTGTAAGAATGGAATAGATAAGGTTACTATCTTCTTTCTTAACTTTAACACCTTCCAAAAGATATCTAAGGGTCTTGAACTTGGACAAGAAATCTTCAATGCAAGAAAAATTATTAGGGTCCAATGTAAGCAACTCATTTTCAAGTTGATGGGCTCTAAGTTCATTTTTAATCCCAAAAACTTTATTGATTTGTTTCATTACTTCATCAGGAGTATCAAGTTCTGCAATATGGAATCTAAGATCTGGAGAAATAGACATCCCTATCAATCCACGTGCTTGATCTTGCCTATTTTCCCTTTTAGCAGCTTTATCTTCATCCTTTGGTTTCTTTTCTTGGCCTGAGGCTATTCTGTAGAGACCTTTACTTCTAAGTAAATCCTCAATGTAAGCCAACCATTGGAAATAGTTGGTGCTGTCAAGGGTAACTTGGTATTGACTTTCCATTTCAACGGAAACTGAAGCTAAAGATGTTGAAAATAAGTGTTCCAATGGATAGATCTCGAAAAATTAGGCTGGTTTAATAAAACGGCTCTGAAAACGGCTTCCGGATGAAGAAGTTATGGCTTTTTAAAAAAAGTTGTTGAAGTTGCCGACGAGGTGCGGGAATGTGCGGAAATGAAAAAGTTCGCCCCCACAAAATGGAGACTTGAACCCAAGACCTCTACTCTCTTAAAATAGCTTTGAACCAATTGATCTATACAAAAAATTTGAGAGAGAGAGAGAGAGTGGGGGGGGGGGTGCTTTGGGTTGCGTGCTTGCTTTGAGAAAGCTCTTTTTCCCTACAAAACAAAGAACACAAAACCCAACACGGACATGCAAAGAAAATGAACCTTATGGCTCGAAGTTAGCTTTAGCCGAAAAACTAAATATTTTCAAAAATGAACCTTGCGGCTCAAAGTTAGCTTTAGCTGAAAAACTAAATATTTTTCTCAATGTTTCTAATTTTCCGAGATCACACTAAGGCGCAGGGAAAAGAGCATACGCATGAGAAAAATCCTTCCTTTATGTTTCTGATTTGCCCAGATCGCACAGAGTCACAGGGCAAAGAGCATATGCAGAAATGAAAGGTATAGATCCGGTAATAAAAAGCTAAATAAACCGAAACCGAAATAAACAGAGAGAAAATAACAGTAAACTGCAAATAAACACTGTATACCTCCAGATCTTAAAAATGACGCAGCTAGGGCTACCGGAAACCTTTTCGCGTGAAACGAAAGGAGTTCCTCACTGGAACAGATGCTCCCAACACAAAAGAGCAGTCCTCTCGGCCCGAAAGTAGTCAGAAACAGCAGATCTAGGAAACGACAGTCAGATGCAGTTCTACCGACTTCAGATTTGGATCACCAATGGACGCGGCCCTCAAATAGATCTGATACCATGTAGGAATTTACAGGGTAAGTTCCTCAGACAGAACACCAAAGGACACCGCTCACAACCAGATCGCAGATCAATACACCAGTATTTTTGACGTGGTTAAACCCTCAAAGAGGGAAACAGTCCACGGCCTGAGCCAACGCAGCCACTTCAGGCAATTTATTAATAAAAGAATGAAAATTTACATATGCTTCTCTCATGCATGGATTACCCTACAAATGACCCTCCATGCGCTTTAAATAGAAATCATGGACCAATAGGGTGTCAAGCCACGGATCAAGTGTCGGTAATACCGAGGAGAGAATGAACCGTCGGATCACTACATATCGTGACCGTCGGATTGTAAGTTACAAAATGTACAACGGTAAAGAAACACACTTTACCTAACTCTATACCTAACTCTATACTAGACCAAGTTGTACTTAACTATTTCCTATGTGTCGAAATATCCTAACAGTCTGTGAAGAAAATCATGCAACAAACAAATTCCCTTCTTTTCCAGGACTAAAAGTTGTATATCAAGGGGAAGAATGGGGGTCAAAGAAACTTTGTTTCATCAATCAAATAAGACCTCAAGGACCTTGGCCATATCAATAAGGCATGCAAGGTGCACACTACTCTTATTATAATCCAAATCAGAATGCACATTTTCAACCTTGGTACTCTTCCACTCAACCATCCTAGTCCACACCTCCTTCTTGGCCTTATGCTCCTCCATATCCTCCTCAACCTATCAACCATCCTTTTCAGCCATATCCACCCCAATCTTCTCAATGGGGCAACCCATCACAAGGGTGGAGGCCTCAAGTTAACCAAACTCCTTCTTTACTACCTCCACCCCAACCTCAACAACAACTCACTAATCCTACTCCACCTAAGCAACCTCAAATGCCTGCTCAACCAAATCTAAACTTGAACAACAAGCAAGCATAACATGTCTATAGTGGAGAGACATACTATCCTGCTTATGCTGTGGAAATCCAGGAGATCAACCTTCGGTCTAGGAGAGTGATTCTAGATAACCACCCACCTTCTCCACCTGAATAGCTTGAATAAGAGAAGGAAAAGAGTGTTCCTCAAGTCAATCCACCTCCTTTTCCTGAGAGGTTGATCACACCCCAGAAGAGGTTAAACTTCTAGGAGAATTGAAGAATTTGTGCGTTAAGATACCCCTTCTCCATGCTATTAAATATGTTCCCATATACAATAAGATCATTAAGGAGAAATGTTTCAAAAATTCTGGGAGAAGAAAAAGAGACACCCCCACCATAAATGTTGTTGGGAAATTATCTGATTTGATGCTTGGGAGGGTCATCTTCCCGAAATATCTAGACCCTCGAAGCCCTGTAGTAGATGTGCACATTGATGGCCTTATAGTCCCTAATACCTTGATTGATCTTGGGATGCAATCAACGTAATGACTAAGGAAACCATGCTAAATATAAATCTCCAAGGGTCTTTGAGGAAGACCACCATAGTGTTGTAACTTGCTGACAAATCCATAGTAGCTCCTAAGGGAGTTGTTGAAGATGTTATGGTCTCCATTGAATCTTGGGAGTATCCTACTGATTTCCTGGTTCTCTAGCCCAAAGCCAAGTTTAATGGCTATCCTCTCACCTTAGGAAGGCCATGGTTAGCCACTTCTAATGCTTACATTAGTTGTAGGGCCAGGAACATGAAAATTAAGAATGCACATTTGTCTAAACAGTTGGTATTGTATCCTCATGCTCAGCCTTCTATAGAGCATGACTTACCCTTGTGGTTAGAAGAGGAGGAAGAAGATGAACTGTATCACACCACTCCCCACCAAATCTTCACTCTAGATATTATTACAGGAGGGGGGCAACCTGATGAAGATGATCTCATTGACCATATCCTTCAGAATCAACCTCCCACTCCCATACCAATTGATGAGTTGATGAAAGAATATGGGAGTAATCCTTGGGCTGAATTATGCCCTATTGACTCAAGTCTAGACCATGTCAAGATTGTAGAGTTTTTCCCATCCAGAACCTTAAAGATAAACCCTTATCTCTTGGCCAAACAGGAAGAACAATTGTGCAAAGTGTTGAGGCAACACCTGGATTCTTTTTCTTGGGACTATAAGGAAATGAAAGGTGTGCATCCCTCAGTTTGTACTCACCATATTTACATCAAGGAGGGATGCAAGACTGTGCGCCAACCCTAGAGAAGGATGAACCCAGCTCTTAAGGACATTGTGAAAGAAGAACTACAAAAACTATTGGATGCAGGGTTCATATACCCCATTTTAGATAGTGAGTGGGTGTCACCTCTTGTGTTAGTTCCTAAGAAGAATGGGAAGTTGAGAATCTATGTGGATTACTGGGAACTCAACAAGACTACAAAGAAGGACCATTTTCCCTTTCCCTTCATTGACTAAGTCCTAAATGGCCTTGCAGGGAAGAAATTAGTCTCCTTCCTATATGGATTCAGTGGATACAACCAAATCCATATCAACCCCGAAGACTAAGATAAGACCACATTCACATGTCCTTGGGGTACCTTTTCTTATAGAGTTCTTCCATTTGGTTTGTGCAATGCCACTGCTACTTTCTAGAGGGTAGTTTTTACTATTTTTGTTGAATTGGTTCATGACTCTGTTGAAATATATATGGATGATTTCACTCCTTATAGATGTGACTTCCATGAAGCTCTCTCCAATTTATGCAAGGTTTTGAATAAATGCATTGAGATGAATATCTCTCTAAGCCCTGAGAAATGTGAGTTATTGATGAATGAGGGGATTGTCCTTATCCATTCCATATACAAGGAAGGGATACAGGTAGACCCAAACAAAATTTCCATCATCAAAAGGGTCCCTACCCCTTAGAAGAAAAATTGCCATCATCAAAAGGGTCCCTACCCCTAAAAATAAAATAGATTTCAGGAGCTTATTGGTACTAGCTGGGTATTATAGGAGATTCATAAAAGACTTTAGTAAAGTTGCTTCACCCTTTCTTGGTTCATTGGCCAAAGATTCAGATTTCTGTTGGAATAGCAATTGCCAATTTCCATAGCCATTAATTAACCATAAGTCCACTTTAGTGTTTTCCCCTCCATTCATCTTGGAATACGTGTCCCATGATCTTGGTCTTATTTTATTTACATAAAAAATCAACCCGATGCTATTACAACAAACTCTATGTGATCATCAGGTGTATGCTAAATACAATAAGTATGAGCTCTTTAAGGACCAAATACAATATTTGGGGCATGTCATCACCTAGGAAGAGATAACTATGGACCTAAAAAAGATAAGGACAATTATGGAATGTCCCATTCCTAAAAATGTTGCAGATATTAGGTCATTTGTGGGTTTAGAAGGCTACTCATTAGGGGATTTTTGAGGTCTAAAATGGGCCTCCTAAGGAAATAATAAAATAATAGTGGGAATAATAAAATAAGATTACATTACATCATCAAATTTTAGAGGGGAAAAAGACAACTATTTTTTCAACTCGTATTTTCAACTTATCTCCATATGGGTTTACTCAAATTTTGAGTGGAAACACTCATTGGATGAATAATTTTATTCCTCATACAAGGAGTACCCATGTTGCATACTTTTGATGGAACCTACTACACGAAAAATTTGAAATACATGAAAAACATTATTGCAATCACGTTTTTTCATGTATTTCTCATTTTTCGTGTAGTAGGGTCCATCGAAAGTATGCAATATGGGCACTCCTTGGATGACGAATTAAATTTTGCATCCAACAAGTACTCCCACTCGAAATTTGAGTAAAAACTTAGGGAGATAAGTTGAAAATACGAGTTGAAAAAATAGTTTTATTATTTTATTATTTTTTAATCTTTGTACTTTTTTACTCCAAAAATGGTGAATCATCCCCCATGGTTGACATCATCATTTTGAATCCTATTAGTTCTTATAAAGTTTAATTTGGTTGTACCATTTTCTTTGGAGGCCCATTTTAGACCTCAAAAATCTCCTAATGATTGTCCCTTTGTAGTTGGGTTTTCGAGGGTATACTACCCCATTACATCATTACAAAAGAAAGTGAAACCATTAAATTGGACTCCGACATGCGAAGAAAGTTTCAATCAATTGAAACATTTGTTGACTACAACCCCTATTTTAAGAATTGTAGACCTTGAAAATGAGTTTTTAGTTCATATAGATTCTATTCAAGAAGGAGTAGGGTGTGTGTTGATGCAAGAGGGACGGGTAATAACCTATGAGTCCTAGAAACTAAAGGAGCACAAACAAAGGTATTCAGCCTATGACCTAGAGTTAACAATGGTGGTTCATGCTTTAAAGGTGTGGCGTCATTATCTTTTAGGAAATAACTTTACCTTGATTACTGACCATAGTAGCTTGACAAATTTCTTTAAACAACTCATGCTTAATGCCTGGCAAGCACAACTGATTGCTTTCTTAAGCAAGTTTGACTTTAACATTAAGCATTTGAAAGGCGAAGAAAATCGAGTAGTGGATGTCTTAAGTAGGAAGGTGAATTTTATCTATGAGATTTCATTTAGTCAAGAAAAATTTTATATTTCAAATCAAATTAAAGATGCAACATCAAAATATCAAGAATATCAATTTATACAGCAAAAACATAAGCAATAAAATAACGTTGATAGGTAGCTAGGATATGACAATAATAATAATGGCTTGTTGATTTATAAAAACATAATTTATGTACTAGATCATAAATCTATAAAACAATTGTTTTAGGAAAATTATCATAAAATCCCTTATGCAGCTCACCTTGGGTATCAAAAATTGATCACAATTGTAAGAAAATATTATTTTTGGCTTGGCATGAAAATGGAAGAAGTTGAATACCTGGCGAAGTGTTTAGAGTGTCAACAAGTGAAAGCAGAACACCAACATCTAGTAGGTTTGTTTCACCCCTTACCCATCCTTGAGTGGAAATGGGCCACTATCACCCTAGACTTCATTACTAACTTACTTAAAACAAAAAGAGAAAATGATTCAATAATAGTTGTGGTTGATAAATTAAGTAAAAGTGCACATTTTATTCCAGAGAATTATACTTATAAGGAAGTCCAAATTGCTAATATATTTATGAGGGAAATTTTTCGCTTACATGGCATACCTAAAACAATAATCTCAGATCGGGAAGTAAAGTTCACTTCAACCTTCTAGAAGGATTTATTTACAGGATTGGGTACCCAGGTGAAATTCAACACTGCTTATCACCCGCAGACTGATGGGAAAATAGAGAGAGTGAATCAAGTATCAGAGGACATGTTAAGAATGTATGCCAAATGGGAAGAGTACCTCCACTTGGTGGAATTCACATACAATAATAAATATTGTGCTTCCTTAAGGATGAGTCATTTTTTAGGTATTATATGGGCGTTAATGCATAACTCCTCTTAATTGGATTTATCTCGAGGATAGATTAGTGTTGGGGATAAACATGTTAAAAGAAATGGAACAAATAGTGAAGAGGTGCGATGAAACCTGAAGTGTGCCCAAGACTAGCATAAAGCATATGTTGATAAAAGACGAATCTATAGGAAATTTCAAGTAGACAACCATGTGTATGTAAAGGTTAAACTAAATAAAATCACTTTAAGATGGGGAACCTATGTGAAACTGGCTCCCCGATATTGTGTTCCCTTCGAAATACTCGCTAGGATTGGGCGTATAGCTTACCAACTTTCTCTACCAAGCCACATACGTATACACAATATGTTTCATGTTTCTTTGCTTAAAAAAAAATACATGACCCTAAGCATGTTATTGACTGGCATAATGTTCAAGCAGGAAATGTAAAAAAAAATAATTATGTAAGTTTTCTCAATTTCCATTTAATAACAAACTAATACTTATTATATCATTGTGGATGTAGTTCGAGCCGAACAAAGAATTCATGGTCAAGCCATTGTGCATACTAGATCAGAGAGAAACTATGCTATGAAAGAGAGAAATCACCTAGGTTAAAGTGCAATGAAATCACTTTAGCTGAGAAGAGGCCACCTAGGAAGATGAAATTTTTATGCACAAAGGCATACCCCAACCTGTTCCAAGGGCTAGGAAACACCAAAGACGATGTTTGTTCTGTGGGGGGGAAGATGTAACACCCCCAATAATTTTAAGATATTTATTTTATTATGTTTCCAGACTTATTTTATGCAGACTGGGGGACCCGTGTTGAGGGTTGAATAGGAACAACTAATGTGCATAAATAATATTTTTCTTTAATGTTAATATTAGAAGAAAAAAAATTCATGAGGTCAGCCACGTGAAATTACAATGGAAAATATACTAAAGAGGATTTCACATCCTAGACAGCTATGGGCAGTTAGAAAATGACTAAGAAGGGCTATGGGCAAAGGCATTGCATGCCTGTATTTCCTCTCTTGAGAGATAGTTTATCTTAGAAAGGAAAAAGAAGGTTGGTAGAAGGTGAGAGGGGAAAATCCTGAAGCAACCTTGCTGGAATGGGAGATTTTTGAAGAAGGCCCCATAAGAACTAGCTATGAAGCTAATTTCTCCTTTACATGACGTTGTTAGAGGAAAGGCAGGATGCTTCCATAAAGGAAATCCTATGTTGGGCCAAGTTGGCTGCTATCAGGATAGTTGTCTAGGATGTGAAATTGGATTGGGGGGGGGGGGGGAGATTTGTTTGAGGGAAAAATAAGTCTCATTGGTTGGGAGGAGTGTCTTTAATCCATTGTGGTTTTTTGTGGCAGACTCAACCTTTATTACTCTTAAAAGTGCATATGTTGAGTTAAATTATTTATTTTGTATGGGTGTGTGAAAAACAATAAAGAAGTTTATATTTAAAGTTTTCTTTTTGAAGTTTAGGCATAGACAAATATCTTGTTAGTGAAAGAATTTAGATTGAAAATGTAATAGTACATCAATAAGTCTGAAAGTATTATTGTAAGAATTTCTGAATATTTCAAAAATGGCATGTGTAAATGGAAAGAAAATTGAAATAAACATGATCTATTATGCACAATAAAGTAGAAACAACATAATGCTAAACTAAAAATTTGGAGTACACAAAAAATTGATAATAATTATAATTCAAATTGTAATAAGAATAACTTGAACACATATGTCAGCCCTTTCAAGGCTGGATAAAACTATATGTAATTGTAATTACCTTTTGTTTCTTGATAAAAGGGTAACAAAATAAACCAAAAGGAACCCAATACATATTTTATATTCTTAAAGAAAGTAAAATCTCGGAGCTGAAACAACCTCCATCTAGATAGACAAAATGGGTCATGTGCATACTGAAATATATATGTGTGACACATCTCGATTAAAATAACAAGAAATTGATTTCAACTTCACAGTCATGACCAAAATTTGAAAGTCAAAACCCTAAGGCTGTGGTTAGTCTCTAGCAGACAACTAATTTTACTTTATGAGTATGTGGGCTAGCCAGGAAAAATCAGTGAGGTCATAAGTTAGAAGAACTGAAGCAAGATTTGAATGGGATCGAACCAGAAATTCATTGAAATTTGAGACAACCTCACGATACCTATTGACAATTGAAAAAACAAGGAACAAACTGAGTATATAATATGAATAAAATAGAATCACTAACGTAGGGAAAACCCTTTCCTAGAAATGGTATGGTAGTGGTTTCTCTCCACATTTGAGAGACAAATGTGTGCTAGAAAACACAAATTATTAACAAAGGTGTCATTAAAGAAGATTGGAAGGAAGTCATAACCTTCCTTGAATGATAAGTTAATTATTATAAAACCCCAAGTATTAAGGGTCCATACCTGTGAATTTAGGGGTGAGTATTATTTAGAATAAGAGTTAACTTGAACAGGGAACCCCACACTCCAAAGTGAATTTGAGACCTTCCTTGGCATAAACCCTTGTCATCTTGACAAGAAAATGTAGAAAAGAGGTTAGGTTATGTCACAATATGAGTAAAAAAATTTCACTCATAATTTTTTACATGTATAGTTTGGTTAGTGAGCTGGTCGAAGGTGAAAAGCCATACCGCTAGTGAAAGCTAGAGATTCATGAGACCAGATGTTAAACATGCCGCAAAGTATTTGGGGAAAGGAAGAAACCCTAAGTCGTCCAGGATAACCAGGCAGTAGATCCATTTCCTCTAGAAGCATTGGTGAGAATGAGGGCATGTTGTCAAGATGAGGGTAGGTAGTTACCCTAACCACCGCAGGATCCATCAACATCATCCATCTCACACTTGAAATCCTGACCTTATATTATCGTCCCATGGACTAGTGGTGAGACAACTAGTGGTAGAGCATTATATTCGCACAAGGGTGAACCATAGCATGACTATGGTTTCATAACATTAATGTAATTTAACAAATCATATAACATATGCCAAGACTTCACCATGATACATGTATATCGGTGATAAATAATTAATCAAAAATATTTATGCCAAAGGTTCTCAATATCATTGAAACTTGTATATACATAATTATTTCAAAGGGTATCAATGCATGCCAAGCTCAGTCCCATGGCGACCAAGTTAAACACCTAGTTGCCAACTTTTTTAAAACAATACATGTATGCGCCATAAGAAAAGAGAGCTATGCATAATCATCTATGCTTATTCTCCTTAAGTATATCTTGTTTTATGAAGGAAGTAATACCCTCAAAAATTTAGTTAAATAAGGACCATTTACATGCAACACAATAATAACAGGAGAAGAGAAAATAGAAATTAATAACCAACTAAATGCAAGCCAAGCAAGAGACTGTAACATAGAACAAAAGGAATTTCCATTAGGACACATATATTTGGAATATATGTATGTAATTCAAGAAAGAACAATTTTTTAGATATTGTTTCCTTATGACTTAGTTTTCAAATTTTGTCATGGTAATTTCAGTCTTCATCAAGAGAGATGTTACAGGTGATATCAAAGCCTCAAGTTACAACATTGTGGCCTATTTAAGGGAAAACATAAATAATAACAAACCATGTTTGTGTTTCACAGAGAGGGAAAAGAAGAATTGGAAAACATGACGACATCGCCTACAGAACCAAATTTCTCACCCTATCCAGAACCAAACCCTAAGATGTGGGCGCAACTAGGAGAAGGACCTCAGTCCATATCTTCTATGATGTTTGAAATAGTGAAAAATTTGAGGGCAGAAGTCACCAACATAAGGGATGATAATGAATAATTGATGAGAGATCAAGAAAGAATAATTAAGAGTCTAACTGATAAGCAAAATCAAAGGGCCTCAGCCCCAACCCATGATAATGGAAATAAAATATATTCACAGAGGTGAAGGGAGGATAGTGATATTAAGAAAATTCCTACACTTGAGCCTGATGGTGATAAGGGAATAAAAGAATAAGAATATGAGAATGTATCTCAAGGAAAATCATTTAAACCAGTAAAAAGAGAGAAAATAAAGCTTCAAGGGGAGTTCAAGAAGATAAAACCCCTAGCGTTCGATGGGGAATCAGAAGAAGGAGTTGATGCATGGATAGTGAATATTAATAAGTATTTCTAGATTTATGAGTATGACAATTATTTAAAGGTTTGTCTAGCAATATACCATCTTCGGGAAAAATGACTATATGGTGGGAAGAAATTAAAGAGTTTCATGGGATTGATGAGAAAGAGATAACATGGGAAAATTTTCAACAATATTTAAAAAATAAATACCTTACTGAGAGAGATTATGATGAAAAAGACAAGGAGTTCCATGATCTTAGATTAGGTCAGTTGACTATGGATGAGTATGTTGCGAAATTCATCTCCTTGTTGAGGTATCTTCCTTATATACAGTAAGAAAAGGCTAAGGTACAACGTTTTATAAGTAGTCTTCTGGTGTCTATGAAAGAGTGTTTAGAGTTTGATAACCCTAATACCATGAATGAATTTATTCGTAAACTAGGGATTTGTTGTCAACAGTCAAAACAAAAAGGAGAAAATAATAAATCTTGGACAGGCAAGAAGCGGCAAAAGCACCCTCTGAATAGTAAAAATATAAAGATTGTTGGGTCTAAAAGTTTTAGAAAATGGAAACATAGTAAAATTAATGGAAAATGTCAGCAAAAATATCAACCTCATAATGGATCCAAACAACAAGAAGCATCAGGTAAATTTGATGTTGGTAAACTACAGAAACCGTTGATACATTGTTGGGGTTGCAGGAAATCACATTACCTCAAAGGTTGTCCTTACCGTGAGAAGATGGAGCATGTAGAAAATGTTCAAGAGGCATCTATGATGGAAGATATGGAAATATGTATGCCTAGAATAAATGTTTCTCTGGAGGACCAACAAGTCGAACATCAATCTACAATAATTGAATTAGAAGGTAAAATCTGCAATCATGTTGTGTCAATTTTAATAGACCTAGGGGAAAGTTTAAGTTATATCAACCCCAAATTAGTAGAATTATGTTGATTGTAGGGAAATGAATTTAAACACCCATGGTTGGTTCAATTGGCCACTAGAGCAAAGAGAATAGTGACGACAACAACTACGAAGTGCTCAAAAGGTTTGACAGGACAACCAACAAAGATAAATTTGAATGTTCTACCATTAGGCTCCTATGACATCTTAATAGGAATGGAATGGTTGGATGAACATTATTCTATCATAAACTGTAAAGGTAATATTATCAGTTATGTTAAAAAAGGGGGTGTTAGGCAACAGATTCAAGGAATAGTAAGACATGTAATGTTAAGGTAGTTTTTAACTTCACAACTAAAGAAATGTTTTAGAAAGGGCTGCTGAATTTTCATAGTTCAAGTAGGATATTCTATCTCTAAAGAAAAATCAACAACTTTGGAAAATCTTCCTATTGTTCTAGATTTTGCAGACACATTCCCTAAGGAGATTCCGAGACTATCCCCTAAACGAGACATTGATTTTATAGTCGATCCAGTTCCGAGGATTGGACCAGTTCCTAAAGCACCATATCACATGAGTATACCAGAATTAATTGAACTAAAAATGTAGTTGCAAGAACTATTAGAGAAAAAGTACATTTGCCCCACTGTATCACCATGAGCTCCTGTATTTTTTGTCAAAAAGAAAGATGGTACTTTGATATTATGTATTGATTATTGACAATTGAATAGATTAACAATTAAAAACAAGTATCCACTACCCCGAATCGATGATTTGTTTGATCAGATTAAGGGCACAACCGTATTCTCTAAAATTGATTTTCACTCGGGATACCATCAAATAAAAATTAAAGAATAAGATATTAGTAAGACTGCATTTAGGATGCAATATGGGAACTATGAGTCTTTGGTCTTGCCTTTTGGGCTTAATAATGCCCCTACCACATTTATATGCTTGATGAACAACATATTTAACCCATACTTAGACATGTTCATGCTAATGTTTATTGATAATATATTAGTTTATTCAAAGAGTCTATAGGAGCATAAACAACACCTGCAAATAGTACTACAAACTCTATGTGATCATCAATCGTATGCTACATACAATAAGTGTGAGTACTTTAAGGACCAAATAGAATATTTAGGGCATGTCATCACCTAAGAAGGGATAGCCATGTACCCGTAAAGGATAAGGAAAATTATAGAATGGACCATTTTGAAGAATGTTGCAAATATTAGGTCATTTATGGGTTTAGCTGGCTACTATCATTGCTTTATAGTTGGATTTTCGAGGGTAGCCTACCCCATTACATTATTACAAAATAAATGGAAACCATTCAATTGGACCCCAACATGCCAAGAAAGTTTTGATCAACATAAATAATTTTTTACTACAACTCCTTTTTTAAGAATTACAGGCCCTGAAAAAGAGTTTGTAGTTTGTACAAATGCTAGTCAGGAAGGAGTAGGGAGCATGTTGATGCAAGAGGGATGGGTAATAGCATATGAGTTCCAGATTCTAAAGAAGCACGAAAAAATTAAGGTATTCAACCTATGATCTAGAGTTAATAGCGGTGGTTCATGCTTTAAAGGTGTGGCGACATTGTCTTTTAGGGAAGAATTTTTCCTTGATGACTGACCATAATAGCTTAACAAATTTCATTAAACAACCCACGCTTAATGCTTGACAAGCACAGTGGATCACTTTATTAAGCGAGTTTGACTTTGAAATTAAGCATTTGAAAGGCAAAGAAAATCGAGTAGCAAATGACTTAAGTAGGAAGGTGAATTTTATCTATGAGATTTCATTTAGTCAACCAAAATTTGATCTAGTATCAAGAATATCAATTTTTACAACAGAAAATTAAGCAAGAAAATAATATTGTAAGGAAGCTATAATATGACAGTAATAATAATGGTTTGTTGATTTATAAAAGAGAATTTATGTATCAAATTAGCAATATATAAAATAATTAATTTTGGATGAGCATCATAAAAGTCCTTATGCTGCACACCCTGGGTATCAAAAATTGATCACAACTGTAAGAAAATATTATTTTTGGCCTAACATGAAAAATTAAGCAACTTAATACCTGGTGAAGTGTCTAGAGTGTCAACAGGTGAAAGGAAAACACCAACATCCAGTAGGTTTGCTTCACCCCTTACCCATCCCTGAGTGGAAATGGGAGATTATCACCCTAGACTTCATTACTCTCTTACCCAAAACAAAAATTCAAAATGATTTGATAATGGTTATGGTTGATAAATTAAGTAAAAATGCACATTTTATTCTAGTGCAATCTACTTATAAGGCAATTCAAATTGCTGATATATTTATGACGGAAAATTTTTGCTTACATGGCATACATAAAATATTAATCTTTGATCAGAACGTAAATTTCACTTCAGCCTTTTGGAAGGATTTATTTACAGTATTGGGTACCCAGGTGCAATTCAAGATTGCTTATAACCTGCAGATTGATGGGAAAATAGAGAGAGTGAATCAAGTATTAGAGGACATGTTAAGAATGTATGTCATGGAACAACCTACCAAAGTGAAATAGTACCTCCACTTGGTGGAATTCACATATAATAAAAGTTATCATGCTTCCTGAAGGTGAGTTCTTTTGAGGTATTATATGGGCGACGATGCAGGACTCCCCTTAATTGGAGTTATCCGAAGGATAGATTAGTGTTGGGGTTGGACATGCTAAAAGAAATGGAACAAATGATGAAGCAGGTATGAGGGTACCTGAAGGATTCCCAAGATCGACATAAAGAAAATGCTAATAAAAGACGAACCTACATGTAATTTCAAGTAGGCGACCATGTCTATGTAAAGGTTTAACTGAAGAAAATCACTTTAGGATGGGGCGCCTATGTGAAACTAGCTCCCTGATATTGTGGCTCATTCAAAATACTCACTAGGATTGGGTTTGTGGCCTACCAACTGGCTCTACCAAGCCACATATGTATACACAATTTGTTTCATGTTTATTTGCTGAAAACATATATACATGACCCTAAGCATGTTATTTACTGGCATAATGTTCCAGTAGGAAATGTAAAATGAAAAATAATTTTGTAATTTTTCTCAATTGCCATTTAATAACAAACTAATGGTTGTTGTATGATTGTGGATATATGTTGAGTCAAATGAAGAATTTGTGGTTGAGCCATTGTGCATATTATATCATAGAAAAACTATTTTATGGAAGCGAGCAATCACCCAGGTTAAACTGTAATGGAAGCACTTTAGCTCGGAAGAGGCCACCTAGGAAGATGAAACTTTTATGTGCAAGGCATACCCTGACTTGTTCCAAGGGCTAAGAAAAACTAAGGATGGTGTTTGGTCTTGGGGCAGGGGGTAGGGGGAGGGGGATATAACACCCCCAGTAATTTGTAAATATTTCTTTTACTATGCTGCTAGTCTTATTTTTACAGATTGTTGGACCCATGTTGAGGGTTGAATAGGAACATCTTATGTGCATAAATAATCTTTTTCTTTAATGTCAATATAATTTTTTTTTTTGCATGAGGTTATCCATGTGAAATTACAATGGAAAAGAGACTAAAGATGATTTCACATCCCAGACTATTATGGGTAGTTGGAAAAGGCCCAAGCAGGGATATGGGAAGTGGTAGTTACTTGCCCAAATTTCCTCTCCTCGGAGATAGTTTATCTGAGAAAGGAAAAAGAAGGTTGGCAAAAGGTGAGAGGGGAAAATTATGAAGCAACCTTGTTGGAATGGGAGCTTGTTGGATGAGGCCCCATAAGAACTAGTTGTGAAGCTAAATTTTCCTCTATAGGAAGTTGTCAGAGGAAAGGCAAGACACTACCATAAAGGAAATCCTGTGTTGGGCCAAGTTGGTTGCTGTCATGATAGCTATTTGGGTTGTGAAATTGGCTCGGGGAGGAGATTTAATTGAGTTAGAAATTAGTCTCATTAGTTGGGAGGAGTTCCTTTAATCAATTGTGGTTTTTCATGGGAGACTCAACCTATAATACTAAGATAAGTGCATATGTTGAGTTAACCCATTTCTTTTGTATGACTATGTGAAAAACAAGAAAGAAGTTTATATTTAAAGTTTTCTTTTTCAAGTTTAGGCATAGACAAAGATCTAGTTAATGAAATAATTTAGATTGGAAAGGTAAGAGTACATCAATAAGTTTGAAAGTATTATTGTAAGAATTTCATAATGTTTCAAAACTGGAACATGTAAATTAAAACAAAATTGAAATAAATGCAAGCTATTATGCATGGTAAAGTAGAAGGAACATAATGATAAATTGAAAAGTCTAAGTACATAAAAAACTAATAATAGTTATAATTTAAATTGCAAGAAGAATAATTTGAAGGCATATGTCAGCCCTTTTGAGGCTTGATAAAACTATATGTAATTATAAGTCCCTTTTTGTTTCTTAATAAAAGGGTAACGAAATAAACCGAAAGGAGCCCAATATATCTTTTATATTCTTAAATAAAGTAAAAACTTGGAGCTGAAACAGTCTCCAACCAGACGGTCGAATTGGGTCACAACCATACTGAAATATATATGTGTGATACATCTTGATAAAAATAACAAGAAACTGATTTCAACTTCACAGTCATGACTAGAATTCGAAAGGCTAAACCCTAAGGCTAGATTTAATCTCTAGCAGGCGATCAATTCTACTTTACGAGTACATGTGCCAACTGTTGGGTGCTAAAAGGTGTCTTTTAAAACTCCTAATTGCCTCACATTAATTATCAACCTGGGTAAGTCTTTTTGTTTCAAGAGTGTACACAATATGTGCAAGCTATAAATCCAGAGAGTAATGCTTTTTAAGTTGAAATATAAAACTTGATACAAGAGTAAACAGATGCATTTATAAAACTCAAGCTACAACTGTTAACGGAAAATAATACATCTAAATATCAATACTTCATCTCAAGCAAAACCATAATCAAATTTGAAGCAAGCAATTCAATTGAAAATAGCATCAACCGAGAGCATAGTAGCATTAACCAATCTCTTCTAGCTAATTCTATCTAAATCACACTCAATATCCATTAAGCAATTCAAAATGGAAATGATGTCAATCGAGAGTTCATGAGCATTAACCAATCTCTTTCAATTGATTCTATAATAACCACACTCTCACGTATGCCCTATTCTGTAATGATGTAAACGAAGGAAAATGAAATCAATGCTCTAATCCATGCCTTATCCACCCCTGCCTGTGTAAAAATAACTCACGCTTATGCTAGAAATTAAACACTATGTAATGAAATTAACACACACTCTGCAATGAAATTAACACTCACAACCTACAGAATTGAAATGCAACCGGTAATGGAAATCTACAGCGCTAGTGCTAATCTAACTAGATCTCCTAGTTGTGGCAGGCCCTTACCACTTTTGGGAGGAAAGAACTTACAATAACCGGAGAATTAAAAACCACTTAGGCTTAATCAACACGTCTCATTCGATTTGATCTACACGCGTCTAGGAAAATCAATAGACTCTTTCATTGAATGAAAATAATATAACATAGTCTGCCTGTAATTTAACAGTGATTACATGTATATATCAAGATATCTCCATTATCCCCTCTCCTCCTATCCCATCCTATCCTATCTCTAATGATCCATCATGAATCCCCTTCTTTGATCTATGTTTTCATTTAAATACATAGAGAGCAAGGAGAAGTTAAAACAGAGATGATTATAAAATGTTTCCCATAACAAAATTGGATTGTTCAAAACAAATTGATTAACAAGATCATGTCTAAAATATCTTTCCATCAGCATTCAACAGGAACAGGTCGAATTTGGTATTGCAACTGAGATAATTTGGAAACTGACCGCAACAACGAATCTGAGAAAAATGTCTTTAAAGAACCTTCTGTTTCTCTTAATACATACCGAATTTGGAAAAACTGCTCTACAGAAAACTAATTCGGTCTGTTCTGAAAAAAACCCATGTTTCAGATTTTCCAGATTCTTCTCCATTTGCTCGAAACATCCAATGCGAAACTGTCACTTCTTATTCTAGCGAATTTCTGAGTTGGAATATTTAATGATGAGCTAGATATCAAATCTGCAATCTGGAAAATATCTTGGAGGCTAAAATGGTGAGTGATGTTACAAAAAATTTATTAATAAACCATCATTGGTAAAATCATGCATAATAAGCATCAATTTATTAAAAATAAATGAGAAGAAATAATGTTTATCCATAAGAGCATAAATAATTATAAAATGAATTATATGATAAATGACGTGATAAAGAATGGTAGAAATGGATGAAATAGGTGTTAAAAAGTGATAATAATAATGACATATTAGTGGCCCAACACACCCCCAAACTAAATATATTGCATGTCCTCATGCAACCCGAAGACTCTGTATTAACCAAGCAAAAATACAAAAATTGTTCATCCCAACTCATGAAATGGATGGAACAAATGAATTCTTCCTTAAATAATGAATATTTAATTTTAGCAATGTTGATAAAGGCGTAACAATTTTTATGTTGACGTTCAACTATATGTATATGAAGTTGTAGCAAAATATGATATAAGTAACAACAAATTTCATTAACCATTTTCTCAAAAAACTACAAACCATATTTTGTTGAAATTTTGCAAGTAGATTTCTACTATATTAATGCTTCTATGATCCAAAAATCAGAT
Source organism: Pinus tabuliformis (assembly GCA_031772625.1). Taxonomy (NCBI): domain Eukaryota; kingdom Viridiplantae; phylum Streptophyta; class Pinopsida; order Pinales; family Pinaceae; genus Pinus; species Pinus tabuliformis. The sequence goes on along the minus strand of CM062816.1, from coordinate 1,758,801,738 downwards.
TGTTGTGGTGCACAGATAATGAAATATAAACATAATGACTATAGGTGACAGCGCATGATTTCAGAAATTCGACAAAATATTTTAACTTGAAATTGTCTGGGTTTGTGTATTTTAATGATACCTCTTTATTATCTAAAAATCACAAGAATTCAGTTCATAGTTTTAAAGATATACGCCAATCAATTTCTGCACTGTATAAAAATGAAATTGTATGCCTTAAATGAGAAAGAAAGTAGAAAACATTCATCATGTGTAGCAATTCCTCCCCCAAACTGGAGAGTTAGCATGCCCTCATGCAATGTTAAAAAAAAAACAAATTGAGGTGGTTGCTACAATCTGTTGAAATCTATGCTTGGTGTAAAACAACATGGGATAAGGGAGGTGGTGAGAATGAATAAGAAGATCAATGGATGATAAAGAATATTAATGGCATGGTCATAAGAAAGAAATGAATGAAAGTAACACTCCCCCAAACTGAAAGATGATATGTCTTTGAAAAATAGGAAGTGGTAAAGATGTGGAATGAATGATGATAAATAATGCTCAATGGATTTTCATGAATGTCTTATAAATTTTCAATAAATCAGAAATTTATGCTATTTTACCTCAAGTTTTACCTCCGAAAAAATGTGGAATGACATGTATGGACTGGCATTTGTTGAAGTTGATGTAGGCTGAGATGATGCTGAAAGTGATGCAAAGGGTGGAAGGCATGCCAGCACATCCTATCTGCAAGTTTCTTGAGCCTCTTCTGTTAGTTGCAATAATGTGGACTTGTTGTGAATAGAGTTTCCCCCATACTTGTTGTTCTCCTGTAAACAAATCACTATGCTGCATGCAAATTTCTTAAATCCACAGTTTTAGTTTTGAATAGCAATAGATAAGCTGCATGCAAAAAGTTCAATCAGAAAAAACTTTTGAATAACCTTCCCCCTCCAATTAGAAAAGGGAGTTCATGACCATAAAGCATAGGAAAAGTGTTGTTCTGATGGCAAGGCAAGGGAATGAATAGTACGACAGTAAATGAAGCAGAGTACACATATCAATGATAAGACCGCAAGAGGTATGGTTATAATGAGAGCAGAGTGTGTAAAGATAGTTATGAATAAGAGATAGGACACTTTGGATTGATGATAAGTTATGAGAAAAATAAAAAGGAAAGAAATATGCCAAAAAATGCTTTGCTAACAGTATTCTAGCTGAAAATGATGCGATTTATCGGAAAATAATTTCTCATGCGTAGAGGTTCAAAACAGGGATAAATTAAGGAAATAACTTCTCCGATAAAAAAAGGTGAATAAGAAATGGGTATTATAATAATAATCGATGATAATATAACTTTAATACCATAAGTAGAGCCTCTGCTGCCAGCAGATGTCCATAACCTCGGCAGGGTTGCTCTTTAAACCGTATGAGCCAGGATCCTCAATTTATAAATGGAGAGTTCTAGTGTTGTTCTACAGAAGAGATCAATGTGCTGGTGTGGTACCTAGATAACAACACTGCCATTCACTGGGATCTAGCAAAAGTGATCAGGCCGGCTCATGATGAGACCTCCTGTTACAAGGATAGCTTGGCTATCTAATAGATCATAACCCTGGTGTCGTGGCCATAATGGGAATGTCACTTTGTTACAGCCTTATGAACATGGTAGGCTGGCTCTTAATGAGACCCCTTATCCTCCATCTGTAAACAAAATTTTGTTGTTATTACACATTTTTATGATAAATAAAGGGAGGCTCAATACTCTTTAAGAGCAGGGATGGTGGAATAAGTTGAAGTTGTCAATAAAAGAAAAATATACTCATAATCTCATTTATTACAGATAGAGAAGATTATAACTAGGAAGGGTGGAACCAGAATGGTATTAAGATGATCAATCAGTATCATGTACCACAGAAACGATGCAGTAAAGTAGTATAAATAATTGTGTCCCTTCTCTTAAAAAAATCTCTCATCTAGAAGTTGTCCTGTAAAGATAATAACGTGAATGATATTAACTCGCTTCAATAGAATCCATAATTCTTGTCCTCATAAAAGTAGTGTACTTCATGCCATGAAAGGGAATCAGTAAAATGTGGTTGAGATGAACTAGGAATAATCCCGCAAGAGGAAGGAGGTGCTATTCATAACACACAAGACATCACAAGAAGCAAAAATGTTGTTCTGAAGAGGGAACAACAAAAACATTCTAAAAGTGTTGTTCCCTAGAGGGAACAACAAAAACTCAAAAAACACTCAAAAAAGAGCTATTCCCTAGAGGGAACAACAAAAACTCTAAAAGTGTTATTCCCTTGAGGGAACAACAAAAAACACTCGAAAAAAATGTTGTTTCTTGAGGGAACAACAAAACTCGAAAAGTGTTGTTCCCTAGAAGGAAAAACAACTATTCCCTGTAGGGAACAAAAAAGAAAATCACACACGAAAAGTGTTCTTCCCTGTAGGGAACAACAAAGAAAAATACATGCAAAAAGTGTTGTTCCCTATAGGGAACAATAGTTGTTCCCTATAGGGAACAACAAAGAAAAACACACACGAAAAGTGTTGTTCCCTATAGGGAACAACAGTTGTTCCCTGTAGGGAACAACAAAGAAAAACACACATGAAAAGTGTTGTTCCCTGTAGGGAACATCACAGAAAACACACACGAAAAGTGTTGTTCCCTATAGGGAACAACATTTGTTCCTTCTAGGGAACAACAAAGAAAAACACACGCAAAAAATGTTGTTCCCTATAGGGAACATCAGCTGTTCACTGTAGGGAACAACAAATCAACACACACGAAAAATTGTTGTTCCCTTTAGGGAACATCAGCTGTTTCCTATAGGGAACAAAAAATCAACATGAAAAAGTGTTGTTCCCTTTGGGGAACATCAGCTGTTTCCTGTAGGGAACAATAAATCTACACACGAAAAAGTGTTGTTCCCTGGAGGGAACAACAAAAGAAAGCAGGGAGAGAAAAAAAACATAGACAAGCAATCATATTTACAGCTACAAACAAACAAGAAAATAGAGAAAAGCAATTGTATTTACAGAAAAAGAAAGATAATATTTTATATAAATGAAGCTGTCAAAGGATTTCCTTCTGCAACTGAAACTTTGCATGGTGGGGTCGTCATTGTTCAATTTCCAATGGAGCGAAAACTAGAATTTGAAGGAAGCAACACTTGAAACACAAAAACATAAGAGAAATCAGAAAAGAAACAAAACTTTATTTAAAAACAATATATAAATAAATAAATTAAGTTACAACAGCTATGATGTTATTTCCTAAGGGAATATCAATCTGTTAATGGAAAAAAATGATCTCTTGGAAAAATGTATTGGCAGCAGTGACATGAATCTTCAAATGGAAATCAATTCTTCATTTATTCTGTTATGAATCGTTAGGTAATGAATTGGATGAAATGTTCTTGTTTCATTAAAATTTCTTTCAAGAATCGCTCATCCATAAATTGACCTTCTTTATTTTCCTAAGACCTGCAAAAACCAGTGTCTACCTGCAATAAAACATTAAATCATGGAGAAAGAGAGGTGATCAGGCTCCCCTAATCCAAGAATTATGAAAAAAACTAACAAGTAGTTACTTTGTAAAACAAATCTACGGAAAAAAATAACAAAGTAAAATTAATTTATTACCTGCGGGAGAGTAGTGGCCAATCATACTAACCAACAGTGTTTTAATCACAACTCCTTTGTTTTTGGTCCGATTCGAGTGATTAAAAAGCCAAATGAGAGATAATTCAAAGCTATATCACCAATAGAAATATGTTTTGAAAATTCCATGATATGATATGTCAATTTTACTTAGATCAACCTGCATAATAGAGTCATTTTTTATTTCCCCATATAGAACAACAGTGGATATTTTAAGCATAGATTTTCCGTTTGATGACAGATTCGAATGATTCAAATTGGAAATGAAATTAGATTCATTTATTTATTTCCAATAGAAACAGGTTTTGAAGAAAATAAGAATTGATAGGTCAAATACTCTAATGAACAATCGGAAAAACAGAGTTTTAAGAGTGCTGATTTACGATAGATAGTCAGTATTTTGGTCATAACTTTCTCATACGATATCGAAAATGAGTGATTCAAATTTCCTTGTAAACTAGATTCATAGGGGAATATACCATAGAAATATGTTTTCAAAATATAGTCATTTAAGCCTCCAAAAATTGACTGTCCCAACTCTGTTTCTAAGCTGCCTACTAGACACCCTGTCAATGTTTTGGTTATAACTTTTTCGTTTCAAATCCAAATTGAGTGATTCAAATTGGGTTGGAAATTAGAAATCAAGGGATACTTAGGATAGAAACAAGTTTTAAAAATATAGTCATTTAGGCCTCAAAAAACTGACTGTCCCAACTCTATTCCTAAGTTGCCTACTAGACACCCTGTCAATGTTTTGGTTATAACGTTTTCATTTCAAATCCAAATTGAGTGATTCAAATTGAGTTGGAAAGTATACATCAATAGATACTTAGGATAGAAAAATGTTTTAAAAACATTCCCTTTTGATCCTTCAAAAATAGACTATCCCGACTGTGTTTTCAGAAATTTTATCAAGCCCACAAGCCAAAAAAATATGATATTCAAGAATTTTTTCCAAATTGGTGATAAAAATGAATATGAGTGTTTGTAGAACTGTTATTTCCATTATAATTCATCTACATACACAAATGAATTAAAACATTTATCACCGATGTTGATTTCCACAGCGTGTTGCAACAAAAACAACTATTTTTACATAAAAACAAAATGTATTTATTTATGTCCTTATTTATTTTATTTTTTACACTAACCTACTCTGATTTGAAAAATGAATATGATTACGTATAAGAGTACTTCTAGTGGAACCATTTTTGAAATAAGGCTTCAAGTATGTACATACCCAAATTTGAAAAATGCATGTTAATAAATATTAGGGTATGAGAAGCCAACTTCCCTTGAAAAGATGGTGTCAAAAATTGTTGAAGTATGGAGTGATGCTACAAACAAATGATGGAGTGAAACCAATCTTCAATATATCCTTTACTTTCTTGATTTTTCGTAGCCATCATATCATGAAGTTTTTGAACTTTTAAAACGACTTGTTGATGCAGACTAGAAGAAACCTCATTTTCTTCCATAACTTCTACAATTTTTGCATTTGAAACATTTTGAATCTCAATATAAGTTTTCTCCAATGGTGCAAGTGAGATAGAATGGGTGGGAAGGGTGGGTAGATTTTGCAGTTCAACACTGTAAGCATGTTGTACTGGTTTATTGTGGTGAGGGTGTGGAATGAGTTGAGCACGAAATTGTGTATGGAATGGAGCATTTTGATGATGTAGTTGATTGGGTTGAGTGGATGATTTTGATAGGCAAGCAAGATGTTGTGGAAAAGAAGTTGAAGAATATGGAGGATGTGTTTGTGCTACAAGATGAGGGAGAGTAGTCATGCAATCATAAGATGAACCATGCCAAACTTGTAGACAAGATTTGTGGGGGTTATATTGAGATGGACATGGCTGCCCTAACACATGAGTATTCCATAATGGATTATGCAAGTAAGAGAATGGAGATGAAGTGTTTTGAACCATACCTGTAGGCCATGATTCCCATGGTTTTGACCTTGTTGCAGCTTCCCCATCTCTTTGATATGCTACTTCCATCCTAGATAAGGAAGAGTGACTATCTATGGGGTGCTCCTTTCGATAATGAGGGCAAAACACTTCATCAAATTCTTGATTTTTCTGAACCTGCAAAACATCCAATTGTGAATTTAGAGAGCTAATAAAATCAATTTTAAAATGTTCAAATAAATCATTGATTTTAGCTCTTATGTCTCCTGTTCTTGTAGTAGATTTGGAATAGAAAGAAGAAAATTCTCTATAATTCTTACCAGCCTTGGAGATTCCTGTTGAATACCTTATGCACAATTCACAAACATCATCATATGATAACTGAAAAACATCACCTTTTCCTATCAGATTTAAGAGTTCTAAAAAATCGTCTTTGACTCCTTTGAGTAGGAGTGTTTTTAAGATCTCTTTTTCCAAATACTTATGCTTTGATTTTTGAAGGTTGTATCGAAATCGCTCCACAGAGTCCTCCAAGCTTTCATCTTCCCCTTGTTTCATATTGAAAAAATCTTCATTGGATTTGTGGTAGTCTTGGTACTTCTTCAAGAATATGTACTTCATGTCCTCCCATGTTTGGATGTAGTTCCCACCTAGGCTCATGAACCATTGGAGAGCTGCTCCTTTTAGAGTAAGAGGAAACATTTTCAACCTTTGATTCAAATAAGAATGTATCTAGATCTTCATTTGTCAAACCATGAAAATTTGGTAGAGAAGATGGGGGATTATGTGCATTTGTGTCACTCATCCTAGATCTTTGATAGGGAATTCAAAAGTTGTAACGTGAGCCATTTATTACCATAATAAAAGATGTTCTTCATGTGTTTCTTTGAGGCTCCTCCTTCAAATGTTCCTGTCAATTGGTTAGTGAGATGGATGATGCTTACATCACCACTTGAGTGGAATTATGAGATTTTTTCAAAAGTTCTACCTCTAAATTTCCTACTTCAATTCCTATGAAATTCTGCTGAAAAGCGGGTGGAGGAGCAAGCACTTTACTTGCTCGTTACATAGGTTCTTACCTCCCATTTTTAATACCCAATTCTTTCACAGCAGACAAATATCAAACACCTACTTCAACTTCTATGCAATTGTGTTGAAAAATAGGCAGAGGAGCAAGCACTTTATTTTCTCGTTAAGTAGGTTCTTACCTTCCGTTTTTAATACCCAATTCTTTCCCAGCAGCAAATATCAAACATACATCACTCTCTGTGAAATGGCAACACTCTCCCCGGCAACGGTGCCAAAATGTTGGGTGCTAAAAGGTGTCTTTTAAAACTCCTAATTACCTCACATTAATTATCAACCTGGGTAAGTATTTTTGTTTCAAGAGTGTACACAATATGTGCAATCTATAAATCTAAAGAGTAATGCTTTTTAAGTTTAACTATAAAACTTGATACAAGAGTAAACGGATGCATTTATAAAACTCAAGCTGCAACTGTTAACGGAAATAATACATCTAAGAATCAGGGCTTAATCTCAAGCAAAACCATAATTAAATCTAAAGCAAGCAATTCAATTGAAAATAGCATCAATTGAGAGCATAGTAGCATTAATCAATCTCTTCTAGCTGATTCTATCTAAATCACACTCAATCTCAATTAAGCCATTCAAATGGAAATGATGTCAACCGAGAGTTCAGTAGCATTAACCAATCTCCTTCAGCTAATTCTATAATAACCACACTCTCAAGTATGCCCTATTATGCAATGCTGTAAACGAAAGAAAATGAAATCAATGCTATAATCCATGCCTTATCCACGCCTCCATGTGTAAAAATAACTCACTCTTATGCTAGAAATTAAACACTCTGTAATGAAATTAACACATGCTTTGCAATGAAATTAACACTCACAACCTACAAAATTGACAGAATTAAAATGCAATCGGTAATGGAAATCTACAGTGCTGGTGCTAATCTAACTAGACCTCCCAGTTGTGGCGGGCCCTTTCCACTTCTAGGAGGAAAGAACTTACAGTAACCAGAGAATTAAAAACCACTCAGGCTTAATCAACACGTCTCATTCGATTCGATCTGCACGCGTTAAGAGAAATCAACAGACTCTTTCATTGAATGAAAATAATATAGCATAGTCTACCTGTAATTTAGTAGTGATTACATGTATATATCAAAATCTCTCCATTATCCCCTCTCCTCCTATCCTATCCTATCCTATCTCTAATGATCCATCATGAATCCCCTTCTTTGATCTCTGTTTTCATTTAAATACACAGAGAGCAGGGAGAAGTTACAACAGAGATGATTACAAAATGATTCCCATAACAAAATTGGATTGTTCACAACAAATTGATCAGCAAGATCATGTCTAAAATATATTTCCATCAGCATTCAACAGGAACAGGTCGAATTTGGTATTGCAACTGAGATAATTTGGAAACCGGCCGCAACAACGAATCTAAGAAAAACATCTTCAGATAACCTTCTGTTTCTCTTAATACAGACCGAATTTGGGAAAACTGCTTTTAACACAACTAATTCAGTCCGTTCTGAACAAAACCCATGTTTCGGATTTTCCATATTCTTCTCCATTTGCCCGAAACGTCCAATGCAAAACTGTCACTTCTTATTCCAGCGAATTTCTGAGTTGGAATATTTAATGATGAGCTGGAGATCAAATCTGCAATTTGGAAAATATCTTGGAGGCTAAAATGGTGAGTGATGTTACAACAAATTTATTAATAAACCATCATTGGTAAAATCATGCATAATAATCATCAATTTATTAAAAATAAAGGAGAATAAATAATATTTATCCATAAGAGCATAAATAATTATAAAATGGAATTATATGATAAATCATGATAAATGACGTGATAAAGAATGGTAGAAATGGATGAAATAGGTGTTAAAAAGTGATAATAATAATGACATATTAGCGGCCCAACACCAACCTAGAAAAATCAGTGAGATCGTAAGTTAGAAGAACTGAAACAATACTTGGATGGGATCAAACTAGAATTTCACCGAAGCTTGAGACAACCTCATGATACCTGTTGACAACTGAAAAAACAAGGAACAAACTCACGAGTCTTCACTGGGGGAGAAATACCATACCATGTGGGTTCATATTGGGGGATATATATTAGGGAAAAAATGACATAATATATTGAGCATATAATAGGAGGTAAAGGATTTTTTAATTGCAAGGTATAAAAAATGGATCTCAAAGTTGATGAAAAAATATTAACGGGTATAAAAAATGTTAATGAAAAAATTGACGCTTACAATATCTAGTGAAAGTAAGGTTTTTTTAAATTGGGAAAGTGTATTGGATTCGTATTGGTAGGGGTTAAATAATGTGATTTTTAGAGGTATTTTCCAATATAAAGTCAAATTAAGGGTATTGTTTAGTATGCCACGAAAGCACGTGATATGTCAGAGGTTCATTGGGTAAAGCCCCCATGGAACAAACTGATTAATAACTTTAAATATAAGATGAACAAGGCCGCATAGCTAGCTTTTCCTGTTGCTTAACTTAAATAAAATATTTTGATGTCATGATGTGTTGTAAGAAGTGATCCAAACAATGATAATATATATATATATATATATATATATATATATATATATATATATATAGAGAGAGAGAGAGAGAGAGAGAGAGAGTTTTTTTATTTGCTAAATTTTGTGAGTCGTGAGATGATTGTTTGCTTAACCATTGGCTTGAGAAATCGCAACTCATGGACATCTAAGTTGTAAAAATCATTCAAGGGTCTCACTGACCTAGGCCACACCAATGCTTAACATGACTATTTTTTTCCCACGGAATTTCGAACCCGTGATCTTCACATCACACCCCATCACTTTCTATTCTACTCACCAATAAAATGCTTTAACTATAACAATTTTTGTTTTATTTTTAATTGCTTTGAATATTATATGAATAGTTAACATTCAAATATTTTATTTAACATAAACATCAAAATATTTTGTTTATGCTTATATTTTTCACATCAAAATATTTCTATCTATCTTTGAAATATTTTATTTACGATTAAAGTTAAAAAGTTGTTTTTCTTTTTCTTTTTAATTTCCTCACTTCCTCTCTATATATAGATAGATAGAGATTAAGTTAATATTGAAATATTAGTGAATAAGAATATTTCAATATTTTATTTCAAACCTAAATAAAGAAAGTTAAATGACTCTCGGGTATTGGAAAATAAAATCATGGGAAATTTTTTATTGTCAATTACTTTTATCGCTTTTTAAATACAAAATTGAAATATTTCATTTATGATTAGCATAGAAATATATTATTATTATTATATCTTTTTAAATATTATATATCAATATTTGTCAAGAAAAAAAGGAAATAAACTTATTTAATACATTCTGATATAATATCATTATTATTTTAAAAGACATCTCCTCTATGATAAAGAAAAAGTAAACTTAATTTAAACCCTTGAATATCAATGATAATCTTGTGAATATGTAAGGGTGTGCAATACATCACCAAGCTTAATTGTATAAATTTATCATTAAGTTTTCAAGAGATTAATTTTTGAAGCGACATTGATTTGTGAAATAAAAGATGTCGATGCTTTACTTGTGGAAACTCATACATGTATATTGCTTGCATATAAAAAATGATGTTGTGGTGAACTCCTCCATTGAAAGGAAAAAAGAAAGGCAACTAAATCAATATACAATTTTTTGGTAAAACAATATGTATATTCCATAACTAGGAAATGGATAAAGAAACAAAGAAACAAAGAAAAACTCTAACATCTCTTTTAACAATCCATAGATACGATAACTAAGAAAAATATTAAAAGAAACAAAGTAATAGAGGAACACTCTTACCTCTCTTTGACGTGTTCCAATGACCCTTTTTGTGGTTTGTGTAGTACTTTTTCAAAGAATTTTCAAATCCGATTGATTTTAGCGAACCCCACTAATCCTTTGTGTATGAAGTCTGTAGCATTTAAAACATTGAAATAAAGATATAAATTGAAGGCCAAGAAATCTTTATCGCTTTGCCATGCAGGAGATCATTCTCTACATATTTTAACGTTGTGAAATGTCTCTGGTAATGGTAATTATGTAAGGTTGCAGTGGAATGTGGATAACCATAAATGCCAATAAAGCCCACGTGAACAGGGATTTTCCTGTCGCAATTCATTCGTTGGGAGATTGTAATTTCAAGGGCACAGAGTATTAAAAGCATTTTAATATATTAACACTTCATAAATGGCACTAGATACATTTCAGATCGACCTCCATTGAATGCGTTGATAGTGAAAGTGCAAAGTGCAATGATGGCATAATAAGGCTATAACCAATAGAATGCGATAAAAATAAAGGAATTTTTTTTTTTAAATAAATATTTTTAATTTTATAATGTTAACTTTAGATAACAGTTTTAATTTTTTAGTCAATAGATAACTAATTGGGAAGTCAACGAATTTTAGAATACGTTATACCTGCTAGCAGCAGGATAATAAAATAGAATCCCTAATGTAGGGAAAATCCTTACCTCGAAATGGTATAGTAGTGACTGCTCTCCATGATTGAGAGATGAATGTTTTCAAGAAAACAAAAATTGAGAACAATAAGGTGTCATTAAAGAAGATTGGAAGGAAGTCATGCCCTTCCTTTGTTTGTTTGTTTGTCAAGTTGTTTTTGATCCTCTAGGCTTGACCTGTAGCTTGAGGAGCCGCGACCCAAGGGAATTTAAGCGGTCAAAGTCACCCAAGGATCGTACCCAGCCTGGGCCACACCAACCCTTAGATGGCTAGATTTTTTAGCATGTCTCCGCCCCCTATCATAGGGCACAACCACCCCCTGTGAGGTTTGATCCTGGGTCACCTTGCTAACAAGGCCCATCCTCAACCAGTTGTGCTAGTGGAACTTGTCAAGTCATACCCTTCCTTGGATGATAAGTTAACTATTATAAAATCCCAAGTATTAAGGGTCCATGCCTGTGAATCGAGGAGTGAGTATTCTTCAGAATAAGAGTTAACTCGAACAGGGAATCCCACAATCCAAAGTGAAGTCGAGACCTTTCTTTGCATAAACCCTTGTCTCCTTAACAATAAAATGTAGAAATGAAGTTAGATTGTGTCATAGTATGAGTAAAAACTTATCACTCTAAATTAAAGTTAATTAAACTCTGTAAAGGCAAAAAAGGACAAAATTGTTTACCTATGCAGTTTGTTTTGTGAGTTGGTTGAAGGTGAAAAGCCACGTTGTCAGCAAAAGTCGGAGATTCATGAGATTGGACATTAAACATAGCACATAGTATTTGGGGAAAGGATGAAACCCTAACGTATCCAAGATAACCAGGCAATAGAGCCATTTACTCTGGAATCATCGGTGAGAATGATGGCACACTATCAAGAAGGGGGTAGGTGGTTACCCTAACCACTGTAGGATCCATCCCCATCATCCATCTCACACCTCAAATCCTAACCATAGATTATCATCCCATGGATTGGTAGTGAGACAATTGGAGGTCAAGCATTATATTCGCACAAGGTTGAACCATAGCTTGACTATGGTTTCATAACATTAATGTAATTTAACAAATCATAGAACATATGCCAAAGACTTCACCTTCATACATGTATATCAATGATAAAAAATTAATTGGAAATATTTAGACCGAAGGGTATCAATATCACTAAAACTTATGTATACATAAATATTTCAAAGGGTATCAATGCATGTCAGGCTCAGTCCCCATGCGACCAAGTTAAATACCTGGTTCCTAACATTTTTAAAATAATACATGTATGTTCCATAAGGAAAGAGAGCTATGCATAATAATCTATGTTTATTCTCTTTAAGTATATCTTGTTTTATCAAAGGGGTAGTACCCTCATAACCTTACTTAGATAAGGACCATTTACATGCAACATAATAACGATAAGAGAAGAGAAAATAAAAATTAATAACCAACTAAATGCAAGCCAAGTAAGAGACTATAACATAGAATAAAATGAATTTCTATCAGGACACACATATTTGGAATATATTTATGTAATTCATGAAAGAAGACATGTAATCTAATTAGTGGTTTAGTTTTCATCTTAAAACAATTTTTTGGAAATTATTTCCTTACGACTTATTTTTCAAACTTTGTCGTGGTAATTTTGGTCTTCATCAAGAGAGTTCTCTCTCTCTCTCTCTCACACACACACACACACATGACAATCATGTTTGAAATTATGCAAAGTTTGGTCAATAGTTTTAATCGCTCAATGTGGCTTCCATCCTCAACCCCTTCCCATGAGGTTTGAACCCAAGATTTTGCTACGACTAAACCTCATGCAAACTAGCTTGTCTACACCTCATGGCTAAAAAAACTATGTATACATTATATGAAGAAAATGAAAGAATAAATTCTTATCGTTAAGATATTTGTAGTCTCACTATTTCACATTTTGACTCTTTTTTATTTTATTATTTTTTATATATATTTTTAAAGTTAGGCACTTTGCATTAAGTCAAATGAGGATTACATAGACAACAAAAAAATCTCCAACTGATCTACTCAAAGGGAAACCAAACCACTAACATAAGTTCACAATCTTGAGGTTGTTAAGACCTCATCTATGTAGAGCATATTTTAAATAGAAACTTACAATGAAACCTTTACATACATCAATATGAGAAGACAAAAAAGACTACTAGTGCTACAAGCAAAAAAATGGTGACTCATAACAATTACTGGGAAAAGTCTCTAGGAATTTTAACTGGCTAGTCACTACCCTCATTCGAGGAGAAGGAAATGTTGGTTGGTCTCTTGGCTAGAATGGTCAACTTACGGCTTATACTGTCATTTTTTTCCTCCAACTCTATCAATTTGAAAGAAGTTTCCCGTTGAGTCCTCCTGATGCCACTTGCAATATTCAAATGACATTTAGCTTTGTGTTGGCTTCGTTCCATGATCGATGAAGTGTTGGGAGCACATGCAATGCACTAAGTATAGTGGGATTTGTAGGCCTCTTTCATGTGAGATGGCATTAGATCATGGCGGGGGAATGTCCCCTTCTGAGAACCCTCCTTGGGAGATACGTTTTGACCTTTTTAAAGGTATTGTTTAATCAAATTTGTTTAAAATCCAACAAAGATTTCTTGAAATTGCAAGTTTAGAATGTGTAGTCTCCACAACTCAAGTTCCAAGGAGATTTTCAAAGCAATGAATACATTTATGCATTCAAAAATGATATATGTATGTATGTGTGTGCGCGCGCTTATAGGCATCAAATTTCTCGAGGTTAAGATAGGTTTATACTATTTTTTATTTTAAAAGAAATATGTGTCAACTTGAGATTGAGCACCCGCTAAATTGTAAAATGAATCTCTTAGAATCATAAATATTTTTCAATAAACTCTAGACCATCAAGACACAACCTTATCGTGAGAGAGCTCCAATGACCACTAAACTTTGGGAAATGTCAAGGTAATTGTTAAGGGAAATTATGTGTAGCGGAGAAACATCAAGGGGAAGTCGAAAAGGCCTTCTTTTTACTTGAAGGCTATCTTCCATGCATCAGTTTGCTAGTGGTGGGAAGCATATATGTTATTAAACTATGCAGTGTACTCAAGATTTTGTGTTCTACAAGTAACGTGAGATGTGAAAATTCAAGAGAGCTCACAAAGAGGTACTAAAACCAATAGATCGGGGGAATAATATTGGCATAATGCTTGAAGTATACATTAGAAAATAATTCCTTGGATTAACCATTCATAATTAAGCCACCAACACACAAAATGCTCTCTATTTGATCTGCTCTCCCTATTTAACTTGTAGCCATGACCTGATTATTCATCTTGTCCTACGATGAACCACACTTGCTAGTTCAAAACGCATTGACAAATGAAATTTTGTGATTTTTGCCAAAAACTCTCCTCGAAAACACGAAATACTATTCATCCATAGTTACGTGACTTCATTAATAGTTATAACTAAAGTTCTTCAATACATTGAAAAACAATTTCGTAAATTAAATGTTCTTTTAATATTTTATTACCCGTAAAAGTAAATTAAAAAGAAAACCAAATCATTTTTTTAGAATTTTGTTTTTTCCTTTTTCCCATGGGTATATTTTAATTTAATTTTTAATTATTTGATAGATGGTATATTTAATATTATAAAGATACTTCATCTTACTTTTATATATATATATATATATATATATATATATATATATATATATATATAGATATATATATATATCTATATATATATATATATATATATATATATATATATATATATATGTATATATAAACAATGGCTTATGATTGAAGTATTTAAGTAAGTTTTGGTTTATTATTGTTTTTTTAAATTAACTAAAAAATTGTTAAGTATGTTTTATATATATATATATATATATATATATATATATATAATAAAAGTATTAATAATTAATAATTTTTTTATTTTTTTAAATTAGTATGAATTTATTTTAATTTTGGATTTAGTGATGATGATGATGATGATGGTTAACGTCCGCTGAGACCAAATAATGATCTATCGGACCTAAAAAGACAAATTATTTATTTTGATTTAAGATTTTATTCCTATGCTCAAAAAGTTTGGAGAGAAGCCTCCCGAGTTCACTATAATTTTGGCATTGTAAAAGGCTAGGAAGGTCAGTATTGTAACAAAGGTTGTGAAATTGAGATCTAATGTGGTTGTATGCAGGGCACTCTAAGAGGAAGTGGTTTTCATCCTCGATGCTCCCATTCTCACAAATATGGCAGATCCTTTCCATCCATGGCGTTTTAGGAACTACCCAGCGGCCAGTTTCGCTATGGAGCTCATGAGAATTCGTTCTAATCTTTGCTATATTAATTTTCTTTTTTGAGCTAGTTAGAATAGAGAGATACTTTTGATCTTCAAGGGTGGGGTTGATGACCTTCTTATAATAACTTCATTTTCTTTTAGACGCTAAATCTTTCTCACACCACAATTTTTCTTTGAACTTAGAAGTAACAATATCTTTAATGTTATTTATGTTTTGCAAAGCATCATTCTCATTGATCTCCCAATAGTTTAACCAGGCCCTTGTGTCCTTATGCCATCCTCGGTTAAGCCTTACGTGATTTTGGCTGGAATTTAAAGCTAGCTTAGGAAGTCTATGATTGTCTATGTTATTGAGCTTGTGCTTGTACATCAGAAACCTGAGCATAGCTAGGCTCTCAATAGAAGAAAGACCTGCTTCTATAAGGAGAATAGGATAGGGTGTATTACTTTTAATTTTCAGGTTATAAGTTATAAAACGCTTCTGGATTTGCTCAATCTTCCTCCATGATTCTCTGGAGATGCTGCAGCCCCAAACTTCACAGCCATATAAGATAACAGGAGTGACTAAAGTTTCAAAGAGGAACTTCTTTTTATCCCACATTACGAGGTTTGCTGTTTTACAATTATTTTCAAGACCAAAATAAGCTTTCCATCCCCCATTGATCCTTTTCTCAATGCTATGGTTCCAGTTGAGCTTGTGATGGATATCAATTCCTAGGTACTTGTAAGAATACACTTCCTCCAAGTTATTATTGTCATACGTAAAATTAGCGCAAGTGTCCTTCTTAGATTTGATAATCATAACTTTAGTTTTGTCTGTATTAACAGTCATACCCATGGTAGAGCAGAAATCCTTAAGAAGCTTGAGTTGCTTATCAAGATCAGAAGGGCACCTTGCCAGAAGAACAATATCGTCAGCATAGAGAAGAAGGATAATGACTATCCCAGCTAAGATTGTGCCACCACATCCTGCTTCTTCTAAATAACCTTCGAGCTTATCGATGTAAATGCCAAATAGGGTAGGGGAGAGGGGGCAACCTTGTTTAACTCCGATGTTACACTTAATATCTTTTGACCACCCCTCATTGTTCTTTAGCTTGGCAATTACATTCTCGTATAGCCTTATAGCAGCAGCTCTTAACTCAAGAGGAACCTTTAGCTCTTCTAACCTATTCCAAAGGTTGTATCTAGGAACCGTATCGAAAGCCTTTCTAAAGTCTACAAAGCAGCAGAATAAATTGGATTTATCATTACGACATTCCTCCGCAATGATCCTTAGCGTAACAAGGTGGTCTGTTGTTGAGTGATGCCTTCTGAAACCTGCTTGGCCTTTAGCCCGCTTACCTTCACTTTCAAGCCATATGCTTAACTTTTTTTCCAGAATACTACCATATAATTTGGCTAAGAGAGGGCTGATCATAATTGTTCGATAATTAGAGGGGTTATTTGTATCTCCACTTTTAAAAATAGGGATAATGAGGCTCTCAGTCCAAGGTTTAGGGAACCCTTGCTTAACAGCTTGATTGAAAAGCTTGTGGATGTGGGGGATGAGGACAGGGCCTCCAATTTTTAAGATTTCTGCCTGGTAACCTTCAATGTCCTTAGCTTTCCCATTCGCGAGGCGATTAACCCCAAACTTAATGTCTTCTAAAGAGAAGACTTCTTTCGTTGTGAGCAGGGTTTCCAAATTATCCGTGACATTAGGAGATTCATAAAGCTTTTTAAGATAAGAATTCCAATCATGAAGAGCAATTTTATTATTATCCTTAGTCTTCCTAGTCAGAATCTGCCTCCAAAATTTCTTAGGAGCTACCTTAGAGAGGTGTAAGAGATTCTCCTGTCTTTGACGAATGTACTGCCTCTTTTTCCTTTTAATTAGGGCTTTGTATATTCTTATCTTGTCCATTTTAAGAGAATCATCAACAGCTTCCTTAATTGCTCTCCTCGCATCTTTACAATCTTTGTCATACCAAGGATTGGTTTTGCTATTTCTTTTATTATTAGAGACTTCAATTGAGAACTTTTTAATAAAATATGAGAGGGTTGTAGTAAAATTATGATATAGGTCTTCTATGTTATCTATACTAGATAAAGGAGGCAAATTAGTTTTTAATTCATTTAGAAAGAGGTCCTTTTTATTTTTATCAAATATTAAGTTCTTTTGGTTGTAAGTATTATTTTCTATGGGAACTCTATGCATGACAAAATTGAGGGTTATAAGTAAAGGCCTATGATCGGAGTCAGGCTCATGGTCGTTTAAGATGTCAAAGTTTATCATTTCGTTGTATAAAGGAAGATCGGAAATAACATAGTCTACCACGCTGCTACCAAGTCCATGGATGCAGGTCATCTTGCTGGAATTGGGCCACCTTTTTAGACCGTTGCAAATTATGAGATCCTGAGCACTACAGAGCTTGACAAGCTCTGACCCAAACAAATTTTCCCCGAGGTCTTCAGAGCTCCTTTTGTACCTACTAGCCAGGGTAGGGTCTTCGTCTAACCAAAGAGGATTAGGGTTGGAATGATTGCTTAAAATAATAGCTTGGTTGCTTGAAGTTCGGGCATTGAAGTCACCTATTAAAAGGATATTACCATCATTCTTTAGGCTAGAAATATCGTTCTCTAAACTATTGTAAGGGTTAGTTTTATCTAGATTCTTCTTCTTATAGAAGTTAGAATTAATGGGGGGGAAATAACATATTGCTATGTAGGACCTTTTATTATTAATGTCTCTGATCTCTATCCAACTAAATTGGTTGTGAGGGTCGTTTTTATAAAGCCTAACATAGGGGGAGATGTTCTTCTTAATGTAACAAGCTATTCCCCCAATGCCTCTACGGGAGGATCGCTTGTTCCATGTAGACCATAGCGTAAAGCCATCTATGTTAGGGATCTTAGATTCTTCGTGCTCCCAAGTTTTAAAATGTAATTTTTTTTAGTGTAAATTTTACACTTATAAAATTTGATTTCTCGCACATTTAATAAATCAAAAATTAAAATATATTTATATTAGCTCTTAACAATATTATTTATTTTTATAAAAAATCAAATTTCTATCTTAAAAAAATTATTTTTTATTTTATTAAAACTTATATATATATATATATTATAATTATACTTTATATTTTTATATATTTACTTTTATTTTAATATAATATTCATTGTATATATATTTTATAAAAAACTTTATTGTACGAACAGTTGTCTTTATTAACGAAACCATACATGTTGAATATAATGACCAATCAATTCTAGATGTTGAATATAATGAGCATTTATGTGTAGAAGATCACGAGGGTTGACATTAACTCTTGAAAAGAACCATCTATTGAGATATAATGGCCACGGAAATTGTGTGGAAGATCACGAGGGTTGACATTAATGGTTGAAAAGAAACATCTAACCATCTGTTGAGATATAATAGCGATGGACATTGAGTTAAATATTAGGTGATCCTTACAACTCATCTCTACATGGAGAGTGACGTCATAGGACACCATCAACATCTTGGGATATAATAGCGATGCACATTGAGTTAACTTTTGAAAAGAACCATCTCCCCAATACTCACTCACTCATCTCCCCAAGATTCCACATGAGTATGATGGTACCCTGCCCATTTCATGGGGATTTTTATTGTTATGGGATAGGTAGATAACACATATATGAGATTTATGATCATTGTGTTTAGAGACATTCTCTAATTTAATAGGCCTTCTTAAATTCAATATGGTAGAGGTGTTGTAATGTCTTGTCATGTAAATATTTTGACTCCGTCAAATTACATAAAATAAAAAAGTAATAAGGTGAAAACATTTTTACTAGTTCAAAATAAAATAAAAATAATAAAAAAATAAAGTTAAAATAAAATAATTTCATGGTTTAAAAATAAAATAAAAAATAAAATTAATAAAGTTGAAAAAAAAATTTCTCATTCAAAATAAAATAAAAATAATAAATAAAATAAAGTTAAAATAAGATAACTTCATGGTTTAGAAATAAAATAAAAAATAAAATTGTTTCACATGAATATGATGGTACCTTGCCCATTTCATGGGGATTTTTATTGTTATGGGTTAGGTAGATGAGACATATATGAGATTTATGATCATTGTGTTTAGAGGCACTCTCCAATTTAATAGGCCCTCTAAAACCCAATATGGTAGAGATGTTTTAATGTCTTGTCTTGTAAACATTTTGACTAGGTCAAATTACGTAAAATAAAAAAATAAAATAAAAAATTAATAACCTAAAAACATTTTTACTCCTTCAAAATAAAATAAAATAATAATAAAATAAATTAAAATAAAATTAATAAAGAGAAAAAAAATTTACTCATTCAACATAAAATAAAATAAAATAAATAACGTTAAAATAAAATAACTTCGTGGTTTGCATCTTACCAGATTTGATCCCTCTCAACGAGAGTTAAGATAGATCTAAAATGGTCATATAAACAATGTCTGATCAATATATCCATACATTCATTCTTTTAAACAATAAATTTTATATAAATTAAAATTATTTTTTAAAAGTTATTTCATTTTATTTATATAATAATATTTAGTTATTTAAAATATATTTCTAAACATATAAATAAATTTAACATCTCGAAAATTTCCTAATACACTAATTATATATACTACACACTTTAAATTTATAATTCTAACAAATTGTTATTAAATTTTAAACAAAATTTACTCTAAAATATACATAAAAAAAACTACCCATTAAAACACCATTAAAACTTCAACATAATACTTAACTTATTTTAGAAATCAATTATCTATTTGAAAAAATAAAAATAAAAAATCTTATATAGCCACATTAGGATTTTAGGGAGAATAATGACAATTATAATCAATATTGTTTGCTATGACAAAAATTTGAATTTCGATAGGACAATGAGTTTGTTTGTTTTTATTTTTATTTTTAATAAAGTTAATCTCATTAATAATGATGAAGTATTATTAATTATAGGTGTTGTTTATCCAAGTTATAAATTTGTTTAAACTGTATGATTTTTGGTGGAAATTGAAAATTTTCTTTTCAAAAAATCAGAATGTTGGAGTGTTTGATTTGTTTTTTTATGGTGGAAATGGATTCAACACCATCAAAAACCCTGGAGCACCCAAAATCCAAGTTGACAGCTATAACCTATATTTTCAAAAAAATCTGTCGAATTTTATCATAATCTTCTAAAAATTTTCATTATTTTCCAAACTAATTTGTGGGTTCTTACTACGCTTTGATTATATGCGATAAATATATTAAATTTAATGATAATTATATCATATAAAAAATTATTTTTCAATATAATATCAATGTTAATGTGTTTTTATTAAATGTTAATGGTTTTTTTAATAGGAATTTTCTTATAATTGAATATATATATATATATATATATATATATATATATAATAGAGTTTTTTCAACAAAAAAATCCATTTTAAAGTCATGATTAAGGTAGACGTCAAATTGACGTATGAGATCCTCTTGGTTGTGAGAGAAAGAACCCCTAAATATTTAATTGCTAAAGACTATAGAGATATATCTCTTACGAGGAAACACGTGCTCTTTTTATTCCCGCGAAAAGAAAACCGTATTTTCATTCATATATTGAAAGAAAATACATTTTGTATATAAACACTAAAATATGTTCATTCATCAAGTATCTATCCATATCGTTGTGTGTGAAAAATTATCATTCATATGCATAAAATCATTCGGAAAAGTGCGACCAAATTCCAAGTAAAGGAACCAAAACTAAAAACCTGAAAGAGGAAATATAAATACAAGGGGGAAGATCAAACAATATAGTAATCACTTGTCTTCCCCTTCTTTCCTTTCTTTTTTTGGACTTGTTGTCATTCCCTTGCTTTAAGATCCACCAGAACCAGAGTCAAGTCACTCATGAAAGCCTCTGAATAATGCTCTTTGTCTGAATCTGAGCTTTCTTATATGTGGACACATTTTGTGTCCACCGAGCCATCCTCTTTGTGTGTCATATTTATCTGGTTATTTGATGTAGCCCAGGGATCGTCTAGTATGGAATCCTTCCAAAGAAGAGTAACAGCCCCTGATTGTGCCTCGATATCCCCATCCATTTTGACATTTGATTGGACTTGTTGTGTCTCTTTGTTTCCTTCCACTTCATCATCTAAAGAGGGATGCATAGAAGAAAGCCATACGTTTGGCCTATTTGTTTGTCCTTTTTCTTTTTTGGAGTCTTCTTTATAGAAATTATGATGTAGATTTGCAACTTCTCATGAAATTTTAATCAAAATCACAAGACACAAACCTACTTTACTGCTATGCGAAATTCAATTCACAATTTAGAACATTAATCACAAAAATGCAATGAGACATAACACACATGCGCACAGTATTTCTCCAGGGAAAAAAAATATGCCAAAAGCCCCAATGCCTGCTTTCATTAATCTGATGAATAAAGATGTATTACAATTACTTTTCTCAACTGAGCACAATCTGTGAGTGAATAAAATATCTCTCTACTCACTGAGAAGCTCTAACCTAAACTTAGTCAATTTCTGCCTCCACTCAAGCCTCTATTTCCTTGCGCAATTCCTTGAGAAATTGGGCCCCTACTATTTAGGAAATTCCTCCAATTTATTGCACAATTCCCAAGGTTGATCATTTGAGTGCATGCAACACTTGTACACTCAAGAATATTCTACAACTCATGTTACACTGCCTTGGAATATCTACCACATTCGGGGAACTCAAATTCTTTGCATGCACTACCTATTTTGGGTTGATTAATCAGTTAACTGGATGATCACTGAATTTGACTGAAGTCCCACTACACAACTGATCAGGTGCTCAAAATTTTGCTCATAATTCAAATTTGTTGGATCAATGTGGAACCTGATCGACTGCGTAGTTCTCATTGTTGTGAATCCGGCACAACTCGTTTCACGCGAAACAAACTCTGTATGCTCCCAGAAACATGTTCTGTTCGTTTTCCAAAACCAGGGAATTTGGCAAAAAAACGTGTAGACTGCCCAGTTAGCAGTCCGTATCGCTGACTGGGCATGTTGACTATGCAATTTTGACTGGGCTTCAATGGGCCAATCACAACTTGCCACTTGTCATAATGTATTGGTGCTAATTTGGCAATTCTTGATTGGTTGTTAGGTTGTTTTAGTGGCCAACCAGAGGCTGCCATGTGGCCCAACCAGAGGCTGCCACATGGAAGTATGGGGGCCACCAAAAGTTTGTTAAGAGTCCAAATTGACTCCCCGAGATTCAAACTACAAACCTTCAATTTAAAATTCAAACCAATTATCAACTCACCAACCATATTGCTTGTTATATAGAGGTGGAGATATTATAAATAAGGTGCATGGCACATGTATTGTGGGGTGGGGACTGTGGTTAACCCCCAACCCCGGTCCACAGACCATGGTTAGGGGATAACCACGGCCCCAAACGTTATTTAAATGTTAAATGAAACCATGCATGTGATCTCCTTAACTGGCGACATTAACACCGTTAACCAAACCATATTTTCCACTCCACAAAACTATAACATGCGCACATAACGTTGCCCCATGTGAACACGTCCCAACTGTCGTGCCAACACAACCTCCATAACCACCAACTCCACCAAACCATGCCGCCTCCATGTGTCCAGGTTTACGGTTAGCTGAAATTGCCAGGTTGACCACCAAGAGAGGTGGGGGGCAGCCCTGGGCACATGGCCCCCCACGTGACCATAGTTTTGGCATTAAGGCCTTAGTAGCTAAATTGGTGGTCTAAAAATTTCGGTATGATTCCCACAAATTTGGAACTTGATTAGTGGAATTGGAGGCGAAATTGTGGGTTAGGTGCTGGGTTTTGGTAAATTTGTGGTGCGGTTAGTGCTAAAACTTGGGAAAATCATAACTTATGGAGTTTTTGGTCTTTTTAGGAGTAGGAAGAGGCTACACAGGCATTTTTGGGTCTTCTGAAGCCATTGGAATAAGTTTTAGAGCCATTTAAGCATTGCAAATGTATGTATTCACACTTTTCAGCATAATTGAAGAGGGACAAGCCATTGGAAGCTAGACCAAGGAGACGTAGCCTAGGAGGGGTGAACTCCTTCATCATGTGCTCTTGTGTTACTATTTATGGTGATGTTTATGTCTGATATATGCTTTTGTTCAGCGTTTTACTTATGTTAATTTTCTCATGAAATTTACATAAAAATTCATGGTTAACTTGCAATTTACCTCATAAGCCTCAAGCACTTTTTTATATTCTGAATTGGAATTTAGCACAACAAACACTAACTTTCCAATTTAGATCAACAACTGACCTTCCACTAGTTCCTCCAAGAGTTGGAACTAGTTTAATAGAAAATAACTTGAAATAATTGACCTTCATTGCTACAAATTAGCAAATCACACATGCTTAACTGAACTCTAACTCCTCCAACTCGAATTTACTGAGCTAATTAAGTGACAAGATCCATGTCACCTCAGTTAACTGAATCCAAGTTGTTTGTTGATGTGGAATTTGAATTTTCTCAATTTAATCAAGGCAAAATCAAATTGAGAATTTATTGCTGCAGTTTTCAATACTCCCTCTCAGCAAGAAAGGGATTATCAACCACCCCTATCCTGCACCTGTGGAACTTGAACTTTCATCTTAACAAAGCCTTTGTAAAAATGTCAACATTGTAACATCCCTCGTGAAAATTTCATGTAATAAAAGTTAATAAAGGCAAAATAAGACCACGGGTAAGGGACACATATTCCAAGTTGAATATTGGGCAAATATATCCTAGTGGGCATCACTGAATGTGTGTTTATGGCTAAGGAAAATTGGCAAAAGCTAAGGCAAAGGCATTAAAAGGAAAAAAGGCATTTTTGGCACATTTGTTTATGAAAATAAAGGAAATTAGGAGAAAAGGAAAGTGAAAGGTCACATGTTGCATGTGAGGAGGAAATTGAAGGAAAAAAATGGAAAATGAAGAAATGGAGGCATCATCGATAAAAAGGATTCTGAGGATCAATTGGCAAGCTTGGTCAGTGTAAGCTCTTGGTTAGTTCAAGTTTGGAGCTCTCTCATTATTTTCTCTCTCTCTCTCTCACTCTTGGTCACTTGGAATTTTCTTGGAGCACTTTAGCTTTGGATAAAGGAAGGAAAATCAAGCAAAGGGAAAGGACAAAAACAAAGGATCAAGGAAGAAGAGCAGGATCAGGCAACTTCAACAGGAATACTTGCAAGTAAGATATTGCATGCGTGATTTCCTAGCTAGTTTGGACATGCATGGATTTGCATGTTGGTGTATGGTTCTCTTGCTGTCGATGGCATGGTTTTGTCAGGTTATGATAGTGGTTTTCAACCTAGCCTTTCCTATTCCAGATTCCATGGTGTTGGGATGTTATTTATTTTTTGAGCTTTGGTTTGCTGGATAGATTTCAGAATCTGAGGTGGAGGTGGTCTCAAGGTGCATTCCCAAGGTCCTAGGAATCCCTTGATTGGTTTTGGCAAGATACATGGTAAAGCCCAAGGGAGAAGTCTCAGTTTAGGGCCTAGTGATCTAGGTTTGGATTGCAGTAAATCCTGAGATATTGGTCTCAGTTTAGGGCTTAGTGATCTAGGATTGGATTACAGTAAAGCCTGAGAGACAAGGAGATGGAAAATTCCTCAAGGATAGTGATGAATTCTGGATGGCATTCCAAGTTCAGTTTGGTTGTGATCGGAGCACCAATTTTGGTGTGATCACGGTTTGGTGAAGGTGGAGGTGGTTTAACCTTTGGATTCCCTTGGTTGTTTTTGGATTGGTTGTTTTATGAGATCCCACAATCATGGTTGGAATATGGCATGGGGGTCACTGGCTGAAATAGAGATTTGGTTTAGCCATGTCTATGGTCGAGTGGTATGTGGAAGTCCCGAACCGGGTCAGATTTGCCTATGATTAATAAAATCTAATTTCTCTTAATTTTGCACTAGTTTATATGTGGATTTAATGGTTTTCATATCTCTGATATTTATACA
Source organism: Pinus tabuliformis (assembly GCA_031772625.1). NCBI lineage: Eukaryota > Viridiplantae > Streptophyta > Pinopsida > Pinales > Pinaceae > Pinus > Pinus tabuliformis. Next base: position 1,758,776,315 of record CM062816.1, on the reverse strand, counting down.
GTTTTATGTTGATTATAAGCATGGTTAAATGACTGGTTCATGTCATCGTTATTTCATGTATTTACTTGGATTATTAAATGGATGGATGCAAGACCTAATTGATGATATAATATTTCAATGGAGAAGGAGGTGATCCTTTTGTTTATGTTTCATAAGTTCTTTCAGTAATTTATGCTCTGTCTTGTATCCTAGACAGGCAGGTTGCATTGATGCCAAGTATTTGACAGATGTCAGTCCCAGTTGGGTATGCTCAAGCATAGTCCTAAGGTTGATTTTTTATTTATTAGAATTGATATCATGCTTTTGATGGATTCTGAAGGTTGTAGCAAGTTTTGGGTAGAGGTTGGGACTTTGGACTAGAAAAGTGGCTCAAATCTTGGGTTCGTTGGCACAGGTATGCTAAGAAAATTCCACAGTCGCTGGCACATAGGCCTATGAGAGTGACTCTGGGTTGCTAGATGTTGTCATGCCTATAGAATGAGAGTGAACAAGGGTTAAAAGACTTAAATCATCAGTGGGATTCATGGACAAGATGTTTGAGTGGATGACATGTCTCCTAAGGGTGTTGTTGCTGATGTGTATGGGTTTGTTTGATATGTTATATTGGTTTCATTTCCTTAAGGTCACCAAGGAAGTTGAATCCCTTATAGTAGCCTCTCTCATTACATGTTTACCCTGGATGGTTGGTTGTTTGGGTAGACCTGCGAGGAGGGGGTGTTACAGATTGATATCAGAGTTGGTTGCGCTCTCTTTGGATCATATCTGATACCACAGGATGGTATCAGAGCATTGTTGCACTCTCCTTAGGTGAAGGTGCTTAGTCATGCATGCATGTCAATTGCATGTGTGTCTCTTACACTTGCATTCCATGTGCTTGTTGCATTGCATCATGTTGATCATGATTGTAGTAAGGTTGTCATGAGGAACTTGATGTGATTATATGTCGCTTACATGTTGATTATATGTCGCTTGACTACATCCTTGTAGGTCAAGTGCATTATTTAATGTTTTGATTACATGTATCAGTCTTGTAGGTTTATTACAAGAATTGATCTCTTATGCTCGACTACATGTGTTCGTACATATGTGTAGCTGATTAAGCATTGCTTATGAATGTTGATGGTTTCATGTGGAAAAGTGTACAATGGAGTAATGATTGTTGTCATGCATGAGGTCATGGTTTGTCGAGTTGATATAGTCATGCATTGATGACTAGACTCTAGCTAGAATGATGTGAATATGGTTTGGTACTCACGTGTTATATGTCTATATGTAGTTGTCATGCATGTATGGTCTTGGTTATAGTTATGCTTGAATAGTAGGTCAAACATGCCTTGCGAAGTCATGGTATGAAATTTACATCAACAAGGTGATATTGGTATGATATGATGCTAATGTGTTGGTTGAGATAAAGAAGGAGATGCAAATCATCATAATGAGGTTGCAACATTAAGCTTTGGGGTAAGAGCATATAGTCATACTAATGAGCCCCAGAAATGGGTAATATATGCGCTCATTTTGCCTCTTATCTCAACTTAATCCACCATTCTCATTAGTTTATTGCATGTTTTTTATTATATTTATGCTAATAGAGTGAATTGGCTTAGTCATTATGCCAAAAAGTCTAATGTGTGCTTTATGCAGATTTTTGGTCAATTTTGAGACAAAATCAAAGGTTTAATGAGCATTTGGCAGCCAAATTCGAGGAAGAATAAGGGAGAGGATTTGTAGGAGGGTGTCCCCTTCATTTATGAACCCTTATGTCGAATTCTCCATCAGAAACTCAGAGCACAAGCAGCCACATTGATGATTCCAAGGGGCAGCCGAGCAAGTCAAGTAGGACTGATGTTTATCTTTAGTTCCAGGAAGCCGACTTCCTTGATTTTAGGAGGATTGTTGGAAGTCCCCATTTGTACAAATAAGAAGGCTTAGGACCTCAGTTTTTTGAGTTGGATGTTAGCCATTTCATAATATATTTTCACACTTTTGTGCAGCTTTGTACTTAGCTCATTTTTGAGCTCTTTTTTAAGACAGTTTTGTGATGTAACTGCTATTTTTTGATAAATGAAGATGAACCAAGCTTTGAACCAGCACTGATCTTTTCTAGAGGGCTGAAGCTCTTGGGTTAGGGCCCAACCCAAGCTTCCTAGTACCTCCTTTGTGTATTTATATGCTTTTTCTTGCATTCATGAGATAATTTATGTTGTTTAGGGTAATCTTACTTCATTAAATTAGGTTGCTTTTGATGGTTAGAATAGTTGTTTTTGCTTCAATTTGTTTGAGTAAGTTGCTGCAGTGACAGAAAAAGATCCAAAAAGGCTACTAGTATGTCTTGATCTCCTTTCTCCCTCCTTGGGACCATGATTTGAGATCAAGGCACTATTGTTGCCACCAAAAACATTGTTTTTTCTTTTCCAATGCAATTGCTAGTGTGATATTTTGAGTTGGAGAAGTTGATATTAGTTTGGATTCACATGCTTAGATCATTTCATGTTCATTTACCATGGTTTTATCGCATAATATTCTGTTCATAAAGTTCTGTTCAACATTTCTTTGGTTTTAGGTCAGAATTTAGGTTAAAATAGACAAAACTCTGTTTTTCGGTTCTTTCTTTGGTCAGTTTTGAGAAGTAAGTGTGCAGCTCTCTTGTAGAACATTCTAGCTTATCATTCCTCCATAACACAGCATGTACCAGTTCATCTCTCCAGATTTCCCCACTCATTCGCCACATTTTGACAATCTACCCTAATTTCTGTGTTTTTCCACAAAGTTGCTTTCTTGCCCTTTGAACAAATCCAACCATCTCTTTCACTCCTGTTCTCCCTTGACAAGTTCTAGACCTCTCAACACCTTCATCCAGCCTTCATTTCCCTTTTTCCATCATTTTTCCACCTTCAAACCTCCAAAAACCACTTTCGGCCTTCTCCTGTAGATCCTCTTGTAGAACCTCCAGTAGATCCCCTGCAGCCTCCTGTAGAATTTCCTGTGAGTCATTTTTCAAAATCTAATCGCAATGAAAGTCTTTAGAAGGGTACTAGGGGCTTCTTAGGACCCCTCCACACCTTCCTCACCATCTGCAAAAGCCAACTCCATCTTCTTTTGCCACCAACCCTCTGCACAGTCACAACCATTCAAATCACAAGCATAATAATTTCACATAAAAATACTCAAAAGTACAAAAATATGATTTCCTCTCATTTCTCTTCAGAAATAGCTTGAATAAATGCAATTTACCTTTTTAGTAGTCAATGGCACCCATTTCAGTAGTTTCCATCTCTTTTCTTGCAAAATTAGGGTTTGCTAAGGTTTGTGCTTCATTTCAGTTTTCCTTCTCTTTTTGCAAGTAGAATAGCCTCTGTAGAGTTAGCTTTCTTCCATCACAGTAAAAGTTTCTTCTGAGAACTCATAGAAGTTGGCTTAAACTCCTAGCGAACTTGTGCCAGCTGATCAAGTGACAGCCTACGGTAAGAGCTAGTACTTGTGCATATAGCACCGTCGCTTCCAAGTTTGTTACGAACTACTTGGTTGATAAAAGTAAAGAAGGAAGCCCTAGGAGTTGTATGATCTAGGTGGATGTTGGTGGCCACCCACCTATCCCATTTGGACCCCCACAACTGTCTCTTTCAGTCTTTTCAGTTTCCTAAACTGTAGCACAGTTTACTATTTTTAGCAGTTTTTTGGGTCCTGAACTTTCGGAGCCGTTTTGAGGCCCTAAACGACGTTTTTTTGGGAATCTGGGGCAATCCCAAAGTGGTAGTACTCGGATAGATCTTTCTAACGAGCTATCGTACGCGTCAAATGGAGATCATATGCCAAAGTTACGACCCCAGGAAATTGATGTACCAATTTACCCAAACGGGGCCCACAATTTGGCGTTTCATCTTCTAGGGTTAGGTTTCGGGATGTGAAGGGTTTTCCATTGTTTCTCAACAATAAATAGGCCTTCAAGCCTCATTGTAACACAGTTAAGAACAGTTCAGAGGCATGTAGCCGCACATCTCTTCAGAGATAAGCTACCATGCCCTAGCTGGTTTATTTCCATTTCTGGTTGTAAGCATATTTTAGTATTTTCCATTAATGAAATGAAGTATTATTTCCACTACATCTTTGTGTTTATGGTTATCTCTGTATTTTATTGCGTTCCTGTTTAAATCCGGATCAGTGGTATCAGAGTGGTCTGCTTTTTCTCTGTTTCTCTTTGCATGTCCCCAACGAGGTCGGGATATAAGGAGTTAGGGCTTGAACTGGTCAAACCTTTGCAAGACCCGCCTCGCAAACCCCGACGGCCTCCCATGGCGGATGATAAGAAAGACGAGGGGGCAGGAGATCCTATCAAAATCTTGCTCGAAGAAGCGCTCGAGCGGCAAAGGAACATGATGATGGATAGATTTGCGCAGATCCTTCAGCGGCTACCCAGAGGCGACGCATCGGCTTCCAACAGCGACTCTGGAAATGCCACACCCTTCAAGGTACAAGTTAATTTTGAAATCCCCATATTTGAGGGTCAAATAGACGCAGATGCCGTAGATAAATGGTTAAATCTGCTAGATGGGTATTTTTCTGTTCATGAATTTTCAAGTCGGGAAAAGATTGTTTTCGCTCTTCTCAAAGCAGCGCCCCACGTCAATAATTGGTGGGAAACCTACTGCGAGCAGAAGGATGAAAGTACAGGCTCACTATTTTCAGCCGCACCCACTTGGAATGACTTCCGGGATGCCATCAAGGAGCAGTACTACCCTGTCGGAAGCTATGAGGACAAATACATCAAATGGACCACACTGCGGTAGGGACGAGACCAAGATGTGCCAGAGTTCACAAACATTTTTCATACCCTTCGCACACAGTTGGGTATCAAAGATTCTGAGCTGCATATCGTACTCAAATACCGTGGCTGCCTACACAGATACATCCAGGAAGAGATGGGGTTCTTGAACATCTCCTCACTCGGCACAGCATACCGATACGCTGTCAAAATCGAGCAAAAGTTCAAATAGAAGAAGCGAGACTTTGGATTTGCAAATCCGAAGCCCAAAGGACAAAGCCAAGGCGGGGTGACCCAAGACAACCCGTCGAAGCCGCAAGAAAAGAACAACACCATGAAGCCGAAGAAGGACACAGGAAAGTGGTGTCAGTTCCACAAGAGTCCCACTCATAACACAAGTGAGTGTCGGACCAAGCAGTCGCTAGTGGCCGAATTGAAGGCTTCCGAATCAGATGCATGTTCTGACCCTGAGACAGAACCTGACAAGGGGAATGGCAAAGGGAAGCAGATCATTGATGCGGATCCTAGCGCCACTGTTGCCACCGCCAAGATCCAGAAAGATGAGCCCGAAAATCCAGAGGAAGGGGAGCATCTTTTCCACTCACAAATGTGGGTGAAGGGTTCGCCGCTACAATTCATTGTCGACAGTGGCAGCCAAAGAACCTCGTTTCAGCAGAGGTCGTGAAGCGGTTGGGCCTACTGACTACACCACACCCACAGCCGTACAGTATCGGGTGGCTTCATGAAGGACGAGGTCTGAAAGTTCGCCAGCAGTGCCGCCTTCCATACAGCATCAAGCCCTTCACAGACGAGGTATTGTGTGATGTTACACCTCTGGATGTTTGTGATGTATTATTAGGCCAGCCATACTTGTGGAGGCGACATGCTGTGTATGAGTCCAGTCCTCGTGCTGTCATTATTTCTTTGAATAATTCATTATACAGGATACTGGAGGTAGCCCCACCTACCGCCACATCTTTGATCACCACTAAGAAAGGCAGCAAGCTCATCTCACAGACCAGGAAATTCATCTGTCTGGTTCACTCCCAAAGTAAGGGGAAGATTGCCATCACATCCATGACCTCCGCAAAGGTTTCCTCCATGCAGCAGCAGCAGCAAAGGGATATGGTCATGACAGAACACAGGAACAACTTCGCCTCACCCACAGGGGTACCACACAAGTTTCAGGTGGGCAACAAAGTCTGGTTGCATTTGCAGAGAGAACGCCTTACCAGAACCCATCAGAAACTTAGGCGACTCCGACATGGTCCTTACACTAGTACCAAGGCTACGGGAAACAATGCTTGGAAGCACAACATTCCTCCATTCCTTGGCTTGCACCAAGTGTTCAATGTGGACCGTTGTCGACCATGCTTCCCACCATTTCTGGACACATCAGAGATTGCAGAACAACTCACCAGAGACCCAGATCAACAGAAGTTTCCTCATCTCAAGGAGGAACTCAACACAATGGGGACCATTGCTTCCTAAGGGGGGAGGAATGATCCAGGTGGATGTTGGTGGCCAGCCACCTATCCCATTTGGACCCCCACAACTGTCTCTTTCAGTCTTTTCAGTTTCCTAAACTGTAGCACAATTTACTATTTTTAGCAGTTTTTTGGGTCCTGAACTTCCGGAGCCGTTTTGAGGCCCTAAACGACGTTTTTTTTGGGAATCTGGGGCAACATGGGTCCATGGACCGATGTTGCCTCCCAAAGTGGTAGTACTCAGATAGATCTTTCTAACGAGCTATCGTACACGTCAAACGGAGATCGTATGCCAAAGTTACGACCCCGGGAAATTGATGTACCAATTTACCCAAACGGGGCCCACAATTTGGCGTTTCATCTTCTAGGGTTAGGTTTCGGGATGTGAAGGGTTTTCCATTGTTTCTCAACAATAAATAGGCCTTCGAGCCTCATTGTAACACAGTTGACAACAGTTCAGAGGCATGTAGCCGCACATCTCTTCTCAGAGATAAGCTACCATTGCCCTAGCTGGTTTATTTCCATTTCTGGTTGTAAGCATATTTCAGTATTTTCCATTAATGAAATGAAGTATTATTTCTGCTGCATCTTTGTGTTTATGGTTATCTTTGTATTTTATTGCGTTCCTGTTTAAATCCGGATCATTGTAGCATTATTGCTGCAATACTGGAGCTCACCACTCTTTTTGGCACCGTTGTCGGGGAAGCGTCAAAGTACTTTGTGATTACTTCTTTTCTTCTATTTTTTACTACAACATTCTGCTAAGTAATTTATTTCATTTCAATTCTGCAATTTTCATTTCAACAAGTGTATATTAGACATTTCCTGCTTTCATTTCAATTTTTCAATTTCCATTTCAGCAAACGTAGATTAGTAATTTCTTGCTTTCATTTCAATTCTGCAATTTCCATTTCAACAAATGTAGATTAGTCATTTCCTGCTTTCATTTCAATTCTGCAATCTCCATTCCAGCAAAGTAGATTAGTTATTTCCTTGCTTTCATTTCAATTCTGCAATTTCATTTCAGCTAGTTTCAATTTGTTGTTCAATCAATTTCTGTTTTGCAGGTACAAGCAGAAAAACAAAAATCAACCAAAAAGATTTCCTTTCATGCCTCATAGGAATAGAGATAATTCAGGAAAATTTTTGCCCAACACCTCGAATGCTTCACACAGCCAACCTTCTCTCTTCTTCGATGGCTGTGATCAAGAAGAACCCTTAGGTGGACAAAAAGACATATTTGAATAACCTATAGGAGAGAAGAAGAAGAAAACATTCCTCTAGAGCCCATGGCTGAAAACCGAAATGTTGGGAGAAATACCTTTTCTTCTAACTCATCCCTTAGAGGTGAACTTGAAAATATGCTAGAAGATTTCAAGAGCGAGATAAGGAAGATTCTTTCCATGCATATCAAAATAAAACAAGAGGAAGTAGAGAGGGCTTTGGCCATTTTGGTCCTAGGTGCACCAGGAGGCATCCTAGAAATGAATGCCCATTGAAATCAACAGAGGTTTGATTAATCTGTGAAGAAGATCATTCTACAGACAAGTGCCCTTTCTTGCCCAGATTTAAAGCTATGTACAAAGGGGCTGAAGTAGTCACTGAACATACTTATTAAATAGACCAAAGGAGGCCACCTGGACCTAGACCATATCAACAGGGGATGCAAGGGACATCTCAGGCATACTACAACCCCAACCAGGTCACATTCATACCTTCTTGGGGTCCCCCTGCTCATCCTTTCTGGTCCACACCCCCTCCTTGGTCATATCCTCCTCAATATCATGCTCAACCAGCTACTCATTCATTTCACTCCTATGTTCAGCCACAACCTCAGAGGAATACACCTCGTCAGGGGTGGAAGCCCCAGTACAACACTCCTCCCACTCTTTTTCCTCCACCACCTGCTCAACCACAACCATCGCCTCCTGCTCCACCAAGGCAACCCCAAATGCCTGCTCAACCGAACCTGAACCCGAATAACAGAAAGACTCAAAAAGTATATAGTGGGGAACCACCATTTCCAAACCCACACATTGGAGTAGCTCAACCCAATTACAATGCTGAGGCACAACATTTCCAAACAACTCCTCTTGAGCTCAATGATATTCACCATAGCTCAGGAAGAGTATTGCAAAACAAAGATTATATTGATATCATTGAAGGACCACATCCAGCAGAAGAAGATGCAAAAGAGAAGGTCAAAGAACCATTGGCTGCACTTGATGAAGAGAGGACATCAAAATCAGAGATCGAGAGAGCTCCCTCATGGTTACCATCAAATCCTCCATGTATTCAAGAGAAGAATCAGCAAAAAGAGGAAGATATGAAGGTCATGGTAGAAGAAGACATGAAGAATGATCCAGATCAGCAGAAAGGCCAAGGACATCACAACTATATTGAGATATGGTTCCAGATGGTCACTAAGGTGCAGCATCACTCTCTTCCTCAACTATGCTTGATCCCTTCAAAGTCAAATCATTTGGTCTCTGAAATCCAGATATATGTCAAAGCATACATTTCAAGCCTCCACATCAATTTGTCTATCATCTCGCTGTGCACATGGCTCCATTGGAAGTATTCTTATACTTGAAAATGATTTTGTTTTTCAAGTAGGGTAGGGTAGAGAAAAAATAAAAAAGAAAAAAAAATGAAAAATAAGAGAAAAAAATAAAAATCTAAGGTGAAAACCTCCTCGGAGGTGCCTTAGATTGGCTCATTGATTGAAAACCTCCATGAGGCGGTCAATGGGTTGGAAAGAAAAGAAAAGAAAAAGAGAATAAGATCCATGGGTGAAAACCTCCCTTGGAGGTGCCCAGAGTAGGCAATTAGGGTGAAAGCCTCCTTGAGGCGCCCTAGTTGTTTTCAAAAAAAAAATAAGAGAGAAAAAGAAAAAGAAAAAAATGAATTTCCAGTTGTATTGCAGGTCTGCAGGAGAATTTCAGGAAATAGAAACAGGTGCCAAGAAAGCTCTGAAACCAATAAAAGCACCTATCCTACCATCCCTCACCTTTCTCCATCATTTTTGACATTCTTTCCACCTCACTATGTTTCTTTTCTGAAAACTGTCTTTTCTACAGGAGACTCCTGTAGAAATTACATAGAGCTAGAAATGGATTTTAAAAGAAGTTTGGGGAACATGGAAGCTTCATAAAGGGTTTATAAATCCCCTTGCAATCTTCAAACCTCTTTTCCATCATTCCCAAGTCTGCATTACAGCCCAAGCTCATTTTTTCTTACTGTCCAGAAAACTGCAGAATGCTCTGATACAAAAATACAAAGAGCAGAAATTGTTTTTTCCCTAACTTGAAAACCGTGCATCCATTTAAAAAACTATTTCATGGGGAGTTGTATAGGGATGATGGAAACATGCCCAAGCAATTTCAGCCAATTCCAATGCACAGTTTCCAAGAAATCAGCCTCCATCACCTTCAACCATTTTTGCATTTTCTCCATATCCGTGCATCCATTTAAAAACATGTTTCATGGAGAAATGAATATGGGCGATAGTAACATGCCCAAGCAATTTTAGCCAATTCTAGTGCACAGTTTCCAAGAAATTGACCTCCATCACCTTCAGCCATTTTCAGTTTTTCTCGAAATCCGTGCATCCATTGACCACAATTTTTCTATGGGAGGTGCATAATGATGATGGAAACATGCTAAATTTTTTTTAGGTCAATTCAGTCTACCATTTGGGACCTATGGACAAAACAAATCATTGTCCTGCAAAAGTCTAGCATCAGCAGCATGAGGGTGCAAATCTGAAGGTTGAAGCAAACTCTTGAAGATCGAATCCAGCCAGAAAGGAACCTGCACAAAGCACAACCACATATTAGCAACCAGACAAGCATGCATCCACAGAAACAAAGGCATGCAACAGAAGGAAAGGCCACAACACCTCACGACAAATGCATTCGACTTCCAGGTAAGTGTCTAAACCCATTCCTCTGTTGCATCGTATGATTTGAAAACTACATGGGCAAATGAGATGGTTATGATAAAGTGAAATTGGTGGCCAACTAACTGGCCACCTTTGGCTAGTTCAAACAGCAGTTCAGAAGATGCAGTCAGCATGTGTGGTCCATCAGTTTTGGAAAGAAAATAACTTAGAACCAGTAGTGGTGGCGGCGTATAATGGGAATGATGGAAGTAATGGCGAGCAGGAAACATGAAAAAAATTATGACACTGGAGTAGGACCAACGGTCCGGATGTGGATAACGTACCCATCCTGCCACCTCACCTCGTCACCACAGATCACGCCATCAGCTTAAGTACAGTGCGGTCTAAGCCTCCACCACCTTTTGTTTCATTTGAGTCGACGAGTTCTCGACTGCAGCACTCACTTACCACCTTCAGAACAACGAACTAGTTGTTCTCTGCTAGTTTTCAAAACCCTCCTGCTTATCGGGTTTTACAAAAACGGAAAACACCTTCTACAGGAGCCTTTCTATAGGAAGGCCAGAGAGCAGCTCTGCAGAGGGGCTCAGAAACCCACACTGCATGTGATATATCTATACAAGGTGGTGGATTAGAAGCAAAGTATAGGGTTGAAAAAAAAAATAAAGAGAAGAGAGCTCAAAAGTCTGTCTGTGTTATTCTGAATTCTATATGGTCTCTTCATTTTCTTCTCTACACTCAAAATCTATCTTTTTTTTCCTTCCTCGTATTCTTTTGTAAAAAAAAAAGATGCAACCATAGAAAATCAAGCCTGGAAAAACGAATTTGCAAGTCTGTTTACTCTGTGAGGGAAAAAAAATTGTTTTATATATTCCCTGTTCTGTCAAAAAAATTGAGTTCCCCCAAAAGCCTAGGAGTAAATTCAGGTTGAAAACAGTTTGAAAGGAGGGGAAAATTGCAAATTGATGTTGTGAAAAAAAGAAGAACATGATAAATTCCCTCTCTGGTTTCAAAAAGACAAACATCAGCTATTCCTCTATTTCCAGTTTTGAAAGTTGTTGCCTTCTTCCTCACCTGAGCATTTTCAGAGGTCACTAAACACCATGCTAGGAGGTTTTATGAGAAAGGAGCCTTTGAACTCCAACAAATTGCATGAGCACCCAGAAGTGGTGGCCCTTTTCACCAGGGAAAACTGGATGTCTTTCTTCGAGAGAATTCATGGATATGATGAGGAGGTGACCGAGGAATTTTTAATGTCCTTAAGACCACATTCGAAAACCCATGCTACAATCAGTTTCAGGGGTTTGACCATAGAGCTTACACCAAAATTCATCAGCAGAGTCATAGATCTTCCACTTGGGCTCCCTTGGAGCAAAGAGGAAAAACCACTAGGATAGGTTGCTAAAAAGACATTTTTTCAGCCTGATGAACATCCTATAGAAGATAAGAATGGGGTCAGAAGGACAAGTTTACCTCATCCATGGGGTGAGGTCGGCTACCAGTTCATGAAAAAATCTCTTGTGAAGGAAGATTCAGTATAGTTTATGGTTATCACTTCAGATTATTGCATGAATTAAGATATGGAATGGACCTACCTGCAGCTAGAAAACTCAGTCTGCGATATTTTCTCCTCCAGTCTTTAATAGAGTGTGGCACCAAGTTGAATGCAGGGGTTCCAGACCAATTGGCCCACTAGGGGCTCATCAAATTGTTGGTAGAGGATTCCCTACACACATACACCATCCCCATAGCCTAGGAAATTTTCAGAAATATGGCAGGGGAAGATGAGGAGGAAACAGAGGAGGAAATCAAAACAGAAGATGAGAAGGAAGAACCTGAAACATAGAAGAAGAGACCAAAGCAGAAAGGAGGAAACGTAGAACAGAAAAGAAAAAAACTAAACCAGAGAAGAAAAAGACTAAAGCAGAGAAGGCAGAAACTAAACAAATGAGAAGAAAACCAAAAAGAGCTTAAGGAAGCAAAGCTAACAGAGGCAGAGAAGACAAAAGAAGAGGAAAAAGAGGAAGAAGAAAGACAACAGTGGGAGGAGGTGGATAGAAAGGCAAGATTCCATGATAAAGAGGAGGATATCACATCAGAAGCATGGGATGTTAGGGAATCCATCAGAGCCATCAAGGATGAAGAGATAGATTAGTTGCTCAGAGGATGAGCAACACCTTCAGTAGGGGGGTGATGATGAGCCCCAGAAATGGGTAATTATATGGGCTCATTTTGCCTCTTATTTCGACTTAATCCACCATTTTCATTAGTTTATTGCATGTTTTTTATTATATTTATGCTAATAGAGTGAATTGGGTTAGTCATTATGCCAAAAAGTCTAATGTGTGCTTTATGCAGATTTTTGGTCAATTTTGAGACAAAATCAAAGGTTTAATGAGCATTTGGTAGCCAAATTCGAGGAAGAATAAGGGAGAGGATTTGTAGGAGGGTGTACCCTTCATTTATGAACCCTTACCTTGAATTCTCCATCATAAACTCGGAGCACAAGCAGCCACATTGATGATTCCAAGGGGCAACCGAGCAAGTCAAGTAGGACTGTTGTTTATCTTCAGTTCCAGGAAGCTGAGTTCTTTGATTTTAGGAGGACTGTTGGAAGTCCCCATTTGTATAAATAAGAAGGCTTAGGGCCTCAGTTTTTTTAGTTGGATGTTAGCCATTTCATAGTATATTTTCGCACTTTTGTGCAGCTTTGTACTCAGCTCATTTTCGAGCTCTTTTTGAAGACAGTTTTGTGATGTAACTGCTAGTTTTTGATAAATGAAGATGAACCAAACTTTGGACCAGCACTGATCTTTTCTAGAGGGCTAAAGCTCTTGGGTTAGGGCCCAACCCAAGCTTCCCAACACCTCCCTTGTGTATTTATATGCTTTTTCTTGCATTCATGAGATAATTTCTGTTGTTCAGGGTAATCTTACTTCATTAGATTAGGTTGCTTTTGATGGTTAGAATAGTTGTTTTTGCTTCAAGTTGTTGAGTAAGTTGCTGCAGTGATAGAAAAAGATCCAAAAAGGCTACCAGCAAGTCTTGATATCCTTTCTCCCTCCTTGGGACTATGATTTGAGATCAAGGCACTATTGCTGCCACCAAAAACACTGTTTTTTCTTTTCCAATGCAATTGCTAGTGTGATATTTCGAGTTGGAGAAGTTGATATTAGTTTGGATTCACATGCTTAGATAATTTTATGTTCATTTACCATGGTTTTCTCGCATAATCTTCAGTTCATAAAGTTCTGTTCAGAATTTCTCTGGTTTTAGGTTAGAATTTAGGTTAAAATAGACAAAACTCTGTTTTGCGGTTCTTGCTTTGGTTAGTTTTGAGAAGTAAGTGTGCAGCTCTCTTGTAGAACATTTCAACTTATCATTCCTCCATAACATAGCCTGTACCATTTCATCTCTCCATATTTCCCCACTCATTCACCACATCTCGCCAATCTACCCTAATTTCTATGTTTTTCCACAAAGTTGCTTTCTTGCCCTTTGAACAAATCCAACCATCTCTTTCGTTCCTGATCTCCCTTGACAAGTTCTAGACCTCTCAACACCTCCATCCAACCTTAAGTTCCATTTTCCCATCATGTTTCCACCTTCAAACCTCCAAAAACCACTTTCAACCTTCTCCTATAGATCCTCCTATAAAACCTCCTGTAGATCCCCTGCAGCCTCCTGTAGAATTTTCTGTGAGTGATTTTTCGAAGTCTGATCACATTAAAAGTCTTCAGAAGGGTACTAGGGGCTTCTTAGGACCCATCCACACCTTCCTCACCCTCTGCAAAAGCTAACTCCATCTTCTTTTGCCACCAATCCTCTGCACAGTCACAACCAGTCAAATCACAAGCATAATAATTTCACATAAAAATACTCAAAAGTACAAAAAGATGATTTCTTCTCATTTCTCTTCAAAAGTAGCTTGAATAAATGCAATTTACCTTTTTAGTAGTCAATGGCACCCATTTCAGTAGTTTCCATCTCTTTTCTTGCAAAATTAGGGTTTTCTAGGGTTTGTGCTTCATTTCAGTTTTCCTTCTCTTTCTACAAGTAGAATAGCCCCTGTAGAGTTAGCTTTCTTCCATCACAGTAAAAGCTTCTTCTGAGAACTCATAGAAGTTGGCTTAAGATCCTAGTGAACTTGTGCCAGTTGATCAAGTGACAGCCTGCAGTAAGAGCTAGTACTTGTGCATATAGCACCATCACTTCCAAGTTTGTTATGAAGTACTGGGTTGATAAAAGTAAAGAAGGAAGCCCCAAGAGTTGCAACATTATTGCTGCAATACTGGAGCTCACCACATACAAGTATTGTATGTTTCCATGCAGGTATGTAAGTTAAGAATTTTTATATTCATTAGGGTTATATACATTAGGTTTATGTACATGTCTTTTTATGTTATGGTTGCATTCATGATAGATTTTAGTTGCTTAGCGTAGTTATATGCACATGTGTCAAATAGTCAAGAATGATAGTAACTTGTAGTTGTATGCATTGATATTATTGTTTTATATTAGATAGCTTAATGATTATGTTATAAGTTGTTAATGAAGTATCTTATAGGTTAACTTGTTGTTGTTAAATGATAGTTAGCTTGATAATTAGGGTTATTACATTAAGATCTTGATGTTATATGTATCATTCTAAATTGGTTGGCCTATGTAGATGGTTATGGTTGCGATATTAGGGTATCAGCAGACATATTTGTGATATGGTGTCATACTAATATAGACTATTCATACATATGTTATTGTTATGCATGAACGACAAATTCTTATGAGCTTATGATGTGAACATGTTAGTTAGTTACTGTTATGGATATCATGATTTATGTTTTAGTTCATATGTGTTGAAGTTATATCATGCTAACTAGATTGATTGTGCAGACAATATTGTCTTCCTTGAGATACATTAAGGTATGAGTTCGCTTATGTCGTATATTTGGTGCTTGATTATTTGATTATGTCATCTATTTGGTGTTCTAATGTTTCGTGTCTATTACATCGTCTAGTTGATTTATTTGACATGGTGCGTTCATAGCTTGCTTGAATGTTTGATTAATTGCATGATATGGGTATGAGTCTATAAGGCTGCATGAAGAAATGATCTTGTTTTAAGATGATTGTACTAACACATATATGTTGAGACAGTTGATATGTACTTGAAAGTAGTTGATAGTTGTAGCATTATGTCTAATGACTATGGGTTATGACATGATTGTTTGTAAAAGTTGATTTCAAATTGATAGATATGATTTTCTTGATATTTGGAACATGTGGTTGACATGTGTGAGTAGTTGTAGGAAACATGCTTGGTATTAGCGTGACAAGGTAATAGTTGATGTTTTATATAACTAACAGTTGGATGATGTGACAATACATAGTAAGCCTTGATTGCAGCAAGGTAAAAAGGTAAAGGAAAGGAATTGGGCAAGAATTCCTTTGGCTATGTTTGGAAACCCTAATTCCAAACAAATGAGTACCTTGCACACAAGAAGTCTTCTTAACCTTGATTTGTTTGAAATTATGTGGATATATGCTATATTCATGGATGTGTTCAACTACAAGGCAACATTCTTGGAACAACAAGATAATGTATCTGGTGTATTCTTATATTTATTTATGCATTGACAATTATGTGTTTATGATGGTACGATGTAGGAGATTGCATAGAAAAGAGATTGCCATGAACCTTGAAGAAGGATCAGGTTAAGATTTCCTTAGGAACCATGGGGATTGAGTCATGGTGTCTATTTTTAGTCTGGTACTTTTGGTCTTTTGCAATTGTTGTGCTTGATTTGCGATTTTGTGTGTGTCTGGTGCATAGCTATGCCACTTTATTGTGGTGTCATATCGTTATTGGTTTTCATGGTTTACTTCTTGTTTGTTTCTTGGCTTGCCTTTTATGTTTTGAGCCTTTGAATTGGTTTGGGGAAGAGGCAGAGTTGATGGAGCTCAGGGAATGTTGTGTGGTACCCGATAGATGATGTAAGACCTGGATGAAGCTTGATACATGAGTAAGCATAGTGGAAGGTAAGACTATGACAATTGATTGGAATGGTTGGGTCCATTGTGATAAATGGATGGTGGTAGTACAAACATGAGAAGGGTAATCAGAAAAGGTAAGGTAAATGGACTTGAGGTGTCAGATAGTTTGAGTAAGTTGGGAATAGTGGTTCTCATTGTTGTGCATGTTGTGCACAAATAAGGAAGTTTTCTAACCTAGACCTTATAATATCGAGCAATTATGTTATGATAATGATTATGTTGATGTTTATATATGTATGTCCTTGTCTAACAGAATGATGATTGTTTTATGCTAATGATTATATATGTATGTATCTATGTATCTATGTCATTGTTTGATAGGGTCACTAGGAATTGTCCTTGTGGAGGAATGATTGCTTACGTAGGCGAATGACATGAAGAGGTTCCTGGTCTCACAAGGAATCAACTGAGAAGAGTAGTCATGAAAAATATACAAGGTCAGTATCATATGGTTATGATTTGATATTATGTGATTATATTATGTCTATGATATGGATAGATTATACTGAGGGATACAATAGTGAAACGAAAGCAATGTGGTCTACGACATGCTGGGACAAGCATGGATAAGACACTAGAAGCAAGGTTTCTTGGAAAAGACAGTGTGGTTCTAGATGTGTGGTACTATTATTGTGCATGTAGATGTTGGGTATGCAGTGCTATGTACATATTTTACTGTGCACATGATGTATATGCATGTTTTGGATATGCGTGTGCTTTGTGCATGTTGGACATGCGTGTGTTGTGTACAGATGATGCTATGTACATGTTCGATATGAAGTTCTATGTACATGTGTTGTGTGCATGTTGTACATGTGGCTCTATGTACATATGGTGTTGTGTGCATGATTGTACAAGTGGTGCTGTGTGCATGTGGTGTTGTGTACATGTTGTACAAGTGGTGCTGTGTGCAGGAGGTGTTGTGTACATGTCATGCATGTAGCATTGTGTACATGTGGTTTCACGTACATGTCGTGTGTATGGTACTGTGTACATGTGGTATTATGTACACGTTGTACAATGGTGCATTGTACATATGGTGTTCTGTACACATTGTGCAGTTGGTGCTGTGTACACATGATGTTGTGCACACGTTGTGTATGTGGTGCTTTGTACATATGGTACTGGTGTACATGTGGTATTGTGTGCATGTCATACATGCTGTCTTGAAGGCACATGGTGATAGGTGCATGTATTGCATGGTGTTGTATGTCGTGTGTGGTTGTATGTGTGTGTGAAGCACATTATGTGTATGTGCACATGGTTGAGGAGAAGGCCCTTGGTGATTGTCTGGAGTGGAAACAGATTCGGAGTGTGTATGAAATAAAGACAAAGGTAGAAGCTAAGGATTGATGAAAGGATAAGTATCAACATTTTATTTCAGTTTTATTATCCATGTGATATGACTATGGTATATGATGATTATATGTGATCTATGATTCTGGTTTATGATGGTTACATGTGATTTATGATGTTGATCTATGATGGTTGTGTTTTGAGCCAACCTGATGTGATATGTTTATACATGATGATTTGGTCAAATATTCTAGTTTGACTTGTTGTGACATGAGGTAAACAGGGTTTCATGTATACCTTATTGACGAGCTACAAATGAAGTCCGATTTGAGGTTATTTCAATTTATTTGAATATAATGGAAATTATGTGCTTGGAATAGGAATGCATGAACATGCCCCGTTGGGTGGTTGAAATCAACTGTAAGAATTGGCAGCAACAATAAAATAAATTTGAACATTCAACAGTATGCTGGTAGAGTACTTCAGGAGCAGGGCCATTGTGGGACACTGGTACCCAATAGTGTCCATTTATTACCATGATCATGCTATGACCGGTATGATGGTTTTGAGGCAAGGCTATGCCTTGGTTTTGTATCTTTCAATGCGAGGAAGCTTTGCCAAGGGATGGATCACCCGGGATAGGGGATTCTAGGGAACTTGGAAGGTGAGTGACTGCATGGAGGGGGTGACTAGATTTCCCAAGTGACTATGTAGTAGAGAAGGGAAGGTTGCAGATATATTTGTTTTGGTCATTAGCATTGTCATATGGAATCAAATGCACATTGGGAGTGCACCCTAGAAAAATGAGCCAGTAACTATTTCACTGAGGGGACAAGTGGCACAGGATTGTAGCACTGGACATTGGATGCAACTTTGACTGTGACAGTGGATTCTGGACTTCTTGGGAAGGAGGTGAATCCTAGTACTACTTTGAGGGTGGAGGTGTGATCCTCTGGATTCCCTTGTTGATTGATACGGGCATCGTATCCTTTATTTTTTGATTTATAAAATGTGGATATGTGTATATGTGGTTATTGTAAATACCGTAATGAGTTGTGTTATAAAGCTCCAGTATGCAGTATGATTTTTATCTGGTCATGTTGTCATTCTATTTTTCTTTTGAGCAGGTCTTTCATTGTAAATACTAAAACGAGATAAGTTATAAAGCTCCATGGGCAGTATGTTTTCTTTTCAGCGGTCTTGCTGAGGTCTTGGTGTGGTTTAACACTAAGGACAATGTTCCCCAAGGGGGAGGGTTATGTAACAACCTTGGTGAAAAATTCATGTAATAAAAGTTAATAAAGGCAAAATAAGACCACGGGTAAGGGACATGTATTCCAAGCTGAATGTTGGGCAAAGATATCCTAGTGGGCATCACTGGATGTGTGTTTATGGCTAAGGAAAATTGGCAAAGGGTAAGGCATTAAAAGGAAAAAAGGAAATTTTGCCACATTTATTTATGAAAATAAAGGAAATTAGAAGAAAAGGAAGGTGAAAGGTCACAGCTTCATGTGAGGAGGAAATTGAAGGAAAATAATGGAAAACGAAGAAAAAGAGGCCTCATTAATAAAAAGGCTTCTGAGGATTAGTTGGAAAGCTTGGTCAGTGTAAGCTCTTGGTCATTTAAAGTTTGGATCTCTCTCATTATTCTCTCTCTCTCTCTCACTCTTGATCACTTAGAGTTTTCTTGGAGCATTCTAGCTTTCGATGAAGGAAGGAAAAGCAAGAAAAGGGAAAGGAAGGAAAGAAAGGATCAAGGAAGAAGAGCAGGATCAAGTAGCTTTAGTAGGAATAATTGCAGGTAACATATTGCATATGTGATTTCCTAAATGGTTTGGACATGAATTTCTTTGCATGTTGGTGTATGGTTCTCTTGTTGTCAGTGGCATGGTTTTTCTGGGTTATGACAGTGGTTTTCAGCCTAGCCCTGCCTCTTCTGGATGCCATGGTATGGGATGTTATTTTGGTTTTTGAGCTTTGGTTTGTCAGATGGATTTTAGAATCCTGGGCAGAGGTGGTCTCAAGGTTGATTCCCAAGGGCCTAGGAATCCCTTGACCGGTTTTGGCAGGATGCACAGTAAAGCCTGAGGGAGAAGTCTTAGTTTAGGGCCTAGTGATCCAGGATTGGATTGATGTAAAGACTAAGAGACAAGGAGATGAAAATTCCTCGAGGATAGTGATGGATTTATTCTGATCGGAGCACTAGTTTTGGCATGATCATGGTTTGGTGAGGACGGAGGTTGTTTAAACTCTAGATTCCCTTAGTTTTTCGTGGATCGGTTGTTCTATGAGATCCCACATTCATGCTTGGAATATGGCACAGGGGTGACTGAATGAAAGAGAGATTTGGTTCAGCCATGTATATGGTCGAGTGGTACGTGGAAGTCTCGAACATGGTCAAATTGGCCTATGATTAATAAAAGCTAAGTTCTCTTACTTTTGCACCGGTTTATATGTGGATTTAATGGCTATCATATGTATGATATTTATATGGTTTTACGCTGGTTATAAGCATGGTTAAATGACTGGTTCATGTCATGGTTATTTCATGTATGTACTTGTAGTTGTTAAATGGATAGATGCATGACCCAATTGATGACATAATAGTTCAATGGGGAAGGAGGTGATTCTTCTAGTTATGTTTCATAAGTTCTTTGAATGATTTATTCTTTGTCTTGTATCCTAGGCCTATAGGATGCATTGATGCCAAGTGTTTGACAAAATGTCAGTCCTAGTTGGGGATGTTCAGGCCTAGTCTTGAGGTTTTTTATTTATTTATCAGCATTGGTATCATGTCTTTGATGGATTATGAATGTTGCAGCAAGTTCTGGGCAGAGGTCAGGACTCTGGGCTAGAAAAGTGGCTCAAATCGCGAGGTTGCTGGCACAGGTTTGCTAAGAAAAGTCCACAACCACTGGCACATAGGCCTATGAGAGTGACTTTGGGTTGTTGGATATTTTCATGCCTATAGCATGAGAGTGACCAGGGGTTAAAAGGCTTAAATCATTAGTGAGAATCAGGGATAGGATGTTTGAGTGACTGACATGTCTCCTGAGGGTGTTGTTGTTGATGTGGATGGGTTTGTTTGATATGTTCCATCAGTTCCATTTTCTTATGGTCACTAAGGAATTGAATCCCTTATAGTAGCCTCTTTTGTCGCATGTTTACCCTGGTTGGCTAGTCGCTTAGGTGGACCTGGGAGGAGGGGGTGTTACAAACATCATTTTCCTTTGTCAGAATGTATTATAGAAACATTATCTGCCTCTGCAAACAATATCGTAAATGGTGATACCAGATACTTATATGCTTGGATCGATTGTGAAATACATGATTCTCAGAGAGCTTGATGCAACTCTGATTATCACAATAGATCATAGTTGGATCCATTATCTAACCTAATAGTCCCACAAGTATATTTCTCATGCAGATCGCCTCACATGCTACTTGACTTGAAACCATGTATTTTTCTTCTCCCGAGCTAAGCACCACATATATTTTCTTCCTGCTAAACCAGGAAACAATCGTGAACCCAACACTGAAAATTTCAAGTGATGTACTCTTTCAGTTTGATGGACTTCTCACTCAATTTGCATCTGTGAAGCCACACAGCTTCACTCCCTCTATCCGTCTATACCATAGTCCAAACTAGGTAGTGCCTCTGAGGCACCATAAAACATGCTTAGCCACCTTCCAAAGAAATTAGGTCAACCTAACCATAGTTTGGTTTAGTTGGTTGAATACATAGCACATATATGGTCATGTGTTCACAAGATACATTAGTCAACCCACTAGTTTCTAATAAATGGTAGCATCCACTTCTTCACATGAAGTGGCATCCTCCTTCCTCCAGTTGGTTGCTAGAGGCATCTCCATGGGCTTAAAACTATCCATGTAGAATCTTTGTAGTATCTCATTTTCATACTTGCCCTGAGATATAAATAGTTCCCCATCACATTTCCATACTTCCAACTCAAGGAAATAGCGCATGAGACCCATGTCCTTCATTTCAAATTCCCTATCAACTTCTCATCACTGATTAAAATTAAATCATCAACATATAAGACAATAGTAAGAAATTTATCTTCTACGAATATATGATATAGGTTTCCATCCAATTCAATTTTGTTGAAACCCAAACCAGTGAGATAGTTATTGATCCTGGTACACCAATCACAATTTTCTTGTTTGAGACTGTGAAACACTTGTTTGAGTCTGCACACATGAGATTCTTGATCAAATGTATCAAAACCTTATGGTTTCTTGATGTACACCTCTTCTTCGATAACCCCATTGAGAAATGTTGTTTTTACATCCATCTAGTGGATCTTCCACCCCATCTGCATAGCCAGTGCAAGAATTGATCTAATGGATGAGTACCTTGCTACAGGAGCAAAGGTCTCCTCATAGTCAATTCCCTCAACTTGAGAGTAAACCTTGGCCACAAATATGGCCTTATACTTCTCTATGCTTTCATTTTTTGCATGCTTAACCTTGAAGATCTGTCTCGAACCCATAACTGATTTATCTGCTTAACCTTGAAGATTTGTCTCGAACCCACAATTGATTTATCTATCTCGAACTCAAACATTGTTCTTTACAAATGGATTCGTATTCCTCCACCATTGCATCAACCCATACAAGTTTCTTTAATGCTTCCTCCAAAGAGGACGAATTAGTCTCTATAAGCTTAGTCGTTAGAGCCATTTAGCTAGTGTACTTATCAAGTGACCTTCTGTCCCTATGCAAATTTGAAGGAGTTCCCACACTGTGCCTCGCATCATGCACAAGTATATCAGCTTCCTTGGTTCATTTTATGCCTTCTCTAGATGTTTCTGATGAATGGCTATCTCCACTATCTTCTCCTCAATTTTTGGCTACTCCACAACTTCCTGAGGCTCCTCCTTTGGAGCTAAAAGATCCACTTCTGGTGGTATCTAAAGCTCCCTCTCAAGAGAGCACCTCATCGCTTTCTCCTCATCAAACTTTACATCCCTTCACCAAACTGTCATTATGAGGGATGGAAGGTACACACGGTAGTTGTGAGGAGTTTCTGTGTAACCCACAAATACCCCCAATTATGTTATTGAATCAAGCTTCTTCCTTAATTTGTTGGATACATGGTAGTAGAAAAAAGCTCCAAAAATCTTGAAGCACGACACATCCAACTTTCTCCTCGAGAATCCAATGAGGACTCCGATTCTGCAAATAGAATACTGTGTTGCATGCCTCAACCCACAAATGTAGAGATAGTCCTTAGTCATGTAACATAGCTCTCGCTTCTCCCATAATGCTACGGTTCTTTATCTCAGCCACCCCATCCTACTGTGGGTTTTGGGGTGTTGTCGATTCTCGTTGAATGGAAACATAAATTTTTGAATTGATTTGACACATACTCAACTCCATTATCACTCCTGAGAGCCTTCACCTTCTTGTATTAAAACAACACCAATTCCATTTCCTAAGGCACCACATTCCACAATAAAGTTTTTTGTGAAGTCCGACATAGCTGAGAACGGTGCTTGGCACATTGCCTCTTTAAGATGTTTAAAGGCCTTAGTTGCTTCTAGAGTCCAAGAAACTACATTTTTCTTGAGTAATGTTGTTATAGGTTCTGCCATTCTCCCATAATTCTTAACAAAATTGTGATAATACCCTGTCAACCAAAGAAATCCTTGAAGACGTTTTATGGTTGTGGGGATTTTCCATTCCTTAATGACTTTAATTTTGTTAGGGTCTACCTTCCACCTCTTTTAATCCAAATAAACATTTGGAGGTTTTTGAATATAATCATTTCTCCTCCAATAGTTTGAGCACCCTGTCAACATGTTGAACATGATCCTTCCAATATCATCAAAAAATACTAACACAAATTTTCTAAGGAAAGGTTTGAAAATGGAATTCATCAAACCTTGAAATGTGGAATATGCATTAGTAAGGCCAAAAGGGATGACCAAAAATTCATAATGACACTCATGTGTTTAGAATGTTGTTTTGAATTGCCTTCAGTCTTCATTCTATTTTGATGATATCCTGAATGAAGATCCAACTTGGTGAAGTAAATTGCTCCATGTAATTCATCCAAAAATTCATCAATGAAAAGAATGGGAAATTTATCTTTAATAGTGAGCTTTTTGAGATCCCTATAATATTTACACATATGCCATGATCCATCCTTCTTGTGCACAAATACTATTTGCGCAGAGAAATAACTTTGACTAGGTTTAATTATATCGACCTCTAGCATTTATGCCACCATACGTTCAAATTCACTCTTTTGGGCATAGGGATATCTTTAAGGTCTGATGTTTCAAGGAACACTTCCTGGAATCAAATGAATAGCATGATCCTGATCACGAGTAAGTGGGAGGCATTTGGGAGTCTCAAATACCTTGGAATGATTATCCAAGACTCTTTGGAGATCTACAAAGATAGATGATTTTGATGCTTCAACCTCTAGTGAGCATAATTGTGCAATTACAACCCATTTTTCTTTCTTCATAAACTTTGTCATGCCATTAGAGATGATGATATTTCCTAGTTTCCCTGTGATACCCCTTAATTCAACTTCCATTCCTTCCCAAAAAAATTTCAATAAAAGTTCTTGAAAATGAAAAATTATCGTCCCCAAAGATCGTAACCATTCAACTCCTAGTACAACATCAACACCACCCGTTGGATAGGAAAATATTAGACTATTCAATACATATTCCCCCATGGTTAGCTTGATATTATGGCACTTTCCAAAGAAATTAATAGTTCCTCCATTTGCAACCATCACTTGACACTTTGGTTCTGGATATATGAAGCAATTCAATTCCTTGGCTATCTTACAATGAATAAAATTATGGGTACTACCCGAATCAATCAAAACTATTACCTTTTTCTTCTTGATATATCCTTCTATCTTGAAATTTTGAGTGGTAATTCCTGCCAATGCATTACAAGATATGGTCGGATTCATTTCTTTTTTTCTAAGGTTGGTTCTTGGTGTATATCCTCCTCTTTTAATGTTTCTTGTTCCTTTTCTTCCTCCTCTTCATAATCTATGTAGAATAATTTCTTCTCAGCACACTTATGACCTTTAGTGTATTTGCTATCACAACTGTAACAAAGCCCTTTTTATCTTTTTTTCTCAAATTGTTGTGGTGTCAACCTTGGAGGTCATGGAAGACTAGGAGCAACAACACTTCCATATTTATAGTTGTGAGTGGTAGACTTCCTTGTTGCCATAATTTTTCTTTCAAATTTTCTTGCCACCCTGAATGCCTTCTCCAATGAATAAGGTTCCCAAATATAAACCTCATGTTGCATGTTATATTTTAAAGTTCCTATGAAGACATCAATTCTATGCTCCTCTAGAATATCAGTTACCCTAATATTCAATTTTTGGAAGTCTTCAATGTGTTTTGCCATTGAACCCTTTTGTTTGAGATTATCAATTAGCTAAAGAAGGTTTTCCTCTTTGTATCTTAATACTTTGCTATCATTTCCTCCATAAAAATTGACCAGGTGACAAGTTGTTTATGAGAACAAATCCATCTATACCATACAAATTGATTGAGTTATAAATATAAAGATACAATACATAGCTTTTGTGAGGGTTGCACATCATGTAGATCAAAATATTGCTCCATCTGTAGTATCCATGTTACCAGATCCTTTCCATAGAAATACCTCATATCTATATTTGGAATGTGGTGCTTCTTAAACCCAACATTGGAGTCTCTAAAATCATAATTCATATTCCTTTTGTCCTCATCATGATTTTCATGGATTACCTTGTCACCACCGAGA
This sequence comes from Pinus tabuliformis, assembly GCA_031772625.1. Lineage (NCBI taxonomy): Eukaryota > Viridiplantae > Streptophyta > Pinopsida > Pinales > Pinaceae > Pinus > Pinus tabuliformis. The sequence continues at coordinate 1,758,751,024 of CM062816.1, read as the reverse complement.
AGCCTTTCTTGCAATAACCTTGTCAACCCTACCAACTTGAAATTCATCGTATCCATGTCTACTTTAAAAACCTCCATGTTTCCTTTTATAAAATCCATGTCCCCTTTTAATCCATCCATGTCATATTGGTTTCTCTTTGTGAAAGCGAAATTTTCTGCACTTGGTCTCGTAAATTTGATACATCATGTTGCAATTCTTCCTCTTAATGTGCCATAGTAGATATTTTTGAAGGATTAATGGGAGTAGAATTATTAATTTTTGGGAGGTATTTTAGAACCAAATGTTGATATATATGTTTCAATATGCCCCTGGAATCACTTCAAACTGATTTTTCAAACAAAAGTTATGCAAAATTAAAAAAACACACACATTTTTCTTGCTTTTTAGGAGCTTGATATTGAAACTGTTGTATCTATATAATTTCAGATCTCCAAGGTATGAAATTTTATTATCTGGTAGACTTTTGATTCTTCTTTCCAACCCCACAATTTACATTGAGATTGGATTCTTCAAGAAAGAGTTATGCCCAATATCCCATGATGGCCTGACTATCGACTAGTTCAGTAGAGAGAACTTGTATGGAGTTCCATGTGTCACTGTTTCGACTTTTGGCCCTAAAAATGATACAAAAAAATTTGAAGTCTGTCCAATTTCAACCAATTTTTTTGAAATTCAAATCTAATGCTAGGAGAGAAACTTATGACTATTTTCCCTAGGTCACCTCTTTGAGATTGAATTTTGGAGCCTGCAAAAACCCCAACTTCCTCAGATCATATCTCTGAAAATGTAGCAAACCAAGATCTAAAAATCGTACACGAAATTCACCAATATTTCAATTCTATGTGTTTGCAATTTAAGCTTTTGAAGTCTCATAGAAAAAAATTATAGCGGAAATTCCAAGATGGCCAGTTTGAAGAAAAGAAATCCTATAATCCAAAGCTCTGATACCAAATGTTATGCAACCAACTCACAAAATAGAAGAAAAGATGGATCAACGACTTAAAAATTAGGCTCTTCGAGGGAGAAACCTCCTTTACATTACATAAATGATCAATTCTTGGATGATATAAATTATAAGACCTCCTTGGTATATATATGAGTCTAAGGGGTCACAATATAATCAGAGCCTAGATAACAATAATAATGTAAGGGCACAACAATAGCAAGGGAACAACAATAAAAATAGGAGGTTACACTAATAATAATAATACGGGGACTAAACTATTATTATAGGGGCCTAAAAATTCACTTGTTGCTCTTCCTGAGGTCTTCTTGCTCAAATTTTTGTGTGGATACTTCATGACATAGTGCCCGAATTCATGACAACTGAAGAATTTTGTTTTGTACAAGTATTTCTTCTTGCCCCCTTGCCTAGATTCTGGTTTGGTTTGAGATTTCTTCCATTTTCCCTTCTTTCCCTTTCCAACCAATGTAATGTTTTCTTCATCCTCACCCTTGGATGAAGTCCCATCTCTAGTATTCATCCTTATTTCCTCTTATACTAAATCGAACCATAAGAATTCCTAATTCAGTAGTTTCTCCCTCTCATTCACCGAATCTTGGTAGCTATGCTAGATCTTGGGAAGGCCTAGAAGGGCTAGGCTTACCAAGTCATCTTCTGCAAAATTTACACCAACCCTGCCAAGTTCATCACGAACTTGTGTGAACCTGCTCAGATACTATGAAATAGTGTCATTCTCTTGCATATTGTTATTTCGAAGTTTATCCTTGAGCACCAACTTCATATGGTCACTACTATTTTTGAACAATTATGTTACTGCTTTCCATATTACGAACGCTATTTCTTTCCCATGGAGATTTGAGACATTGTGAGCCCATACTCTGCCTCCAAGATTATTATCCTCGCCTTGGATACATATTTCTTCCACTGAGCAAGGTTCTACCCATCAGATGTTTGTGGTTTTGCAACATCTTTCTTGATATATTCTATCAATCCATTGTCATCCAATACTGCGTCCATGCGATCCTTCCATGTGCTGAAATTAGAGTTGCCTTCCAAGGCATACTCTAGCCTCAACATGTTGAAGGTCATCTTCTCAACTCTGAAGAGATCCTGCCACATTAAACTAAAAAATTGATCCTCCTAAGAAACAAATTTGAAATTATTGTTCTAATGTGAATCTCGCTTTGATACCATGTAGAAATTATGATGTAGATTTGCAAATTCTCATGAAATTTTAATCAAAATCACAAGACACAAACCTACTCTACTACTATGCAGAATTCAATTCAAAATTTAGAACATCAATCACAAATATGCAATGAGAAATAACATTCATGCACACAATATTTTTCCAAAGGAAAGTAATCTGCTAAAAACTCTAATTCCTTCTTGCATTAATCTAATGAATAGAGATGTATTACAATTTCTTTGCTCAACTGAACACAACCTGCAAGTGAATAACCTATCTCTCTACTCACTGAGAAGCTCTGACCCAAACTTATTCAATTTATACCTCTTCTTGAGCCCTTATTTCCTTGCACAATTCCTTGAGAAATTAGGCCCCTATTATTTAGGAAATTCCTCCAATTTACTGCGCAATTCTAAAGGTTGATCACCTGACTGCATGCAATGCCTGTACACTCAAGACTAGTTTACAACTAATGTTACACTAACTTGGAATCTCTAACACAACTGGGGAACTCAAATTATCTACATACACTAGCTATTTTTGGTTTATTTATTAGTTAACTGGATGATCACCGAGTTTGACTGAAGTCCCACTGCACAATTGACTTTTCACTAGTTCCTCCAACAATTAGAACTAGTTTAACTGAAAACAAATTGAAATAACTGACCTTGATTGCTAAAAATTAGCAATCACACATGCTTAACTGAACTCTAACTCCACCAACACGAATTTACTAAGCTAACTGAGTGACAAGATCCATGTCACCTTAGTTAACTGCATCGAAGTTGTCTGCTGATGTGGAAATTCTAATTTTCTCAATTTAATCGAGGCAAAATCAAATTGAGAATTTCTTGTTGCATTTTTCAACATTCTTAGCTTGGACATGTGTTTTGTAAGTGATTTGTTTAAAAACATACTCGACATCGGAATGTCATGTTCTCATAATCTAAAACTTGGGTCCACTAAAAATATTTATGTTTCAATGTTATGTGGTGTTATACTCCTATAGTTATAGGTGTCATATTTCATGATTGACTGGTTGAGCTCTGTAATATGTTCATACATTTCCTTGCTGTAAAGGTTTCCATATTATGAAAAAATAAAAAAAATTAAAAAATGTAAAGAGGGTATACCCTAAAAGAAAAATCAAAGGGTGAAAAAAATAAATGGTCAAAAGAAAAAAATGAAAAGAAATGAACCCCAAACAAAAAAGACCAAGAAAGTGTGCAAGTCCAAATGCCACTACTATTTCATTTTTGCAAGTAAATCATCATGTACAGCTTGTTGAACTTTTTCCACAATTGATGAATGGCCAAACAACTTAATCTTGGCCAGTTCATGTTTTAATTTCATGTTTTAGATAGAGAATAAAATCTGTCCAAACTGTTTTAACTTGGCAGATAAGTAGATAGGTAGAGAAGCAAAGGAGCTCAACTATTTAATCTGAGCCCTTGGAAGAAATAAGTGTAGACTTAGATAGGCTTATCATGCAAAGAAAAGAAAATTGATGAGGGTTTGCCAATCTAAGTGCACCCAAATGTAAAGAAGAAAAAATGTTAGGCAAAATAGGCAGGGTAGGTAGTTTTGCTGTTGCAGAATGAGACTTGTGATAGGTTTTGTCCCTAAAAATGTGTGTTAACATACACCTCTATCACAAAGTACTATGGCAGATATTTCTCTTGGAGCAGCTCAAGCGAGGCAGATTTCTTAACTAACTTCCCTTCATGCTTCTCCCCAATCACTTACTAATTTCCCCCAATGATATTAAGATCTGCTTAATATCACCAAACAATTCCTTCCATCCATCTCATTTCACAAGCATTGCCTAAATGAAACTCTATTTTGCTGAGGAAAATGGCAACAATTCTCCATAAAAACCATTTTCAAACTCTAGCCTAAGTTTTAACTACAAAAGTTAAAATATTTTTATATGACTTAGCGCTCTTCACTTCAAAAAATTCATATTAAATCCTAACATTATTATATAACTCCCGTATAAACATTCCCAACCCCGTATTATGTAAATATATAATAATATCCCCAGGTTTTAGTATCCCACCCCTGGTCGATTATGACCATATTACTGTTTTAAAGGGCATTAATAGTTCATTTGAAGCTTATTAATAACCCACTGTGCGCAACCATGGGATTAATTAACATTTGGTTAATTAATAACTTAACCAAAACCCCGATAACCAATAAAATCATGCCCGAAATGATTTATTAACGTTAAATATGATTGGGCCCCCGCGCGTTAATCCTTTGCCATCTCCACTGAGCGCCCGCCATTCGATCTCCATCGCCTCGTCCGACGGTTGTTAACCATTTCGCACAACCCTCCATCGCCGATGTTTATGTCGTGGGAAAACGGTGGTATTGCGCTCGTACCAGGGACACGTGTTGACTACCCATTGTGTTCACTGCCCCTCCGCCCAAAACCGCCCAAGCCCGAAAGCGGTGCGGGAAAAACAGCTTACCGCCCTCCCACTGACCCTTCGCTGATGTCATCCTGCCACATCACCCTTCACTGACGTCACCCACCATGTCACCATTCGTACTGCCATGTCACCTGCCACGTCATCCATACTGTACCCCCGCTGACATCATCCGTCCTTCGAACCAAAATTTCCCGCCAAAAATCATTTTTGTTCAATAAAGGGTACAAAGGTCATTTTTGTTATGTTTTTGCACACAGCACCCCGCGCGCTCCAAGCTTACGACCGACTCAGTTCCAGTGTTTTAGCCACCGTCGACCAGGAAAAATCTCCATTGACGAGTTCGGCCTCAACCAAAGTTGCCATTGTACAGTCTTCTTCCTTTAAAATAGAGTTCGAGCCAATGCCGAAGGACTTCCTAGCCCGCAGAAAAAGAAATAAAGGGATAAACAGAGATATGCGCTAACCTGACCAGTGGACTATCAGAGACATCAATTACAGGAGTAAGGCGGTGTAAAGACATGTTGCGGTCTTATTTTGGCCAGAAAAGTAGTGAGCAGGGGTCAGATCAGTGATAAAGAATATCAGAGGATGCATTAAAGATGATCCAAACAAGTCAAAGAGTATCATTGGAGAATTAAATACAAGTCAAATCAGAATTAAAGAGTATCATAGCCGACAAAGAAAAGCAGATCAGAAGTTAAAGAACAGTTAATACAAACAGTCGGCATAGAGGTACAAAGGACACCTGCAAGCCAAACTTAGATATTATCTCACAGCTTTGAGGAGATATCTGTGGTACATATTTTGTTGTATAAATACCCTCTTCATCAGAGTTTTGAGGAGGTTGGGTATGTGTAGATTTCTTAGACTTTGCTGTAACTCTGAACTTTGGAATAAAAAGTTGTTGGGATCAAACTGTTGTCTGGTTTACTGGAAGAAGAATTGATGTAGAGGACCTATCACAGAATTCTTGAATCAACCCATGGATCAATGAGTAATTTCTACCTTGTGTTTTATAGTTTCTTGTCTGTTATATCATCTATGTTTCATAATTTTGAATGATAAAGCAAAAGATTAATTCAAAATTTGCTTGACTGCACTCTGTTTTCAGTCTTTATTATTCTCTGTGTTTTCTTCAGAATTAGTATGAGCAATGAATTCTTAATTGCTCATGTTTCCCCTGATTCTTTCATGTTGATTATTTGCTAAGGAATCCTTAACTACTCCTTAACAGTAAGCATCCATTTTCCCTCTTTCAATCTGTTGAAGGATTCTTAACTGCCCTTCATCCATTTGAAACCATTCCATCTGATTCCAGCCTTTAAAATTGTTCCATGTTTGACCACCTTGCTTTTTGATGCCATCCTCTGTTAGAAACCAAATCCAGGAAGCCTGTTTCTTTTTGACTCCATCATGCCCAATGGACTAAACTCTTCATATTTACCTCACCGTTCTATTTAATCTCACCACCCAAACTCAAAACAAAACCCTTGAACTCCATAACTAGCCTAATATCCTTTAAAACAAATCTAAATCATAAAGATAGAGCCCTCTCTAGATGCATATTGGCTAGAATCTGTATCTAAAAGATTGATCTGTGGTTACCTTGGCCGCATTCCCTTTCTTACAACTTTTGGGAACAACCTGAGTGATAACATGTGGTATGGTATCCCCTTACTAAGGTCTATTTCCACACAAATCCTGGTGAAGGTGAAGAGGCCATTCTCTGTTCTCTCCAAATCCATTTTTCTAAATTTATCTAGTGTGTTTCCAATGTAAGAACTTTGTGATGCTAGAAAGGAAGAGGAAGGTTTGGTATCCTTACCCACACTGGAATTCTTGTGACCACCATAGATATGGCATGGAAACCTCAAAACCATGGAGTGATAGATAAACTAGATCTACCCAAAACCATGGTCCTTCATTTTGAATAAAATCCAGATACTTTTGAGTTTGAAATTGTACTATGAAAAATCCTTTAGAACATAGATAAATGTCATAATTTGGTGTCCCATTAGTGAACACCCAATGGAATAATGCTTCAGGTTTAGGCCAGTAGCCTTTAAATCTACATAAAATGGCCTTAGACTGAAGAGAAAAGAAAAGGTAAGATACCTCTAAGTTATTGATCGCCATGGAGGGAGCTTGTTCCATTTTCTCCACTATATAATGACCTAGAATATTTTGACTCAAATCTGTTGGGGCTTATGTCTTCCCTTATATTTCATCTTTAAAAGAGACTGGATTCTCATTTGATGTTCTAGCTCCAGGAGCACCCCCACGTAACCTTGAGTTCAAAATTATGGATGCGTTTTTTGTGATTTTGTAGTCTTTAATCTAAACAGAGCCTTGTAGTTCCTTCCCATCAAATTGCAAATATTGAAATGATGTGGGTATTCCCCACTTCATATCAATAGACTTCTTTTGAGAATAGACCAAATCTATATTACTAATCCAAAAAGGGGAGGATTTTCCACTAAAGTTTTTAATAAAAATATGAAATGCATATCGTGCCCACTCTGTCTAAAGAAATGGGGATGCACCATATGGGAGCGGAACATGAAGTTAATCAACCACAAATTTTGTATAGGCTCTGATACCATAGTGTTTTAAAGGGCATGGTTTTTCCACGAAGAAAAAGAACACAAAAGAAAATATCCAGAGGAAAAATAAAAGGATGATGTTATACCTGAAGGGTATTATTTCTTCACCCACGCCACGAAAAAGGGCCCTTTCTTAATAACTATGGTGCTTCTCCTTTGGTCATTTTGTGTCTGAGATCTAACTTAGAACGAGCCTGTTCAGATAAATCTTCCAAAGGGCCAAAACTCCCATTAGCCCTCAACTTTAGAAAATGTAACAACCTCCTCCCACATCTACCCAAGTAACTAGCCAACTGGGGTAAACATGCAACAAGAGGCCACTATGATATGATTCAACATCCTAAGTCACGTTAAGGAAGTGGCACTGGTGGAAACACACCATACATACCTTCAACATCAGCCACAAGACCCTAAGAACCATCCCAACATTTCTCGTAACCAGTCCTTGGGTCCCATTAAGGTCTTAGACCACTTGATCCCTGGATGCTCCCATGCTATGGGCTTGATAGCATCCAAGAGGCTCTGGATGCTCTCATGAAAAGGCATGCCAACGTCTAGCGAATATTTTTCTCAGTGATATGCCAACATCCCCAGGATTTGAGCCATTTTTTCAGGCCTAGAGTCCAGGTCACTACCTAGAATTGAATGACACCTTTAGAACATAAAGATAACAAGGAAAAAATGAGGCAAATGCAAATACTCAAACAAGCCCTTGATGGGACCCCTACAATCCATGACAAACATTTTGTCAAACATATCACGAACATGTAATATATAGGTGTAAATAACATATCTAAGCATAGGGGTCTCATACTTAGCTGAGAATCACTAAGAAGAATTGATGCCTCAACACATTAGTTGCAATTTCATCCATCAGGTCATAGATACATTGTTCATCCATTTACAAGTAAAAAAATGATGAGATCCATACATAGCTACTGTCATAAAACATATATGCATAACTAGCATAATAACAACAAAAATACTAAGGAAATCACAACCATGTAATTCACATATAAACTAGTATAATACTCATAGAAATACAAGGAGAAATAACCTCATATTGATGATGAAAAATCCAACCCCAGGATGGGACTTCCATGTTCCACCTAACCATAGAATGGTTGAGCCAAATCTCTCTTCATCCATTCACCTCTATGCCATATTCCAAGAATGAACGTGGGATCTCATAAAACACATAAATCCAAAACCATTTAGGGCTTGTAGAGGCCAACCACCTTAACCCATCAAAAAGTGATTCCACCTCATGGTCAGACATCACAAAACCATCATCAGATTGGTCTCTACCCAACCCTTCTAGGGCTCTAGAGCGTTTGTTCCAACCAAGGCTTCCAGGACTAGTAACTCAACCCACAGCTTCTGTCAGGCTTCCGGAGAATTTTTCCAAGCAGGGCTTCCAAGACTAGTAACTTAACCCACCAAGAGCTTCCAGAGCATTTTTCCAACTAAGGCTTCCAGGACTAGTAATTTAACCCAAGCTATTACAGGGCTCCTAGAGTGTTTTTCCAACCAGGGTTTCCAGAAACTAAGAACTCAACCCAAGCTAAAGGAAACATGAGAACCAACCAAAACAAAACAAGGAAATAAACCCACAATATTCATGGCTATCCAGGAAATGGAAAGGCTAGGAAATCCACTATGAATCCACGCAATCCTTCATGCTAGTGACAAATAATGACCAATAATCCACATGAATATGCCATGCATGCCAAAACTAGTGAGTAAAAGATACATGCAACTTAGTACCTGCAATCAAAATCTGTGGTAGCTGCTGATCCCAATGTCCTCTTACGCTTTCCTGCTCTTCCTTTGCCTTCTTCCTCCAAAACTCCAAGTAGGCCACACTCTCCAAGAGTGCTCCAAGAAAACTCTAAGTATCCAAGAGTATGAGATAGAGAGAGAATATAGAGAGAGAGCTCCAAAACTAAACTGATAAAAGTCTCTGTATTGATCCTCAGAAGCATTTTTTGAATGAGGCCCCTATTTTCTTCATTTTCCTCCTCACATGCATCCTGTGACCTTTCACCTCTCTTTTCTCCTAATTTCCATTATTTTCATAAATAAATGTGCCAAAAATTCCATTTTCATTTCCAAATCCTTAGCCATTTCTTTTGCCAATTTCCTTAGCCATTAATAACCAAATGAACACCCACACTAGGATCCTTGCCAAACATTCAACTTGGAATAAGTGTTCCATCAATTGTGGTTATTATTTTTCTTTTATTATATGGAATTTTCACCAAGGTTGTTACATAACCCTCCCCCTTGGGGGAACACTGTCCTACAACACCTATAACCACAAAATTGTTGTAAACAAATTATATTGCCGATGAGATTTATAACTTAGCTTGATGTAGTATTTACAATGATCAACCTGCTGAGAAGAAAACCAACATGAAAATATAACAAACATAACATCATAATCACATGACACCCATACCACTTATTGGGGATTTATAACATAGCTCATGGGAGTCTTTACATCCATATACATATGTACATATACCAAACATCACCAAAACATATACTAAGACATATACCAAAACACCATACCAAAACTACTTTGCCTCAACCAGAAAACAATGAAGGATACATAGCCCACATCTGATATGCCATCTTCCATGTAGCTTCATCGAGCCCAAAGTGCTTCCATTTCACCTTAACCTACTTGATTTCTCAGTTCCAGAGCATGAGCACTTTTTTCTGCAATATACACTGAGGCTTCGACTGTAATTCTACATCTGGTTCCACTTGGAATAAAGAGAATTCAATCACATGATCAAAATATTTAACATACTTCTTAAGCAATGGCACATGGAAAACATCATGTAATTTCACTATTGGAGGTAGTGCAAGTCAATAGGCTACTGGCCCAATCCTCTCAATAATAGTGATTGGTCTACAAAATAGTGGTGCTAGCTTGGCACATGATCCAATCTGTAAGGATCTCTTCTTTGGTTTGATGCGCAAGTACACATGTTCCCCAGATTGGAACTCCTTGAATAACGTATTCTGATTTGCATAGCTCTTATGTCTATCCTATGATGCCTTTAGATTTTTCTTGATTACCTACATTTCCTATTCCATTTCCTCAACATGTCCTCTAATATCTTGTTGACCCTCTCTATCTGTCCATCAGTTTGCGAATAATAAGTTGTACTGAAGGCCAACTTTGTGCCTAAACCTACAAAAAACTCCTTACACAACTTGGAAGTGAACTTTTCATCCCTGTCTGACACATTTTTTTTCGGAATAGCATGCAATATGACCACATATCTGATGAATACTTGTGCCACATCGCTAGCTAAGAATTTAGAATTCACTTAATTAAGTGCATAAATTTTGTCAACCTGTCCAAAAAAACTATGATGGCATGTTGTCTCACTTTCCTCGACAAACCTGTGATGAAGTCCATGGAAATGACCTCCCATTTCCATTTTGGAATCACAATTGGTTGTAGCAGTCCACCTGGATGTTTACACTCTGCCTTCACATGCTGACAATTGAAACACCTAGCCACAAATTGTGATACTTCCTTCTTCATATTCGACCAATCATAAAATTTCTTTACTCCGGTCAATGTCTTCTGATAGACTAGGTGACCGGAATATGGTTTCGCATGAAACTCCCTCAATATCACCTTCTTGAGCTCACTACTCGATGGCACATATATCCTGTCTCTGAATCTAACTAATCCATATGCTGTAAGGAAATAGTCCACATCTTGTGCACGTGCACCTGTACCACTACATGTACATGTACTTGTACTCTTATGCAAACTATGCATAATCTCCATATACCTGATATGATGCTGCCTTGCCTACAATCTCCTATCCTATAAGTCTGTCACATAGGAGCTCATAGCTTCTAATTGATTTACCTGTATCTGCCTGCTAAGAGCATTGACCACCCTATTCTCTTTACCTTTAATATACCCGATCTGAAAATCGAACTTAGTGACCATGGCCAACCATTGAGTCTGTCTACTATTCAGATTCATTTGGTCAAATAGATACCACAAACCACTATGATCACTCACCAATATAAACCTCCTACCCAAAATATAGTGTCTCCACATATTCAATGCATGTATGATTGCTTACAACTCAAGGTCATGTGTGGGGTAGTTCTTCTCGTTCTCATTCATTTTTCGCGACTCATAGCATACCACCTGTCGATCCTTCATAATGACTCCACTATGTCCTTTCTTGCAAGCATCTGTGCATACTACAAACTCTTTTCTGGATTTGCAATATTTAACACTAGAGATTGTGTCAACAATTGCTTAAGTTTCTAAAAACTGGCCTCACACTCCTCTGTCCATTCAAACTTCTTACCTTTCCTCTGCATGGATGTAATAGGATAAGAAATCTATGAGAAGTTCCTGATGAACCTCTTGTAATAGCCTGCCAACCGCATGAAAGACCTCACCTCATCTAGGTTCCTAGGAGCTATCTACTACATAATGGACCTTATTTTTTCTGGATCTACTATAATTCCCTCCTTGGAGACAACATGCCCCAAGCAATGTACCTCATTCTGAAAGAAACTATGCTTTGTGAGCTTAGCATACAACTGATGTTGTCTCAACAATCTAAACACTACTGCTAAATGCTCGGCATGCTCTTCCACATTTTAGAATATACCAATATGTCATCAATGAACAAAATAACAAACTTATCCAAATACAAATGCAACACACTATTCATCATGCACATAAAATTAGTTGGAGCATTAGTCAAACCAAATGGAACTACAACAAACTCATAATGCCCATACCTGGTCTAGAAAGATATCTTGTAAATTTCCTCCTATTTGATCCGTACCTGATGATATCCGGATCTTGAATCAATCTTTGAGAACATTGATACTCCCTTCAACTTATCGAACAAGTCATCAATCCTCAGTAACATATACCTATTCTTGATGGTCACTTTGTTCAACTGCTTGTAGTCAATGCATAATTTGGGAGTACCATATTTCTTCTTCACAAACAATACTGGTGCACCCCAAGGTGATACACTTGGCCTAATGTATCCCTTGTCCAACATTTCCTTCAACTGCAACTTCAACTCTACCAACTCAGATGTACTAATGTTGTAAGGTTCTTTTGGTGCTAGAGCTGTCCATGGCACCAACTCAATAGAAAAGTATACCTCCCTGAGAGGTGGAACTCTAAAATATCCTTAGGAAATACATCTTTGAACACCTGTACAGCTAGGTACTTGCTCAAAACATCTGCATCCTCAACTTCCTTACCTTTGTCACTAGAAGTGTGCACTGCAAATAACACACACCCTTTCATGTGACTACGCTTTGCTTGCATAGCAATCACCATCCTAACTGAAGTGGGTTTCTTCTTTCCCTGTAAGACTGTAGGTTCTCCATTGTCATCGAAGCACTGAATAACTTTGTCATAACAATCCACCCTGGTTTTATGAAGGTACAACCAATCCATGCCCAAAAACATACTTTATGATCCCAACAGTAATACATTCAAATGCGTTGTGATGGGCATACCATTCAAATCGAATGCAAAATCTCTTACCCAATGGTGAACTCGCTTCTTTGGACCTATAGCCAACTACACTAACTAAGATTCTGCATGCAATTCCTTACTCAAACCACACTTATCTAGCAAATTAGGACTAACATAGCTATAATTATATCCAGGGTCAATCAAAATAGAAATAACTTGATCACAAATCTTATCGTCCATCTCAATGATAGATGCCTGATAGTTTTCCTGTTTGTCATCCAATGCTGCATAGATACGAGGAACGCTCTAACCAACATACCCAACCATCTGTGTGTTCTGTTCATTATATATATGAGGCCTACCACCCTGATTTTATGGACAATCTCTCCTGCGATGATCCTTGCCACAAGTCTAACACTCTATAGGCTTCCAGTCTACATCCTTATTATGTTCTTCCGATCGAAATCCCTATCCTCTGTCTGATGCATTGAACTTCCTAGAAGGCACTACATTCTCTTTATTACCTGTACCCAGAGGTGTTGCGCACTTTCTATCCCATTTTCCTTTGTTCTTTGCATTACCTTTCTAGTCACGCTTAGTCTCAGATCTATGCTTCAATTACTCATAGCAATGCCTTAGCTTTCGAATGGTCTCCTCCAATGATCTAGGCTCATCAAACTCAATCCTATCTTTGAATGCAATTGGTAATCCACTAATGAACCTGTGAATCTTGGCCTTCTTCTCCGTGAGGTAAGGCACATACCTTAGTAGCTCCAAGAACCTGCCAGTGTACTCCTCACTTGTCATTGATCCCATCTTTATCTCATAGAATTCTTTTTCCTTGTCATCAAAGTATTTTTCCAATAGGTATTTCTTCTTGAATAACCACTCAAACTCACTCCAAGTCAAGTCCTCATTATGAATACATGTGTGTTGGCTTGAGGGTGCTTGGAATGAGGTTCGGAGTTAGTTGTGCTAACCAACAAAACCCTACACTACTGGCCCTTTTCGAAACAACCCATGTAGCGTAGATTGCAGTCTCACCTGAGGTAGTATTGGGGGATGCTAGAACTAGGTTTCTGCATCGAAAGGACTATGTGATGTGTTTCTACCAAAATTAGGGCTTTACCTTGACCTTTGCGAACCCTAACCATTGGAACCCAGACTTTACAGTAATTAACATTTAGCATATTTATGTCCTTCACTGATCTAAATTGGATCCATAAAGAACTGTCAAAGAACCATGACTGTATCAGGTCGGACAAACTTCTAAGAATTCAAAATAGCGATGAAAAACACCCTGAACCAGTGGCAATGGTAGCCAGCATGGAATGACAAGGACCTCGGCCAAAGCGTGCTGACTGAGGCCCATGGAGACTGTGCGGGAGGTCAAAGTAGCCGCTGGGAGGCCTGGATTGGGAAAATAAGGAGGTTTTTGATGCATGATTAGTGCTAATCGCGCATCGCTGGGTGAAAAAGGCCGAAATGGGGGAAGCCCGAACACTCATTCGCGAGAAAAGCTGGAGAACCACGGGCGGAAAGGCGAAAAGCGCTAAAAGGACAAAGGTAGGACCCACGCTCTAGAAACCGACGTTATTGAGCGAGGTGTCCTCAAATGGTAAGCGGTTTTGGATGGAAGTGGAGTGATCCCACTCAATGATTGACGCGTGGCAAGAAGAGGAGAGAGAAAACCACCATTGATCACACGCTAATGGTCGAACAAGTCAACCGCGCAAAACGTGCGTATGGCGTCGGATCTGGAGGCCCCATATCTAACGGTTGAGATTGCGCCCGACGGGGAAAGCTGAATCGATGAAGGAATGAGCTGCATTTGTAAAGATTTGAAGTTCGTTTTGACCGCCATGGTGGAGGAAGACTTCATCCACAACGTAACTGAAGAAACGAACTGACGAAGCAGGCTAGCGCGAGTTAGAGGAGGACATGTGGCCACTCCCTAAGAATTGATGATGACGCCGAACAGGGAACTCCAAGCGCAGCTGCAGAAGGTGATTCGATGGAGGTGGAAGAGGAACCGAACAGTCTTGGAACGAATGGCTAAAAGCCATGAACAGAGATAGAATACAATGTCAAGTAAGTTGAAGTTAGTCAGAAAGAACCTTGAGAGGAGGACTGAACACAGAGAGACAGAAAACAGAGAAAGAAGGCAGTAAAGCAAAGCAGAAGAAGACAGAGGGTCGAACTGACCAAAGGCAACGTCGAGCACCAGAGGCTTGAGAGATCCAAGCCATCCTAGAGAGGATCTGTCCGGACTAAGCACCACATTGGGCTCTCTCCACTATAGACCAAAAGGTCACAGAGCTGGTAGGCAAGTGAGTCTGTGCACTCCAGTGGCTTGGGAAATCCAAGAACCACCCTGCCAAGTAAACCTGCTTCAGGAGAACTCACATTGAGTCCCTGCATTGTAATTCTCTACTTAAGACACAATAAAATAAGGCCACCACTGAGAGCTGGACCGGAGATGTAGCCCTGGAGAATAGGGTGAACTCCTTATTAACTTCTTGTGTTTTGTGTCCACTTACTGTATTTCTCTGTTGTCTTTCCATTTAAATGTCTATGTATTGGCAATCTGATCGATCCATTGATTAAATAACACAGAACACACACCAGCACATGAGTCTGTAATACCTTTGTTTAATAAATCTTCAACTGATGTCACTCATAGGGTGAATATCAGATCAAGTGGTATCAGAGCTCTAGCTTGTAAGGTTAGACAAGCTTGTGTTGGTTTAGTTGTGAATGCTCACTAGATCAAAACTCAAATTAGGAGAAGGAGAGTTAGTGGAAACTAATCCTGAAATTGGGAGAGTCTATCCTCGGAAGACAATGTCAGAGGAAGGTTCTGTGGGACCAGACCCTCAATTCGTAGAAATTTTCCTAACTATAAAGTATATGGTAGAAGAAATGTATAGGGACATTAGAAAGCATAAGGTTGAAGACTCCTTAGGTTCTAAACAAGATAAAGAAGAAGATGAGTCTCACTTCCATGACCACTCCAAAGGAAAGGGGAAAGAGGAAAGCTTTCTCACACCTCCTAATAGCCCTGTGCATAATAAGAAAGCATCTTTGATTAAGCTAGATGTTAAATTTGATTTGCCTATATGATGGAGAGCTAAATGCTGAAAAGTTGGACAATTGGATTAGAAAAATTGATGTGTATTGCAGGGTACAGAACATAGACTCAGACAAGAGTAAGATTCAGCTGGCAAGCCTACGCCTAGGAGGCACTGCCTTGGATTGGTGGGAAGGCAAGACCCAAGCCGATATGAAAAGACATGGTAAGACCATCTCTGTTTAGAGTGAATTTGTTGCTGCAATCAAAAAGCAGTTCTATCCATTGGCCTACATGCAAAAAGCCATGATGAGTTGGAAAACTCTTCGATAGTTGAAAGGACAATGTGTGCAAGGGTATACTCAAGAATTTAGAAAGAGAGCATTGATGTTGGGTATCTAATTAGACTCACCAGAGACTCTTTTGAAGTACATTGGTGGTCTACACAGCTACATGAGGCATACCATCCTCATGTTTAATCCCACTAGTATAGATGAGGTATCTATACAAGCTACTCATCTAGAAGCTAGAGGAAAGAATGGAAATATAGAAGTTGGGGGACCATCCCAACCCACTGTAAGAAAGAGAAAGGAGAAAAGAGAGCAGAAGTGGAAAGCAAGGAATGCTAACACTGCATAGAAAAGCAAAACTTCATGCACTCATTGTAAAAAGGATGGGTATGATGATGAGCATTGTTGGATTCTACATCCAAAGCTGAGACCTAAAAAGTCTAAGGGCAAGAAGAAGAATACTGCTACATCTATTCAGAAAGATTTGGGGTCAGACTCAGGAGATGAAACAACTATAGCAACCACAAGTATAAAAGGTTGTCTGCTTTAGAGAATGTTAAAATCAAGAAGCAGGTGCAGCAGTTGCTCAAGAAAGGGTTCATCAGGCCTAGCACATCACCATGTGGGTCACCAATTTTTTTGGTGAGAAAGAAAGATGGCTCGTGGAGAATGTGAATTGATTACCGAGCACTGAATAAGATAACAATAAAAAATCATTATCCCCTTCCTCGCATAGATGATCTTTTAGATCAATTGAAGGACGCTGTTTATTTCACCAAGCTAGATTTGCACAGTGGATACCATCAGGTGAGGGTTGCAGAGCAAGATGCATGGAAGTCTACTTTCAAAACAAAGCAGGGATTGTATGAATGGCTGGTTATGCCTTTTGGCTTAACTAATGCTCTTGCTACTTTCATGAGATTAATGAATGATGTACTCAGACCTTTTCTTGATGATTTTGTTATTGTGTACCTGGATGACATTCTAAATTTTAGTAAAATGTGGGAAGAATATTTAAAGAATGTTAAGTAGACATTAGATGTTTTGAAAAGAGAAAAACTTTATGTTAAACTCTCAAAATGTGAATTTGGAAAAACATCTCTAAACTACTTGGGTCATATAGTAGGGGGAGGTGAATTGAAAATAGATCCCTCTAAAGTGGTAGTCATTGTGAAATGGCCTAAACCCAGGTCTGCTACAGAAGTGAGAAGCTTCTTAGGAGCAGCACAATATTGGAGGAAGTTCATTTCTAACTTTTCCTCAATTGCAACTCCCTTACATGCTTTAACAAGATTGAATAAGGTGTTTCAATGGGGAGGCAAACATTAGAAATCCTTCGACACCTTGAAAGAAAAGATTAGTACAACACTTGTACTAGCACTGCTAGATCTACAAATACCATTTGAGATCTAAATTGATGCTAGTGACTATGACATGGGAGCAGTGTTGACACAGCACGGTAAACCCATATGTTATCATTCTGATACTTTTAATCCTGCAGTAGTTAACTATCCTACATATGATAAAGAATTGTATGCATTAGTTCAGAGTGTGAAAAAGTGGAAACATTACTTAATGGGCAAAGAGACAGTAATACATACTGATCATCAACCACTTCAATACCTACACTCCCAAACTAAGTTGCAGCAATCAAGACATTATAGATGGATGGGTTTTCTACAACAGTTTCATTTAGTCATCAGATATAAAAAGGGCATACATAACAAGGTTGCAGACATGCTATCTAGACCCATTATAAATGCATCTACCATGCTTAAGCATAATTTTGTGCTACATGAAAGTTACATTGAACAATATGCGCAAGATATGGACTTTAAAGATGTATATGCAACTTTGAGCCAAGGCAAAAGAGTAGAAGAATTGGACTATCGTGTGAAGGACCGACTCTTATACCATTGTGGGAAACTCTGCATTCCACAAACTGAGAGGATAAAGATAATTAGGTAAGCACACACTTCTCTAATATCAAGTCACTTTGGGGCAAGTAAAACAGTTGCACAGCTGCAAAGATTCTGCTATTGGCCGAAAATGAATGAGACAGTTTCTAGATATGTAAGAGGGTGTGCTATGTGTGCTAAAAGCAAGCCCAACAATAGAAAACTAGGCTTGTACACTCCATTGCCAGTTCCTTCTCACCCTTGGGAAAGTGTTTTCCATGGAATTTGTTGGAGGACTGCCTAAACCTAGGAAAGATCATGATTATTTATATGTTGTTGTGGATAGGTTCAGCAAAATGTGTATTTTGATACCTTGTAATAAACAAATTACAGCTGAATAGACTGCAAAATTGTTCTTTGAACATGTATGGGTTCATTTTGGATTACCTGCTTCCACTGTATCTGATCGAGACACCCGATTTGTGGGGAAGTTTTGGTCAAGTCTGTGGGAACTGATGGACACCAACCTTAAGAAAAGCACATATTTTCATCCACAAACAGATGGCTAGATAGAAATAGTAAATAGGATAGTGATCCAGTTACTGAGGATATTTTTGCAAACATCCTAAGCTTTGGGATGAACACTTGTGTTATGTGTAGCATGCTTACAACAGAGCAAAGCACTCTTCTACATAGAGATCTCCTTTTGAGACCTCTTTTGGTTTCACACCAAGGTCTCCATTGGATTTTGTCTTTGGTAAAGATACCATGGTTGATGGACACAGTGATGTGGACAAGGCAACAAGGTTCATTGAACAGATCCAAGAGATCCACCAGGTAGCACAGGAACAACTGGAAAAGAGCCAAGCCAAGTACAAGGCTAGGCATGACAAGCATCAGATGGAGCATAGTTTTCAAGTTAGAGACCAAATCTGGCTGTATATCAGCAAGGACAGGATGCAAGGTGAAGGTAAAAAGCTAAAGCCTATCAGGTATAGACCCTTTAGGATACTTGAGAAGATTAGTGAAAATGCTTTTCGCCTTGATCTACTAGCTTACATGCACATCTACTCAGTCGTACCTGCAGATTGCTTGAGATTGTTTGAACCTTCAATGATTGAGGACCCTGAAGAGCAGAGTCAATTGCCTTCTATAGATGACTTGCTACCTGAATATCTTAATGTATTGCAGGAAGACACAGTGTTGGATAGGAAGGTGAGGACAATGCAGGGGAGATGCAAAATACCTCAGAGTTGGGCTGAAAGGTTCGAAGCCAAGCAGTGCAAAGTGGATTGAGATTGGACAAGTGAGAAAACGATACCCTCACTTAGTCGATGCTTGAAAACGAACTTTTGGTGGTCCAAAAGCTTTTTCAATGGGAAGGCTGTGATCTGAATTGGACCCATAAAGAACGGTCAAAGAACCATGACTGTATCAGGTCGGACAAACTTCTAAGAATTCAAAACAACGATAAAAAACACCCTGAACCAATGGCAATGGTAGCTAGCGTGGAAGGACGAGGACTTCGGTCAAAGCACATTGACCGAGGCCCATGGAGACTGTGCGGGAGGTCAAAGTAGCCCCTGGGAGGCCCGGTTCGGGAAACTAAGGAAGTTTTTGATGCGCGATTAGCACTTAGCTGGGCGAACAGGTCCAAAATGGGGGAAGCCCGAGCACTCGGTCATGAGGAAAGCTATAGAACCGCGGGCGGAAAGGAGAAAAGCGCTAAAAGGACAAAGCTGGGATCCATGCTGTGGAAACCGATGGTATTGATCGGGGCGCCCTCAAACGGTAAGCGGTTTTGGATGGAAGTGGAGCGATCCCACTCAACGATCGATGTGTGGTAAGCGGAGGAGAGATAAAACCGCCTTTGATCACGCGCTAACGGTCAAGAAAGTCAACCGCGCGAAACGTGCGTATGGCATCGGATCTGGAGGCCCCAGATCTAATGACTGAGATTGCGTTCGATGGGGGAAGTGGAATCAATGAAGGAATGAGCCACATTTGTAAAGATTTGAAGCCCGTTTTGACCACCACGGTGGAGGAAGACTTCATCCACAACGTAACTGAAGAAACGAACCGATGAAGCAGGCTGGCACGAGTTAGAGGAGGAGATGTGGCCACTCCCTGAGCGTTGATGATGATGCCGAACAGGGAACTCCAAGCGCAACTGCAGAAGGTGATTCAATGGAGGTGGAAGAGGAACCAAACAGTCTTGGAACGAATGGCTAAAAGCCATGAACAGAGACATAATACAAAGTCAAGTAAGTCAAATTCAGTCAGAAATAACCCTGAGAGGAGGACTGAACATAGAGAGACAGAAAATAGAGAAAGAAGGAAGTAAAGCAAAGTAGCAGAAGACAGAGGGCCGAACTGACCAAAGGTAGCGTCGAGCACGAGAGGCTTAAAAGATCCAAGCCATCCCAGAGAGTATTTGTTTGGAATAAGCACCACATTGGGCTCTCTCCACTGTAGACCAAAAGGTCACAGAGCTGGTAGGCAAGCAAGTTTGTGCACTCCAGTGGCTTGGGGGATCCAAGAACCACCCTGCCAAGCAAACCTGCTTCAGAAGAACTCACATTGAGTCCTTGCATTGTAATTCTCTGCTTAAGACACAATAAAATAAGGCGACCACTGAGAGTTGGACCAGAGATGTAGCCCTGGAGAATAGGGTGAACTCCTTATTAACTTCTTATGTTTTGTGTCCACTTACTATATTTCTCTGCTGTCTTTCCATTTAAATGTCTGTGTATTGGCAATTTGATCGATCTGTTGCTTAAATAACATAGAACACACACCAGCACATGAGTATGTAGTACCTTTGTTTAATAAATCTTCAACTGATGTCACTCATAGGGTGAATATTAGATCATTCATCAATTGCGCTAAACATGCATAACATCATATAATAAAAAGATCTATGTCTTCGCGAATCTATTAAGTACTTTTCTTGATTAAATGCATTCAACAGATAATAAATAGAGACCATTAGTTCTTCAAAACAATCCTTTATTATGCTTCAGATCTTTAATTACAATTCTTCCCAACCCTATGCACACAGCTGCACGGACCCGCGCGCTCAAATTCAAACTTACCAAGGTCTCTGCAGACACAGCTGTTGGAGCCTTCCTCTTCGCCCAACTACAAAATAGATAAAATCATACCTAGTTCATGCAATATTCTTACTTAGCTATCTTGTGTCTCTTCTATAACTTCTTTTTATATTCTTCTTCATTACAATACCATGGTCCACGAACCATGGGCGAGTTTCAAAACATCATGACTCTAACAAACTAAGGGGCTTTGACCTTCCTAGAGCCCCCTTTGTCTCCTATCGACCTGTGCTACTCACACTCTACTCCTCAAAATGTGGAAACTTTACAATATTTAACAAAAATTAATAGAATTTGATCTAGGGGACCCCATCCCAACAGGCCCCCAACACAAAGTCCTGGCTCATTTTTAGTCACTCTACTGGTGTTGCCTCAACCTTTGCTTGCAGACGGCTGAATTCGACCTTCAATGCTTGAAGATCTGTTGTTACCTGCACGATGGCCTATCGAACTTCTTTAACCAATTTATTCATGGTTGGACCTTCGACTGTAATGCCCATGGTTCTATGTGTTTATTGAAGATCTTTGAGCTTTCTCTAAATGATCTATGACAATTGGCTTGCCTCGTCGACCCATCGCTGCGTCCTTGAGGAAATAATAAAGGCTTTCTGACACAGCTCATCAATTTGGGCCTGGATGAATTTCCCTTCCTGAAGTTTGGTGAACCTTTGCATAGGTGCTAAAGTCCGTGCTGCCACCCTAATCTCATCAAATTGCAGTTGCTTTTCATGGATGTCTGCTTCGATCGTCTGCAAGTGTGGATCCTCCTGCAATGAGGTCCACATCTCCATTGTCTGTTCAAACAATTTGCTGCAGTCCTTGACTGCAGTGACCAAAGTGCTAATATCAGCTTTAATGGCAGCTTGACACTGCTCTCTAACCTCTAGAGGTGTGGTTGACTACAACTTAAGTTGAAGCTCAGAAATCTGAAATTGTAGCTCAAACCATAACTTTCCAATTTCTTCCTTGGATTCCTTCACCGTAGCAGCTAACTTGTGAATTTTCTCTACTAAGGCCACCTTAGCTGGAATTTGGAGCTCAAGGAGCTCGCTGCATACTTGGGTAAAGGCTGCCTCTAGTTGTTGATTATGCTACATCACTTCATCGTGGGCCTGCAAGGCCTGCACTTTCTCTGCAAAAATCTGTTGATTTTTAATTTTTACCTTGTTGATAATAAACAATGATCGTTTCTCCCAGACGTGGAGCTCATCTGAAACTCCTTGGTGCAACTCATGCAAGGTTTGGATCAGCAGTGCTGCAAGGTTGATACTTAGACTTTTCTAGTACCATGCACGCTCATGTTCTTCATCTACCTCGAACTGGAGAGAGCCCCCTGTTAGTTGCATTGCGCAGATCTCTGATGTGATTTATGCAATGGTACTAAATTTTGGCACGCTCACTTGATCCATGCTCGCTTGCACCAAGCTCACCTGGATCACTCCTATCTAAACCTGTAATTATTTTAGGCCCTATTGCACTTTGTCCAGTACCTGCTTGTACTAGTCCTCGATGTGCCCCTATATATTTTCTGTAGTGGAGCAGACAACATTGTCAATTTCATCAAGATCCCCCTCTGTGAGGGCCAACGGTTCAATACCTACAATTTTGTCAGATTTCTGCTTCTTGTGTGGCCCCGCCAAACTATGCTTTTGCCTATTCTTGATCCTGAAGGGGGACTCTAAGTCCTCCGATCCGAGATGGGGGTCTGCGCCCCCTTCCTCTTCATCTACGGTTTCAACCTCAATATCAGTGCATTCTGTCCCACGTTCCTCGAGGTCAATGGTGACCTGCGATGTTGTTGCTTGCACATCTTTTTCCTTCTGGGCTTCCTTCTCTTTTATAGAATCCTTTTCCTTTTGTGCAACCTTTTAATTTGTAGAAGCCTTCTGTGCTTATTTGTCTTTCATAGAGGCCTTATGTGCTTCTTTTTCTTTATCTTTCTTGGTCGCTGTTGCAGCTGTTGTTTTCCCCGTATCTCCTTCTGCAACCTTACTTGTTCCTACAACTTTTCTAGATGGGGTGAGCCAATCACTCGGCCCTTTGTTGATGACCTCCATAATGTCATCCTCCACGAATAAATATGGCAACTTGTGCCATGATCCTGCGACATCCTTCTTTGCACGTATGGACAGATTGTGAAAATATGCTTTGAAATCTGTGATATTTTTGTACTACGCATGTAGGATGGGTGAAAACACGGTTGTTGGTTGATCACCATCTGTAACTCTAACTCGAACAATACCTAGAACATTTTGGTTTCAATAATACGGTCAGGATCCTTTGTCGCCCACAACGAGGCAAATTTTGCAGTCTCATACAATTTTGGATCCGACATTGGGAATTGGTTATCCTTAGGCATCCTCTAGGCTACCAAAGTGATCAATAGCAGTAACCACGCGTAGTGGAACACCTTTTCATCCTCCTGGGCTTCACAACAATCCTCTAGGAACTTGTGACAAAGGTGCTTTGCCCAATTGAATTGGACCCCCTTGCGTAGCTAAAGATACCACTAGTTTTGACACTTCATGGGCATGACACTTTCACATTATCCTCCCTGCCAAAATTTGTGCAAAAAACTGCACATATCCATCTGAGATAGAGCTAATGGCGTAGCCTCACGACTTCTTCACCAACCCGAATTCACTCTTCATCTAATCGACGAGCTTCTTCTCTTGCGACTTCCCCACAGAAGTGTCTGCAGGGTTCACACCCTGATAAGGTAGAGTGTTGATTCTGTGGAACAACATCTTGTCAATTGGAATGGGCCCTCCCAGACATAGGTAGCCATCATGAACCAACACCAACAATTGATGCACACAGATGGTGTTAATTATGTTGCGGCTGAAATACGGAACATATAACATGTTGAGCAACCCTGCTAATGCATTTGAAACTTCCTTGACTATGTATGGTCCCAACCAATGCATCCATAACTTCCTTGGAAAATTAGTAAAATTTCTATCATACATCAACAATAAATATCCATTTTTAAAGGTGCGTTGCTTAATGTGGCAATCATGCCATGCCTTTTCTCGAGCCTTCTGCACCTGCTGATGAAATCCTGCCAAGAAGCGATCTTCTTCTAACTCAAGTATCTGTGCGAGGCGTTCTTCCATTATATCCCGATCTTCCATCTCTGTGATTGCAACTATCCTCAAGCTGGGTACTATGTATTCCATTGGGATCACCTCTTCTTGTCCATAAACCAACCTAAATGGTGTCTGTCCAGTCAACTTCTTATAGGTAGTTCTATATGCCCAAAGAGCAACTGGAATGCACACATCCAAATCATTCTTATTTGCATTACATATCTTCGTCAAAGCATTCTCCTAGATCTTATTGAAAGCTTCAACTGTTCCATTTGCTTAAGGCTGGTATAGCGTGCTTTTCTGATGGTACATATGGAATTCTTCAAGAAAAGTAGCAATCATTTCATTCAGGAAATGTGAACCCTTGTCGCTCATTAAAATCTTAGGATAGCCAAACCTAGAAATAATGTTCTCAAATATAAACTTCACAGTTGTGGCTGCACTACAATCTTTCACGGGCTTCGCCTCAGCCTACCTAGTCAGGTATTTTGTTGCTGTGATGATGTAGCATGCTCCTATCTTCTTTCCTAGTGGCTAAATAGGTCCTACAAAATCTATTTCCCATTTATTCAATGCTTGTAATGAGACCTGTGGTTTCAGAGGAAATTCATCCCTTCACGATGGCTTATTGGTCCTCTAACAAACATCGCATGCCCTACAATACTCCTTGCAATCTTTGTGCATAGTTGGCCACCACAACCCAACGTGTAGGATCTTCTGCATAGTCACTCTTCCATCATCATTTCCTCCAACAACTCCTCCATGTGCTTCAGCAAGGATACTTTGTCTTTCATAATTTGGTACATACCTACGCAGAACTTCATCTGACCCCATTTTATACAGATTCCCTGCAATTACAGAAAAATCCATAGCCCTAGCCACCAGTTCCTTCTTCTGTTGCGTCATATATCCTTTAGGGGCTACACCTGTAGATAGAAATTGGATGATATCCAAAAAATGTTCATTTGCAACGCGCATAGCAAAGAGATGTGCATCAGGCAATCCTTCAACAAGACTAGTAGGCTATTCACCATTCTCAATCTGCGAAAGGTGACTGGGTCCAACATTTAATCTTCTTGGCTTCACAATTACTTCAAAATCATACTCCTAAAATAGCAGTAACCACCTATAAATCCCCCCCCCCCACCAACACAAGCTTGTTGACCAAGTACTTCAAAGTTGAATGGTCTGTATACATTTTGAAGTGCGCACCCAACAGATAATGTATGAACTTCTGGAGCCTTGGATAGTTTTCTACTTGCAAATGCAATCGGATGGTTGATATATCCTATGCCTAGTTGGGTTAACATTGCTCGTAATGTTATGCAGGTCGCATCCACATGTACATGGAATTATTTCTTCCACCAGGGAACACTAGAATAGGTGTTGTAACAATATTTTCCTTCAATACATCTAAGCTTTTATGGAAATCATCATCCCAACAAAATGTCACATCCTTCTTCAATAATTTTTCCATGGGTGCAGTGATTAGTGCATATGCCTTGATGAACTTTCTATATTATCCCGTATGGCCCAATGTAGTGTGCAACTATTTTACATTCCTCGGAGGCTCCAAATTGATAATCACTGCAATTTTAGCAGGGTCCACCATCAACCCTTGCTTACAAACAATGTGGCCCAAAAGTATCCCATATGGTACACAAAATATACACTTCTTCAAATTTAGGGAGATCTGATACTTCCTATAAGTATCCAGCATTAGGCGAAGACTTGAAAAATGCTTTTTAAATAACCCGAACACCGTCCAATCATCAACGTAGACCTCCAAAAAGCTTGTGAATAAATTCCTTAAAGGCTGCAACTACCACCCTAGAAAAGATTGCAAGGGCATTATTAAGTCCAAAGGGCATAACTGTATAATGAAAAGAGCCCCATTCTGTGGCAAAGGTATTCTTACTCTGATCTTCTGGCACGAACTTGATCTGGTGATATCTTGAGAATCTATCTGTAAAAGAGTATGCTTTTTGACCACCAACTGATGAGCCCCAAATTTGGTAACTTGTTGGGCTCATTTGGCCTAATTATCCTTGTTCAATCCTTCATTTTTCATAACTTATGCATTATTTTTCAGTATGTTTATGTCATTTGTACGAATAAGGGTAGTTACTCTTCCTAGGTGGCTAACATGTGCTCATTTTAGGTTTTTTTTACACATGTTGGAGAAAAACCGAGCAATCATGGGCTAGAAGACAGCCAAGCTTGGGGTGAGGATTCGTAGGGGGGTTGTCTATGGCATTAAATAGCCTTCCTTGGGATCTTCACCCCCAACTCCGAGCTCCAAAGGCCACCAAAACCGGATCTAGAAGGCAGCCAAGCAGATTTTGGAAGGAGCTGTCTACTCACAGTTTGGGCAGCCAAGTCCCATAGATTTAGGAGGCCAACTAGGGCCCTCGTGGTGTATAAATGTTAAAGCCTCAGCCTTCGTGAGGGACTTTTGGAAACCATTGCATACTTTGCACTACAGTGCTGTTAGCTCTACTTTGTTCTCTTGTAGCCATTTTTGGCATAACTCTTGACTTATGACTATTTTTTGATAATGAGAAGCAGTCCGATTTTATATCAACTCTGAGTTTTCAATAGGAGCCATACCTCTCAGGGTTGGGCCCAACCTGAGAGCCTAGGGCTTCCTTTTTGTACTGTTACCTTTCCTTTATGCATCGTTGTTCTCCTTTTATGCATTTGAAATGTATTTCTGTTGGGCAGATTTAGTTGTGTTGGTTAAATAGGTCACTATTTATGAATAGAATTGCTTCAGATGTTTAAAATGGATTGGTAGGATAATAACAGGAAGAAGCTCCAAAAAAGGGTCAACAACACTCCCTGTTTCGCCTCATCCTTATTGGATCAGGGGCTGGAACTGAAGAAACAGTGCTGCCCCAACAAAAACACTAGTTTGCTTGACCATGCAATCCTTAGTGTATTGTTTTCATTTGCAGAAGTTAGTTATGGGCTAAGATCTCTGAAATGTGTCTTTGCATGATTGATGTACATGGTTTTCTTTCTTAATAAAGCTGTTGTTCATTCGTTTTATTGACAATTAGATTACATTAACTAGGAATTTGATTATTTGTAAGACGTTGTTGATTCGGTTAAATGTACATTGTGCAGGGAGCCTCAACCACTCTCTCATCCACCTAAGCTTCATTAGATCCAACTGTTCCATCTCCTAGCTAGGTTCCTCGTCTCACATCTGTCCTTTTTCCCACGTAACCCTACCTTTTTGTGCAATCATTGTTTCGGCCTTCTTTGAGCCAATTTAGCCATCTACACCTTCTCACCACTCCATCCACTAAGTCCCTGGGCCACTACCAGACCCCTATCCTACCTCCATATCCATTCATGCATCTTCCCTCACTCACCCATCCTCCAAAATCCAATTTTTAAACATCCTGTAGAAATTTCTGAACATCCTGTAGAAATTCATGAACATCCTGTAGAACCCCTGTAGACTTCCTATAGAAGCTCACAAATGAGGTTTCTTGAGAGCCAAATTTTGTGAAACTCTTTGGAAGGGTGTTAGGGACTCCTTAGACCCTCTCTGAACCTTCCCGACCTCTTCCAAGCATTTCTCCTCCTTGATCCACCCCTCCACAGTCAAAGAAAAGTGAAAGCATATGCATGATGAAACTGACGACTTAATCAAAAATACAAAAAGATGTTTTTTCCAAGTAGAGGTAGTCTAGACACATGTATTTTACCTTCATAGAAGTAATGGCATCTCTTCTAGTAGTTTGCATTCTCTCCTCTGCATCAGTAGGACTAGCTGGTAGAATTAGGGTTTGCTAGGGTTTGCTAGCTTTTTGGCTTTCAGTTCTTTCCGCAAGTAGATTAGCTTCCTTTGGGTTAGCTTTCGTCCATCAGTTAAAAAGCTTCTTCTAAGAGCTCATAGAAGTTGGCTTAAGCCCCTAGCAGGACTTGTGCTAGCTGAACAAGTGACAGCTGCAGCAAGAGCTAGTACTTGTGCATACACCACCGTCACTTCCAAGTTTGTTACGAAGTACCAGGTTGATATAAGTAAAGAAGGGAGTCCCAGGAGTTGCAACATTATTGCTGCAATACTGGAGCCCACCATCTTTTTGGCGTCGTTGTCGGGGAAGCGTCAGAGTATTTGTGATTGCTGCTTTTCTTCTATTTTCCTACTCCCGCCTTCTGCTAAGTAGTTTATTTCATTTCCATTCTGCAATTTCATTTCTGCAAAAGTAAACTAGACATTTCCTACTTTCATAGATTAGACTTTCAATTCTGCAACCATAACATAGAATTTCAATTCTGCAAGCGTAAAATAGAATTTCAATTCTGCAAGTGTAGTCTAGTATCTCTTTCTTGCAATTTGATTTCAGGAGAGTAGATTAGTCCTTTCCTGCTTTCATTTCGATTCCGCATTTTCATTCCCATAAGATAGATTCTAGTTAGCTGCAATTCCATCTGTTTCAGTTTTGCAGGTACAAGCAGAGAAAAAGCAAAAACAACCAAAAATCCTTTCATGCCTCGTAGGAACAGAGATAATACCAGAAAATTCCTACCCAACACCCTCACCACTTCACTGAATCACCCTTCTCTCTTCTTTGGTGGCAGTGATCCAGAAGAACCTATAGGTGAACCTCCTGAGATATACGAAGATCCTATAACAGAAGAAGAGCAAGAAAACATTCCTATTGAAACCATGGCTGACAACAGAAATGGTGGAAACGATGACGAGAGAATAGAAGGTACCTTCCCCATCCGAGAGACTAACGGGGACATGAAAAATGAAGAACATAAGTCCCTCGGCCTTACCTCATTTCCATGGATTGACCACTGAAGACCTTGATTCCTTCCTGTTTGAGTTTGTTGTCCTTTGTCGAACCTATGATTATACAGAAGATGAATAAAAATCGAAACTCGTTCCCTCTACCCTCAAGGATGCAACATTACGCTGGTTCATGGGGTTACCTAGAATCAGTATCACCACTTGGGCTCAGATGCAGCAAGCTTTCAATACCAAATACCGAGACTACTGTAGGTCCAAGGAAACCAAGGGAGAAATCTTTCGGATGACCATGGGAAGCGATGAGTCTTTAGAAGATTACGAGGAAAGGTTCCAACTTAGCTATAAACGGGCCAGGTGCACACTTGACCCTGAATCCCTAAAGTTGGTTTTGCTCCGAGGAGTCCCTGAAGACCTTCTAGATACCCTTCACATGCTAACTGGGGGAGACATCTACCAACTACCTTATGAGGACATAAATACTGTGTTTAGAAACCACTCTAGGGCAGCCCGGAAAAGAGGTAGGGGAAACCCACTTTCAGCTAGTACCACCTTCTCCAAGCATGAGTTTGCTAACCAGATGGAAGACCTCAAGAGTGAGATGAGATAGACTATTGCCATGCAACTTGATACCTTCCGAATTCAACAAAAGAAAGAGGAAGCTGAGAGGGCTTTGGCCATCTTCTGTCCCATGTGTACGAGGAAGCACCCGAAGAACGAGTGTCCATTGCACTCAGTAGAGGTATGTTTCGTTTGTGAGGAGGACCACCCCACAAACCAATGCCCGACCTTACCAGGATTTAAAGCCATATACCAAGGGACTGAGGCACCCACTGAACCTCTCTACTTCCTCAACCAAAGGAGGCCGCATGGACCTATACCTTACCAGTAGGGGATGCAAGGGACATCCCAAGCTTATTATAACCCCAACCAATCTGCTCACATGCCTTCATGGGGTCTCCCTGCTCATCCTGCATGGTCTGCACCTCCTCCGTGGTCTTACCCCCCTCAATACCATGCTCAACCCACTGCTCATTCTTTTCACTCACATGTCCAGCCACAGCCTCAGTGGAATGCACCTCAACCGGGGTGGAGGCCCCAATACAACACTCCTCCCGCCATTTTTCCTCCACCACTGGCTCAACCACAACCATTACCTCCTGCTCCTCCAAGACAACCCCAAATGCCTGCTCAACCGAACCCGAACCCCAACAACTGACAAGCCCAGCAGGTATATATTGGGGAGACAACATGTCCTACCTATGCTGTGGAGATCCAGGAGATCAACCTGCGATCCGGGAAGACTCTTCCAGATCGCCAACCTCCTCCCCCAGAGGAAGAGGAAGAAAAACAGGAAAGTGAACCCAAAGCCATTCCACCCTTTCCTGAGAGACGAACAATAACCACACAACCAAACCCGGAGGAGACTAAAATTCTAGGGGAACTGAAACAGTTGTGTGTGAAAATACCACTTCTCCAGGCCATCAAATATGTACCGATATACAACAAATTGGTTAAGGAAAAGTGTTTCAGGCACCCAGGTAGGCGAAAGAGAGATGCCTCAACTATCAATGTCATAGGACAACTGTCGGATCTTATATTGGGGCAAGTAATCTGTCCAAAGTATTTGGATCCTGGGAGTCCTGTAGTTGATGTCCACATCAATGGCATCATTATCCCCCATACCTTGATTGATCTAGGGGCTACCATTAATGTGATGACGAGGGACACCATGCTTAAACTCAACCTTCAGAGTTCCTTAAGGAAGACCTCGACAGTCCTGCAGTTGGCAGATCGCTCCACCGTGACTCTCGAAGGGATTGTGGAGGATGTCTTGGTCTCTGTTGACTCTTAGGAGTATCCTGTGGACTTCTTGGTCCTTCAGCCCAAGGCAAAGCTTACTGGATACCCCCTCATTTTGGGAAGGCCTTGGTTAGCCACTGCGGATGCTTACATAAGCTGCTGAGCGGGAAACATGACCATCAAAAATGGTCCTATGTCCAAGCAGCTAACCCTATACCCTCCTGCCCAACCTCTATTAGAGCATGAATTACCACTTTGGTTGGAAGAAGGAGATGAGGATGAGGTCTACTCTGCACCCTTATGCACGATAGAAACCACTAGGGGAGGTCCTCAAACCGAGGATGATTTGATTGAGACGTTGATTCAAAATCCACCTCCCAGTGCTCTCTCCTTAGAAGAATTGGTGGAAGATACCCAAGCCAGCACCTTAGTGGACCTCTGTGTGACTGATCCAACCTCTCCCAGAGTTAAGAATGTGGAGTTTGGTCCTGAAAGAACTCTAAAGATCAGCTCCTCCCTATCTCCTTCCCAGGAGAAGGAGCTGTGTAGCTTACTAAATAATCACTTATATGCTTTCGCTTGGAGCTATAAGGAGATGAAAGGAGTCCATCCTTCGGTCTGTACCCATCACATCTACATCAAAGATGATTGTAAACCAGTCAGGCAGCCCCAGAGGAGAATGAATCCAGCCCTTAAAGACATTGTCAAAGAAGAGTTGCAAAAGTTATTGGATGCAGGATTCATCTACCCTATCTCCGATAGTGAGTGGGTTTCACCTCTAGTGCTTGTGCCCAAGAAGAACAGGAAGTGGAGAATCTATGTGGATTACCGATAACTTAACAAAGCCACCAAGAAAGACCATTTCCCTTTGCCTTTCATAGATCAAGTGCTGGATGGACTGGCAGGAAAGAAGTTTTTCTCTTTCCTAGATGGGTTCAGGGGGTATAATCAGATCCAAATCAGCTCGGAGGACCAAGATAAGACCACCTTCACTTGTCCATCGGGTACCTTTGCCTATCGAGTCCTTCTCTTTGGGCTATGCAATGCCCCTGCCACTTTCCAGAGAGCTGTATTGAGCATATTTGCCGAGTTGGTTCATGATTCGGTGGAAATCTATATGGATGACTTTACTCCTTATGGGTCCAACTTCCAAGAAGAATTGACTAATCTAGGAAAATTTTTAAGCAAATGCATTAAGATGAACCTGTCCCTCAGCCCTGAAAAATGTGAATTCCTGATGACTTAAGGGATTGTGTTAGGTCATACCATTTCTCGCCAAGGATTACAGGTGGATCCTAACAAAATTGCTCTCATCAAAAAGGTTCCACCTCCTCAGAAGGTAAGAGATGTTCGGAGTTTCTTAGGCTTAGCAGGATATTATAGAAGATTCATTAAAGACTTTAGTAAGCTAGCCTCGCCATTGTTTGGCCTCTTAGCAAAAGATGTTGAGTTTAAATGGACTGACGACTGTCAGAGGGCTCTGAATGAATTAAAGGATAAGTTGGTGTCCGCCTCGATCTTAAGAGGTCCAAATTGGGCCCTACCTTTCCACATCCACACTGATGCCTTGAACAAAGCCATAGGGGCAGCCTTAGGACAAGTCGAGGAAAATCTTCCATATGCCATATACTTTGTCAACAAAAACTTATCCAAGGCAGAATTGAATTGTACTGTAACTGAGAAGGAGTTCCTGGCCATGGTCCATTCCCTGAACAAGTTCCGACACTACATCACTGGCTATCAAACATTTCTACATACTGATCATGCAGCAATTAGATATTTAATGAATAAACCTGATGTGAATGCTTGTATTATTAGATGGTTACTTTTGTTGCAGCAATTTGATTTGACTATCGTTGACAAACCAGGTAAAGAAAATGTTGTTGCTGACTTCTTGTCTAGATTGGATTACCTGCAGGTGAAGAAGGAACAGTGGATGACCAGATGCCAGATGAACATCTATTTGCTATCTCAGTACTCTCTCCCTAGTTCGCTGGTATAGCAAACTACCTGGTCTCAGCACAATTCCCTTCACATCCATCCTCAAAGGAGAAGAGCAGAATCGTGAGGAAGAGTGCCTCATTCACTTGGATCGGGGGCAACCTGTTCAAACTTGGCCCCGATTAGATCTTAAGGCGTTGTGTAAGGGAGGAGGAAGTCTTTGAAATCCTCCTAACCTGTCATGATGCGCCATGTGGAGGACATTTTGCAGCCAAGAGGACTGCCTTCAAAATTCTACAGGGAGGCTACTATTGGCCCACTCTTCATCAAGATGTCAGAAGATATATCAGCCAATGTGACTGATGCCAAAGGATGGGGAAACTGACTCCAAGGGACGAAATGCCTCTCCAGCCTCAAGTGACTCTTGAGCCATTTGAGAAGTGGGGTATGGATTTTGTGGGTCCTATCAACCCTCCTTCAAGGCAAAGGTCTTACATCATTGTGTGCACAGACTATCTGACAAAGTGGGTGGAAACCAAGGCAATCAAAGCAGCAACAAAAGAAAAGGCTAGCGGAATTTTTAAGAGAAAACATCTTCTACAAATTTGGTTACCCAAGAGAGTTAGTCACCGATCAAGGAAGCCAGTTCACCTCCAACTTAATTGAAGACTTTCTCGCTCATCACAAGATCAAGCATCGGACTTCCACCCCATATCATCCTCAAGAAAATGGGCAGGTGGAAGTCACCAATAGAGAATTAGAAGGGATTTTGACTAAGGTGGTGAGCAGCAGCAGAAAGGATTGGGCAGATCGCCTGGTTGAGGCCACTTGGGCCTACAACACCACTTGGAAGACCACAACCAGTTTCACACCTTATGAGCTGGTCTATGGGAAGAGAGCTTTGCTGTCAATCGAGTTTGAGTACAACACATTGAGGATGGCAGCTC
The DNA here is from genome assembly GCA_031772625.1 of Pinus tabuliformis. NCBI lineage: Eukaryota > Viridiplantae > Streptophyta > Pinopsida > Pinales > Pinaceae > Pinus > Pinus tabuliformis. Next base: position 1,758,717,411 of record CM062816.1, on the reverse strand, counting down.
AGCTGGACCTAGATCTCAGCCATGCTCAACAAGAAAGGTTATTGCAGCTGAATGGGTTAGATGAACACTGAATTCAGGCCCTCCTCCACTCAGAAGTGGTTCAGCTTCAGAGGAAGATATGGCATGACCGACACCTCAATGACAAACAATTCCAGCCGGGAGATTGGGCGCTGCTGTATGATTCCAGACATAAGGATTTCAAGGGGAAGCTGAGGACAAGATGGTTAGGACCATATGTAGTGGAGAAGTGTAATGACAATGGTTCTGTCCTCATCCGGACCATTGATGAAGAAGCCCTTCCCATGCTTGTCAATGGGCATCGACTAAAGATCTACAGGAAACCTCTTTCGAGGCAAGAGTTCATCAAAACTGTGGAAAAATCAGTGCTGGTCATAGAGAAGGGTTCTGCCTCTGTTTTGGGCACACCCTGAGCATCATTATACATATTTTAAAAAAAAAGGAAAAGAAAAATGCAATAAAAAATATCCTTGGGTGAAAACCTTTCTGAGGTGCCCAAGGCAGATGGTAGGGGTGAAAACCTCATTGAGGCACCCCTGCTGTCTCTCTGAAAAAGAATTGGAATAAAAATATCCTTGGGTGAAAACCTCTCTGAGGCGCCCAAGGCAGATAGTAGGGGTGAAAACCTCATTGAGGCGCCCCTGCTTTCTCTTTAAAAAAAAGCCAAAAAAAACAAAAAAACAAAAAGAAAGGAAAAGAAAAAAGAAGAAGGAAGAAACAGAAAAAAAACAAGTTTAATCTCTGGAAATTGTTGCAGGTTGCAGGAACACAATGCAAAAAGGAGGCCTCTCAACTCAAGGACAAGGGTCCCTACCAAGCTACAAGGCAACCTCACATACACCCCCTCCATGAACACTCATTTTTTCCAAGGTTTGGACACAATCTGGTCATGGTTTACCCTTCTACAGGAAGCTACAGGACTTTCTATAGGAAGTTCTTTATTTCTACAGGAAACATCCTGTAGAGCTGTTGGGCAGGCCAAGATTGATTATGAAGAAGAATTTGAAGCTTGAAGCCCATTGAGGAGGCATGCAACCACTCTTTTCTTCCATCCTCCACTTGTTTCACCTCCTTTCACCACCATTGCTGCCATATGGCCGAATATACCTGCACAGTCATACCAGAACTTTATTTTCTCAGATAAAAAAAAATTGTTTTTAAGGAGGAAATAAAGCATGTAGAGGGTCGCACACTTTACCTATCAAGGCAATCTCAGGACCCTGCACCTGTGAACGCGACTCAATGATCTCGGCATGCACCCTAGGAGGAGAAACGGCTACAGGATGTCCTACAGGAATCCTGTAGTAGCTGATCCGGCTGGAGCACATACCATGGAGACACCAGCAGCTCATGAAGTCGGTGCATGCAGCATACACCACCAGGAAATCGGGTCTCAAGGTCTCGTAGCTAGCAGCAGCCAATGAAGAGGAGCTCTAGCACCCGTACATGAAGCAGCAACAAGCAGATCCAGCATTCCTCGTCCTGAAGCCTGAAAAACCCATGTCCACGGCCACACAGGTAAGTGCCTAACCTTATTTCGTCAAATTACATAAGCTATACTCTAAATGTGCACGACTGTGAGAATGAACAGATTGAACAAGTCGGGTAGCCATTCAACTGGCCACCACAACCAGTCCGACGACCTCGTCGGATCCGAATGGCCTTGGTTATGTCGAAAAGACGGGCAATTGACACGTGGGAAGCGTCCAGTTGGAGAGAAGCAGTAGTATAACAGGAATGGCAGTGGTGAATGCAAAGGGAAGAATTTGGTGGTCAGGGACATGCCGCGAAATGATGGCTGTGATGTCGGCCAACGGATCGACTGGGATAGCTCACCCCCACACCATGAATTATGCAGCAATTCAAAATCGGTTGGCTGAATCACTTATGATACACTGCAGTCATTTACTCACAACTGTTTTGCAGCCGAGTACGCGTCCTCAATCCTTTGAACGTTGTTAGCCCGAGTTCTCGGCCTGTTCCAACGTCCTGTTGCTTCCCAGAAAGTCTAGAACCACTGTAACGTTCTCTAGAAGCCGTGCATGATTTCTACAGGAAGTTGCGCTACAGGGAGCTCGGCATTACGGAGAAGCTTGGACTGTTCACGTCGAGGGTGGAAATTCTTAGTGAGGTAGGCCTGAACATAACTTTCCCATGCAAATAATTCAAAAGGTGGTGAATTCGACGTGTTGAGAGGGTAGGGAAAATGTGAATAAAGTCTATTTATGAATTCAAAAGCTGTTTTCTTATCGCTGCATGAAATTGTCGTCGTAGTCTGCATGCGAGATTTTCTCCAGGGTTTTGAATTAAAATTGAGCCACTGTCAAGGCTCACCGGTGGAAAATTGTGAATTTTATATGACTATGTGCATAACAGAGACATAGCTCTGCGCTCTGTGTAGAAAAATCCCGAAGCTCTCCTTCCGTACACGAGCAGGCAAGTTCAGAACAACAAAAACAGGTTTTTTTATCATGCTGGGAGGGTTCATTAGAAAAGAGCCTTCAGACTCCAAGAAATTACGGGAAACCCCTGAGGTGGTGGACTTTTTTTCCCATGCACACTGGATGTCATTCTGTGACAAGCTTCAAGGTCACGATGACGAAATTACAGAAGAATTCCTAAGGTCCTTGAAGCCGAAGTCAAAGACATTGGCCATTGTCAACTTCAGAGGATTGACCCTCAGACTCACCCCACAGCTCATTAGCAGAGTAACTGATCTACCGATGGGGGTACCCTGGGATAAGGAGGAGAGAAAATTGGGACAGAAAGCTAAAAAAGAGTTCTTCTTGCCAGAGGAACAATTTTTAGAGGACAAGAATGGAGTTCGAAGAACTAGCCTACAACCGTTCTGGAGTGAAGTCAGCCTCCAAATTATGAAGTATATTACGTGTGAGGGGCGATTTAGCATCGTGTATGGCTATCATTTCCGACTGCTCACAGAACTCATGCACCAAATGGACCTACCCTCCGAACAAAAATTGAGCATTCCTTACTTCCTCCTCCAATCCATGATTGAGTGTGCCACCAAACTGAGAGAGGGGACACCAGACCAGCTAGCCCATCATGGGCTTATCAAGCTCCTCGTGGAAGATGCACTCCACACTTACATTGTCCCTCTCTCTTGGGAAATTTTTCGGAATATATCTAAAGATGATGACATCTGAATGTTGGCCGATGAGCTCACTTCCTCCAGCAGCGAGGAGAAGGAGCACACTCAGGCAGAGAAGAAAGCTAAAGGACAAGAAACCCCGGGAAAAACACCAAAGAAAGAACAGAGAGGAACGCAAGAAAAAGGCCAAACTGCCAAGACAGGGGGTGGTAAAATTACACCAACACCCAGGGAGAAGAGACTACAGAGCAGGGTAGAAAGGACTAAGAAAGTCCAAGCCAATGAGGGCATCCCTAAGGCAGCCTCAGCCAAGCTAAAAGAAAAAGCACCCTCAGCCAAGTAGGCTAAAACGGTGCCATCCGCTTCTACAGGAAATCAGAAGGCTATTTCTACAGGAAGTTTAGAAATAGCTTCTACAGGAAGCTAGAAACCAGCCACTACAGGACTTTCTACAGGAAGTCCGGAAAAAAGACAGCAGAAGGAGAGATTGGTTGAAACTTTAGCTAGGGAGGCAGCAGCTGTGCTGGCCACCCTAGGTACCTCTCCCAAGCCAAAAGAAAAACGAAAGAGGGAGACTCCTCTGTATTTTAAAGCAAGAAGGAGTGTGAGAATTAAGACTGGCAGACCCCAGCATCCATCAAAAGAGCCAATCACAATTGTGGATACCCCTACCACACCAAGGGATAGGTCCCCCTCCAAGACATCCATTACTTATGAGCGGGGGAGCCCGAAAACATCTTCATGGAGGGAAAGGATGGAGAAATTGAAACCTGAAGCCTCTCTATAGGATGCTGAGGCGGTTCTACAGGAAACTTTGGCTAGGCTGAAGGAAACTGAGCAGATGGAGGAAACAGCAACTAAGTCACCACAGGGAGAGGAGAAGACCGAGGTCATCGTGGAACTAAGCCCCCAGCCCAGCCTGGGCTCTTATTATAACTTTTTGGAGGCCGGAAAAATTATTCCTCAGAAATTCATAGTGCCACTGTTTCTAGCACTAGAGGAAGAAAGAGTATGAACCCACACTTGGATGAGGATCACTAAATCCAAGGGGGTAGCAGATATAGGGCCTCTAGAGGAAAGGCTCAAGGAAACACAAAGGGAGTTGGCAAGAGTACGGCATGTGGAAAGCTCCCAACAGGCAAAGTTAAGAGAAGAGAATGAGCTGCTTAGACAACAACTACAACTACAGGGACAGAGGAGAGAAGAGGACACAACAGCCAAGGACACCATAGCAGAACCTCAAGAAAAAGAAGGAATGCAAGTTGATCTTGAGGAACTAAACCGGCAACTACAAGAAAGGGAATTGCAGGCAGGCATAGAGATACAATCTCTGAAACAACAGATGCAAGAAAAGGAGGCACAACTGGCCTACATGGCCAGTTGGGCAATGGACACTCTGCAATGTAGGCAACCGGCCAAATCTTATGGCCTATACCTAAGGGATCAATGGCTGCAATTCCAAATTAACACATTAGTACAGAGGGGTATCTCCCAAATCCAAAACCCCCAGCAGTTCATGGATTTATGTAATAGCAGTTCATTAGAAGACAAGGCCAAGCTATCAGAGTTCTACCTTCATAATTTTGCCCTTCCAAATGTAACCTCATGGGACCCCAACACAGCAGTAGGGGATATGCAGTTGATGGCAATGACCTCATGGTTAAACCATGAAGAAAAGAGAGCGGCAGAGGTCAGAAATGTCATGAACCGAGAACTACATGAACCACTGCTGATTAGAGCAGAGCCAGGGGACCCCACAGCATTGATATCAGCCCACCAGCACCTAGCAACCAACTCTCAGGCTTTATTAGAGTACATGGATCGACAGGCTCAGGCCATAGCACACTTCGAGGATATGGAGCGATTATTAGGGGACAATTGTGTTCATGCTTGCACCCGTAGGTGGAACACATTGTCCCACAGCCTCAAAATCAGGGAATATCACACTCCAACTAGAATGAGGGAGGCCTTGGCATGAGTGCCTCCCTACAAGAAGTCTATGCAGAACCTCCAGGCCAGCTGGATCGGCCTCAAGCTAATTCCACCGTTGCTTTTGGGATTGTTAGAAGGAAGCACAGAAGAAGAAGAGCATAAGCAGTGGGAAGAGGAGGAAAGGAAGGTCAGATTCCATGACAGTGAGGAGGATACTACTTCAGAAGCCTAGGATGTGAGGGTGGCGTTTAAAGCAATGAAAGATGAGGAGCTGGACTAGTTGCTCAGAGGATGAGAAACCCTTTTAGCAGGTGGGTGATGATGAGCCCCAAATTTGGTAATTTGTTGGGCTCATTTGGCCTAATTATCCTTGTTCAATCCTTCATTTTTCATAGCTTATGCATTATTTTTCAGTATGTTTATGTCGTTTGTACGAATAAGGGTAATCACTATTCCTAGGTGGCCAACACGTGCTCATTTCAAGTTTTTTTGACACATGTTGGAGAAAAACTGAGCAATCATGGGCTAGAAGACAACCAAGCTTGGGGTGAGGATTTGTAGGGGGTTTGTCTATGGCATTAAATAGCATTCCTCGAGATCTTCACCCCCAACTCCGAGCTCCAAAGGCCACCAAAACCGGATCTAGAAGGCAGCCAAGCAGATTTTGGAAGGAGCTGTCTACTCACAGTTTGGGCAGCCAAGTCCCATAGATTTAGGAGGCCAGCTAGGGCCCTCGTGGTGTATAAATGTTAAGGCCTTAGCCTTCATGAGGGACTTTTGGAAACCATTGCATATTTTTCACTACAGTGCTGTTAGCTCTACTTTGTTCTCTTGTAGCCATTTTTGGCATAACTCTTGACTTATGACTATTTTTTGATAATGAGAAGCAGTCCGATTTTATATCAACTCTGAGTTTTCTATAGGAGCCATAGCTCTCAATGTTGGGCCCAACCTTAGAGCCTAGGGCTTGCTTTTTGTACTGTTACCTTTCCTTTATGCATCGTTGTTCTCCTTTTATGCATTTGAAACGTATTTCTGTTGGGCAGATTTAGTTGTGTTGGTTAAATAGGTCATTGTTTATGAATAGAATTGCTTCAGATGTTTAAAATGGATTGGTAGGATAATAACAGGAAGAAGCTCCAAAAAGGGTCAACAACACTCTCTGTTTCGCCTAATCCTTATTGGATCAGGGGCTGGAACTGAAGAAACAGTGCTGCCCCAACAAAAACACTAGTTTGCTTGACCATGCAATCCTTAGTGTACTGTTTTCATTTGCAGAAGTTAGTTATGGGCTAAGATCTCTAAAATGTGTCTTTGCATGATTGATGTACATGGTTTTCTTTTCGAATAAAGCTGTTGTTCATTCGTTTTATTGACAGTTAGATTAGATTAGCTAGGACTTTGATTATTTGTAAGACATTGTTGATTCGGTTAAATGTACATTGTGCAGGGCATCTCTACCACTCTCTCGTCTACCTAAGCTTCATCAGAGCCAGCTGTTCGATCTCCTAGCTAGGTTCCTCGTCTCACATCTGTCCTCTTGCCCACGTAACCCTACCTTTTTGTGCAATCATTGTTTCAGCCTTATTTGAGCCAATTTAGCCATCTACACCTTCTCACCACTCCATCCACCAATCCCTGGGTCACTACCAAACCCCTATCCTACCTCCATATCCATTCATGCATCTTCCCTCACTCACCCATCCTCCAAAATCCAATTTTTAAACATCCTGTAGAAATTTCTGAACATCCTGTAGAAATTCCTGAACATCTTGTAGAACCCCCGCAGACTTTTTGTAGAAGCTCACAAATGAGGTTTCTTGAGAGCCAAACTTTGTGAAACTCTTTGGAAGGGTGTTAGGGACTCCTTAGACCCTCTCTGAACCTTCCCGACCTCTTCCAAGCATTTCTCCTCCTTGATCCACCCCTCCATAGTCAAAGAACAGTGAAAACATATGCATGATGAAACTGACGACTTAATCAAAAATACAAAAAGATGTTTTCTCCAAGTAGAGGTATTCTAGGCACATGTATTTTACCTTCATAGAAGTAATGGAATCTCTTCCAGAAGTTTGAATTCTCTCCTTTGCATCAGTAGGACTAGCTGGTAGAATTAGGGTTTGCTAGGGTTTGCGTTACTTTTTGGCTTTCAGTTCTTTCCGGAAGTAGATTAGCTTCCTTTGAGTTAGCTTTCGTTCATCAGTTAAAAACATTCTTCTAAGAGCTCATAGAAGTTGGCTTAAGCCGCTAGCAGGACTTGTGCCATCTGACCAAGTGACAGCTGCGGCAAGAGCTAGTACTTGTGCATACAACACCGTCGCTTCCAAGTTTGTTACGAACTACCAGGTTGATATAAGTAAAGAAGGGAGTCCCAGGAGTTGCAGCATTATTGCTGCAATACTAGAGCCCACCATATTTTTGGCGCCGTTGCCGAGGAAGCGTCAGAGTATTTGTGATTGCTGCTTTTCTTCTATTTTCCTACTCTCGCGTTCTGCTAAGTAGTTTATTTCATTTCCATTCTGCAATTTCATTTCTGCAAAAGTAAACTAGACATTTCCTACTTTCATAGATTAGACTTTCAATTCTGCAAGCGTAACATAGAATTTCAATTCTGCAAGCGTAAAATAGAATTTCAATTTTGCAAGCGTAGTCTAGTATCTCTTTCTCGCAATTTGATTTGAGTAGAGTAGATTAGTCCTTTCCCGCTTTCATTTCGATTCCGCATTTTCATTCTCGTAAGATAGATTCTAGTTAGTTGCAATTCCATCTGTTTTAGTTTTGCAGGTACAAGCAGAGAAAAAGCAAAAACAACCAAAAATCCTTTCATGCCTCGTAGGAACAAAGATAATACTAGAAAATTCCTACCCAACACCCCCACCACTTCATTGAATCACCCTTCTCTCTTCTTTGGTGGCAGTGATCTAGAAGAACCTATAGGTGAACCTCCTGAGATATACGAAGATCCTATAACAGAAGAAGAGCAAGAAAACATTCCTATTGAAACCATGGCTGACAACAGAAATGGTGGAGACGATGACGACAGAATAGAAGGTACCTTCCCCATCCGAGAGACTAATGGGGACATGAAAATGAAGAACATAAGTCCCTCGGCCTTACCTCATTTCCATGGATTGACCATTGAAGACCCTGATACCTTCCTGTTTGAGTTTGTTGTCCTTTGTCGAACCTATGATTATACAGAAGATGAGCAAAAATTGAAACTCTTTCCCTCTACCCTCAAGGATGCAGCATTACGCTGGTTCATGAGATTACCTGGAAACAGTATCACCACTTGGGCTCAGATGCAGGAAGCTTTCAATACCAAATACCGGGACTACTGTAGGTCCAAGGAAACCAAGGGAGAAATCTTTCGGATGACCATGGGAAGCGATGAGTCTTTAGAAGATTACGAGGAAAGGTTCCAACTTAGCTATAAACAGGCCAGGTGCACACTTGACCCTGAATCCCTAAAGCTGGTTCTGCTCCGAGGAGTCCCTAAAGACCTTCTAGATACCCTTCACATGCTAGATGGGGGAGACATCTACCAACTGCCTTATGAGGACATAAAGACTGTGTTTAGAAACCACTCTAGGGCAGCCCAGAAAAGAGGTAGGGGAAACCCACTTTCAGCTAGTACCACCTTCTCCAAGCATGAGTTTGCTAACCAGATGGAAGACCTCAAGAGTGAGATGAGACAGACTATTGCCATGCAACTTGATACCTTCCGAATTCAGCAAAAGAAAGAGGAAGATGAGAGGGCTTTGGCCATCTTCTGTCCCATGTGTACGAGGAAGCACCCAAAGAATGAGTGTCCATTGCACTCAGTAGAGGTATGTTTCGTTTGTGAGGAGGACCACCCCACAAACCAATGCCCGACCTTACCGGGATTTAAAGCCATATACCAAGGGACTGAGGCACCCACTGAACCTCTCTACTTCCTCAACCAAAGGAGGTTGCATGGCCCTAGACCTTACCAGCAGGGGATGCAAGAAACATCCCAAGCTTATTATAACCCCAACCAGTCTACTCACATGCCTTCATGGGGTCCCCCTGCTCATCCTGCCTGGTCTGCACCTCCTCCATGGTCTTACCCCCCTCAATACCATGCTCAACCCACTGCTCATTCGTTTCACTCACATGTCCAGCCACAACCTCAGTGGAATGCACCTCAACCGGGGTGGAGGCCCCAGTACAACACTCCTCCCGCCATTTTGTCTCCACCACCGGCTCAACCACAACCATTACCTCCTGCTCCTCCAAGACAACCCCAAATTCCTGCTCAACCGAACCCGAACCCCAACAACCGACAGGCCCAGCAGGTATATACTAGGGAGACATCATGTCCTACCTATGCTGTGGAGATCCAGGTGATCAACCTGCGATCCTGGAAGACTCTTCCAGATCGCCAACCTCCTCCCCCAGAGGACGAGGAAGACAAACAGGAAAGTAGATTAGCTTCCTTTGAGTTAGCTTTCGTCCATCAGTTAAAAAGCTTCTTCTAAGAGCTCATAGAAGTTGGCTTAAGCCCCTAGCAAGACTTGTGCCAGCTGACCAAGTGATAGCTGCGGCAAGAGCTAGTACTTGTGCATACAACACCGTCGCTTCCAAGTTTGTTACGAACTACCTGGTTGATATAAGTAAAGAAGAGAGTCCTAGGAGTTACAACATTATTGCTACAATACTGGAGCCCACCACCAATGTTCTCCAAGACTTCATATGTGAATAGCGTAGGGAATGGATCATGTACACAAGTGTCATTCAACTTCCTTAGATCTATGTAGATTCTGATTTTTCCCTTTGTCTTCTTCCCTGAACCACCATTGGGCTAACCCAGTCTGATTCTTCAATAGGCTTAATAATTCCTATTGCGATCATCTTATCCAGTTCTTCGTGCACCTTTTATTTGTATTTAGGATTCAATCGGTAAGGGTGCTTCTTTACCGGCTTCACATATGGCTTCAGATTGATCTTCATAACACCCAAGTCACATAATATCCCCTTTATATCAGAGAACTTTGTTTGGAACAACTCCTGATATTCCCGCAATAACTCCGCAACCTTGTCAACTGTGTCCTCATCCTAGTAATCACCTATATTTAGGAACTTCGGCTGCGCTTCTGACCCAATGTTCACTTGCTTGGTATTTAATGTTTTTGAGATGTCAGGAACCTCTAACTTAGGTTCAGTGACTTCGCATTGTCCCTATGACTCAGGGATATTGATATTCCTGGGATCTTCCTCACCTTCTTTTGTGGTAACATTGTAACACTCCAGAGCATGGCGTAGCTACGTACTCCAATCAGGTTGTACCCATGAGATAGGATCTATAGCCATTCCAAATATCACAACCTTGATTTCCTATAATGCTTCATCAATACATTTGAATTTGTCCTCAAAAATAAATGTTAGTAGGAAGCTTTCCTTCAGAATGTCCCACTTCGTGGTTCCATGGTGCAACTTTGTTTCTAAGTACCAATTCATCGGAATAGTATCCAAGGCATGGAAAGATATATGTACCCATTCAAGCTGTGGTTGTTCTCCCCATGCTTTCATCCAATGGGCTAGATTCTCATGCAGATCATCCTTCCTTGTATACTTTTCAGTAATGCAGGTATTTGCATAGTCAAATTGCAACTTCATCATCCTTCAGTACTCCTTCTAGTATGCAAAACTATTCTTATGTGTACCCCACCATCTGGCAGGCATAGCTCTTAGTGCAATGTCCAATGCCTGGAACTGATGCTCCTCTGGTACATCCCTTTCAAATTTATCAAGAAACAAATTTACATCCTCTAAGCCATCATAATATGGTAAATTGCATACCTCAGTGGATATACAATGAAGTGATTTAGTAAGTCTATTAAATCGCAAAGTTGACACTTCATGCAATCTATTCTGCCAATGCTCAAGCTCCTCATCTAAACCTGAGTCGGAAGAGTTTTCCTTTTCCAAAGTAATTCTTCCATCCTCCATAGGATTGATCCAATCCTCGTTCCACACAGTAAGCTTATAGGTTTGTTCAATATCATCCTCCTCATAGTAATCTCGGACTGGTTTAGTATACACGTGCCCTCGATTGGATCCAATAGAATAATGATTATTAGTTCCTTCTTCTCAAATTTCATGCTACATTTCTTCAAGTTGATGACTGCATTCATATCGAATTCCCAATAAATTCCAATCAATGTCAAGTATGGGTTACTATCATCCACTATTTTGATTACCTCAAAATCAACTATAGAATGCGCCCCTCCAATGTCTACTATTACTCCATGTAGGCACCCCATAGGAATAATATTTTGTTGGTTCTCCATTCATAGTTGAATTGGGGACCACTGTAGCGCCGACTTTCCCATTCTTTCCTAGGTATGTTTAGGAAAAACATTCGCATCAAATCCCAAATATAAGATCACCAGTCCATTTCAAATTCTTCGATTTGTGCAGTCAATCTTATCTCTTGACCAATCCTTTTCTTACTTTTGTCTACTTTATGCACTGCGCATTTTTCATGCAGCGGCTTAACCTTGCCAACGCCGTTGTCTATTAACTCTTGCAGCCCCTCCACTGCTTTCTAGTCCTTTAAGAGCTTCATGCAAGTCTGTAAGAAGCAACAATGATTGGGCTTCATGAGTTTTGAATGTGTTTCATCTCCATCTTCCTCCAAGGGCTCCTCTATTACATCATAGGTTAAAACTAGGAAAAACAAGCTCTTATTTATAATAATAATTTAATTTTAAGTTCACGATCAAACTAGACATCAAATTGGTGTAAAAGACCACCTTATTTATAAGAAAATGAACGAAACTATTTAATTGTAAAAGTCCACTAAAATATACCTCTTACCACATGCCCTTAACCATCAAACTCACCTAAATTATACATAATAATTTAATTTTAAATATCATAATCAAATTAAATATTGATATATAAAATATATCATTTTATTAAAATATTATTATTATAAACCATATAAAATTACAAATTAAATATTCCCAAAAAAATTCATAACTTTTACGTACTTTATAATATTTATGTGATATATTTTAATTTGTTTTCCTAATAATTAAATATATATTTTTTATTAATTACATTGAATATTTAAAAATTCCCCTATAGAGTTTATAGAACCTAAGGATAATTGCTTAGAGGGTATAGGTTTGGCTTTTCCCAGATAGTGGGTTGTTGAGGGCCTTTTGGAGTGTGGAAAAAAATATTCATGTTAAATAGACCCAAAGCTTCATCAAACTAAATAAGTGCACGAGTTTCCACTACATAAAAGAAATTGAATAACAATCATTTAGGTTTGCCTTATCACTAGTAAATATAAGTTTTTTTTGTTAGTGGTGAAAAAATACCTTTTGAGAAGAATTCTTTAGAGCTTATATAGACAACTTTTCCAAATTAAATTCAAGCCTCCCTTGAATTTAGATGTTTCCATTGCACTTTGCAGTAGCGAAAAAAATTGTAAATAGATTTAAAATATTTTGAAGTTAAGGGGTGGCAAGAAGGGGGAGGTTAATTATGGTTATGTTGAAAAGATAAGTTTTAAAGTATGTATGAAGTTTGGAAAAGATGACAAATAATTGAACATAAGTCTATGGCTTATTATACGACATTTTTCTTGCCTAAGAAAATCAGGTTTTCTTTCTCATTGCGTTGGAGGATTATTTTATTATCATTCAACATATAATTAAAGGTTTTTCTCCAAGAGATAAGTTTTTGGATTAAATCTCTTAAAACATGTCAATAAGGAAAAAAAAATATCCCTATTATGAGTTATAAGCACACACTATAGAATCTGGGATGGAATTTGAAATTTGGTGAATTGATAATTAATGGCCAATTAAGACCATATCCTTCATTCCATAGTAATAACTCCAATGATAAGCCATGCAACATCAAGTAATGTCATAAACTAGGAGTGTATGTACTATAATTTTTGCTTTATTATTGGGCTATATTAGAAGGCATTCACCTCCCAAATCCCCCTTTTGTCTGTGTAAATAATGCACCTCTCGAGAGGAAAATTTTGATTTTAGATAAGAAAGATTAGGTTAAAAGACTTCGACACGAACTAAGATTGTATTTTAATTTAATACATAAAATTTCATTATTATTAAAAATGAAAAAAAAATGATAATATCATAAGTGTCAAATCATTAAAAAATAAATAAAAAGACAAATTCAATTAAGTTGATGTCATCATTTTTTTGTAAATTGGTACCAAAGATTTTCATTAATAAACTAGAGATTACCTTGAGATCACATGTCCAGGGTTTGCCAAATATATCTACCTAAGTGTGGTGATCTCCATAGGACATCAAAAAACATAAACACGATAGCCTTCAGCTGAAACACTGAGGTTGCTAAGACTAGAGAGTAGACTTATGCCTAAAATATAGATTTGATCTATGCCTTCCTTAACCTTGAATCAAAATGACATACGACAAAAGAAAGAAATTGTCATAGATACTGATAAACATAAGGTAATAATAATCCATAGTGCACCATCTTTCCGTTACACCAAAAATCCCGACATACATTACTTAAATCCAACATGAACAGTAGAGCCATTACTTACAGATAAAAACTCCATGAACTAAAGTGCTAGAGTGGGAGCTTGAGATGTAACACAATTTGAACAACCCTGTCACCACAACTAGTAGGATTCGTCACTGCAACGAGTAAAATTGTTCAAAACACCCAATAGTGCATTATCACACTCTATTGCAAGCCACCATTGAACAAGTGACACAAACTTAGAATAACACAAGTGAGGACCCGAGACAAAAACCATCTTTATCTTGAAACTTCCATATTTCAGCACAGTAAATTCATTATGCACAATAGAAGCCACAAAAACGCGAAATATGTTGATATAAAAACCACAAAGGAAAAGACTTGCCTCAGTCAGAAGAAATAATAGTGAAATCAGGGGTATTATCAACGGTAGGGTCATTAGGAGGGATATTAGGATCTCCAGGAGGATCTGTTAAGTCCCTTGAAGCTGAGTCAAAGCCCGACACAACAAATTGTTCCACACGGTTTAGGCATGCATTGATATCATCCGGGCATAACCGTATGTTCCTCAAGAGACATGTTATTTCCTCCTAACCAACAAAGAGCTTGTAATTATCAACTTGTTTATCCCTCAAAAGAATTCGAAAAAGTGTGTCCATAAGTTGGTGAACAAAGAGAGAATGTAGGAAATGAAATCTTCTTTTCCTGAAGTTACTTGGGTCTTAACCCATTTGAGACATTGTCCTCCTATTTCTGAATCAGAAAATTAAGGAAGGTCTCCAAACTCCTTTGATTCCAACAACAAAATTTCCTTGTGAACCTCAAGAGGGTCTGAATCAAAGTAGGACGCAACTTATTCCCAAGAGAAAAGCCAACGATGATGGATATCAACAGAGTTAGCCCCTCCTCTGCAACAAGACATACGCTGACGAGGAGGCATGATAACAAGAACATCAGGACCACCACTACAACCAAAGAAAGAGCCACAATTAGATAAACCACTAACACATGAGAGCCCACCCATAACACAATAAATCATCCCCTAATCTCCCTACCCAGGGTTCATTTTGATGAAAAACTTGCAATTCACAACATAAAGAAGGCTTAAACTCCACAAAACTCCACTTACGAAACATCACCGCGATAGTCTCGAGGCTCAACCAATCCTTGGAAACACACCCAGAGTGTGAATCCAACCAAGATTTATTCACAACAATTCCAATTGAAGAGAGACATATGACATCCCCAATTGTAAAAGAAAGACCCCAATGCCTCACCAGAGGAGTTAGCATGTACTTATAGAAGGAGAAAAGACGAAATGGCCTAATTATATATTGGACCTTCAAATAGACAGAGAAAACCCTCAAACTAAAACCACATAGAGAATGAACCACAACCACTAACCAAGACTGGACAAGAATACCATATACCTACTAAATCATTGTTATGGAGAGCCAAATTCGAAAGGACGACCACAAATTAAAAACCAGCCCTCTCACTAAAACGTGCAAGAAGAAGATGAAAAACATTAACCCCAAAGTGTCATCAACGTAAGGAAGAATATAAACAAGAATGTCACTATAGTCTCTAAGCAACATATGCCACCTACTTCATTAAGATAATAAGCAAATACTCCCCAACCCAGCCCATGAAAAAAACAACCTCAATATACCAGGGGTGGCCGAGTGAAGATATCTTCTCACCACCACTACACTACACCACATACCTTCGCCACCATGTGTCTATCCTCATGCATTTATAATGAGGAAACATGAAATTATGAAACCAAAGCAACAAATTAAGTTGATTCCACGCCATGATAAAAGACGATAAATAATAAGTGTGAATGCGACTCACCTTTCTATATGAAACATTATCTTCAAAAACATTATCTTCAAAGATCACACCCCCATCGGGTATAATGTCATCATTATTGAGCATAATTTTTTTTATTAATAATATAGGTATTTAAAAAATCCTTCTAAACATATTTACTTTTTAATTTTTTCATTTAAATAGAAGCATGTTTATTTATTAAAACCATTACAATATAATCTCTTAACAACACCACAAACTCAAACCATTACAACTTAATCATATTTAGACTTCCCGCCTCAACGAGGAACCCGTGATGTTATCAATGTTTATTATTGGTGAAGCAAATTTAAACGTGAAACTCCTATAATAATTCACATGCTATGCATACCTTTGAAGTAAATCCGAAAACTTTTGGCCATCACATGAATGTGCAAGGAAAATTTGTGCCTTTGAAGCGGTGGATGAAAGTAAAAAATAACTACCCTAGAATAATGATGGTATATTTTATCAATTTTGTTGGCTATATACTTTTATAAATTAAACAAATATTATAAAATGTATATTTATTTTAAAAGTTTAATGTTTGATTTTGAATTTTATTATTTATAAATTTATTATATATAATTAAATTGATGCTTATAAGAATATTTATTTTGGTTTAATAGTATTATGTATTTATTTTGAAATAAAGTTTTTATAATTTTAATTTGAATACCAATTAATTATTAAATAGATAATAAGGATTTAACTTCTATGGAATATTTTAGAATATTTTTAGTAGCAACTATAAATTAAAGATTGAGATTTACCTCAAAAGTAATAATGCTCTTTTTGTCCTCTTAATTAAATTGATTAAATGAAAAAAAGGATTATAAAAACATGTATCATATGAACACAAGTTATACTTTTTTGGGCATGTCATATTAGTAAGCCATAACGTTGGCCCATAGTATTGTAATAAAATCTATTCGCACATTAAGAGTCTCCATGGTAAAGTGAAGATGAATCTCCATTGTTAAGAATTTTGCTACAAGTTTTTCTAAATGTATATATGTTTAACTCGTGTATTAATTCCTTTTCCGAATAATAATAATAATAATAACAAACTTATAATTTAATTAATTTTTATGACATTTTTAAATCTTGGCAATATGAGATGTATCATGAGACAAGTGTTTTGTTCCCACATGTGATATTTTTAGCTCATAAAGAGTATATCCTCTCCTAATTTTCCTTCAAACTTTGGTATATCACTTGGTAACTTGGTGGGAATCGCCATTCAAAAAGGATAATAATAAATAGGATCATTCATTAGTGAGGATAAATCTAGTAAATCTAGGGTTGCAATGAATGGTAACTGTTGGATGGGGTCTTGTTATAGAGTTTGATAACCTTGAGGGTGAAGTCCAACTCTTGGAAGAGGATACCTAGGATATCCTAGAATAGCCCCTGTGGTTGGAATTTGCATTCCTCCAGGGTAACCAGGGTGAATCATACCAAGTTGCGGTTGAACAAGAACTTGATAAGTATGACCAAGGGATGGTTGACTATGGAAAGGATGGATTTGACCCATTTGACCCAAGTAACATTGCCCCTATACAGATTGAGCTTGGAATGGTTGACCTTGATCAAATTGACTTTGAATAGGTTGACTTTGGATAAATTTACCTTGAAAGGATTGGCTTTGGAAAGCTTGACCTTGGAAAGGTGGACTTTGAAAAACATGACCTTGAAAAGGTGGAACCTGAAAAGCTTGACCCTAAAAAGGTGGGCTTTGAAAATATTGGCCTTGAAAAGGTGTTTGCATTAATCCCATACCAGGTTGTCCGATAGGAATCTGTGTTGTAGACTAGATGGTAAGGCCATTTTGATAAGAAAGTGCTTGAGGGATGTCCTATGTAGTTTGTGGAACATGTATTTGAGGGCTAACTTGAACAGTTATTTGTGATACTCTCGGGATAGGTGTCTGAGGTGAACTCAGAACCGGTCATTGAATAGATGTCTGAACATTTGTTTAATGTCCACTCTGAATAGGTTGTTGAATTGGTTGATGAACAAGTTGTTGAGTTGATTGCTGAATAGGTGTTTGCGGAATTCTTTGGACAGGTATTTGCAGAATTCCCACGACAGGTTTTTGGATAGGTACAACAATACTTGGAATAGGTATTTGGGGAATAGATTGTCTAGTAGACTAAACAAGTTGATAAACTAGCACTTGTGGAGCAACTGGAACAAGTTGTTGAGCAAAAGTAGGGTTCCAAATAGTATTCATCCCAGGGTAAGGAGTACCAATCAAAGGTTGAGCCACAACAGGTTGACCCAGACTGAGCTAAGGTATCTGACCATAAGTTCCAGTAAAAGGTTGTCCTCTAACCATAGGATAAGATCCGACAACAGGTTGTCCTCCAGGTGGAGGATAAGGTGGTTGACCCCTAGGTGGGTAATAAACACCAATTGAGGTTACTTGAGGATTACCTAAGTTACTGGATATCATGTGAACATATTGGTCTGATGCCAATGGTGCTTCAAGCATGGATGTCATGCTATGAACAATAGATGTAGATAAACTAGATGACCAAGTAGGATTTTTAGGAGAAGGAGTAGCTCCTAAAAGAGTCATAGTAAGTGACTGGTATCTAGGACGAACTAAAGTACCACCATACAATAGTGACTCCAGAGAGCTGGTAAACATAGATGAATCACAAGGTTGACTCTTAGGAGGAATTTCTGACATGCTTCGTCTCGGTGAATAAAAAGGAATGTGATGAGGTGGAAAACTAGGACCTAAAAAGTTCAAAGGGGTAGAATATCAAGGATCACGTTGGAAAGGATCGAAAGGAACTCTTGGAAAAGCTCTTGGTTCACCAGTGGTAATTGGAGTATGAGGTGATTCTGTTGGCATTATGATACAAGTGTTGTCCTTGATGACAACTCACTCAGAGGTTGATACAGGTGATGGCAACTTAATCAGAGGACAGATCTTAGTACAGCAGGTCAAGGAAGAGTATATACGTAGGTTCACTATATACCAAGTAGGGTATACACGCAGATTCACTATATACCAAGTCGCGTATACGCAGGTTCGTTATATACCAAGTAGGGTATACAAGCAGGTTCACTATATACCAAGTCGTGTATACGCAGGTTCGCTATATACCAAGTAGGGTATACACGCAGTTTTATGTACAAAAAAGTGCGTACATGTCGGAAAGCTTACTTTTGGTCCGTGCTAGTTAGTCCTTGGTATTTGAACCTATGGT
The DNA here is from genome assembly GCA_031772625.1 of Pinus tabuliformis. Taxonomy (NCBI): domain Eukaryota; kingdom Viridiplantae; phylum Streptophyta; class Pinopsida; order Pinales; family Pinaceae; genus Pinus; species Pinus tabuliformis. The sequence goes on along the minus strand of CM062816.1, from coordinate 1,758,698,754 downwards.
TTTGGACCATGGTATCTTGACAAGTGTATTGGGCCTATGGTATTGATTTATTATGGTTTTGGACCGTGGTATTGAAAGAAGCCTAACATATATAAGGAGAAGATCATTAGGCAAAGGTGTGTGGCAAGGAATGGATGTCTGACGAAGTGGGAAGATCTAGTATTGCTGGTTATCTGTTTGTGACGTTTGGCTAAGGTTGGATCTGACAGCGAAGGTATAAGTAATTATCTTTAGATCTGTATGCGGGTTGTCTCTGGTGAAAGCGCGTACACACGCGGTTTTGATATAGTCAAGTAGCGTATGCATTATGAGATTTGGTGTTTCAGGTTGCTGTTGATTCTAGTGGTTGTTGCAGAGTTCTGGGCTCTGGTTTGTGTTCTGTGTTTTTGATGACAGGGTTTCAGTGATTCAGTATTGGGTGATTTAGAGATTTATGATGCAAGTATAAGTTGATGATTGTATTGCAGCAGTGATTGTTTTGTACTCATGGATCCAGTCTGAAAATTAATGAAACGTGGTCCCTGAAGAAAAGAAGGTTGTAGCCTTCTGTAGGTCAGCACCTACATACTAGTATATTAGCTAGTACAAGAGCTAAGGGGGTTGTAGCTCCCTTCCAGAAGTAGCTGGAAAATCGAGAGAGGGTTGTAGCTCTCTCCAGGTTGAAGCCTGCGTGCTGGTAAAGGACTGCACCAGTACATTGTAAAAGAAGTTTCTTATTAAAAAAGAAAGAGACGAATTGCAGCAGGTGGTTTTCACCCACATTGGGTTTCCACCTTATATCTTGTGTTCATGTGTGCTTCTTATGTGTGATGATCTATTCTGTTTTACTGCACCTGATTACTGTTATTATGGTTAATAATGTTCTGATGAATTTACTGAAGATAAGCTAACTGATTCATAAGATTACTACATGTACGCTAGTTGCATTTAACACAGTCGCGTATATACGCTGATATACTGAACTGAAGCCACGTATATGAATCTGAGTATGAAATTGAAAAGTATCTGAGTTGATAATACTGATTCACCCCCCCCTCTCAGTATTATTTCCAACAATTGGTATCAGAGCAGGTCCTTCAGAGGTAGCTTGATCGCTTGAAGGAAAAGATCCATCAGAATGACTAATCCAGAAAGAGAGGCACACATCAGGCCACCAATCTTTGACGGGAACAATTTTACTCACTGGAAGATAAGAACCACTGCATATCTACAATCACTTGGAGCAGAAGTTTGGGGAATCGTAGAAGGAGGATACAAATTCCCATCAGCAAATCCTACAGATGCAGCAGAGAGAAAGCAATATGAGCTCAATGCCAAAGCTGTTACTGTCTTATTGGGAAGTTTGACACAATCAGAATTTATGAAGGTTATGCATTTCAAATCAGCTAAGGAAATATGGGACAAAATCATTCTGAGCTATGAAGGAGATGATCAGGTAAAAAGAGCAAAGCTTCAAACTCTCAGAATCCGGTATGAAAATCTTAAGATGCATAGTAATGAAAGCATAGCTAATTATTTCCTGCGTATGGATGAAATTGTAAATTGTAAGAGGGATCTGGGTGAAGAATTTAATGAAGTTGTCTTAGTTGAAAAGGTTTTGAGATCTCTTTCTGCTAAATTTGATTCCAAAGTGTCTGCCATAGAAGAAAAGGAGAATCTGCAGAAAATCACCATGTCACAGTTTCACGGAATCTTAACTGCTTTTGAAATGCGAAAAGAGGGACCATCAGAAGCCACATTCAAAGCGTCCGAATACATGTCAGAGGAAGAAGATGAAGTAAATTTTGTCAAGAATCTTGAACGGGGAACTGGATGGTTCAAAGGTAAGCTACCTTTCAAATGTTTTTCATGTGGTAGAGTTGGTCACTATGCTGCTAGATGCCCTCATAACAAAGGAAAGATGTCTGAAGAAGGTAATAGAAGCTATTATACCCATGTTAAAAGTAATGACTCATTCAATGGTAGTGAAGACATTAGAAGTCTCATGGCATATGAAAAGAAGAATGCAGAAACTGAGGAAGTCACCAAATTAAACGAACAATTGGAGACAGTAACCAGGGTAAGGGAGAAATTGCAGGATATAGTAAATGATCAGAGCATAACAATTCAGAGACTTGAATCAGAGATCCTCTCTCTAAAAGAAGATCTTGGAAAATCAAGAGAGCAGAACAGAGAAGCTCTTGAAAATCAAGAACATGAAGTGATCAAATTAAAGCAACAAGTGGAAGAAGGAAGAAAAGTTGAAGAAGACCTAAGGAATCAGTATCTGGAAAAGGAAGAACAACATCAGGTTGAGGTAAATATCTTAAAAGGTAAATTAGAAGAAAATGATAAATTGTTGCGATTTCAAGATAGTACTAAGATTTTGGATGACATTCTTGGTAGTCAAAGATCCCCTATTATCAAAACTGGTCTTGGTTTTTATGAATCCGTTGAAGGTGAATCTAGCTCACAAGGTGAGGCAAGAAACTCTAATGAGAAATCTGAAATGCTCAACAAGGAACAACCAAGGAAAGAAATTCCTCAAGGAAAATCCTTTACTCCTAACTATGGAAGTGATAGACGATTATTTCCTCCACTGAATAATGTTGAATGTTATGTATGTCATAATCTTGGACATGTTGCAGCGAGATGTAAAAGTAGAATGGTTCAATACCATCACAAAAGATCATCGCATCCCAGGTATTTCAGAGGATATTGCTTTGCCTGCAATGCATATGGACACAAAGCAATTGATTGCAATAGAAGGAACATGAAATATGTAAGATGTTATACATGCCACAAACTTGGACATAAAGCAAGGGAATGCAGGAACAAATTTCAAAATTCAAAACAAGAGGACCATACATCATCACAGTTCCAGGAATTGAAGAAGACAGAATTAGAGACAGAAAGGTGTGACATAACTCAGTTAGTTGACATAACAGACACAGGGGAATATGAAAGTGAAGAAATTCAGTATTCCATCTTGCATACGCTGATATAATGAAGATAAGTCGCGTATATACGCGAGTTACAGGCTGCAGAGTCGCGTATATGGAGATCAGAAGAAAGGGCAGCAGAACAGACCCAGGAAATGGTTCGGTCATGGTTGGCTTAGGCTCAGGGGGAGCATATATATCAAATAATGCATTGTTGGCATTATGGTTAGAAGTTGTTGATAAAGCTAAATGATACAATTTTCTGTTTGATCAAAGGAATGGTATTGCAGGTTTGGATGCTAATGCTTATGGTGCAGATCATATATGATGAATGATAGTCATGGTCTTGAATGAATTGCTGGTCTTAGAACTTGCATCTGCTCAGGGGGAGCATGGATGGATTGATACAACTTGGCATATACAAAGGGGAGCTCAATCAGAAACTTCAGCATGTACTCAGGGGGAGTATGGATAGCAAAAGGTATACCAAGGAAGAGAATATCTTGGTCCGCCCTTTGCCCTTGATGTCAAAGGGGGAGAGTGACTTGGTGTGGTGGTTGCCATCAAGTCCAAAGGGGGAGATTGTTGGCATTATGATACAAGTGTTGTCCTTGATGGTAACTCACTCAGAGGTTGATACAGGTGATGGCAACTTAATCAGAGGACAGATCTTAGTACAGCAGGTCAAGGAAGAGTATATACGCAGGTTCACTATATACCAAGTAGGGTATACACGCAGATTCACTATATACCAAGTCGCGTATATGCAGGTTCGCTATATACCAAGTAGGGTATACAAGCAGGTTCACTATATACCAAGTCGTGTATACGTAGGTTCGCTATATACCAAGTAGGGTATACACGCAGTTTTATGTACAGAAAAGCGCGTACATGTCGGAAAGCTTACTTTTGGTCTGTGGTAGTTAGTCCTCGATATTTGAACCTATGGTTTTGGACCATGGTATCTCGACAAGTGTATTGGGCCCATGGTATTGATTTATTATGGTTTTGGACCGTGGTATTGAAAGAAGCCTAACATATATAAGGAGAAGATCATGTGGCAAAGGTGTGTGGCAAGGAATGGATGTCTGACAAAGTGGGAAGATCTAGTATTGCTGGTTATCTGTTTGTGACGTTTGGCTAAGGTTGGATCTGACAGCGAAGGTATAAGTAATTATCTTTAGATCTGTACGCGTGTTGTCTCTGGTGAAAGCGCGTACACACGTGGTTTTGATATAGTCAAGTAGCGTATGCATTATGAGATTTGGTGTTTCAGGTTGCTGTTGATTCTAGTGGTTGTTGCAGAGTTCTGGGCTCTGGTTTGTGTTCTGTGTTTTTGATGACAGGGTTTCAGTGATTCAGTATTGGGTGATTTAGAGATTTATGATGCAAGTATAAGTTTATGATTGTATTGCAGCAGTGATTATTTTGTACTCATGGATCTAGTCTGAAAATTAATGAAACGTGGTCCCTGAAGAAAAGAAGGTTGTAGCCTTCTGTAGGTCAGCACCTACGTACTAGTATATTAGCTAGTACAAGAGCTAAGGGGTTTGTAGCTCCCTTCCAGAAGTAGCTGGAAAATCGAGAGAGGGTTGTAGCCCTCTGCAGGTTGAAGCCTGCGTGCTAGTAAGGGACTGCACCAGTACATTGTAAAAGAAGTTTCTTATTAAAAAAGAAAGAGACGAATTGCAGCAGGTGGTTTTCACCCACATTGGGTTTCCACCTTATATCTTGTGTTCATGTGTGCTTCTTATGTGTGATGATCTGTTCTGTTTTACTGCACCTGATTACTGTTATTATGGTTAATAATGTTCTGATGAATTTACTGAAGATAAGCTAACTGATTCATAAGATTACTGCATGTATGATAGTTGCATTTAACACAGTCGTGTATATACGCTGATATACTGAACTGAAGCCGCGTATATGAATCTGAGTATGAAATTGAAAAGTATATGAGTTGATAATACTGATTCCCCCCCCTCTCAGTATTATTTCCAACAATTGGTATCAGAGCAGGTCCTTCAGAGGTAGCTTGATCGCTTGAAGGAAAAGATCCATCAGAATGACTAATCCAGAAAGAGAGGCACACATCAGGCCACCAATCTTTGACGGGAACAATTTTACTCACTAGAAGATAAGAACCACTGCATATCTACAATCACTTGGAGCAGAAGTTTGGGGAATCGTAGAAGGAGGATACAAATTCCCATCAGCAACTCCTACAGATGCAACAGAGAGAAAGCAATATGAGCTCAATGCCAAAGCTGTTACTGTCTTATTGGGAAGTTTGCACAATCAGAATTTATGAAGGTTATGCAATTCAAATCAGCTAAGGAAATATGGGACAAAATCATTCTGAGCTAAGAAGGAGATGATCAGGTAAAAAGAGCAAAGCTTCAAACTCTCAGAATCCAGTATGAAAATCTTAAGATGCATAGTAATGAAAGCATAGCTAATTATTTCCTGCGTATGGATGAAATTGTAAATTGTATGAGGGATCTGGGTGAAGAATTTAAGGAAGTTGTCTTAGTTGAAAAGGTTTTGAGATCTCTGTCTGCTAAATTTGATTCCAAAGTGTCTGCCATAGAAGAAAAGGAGAATCTGCAGAAAATCACCATGTCACAGCTTCACGGAATCTTAACTGCTTTTGAAATGCGAAAATAGGGACCATCAGAAGCCGCATTCGAAGTGGCCGGATACATGTCAGAGGAAGAAGATGAAGTAAATTTTGTCAAGAATCTTGAACGGGGAACTGGACGGTTAAAAGGTAAGCTACCTTTCAAATGTTTTTCATGTGGTAGAGTTGGTCACTATGCTGCTAGATGCCCTCATAACAAAGGAAAGATGTCTGAAGAAGGTAATAGAAGCTATTATACCCATGTTAAAAGTAATGACTCATTCAATGGTAGTGAAGACATTAGAAGTCTCATGGCATATGAAAAGAAGAATGCAGAAACTGAGGAAGTCACCAAATTAAATGAACAATTGGAGACAGTAACCAGGGTAAGGGAGAAATTGCAGGATATAGTAAATGATCAGAGCATAACAATTCAGAGACTTGAATCAGAGATCCTCTCTCTAAAAGAAGATCTTGGAAAATCAAGAGAGCAGAATAGAGAAGCTCTTGAAGATCAAGAACATGAAGTGATCAAATTAAAGCAACAAGTGGAAGAAGGAAGAAAAGCTGAAGAAGACCTAAGGAATCAGTATCTGGAAAAGGAAGAACAACATCAGGTTGAGGTAAATATCTTAAAAGGTAAATTAGAAGAAAAGGATAAATTTTTGCGATTTCAAGATAGTACTAAGATTTTGGATGACATTCTTGGTAGTCAAAGATCCCCTATTATCAAAACTGGTCTTGGTTTTTATGAATCCGTTGAAGGTGAATCTAGCTCACAAGGTGAGGCAAGAAACTCTAATGATAAATCTGAAATGCTCAACAAGGAACAACCAAGGAAAGAAATTCCTCAAAGAAAATCCTTTACTCTTAACTATGGAAGTGATAGACGATTATTTCCTCCACTGAATAATGTTGAATGTTATGTATGTCATAATCTTGGACATGTTGCAGCCAGATGTAAAAGTAGAATGGTTCAAGACCATCACAAAAGATCATCGCATCCCAGGTATTTCAGAGGATATTGCTTTGCCTGCAATGCATATGGACACAAAGCAATTGATTGCAATAGAAGGAACATGAAATATGTAAGATGTTATACATGCCACAAACTTGGACATAAAGCAAGGGAATGCAGGAGCAAATTTCAAAATTCAAAACAAGAGGACCATACATCATCACAGTTCTAGGAATTGAAGAAGACAGAATTAGAGACAGAAAGGTGTGACATAACTCAGTTAGCTGACATAACAGACACAGGGGAATCTGAAAGTGAAGAAATTCAGTATTCCATCTTGCATACGCTGATATAATGAAGATAAGTCGCGTATATACGCGAGTTACAGGCTGCAGAGTCGCGTATATGGAGATCAGAAGAAAGGGCAGCAGAACAGACCCAGGAAATGGTTCGGTCATGGTTGGCTCAGGCTCAGGGGGAGCATATACTTCAAATAATGCATTGTTGGCATTATGGTTAGAAGTTGTTGATAAAGCTAAATGATACAATTTGTTGTTTGATCAAAGGAATGGTATTGCAGGTTTGGATGCTGATGCTTATGGTGCAGATCATATATGATGAATGATAGTCATGGTCTTGAATGAATTGCTGGTCTTAGAACTTGCATCTGCTCAGGGGGAGCATGGATGGATTGATACAACTTGGCATATACAAAGGGGAGCTCAATCAGAAACTTCAGCATGTACTCAGGGGGAGTATGGACAGCAAAAGGTATACCAAGGAAGAGAATATCTTGGTCCGCCCTTTGCCCTTGATGTCAAAGGGGGAGAGTGACTTGGTGTGGTGGTTGCCATCAAGTCCAAAGGGGGAGATTGTTGGCATTATGATACAAGTGTTGTCCTTGATGGCAACTCACTCAGAGGTTGATACAGGTGATGGCAACTTAATCAGAGGACAAATCTTAGTACAACAGGTCAAGGAAGAGTATATACGCAGGGTCACTATATACCAAGTAGGGTATACACGCAGATTCACTATATACCAAGTCGCGTATACGCAGGTTCGCTATATACCAAGTAGGGTATACAAGCAGGTTCACTATATACCAAGTCGCGTATATGCAGGTTCGCTATATACCAAGTAGGGTATACACGCAGTTTTATGTACAGAAAAGCGCGTACATGTCGGAAAGCTTACTTTTGGTTTGTGGTAGTTAGTCCTCGGTATTTGAACCTATGGTTTTGGACCATGGTATCTCGACAAGTGTATTGGGCCCATGGTATTGATTTATTATGGTTTTGGACCGTGGTATTGAAAGAAGCCTAACATATATAAGGAGAAGATCATTAGGCAAAGGTGTGTGGCAAGGAATGGATGTCTGACAAAGTGGGAAGATCTAGTATTGCTGGTTATCTGTTTGTGACGTTTGGCTAAGGTTGGATCTGACAGCGAAGGTATAAGTAATTATCTTTAGATCTGTACGCGTGTTGTCTCTGGTGAAAGCGCGTACACACACGGTTTTGATATAGTCAAGTAGCGTATGCATTATGAGATTTGGTGTTTTAGGTTGCTGTTGATTCTAGTGGTTGTTGCAGAGTTCTGGGCTCTGGTTTGTGTTCTGTGTTTTTGATGACAGGGTTTCAGTGATTCAGTATTGGGTGATTTAGAGATTTATGATGCAAGTATAAGTTGATGATTGTATTGCAGCAGTGATTGTTTTGTACTCATGGATCTAGTCTGAAAATTAATGAAACGTGGTCCCTGAAGAAAAGAAGGTTGTAGCCTTCTGTAGGTCAGCACCTACGTACTAGTATATTAGCTAGTACAAGAGCTAAGGGGGTTGTAGCTCCCTTCCAGAAGTAGCTGGAAAATCGAGAGAGGGTTGTAGCCCTCTGCAGGTTGAAGCCTGCGTGCTGGTAAAGGACTGCACCAGTACATTGTAAAAGAAAATTCTTATTAAAAAAGAAAGAGACGAATTGCAACAGGTGGTTTTCACCCACATTGGGTTTCCACCTTATATCTTGTGTTCATGTGTGCTTCTTATGTGTGATGATCTGTTCTGTTTTATTGCACCTGATTATTGTTATTATGGTTAATAATGTTCTGATGAATTTACTGAAGATAAGCTAACTGATTCATAAGATTACTGCATGTACGCTAGTTGCATTTAACACAGTCACGTATATACGCTGATATACTGAACTGAAGCCGCGTATATGAATCTGAGTATGAAATTGAAAAGTATCTGAGTTGATAATACTGATTCACCCCCCCCCTCCCCTCTCAGTATTATTTCCAACAATTGGTATCAGAGCAGGTCCTTCAGAGGTAGCTTGATCGCTTGAAGGAAAAGATCCATCAGAATGACTAATCCAGAAAGAGAGGCACACATCAGGCCACCAATCTTTGACGGGAACAATTTTACTCACTGGAAGATAAGAACCACTGCATATCTACAATCACTTGGAGCAGAAGTTTGGGGAATCGTAGAAGGAGGATACAAATTCCCATCAGCAACTCCTACAGATGCAACAGAGAGAAAGCAATATGAGCTCAATGCTAAAGCTGTTACTGTCTTATTGGGAAGTTTGACACAATCAAAATTTATGAAGGTTATGAAATTCAAATCAGCTAAGGAAATATGGGACAAAATCATTCTGAGCTAAGAAGGAGATGATCAGGTAAAAAGAGCAAAGCTTCAAACTCTCAGAATCCGGTATGAAAACCTTAAGATGCATAGTAATGAAAGCATAGCTAATTATTTCCTACGTATGGATGAAATTGTAAATTGTATGAGGGATCTGGGTGAAGAATTTAAGGAAGTTGTCTTAGTTGAAAAGGTTTTGAGATCTCTGTCTGCTAAATTTGATTCCAAAGTGTCTGCCATAGAAGAAAAGGAGAATCTGCAGAAAATCACCATGTCAGAGCTTCACGGAATCTTAACTGCTTTTGAAATGCAAAAAGAGGGACCATCAGAAGCCGCATTCGAAGCGTTCGGATACATGTCAGAGGAAGAAGATGAAGTAAATTTTGTCAAGAATCTTGAACGGGGAACTGGACGGTTCAAAGGTAAGCTACCTTTCAAATGTTTTTCATGTGGTAGAGTTGGTCACTATGCTGCTAGATGCCCTCATAACAAAGGAAAGATGTCTGAAGAAGGTAATAGAAGCTATTATACCCATGTTAAAAGTAATGACTCATTCAATGGTAGTGAAGGCATTAGAAGTCTCATGGCATATGAAAAGAAGAATGCAGAAACTGAGGAAGTCACCAAATTAAACGAACAATTGGAGACAGTAACCAGGGTAAGGGAGAAATTGCAGGATATAGTAAATTATCAGAGCATAACAATTCAGAGACTTGAATCAGAGATCCTCTCTCTAAAAGAAGATCTTGGAAAATCAAGAGAGCAGAACAGAGAAGCTCTTGAAGATCAAGAACATGAAGTGATCAAATTAAAGCAACAAGTGGAAGAAGGAAGAAAAGCTGAAGAAGACCTAAGGAATCAGTATCTGGAAAACGAAGAACAACATCAGGTTGAGGTAAATATCTTAAAAGGTAAATTAGAAGAAAAGGATAAATTGTTGCGATTTCAAGATAGTACTAAGATTTTGGATGACATTCTTGGTAGTCAAAGATCCCCTATTATCAAAACTGGTCTTGGTTTTTATGAATCCGTTGAAGGTGAATCTAGCTCACAAGGTGAGGCAAGAAACTCTAATGAGAAATCTGAAATGCTCAACAAGGAACAACCAAGGAAAGAAATTCCTCAAGGAAAATCCTTTACTCCTAACTATGGAAGTGATAGACGATTATTTCCTCCACTGAATAATGTTGAATGTTATGTATGTCATAATCTTGGACATGTTGCAGCCAGATGTAAAAATTTCACTTTTTCCCAATAACTCAAAAAATCAAAGAATTTTCCTTTTTGACATACAATCACTCGAAAATTTCCAAAATGCATGAAGAAACCAATCAACACTAAAATGATTTTTCCCTATTAAATGTTATGAATTTGCTGCAATCAAGAGTACAATTCTGAAACACTTCAATAATGGAAGAAAAATGACTTTTTGTTTCACATTCAACATAGAAGCACTTTTCATAAACAATACTCATTCTTGAAAATCATTGCTTTTCATTCACGAAACAATCTTTCACAAAAGAGAAAAATAAACACAAGATATTATTTGTTCGAAAGAAGAAAGACAGAAAGAGAACAAGCCAAAACCAACTAATATTTCTTTTGATAGATCGACTACACAACAGATGAAGCTTTTACCCTAATTTGTGAAAATAAGAAAATTTTAAGAAAACTCTTTCACAACACTCAAGTAGACTGACAAAGATCCAATGAAGGTATAAACAAGTGTAATTAAACAGGAAAAACAAAAATCTCTGGACTTGATGAAGAGAAAACTAAAATTTTCAAAAATTCCAGGTATGTGCACAGGCCATAGAACAAACCAATGTGCATACACATTGTTGCAAAGGAAAAAATGCAGATAAATACGCTATGTGCCTAAAGATAAAGTGTGCACATCGAGAAATGTTTAGGAAAAATAAAAACAAGTCAAATAAATCATAAAATACATATTTTCAATATTTCCAAACATTTAAAGAGGGCTACAACAAAAGGATCAAAGGTCAAAACAAAGAGAATGATGGAGAGTGAGACGTTCCCCATCGGAGTCGCAAATTTTTTATGTGGACTAATCCCTCTTATGGACAAGATGGATATCCCTAAATCTCAAATAAATCTAGTAACAAATAAGAAAATAACTTCTACCTTTCCTTAGCTTATGATTGATTGAAAAAAACAATACGAGAGATATCACTTACTGTTTTTTCGAAATTCCTGTTGAAGTCCCTTTCAGTGCCTTTGACAGTTAACTTCCCCTCGATGCTTTAGAGATCATTCCAACACTTTCCATATCTTCTCCAAGACATTTCGAAGGAGATTTGCATAGACAAAAAAACACAACAAACCAGAGCATCTAGTGTATAGAGTGAAAGATAAATGAAATACTTAACTCAACATATATCATAAATTGAATCAATAACCAATCATAACCTATGTGAGTGATCAAGGAATCCCACAAATAATAGAAGATAAGACATGATTATGAAAGAAGAGTTTTTTTTTTATTAAATAGAAGGGAGAACAAACTGACAACATCAAAGTCTTGATGTTACATTCCTCTTCTCACAATATCCAACCCTCCCCTTAGATGAAAATCCTACTAGCCTTATTTATGTAGCATAAGCCTACCTTCAATGGTGCTCCCCAATCCTCTAGCATGTTTTTAAATTATAGGCCAAGAGGAGGATGTTTGGGATCCATTTCCTAAGGGATGAGATTCAAAAATGGTGGGATAGGGGATCCATAAGGAGAAGGAAGTAGCTCCATGATGGGAGGGATTAGGCTTGAATAGGCATCCATTCTGTTATCACAAAACCTTCTCCTAATAGGCTGCTGTTGAGGCTTAGCCTCCTCAACCTAAGAGGGCTCTCTCACTAGGTTAAAGATTTTAGTAAAAGATTAGATGGCTAACTCTATGAAACAAGTAAAGGAGTATGAATGGTTGAACACAGTCAATAAACATCCATTGGGCTTATGGAGTCAGAAAATGTTTAGTATGACAACAATATTATCTTAACATGGAAGTTAGGGCATCAAGAGTTCAATATATCAGTAACACATAAGAACATGTAGGAAACATAGTCTACAAATGCATGAAGGAAGTTAGAGCATTGCCAATGAGTTCTAAGTAACATACATTCATACCACTGAAAATGAGGAAATGAGGACAATCATAAGAAAATCAAGCATTGAACTCTCTTCTGAATCCTGAGTAGTAAAGCCAAACTCTGTATTACATAAAAAACATAGTCTTCTACAATGACACAATATGAGTGTTTTTCTCAAAAATTTCCAACCCTTGGTGCATTACACCTCTTGTCATATATAGAGTTCATTACAATCTTGGATTCCTTCCTCCAGCATGAGGGGAATTCGAATTTTACTTGACCTGACACCTATTGATACTTAAACAAACTATTAATTACAATTAGCTATTAACTAACAACCTTAGAATCCTAATACAACTAGGAGTGTAACTCATTATGCTAGCAACAACCTAGGATGTGGAATAAATTCAGTTTTTGATAGCTTCTTCTTCTTAACTTCGAACTTGGTGATGTCCAAAACCTCCCAGCTGGCCTTCAATAGCTTCTCCTTCATCTGCCCTAAAAACTAGGAAACTGTCCCCTACTCTGTTCTGGCTGAAAAATAGGTGTTGGGACAGAGCTTTTTTCTCTTGATCAAAAATGTATTTTGCAAAACTGAAGGAGGATTTTATAGACCACTCTGTACTGAACAAAAACGTCTCTTGGTTTTTTGCAATACCTTTCCTACTTCCCAGAAACTGTCTTTGAATATCAAGTGTAAACTGGAAATTGTGATTTCTGAAAAACTGCTCCTACAGTAGTGTCGTAGTGCAAGTTGAGTCATCGACTTTTCCCAGATCATAGGTTTTTGTGTTTTATTATGTTATGAATAAAAACCTCTTTCAATTTTCCAAAATATGCTTTCAGTTGCTCAAGAGACCTCCTGGAAGTTGACTACTTAAAACAGTTTTTCTGCTGAAAAAGGTTGCTTCAGTGATTTCGTAGCACAAGGTTTGGTATGTGTATATGTCTTCATTTCTTGAATTTACCTTTTTCTTAGGGCTCAAACCTTCTCAAGTGATCTTCTTACACCTCTGTAGTAGCATCCTTCTAAAAAATAACCCCCTTTTCCTTTGAAGATTAATCCAAAAACAAAACTGCAGCTACAACCATTTCGTAGTGCATCCAGTGCAAATTTTGGGTTTTGCACTACGAAAACTCCTAACTACGAATCCCCAATTTTGTAGCACAGTTAGTGCATTTTCTAAGTTTTGCGCTACAAAAACTCCTAGGCAATTTCGTAGCGCATGTCAATTTTGAAACAACCTAATGCATGACACTTTTGAAATAATGTGGGATCTATGATAGGAGAAATAAGGTTGTTGACCTTTATTTAATAATGGAAACAAAACTCCAACTCTATGATTTAGACCCTAAAACAAAAACAATAAAAATGACTTGACCAAGACTAACATAAAACTTTGGAACCATACCAGTTGTCCAAAATTTTAGAACTTTTTAGAGTGATAACAGTGGCTTCACTTGGGATAGTGTGCCCTTGTGGTACACTATGAAGCTACAATTCCAGTGCTTTATACACTTATGATAAAAACATAAATTTTGTTGACAAGTATCCTCTTCAAACTTTTTAGGCCTTCAACTCGGGCTTAAGCTGGATGATCACTGTAGAAGAAAGAAATCTGTATCTATTGAAAAATTCTTAGTTAACCTACATTGAGCTTATTTTCACATTCCTACCTACCCTATTAGCTGCAATTTCCACTTTATGTCAGGCAACATGATATTTCCAATAAAGCCAATCAATTGTCTTTTCTAATATTTGAGGCTCTTGACTGCATTTGAACTCAAAATATAGTGAGATGACCAAATCAACTTATAATGTATATGATCTTCATAATGCAAATGAAAATGAAATACTGGTGTGCAAAGCTTTGCCATGTATTCATTTATAGGGTCAAAGAGGACATGGTTATTTTGATGATCATCATAACATTCTATATCTTTAGACAACTGATTTTCAGCCACACATGATTCCTCTGACATGTTATCCAACTTCTTTTCTGAATGATTCCCACAAACAATGTAATTTTCCTCATTATTAAGATCATTCATTGATGTAAGTTGATGCAAAGTATGACATAAAAAATCAACCTTTTCCTCTGCCTGAGGGTTATAAAAGCTATCTTCTAGTACTTCTTCTTGGTGTTTGCAATCATTTTCATACTCTTTATGATCAAAAGACTGGCAAGTTTGTTGCATCTTTACATTAATCTCAGAGGATGTAACATGATTTTCATAAGTAAACCCCTGCTGATTTTCATGTTGCATGTCATGGGATGTTATCCTTTCTTCTAGTTGTTGAAATGTATTGTTATGAAGAGCCTCTAAAATTTCTTCATCCATAAATTCATCATCATCATAACGATCCTCCAAATATTGAATAAAACACGTAGAATGTTTACAACAATCTTTGACCAGCAATAAGGAGGGATGACACTCTTTATACATGTCATAGAATACATCATGGAAATCAGCAAGAGAATATAATGAACCATTTTCCAAGCTGTTATACCAAGACCATGCTTTTCATTCTAAAGTGGTCATAAACAGCTTCATGAGACAATATTCAGGGAACTGAACCTTAAAACTGCGTACATGCATATGGAACCTAACCAAATGAAGAGCAGCATTGTCTTTCTTTTCATCTTTAAATATTGGAAGATCATCTAACCAATCAACCTTTGGCATAGGATTTGGAAAACCAGGGATATGAGACTGATTCATAGGGGCATACCTGGCATTCATTCTTGCAAAGGAACTCATCTTGAAACTTCATCAAGCTACTGATCTTCTAGTAGTGGAGTCACCTTCCAATTTGTTATTTTATGTGTAGAGTCACCAAGGTAGTTTTGCAGCCTCGAACAGATTCTGAAGCTCCTGCTATCTTCAAGAGTTCAAATTCATAATTTTTTCGGGATATGTATATCTTCAGACTCCCGGTAGACACACCAAAATGTTATCACCAAAATAGGACCCTAATAGTCTGCTGATTAGGAAGACCTTGAGTAACTATTTCAAACCAACTTTTGGTTGAGGCTTAGCCTCCCCAACCTGAGAGGGCTCTCTCACTAGGTTAAAGATTTTAGTAAAAGATTAGATGGCTAACTCTATGAAACAAGTAAAGGAGTATGAATGGTTGAACACAATCAATAAACATCCATTGGGCTTATGGAGTCAGAAAATGTTTAGTATGACAACAATATTAGCTTAACATGGAAGTCAGGGCATCAAGAGTTCAATATATCAGTAACACATAAGAACATGTAGGAAACACAGTCTACAAATGCATGAAGGAAGTTAGAGCATTGCCAATGAGTTCTAAGTAACATACATTCATACCATTGCAAATGAGGAAATGAGGACAATCATAAGAAAATCAAGCATTGAAATCTCTTCTAAATCCTGAGTAGTCTTTGAATTTTACTTGACCTGACACCTATTGATACTTAAACAAACTATTAATTACAACTAGCTGTTAACTAATAGTCCTAGAATCCTAATACAACTAAGAGTGTAACTCCTTATTATGCTGGCAAAAACCTAGGATGTGGAATAAATTCGGTTTTTGATAGCTTCTTCTTCTTAAATTCGAACTTGGTGATGTCCATAACCCCCCAGCTGGCCTTCAATAGCTTCTCCTTCATCTGCCCTGAAAACTAGGAAACTGTCCCCTGCTCTGTTCTGGCTGAAAAATAGGTGTTGGGACAGAGATTTTTTCTCCTCATCAAAAAATGTATTTTGCAAAACTGAAGGAGGCTTTTGTAGACCACTATGTGCTAAACAAAAACCTCTCTTGGATTTTTGCAATACCTTTCCGATTACCCAAAACCTTTCTTTGAATATCAGGTGTAAACTGGAAATTGTGATTTCTGAAAAACTGCTCCTACAATAGTTTTGTTGCGCAAGTCGAGTCATCAACTTTTCCTAGCTCATAATGAATTTGAAGAAACTGAAAGAATTTTTTGTATTTTAATATGTTATTAATACAAACCTCTTTCAGGTTTCCAAAATATGCTTTCAGTTGCTCAAGAGACCTCCTGGAAGTTGAATACTTAAAACAGTTTTTCTGCTGAAAAAGGCTGCTTCAGTGATTTGGTAGCGCAAGGTTTGGTATGTGTATATGTCTTAATTTCTTGAATTTACCTTTTTCTTAGGGCTCAAACCTTCTCAAGTGATATTCTTACACCTCTGCAGTAGCATCCTTCTCAAAAATAGCCCCTTTTTCCTTTGAATATTAATCCAAAAACAAAACTGCAGCTACACCAATTTTGTAGCGCATCTAGTGCAAATTCTGGGTTTTGCACTACGAAAAATCCTAACCACGAATCCCCTATTTCATAGCGTAGTTAGTGCATTTTCTGAGTTTTGCGCTATGAAAAACTCCTAAGCAATCTCGAGTGCATGTCAATTTTTAAACAACCTAACACATGACACTTTTCAAATAATGTGGGATCTATGATAGGAGAAATAAGGTTGTTGACATTTATTTAATGATGGAAACAAAACTCCAACTCTATGATTGAGACTCTAAAACGAAAACAATAAAAATGACTTGACCAAGACTAACATAAAACTTTGGAACCATACCAGTTGTCCAAAATTTTAGAACTTTTTAGAGTGATAACACATTCAAAGTTGTTAGTTGGGAAAAATTTGACTAATAAAGCTTCTAGACTTTAATTTTTATTTTTTAGTTACATTAAGTCATGTGCAAAGGCCATAGTGTTAGACATAGTGGAATTTTGTGCAGTTTCTTATGGACTCTTATGTGTATGCCTAGGAATGGACTAGGGAATTTTGTAGGAAGCCAAAAATAGGTTTTTGAGCCTTGAGATCAAGGAATTTCATTCTCTTTGGGATTTTTTGGGTTCTAACCTTGTAGGTGGATGCTTTGGAACACTTTCATGGATAGTGAAAGATCCAAACCGATATTCATTTACCTAATGCGACAAAATGGCGTGTAACATGCTTGATCCAACCTTTCCTTGCTTGATTATTGCTTTCCTTTTCTTTCATTGTCTTTCCTTGTCTTTCCTTTTCTTTCTTTCTTTCCTTCTCTTCTTGGTGCTCTTCTCTCATTGAAAATGAACTGCCAAAAGGCTACAAACTTATGCTATGATTTCTTTTATTATTGATTCCTCTAATTTCTTCATTTTTCGTTAAATTTCATTCTATTTCCTCCTCACATGCAACCTATGATCTTTCACCTCCCTTTTCTCGAACTTTCCTTTATTTTCATAAATAAAATGCCAATAATACCTTTTTTCCTTTTCAAATCCTTTGTCGTTGCCTTTGCCAATTTACCCTTAGCCATAATAAACAACAAGTGATGCCCCCTAGGATATTTTTCCCAACCTTTAGCTGGGAATAAGTGTCCCATGACCTTGGTCTTATTTTTCCTTTATTAACTTTTAACCCGGGGTTGTTATAGACCCATCCCCCTTAAGGGAACACCATCCTTAGTGTTCAATGACACATACAACTAGCAAAACCACTGAAAGCCAAAATCTTACTGCCTATGGAGCTTTATAACTCAGCTCATTGTAGTATTTACAATGAACAACCTACTCAAAGGAGAAACCATCATGACAACATGACAACCATACTGCTTATTGGAGCTTTATTACATAGCTCATGGTGGTATTTACATCCATATACATATATACATATACCAAAAATTATTTTCCTCAACTGGAAAACAATGAAGGATACATATCCCACATCTGATCAGCCATCTCCCATGTAGCTTCATTGGGCCCAAACTACTTCCACGGTACTTTAACTTGCTCGATTCCTTTGTTCTGGAGCATAAGCTATCTCTGTTTCAATATGCACTGAGGTTCTGACTAGAATTATCCTTCAATTTCTGCTTGCAATACAGACCAATTGATAACATGATCAACATCATTTACATATCTCTTAAGAAATGAAACATGGAAAACATCATGTACTTTCACTGTGAGAGGCAGTGCAATTCTGTAGGCCACTGCTCCAATCCTATCAAGGATCTCAAAAGGCCTACAATACTGTGGCGCCATTAGAGGAATTTTGAGGTCTAAAATGGGCCTCCTAAGGAAATTATAAAATAATAGTGGAAATAATAAAATAATATTAGATTACATCATCAAATTTTATAGGGAAAAAAGAAAAAACTATTTTTTCAACTTATCTCCCTATGGGTTTACTCAAATTTTGGGTGGGAAAACTTGTTGGATGCAGAATTTGATTCCTCATCCAAGGAGTACTCATGTTGCATACTTTCATCCCCCATGGTTGACATAATCATCTTGAATCCTATTGGTTCTTATAAATTTTATTTTTAGTTGTACATTTTTCTTAGGAGGCCCATTTTAGACCTCAAAATTTCTCTAATGCAACTTCTCACAGGATCTAATCCTTAAGGAGCTCTTCGCGGGCTTGATGCATAAATACACATGCTCCCCAACTTGAAACTCCTTAAATGTCTTGCACTAGTTTGTATAAATATTCTTCCTATCATATGGTGCCTTTATATTCTTCTTTTTGGCTTACATCTCCTGTTCCATTTTTGCCAACATATCCGGTCCAATAAGTACCTTGTTCACTGTATCACTCTATCTGATGGGAGTATTGCAACCCTGCCCATAGAGTGCCTCAAACAGATTCATCCTCTGTGACTTTTGATAACCATTATTGTAAGAAAACTCGACCAATGGAAGGTACTCCTCCCATCTCCTCTGCTGGTGCATGACATACATCCTCAGCATATCCTCTAGAATCCTATTGACCCTCTCTGTCTATCCATCTATCTGCAAATGATAATTTGTATTGAAGGCCAACTCTATTCCCAAACTTGCAAACAACTCCTTTCAAAACTTGGAAGTGAACTTAGTATCCCTACCTGACACAATCTTCTTCGAAACACCATGCAATCTCATGATCTCCCTTATGAAGACATGTGCCACCTCACTAGTTGAATAAGTAGCCTTGACTGGAATGAAGTGATTTACCTTTCTCAACCTATCAACCAAAACCAGGATAGAATCATGTTTCCTCGATGTCCTCAAAAGACCTGTAATGAAATCCATGGAAATGACCTCCCATTTCCATTTTGGAATTAGAATAGGCTGAAGGAACCCACTTAGATGCTTACACTCTGCGCTCACCTGCTGATAATCCAAACATGTAGGCACAAAATCTGCCACTTCCTTCTCCAGGTTCGGCCAATAGTATAACTTCTTCACTGTTGCCAACATCTTCTAATATCCTAGGTGTCCTAAATATCACTTGACATGAAGCTCCCTCAAGATAAGCTTCTTGAACCCACTATCATCGGCACATAAATCCTCCCCCTGAATCTCACCAAACCATTTGTCGTGAGATGATAGTATGCATCCTGATCACCTATACCATGTTGTAACATGTGCCTAAGCTCTAGGTACCTATCATCCTACTGGCCCACCTATGAGATCCGATCTTGTAAATCTGCCCCATAAGAGCTCATTGTTGTAACATGGTTCATCTTCACTCTCCTACTGAGAGCATTTGCAACCCTATTCTCCTTACCCTTAATGTATCTTATCTCAAAGTCAAAACTCATTGATCATGGCCAACCACCTAGCTTGCCTAGAATTCAGATTCAGTTGGTAAAATAGATATCTCAACCCATCGTGATCACTCATCAATACAAACCTCCTACCAAGAAGATATTGCCTCCACATCTTCAAGGCATGAATAATAGTTTCCAACTCAATATCATGAGTCACATAGTTCTTCTCATGTTCATTCAGCTTCCTGGACTCATAACACACCACCTGTCCCTCCTACATCAAGACCCCACCAAGTCCTCTCTTGCAGGCATCTGTACACACCATGAAATCTTTGTATGGATCTGCAATCTTAAGAACTGGAGCATTGGTCAACAACTACTTCAACTGCTCAAAACTGGATGCACACTCCTCTTTCCATTCAAATTTATTACCTTTTCTTTGCAATGAAGTAATAGGATATGCAATGCATGAGAAGTTTTTGGTGAACCTCCTGTAGTAACCTGCTAACCCCATAAATGATATGACTTCATCCACATTCTTAGGAGCTTCCCACTCCATGATAGCCCTTATATTTTATGGATCCACTGCTATGCCTTCCTTGGAAACAATATGTCCCAAGTAATGTAACTATGTCTGAAAGACATTTCACTTACTAAGCTTAGCGTACAACTGATGCTCTCTTAGCAATCACAATACTGCTGCTAAGTGTTTGGCATGTTATTCTTCCTTCATAGAATATATCAATATATAACCAATAAATACAATAACAAACTTGACCAGATAAGGATGCAATGCGTTATTCATGAAGCACATAAAAGTAGTTGGGGCATTAATCAAACCAAAAGGGACCACAACAAACTCATAATGCCCATACCTAGTCCAAAAAGTAGTCTTGTAAATACACTCTTCTTTGATGTGTACATGATGGTATCCAAATCTCAAATCAATCTTTGAGAACATCACTACTCCCTTTAACTGGTCAAACAAGTCATCGATTCTTGACAATGGATACCTATTCTTGATGGTCACCTTGTTCAACTGCTTGTAATCAATGCACAATCTAAGAGTACCATCCTTCTTCTTCACAAACAACATTGGTGCACCCCAAGGCAATACACTTGTCCTAATATATCCATTATCAAGAATTTCCTTCACCTACAACTTCAATTCCACTAACTTTGGAGTGCTCATCCTGTATGGGGTACCAACTCAATTGAACGTATGGACTTCAATAAACACAAGGAAATAACTGACAAATGTTCATGACATGAATACCATAAATAGAAAGATTAGAAATCAACCACATAAATCTCACATAAAGTAATCGTTAGCAAAACTTTAGATAAGATCATGCTTATGTAAAGAATGTGCTCAACAACTATAAAATAGTTCATGACAACTAAGAATCTATAAGCATAAGCAAATGCACAGTCAACGATAAGATCATGCTAATATCAATGAAACAATTCATCAATACAAGCATAGAGTTAGCATATCATATACCATCCATGTGTTGCAAAACAAGATTCATAGCACATGAAGACACATGAGGAGACCACGCATTAAAGAACTCTAAGGAATATTATATTAATCAAGCAACTAATATCCATGGCACCACAACATAAAATATTCATCCAATCCAATAGTGGAAAGTAACTATTACTCTCATATATTAGAAGAGCACAAGTCCTTTCAAAACAATATTGTCCCAAACAAATAAGTCGTTAGCTAAAAAAATGTCCTTTGCAATGTGCCATGTAGGTGTATTTATAAAATGAGGGTGACCTTTGGCCTACCCCTGACTCTTGGACTTCCTCATGACCTTTCAACTACCTTGTGACCTTTAGACTTCCTCATGACTCTTCACATTCCATAAATGTCCTACTCTATCCTAATTTTCCAAATTCACAAAATGAGCAAAATATACCCTATCAACTTGACAATAGAAAGTTCTAGAATGTCTAGGTGGAGTTGTTCCACTAGGTAAGTGTGCCAAAGCTTGTACTCAGCTGCAATGGGGGTGATCTGTGGTTGTTCCTCATCGTGTCTGTGTAGGCACTCAAGGGTGTCCGGTATGAGGGTGGTCCTTTTGGCGTTCACCTGATTGCCTAAGGTCACTAGCTTTGTATACATTCTCACTGGTTCAACCATGTATCGTGTGATATTATCCTTCATAGCCGGTAGGTCGGCTAAGCAGACGTCTTGCCTATATGTGTCAATGAATGCCTGAAATTCCTGTGAAATGTCTTCCTGCTTTCTTACCTGCCCAATTTCTCCGATGGACGAGACTCCATTGTTCTCAATCATTGATTCCAAACCACTGACAATGTGTCTACATGAAGCCAACACTTCGTCTAATCTTTGGCCAGTTTGTCTTTTGATTGGATCTTGATGCGTAGCTGGACTTTGGCATTTTTCATGGTGATCCAATCCTTCTTTTGGACTACCGTTGGTGCCCCTGGATACTTGATGGACCACTCATGTATACTATCTAGAGCTACAATGACTTCTTTGAGCATGGAAGACCTCTCTTTTGTATGGGTTTGTATGGTCAAGATTAGAGCTACCGTGTGATGTAGCTTTGAAATTTCTTCGTAGACCATCTCCATGACTTCACTGAGTGTCTCGGCCTCATCTTTGATTGTATCATGTAGTTATGTTGTAATAGACTACACTAACCAGAGAGATGCATTTTCTTCCTCTACCTTCTTTCTATCTTGTTCTGCCCTAGCAACCTTCTGCTTTGATGGGTGAAGCCTGTTCTAGAGCTCCACGATTTGTTTGCTCATCCTAGAAACATTATGTTCAGTCGCAGTCACAAATGCAGTTCCGGCTGAGGTGATCATCTTAGGATTAATTGTGGTGTCGGGGAAAATTTCTTTAGTTGTGGTTAGTGATAGGGGTTTTGCAGGGTTTCTAGCATAGCACTTTCTCCTCTTCTGCTCGATCTTGAAGCTAACTTGATCAAAGGTGAGCTTGGTGAGATCCAACACCTTGTCTTCTTCTTCTTCAGGAATGCCTAACTATTGTAGGGGAATATTCCCTCTAGTGACGGGGGTAAAAGGGGGAAAATCTAATGGAGATAGTTCAACTTGCTCTAAGTCTAACTGAGTTGTTTTACTAGTTTCTCCCTACTCCTTCTTTCTGATCCTTTCCTCCTCTTGCATGCAACACTTTATAGGAACCAAAAACTCTAATAAATGTCCCCTCCTAGATTGGGAACCAATGTGCCACCTTGACGATGGTTTCCATGGCCCTCTTTGACATACAAGGTGGTTCTTCCCTGAACAACCATTGATATAGTGGAGCAATAAATGACTCAGAAATAATAGCAATCATACCCTTATAGACGGTGTCCCAAAATATCTTGTAATGATGGTGTACTGGGATGGCTGCAGACGTGCTCCAATTGTAGCTCCAGTTGTCGAACTGACACCTTGCATAGACTGCGTCTAGTAGGTATGAGGCCATATAGAGCTCTGGTGGCTTGTTTGGCTCCGACTGATTAGCTACAATTATATTTGTTCTCAAGGCCAACACGAGAATGATGGCCTAGTTAAAGACTGTTCCTCGGGTGGCGACAATGTAAATGATGGGGAGCCATGTCTCATGGAACACGTCACAACCTGCTCTCCCATACAAACGGTTCACCATGGAAAAAATCAACTGATAACCCTTCGTTAATCCATTTGTCCTGTAAATTTGGTTATTTCTAATCCAGAACTTGGATGAGTCTTTCCACCATTCTCTAAGAATATCCTTGTAGGAGTCACAAAACCAATGATCCATCGGGTGTTGAAGGTTTCCTCCTTCTCATGCAACCTATAGTATGTAAAATATTTGCAGAGGTGATAGCTGTGAGCGGTGCGCCAGGATGATCCCTTACTTTCCATGAATATGTGCTTATGCTTTGTATGATCCATTCAATTGTCCCGCCGCATGGGAAAACTGGACGATGCGATCCAACCTTGTGCAACTTTTATCTCTTAACATTTATGTACACTGGGAAATCCTCCTAGCTCTCTGGTATATTTGGTTTGGTGAACTCATAAATATCATACCAAGAGAGCCTGGTGTTTTTGTTAATATTGCAAGTTGTATCCTCGTATATGGGGGGTTCTTCATACTGATAAACTTCCTGTGAACTGCTTCCAGAGCTCTTATGGGAAAATTTTGCTACCGGAGGTGCCATCTCATCTTTGAAGGACAAGATGGAAATGCAATCGAGATCCACGTCAGCTGACATATCGAATAAACAGTCCCATGATGAGAGAGACGTCATGAGAATAAAACTTAGTGCTGAATATAAACTATAGTTTTCAGAGCCTAGGAGAAGGCCCTCTGGTAGGTCACGAGGGTGAGGAGTTCACATGGGTCGCATGGATTAGGTTGCGATCTAGTGACTAGGGAATCTAGCAGTGAGGTCGTGAGGTTGCGGAATCAGTCAGGTTGCAAAGTTGGTTAAGTCGTAGAGGTCACGAGGTCGCACAAGTTTCTCAGGTTGCATAGGTCGTGAGGTTGTGCTATTTTTCCTATCATGACCTTAGGCTATGCGATCTACATATTTGGGTGATTTTGAGAGGATGAATGCGCCATAGGAGAGGTACTTAGGGCTTTCCAGGGGAAAATGGCTTGGTTTGCAGGGATAGGAGATTAGCTAGGGACCAAAAATGGGCATGGAAAACACTCAGGGAGGCTCATGAAGTTAAACAATGGCTCAGCCAGGGTTTGCAATCGAAATGAGGCCGAATCATGGATAAAACCCTCTTGGTTGGGAATTCGCAGAGTTGGGGTGGAAGAGGAAGACACATGGCGAAAAGAAATGATTTTTGGGAAGGAGAAAGGTCACATACTCATGAGAGTCACGTGTGTTGTCCATTCGCTGAGCTTCCTCGTTGTTCATGCGACCAAGAAGAGTTGTGAAAATGACCAGTTGATGCCAGTATTTATAATTTGGGTCGCATGTGTGTGGATCACACTATCTGAGTCAAGGAGGGTTGTGACCTTTGCGACCCTTGCAACCTAAAGACTTCAAGGGATCGTTAAGTTGCATAGGTCACATTTTCAAGGTGATGATACCATTGCGACCTTGTAACCCAATAAACTATTAGGTGACATAGTCACGTAGGTCACACGTCAAGAAGGAGTTTTCATGCGACTTTTGTGACTTATTGATTTGGTGAGGTTGCATGGTTGCATGGGTTGGAAAAGGGGAAATCAATTGTGCCATTGTACTATGAATTAACGACTAGACTTGATTATGAACTTGGTTTGGCTTATGAGGTAGAGACTTAAGCTTTTGAAACTTTTTTGGGGTTTCTAGGCTTCCGAACAGACTCTAAGGATGGGTGGCAGTTATGGAAATGGTAAAGAGGCTCCAAAATTTTGAAGAGTTAGAAATTTTGGAGGGTTTGTTGTAGCAGCTACAAAAATTAGCGATTCAATGGTAGGACTCCAGGATCTCAGAACACCCATGGCCTTGGGTAAGGCGGACCTCGGAGAGTGTTGTCCCATAGATTTGCAGGTCCCGCTGATGCTTCCAGGTCTCTCCTTAATATTGGTCAGCTATCCCAAGTTGCTAAGACTTGGCCTTTTAACACACACAAGATGATATAAATTCCTGTTGGTTCGACGTGGAGGGGTTGAATTAAGGATATGAGATTTAAGGATTTTTTTTTAGTATAGTAGTTATAGAACTCTGGTGTTGCTCCGCTGCCAGCAAGCTTGAAGAGTACCCCGACAGAGTCACTACCTAGAAATCACAAAAGTTGCTCTGTTTCTAGCAAGCCTGGACAGTACCCCGGCGGAGTCATTGCATCACCTCTTTGTGCATGAAGCCTTTCTTAGTCCTTTTTCCCTTATTAGTTAATTGATGTGCTCATTGGAACTTATTCAACTGTGCTTATTTTCACTTATTCATGTGGTTGTTGTAAGCCTAGGTGGACGAGGGATCCTGACTTATTTGACTTGCAAGAGAGGTTGTTTCTGGTTTTTCAAAGACCTTATTATTTTCCTGAAATATGTATATGCTCAAAAGTTTTCTTCACCCCCCACCTTCGAACCAATGGGTAAGCCACAACGTCCCAAAATTCTGGCCAAGTTAGTAGCTAGGATAGACTGGTGAAAGATAGGGGACCACAGATGACATCGAGTTCCCCTCTACAACAAGTTTCAATACTCTATTTTGGTCACGGCTTAAGGTTCGGTCAAAAGGTGGTTCTAGGGAGCACCCATCTAAGCCAAAGTGCAAGGACTACCTCAACCTTAGAATGACATCCCAAATGCTTTATTCAAGGAAAAACAAACTTCAAAACAAAAGCTAAAAGTAAAGAAAACTAATGGAAAAGAAAGATCAGAAGGAAACTATAGTACAAGGTGTGTGAGAAGCCGTGAGAGCTACTAGGTGAAGTAGAACTTGAGATATTGGCCATTAATAGGAAGGGGTTCAACCCTCCCTCCTAGAGTTTGCAACTTATAGGTGTGCTGGCCAATTTTCTCTTTCACTTGGAAAGGACCGATCCACAAGGCTTGGAACTTGGTGTGTTTTCCTTTGTCCTCATGGGCCCTATCCCATTTAAGAACTAGGTCCCCCACACTGAGTTCATTGGTCCCTACGGATTTCTTGTCAAACCACCTTTTAATTCGACTTTGGTGAATGAAAAAATTTTCTCTAGCCTTTTGTCTTTCCTCTTCTAGTTTAAGGAGTATGTTGATGCAGTTTTGAATGGTAGGGAAAGGGGAGCCTTGTGATTCTTGTGACAATTGGAGGGAAAAGAGGTAGAGATTCGAAGGTAGGATAACCTCTTTCCCATAAACTAGAAAATAGGGAGATGTTTCAAGAGATGGTTTAGGCGTAACCTGGTCGGCCCACAAGGCATTGCTGAGGGCATTGTGCCAATTTCTCTGGTGGGATAGCAAGGTCTTCTTGAGGATGTAGATGAGGTTTTTATTGGTGGATTCTTCCAGGCCATTCCCCTAAGGGTCATAGTTAGCTTAGTGGGGGGGGGGCTCCTAAAGGTCGCAGCTGCCCCCCCCTAAACCCCCCCTGCAGCAAATATTTTACGGGCGGCGTTGCCACCCCCATTTCGAACTGGGGTCCTATGTGGCGATACCTTTGAATATAGAAGATAATCAGGCTCCACACCCAACAATCTCCCACTTGGAGACTGATTGTAGCAACTCCACTGCTGCTCCATTTGCTAGACAATGACTCCTCTTTGGACCTGGCTATTTCTCATCTTCATCGTCATCCTTGAAGACCAACTGAAACTGAGCATATTCTTAGTTTCTCCCTGATTACAACTTTTGTTAGCATATCTGTAGGATTCTGGCTAATGTGTATCTTTTCCAGCTTCAACTCTCCATCTTCCAACACTGATCGTATGAAATGGTACTTGAGCTGTATATGTTAAGTCCTGGAATGAAATGCTGAGTTCTTTGCAAGATGAATGGCACTTTGGCTATCATTGTATAACGTGCCCATATCATGCTCCTTACCCAATTCACCCATAAACCTTTGTAACCAAATCATTTCTTTACTAGCCTCTGTAGCAGCAACATACTCTGCTTCTGTTGTTGAAAGTGCAACAACACTTTGGATTTTTGAAACCCAACTGACAGCTGTTCCTCCAACAGTAAATACATATCCTGTAGTGCTCCTCCTGTTATCTCTGTCACCTGCCATATCTGCATCAACATATCCTTGTAGGGAGATGTTTGAACCACCAAAGCATAATGCTTTATTTGTGGTACCTTTCAAATATCTGAGAATCCATTTCACTTCCATCCAATGTTCCTTTCCTGCATTGTTCATGTACCTGCTTACAGCTCCCACTGCATGTGCAATATCAGGCCTTGTGCAGACCATTGCATACATTAAGCTTCCAACTGCTGATGCATATGGAACTTTAGACATATAATCCATGTCTTCTTGGGTCTTTGGGCACATTTCCTTGCTAAGTTTGAAATGGCTAGCAAAAGGTGTACTAATTGGTTTTGCATTGTGCATGCTAAATCTTTTCAACACCTTTTGTATGTACTCATTCTGAGACAATGCTAATTTACGATTTTTCCTGTCTCTAGTTATTCTCATACCAAGGATTTGTTTTGCAGCTCCCAAATCCTTCATTGCAAATGAATTTGCCAATTTTCTTTTGAGCACATTTATTTCCTGCATGTTAGATCCTGCAACAAGCATGTCATCTACATACAATAACAATATAATATAGCTGCCATCATTTTGCTTTTTCAAATAAACACAATGATCAGAGTGACATCTAGTATAACCTTGTTCAGACATAAACTTGTCAAATTTTAGATACCACTGCCTTGGAGCCTGTTTTAAGCCATACAAGCTCTTCTTCAACTTGCACACTAGTTTCTCCTTCCCTTTCACCTCATATCCTTGTGGCTGCTGCATATATATCTCTTCCTCCAAATCCCCATGGAGAAAGGCTGTCTTTACATCTAATTGCTCAAGATGCAAATCTTCAGCTGCTACAAGACTTAAAATGGTTCTGATTGAAGTCATTTTAACAACAGGAGAAAATATTTCATCAAAATCAATACCTTTCTTCTGTGCAAACCCCTTCACCACAAGTCTAGCTTTATACCTCTGTTTTCCTCCATCTTCTTCCTTCAGCCTGTAAACCCATTTATTCTTCAATGTAGTTTTTCCTATAGGCAACCTGACTAAATCCCAAGTCTGGTTATGCATTAAGGAGTCCATCTCTTCCTCCATGGCTACCTACCACTTCTTTCTGCTTTCAACCTGCATTGCTTCTTCATAACATTCGGGTTCACCAGAATCAGTAAACAATAAATAATATAATGAAGGAGAGTATCGTTCAGGGGGTCTACTTATCCTGGTATATCTTCTAACACCACTTTCAGGTGTTTGGGGTGCCTGTTGTTGTTGTGGTGGTTGCTGTTGTTGTGGTTGTTGATTATTATTATTTTTAGGCACCTTTCCTTTTTCAGTGATTTCATCAAGAACTGCGTATTCCTTGTTTTCCTTTTCCTGTTTCTTTTCCTGCAACTGATTCTTATACAAGACCTTTTCATTGAATATTACATCTCTACTCCTAATGATTTTGTGATTTTCGTAATCATATAAGCGATAACCAAAATCATTAACACCATATCCAATAAAGGTACATTTCTTTGACTTTGCCTCAAGTTTTGTTCTATTTTCTTTATCAATATGGACAAAGGCCTCACAACCAAAAGGATTTAAAATAGAGTAGTTTACCTTTTTACCTGTCCATGCTTCCTCTGGAACACCACCATCCAAGGAACTTGAAGGCTCTCTGTTTATTAGATAAACAGCAGTATCTACAGCATCTGTCCAAAACTGTATAGGCAATTCTGCATGCAATCTCATGCACCTTGCACACTCCATGATTGTTCTGTTCATCCTTTCTGACACACAATTTTCTTGTGGTGTTCTTGGAACTGTCTTCTCTCTGCGAATTCCATGCTCTGAACAGTACCTATCAAACTCTTTGCTGCAATATTCACCTCCATTGTCTGATCTAAGACACTTCAATTTCTTTCCATTTCTTGAAATTATCAAATACGTCAGATTTATTCTTAATACAATAAATCCAAGTTTTTCTAGTTGCATCATCAATAAAAGTAACATAATAATGAGAGCCACCGAGAGATGATACCTGAGCAGGTCCCCATACATCTGTATGCACAAGCTCTAATTTTTCATTCTTCTTTTCTTTCCCAACTCTGAGAAATCTGACTCTCTTCTGTTTTCCATAAACGCAATTCTCACAGAAGTCCAAATCAACATTCTTCAAACCCGGAAACAAATTCCTTGAGTGAAGAATCTTCATCCCCTTTTCACTCATGTGTCTGAGCCTATGATGCCATAATGCTACATCTGCTCCTTTGGAAGTTAAAGCATTAACAGAGTTAGAAATACCATTGCATAAATACAATGTACCAACCTTTTCACCTTTTGCTATTACCAGGGCTCCTTTGGTGACCTTCCAAGCTTTATCTGTGAAAGTTGTCACACAACCTTCACCGCCTAACTGCCCTGTTGAAATTAGATTTTTCTTTAGATCTGGAACATGCCTTACCTCCTTTAGTAGCCATTGGTTTCCATTCTGTTGTTTTACAAGAACCTTACCCATTCCAACGATTTTACAGGGTTTATCATCACCCAGACGAACTTGTCCAAAATCTCCTTGAACATAGTCATGAAAGTATTTCTTATCAGGTGTGGCATGGAATGAAGCCCCCGAATCTACCACCCAGGAATCAGTAAGATTTTCGAAAGAAAGAATCAAAGCATATTGTAACACCTCACCTGTCACATTTGCTTCATGATTGTTTTCTTGCTGTGCATCTCCTTCTTTTCCCTTCCGATATCTACAGTCTTTCTTTAGGTGTCCTTTCTTTCCACATTTCCAGCACACTATCCTCGATCTGGACTTGGATCTGCCTTTCCTTGATTTACTGCGATATCCTGAGCTCTTTCCTCTTTCCATTTTTCTTCCTCTAGACTCTGCACTCAAAGCATTTCCCGATGTCTCACCGGAGCTTTTCCGTCGCATTTCCTCGCTAAGGATAGCACCGACAACATCATCAAACTTTAAAGTACTAGATCCAGAAACGGAGTTACTAATGGCCATTACCAAACCATTCCAACTTTCTGGTAATGAGCACAAGAATAACAGAGCTCTAACTTCATCATCAAAGTTTACCCCTACAGAGCTTAACTGACTTGTAACTATATTAAAATCATTTAAATGGTTTGCAACAGATCCACCTTCCGACATATTCATATTAAATAACCGTTTCATAAGAAATACCTTGTTTGAGGCCGAGGGTTTTTCATATAGTTTCGACAACGTCTGCATCAAACCCTATGTCGTGGTTTCCTTCGAAATGTTGAAGGCGATTGATGCAGCAAGGCACAACCGTATTGTTCCGAGTGCCTTTCTATCGAGAAGGTTCCATTCTTCGTCTTTCATACCCGTCGGCATCTTTGTTTTTCCGCCCAATGGTAGGTATAGATCTTTCTGATACAGATAATCTTCCATCTGCATCTTCCACAGTGAGAAGTTTTGGCCGTTAAATTTCTTGACCCTAAACTTACCATCTTCCGCCATTGCTCCCACTCGAACCAGGAACCCTTCTTTCCTGCGAGTTTATCAGCCAAATAGACCTTCGGCTCTGATACCAGTTGTTAGAAAATTATATATTACGGAGCAATGGAACACATAAAATATTGCAGAAATATAAACACAGAAAACACACAAAACAAGAGAGACACAAATATACGTGGTTCACCCAGTTTGGGCTACGTCCACCCCGAATAGCCAGTCCTTCCTTTCTATTATCCAGCAAAATGAAGAGACACAACCTACAGCAAATCCGCTGTAATATCCTCTGTTTTCTCTCACAGTCTCACCTCTCTGTTTCTCGCTCACAGAATACACATCTATCACACAGCCTCAAAATACAATACCCTCATACAAAGAGAGGGGTTGCCTTCTAGGGCAAAAAAAAACCCTAAACTAAACATAAGTTCTATCGTCAGATCATCCGCTTAATGAACGGCCTAGATTGACTAGAAATTACTATACTTTTACAAGGCAATTTTACAGCTGTTTTTAGCTTCGGGGGCGCTGCCCCCGAAACCCCCCGCCAGGGGGGGGTTCCCAAAGGTCGCAGCCCCCCCCCTAGACCCCCCCTGCAGCGAATATTTTACGGGCGGCGTTGCCCCCCATTTCAAACTGGGGTCCTATGTGGCGATACCTTTGAATATAGAAGATAATCAGGCTCCACACCCAACACAACTGGTCGACCAAGCCAGAACAGGAGATTGGTATCTTTACCAAAACTACACAGAAATCAGGGTTTATGGTTGTGAGCTTCCACCCTACAAATTTCCCAAGTACCTCCCCATTAGAATATTTTCACTGGAATATATTAGGCAAAGGTTAAACGCATATGAAGTACACTTTATGGCAGCAAAGAAGAAATCTCAATTCAAGCTCAAAGCTCAGCTTGGTCCATTCATCTGCAATACCAGAGCATCATGAGAAGAAGCAGATAGGTTGTTAAAGGAAATGTTGGTCTCAGTTTCACTTGGTCTTATGATCCAATGGGAGTGATTTCTAAACTCAGGGTGGAAAACAAGTTTACAGCATATCACCACACAGCCGAGTCAGAAATAGAACAATACACAAATCAGTTGGAGTGGACAGAGAACACCATCCAAGAAGATGAAGAGTGGCCAATTTCCACTTCAAATGTGTAAACTCCACTTGAAGAGGAAAAGACAGCTAAAAGAGCAAGGGAAGAACAATCATCCCCTACAACTGAAGCATCAAGCTAGGGCTTTAGGATTGTGCATAGGAAAAAGAGACCAAGGATCTTTGTGACTGTTCATGCAACACATGAGTCTCAGAAAACCATATTTGATGTGCTTGGAGATACCATGCTCTATACACAGTCTGGTGGATAGTTTACCCAGTCTCCAACTCATTCCACTACTTCTCAAGAACATTAGGTAATTCAGACCAGTGGAAGCATCCAAAAGGAAAAAGAGGAGGACATCTTTCATGTTTTCAGTGAGATCAAAAAAAATAATGAAGAGTTGAAGTTTAACACCTACACACAGTTCTGGAAACATTCCTCCAGCTCTCAGGAAAAACTTCTTTCAGTCTTTGACTCTGAGAAGGGTAAAATGCAGATGGCTTTTCTGTAGGCTCAGATTCCACAGCCTAGGACTGATGCACATTATCAGAAGCAGACCTCTTTTGAAATTAATATAAAGGATGTGCATCCAATTGATCAAATTGAGATGCACAAACAAATTAGATAGATGATTTCTTTTATTTTAACTCATACTGCTATTAGTTTGTCAAAATTGCAGGTTACCTTAGCAAACAAAGAGTCACAACTCATTTTGGAGAAAGTATCCTCATTGGAAAAGGACAAAAAGATCAAATCTTTAGAAGATCTAGTGTTGAAGATGGGATATGATCCCTCCAACATAAATGCTGCAGAAGAACTTGTGAAGAAGAAAAATGCTGAGCTTTTAGCATTAAGGAAACAACTCAAATTGCCAGCTTTTGAGGACCCAATGGCTAAAGAGATTGAAGAAACTAAAACTCACAAGTCTAACATGATGAAGCTCATCATGGAACAGAATCTGCAAATAAAACAGATGGAAGAGCAGATGGAGAAATTGGTCAAGGAGAAAGAGGAAGCTGTCAAAAGAGCTCAAACTCCAATGGATATAGTACCCCTTGCAGCAATCCCTGTAACCAGGGTTTCTACTTCAGCCACAACATCAACTACAAGTGTAGCAGAAGGAGCTGAACAACTTGCTGAAGCTGTTCAGAACTTGTCTATTCAGACAGGAGAAATCAAGAAGTTGCAGAATGAACTCAAGGAGTTACAACATATGAAAATAGTTGCAGACACTTCACATGTAGCTGAGTTGTAGAGAGAAAAAGGTCAGATTGAAACATTGCAGAGGGAACTTAAAGAATCTTACATTGGAAACAAATTGGGTTTGGCAAAAGAAATTATGTGGGAAGAAATTATTGAAGCAATTAAGGATATCTCTACACATTAATCACGTTGGATAATTAATGCAGTTTTACTTGTTCATTCAATAGCTTTGCTCCAATTTTTCCATTAAAAGCCCTGTTCCTCCATGAAAATGGTTACAAAGTACATTCTTGTGACCAAATTGATCACTCACAATTTTCCTCCTTATAGCTCAAAGACGATCCGACACTTAAGCAGCTATTTTGTCCTGTTCGAAAGAAAGCCGACATCTAGGTCCACTTGTCTCTTTTTCAGTGATACTGTTTTACTATAAGCCACCCTGTTTCAGATCAATTTTTATATTTCCATCATTTTCAGTCTGCAAATTCATTTGATAAATGCCTCCTAAGGGAAAAGAAGTTGCAGAAATCCCAAATCCTTTTGTACATCCACAGGTTGACTTCCACCATACCCCCTTGGTTGACAAGGATTGTAAAATCATTGAGACTTCTTCTCAATTTGATTTATATGAAATTTACTGCTAGATGGAAGATAAATTAATTGATCAGAATAATGAAATAGGACTTTGGTACTCCCTCCTTCCCCACTACATTTTCCCTCAGATACACAGAGCACTTGAATTTGTCAGCAAATGCCATGAATCTTATGATCTCAGCCAAAGAGAAATCATTTCATCCACATGAGAAATCCTTTGTTTAATCAATGCTGAGTACATTGAAAGGAGGTTGCAAGCCCCTACTATTTCACCAACTCATCCTTTTTCCCATGGAAACCTGATAGATGCCTATCAAAAATTGGATTTTACTAAAAGATCCCAGACTCTTGAACTTTTCCTAGCCATTGATAGTCCTCTGCCTAAAAGAAACCCTCCTTATGACTCATCCATGTTCCCTGATAGAACCAAGCAAATCACCACTATTTTGTCTTATCTGCTTGGTTATAAATCTGATCAATATGTTAATGATTCCATCCTAGATTTCTCATCTATCTTTTCTATTGATTCCAAACCCATTGTTATTTATAATTTCAGCCAATTCCTAGCTAAAGCCATACATGAGAAATTTGTCCAGTTTAACATTGAAGAAGCATTCAAGTATGCTTCAGTAATTGTATACCTTTTCATATATTTTCAAGGAGACAAATTTCCATTTACCCTACAGAAGCTAGATGAGGAAGGCAACCAACAATCAATGATCTTTTGGACTACAATGGGACTAAAGGAGAAAGAAGAGTTTACCTATAAACAATTCATAGAATTGTTTATTCATCCAGCTATCAGTCTTATGAGCAGTACTGCAGTACTAAGAATCAGTGATGAGATTGTAAAAGTATTTCAGTTGGTCGAACAAGCCACAATAGGAGATTGGTATCTTTACCAAAACTACACAAAAATAAGGGTTTATGGTTTTGAGCTTCCACACTACAAATTTCCCAAGTACCACCCCATCAGAATATTTGCACTGGAATATATTAGGTAAAGGTTAAATGTAGATGAAGTACACTTTATGGAAACAAAGAAGAAATCTCAATTCAAGCTCAAAGCTCAGGTTGGTCCATTCATCTGCAATACCAGAGCAGCAGGAGAAGAAGCATATAGGTTGCTAAAGGAAATGAAGTTTGGTCTCAGTTTCACTTAGTCTTATTAAGGGTTTCACCCCTGAAGAAGCATTTCTAAGCATTGAATGTACTTGACTTTTCTGAATCATTAATACAAAATCAAATGGATTCTGAATTCTGATTTATATAGTTTCGTTTTTCTGTAAGTTTTTCCAGTTTTATTTCATAGTGTTTTCTTCATGTTCTTATGTTTTAGAAAGATAACCAGGTAGGAGTAATTGTGTTTCAATTATTCTTATAATCTTCTGAAGTGATCATTTATAATGAGAATGAATTATATAAACTATTTGTTTTATTAATTCCCTCTAAATCATAATATCATCAGCATCTGTTGTAAGCTTAAGCATATTTTGTTAAACCTTCTGAACATAGTTTAAATGTTTTCTTAATTATGATTATTTAATCTTAAATTTGAAGATTGTGATAGTCATACCACCTCTCTATTTCTTCTCACCACTATGCAAGCTATATCACTGTGTGAATTTCAATAGCAACCCTCTGTTTTGATATTAATATTATTCAAAGGGTCAAGCCTCAACGTTTTAAATCTGTTTCCTACATTAGTCTTCCAAATTAAAACACGACCCCAAAAACAATTATCTTAGATGCCTTGGCATGATAGTTGACCATTATCATCTCAGAGACACAACATCAATCTAGTGTCATTGTCGGGGATTCGAATTTCATTAAGTTTTCCTAGGTCAACGATATTATTCCTATTCCTTTAAGGTGATTAAAGGTCTAGATAGGTCAAAATCTTTCACCTGGCGATTCCACTGTATCAAACTGACACCTAAAAGCACACTAGATCCCATTCTGAATTTGACATAGTCCTCTGTTAGATCCAGAAAAACTTGTGAGAAAGGCCAGTTCTAGAAGAAGACGCAAACCATCTTCTTTTGCAGTTTGAAGATATATTACAATTTGATCCCTATAGTAATATTCCATCCAATCCAGAGTACACCCACCTATCACCTAGGGTTGCTGAACTCCTAGACAGGGGAGTTGATTTCAAATCAGCTTTCCTTATTCATTCACTTGAATCTCATCTAGAACCCCCACTTCCACCAGGATCACCTAAATTTGAGTCTGACCTGGGTGTTCATCTACCTGAATACAAACCTATAGACTTTATATCCCCCACCACTTATTCATTTCATTTGACTTCTGTACCACCAGAATCTTCTACTTCTAAACAACCTGAAGAGTCCTTTGCTATATATTCAAATCCACTCTTCAAACTGAAGAGGATATTCATTCTCAGGTCCACAAGTTGATGATTACAACTCCTTTAAAGTCATTCAAGAAGTCTCCACCTTATTTATCTCCACCTTCTTTATCTCCTCCTTCTTCACCCCCACATACTAATTCTCCCCCTCTTTCACCATATCCATCTTCCTTATCATCATCTTCACAAACATCTCATTCATCATCCTCTACTATGGCATTCCAACCCATTGTACAGGAAAGATATGCAACTTTAGTTTTACCTCCAGTCCTAGATGCTTTCCCAAATGCATATTTAAAGCACCTTCCTAGATATAATGGAGAAACATGTCCCTCAACTGAGGATCACCTTCAAGCCTTTCTAGACTTTGTAGATAACATGAACATAGAACAATAAAATGTTTACATGAGGTTGTTTGTTCAGTCTCTTGAGGGAAATGTGAGGACTTGGTTTAGGCAGTTACTTGCAAATTCCATTATAAATTCGGAAGAATTAACAAATATATTCAAAAATAAATGGGGAGTGAAGAAATATGCTCTTTACTTTTTAACTGAGTTTGAAGAACTTAAAAGAAACTTTGGTGAACCTGTCTCTGATTTTATCAAAAGGTTCAACAAACTTTATCATAAGATGCCCCCTGATTGCAAACCACTTGTAGCAGCAACTAAATCTAGGTTTTCAAAAGCTTTTGATGATGATTTTGTTGTGATGTTAAGAGAAGGGACTTAAAGGACTCTTGAAGAAATGCAAACTAATGCTATAGAGGTGGAAGCAAATAGGTCTGCCTCAACCACCTTAAAAGCTAAAGAGGAAAAAGCCCAAAGAAAACTTAAGTCAAGTCAAGAGGCCTCAACTTCCTCTAAGAATAAAACTGAAGACTCTAAAATAGATGAAATAACTTCACTTTTAAATCTGTCCAATAGAATTTCCAAGATTGAAACTCAACCTAGAATAGTTCAACAAACAGTCACTCGACCCCAAAATCAAAATCAAGTTCAATACAAAAGAAATCGACTATTACAAATTCTTCAAAGCCCTAGTAATGATAAACAAGTTCCAACTTCTTTATTGATAGATGATCAACAACCTGATGACAACACTATGACTATAACTGAAGATATTAATAATATAGATACCTCTTTTGGTCAAACTACTATAATTCCTCTCTCACAACAAAAGCAGGTTCAATAAGATCAAGACTCCTCACTGGCTTCCAAATACCATGCCTTTTCTGACTTTCTAATTGCAAAACTAAACAAAAGATTTGATCTTAGGCCCAGACCTAGTCTTGGAAGACCCCTAAGGAACCTCCAACAATTGAACCTCATACCAAAGCTTCTGAAACTCAAAAAACTATTATTCGACCAATAAATTAGTCAACTGATACCACTCAAATTGAAAAATTGTTTTAATTTCATTTAATGTTGAAAAGGAGTTAGAAAGAGTCAAAATCCAAATACCACTTTCATAACTTTCCAGAAACCCTAGATATAAAAATCAAGTTTCCAAATGGATACAAAACACCTCGGTTGATGCTGAAAGTGATATCATTAGTCTTCAAGATTAAAAACCAGAATTTTTTTTTGGTCCTAGCTCGGATATGGTAGATGAAATAGTACCCCCTTTCTATGTGACTCTTAAAATAAATGATTCTATGTTATACAATTGCATGCTTGATTCTGGAGCATCACATAATCTTATGCCAAAAACTATCATGGATCATTTAAATCTTGACATAAATAGATCCTATCATGATTTGTACACCTTTGATTCCAAAAGGGTGCCTTGTATAGGATTGATTAAGGATTTAGTAGTCACTGTCGCCCAAATACCAGTAAAAAGTGTAGTGTTAGATATAGTTGTCACAGATATTCCTCCCAAATTTGGAATGCTCCTTTCAAGGTCTTGCTATGCCAAATTAGGGGGAACTCTTCAGATGGACATGTCTTATGCCACTATTCCAGTTTATGGGGGAGAGCAACTAAGGCTGTATAGAGAGGTCAGATTTGTGCACACTGTTTGCAAAACATATCAACCAAGAAACCATCCCATATATGCAATTGATCAAGATTTTGGTTGTTTCCAACTTTCTTCAAACCAAACACATGAAACTCAAGCAAAAATTGAAGATGTAATTGAAAGACTTGTACCAAATCAAACTGATGTATGGAAGCTATTATTTGATGGTTCTTGTACAAAAGATGGAGTGAGAGCTAGGGTAGTATTAATCTCAATGGAAAAAGAAAATATTACACAATCATGCAAACTTGATTTTGAAGTTACAAATAACATGGCTGAATATGAAGCTTTCCTTTTAGGATTGTAATTAGCCAAGAGCTTAAAGGTTCAAAATTTGAGTGTTTTCATGGACTTAGATCTCATTGTTAAACAAATAAGAAATCTTTGCCAGACAAAACATCCTAGGCTTAGATCTTACCGAAATGAGGTTTGGGATTCAGTTGAAAATTTATTCAATGCTTTTAATTTGACTTATATCCCAAGGGATCAGAATATTCATGTAGATTCCCTAGCTGTTTCTACTAGTTCATTCAAAATCCCTGATCAAACTAATGTACTCTATCAAATACAAGTCAAATATAGGCCATCCATCCCAGATAACCTAAAATACGAACATATTTTTGAAGATGATGAGCAGTTAAAATCTTTTCTACAGGTTATAGATGAATTTTCAGTTCTACAAATTGATGAAAATACAATAGAAACAATTGAGAATTCAAATGAAAATGATAATTCAGATTTCAACTCAAAAATTGCCAATCATGATATCATTAAGCTATCTAACAATTTCATTCCCAAAGGACTTATTCCTTTAGAAAAATTGTTTGATCAAAATGATGTCCACAAAAACCCACAGTCAATTTCTCCACAAGATGACATAGAGGAAGTAAATATTGGAACAAATGATTACATTAGGAGCATTAAAATCTGTGAATCCTGTGATCCCGAAATTAAATCTCAATATGTTAAGTTATTTGAAAAATACAAGGATGTTTTTGCATGGAACTACGCTGATCTAAAAACTTATGATACATCATTAATTCAGCATAAGGTTCCTTTAAAACCAGAAGCAAAACCTTGTCAACAAAAACTTAGGAGGATTAATCCAAAATTTCTTCCAACTGTAGATAAGGAAATTAAGAAAATGCTAGATGCCCAAATTATCCTCCCTCGTAGATATTCTAATTGGATTGCTAAGTTAGTTCCTATTAGAAAGAAGAATGGAGAAATTAGACTTTGTGTGGACTTTAGAAATTTGAACAAACCATCATTAAAGGATAATTATGTTGGCATTATGACATAGGTTTGGCACTATGGCATAGGTGTTGTCCTTGATGGCAACTCACTCAGATGGCAGATCACTGTTCAGGCTCTCAGAATGAAAGAAAAAGAGGTATACAAAGGTTTCCTTTGGCAAAGTCGCGTATACACGCGGAATTGCCGATCAAAAGTCGCGTATGCGTATGAATGCACTTTCATGCACGGAAAAGCGCGTACATGTGGGAAAGCTTATTTTTAGGACCATGGTATTTGGACCTATGGTTTTGGACATTGGTATTGCGTCTGAAGTATTGAACCCAGGTGTTGGGTCCCTAGTATTGGTTCTCTATTGTTTTGGACCATGGTTTGAGTAGGGCCTAAGACTATAAAAAGGAGGAGATCATTTGGCAAAGGTATTGACTGAAGTATTGAATATCTTATGAAGAGCAAGATCTGGAATAATGGTGATTGGTTTATGGTGCATAGCTGAATCTGAATCAAGGAGGAACCTAAGAGCAAGAAGATGGATAGGTTCTATTGATGGGTCAAAACTCAAGACTTGAATAGTAGTATCTTTGTGTGTTTTTGATTTGTTATATTTGGCGCATGACTTGATCTATAAATCTGATAATCTGGGTATAACTGATGTCTGAATATTTGAAAGAGTGAACTATCTTTTATAGATTTGTATGGAGGTTCGGCTCATCAGAGGCATGTATACACGCTGGTTCAGTAAGTAAAAATAGTGTATACGCTAGTTGGCCTTAATTCATAAGCGTATGCATGCAGGTTGTACACATTGAAGTAGTGTACATCTCCTGAAATATGTTTTAGCTACTTCTATTTATTGCTGCAGGGTTCTGGGTTCAAAATTGGTGTTTGGTCACTGTTACTATTTTCTGGGTATAACATTCAGAGAAGTGATTATTTGATTCAGTTTTTTTGGTGCAAAAGAGATTGGTTGATGCAAATATACTT
Organism: Pinus tabuliformis; assembly: GCA_031772625.1. Classification (NCBI taxonomy): domain Eukaryota; kingdom Viridiplantae; phylum Streptophyta; class Pinopsida; order Pinales; family Pinaceae; genus Pinus; species Pinus tabuliformis. The sequence goes on along the minus strand of CM062816.1, from coordinate 1,758,658,325 downwards.
GATGTTTGATTAATGTTATTCATGGATCCAGTCTGAAAATTTATGAAACGTGGTCCCTGGAAGAAAAGAGAAGGTTGTAGCCTTCTGTAGGTCAGCACCTACGTACTAGTACCTCAGCTAGTACAAGAGCTAAGGGGGTTGTAGCTCCCTTCCAGGAGAAGCTGGAGAATGAGAGAAGGTTGTAGCCTTCTGCAGGTAGCAGCTTGCATACTGGTATAAGACTGCACCAGTACAAAATCATTGTAAAAAGAAGTTTCTAATTAAAAGAAGATAGAGACGAATTGCAGCAGGTGGTTTTCACCCACATTGGGTTTCCACCTTACATCCTGGTGTTCATGTGTGTTGTGATTTGTTCTGCTTTACTACTCCTGTTTACTGATCATATGGTTAATAATGTTCTGATGCACTCATTAAGAAGCAACTAACTGAATTATAAGTTTACTAGATATACACTTGTTGCATTACACACAGTTGCATATGCACGCGGTTTTCCTTAACTAAAGTAGCATATATGAAACTGAATTTGGAAATGAAAAAGTTATATTGATTAGATAATATTGATTCACCCCTCCCCTCTCAGTATTATTTCCAACAATTGGTATCAGAGCAGGTCCTTCAGAAGAAGCTTGATCGCTTGTAGGAAGATCCATCATCATGAGCAATTATGAGAAAGAAGCATTGATCAGGCCACCAATTTTTGATGGGAGAAACTTCGTCTATCGGAAGGTAAGAATCACAACATATCTTCAATCTCTTGGTACAGAAGTCTAGGATATCGTGGAAATAGGATACACATTTCCATCAGCAACTCCTACGGATATGGCTGGTAAGAAGCAGTATGAAACAAATGCAAAGGCTTTCAATACTCTATTAGGGAGTCTATCTCAATCAGAATTTTTCAAGGTTATGCAACTCAAAACCGCAAAAGAAATATGGGACAAGATCATTCTGAGCTATGAAGGAGATGATCAGGTAAAACGAGAAAAACTACAAACTCTCAGAATTCAATATGAAAATCTCAGAATGTACAATGATGAAAGTGTGGCTAACTATTTCCTACGTATAGATGAGATTGTTAATTGTATGAAAAATTTGGGTGAAGAAATAAAAGAAGTTGTTTTGGTTGAAAAGGTTCTAAGATCTTTGTCTTCTAAGTTTGAATCAAAAGTTTCTGCCATAGAAGAAAAACAGAATCTACAGAGCCTTACCATGTCACAGCTACATGGAATCCTAACCGCTTACAAAATGAGAAAAGGGGGACCATCAGACAAGAGAGAAGCCACATTCAAAGCCTTAGGAAAAGGAGATTACAATGACTCAGGACATATGTCAGAAGAAGAGGAAGAATCAAATTTTGTCAAGAACCTTCAACGGGGTTCTGGAAGATTCAGAGGTAAGCTACCTTTCAAATGTTTTGCTTGTGGAAGAGTCGGTCACTATGCTGCCAAGTGTCCTCATAAAGATAAGCTTGACAAAGGTAAGGAACCAGTTAGATGGAATAGAAAACAGAATGTAAGTAAGAAGAGCTATTACACACATGAAGACAGTGATGGACTTTCAAATAGTGATGAAGATCAACAAGGTATTGATTTTTGATGGCTTTTGAAGATAATGATTTCTTGGATGCTATAGATGGAGAAGGTCTTCATGAAGAAATTTCTAAACTCAAAATTTGCTTAGAAGAAAATAATATGAGTATAGATACTCTGACATTCCAACTTGCTGAAATGGAGAAACACAATGAAAAATTAGAATGCGAAATTGCGGGAATTAGAAAGGACATTGAGAAAACAAAATCTCTTAATCTTGGATTTGCTAAAGGATCTGAAACTTTAGATGAGATTATCAAAGTGCAGCATTCTCCTCTAATCAAGACAGGTCTTGGGTATACTGAAGAAACATCTCAAGCACAGAAGCCATCTACCTCCAAAAGTTATCTTGAAGCTGTAAGGAGAAGTGAACAGGTTGACAATCGACAGCAAAGGCACAATGAAGATCACCAGGTAAATCAGGGACAATTTACTTCAAGAATGAACAGAAATCACCAAGTAAATCGAGGGCAATCTACTTCAAGGATGAACAGAAGCTACAACCAACCACAGGTAAATCATTCTCAATTTACCTCAAGAACGAATGGCTATTACAATGGAAGGTTTGATGATCGCAGGAATTTCTTCAATGGCCAATGTTTCTCTTGTCATAACTTTGGACATAAAGCAGCTCAATGTGTTGCCTACAAGACCATCATGACCAGAGAAGCACGAAATCAAAGGAGTGTGACTAGAATCATGAAAAGAACCTACAATAATTTTTCTGCTCTTAAAAATGAAATAGAATGTTCTATCTATGACAACTTTGGTCATGAAGATTCTGAATGCAGGAGTAGGTTTCCACAAACAACTCAGAAGGAGCAAGCTTCATTAAGCCCCAAAACATGGAGGAAGAAAGAACCTCAACCAGAAAGATGTGGCAGAGCCTTATATGCGGAAGGGTAGGAAAACCAGTTGTACATCGACAGTGGATGATCGAAACATATGACAGGTGATAAAGAAAAACTTCAATCATATAGTGCCTTAGAAAATGAAAAGAAGGTCTCATTTGGAAATGACACCCTTGCATTCATAAAAGGTAAAGGTTATGTTCTTTTGAAAGAAAAGGTCAAAGCTAGGAATGTTATGTATGTTGATGGCTTAAAGCATAATCTATTAAGTGTTAGTCAGATGTGTGATCAAGGAAATGAGGTAATATTTCGATCAAATGGATGTATTGTTCGTGAGCTTGATACAGGAGAAACCGTAATTAAAGGCATAAGAACTCCAAATAATTTATACATACTCAAGGGAGGACAATAGCAATGCTATCTTAGCAAGAATGATGAACATTGGCTATGGCACAGAAGATTGGGGCATCTAAGCTTCTCCCAGATAAGGAAAGCATGTAAATATCAGGCGGTTCATGATCTCCCTGACATCAGAATTCCAGAAAACACAATATGCAAATCATGTCAGTTTGGGAAGAAAACCATAACTAATTTCCCTGAGAAGGAAGGATCAGCTAGTAGGCCACTTGAACTTGTCCATACTGATGTATGTGGTCCATCTAGGAAAAGGTCACCTCGAGGAGAAGAATACTTTATACTGTTCATTGACGACTTTTCCAGGATGTGTTGGATAGGACTTATGAAGCATAAAGACAAAGCTTTCGAAAAGTTCAAAGCATTCAAAGCCTTGGTTGAAAATGAATCAGATCGCAGAATCAAATGCCTCAGGTCTGATAGAGGTGGGGAATTTACCTCGAATGAATTTTTCGATTTTTGTGAAGAACATGGAATAAGAAGGGAATTCTCTACTGCTAGGACTCCTCAACAAAATGGAGTAGTAGAAAGGATGAACAGAACAGTTCAACAAATGGCTTGAGCAATGCTTGATGAGTCTGGGACTCCTGCAACCTTCTGGGGTGAAGCTGCATTTGCTGCTGTCACTATTCTCAACAAGACAAACGTCCGGGTGAACAACACTCAAACTCCTCATGAACTTTGGTATGGTAAGACTCCCACAATAAAATACTTCAAAATTTTTGGAAGCAAATGTTACATCAAAAAGACTAATGAAAACCTTGGTAAGTTTGAACCTAGAGCAGATGAAGGCATTCTTCTTGGTTACTCTCCCCACAACAAAGCATATAAGTGTTACAATAAAAGACTTGGAAAAATTGTTGAAAGTATTGATGTAGTGGTTGATGAAGAAGGAAACATTCCAAGACAAGTAAAATCTGAAGATTTTGAAGATGATGAGGACTATCCTTCAACAACAAATCAAACTCATGATGAAGAAGAAACCCATGAGGCACCAAAAGAACAGATAGGGATAGAAGAAAAGACTCCATCCAGGTACGTTTAGAAGAATCATCCAGAAACTCAAATTTTGGGGCAGAAAGAGGCAGGTGTACAAACAAGAAGAACTATTTCAGAAGCTTCAAGCTACCTAGCATTGCTCTCCTCCACTAAACCACAAAATGTAAGTGAAGCATGTAAATATGAATGCTAGGTCAAGGCCATGAATGAAGCATTGGAGCAGATTGAAAAGAATAACACTTGGGAGTTGGTTCCTAGACCAAACGATAAAAATGTAATAGGCAAAAAATGGATATTCAAAAACAAACTGAATGAAAATGGAGATGTTATTAGAAACAAGGCAATACTTGTTTGTAAAGGGTATGCTCAACAAGAAGGCATAGACTTTGAAGAAACTTTTGCACCAGTTGCTAGAATTGAGGCCATAAGAATGTTCCTTGCTCTTTCTAGCTTTCAGAAGTTCAAAGTATTTCAAATGGACGTGAAGTCTGCTTTTCTATATGGAGACTTGGATGAAGAAGTGTATATTGAGCAACCAGATGAGTTTATCCTTGGAAATTATCCAAAACTTGTATGTAGACTCAAAAAGGCTCTCTATGGCCTTAAACAGGCTCCAAGGGCTTGGTATTATCGTTTGGATAAGTATTTTCATCAACAAGGTTTTACAAAAGGATCAACAGACAACAATCTATATATAAAAATTGACAATGATAAGTTGCTAATACTTGTTGTATATGTTGATGATACCATATTTTGTAGCAATGAAGAAGACATGAGTCAAAACTTTGCCTTGGTGATGCAAAAAGAATTTGAAATGTCCCTGCTTGGTGAGCTCACATATTTTCTTGGTTTACAAGTCCAACAAAACAAATACGGTATTTTTCTATCACAAACCAAGTATCTCAAGCAGATCTTGAAGAAATATGGGATGGAGGATTCGAAACCAGTATGTACCCCTATGGTACCAGGATGCAGCCTCAGCACAAATGATGAATCAACAGCAGTGCATCAACCAACCTATAGATCCATGATTGGTAGTTTTCTCTATCTAACAGGTACCCGACCAGACATTATGCATGGAGTGGGAATAGTTGGAAGGTTTTAGGAAAATCCAAAGGAAACTCATCTTCAGGCAGTTAAGAGAATTTTCAAGTATCTTCAAGGAACTCAAAACTATGGCTTATGGTATCCTAGAAGTACAGATCTCACACCTCATGCATATATAGATGCAAATTGGGCAGGAAGCATGGATGATAGAAAAAGCACTAGTGGTGGTGCATTCTTCATGGGTCCTAGATTAGGATCTTCGTTCAACAAGAAACATAGTTCAATTGCATTATTTACAGTTGAAGTAGAATATGTAGCTGCTACATCTTGCTGTACACAACTCCTTTGGATGATGCAAACATTGCAAGACATGAAAATCACTTGTACTCCACCTATCTCCATTTTTTGTGATAATACAAGTGCAATCAGTATTTCAAAGAATCCTGTCATGCATTCAAAGACCAAGCACATACCTATCAAATATCATTTTCTCCAGGAACAAGTGCTTGAACAAAAGGTCAAATTAGAGTATGTTCCCTCTAAGGAACAAGTTGCTGATATACTCACCAAACCACTGCCCAGGGAAACATTTGAATACCTCAGACAGAAGCTGGGAGTAGTCGATGCATCATCTTGCTGTTGAAACTTGTCTGTTTCAGAGAAAAGTGGGTGTACGCGAGTTTCATGAGGAGGATCCATGTACATACGTCGGTTTATGTGGGTACAATCGCGTATATGTTGGTTTGAAGACAAACAGTGGGCCAGGCTCAGGATGAAAGGAGTCTCATATGGGTCTAACAAAGACCATCTACACAGGTTCAGGGGGAGCATATATATTCTTCTAATAATTCATTGTTGGCATTATCCAAGAAGATCTTGATTCAAGATCACAGTGTTTTGGTTTCAGGGGGAACAAGTGCAGAAGGAGAACATGGTTGCTGGTCTAAATGATGATTGACAGATGTTGCTAATGATAGTTGTTGATAACTATCATAGTCTGGTTATAGATATTTCGTCTCTATGTCATATATTTCTTTTCTTATCAAGGTCATGTAACGACCTTCTTTGATTTCCCCACTATGCCTGGGATGGTTGATGTAATGTTCTTGTTTTATCTTGTGTAAACTTTTGGTGTATCCCCACTTGGTTGGGAGATGTATGTATGTATGAGTCTTTGGTGATAGGAAGGTCGCTTATGATGTATAGAGTCATGGTCTTTCTTATAGATCATTTTTCTGTAGACCTTGCCTACAGTCAGGGGGAGCATGGACAGGGGGAGCAGAGATTCAGCATGTACTCAGGGGGAGCATAACCCTTTGCCCTTGATGTCAAAGGGGGAGAATGACTTTGAATGATTTGGGGTTGCCATCAAGTCCAAAGGGGGAGATTGTTGGCATTATGACATAGGTTTGGCACTATGGCACAGGTGTTGTCCTTGATGGAAACTCACTCAGATGGCAGATCACTGTTCAGGCTCTCAGAATGAAAGAAAAAGAGGTATACGTAGGTTTCCTTTGACGAAGTCGCGTATACACGTGGGATTGCCGATCAAAAGTCGCGTATGTGTATGCACGCACTTTCATGCACGGAAAAGCACATACATGTGGGAAAGCTTATTTTTAGGACCATGGTATTTGGACCTATGGTTTTGGACCTTGGTATTGCATCCGAAGTATTGAACCCAGGTTTTGGGTCCCTAGTATTGGTTCTCTATGGTTTTGGACCATGGTTTGAGTAAGGCCTAAGACTATAAAAAGGAGGAGATCATTTGGCAAAGGTATTGACTGAAGTATTGAATATCTTATGAAGAGCAAGATCTGGAATACTGGTGATTGGTTTATGGTGCATAGCTGAATCTGAATCAAGGAGGAACCTGAGCACAAGAAGATGGATAAGTTCTATTGATGGGTCAAATCTCAAGACTTGAATAGTAGTATCTTTTTGTGTTTTTGATCTGTTATATTTGGCACATGACTTGATCTATAAATCTGATAATTTGGGTATAACTGATGTCTGAATATTTGAAAGAGTGAACTATCTTTTATAGATCTGAACGCAGGTTCGGCTCATCAGAGGCACGTATACATGCTAGTTCAGTAAGTAAAAACAACGTATACGTTGATTGGCCTTAATTCAAAAGCGTATGCACGCAGGTTGTACACATTGAAGTAGCGTAAGTCTCCTGAAATATGTTTTAGCTACTTCTGTTTATTGCTGCAGGGTTCTGGGTTTAGAATTGGTGTTTGGTCACTGTTACTGTTTTCTGGGTACAATGTTCAGAGAAGTGATTATTTGATTTAGTTTGTTTGGTGCAAAAGAGATTGGTTGATGCAGATTTACTTGATGTTTGATTAATGTTATTCATGGATCCAGCCTGAAAATTTATGAAACGTGGTCCCTGGAAGAAAAAAGAAGGTTGTAGCCTTCTGTAGGTCAGCACCTACGTACTAGTACCTCAGCTAGTACAAGAGCTAAGGGGGTTGTAGCTCCCTTCCAAGAGAAGTTGGAGAACGAGAGAAGGTTGTAGCCTTCTGCAGGTAGCAGCCTGCGTACTGGTATAAGACTGTACCAGTACAGAACCATTGTAAAAAGAAGTTTCTAATTAAAAGAAGATAGAGACGAATTGCAGTAGGTGGTTTTCACCCACATTGGGTTTCCACCTTACATCCTGGTGTTCATGTGTGTTTTGATCTGTTCTGCTTTACTGCTCCTGTTTACTGATCATATGTTTAATAATGTTTTGGTGCACTCATTAAGAAGCAACTAACTGAATTATAAGTTTACTAGATATACGCTTGTTGCATTACACACAGTTGCATATACACGTGGTTTTCCTTAACTGAAGTAGCGTGTATGAAACTGAATTTGGAAATGAAAAAGTTATATTGATTAGATAATACTGATTCACCCCCCCACTCTCAGTATTATTTCCAACAAATTACCCTTTACCCAAAATGGATTAGTTACTTCAAATGGTTTTAGGAGCACAAAGACTTTCTATGCTTGATGGTTTTTCAGGTTACAATCAGATAAATGTTGATCCAAAAGACAGAGAGAAGACAACTTTTACTACACCTTGGGGTACATTTATGTACTCTAGAGTGTCTTTTGGCTTATCTAATGCTGGAGAAACATTTCAAAGAGCTATGGATATAGCTTTTATGGGTCAGGGAAACAAATTTGTAGTCATTTATCTTGATGACATAACTGTTTTTTCTAATTCTAATAAAAAACATCTAAAACATTTGATGAAGGTTTTTGACAGATGTAGAAAATTTGGAATATCCCTCAATCCTAAAAAGTCTCTTTTTGCTATCAAAGAAGGAAAACTGCAAAGCCATATAATCTCAAAAGAAGGAGTGGTGATTGATCCAAAACGTGTTTCTGCAATAAAAACATTGTCATTACCTAGAATCAAGAAGGAGATCCAAGCTTTTCTAGGCAAGATTAATTTTTAAGGAGGTTCATCCCAAATTATGTTGAAATTGTGAAAGACATAACTAATATTCTATGAAAGGATCATGAAGTTAAATGGACTATCTCTTCCAGGTATGCATTTCACCAAATCAAGAAGACTATCTCTGAAGCTCCAACCTTGGCCAACCTTGATTATACCAAACCATTCAGTATCTTTTCCTTTGCCTCTAAAACAACCCTTGTTGTTTTTTTATTACAAAAGAATGAAGATTCCCATGACCAAATTATAGCCTTTTTAAGTAAGGTTATGAGAGATGTCAAGAGTAAGTATGGCATAATTGAAAAGCAAGCCTATGCCCTAATACAAGCCCTAAAATCATTCAAGATGTATGTCCTACATTCACCTATTACTGCTTATGTTCCTAATAGTGCTGTCAAGATTTTTTTAACCCAACCTAACACTAATGGGAAGAGAGGTAGATGGATCACTCAAATACTGGAGTTCGATCTAACTATCAAAACTACAAAGCTAGTCAATGGTCAAGGATTAGCTAAGCTTCTAGCTGAATCAAACTGTAAAGTGCTTGGCATCAACTATATTTTTGAAATACAAATGGAGAATCCACAAGAATCTTCTCAAAGTTCAGATAAGAAGAATCCACAAGAACCTTCTGTTCTAGAAGAAGGGGAGAATCCACAAGAACCTTCCCAAAATTTGAATGAAGAGAATCCACAAGAACCTCCTCACCATTCTGAAGAAAAGAATCCACAAGAACCTTTATCTTCAGATCATGCCACATCTCTACACATTGATGAGAAATTTCTTTCTTCAAATTGGTATCAAGATATTGTAAATTTCTTGATTCATTTTGAATGTCCTACATCATTTTCCAAAAGCCAATCTAAAGCTCTCAAATTGAAGGTAGTCAAATACTATATCATAAATTCAAATCTTTACTGGAAGGACCCACTAAATTTCTTGTTATTATGTTTGACAGAATAAAAAACTGAAGGAATTATTTATCAATCTCACACAGGATATTGTGGAGGAAATTATGCTTGGAGAGAAATAGCATATAAGATATTGAGGGTAGGATTGTATTGGCCCACATTATTCTTACAAGTAGGAGCAAATGTCAAAAGTTGTGTCCGTTGCCAGATGTTTTCCGGTAAGCAAAAACTAGCAGCTCTTCCACTAATCCCAACAATAGTCTCAACACCTTTTCTCCAATGGGGACTAGATTTTATTGGATAAATTCATCCTACTTCAAGCAATCAACATAGATGGATTCTCACTGCAACAGAATACTTTACCAAATGGGTGGAAGCAATTCTAGTAAGAAATGCTACTGATTCAGTAGTAAATAAATTCATTGAAGAAAATATCTTGTCTAGGTTTGGTTGTCCAACACAAATTGTTACTGATAATGCAGTAGCATTTTCCAGTGTTAAAATGATTGAATTTTGCTAGAAATATTAAATTATGTTACATCATTCAACTTCTTATTACCCTCAAGGTAATGGTCTTGCAGAATATTCAAATAAAAGTCTGGTAAAGGTGATAAAAAAGACTTTAGCAGATCATAAAAAGAGCTGGGATTCTCATCTAATTTATGCAGTCTAGGCAAACAAGATTAATCTAAAGAGGTCTAAAGGAAAGTCTCCTTTTCAGCTAGTTTATGGGAAAGATGCAATATTCACTACCAACATGGCCTTCCCTGTCTTAAAATTCCTGCAAGATTCAACTGATGAACCTGATGATTTTTCAAGGAGAATAAATCATATTATTGAACTAAATGAAAATAGAGATGAAGTTCAATATAAATTGAAAAAGTATCAGAATAATATGAAGAACCTGTTTGACAGAAGAGCTAGGGAAAGGAACTTCAAGGCGGGTGATCTAGTTCTGAGATGGGATTCCAGAAGAGAAGATAAAGGAAAACATGGAAAGTTTGACAACCTATGGTTTGGACCTTTAGCTATTGCCTAAGTAAAGGGAAACAACACTTTTGTGCTTCAAAATCTTGAGGAACTATTTTCCACTTACCCTGTTAATGGAAGGTTTCTCAAACATTACATTCAATACTGAGAAGTTGAAGTAGATTTCATTACTATCATTGTAAAAACTCCGGTTTATTTTACTTTTCAAGCTGTCAGTGTTGGTTTTTACAGCAAAGTCTCTATAGCCCCAGGAGAAGGCACATGGGTCTGTAGGTTCTCTTCATTCTATAGGGGAAATCAGTCCCTAGTTGGAGTCGACGTTATAGCATTTTTTGATTTTTCTAAGTTAGTATCAATTAGTCAAAAAAAGAAAATATATTTAAAAAAATGTTAAGTTAGGATATGGACAAAAATAATATTAAATAAAAAATGTTAGGGATATTTTATGAATAAGTACATATCAAATAAAATGTTAGAATAGATGCCCTAAAAAATGAAGGAAAAAATAAATGTTAGGTTAATAAGAAAAGCAAAAAACAATAAACTCTAAAAGTGTTGCAAATCCAAATGCCACTACTAAAAGTTGTGTGCAGATTGTTTAAATGCCACACCTAGTTCATCTAATCCAATTGTATAGTTTAAGCATGATTAGATTTGATTTAAATTTTTGTCAATAGGTAGAAATAGGTAGCAATAAAATTGGCTCAACAGTTTAATCTGAGCCAATGGAGGAAATAAGGGATAGAGGTAGATTAGTCATTAAAAGAAAATATTGAGTTGCTAGCCTAAATGCACTCAGATGAATAAATGAAAATATTAGGAGTATAAAGGGTAGGTAGAAATTTGAGAAATTATTGGAGCATGCAAGGATTTATCCTACGTTGTAACATTGGATAATTCTTACATGCGATGTTGCATTTTGATTTAATTATGGATTCTTATTACCAATGTATTTTACAATATCCTAACTTCAAACATTCATTCGTCATAACATCAAATCATCACATCCGTCTAAATCGTGACCCCACCATCACTTCCGCCTCACATGTTAAATCCCTTCCACCTTACCTTTCATCCCGTATGCTCCCTCGACATCCGATGGCCCACATCCCTCAGCTCTCATTTGCTGTCCAAACTTTATCGGCGGGGGGGTCTGAAGTGAGCAGTTTTCGAAACCGCCACCTTAAACCACCTTAGCCTTATTTTAGTCTTTTAGGACTAAAAATCTCGAAACGACTTACCACCTTAAGCTACCCCCGAATGCGGTTTACATGCGACCGTTTACCACCACTCCATGTTGCCATCCACATCCGCTCTACCTCATTTCTCCATCCAATCAACTGCTGCCTATCTGTTGTTCATTCAATTCACCATCTCCCATGAATTTAAGACTCGTTAATTAATCCCGTTAGATAATTAATGCAGTTTTAACCATTCATTCAACAACTTTGCTCCAATTTTTCCATTAAAAGCCCCGTTCCTCCATGAAAACGGTTACACAGTACATTCCTGTGACCAAATTGATCACTCAAAGTTTGCCTCCTTATAGCTCAAAGACGATCTGACACTTAAGCAACTATTTTTTCATATTCAAAAGAAAGCCGACATCTAGGTCCACTTGTCTCCTTTTCAGTCATACTGTTTTACTGTAAGCCACCCTGTTTCAGACCAATTTTTCTATTTCCAACATTTTCAGTCTACAAATTCATTTGATAAATGCCTCCTAAGGGAAAAGAAGTTGCAAAAATCCCAAATCCTTTTGTACATCCACAGGTTGACTTCCACCATAACCCCCTGGTCGACAGGGATTGTAAAATCATTAAGACTTCTTCTCAATTTGATTTATATGAAATTTATTGTTTGATGGAAGATAAATTAATTGATCAGACTAATGAAATAGGACTTTGGCACTCCCTCCTTCCCCACTAAAGTTTCCTTTAGATACACAGAGCACTTGAATTTGTCAGGAAATGCCATGAATCCTATGCTCCCATCCAAAGAGCAATCATTTCACCCACAGGAGAAATTCTCAGTTTAATCAATGTTGAGTCCATTGAAAAGATGTTGCAGGCCCTTACTATTGCACCAACTCATCCTTTTTCCCATGAAAGCCTGATAGAGGCCTATCAAAAACTGCATTTTAATAAAAGATCCTAGACTCTTGAACTTTTGCTAGCCATTGATAGTCCTTGCCTAAAAGAAACCCTCCTTATGACTCATCCATGTTCCCTGATAGAACCAAGCAAATCACCACTATTTTGTCTTATATGCTTGGTTATAACTGTGATCAATATGTTAATGATGCCATCCTAGGTTTCTTATCTATCTTTTTTGCTAATTTCAAACCCACTGTTATTTATAATTTCAGCCAATTCCTAGCTGAAGCCATACATGAGAAATTTGTCCAGTTTAACACTGAAGAAGCATTCAAGTATGCTTTAGTACTTGTATACCTTTTCATATATTTTGAAGGATACAAATTTCCATTTACCCTATAGAAGCTAGATCAGGAAGGCAACCAACAATCAATGATCTTTTGGACTACAATGGGAATGAAGGAGAAAGAAGAGTTTACCTATAAACAGTTCATAGAATTTTTTATTCATCCAGCTATCAGTCTTATAAGCAGTACTGCAGTACCAAGAATCAGTGATGAGATTGTCAAAGTATTTCAGTTGGTCGACCAAGCCACAATAGGAGGTTGGCCTCTTTACCAAAACTACACAGAAATCAGGGTTTATTGTTGTGAGCTTCCACCCTACAAATTTCCCAAGTACCTCCCCATCATAATCTTTGCACTGGAATATATTAGGTAAAGGTTAAATGTAGATGAAGTACACTTTATGGCAGCAAAGAAGAAATCTCAATTCAAGCTCAAAGCTCAGGTTGGTCCATTCATCTACAATACTAGAGCAGCAGGATAAGAAACATATAGGTTGCTAAAGGAAATTAAGTTTGGTCTCAGTTTCACTTGGTCTTATGACCCAATGGGAATGATTTCTAAACTCAGGGTGGAAAACAAGTTTACAACATATTACCCCACATCTAGGCTAGAAATAAAACAATACAAAAATTAGTTGGAGTGGACAGAGAACACCCTCTAAGAAGCTGAAGAACAGGCAGTTTCCACATCAAATGTGCAAACTCCACTTGCACAGGAAAAGAAAGCTAAAAGAGCAAGGGAAGAATAGTCATCCCCTACAACTGAAGCATTAAGCCAGGGCTTTAGGATTGTGCATAGGAAAAAGAGACCAAGGATCCCTGTGACTGTTGGTGCAACACATGAGTCTCAAAAAACCACATTTGATGGGTTTGGAGAGACCATTCTCTTTACACAGTCTGGTGGACAGCCTACCCAGTCTCCAACTCATTCCACTACTTCTCAAGAACATCAGGTAATTCAGACCAGTGGAAGCATCCAGAAGGACAAGGAGGAGGACATATTTTATGTTTTCATTGAGATTAAAAAGAAGAATGAAGAGTTGAAGTTGAACACCTAAACACAGTTCTGGAAAGATTCCTCTAGGTCTCAGGCCAGACTTCTTTCAGTATTTGACTCTGAGAAGGGTAAAATGCAGATGGCTTTTTTGTAGGCTCAGATTCCACAGCCTAGGACTGCTGCACAATATCAGAAGTAGACCTATTTTGAATTTAATGTAAAGGATGTGCATCCAATTAATCAAAGTGAGATGCACAAACAAACTAGACAGATTATTTCTTCTACTTTAACTCATATTGCTATGAGTTTGTCAAAATTGCAGGTTACCTTAGCAAACACACAGTGACAGCTCAAGTTGGAGAAAGTCTCCTCATTGGCAAAGGACACAAAGATCAAAACTTTAGAAGATATGGCGGTGAAGATGGGATATGATCCCTCCAACATAAATGCTGCAGAAGAACTTGTGAAGAAGAAAAATGTTGAGCTTTTAGCATTAAGGAAACAACTCAAATTTATAGTTTCTAAGGACCCAATGGCTAAAGAGATTGAAGAAACTAAAACTCAGAAGTCTGACATGATGAAGCTCATAATGGAACAAAATATTCAGATAAAACAAATGGAAGAGCAGATGGAGAAATTGGTCAATGGGAAAGAGGAAGTTTTCAAAAGAGCTCAAACTCTGATGGATATAGTACCCCTTGTAGAAATCCCCGTAACCAGGGTTTCTACTTCATCCACAACATCAGCTACAGGTGTAGCAGAAGGAGTTGGACAACTTGCTGAAGCTGTTCAAAACTTGTCTATTTAGACAGGAGAAATCAAGAAGTTGTAGAATGAACTCAATGAGTTACAACATATGAAAACAGTTGTAGACACTTCACATGCAGCTAAGTTGCAGAGAGAAAAAGGTCAGATTGAAACATTGCAGAGGGAACTTAAACAATATTACATTGGAAGCAAATTGGGTTTGGCAAGAGAAATTCCGTGGGAAGAAATTACTGAAGCAATTAAGGATATCTGGATCTATATCAAGATAGTGTTTGATCAAAAAGACCTCTTAGAGAAAGCTCAGAACGCTGTTGAAACTATTTCTCAACAACTTGAGGATATGCCAGAAATTGTTTCTGATGTAATCAAGTTCCTCAACTCTAAAGACAACTATGAGCTTGAAGAATTAGGGATAAATGATAGGACAACAACTATTCTGGAAGTAAAGAAGATAATCACCAAGAAGAACCTGATCCTTTAGTTGGAAGAAAAGTGCAGCAATGTGAATACAATAGTTTAGCATTTTTTAGTAGGATTGAACCCTTGACCAGCGAGGGTTTGCCCTCTATGCTTGTAATTAACGACAAATTAATGCCTATTGAGGATTATGTTCGAAAGCTTACAGAGGTAGGCACCAATGCAGCTTCAGTGACAAACATAAGGGGTGCAACAATACCAAGAGTGGTGCCAAATGCAATCAGGGACACCTTCTTCATTTTATATGAGATTAGGCATACATTTCTAGTAAAACCCACTTTCATGAAGTATACAGAGATGGATGAAATTTATAGAAGGGTAACCAAAATATCTATCCTAGATAAGAAGCGCTGGGGAGTATTAATTGATTTACTAGACTAGAGGGTGATAAAAAAACATTCATCTTTTACAGGAATAGTCATCACAAGTTCAACAATTTTCAATTTTTTCAGCAACAGTCATCAAATAGCTCAGCACCAAAATAGTGCCTGGTCGACTAGCAGTTTATATTCCTAATTTTGTAATTATCTATTTTTGTAAAATAGTTTAAGATATTTTCTCAGTTCTCATTTTGTATAAATAACTCTCTTTCATTAGTTATTAAGGGTTGTGCCCTTAAAGAAGAATTTATAAGCATTGAATGTACTTGACTTTTCTGAATCATTAATACAAAAGCAAATGGATTCTGAATTCTAATTTATACAGTTTCGTTTTTTCTGTAAGTTTTTCCAGTTTTATTTCACAGTTTTTTCTTCATGTTCTTATGTTTTACAAAGATAACCAGGTAGGAGCAATTGTGTTTCAATTATTCTTATAAGCTTCTGAAGTGATAATTTATAATGAAAATGAATTACATAAATTGTTTGTTTTATTAATTCCCTCTAAATCATAATATCATCAGCATCTGTTGTAAGCTTAAGCATATTTTGTTAAACCTTTTGAACATAGTTTAAAGGTTTTCTTACTTATGATTATTTAATCTTCAATTTGAAGACTGTGATAGTCATACCACCTCTCTATTTCTTCTCACCACTATGCAAGCTATATCACTATGTGAATTTCAATAGCAGCCCTCTGTTTTGATATTAATATTATTCAAAGGGTTAGGCCTCACTGTTTTAAATCTGTTTCCTACATTGGTCTTCCAAATTAAAACAAAACCCCCAAAACAATTATCTTAGATGCCCTGGCATGATAGCTGACCATTATCATCTCAAAGATACAACACCATGGATGAGACTGGGTAATTGTCTTTGTCCAACGCCTGATTGAGATTCTAGAAATTGACACACAAACGGATCTAGATAGACTTTTTCCGTAACGAAACAAGGTTTGAAACCCATGTAGAATTCCTGAATTTAAAGTTAATGTGGGAGTCTAACAACTTCTTGACCTCTTTTTGGATGAGGGGTTCTAATGTGGGATGCACTTTCCTCAACTTCTGCTGAAATGGTTTGACCCCTTCTTTCGTAGGAATAACATGTTGAATGATGCGTGTGTTGTAAGTCTTTAGATCATCGTATGTCTAGGCGAAAATGTCACGGTACCTCTTGAACAAGTTGATGAGAGATTGTATTTCCTCAGAGGAACATCCCAAACCTATGTTAATGAATTTGGGGTCGACTTCAGTCCCAAGGTTGACTTGCTCATGTGAAAGAGTGGAACTCTGTGTTTTGGTGTTTGGCGGGCCTCAGAAGCAGTTTTGTAGATCAAATAACTTTTCTAGTGTGACCACTCCTTTAGGTATGGGGTTCCCCTTACGCGAGTCTGCCTCTTCTTGCAAGGACCTTTCATGTTCCTCTTCTTTGATGGTTGCATCTTTAAACACCTCTGTGTTTGCCATGAAATCCAATATCTGTTGGTCATCATTGAAAATACATAATTTAGTTACATTATTAGGGACGACTGGTTTATAAATAATTTCAATCACAAAACCATCCCTAAGAGGTGTGAATCCGGCTACATCATTTTCCAGAGTATCAAAAGCGACGTTATTGAATCTAAGAAAAAAACTAATATTGAAAGATTTAAAATAACCAATCAGGTGCCATACCTCTTGCTGGTAGTTCTTCAGGTGTGGTGATAAACAATGAATTGTGTTTCATAGCTATCTTGTAATTATTTCAGAGTCACTGATCACCTTTAAACATTTAGCTTTCAGGTCAATAGATTTCTTGAGGCCAAGGATTAGCGCCTTGTACTCTGTGGTGTTGTTGGTGCATTGGAACTCTAACCTGTAGGAATTAAAAATGTGTTCCTTTTGGGGTCCATGAGGATGTAGCCTGCTCCAGCCCCATTGTGAGTCTTGGACCTGTCATAATATAGTGTCCAAATTTCATCATTAAGCATAGGCAGGTCTGGAGTATGTAGATTTAGAGTACAAATTTCATTTTCATCAGCTGGGGTGTGTGATGGGAGTTGCAACTGGGTATCAGGTGGGATGGGCGATGATTTGGATCGGTAACAACCCATCATTACCTCAAGAAAAAACACTCTTAGTTTCTCCTGAACAAAGCTGATTGACTCATTACATCCTTTGGAAAGGTTGATCGTTAACCCTGATTTTATTGTTCTTTCCTTTATAGGCAACCACAAGTGGGACGAGTCTGTGATAAAATAACCTTGGAGTTTACAGGACCAGTCCCTACTAAGTAGTAACCCATAGGCTTTTGGGATGTCAACTACAATTATGTCGATGCGTTGGTGCACCCGAGAGTCAGAAGATAACCTGATTATTATGTTGTTTAATTTTCCAACATCAAGGACTTTGGAGCTATCCCATTGAATGATCTTAGCATCCGTCTTCTCGGGTTGGATGTTTAGCCTTTTGCATACTGACTAGGGCATGACATTGGTTGATGCACTAGAGTCGATGATCCAGGTGGATATTGGTGGCCACCTGCCAAGTCCACCTGGACCCCCACCATTGTCTTTCTCAGCATTTTCAGTTTCCTTAATTGTAGCACAACTTACCATTTTTAGCAGTTTTTCGGGTCCTGAACTTCCGGAGCCGTTTTGAGGCCCTAAACGACGTTTTTTGGGGAATCCAGAGGCAACATGGGTCCAAGGAATGGACTGATGTTGCCCGTTCCAACAATGATAGTTCTCGGATAGATCTTTCTAATGAGCTATTGTACACGTCAAACGGAGATCATAGGCCAAAGTTACGACCCCGGGAAGTTGATGTACCAATTTATCCCCAAACGGGGCCCACAGTCTGGCGTTTCATCTCCTAGGGTTAGGTTTTGGAATGTGAAGGGTTTTCCGTTGTTTCTCAACAATAAATAGGCCTTCAAGCCTCATTGTAAGACAGTTCAGAGGCATGTAGCCATCACATCTCTTCGCAGAGATAAGCTACCATCGCCCTAGCTGGTTTATTTCCATTTCTGGTTGTAAGCATATTTCAATATTTTCCATTAATGAAATGAAGTATTATTTCCGCTGCATCTTTGTGTATATGGTTATCTCTGTAATTTGTTGCGTTCCTGTTTAAATCCGGATCAGTGGTATCAGAGCGGTCTGCTTTTTCTCTGTTTTTCTTTGCATGTCCCCAACAAGGTTGGGATATAAGGAGTTAGGGCTTGAACTGGTTAAACCTTTGCAAGACCAGCCTTGCAAATCCCGACGGCCTCCCATGGCGGACGAGAATAAAGACGAGGGGGCAGGAGATCCCATCAAAATCTTGCTCGAAGAAGCCCTCGAGCGACAACGGAACGCGATGATGGACAGCTTTGCCCAGATCCTTCAGCGGCTACCCAGAAGCAACGCATCGGCTTCCAGCAGCTACTCTGGAAACGCCACACCCTTTAAGGTACAAGTTAATTTTGAAATCCCCATATTCGAGGGTCAGATAGACGCAGATGCCGTAGATAAATGGTTAAATCTGCTAGAGGGTTATTTTTCTGTTCATGAATTTTCGAGTCGGGAAAAGATTGTTTTTGCTCTTCTCAAAGCAGCTCCCCACGTCAAGGACTGGTGGGAAACCTACTGCGAGCAGAAGGATGAAAGTACTGGCTCACTATTTTCAGCCGCACCCACCTGGGATTCGTTCTGGGATGCCATCAAGGAGCAGTACTACCCCTTCGGAAGCTATGAGGATGAATACATAAAGTGGACCACGCTGCGGTAGGGAAGGGACCAAGACGTGCCGGAGTTCACCAATCTTTTCCATACCCTTCGCACAAAGTTGGGTATCAAGGATTCAGAGCAACATTTGATACTCAAATACCGTGGCTGCCTGCACAAGTACATCCAGGAAGAAATACAATTCCTAAACATCCCCTCGCTCGGCGCAGCATACTGATATGCCATCAAGGTCGAGTAGAAGTTTAAACAAAAGAAGCGAGACTTTGGATTTGCGAATCCAAAGCAGGGGAAAGGTGCCCCTAAACCACAGAACAAAGGACAAAGCCAAGGCGGGACAGCCCAAGACAACCAGCCGAAGCCGCAAGCAAAGAACAGCGCCGCGAAGCCGAGAAAGGACACTGGAAAATGGTGCGAGTTCCATAAGAGCTCCACTCACAACACAAGTGAGTGTCAGGCCAAGCAGTCACTGGTGGCTGAGCTAAAGGTTTCAGAATCAGATGCATGTTCCGACTCTGAGTCAGAACCCGATAAGGGGTATGAAAAGGGAAGCAGATCATTGATGCGGATCCCAGCGCCACTGTTTCTACCGCAAAGATCCAGAAAAATGAACCCGAAGATCCAGAGGAGGAGGAGCGTCTCTTCCACTCCCAGATGTGGGTAAAGGGCTCCCCGATACAGTTCATTGTTGATAGCGGGAGTCAAAAGAACCTCATTTCGGCAGAGGTCGTGAAGCGGTTGGGCTTACCGACCACAGCACATCCACAACCATACACCATTGGGTGGCTTCACCAAGGACGAGATCTTCGCGTGAGCCAGCAGTGTCGCCTTCCATACAACATCAAGCCCTTCACGGATGAGGTATTGTGTGACATGCTCCCCTTGAAGTTTGTGATGTATTACTAGACAACCATACTTGTGGAAGCGACATGCTGTGTATGAATCAAGGCCCCGTGCTGTTATTATTACATTGGAAAATAAGTTGTTCAGGATACCAGAGGTAGCACCACCTGCCGCCATCTCTTTGATTACTGCAAAACAATGCAGTAAGATCATTTCCAAAACCAGGAAATTTGTTTTCCTGATGATACGCCCTCAAGGAAAGAAGAAGACAGTGGCCGCGGCCTCCAAACGGGGTCCCTCTGCACGACAACTACAGATGGACAAGGTTGTGGAGGAGTACGAGGACATCTTCACGTCCCCGGCAGGGGTTCCTCTGCACTGTCAAGTCAAGCACTCCATCGATCTGACCCCAGGTGCGCCGCTACCTAATGGACCAATTTATCGGCGCTCCGTTCTGGAGAACAATGAAATCAAGAGGCAGATTCAGGAGCTCCTGCAGAAAGGTCACATCCGTCCGAGTTCATCACCCTGTGGGAGCCCGATCGTGTTGGTACAGAAGAAGGATGGGACGTGGAGACTCTGTATTGACTATCGGGCGCTGAACAAGATCACTGTCCATAATAGGTACCCGATCCCGCGGATTGATGACCTCCTAGACCAACTAAAGGGGGTGAAATATTTCAGCAAGATCGATCTGAAGTCAGGATATCACCAGGTACCAATCGAACCCTCCGATGTGTGGAAGACTGCCTTCAAATCCAAGGAGGGCCTCTTCGAATGGTTGGTCATGCCTTTCGGATTGACGAATGCTCCTGCAACCTTTATGAGGCTAATGGATGACATCTTGCGGCCATTCACCAACTCCTTTGTAGTAGTATACTTGGATGACATTCTGATCTTCAGCCAGAGTTGGGAAGAGCACCTCCACCACATCCGGCAGGTTCTCCAAACACTGCGGCAACACAAGCTATGTGCCAATTTGGAGAAATGCACTTTTGGCATGACCCAGGTTCAGTATCTGGGATACATCATTGATGAACAGGGGGTGCATGTCGATCCAGCCAAGATCCAAGTCATTCGGGATTGGCCCTCTCCAACCACTCTAACAGAGCTCTGCAACTTTCTAGGTCTTGCCAACTTCTACCGCAGGTTTGTGTTGGGGTTTTCTCATATTGCTTGGCCCTTGAGTCAAGTCACCAAGGGCGGGGCGAAAGCAAAATTCTTTTGGTCTGAATCTCAACAGAAGGCATTCAGGGAATTGAAGGATCGCCTCTGCACGGCACCAGTGCTCGCATTACTAGATTTACAAAAACCATTTGAGGTCGAGACAGATGCCTCTGACTATGCTATTGGGGCAGTCCTTACTCAACATGGACATCCAGTGGCATATCACAGTCAAACACTTTCAGACACAGTCCGGAAGTACCCCACTTATGATAGAGAGATGTATTCCATTGTACAGGCCTGCCGACAATGGAAGCATTACATTTTGGGGAAGGAAACGGTCATCCACACAGACCACCGACCTCTGCAGTTCATACAGACCCAAGGGAAATTGCAGAATGATCGCCATTAGAAGTGGTCTACATATCTGCAACAGTTTCACTTGAATATCAAGTATAAAAAGGGCAGCACCAATAATGTTGCAGATTGCCTCAGTCGGCCACCGATCATGGCGCTAACCACGGTGCTCAACTCTTGTGGGCACGAGACTCTGATTGGCCACTTCTCTACAAAAGCGACCCAGAATTCGGCCACACATACCAGACACTCTTGGAGGGTCGGCATGTTGCAGATTTTCACCTCCAGGACGCCCTATTATGCCACCTCGGTCACCTTTGTGTTCCTTCAAGCGAGCGTGCCAAGATGATTTGGGAAGCACACTACAGTCAGGCTGCTGGGCATTTCGGGGTCGAGAAAATAGTGGCAGTACTGCAAAATTATTTCTATTGGCCGAATCTTCGACATGATGTTGGGAAGTACATCCGATCATGTACTGCCTGTGCCATTGCCAAACCGACCATTAAGAAGCACGGCCTCTATACCCCGTTGCCTACCCCTAGTCGACCTTGGGAATCCATCTCCATGGATTACATGTCAGGCCTTCCTTCCACTAAGCATGGAAATGACTGTGTTTTTGTGGTCGTCGACAGGTTCTCGAAGATGGCCATTATGATGGCCTGCAAGAAGAATATCACAGCAGAAGCCACTGCTAAACTCTTCTTTGAACGAGTGTGGGTGCACTTTGGGATCCCACAGTCTATCATCTCAGATCGGGACAGTCGGTTTCTCAGCACATTTTGGTCCAGTCTCTAGTCAATGTTGGACACCAAACTCACGAAGTCCACAGCCTTCCATCCTCAAACTGATGGCCATACAGAGGTTGTCAACAGGATGATTGTGCACATTCTGCGCATGTATAACTCAAAGCATCCACGCACATGGGACGAGAGCCTCCCCTATGTTTAGCACAGCTACAACCGAGCTCTTCACAGCTCCACTGGCCATAGCCCTTTTCAGGTGGGTTTGGGATTCCAGCCACTATGCCCCATTGATGTGGCCATGCCCCTTGCAGCTACTCACATGAATTCAGCTCATGTCCAGTCCGAAATAGATAAGGCCACCAGCTTCATTGAGCGCATCCAACATATTCGCCAGTAGGTTCATGACATTCTTGAGAAATCAAATGCCAAGTATAAGCAGCGACATGATCAACACCGGGTGCCACACAAGTTTCAGGTGGGCGACAAAGTCTGGTTGCATTTGCAAAAGGAACGCCTTACTGGAGCCTATCGGAAATTGAGACCACTCCGATATGGTCCTTACACCATTACTAAGGCTATGGGAAACAATGCATTTGAGCTCAGCATTCCCCCATTCCTTGGCTTGCACCTAGTGTTCAATGTGGACCGCCTTCGGCCATACTTTCCACCATCGCTAGACACATCCGACATTGCAGAACAGCTCAAACCCACAGAATTAAATCCAGATTGCATGGAACAAGCTGCAACTGATCGAATCATGGACACACAGATCAAGAACACTCGCCAACAGAATATCCAACTGTATCGAGTTGTCAAAGCAGGCCAACTCCTTCAGCAGGGCAAGTGGCTCACCAGGGAACAAGTTCAGCAGAAGTTTCCTCATCTCATGGAGGAGCTCAACGCAATGGGGACCATTGCTTCCTAATGGGGGAGGAATGATCCAGGTGGATATTGGTGGCCACCTGCCAAGTCCACCTGGACCCCCACCATTGTCTTTCTCAGCATTTTCAGTTTCCTTAATTGTAGCACAACTTACTATTTTTAGCAGTTTTTCGGGTCCTGAACTTCCGGAGCCGTTTTGAGGCCCTAAACGACGTTTTTTGGGGAATCCAGGGGCAACATGGGTCCATGAAATGGACCGATGTTGCCCGTTCCAACAATGATATTGCTCAGATAGATCTTTCTAATGAGCTATTGTACGCGTCAAACGGAGATCATATGCCAAAGTTACGACCCCGGGAAGTTGATGTACCAATTTACCCCTAAACGGGGCCCACAGTTTGGCGTTTCATCTCCTAGGGTTAGGTTTTGGAATGTGAAGGGTTTTCCATTGTTTCTCAACAATAAATAGGCCTTCGAGCCTCATTGTAACACAATTCAGAGGCATGTAGCCATCACATCTCTTCTCAGAGATAAGCTACCATCGCCCTAGCTGGTTTATTTCCATTTCTGGTTGTAAGCATATTTCAGTATTTTCCATTAATGAAATGAAGTATTATTTCCGCTGCATCTTTGTGTATATGGTTATCTCTGTAATTTGTTGCATTCCTGTTTAAATCCGGATCAGTCGACGAGGCAATTATGCACATTGTAGTTGAATAATTCGAAGGTTAGAAGGAACAGGGGAGTTGAACCTCTCAAGTTTGCATTTGTGACATTTACAATGGCTTGGAGGTCAATCACAACTCGAGATTGACTGGGAGAGTTAGTCCTGGCCGAAGGGGAAACCTTAGAGGTTGCTGACAAGGTGGCGAAGGTTTTGGCGATTAGCTTGCGCTGGCTAGCTAACTTGGCAAGCTCATAAAATGAGATGTTGGCTCACATATTTTTCATATCCTCAATAATATTGTACCCCAAGTCCATGGACGAAGTGCTTTCTGGGGAGACTTGTGGGGACGTGGTGGTTTTGGCTAAACTGGCTTTGGTTGAGACTCCGGATGCGGAGGTGTTTCCTTTACCACTCGTCAAGGGATCCTTCGGGCTTTGGCTAGATGCCTCCTTAGGGGAAGGGGTGGATGGTTGACTTGTGTTGTTAGGTGGAAGGATCCTTCTCAACAAAGCCCTTTTATTTTCTTCTAGGGTGGAGTTAGATACTGGCCCCTTGCTCCTGAGGCTGTAATTTTTTGGAGGCTTAGTGGGGGTGTCTCCTACAATGGCTTCTTGAAAGGCCTGAACCTCTTCCTTACACATGAATCGAATGCTAGAACAACGGAAGGAGTGTCATCATTGGGAGGCATGGTTTCCTCTTCTGGATCATTGGATTCTTCTTCACCCTCCCCTATGGCTTGATCTTCCAAGAGCTGGGTCACTACAACAGTCATGTTGTGGAGCCATTGCGGGTAGGTCTTTTCGGAATGAGAGGCCTGGTGGAAAGTGCAGAAATTGTCTTTTCCTAGCTCTTCTACATTGAAATTTGTATTGGACCCTTGAGACAATTTTGCGGGTGGATTATTGGTCTTTTGGAAGAAAGGTTTGGCGGATTTTCCTCCCGAGGAGGATTCACTAGTATTCCTTTTCAACTTAGAAACCTCATTCATTAATTTCTTTAAGGATTTGGCTAACCCCTCGAAATCGAAGGAATCCTTGTCCTTATTGGTGGAATTACTAGTCGAGGCTTGATTTTTTGGCAGATGGTTTGGTTTCCTCTCAGGAGTCATGCTCGAGGGCACCTATAGATAACAAATCATTCTCTACTACAAGAGCTATTGCAAAGTTCTCCAATAAGGTGGTTTTAACCTCACGTTTGATGAACATATTGATGTCCCATGAGAGGGCTCTAGTGTAATATTTGACAATGATGGAATCGTCAAGAGTGATGCCTGTCAGAAATTTATTCAAGATTGTAGTGAATCGTTGGTCTAAATATTTCACCTTTTCCTTCTTATGGAACTTCAGAGTACTAAGCTCGATTAGGAGTATGCATCTTGTCTTCCAAAAAATTATCAAGGAATGTCTTTCAGAATTCTTCCCAAGTTCGAATTGATGCTATAGGTAGTGATCGATACCAAGTTGCAGACTTATTTTCGAAAGTATGAGGGAAAATATGGCAAGCCACATTGGCATGTTGCACTCTCATCATTTACAAGGTTGGGTGGAAATTTCTGATGTGATCGTCAGCTGAGGTCCCATTTTTGGGGTCGAACTTTGGGAGGTGATTTTTGGGGTGACGAGGCATGTCATGGAGGGGGCCTTGGATGCCCAACGGGGACTGAGCCATCCAAGCCAAAGGTTGACGATGATTGCCTCTTGGTGGGGGAGGGAAAAGGGGGTGATTGGGATTCCCCTCAGAGTCACTTTTCATGCCTGACCCCCCACTAGTGCGGGGAGGTTGTTTTCCATTACCTTAGGGGACTCTCAGGTGCCCTAGGTCTCAAATGTTTCTCGTATTCCTGAAATTACTCAGGTTCCCAGGGAATCTAAAAATTTGTTCGTTATTGTAAAAATTTATGTAGTCTCTGATATTGTCTCTAGTCCCTTGCCCTAGGGGTCCTTCATTGTTCCCTCTCAGAGGTTGGTTGTTAAGAGGGGTGTCTTCCAAGGGCAGTTGATCATTTCCCTGAGTTTCTCCCTATCATGGTTAATTGTTTCCTCCTATAATTGTACTCATAGGGTCTTCTCTTTCAGATTCCAGGGGAATTTCCAACCCCCCAATTGAGAGCCATTCAACAATGTCTACATAATTGTCCAAAATCATCCTAATTAAATGTGGCACATAATTAACCAAGATGCCTTGACGCGTGTGATGAGGCCTGGAGGTGCACGAGTTAGGCATGGAGCTAGTGGCAAGAATTCACTTTAGACCCCTAGAGAACTGACGAGTAATAGGGCGCAAGGCCCTCAACTAGTCATATGTAACTTCAAAGAGAGGAGGTTCCTCTCCTCCTAGGTCATCTTCAAGTGGAGTAGACTAGGAATCCCCAAGCTGGGGCTTTGGGAAAGGTGGACTGAAAGAGGGATGATAAGGTGTTTTAAGGGTGGGAGGACGGGGTTGGTTACTAGCTTGATTGGAAATTTCAGTGTGAGGGCATGTGTTGGTACCTGCCATTAGTCCCTTCTTCTAGTTCCAAAATATGTTGACGGGCCAAAATTCTCTGCCAACAACGAGGGGATCTCCCTGATGTAGAATCTCAACTAGATTTTACACCATTTGTTTTAGGGATCCTTGTTGTGGGGAAAAATGCCTATGCAGGAAGATCCTATCCACCTAAGGTGTGACAGTGCCTTAGCAACAAACAAATACAACTATTCTGGTTTCTTCCTTTATGAAATGTGAAAGAGGGGAAATCGATAGACTTACCGTTGTCTTCCGTTTGTCCCTCGATCTAGATCCTCTTCTCTTTGGGTGTTCACAGCTACTTGCCTCCTCGCTTGCTCAAGAGAACAGCTACTTGATTCCCACGAGATCACAAGAGAACAGCTACCTGTGACAAGAGAACAACTACTTGCGACAAGAGAAGAACACAACCCAAAGGCAAATATTCATATTCATAAATGATTCAGGATTAGAAGTAAATCAAATACACTAATGCAATCATACAAATACACCAGTATATAGGAGAAAACCAAGATAGCTTTATTGATTGATAACAAGGTTCAGGAAGAGATACAACCTAGAGGGCTCCAATCCAGCATCTCCTTCCCAGCAGAATGGAATTCCTTCTTCAGCTCCCTTCAAAGCATTAAGCACCCAATGTTTCCAGTCTCAAACCAACAATAATTCTTTGCAATAACAAAATTCCAGCCTCTAGATCTCATGGAGGAGAGATCTATATATAGTTATTTTGGAGAGAGGATGAGTCAGCTTGAGATCTGACTAGTGCCCTCTCCCTCTCTCAGTTCTTGAGTCCACTTGGAGGTTCTTGCTTCCACTTGGAGATTTGGAACCTCTTACTCATCACCAGTCGAATTCCCTGAGGCAAGTGTCATTTTGGAAGCTTCCTGAGCATTGACACATTGAGGAATGAGCCTGCCACTTGTCCAAACTCGCTCAGCGCAGGTAGCCTTTGTTGGAGTTGACATTCAACGCAGGTAGCCAGTGTAGCAGTTTACATTCAGCGCAGATGCTCAGTGGAGCAGTTGACATGATCCTGAATTGACTTGTTTTTGAGTGGTTTCAGGTGGAGAACTTCTGTGAATTGCTGTGGTTAGTTAGCCTTGTTCCTCTAGGGGTAGGAACAACATGTTTAGGGACTTTGGATCCCTTAGATTATGGACATTTCATGCTCAATGCTGTAAGGCACAAAAATGTCTATAACAGTTGCCCCCTAAAGTATGAGGCCGTTTATCGGGTGAAATGCTTTGTCCAGGAGGGTCCGAAGTTCATCCATTTGCTGGGAGGAAACCTGTAATAAGATACAATACAATAAATTATGATTCATACTGCTTTCATGATCTAGCTGAGGTGGGCATTCCCATGCTCAGCTTTATAAATTCATTTTTGTACATAGAACAGACGATCGTCTGATGGTAGACTGATAATTTTGGCGAAATTATCATCCTTTGAGTAGGATGATCATCTGCTGCAATGATGTACATGTCAAATGTCTTTATCTTTCCTGAATATATATCGCAGCCTGGATGGATGAAACTAGATCTGGGGTCTTCAAACTCGTTCGATCTTCACTCTAAGTACAAGTCGATCCATGTGAGAATTGCGCTGAAGTCGAACATGGAAAGACATCGCTTGATTACCAGTCAATGATGTAAACCGTTAACAAGCGCGAGAGGAATCACCGATAATGATAATGACCCTCAAGGTACTGCAGTACAATTCACGTGGTGTGAATAAAGGACTTGGCGTCGAACACCACACAAAATCTTCTGGTCGAAGGTCATTGATGTATACCTGTCGCCGGAAGTGAGAAACTTGCCATTGAGCCATGCAAGCTTCAAAGTACTGAAGGGGTTGTTCCTAGATCAACTTCTTGGATAATGAGCTGATGTCGACAAGAAGCGATCCGTCAAAGGAGGGCCTTGATGAATCCCACATCAGTGACATGGAACGGAGCTAATGATTTTAATGGAGGTGAAAACGATCTGTGACATATGATTCAGGGTGGCGGTCATGAATGGATGAAGGATAATGTATGGCAGTGGATGGGACCCGGTTGACTCTTTCTGAACGACTTCTCTTGAACATATGTCGACACTGATGCGATGGATCGGTAGCATTACCCCAAATATGGATGGTATGGGGAGACCATGGTGATGTGACCGGTGAATGAAACAACCCAACCCGATTGTGATACGGAGGAAAAGTGTCATGTTCAAGTGCAACTTGCTACCATCAAAGTTTTCTTTAGTTTCTCCCAATTTTTCCCCAGTCATTGCTGACCAGTACCTCTTTATTTTTGTCAAGCTTGAGGAGGATAACATATGCTTGTTCTATAACCTGCCCTTCGGGCAAGCCCATCGCTATGTTTTAACGAGCCTAGCGATAGTGAAACTCGTTCTCATCTAAAGACAAGTTTGTCGCTATTTAATAATTTTAACGAGTCTAACGACAAGGATAACTCGGTCCTTTTCATTTTTAGAGATTCTGAAAAGGTACATAAAGTCAACTCCAAAATTCCTTTTTCGTCATCTAATCCCTTAAGTCTGAAAAAGTATAAAACAATACAGGAGGGATGAGTTTTCGATAGTTTTAACGAGCCGAATAAAACAAGTGCTTGATCTTTTTGTGCAATAATCCCTCAGGTCCAAAAAGATTAAAATCTAGAGGAGGGATGGCTCTTCCCGTCCTTTAACGAGCTGGAAGGCTAAAACTCGGCAATCTTTTCATATTTTACGAGTCAGTTGAAAAGAGCTTAAAGAAGACTCGTCTTTTGAGGAACGAGTGATAAACAGGGTTAGCAGCAGATTCCAGGTACAGGTTGGAATTTTCCAATCACGGCAGTGTCATAAGGATGGCTAGGTGAAATCACTCTTCGCAGTTGTTCCTCAAAATGGGTAAACAATCATATGGAGGTGAACGATCGGCCAAATGAAAAGTGGAGGTGGCAGGTGCAAACACGACCAAGGCTTTAATGGCTGATGATATTACATTCACAGTGGTTATTTACCGGGATAGTTCATTTTTTAACGAGCTTAAACACAGGTGGAAACACTTGCTCGAGCTTATGTTTATTTTTTAACGAGCATGAACTATGTGCTAAAACTGCTCGGATCTTGCGTTTATTTTTTAACGAGCATGAACTTTATGCTAAAACTGCTCGTTCTTGCGTTTATTTTTTAACGAGCATGAACTTTATGCTAAAACTGCTCGATTACCCAGTCATTTGATAAGAGTGTCTCATCAAGATTCTATTTTTTATGGAGCTTCATCTCACTAAGCTTTACTCCCCATCCTCTCTTTATGCAAGTTTGGAAACGACTAATCCTACGAGTTTAAAGGGTTAGAGGTCCTAAAAATTTAAAAAATAAATAGCCGCCCCTTGCTTGCACTCCGAAAGGTTTGCATGCCCCCAGGTATAAAGTACGATTTCAAGGTTACCCCTCAATTTGTAGATAAAACATTTGTTTTACCGGGAGAGGCCTACCTCTTTTAGGTTACCCAAAGATTGTCTCGTTAATCTTTCAAACAAAACACTTCCTCGGCAATGTCTACCGAAATAAACAAAGGTGAGTGACGACCCCCGCCCTCTCACATAACTTTGACAAGAGAATCTTATTCCAGAACAACCCCTCTTCCAACCACGGACGGGGTACGGACTAGTCATATTCTCCCACGGAAACCTACCCTATACCCAAAGTTTTCCTGCCGAAGCAGGCCAGGACGCATGCCCCCTACGTTCCGGTCATATCCTCCCGGATTACTCGCGCTCATCAGGAGGATGGACCGTGGGTTGAGACACTTCTTGCATGAATAGACCATTTAGGGATGGTACATGACTATTTGCGATGCGTGATCCGGGAAACGAAAGTTGGTTTACGAGCTTGACCATTCTTCCTTCATGCGGAAAACACATTACTCTAAAGAGTGTGGAGACTATAGCTCTCATGCAATATATATAGTCTCATCCAAGGAGTAGGTTATAATCCAAGGGTCCTTGAACGACCATCATGTTCATTTGAACGGTCTTCCCTTTCAATGTTATAGGCACATTGGGGAGGATCCCTAAAGGTCGACTGGTTTCTTTATCAAAGCCCGATAGACTTCTCATCTCAGGCAAAAGCGATGGCGAACCAAGCGCTTTCCAAGCAATAGAGGAAAGGATACTCACAGATGCCCCCTCATCAATGATAGTGCCAACCATTACCATTCTGTATATTTGAACGATTATTCTGAATGGTATGCTTGCTGGCAACCGGGGTCTGCCTAGTTGGTTCCAATCAAAGGACACAACCAGGTTGCTTGGTGGTGGGACCGAATATACGGCCGGATATCGCTCTGACGAACTTCCTTCCTGCGATAAAGGAATGGTGGCATTGCCGCCTTGTTCATCAGAGTCAGTGTTGATGAAAAGAATTTGGATGGTGTCGTCTTTATTCTCCTCTGTGATGGTATCATTCGAAGATAGAGCCTCTGAAGGCAAAACCGGGTCAACTGTCGTATCAACCTTTTGACTTTCGTCAGGCATGGATCCAGACGGTTCATCTTCGATGATAGGTGCTTCGGCTGACCACCTGGGTGGGTCAGCCGGGTTCTCAACTAGTGAGGGACTTGGCAGGAGTCTTTGATATCCAGGAGGGAGATGTGCTCGTAAAATCGAGCGATCTTCCAGAACTCTTTTTGCCTCGTCTAAGAAGGGACAACGGTGGATGGCGTGATCGCCTTCACACAGTCTGCAGGGAAATTTAGCTTTCCCGCTCTATCCTGGGGCTTCACTCCCACTAGTTGATGGTGAGCAGTCGACATGGCTATCAGAGGTCGATGCTACCGAATTGTGCAAACGGGGGGACCAGTCCCTTAGTATCCGGGGGATACAGGGACAATCTCTATGGAAGTGGTCTCCCTTGCATATGACACATGGCGATTTAGGCCTTACGAGTGCTGTGTGTGGATTTTTGTTAGATGACGCTTGTTTGCCCCCAGTCGCCTTAGGCTCCTTCTTCTTCTTTTCTTTCTTCTTCTTCTCCTTCTTCTCCTTAGGAACCCGGTTTTTTGTTCGACCAGTTCCGTCAAGCGAAGAGGAAGGAGGGGAGGAAGATGAAGTGGAAGGCTGGGAGGCAACTCTTGTCTGATCTAACTGTTGACTCGACTGTTCAGGAATGGTGGTATTCTGAACGACATTGGTTGAAAAGAGCCAGACTGGTAGGCCAATTGTCAGTCCTGGAAGCGACAATGTGGCCATGTGGGGCGCACCAACATCTCCCCAAGAGGAGAAGGGACTAGGATTTCCACCAAGAGGAATTCCTTGGTTGGTGTGCTCCATCTTTTCAACCTAAAGATCAACGCGGGAATAAAGGGTGATTGTTCCGTTTAAAATAAATTGTTAACGACGCTTTAGACACAACTTGCTTTTTCACTTTTAAAGAGTCGAGAAAAAGCTAAAGATGACTCTAGTCTCCTTCGATGTTTTAACGAGCCCGAAGTGACAAATGCTCGGATGGAATTTTTCTGTTATAGAGTCTGAAAAAGGCCAAAAGAAACTGCTCTGGAGTTCTAGGCAGAGGGTGTGCCAAACTTTTCGCAAAACCGCAGAATAATTTTTAAGGTACGGGCGGTCGATCTTCGTGAATGCTGTGTTCACTGCATTGCGATCAGTAGGGCGGCCGACACGGTTTCCTAAGGATAAAAGATATATGCCTATAGGGGTCTCCCAATATATATGCGACGGTACGTGGGAGCACAATCCGTACTAGCGCTATCGTCCCTCAGGAGGAATCACCCACCTTCCACGAGATCGACAGTCACTAGGCTTAACGACGCCGGAACACGTCTCTAGCCTAGACCTCTATGTTGTGCGTTATGTTACAAAGCGTTGTTAGGTTCATTCAGTTTATTTTAGGTTGATCTTCTTAAAGTTTGCCTTTCAAGGTTCACCACGAGATGTATGATACAAATTCCTAAATGCAGTCTAAAGATGATAAGCAAGCTTTATTATCTTTTCAACTTTGAAAATCCTAGCTACTAAGGGAAAAGAAAGACACCATCTTTTCTCAAAGAGCAATCAGCACACTCTAATGCACTTTTCCTAAATCCAACATGCAAACTATCAAATGCAAAATGCACAATGCAGGTGTTTGTTTTCTGCTTTCTTAGTATTAATGCCTACAAAGAAAGCTTTTTGCACAACTTTGAATTTGCTTTTAAATGATCAATACAAACAAGTTCACTTTTTCGAAATCAGAGAAGGTAGAAGAGATTACACTACTTAACGATTTTCGAAATAAAGACTTGTTTTGACACTTCAAAAGAGACAAATTCAAACCAATAAGCAAAAGTAAATCTATAACCAATTTGCAAACAGCCAATGAACTCTCTTCTAAGATCACAATCAATCAGATCTGAATCAAAGGCTACAGGATGACTACTTTACTCATGCAAAGGAAAACTGTAAATGATGCCACAAACACATAAAAACACTCACAGTTTTTTTTTTACAAAAGGAGGCGGAATCTAAGCAAAGAAAAGGGGTTATCAGACTGGTACCTATGCTGGTTAAAAGCTGCAAAAACAGAGATCAAAACATGGCAACAGACAGCAGAGAACCCCAGCTGCATAAGGCTAAATTGGTTCAGTGCAAGTCCAACACTATGGGTTTGACATTCAGCGCAGGTAGCCTTCACGGGACCTGCGTTGAAATGCAAACTGCCTTCACAGTGTCTGCGCTGAAGGAGAAACTCTCGTTTCCCCTGGGTTCTGGGTCACAAAATGCTCAAAAATCAACTGTTTCAGGCCAAATCAGAAACACAAGCAAGGTATAAACAGAGGGATGCTTTGAGAGGGTACTAAAGACTATCACAAGGATTATCAAGTCATTTTTGAGTCCATTGTTCAGATCATAGACAAAATCCAGTGAAGGATCAAGGCAGCAACAGTCTACTTTGCAGAAGCAGTTCGATTGTTGCTGTTGAGTCTATGAAGCACACAATGATGTAAACACAAATAAAATTACTAAAACAAATCTCCCCAGCGGAGTCGCCAATTTGTTGTGGGGAAAAATGCCTTTGCAGGACAATCCTATCCACCTAAGGTGTGACAGTGCCTTAGCAACAAACAGATACAACTATTCTGGTTTCTTCCTTTATGAAATGTGAAAGAGGGGAGATCGATAGACTTACCGTTGTCTTCCGTTTGTCCCTCGATCTAGATCCTCTTCTCTTTGGGTGTTCACAGCTACTTGCCTCCTCTCTTGCTCAAGAGAACAACTACTTGATTCCCACGAGATCACAAGAGAACAGCTACCTGTGACAAGAGAACAGCTACTTGCGACAAGAGAAGAACACAACCCAAAGGCAAATATTCATATTCATAAATGATTCAGGATTAGAAGTAAATCAAATACACTAATGCAATCATACAAATACACTAGTATATAGGAGAAAACCAAGATAGCTTTATTGATTGAGAACAAGGTTCAGGAAGAGATACAACCCAGAGGGCTCCAATCCAGCATCTCCTTCCCAACAGAATGGAATTCCTTCTTCAGCTCCCTTCAAAGCATTAAGCACCCAATGTTTCCAGTCTCAAACCAACAACAATTCTTTGCAATAACAAAATTCCAGCTTCTAGATCTCATGGAGGAGAGATCTATATATAGTTATTTTGGAGAGAGGATGAGTCAGCTTGAGATCTGACTAGTGTCCTCTCCCTCTCTCAGTTCTTGAGTCCACTTGTAGGTTCTTGCTTCCACTTGGAGATTTGGAACCTCTTACTCATCACCAGTCGAATTCCCTGAGGCAAGTGTCATTTTGGAAGCTTCCTGAGCATTGACACATTGAGGAATGAGCCTGCCACTTGTCCGAACTCGCTCAACGCAGGTAGCCTTTGTTGGAGTTGACATTCAACGCAGGTAGCCAGTGTAGCAGTTGAAATTCAGCGTAGATGCTCAGTGGAGCAGTTGACATGATCCTGAATTGACTTGTTTTTGAGTGGTTTCAGGTGGAGAACTTCTGTGAATTGTTGTGGTTAGTTAGCCTTGTTCCTCTAGGGGTAGGAACAACATGTTTAGGGACTTTGGATCCGTTATATTATGGACATTTCATGCTCAATGCTGTAAGGCACAAAAATGTCTATAACAATCCTGTTCGGTGTGTAGGCCCGACTTCCACTCAAGTGAGTTGAGTTTTCTTTGGACATAGATGGGGTACCGACTCAATTGAGCATATGGACTTCAATAAACACAAGGAAATAACTGACAAATGTTCATAACATGAATACAATAAATAGCAAGATCATAAATCAACCAGATGAATCTCACATAAAGTAATTGTTAGCAAAACTTAAGATAAGATCATTCTTATGTAAAGAATGTGCTCAACAACTATAAAATAGTTCACAACAACTAAGCATCTATAAGTGTAAGGAAATGGACAGTCAACGATAATATCATGCCAATATCAACGAAATAGTTCATCAATACAAGCATAGAGTTAGCATATCATATACCATCCATATGTTGCAAAACAAGATTCATAGCACAGGGAGACACATGAGAAGACCACTCATTAAACAACTCTCAGGAACATTTGATCCATCAAGCAACTAATATCCATGGCACCACAACATGAAGGATTCATCCAATCCAATAACGGAAAACAACTATTACTCCTTGCATATATTAGAAGAGCACAAGTCCTTTCAAAACAATGTTGTCCCAAAAAAATAAGTCCTCAGCTAAAAAACATCCTTTGCAATGTGCCATGAGGACATATTTATAAAATGAGGGTGACCTTTGGCCTACCCCTGACACTTGGACTTCCTCATGACCTTTCAACTACCTTGTGACCTTTAGACTTCCTCATGACTCTTCTCATTCCATAACTCTCCTACTCTATCCTAATTTTCCAAATTCACAAAATGAGAAAAATCTACCCTATCAACTTGACAATAGAAAGTTTTGGAATGTCCAGGTGGAGTTGCTCCATTAGGTAAGTGTGCCAAAGCTTGTACTCAACTGCAATGGGGGCGATCTGTGGTTGTTCCTCATTGTGTTTGTGCTGGCACTCAAGGGCATCTGGTATGAGGGTGGTCCTTTTGGCATTCACCTGATTGCCTAAGGTCACCAACTTTGTATACATTCTCATAGGTTCAACCACGTAGTGTGTGATATTCTCCTTTGTAACCGGCATGTTGTCTAAGCGGGCAGCCTGCCTATATGTGTCAAAGAGCCTGAACTTCTTGTGAAATCTCTTCTTGCTGTTGGGTTGTGTTATATTCTTTCCACGTAGTTAACAGGGGGTTTAAAGGGCACCCGTAACCCCACTTTATGGGGTCCGAGGCAGCGCCCCGGAAAATTTTGGTTTTGGACCCTATGTTAGGTTGGGCGGACCCACCTATGGTTTTGTGCATGATTTTCGCACATGTTTTTTGGACGCGATGGTTTTTCGGTCCATGGTATTGGACGCGATGGTTTTTGGTCCATGGTATTGGACGCGATGGTTTTTTGGTCCATGGTAATGGATGCTTCGGCATGTATAAATATGTATTGTAACATTGAAAGGAAGATAATGAAAAATCAAGCTGGTAGTCCCGGTTTTGGGATCCTGGGAAAATCTCTGTGTATATGTGTTTTATGTGTTCTGCTCTCGCATTATTTATTTTCTGTGTTTTAGAATTCGTATGTAGGTAATTTCTGTACGAGGTTAAAACTTACATTTGGTATCAAAGCTATTTTGGCTTCAAGGGGATGCCTTTGTTGCTGAGGGGTTTCACTCGGGCCTGTGGTAGACCCTATTCAATGGGAGATCTGCGAGATCGATTTTGGTGGTGAAAGAAGATGGTGAGTAGTGGAAAGATAGAGATCGAGAAATTTAATGGTCAGAGTTTTGAGTTGTGGAAACTCAAGATGGAGGATCTATTGGTGGATAAAGACCAGTGGATCGTGGTAGATCCGGGTACTAAAACAACGGGAGTGTCTAATGAAGAATGGAAGAAGTTGGATCGGAAGGCAAAGAGCATAATATGATTATGTGTCTCAGATTCAGTATTGCTGAATGTATTAGGGGAAGCTACGACGAAGGTTTTGTGGGACAAGTTAGGGACTTTGTACCAATCTAAGTCTCTAGTGAATAAACTGTTCCTGCGAAAAAATGTTGTATAACCTGAGGACGAAAGATGGAGACTCAGTGACAGAGCATATGAATGCATTTAATATTGTGGTAAGTTAGTTAGCATCTATTGATATTAAAATTTCAAATGAAGATAAGTGCATCAGTTTGTTGTGTTCTCTACCAGATTCATGGGATAGTCTGGTTATTGCAATAGGTAGCAATGCAACTGCCTTGCATTTTGATGAAATAGTCTCATCTTTGCTGACGGAGGATATGAGATGGAAAAATATGGAGATCCAAAATGGTGATGCCTTGTCTGTACGAGGGTGGACCCATAATAGAAATAAAAATAAGTCATCGAGTGGGAGATCTAAATCTCCAAGAAAACTTGCAATGGTGGTGTGCTCGAAATGTGGAAAGGAAGGGCACTACAAAAGGGACTGTAATTCTAAAGCTCCTGACAAAGGAAAGGGATCTGATGAGGCTCCTTCTGTAGAGGTGAAAACCACCTCAGATGAAGGTGGGGATGTGTACTTGGCTTGTTCAAGTACACATGTAGATCATGAGGCATGGTTGATTGACTCAAGTGCATCCTTTCACTTCACTCCCCATATAGAGTGGTTCTGCGAGTATGAGAAATATGATGGTGGTGATGTCTTCTTGGGGGATGATAGGAAGGCTAGAATCGTTGGTCATGGAAAATTAAAGTTGAAGTTGCAAGGTGGAAGGGTTGGAATTCTTCCAGGTGTTCTACATATTCCTGCATTAGCCAGAAATATGATTTCTGTTAGCAAGCTAGATGATGCAGGTGTAAAAACAGTGTTCGAGAAGGATACCTACAAGATGGTTTGGGGAGGACTGGTATTGGTGCGGGGAGTTCGGATTGGAACTCTGTACAAGCTACAAGGTAGCACTATTATTTATGGGTGCAATAGTTCTGTGGTTCCTGAAAGTGGAGCAGAAAATCTAGTGGTCTCTGGAGAGAAGACCATGCTGTGGCATCAAAGGCTTGAACATATTGGAGAAAAGGGCCTTCGGATACTTCATGGTAAAGGTATGGTAGAAGGTATGAGTAATAGCTCTTTGGATTTTGATTTCTGTGAAAATTGTGTATATGGGAAGCAGAATCGGGTGAGTTTCCCCTCTGGTAGTAATAGGGCGAAGCAGATATTAGAACTTGTTCACAGTGATGTGTTTGGACCTGTGAAGGTTCCATCACTGGGTAAGTCTGTGTACTATGTATCATTTATAGATGACTTCTCAAGGAATACATGGATATATTTCCTTAAGAAGAAATCTGAAGTCTTTGATAGGTTTAAAGAATCTAAGGTTCTGGTGGAAAACCAGACAGAGAAGAAGATAAAGGTGTTGAGGATAGATAATGGTGGAGAGTTTTGCAGTAAGTAATTTGAAGAATTCTGTAAGAAGTGTGGTATAGCACGGAAAAATACTACTCCATATACACCTCAGCAAAATGGAGTTGCAAAAAGAATGAATAAGACATTGATGGAAAGAGCAAGAAGCATGCTCAGTGGTGCCGGGCTAGGACATGAATTCCGGGCAGAGGCAGTGGATACTGCATGTTACCTGGTCAACAGGTCACCTTCATCAACATTGGAGGATAGGACTCCACAAGAGGTATGGACTGATAAGAAACCCTCTCTTTCATATCTGAGGGTATTTGGATGTGATGCATATGTACATGCTCCAAAGGAGAAACGAACCAAGTTGGATAGTAAATCTAAAAAGTGCATCTTTATTGGGTATAAGGATGGTTTAAAGGGTTATAAGCTTTGGAACCCAGTCACACTGAAGGTTGTGTATAGCCGAGATGTGGTGTTCAGAGAGGTAAAAGATGTTATTAAACATGAAGTCCAACCAAAGGAACCTGAAAAGATAGAGTTTGAGCTAAAGGAGGAAGAATCAGACTCTACAGTAGAGGAGGAATTGAAAGATGGAGAGCCACAAACTCCAGCTGTGAGAAGATCAGTTTGAGAAAGAAGGCAGCTAGAAAGGTATAGTCCATCTGCTTTCTGTTCAAATTTTTCTTTGTCTGTTACTGATGATGATCCCAGAACTGTGAAGGAAACAGTCGATTTAGAGGATTTAAAACTCTGGAAAGAGGCCATGGTTGATGAAATGGCATCTTTGCACAAAAATGAGGCTTGGGATCTGTTGGAGTTGCCGACTGGAAGGAAACCCATTGGCAGCAAATGGGTGTTCAAAAAGGAGACAAATACAAAAGGAAAAGTGGAGAAATACAAAACTCGGTTGGTAGCAAAAGGTTATTCCCAGGTGCCGGGAATTGATTTTGGTGATATTTTTTCTACTGTTGCCAAGGTAACTTCTATTAGATTACTTTTATCTATTGCTGATGCTTTTGATTTTGAGGTAGAACATATGGATGTGAAGACAACATTTCTTCATGGGGATCTAGAAGAGGAAATCTACATGAAGCAACCTGAAGGCTTTGAAGTGAAGGGTAAGAAAGAACTAGTATACAGATTAAAGAAGTCTTTGTATGGGTTAAAGGAGTCACCAAGGATGTGGTATTGGAAATTTGATACATTTATACGGGGACTTGGCTTCACTAGAAGCAAAGAAAATCATTGTGTGTATTTTAAATTAATTGGTGACCGTGTTATTTATCTGGTCTTGTATGTGGATAATATGTTGTTGGTTGGAAATGACAAAGAAGTTATCCAATATTTGAAGACCCAATTGTCCTCCAAATTAGACATTAAAGATCTTGGTGCTGCAAACTATATTTTGGGCATGGAAATTAAAAGAGGTCGAGGAAAGAGGAAGCTCTGGTTAAACCAGAGGAAGTATGTCGAGACAATACTGTAGAGATTTAATATGTAGGATAGTAAACCGGTGAAGGTCCCTATTCTTGTAGGTGTGAGGTTATCTGCTGAACAATGTCCCAAGACACAAGAAGAGGAAGAGGACATGTCCCATGTTCCGTATGCAAGTGCAGTCGGTAGCCTAATGTATGCAATGGTCTATACTAGACCAGACATTACCCATGCAGTGGGAGTATTGAGCAGGTTTATGTCAAAACCATGAAAGGAGCATTGGACAACAATGAAGCGGGTTTTCAAGTATTTGCGTGGCACTAGTGATTATGGTCTATGCTACCAAGGAAGACTAGGATTGGACAGAGTGTTGGATATTCATGGCTTTGTTGATGCAGACTGGGCTGGAGATCTAGATCAAAGAAGATCTACAAGTGGGTATGTGACTAACCTATTTGGAGGTGCAGCCAGTTGGATGAGTAAGAAACAATCTGTAGTGGCACTATCAACTACAGAGGCAGAATACATGGCAGCCACTCATGCAAGCAAGGAAGCAGTTTGGTTGCAGAGATTATGGTCAAGTATGGGGTTAGTATAGGAAGCTATAAGGATAGGCTGTGATAGGAAAAGTGCAATTTTCTTGGTAAAGAACCTTGCATATCATTCAAAGTCAAAGCACATTGATGTTCAATATCACTTTGTGAGGGATATGATAGAAGAAACAAAAGGTGTTGCTGGTAAATGTGGACACTTTGAAGAATACTGCAGATGCATTGACAAAATCTGTGAGCTCTGAGATGTTCTCTTGGTGTAGAGAGACAATGGGAATTTCAGGGCTAGGAAAATGACTAAGCTCTCTTGTGGCCCCTTGTGGAAAGAAAACAACAAGTGGGAGAATGTTGGGTTGTGTTATATTCTTTCCACGTAGTTAACAGGGGGTTTGAAGGGCACCCGTAACCCCACTTTATGGGGTCAGGGGTAGCACCCCGAAAATTTTTGGTTTTGGACCCTATGTTAGGTTGGGCAGACCCACCTATGGTTTTGTGCATGATTTTCACACATGTTTTTTGGACGCGATGGTTTTTCGGTCCATGGTATTGGACGCGATGGTTTTCATTCCATGGTATTGGACGCGATGTTTTTTCAGTCCATGGTAATGGATGCTTCGGCATGTATAAATATGTATTGTAACATTGAAAGGAACATAATGAAAAATCAAGCTGGTAGTCCCGATTTTGGGGTCCAGGGGAAAATCTCTGTGTATATGTGTTTTATGTGTTCTTCTCTCGCATTATTTATTTTCTGTGTTTTAGAATTCATATGCAGGTAATTTTTGTACCGGGTTAAAACCTACACTTGCTTTATTACCTAACCAATTTATTCGATGGACGAGACTCTATGATTCTCGATCATTGATTCCAAACCACTGAAAAGGTGTCTATATGAAGCCAACACTATGTCTACATCTTTGGCCAATTTGTCTCTTGATTGGATCTTGATGCGTAGCTGGACTTTGGAATTTTGCATGGTGATCCAATCCTTCTTTGGGACTACCATCGGTGCATCTGGATACTTGATGGACCACTCATGTATACTATCTAGAGCTGCAACAACTTCTTTCAGCTTGGAAGACCTCTCTTTTGTATGGGTTTGTATGGCAAAGATTGGAGCTACTGTGTGATGTAGCTTTGACATTTCTTCATAGACCATATCCATGGATTCACTGAGCGTCTTAGCCTCATATTTGATTGCAACCTACAGTTATGTTGTATTGGAGTGCACTAAGCGAAGAGCTATGTTGTTCTTCCTCTACCTTCTTTCTATCTTGTTCTACCCAACGACCTTCTGCTATGATGCGTAAACCATGTTCTAGAGCTCTGCAATTTGTTTTTTCATCCCAACAACATTGTGTTTAGTCACGGTCACAAATGTAGTTTCGGACGAGGTGATCATCTCAGGATTAACTGTGGTGTTGTGAATAATTTCTTGAGCTGTGCTTATTGAGCATACCAATTTCTCCTCTCCTGCCTAATATTGAAGCTAAGCTAATCAAAGGTGATCTCGGTGAGATCCAACACCTCTTCTTCTTCTTCTTCGGGAATGCCTAGCTCTTGTAGGGAAAGATGCCCTTTGGTGAGGGGAGTAGAAGGGGGAACATCAAATGGAGACAATTCAACTTGCTCTAAGTCTAGCTGAGTTTCTTTACTGGTTTCTCCCTACTCCTTCTTTCTCCTTTCCTCCTCCTCTTTCTTCCTCTAACCATTTCTTCTCTTTCTCTTCTTGCTCTTGCTTCTTCTTGAGTTCCTCGGCCTACCTGAGCCTTTCTTCCCATTCTTTTAGCTCTTGTTCTCACTTCTTCTTCTCTTCTTCTTCCTTAGCCCTCTGCTCTTCCTATTCCTTTAGCTGCTTTTCTTCCAGTTGCTTCTTTCTCTCTTCCTCTTCTTGTCGCCTCCTCTTCTCAAGTTGGTCCTAGTCACCTGAATCTTGTGATTGTTTGAGCTCTTCCTCTCTTTTCCTTTTGAGCTCTTGCTTCTTCTTTTCCAGGGTTGTGTTCCTTTGTTCTAGCGTCTCATTATCCTCTCCTGCTTCTGGGTCACTCGGGGCATCTTCTACCTCTTTCTCCTTTTGTTTCTTGAGTTTCTCGGTTGCCTTCTATTTCTCTTTCTTCCTTTTCAGGGTGGATGACCTCTCTTGTAGGCTCACATTTGCCTAGGAGTATTCGAGGAGCTCCTTGTCTCTTTCTTGCTACTCACTGGGGCTAAGTTTGCTGGTGGCATTGTACCAGTTTCTAACTCCATCTTCATGATCTTTCCTGGAATGTGAGTATAACTAATTAAAGTTAGTTCTCTTGTAGTGAGCAGCTACAACCTTCTTGGGGTCATATGTATGATGGTTTAAGGTCACGAAACGACACCCCTTTAATGCCTCAACTTCTGCCTCCACTTCCTTGAAATTTTCTACTATGTAGGCCCTGATGACAAGAGGGAAATTGGCCACAGTTTCTTCTTCCCTTTACTTAGTGTTGTCGAGAAGCCCTACGTCATCTAGTAACATACTTCCCATAAGAGCAACTTATTTGTGGCAAACTTGGTGAGTGTATGTAGGGCTTTATAGGAACCAAAAAATATGATAAATATCCCCTCCTAGATCGGGAACGAATGTGCCACCTTGATGATGGTTTCCATGGCCCTCTTTTACATACAAGGTGGTTATTCCCCAAAACGTCACAGATATAGTGGAGCAATAAATGACTCATGAGTAATGTCAATCATACCATTATATCCAATGTCCCAAAAGGTCTTATAATGATCTTGTACTAGGCTAGCTACAGATGTGCTCAAATTGTAGCTCTAGTTGTCGAGCTAACACCTTGCACAGACTGCGTCTAGTAGGTATGAGGCCATATAGAACTCTGGTGGCTAGTCTAGCTCCAGTTGCTTAGATGCAATTATATTCATACTGAAGGTCGACACAAGAATGTTGG
This sequence comes from Pinus tabuliformis, assembly GCA_031772625.1. Lineage (NCBI taxonomy): Eukaryota > Viridiplantae > Streptophyta > Pinopsida > Pinales > Pinaceae > Pinus > Pinus tabuliformis. The sequence goes on along the minus strand of CM062816.1, from coordinate 1,758,615,754 downwards.
ACCAGTTAAATATTGTTCCTCGGGCGGTGACAACATATATGATGGGGACCCATGTCCCATGGAACACGTCACAACTTTCTCTCCTGTACAGATAGTTCATCATGGTGGCAATCAGTTGATAGACCTTCCTTAATCCATCCGTCCTTTAAATTTGGTCAGTTCTAACCTGGAACTTGGATGAGTCTTGCCACCATTCTCTAATAATATCCTTGGTAGGAGTCACAAAACTGGTGAGCCACTGGGTGTTGAAGGTTTCCTCCTTCTCAGGAAACCTATAGTATGCAGAAATATCTATGGAGGTGATAGCTGTGAGTGGTGCACCAGTATGATCCCTTACTATCCATGAATCTATGTTTGTGCTCTGTATGATCCAATCAATTGTCTCAGCACATGGGAAAATTGGAGGATGTGATGCCACCTTGTGAAACTTTGATCTCTTAACATTTATGTACACTGGGAAATCCTCTTGGCTCTCTAGTATATCTGGTTTGGCGAACTCCTCATAAATATCATACCAGGAGAGACTGGTGGTTTTTTTAATATTGCAAGCTGTATCCTCGTAGATGGGGGTTCTTCGTACTTGTAGACTTCCTATGAACTGCTTCCAGAGCTCTTACGGGCAGATTTTTCTACCAGAGGTGCCATCTTAGCTTTGAAAGAGGAGATGGAGATGAAATTGAGATCAACGTCACCTAGCATATCAAATAAGTCATCACATGATGAGAGAGACAACATGACAATAAAATTTAGTGCCTAATATAAACTATAGTTTTTAGAGCCCGGGAGAAGGCCTTCTGGCAGTCCGCGAGTTCATGAGGGTGAGGAGGTTGCGTGGGTTGCGTGGATTAGTTTTCGACCTAGTGACTGGGCAATTTAGGAGTGAGGTCACGAGGTCACTGAATCATTCAGGTCGCAAAGTTGGCTAAGTCGCGGAGGTCGCGAGGTCACACAAATCTCTAAGGTTGCGAGGTCACGTAGGTCGCACCATTTTTCCTATCACGACCTTAGGCCGTGCGACCTACGTCTTTGGGAACTTTTACGGGATGAACTTGGCTTACAAGAGGTCATTGGGGCTTTCCAGGGACATATGGATTCATTTGCAGGGATAGCGGGTTAGCTAGGGACCAGAAATGGGCATGGAAAATAGTCAGGGATGCTCATGAAGTTAAACAATGACTTAGCTAGGGTTTGCAATTGAACTGAGGCCAAATCATGGATACAACCCTCCTAGTTGGGAATTCGGAGATTTGGGGCAGAAGTGGAAGACACAAGGTGAAAATAAATGATTGCTGGGAAGGGGAAAGGTCACCTTCATGTGAGGGTCGCGCACGTTGTCCAATTGTCGAGCTTCCTTGTTCTTCATGTGACCAAGAAGAGTTATGCCAATGATCAATATTTATAATTTGGGTTGCACATGTGGGGGTTGCATGGGTTGCACTGTCTGAGTTAGGGCAGTTTTAAAACGTGGGGACCCTTGTGACCTATAGACCTCAAGGGGTTACTAAGTCGCATAGGTTGCTAGGTTGCATAGGTCACGTTTTCAAGGTGGTGAGACATTTGCGGCCTTGCGACCCAATGACCTATTGGGTCACATAGTCACAATAGTCTCATAAGTCACACATCAAGAAGGAGTTTCCATGTGACTTATGTGACTTATTAATTTGATGAGGTCGCATGGTTGCATGGGTCACAAAAGGGGAAAGCAGTCGTGCCATTGTATTGTGACTTGGTGACTAGATTTGATTATGAACTTCATTTGGCTTATGAGGCAGAGACTCAGGATTTTGAAACATTTTTGGGATTTCCAGGCTTCTGATCAGACTCTAAGGATAGGTGGTAGCTATGGAAACAATGAAGAGGCTCTGAAATTTTGAAGAGTTATAAATTTTGGAGCGGTTTTTGTAGCAACTACAACACCTGCAAAGTTGTGACCATCCTAACTGATGTAGGCTTCCTATTTCCCTGTAAGATTCTTCTTTGCCCATTATCATAGAGGCACTCAATTGCCTTTTCATAACAATCTACATTGGTCTTGTGAAGATACATCCAATCCATGCCGAAAAGTATATTATATGATCCCAATGGAAGTACGATCATATGTGTTGCTATAGGCATACTATTCAGTTCAAATGCACAAGTTCTTACCCAATGTTGAACTCTCTTCTTAGTACCTGTAGCCATGTAACACCCTCCTCCCACATTTACCCAAGCTAATTAGTCCACTGGGGTAAACATGTTACCAATAGTTACTATGATGTGGTTCAACTCCCTAAGTGGAGTTAAGGAAGTGGAACTGATGAACCAACACTTTATAGATCTCCCTCAGGTGCCACAGGACCCCAAGTGCTAATCCACCACTCCAGGTGCCCAAGCCTTGAGTCAAATTTCCTTTTCACTAAAGAAACCCCTAGTCAATCCCATGACATGGGAATGCACATGACTGGGGCCCTCCAGCTGCTCCCACAATTCCTGCAAGGGAGAAACTACAGTCTCTTTCAACCAATTTTGTGCCAAAGATTGTGAGATTTAAGCCACTTTTTCAAGGCTAGTCTCTATACAACTACCCAAAACTTGATGAGACTTTCCAAGACCATAAATGACACCAAGACAAAGCATTTAACACAAAAAATGATCAAGGACTTGACCTAACCAAGCCTAACCATGACAATTAATTTCATCAAACATGTCATAAATATGCATTCTACATGTCATAACAACATATCTGAGCATAGGGGTCTCATACTTATATGAGAATTTCTAAGAAGAATTTATGAATTATCACATTAGCTGCATTATCATCTATTAGGTCATATATTCATTATTCATTCATTTACAAATCAAAACATGATGAGATCCACACATCATCATTATCATAAAACATACTCATAACCAACATATAAACAACATAAATAATAAGGATACAAGAACCATAGAATCCACATATAAACCAATACATTTACACATGAAATACCAAGGAGAACGAAATCTTATTAATGATTTCAAAAGCCATCCAGGTTTGGGACTTCCACGAACCACCCGATCATAGATTAGCTGAACCAAATATTTCTTTCAGCCAATCACCCCCATGCCAAATTCCAAGCATGAATGTGAGACTCATAACCGAAAAGAAGAACCGAATGAGCATGGATGCCACTAGATTTCTCCACCTACTTCATGAGGAATTTTACTGCCTCCTAGTCCCTAGGCTTTACCGCAACCCACAATCTGATTCAGGGGTCACTAGGCCATGATCGAGACACCACCCTCCAAGATTTACCGTATATCCTACCATTCATCAGCCAAGGATTCCTAGGCTTGATCAAGGGGACCCACCTCTAGGCTTTATCATATATCCCCTCATTCACCAGTTGAGGATTCCCAGGCCCACCAAGGAAACAAAAAATTCGGCTTTACCACAACTCACATTTTGGTTCAGGGATTACTAGATTGTGGCTTTATTGTGATCCATAGTCTGGTTTAGGGATCACTAGGCCATTTGTTCTTCCTTTCAAAGATCCACCTCACTCAAGTTAACTAACATATAACATCAACAACAATTCATATAATAACAATTTACTGTCCTACATGATTATCTAACACACGTGCATATGACTTCATTTAACTAGCATCTACAATGAATCTAACCACAATCAATATAATGAAAAGTATATAAGTAACCCTAATTATTATAACAACCATTCACCACATACATTCATGCCCAACATACAAATATATAGGATGATCTGTTCTTACCCTGAAGTCTAGTGCTGCAATCTCACTCTGGTGATCTGCATTTCCTGTTCTTTCTCAACCAACACATCAACATCATAACATACCAACCACATCATGATGACCTAAAATTATTACAATGACCTCACAATAGATGTTTGAACTATTATACATGCATAACTTTAACCATGATACTTCATGCATACCAACATATATACATTGACATCCATAACAAATGCATATACAACTAACATGCATTCATGATGACCATATCCCAACAACAACATCATCAACTCCTACATGGCAACAAAATTGTAATAATGACCACTACCATGCATACGTACCAATAACCTAGACCACAATCATAAATAACACATATGCAACCGACATGTATGCATGGCCAACACACCACCCATCCAGTCCAAGTGTTGAACCATGCTATGATACCACAATGTAACACCCTCCTCCCACATTTACCCGAGCTAACTGGTCCACTAGGGTAAACATGTGACGAAGAGTAACTATGATATGATTCAACTCCCTAAGTTTAGTTAAATAAGTGGAACCAACAAACCAACACTTTAGAGACCTCCCTTAGGTACCACAAGACCCTCAGGAGCTAATCCATCACTCTAGGTGCCCAAGCCCTAAGTAAAATTTCCATTTCACTAAAGAAACCCCCAGTTGCTCGCATGACATGGGCATGCATGCAACTGGACCCTCCAGTCACTCCCACAATGCCTGCAAGGGAGAGACTATAGTGTTTTTCATCCAGTTCAATGCCACAAACTGTGAGATTTAAGCCACTTTTTCAGGGCTAGTCTCCATACCACTTCTCAGAACTTGATGACACTTTCCCAGATAATAAATGACTAATAAAAATGCTCTAACACAAAAATTGATCAAGGACTTGACCTAACCAAGCCTAACCATGGAAATGGATTTCGTCAAACATGTCACAAATATGCATTGTAGATGTCATAAAAACAGATCTGAGCATAGGGGTCTCATACTTATCTAAGAATCGCTAAGAAGCATTGATTCCTTATCAAATTAGATGCATTATCATCTACTAGGTCATATATTCATTATTCATTCATTTACAAATCAAAACATGATGAGATCCATACATACACATTGTCATAAAACATACTCATAACCATCATATAAACAACATAAATAATAAGGATACAACAACCATAGAATTGACATATAAACCAGTACATTTACACATGAAATACCAAGGAGAAGGAACTCTTATTAATGAATGAAAAAACCAACCAGGTTTGGGACTTCCACGAACCACTTGACCATAGATTAGCTGAACCAAATCGTTCTTCATCCAATCACCCCTGTGCCATATTCCAAGCATGAATGTGGGACTCATAACCAAAAAGAATAACTAAATGGGCATTTACGCCACTAGATTTATCCACCTACATTGCGAGGAATTTTACTGCTTCCTAGTTCCTAGGCTTTACCACAACCCATAGTCTGATTTAGGGGTAACTAGGCCATGATCGAGACACCGCCCTCTAGGATTTACTGTATATCCTACCATTCATCAGCCAGAGATTCCTAGGCATGATCAAGGGCACCCACCTCTAGGCTTTATCATATATCCCGCCATTCATTGATCGAGGATTCATAGGCCCACCGAGGCAACACAAAATTCAACTTTACCACAATCCAAAGTTCGGTTTAGCAGTTACTATGATGTGGCTTTACCGTGATCCACAGTTTAGTTCAAGGATCACTAGGCCATGTGTTCTTTCTTTTAGAGATCCACCTCACTCAGCTTCAAATCCAACCAATAATCCAACTCCACCAAAAAATGAGAACCAATCACCTCAAGGCTATCTGGAAATGGCAAGGCTAGGCTGAAAAACATTATCACACCTGGAAAAACCAATGCCAATGACAACAAGAGAACCAAGGACACACATGCATAACCATGCATGGAAAAAATAGCAAGGAAATCATATACGCAAGTCTATACCTGCAAATAATCTTGTTATAACTACTTTATCCTGCTCTTCCTTGCTTGATATTTACTTCCTCTTTTCCCTCTTTTCCCTTCTTGGTCTAATGCTGAAGTGCTCCAAGAAAACTCTAAGTGTCCAAGAGTGAGAGAGAGAGAGATCCAAAATCAAACTGACAAAAGATAATTACCAACTAGTCCTCATAATCCATTTTATCATTGAGGCATCTATTTTCTTCATTTTCCATTATTTTCCTTCAAATTCCTCCTCACATGCAACATGTGACCTTTCACCTTTCTTTTCTCCTAATTTACATTATTTTCATAAATAAAATGTCAATTAATGCTGCTTGCCTTTCCAAATCCTTTCCCATTGCCTTTTCCATTTTCCTTTAGCCATAATAACCGAAATGAACACCCACACTAGGCTTTTTTGCCCACCATTGAACTTAGAATATGTGTTCCATGACCTTGGTCTTATTTTTTTCTTTATTAACTTTTACAAGGAATTTGAACTAGGGAGATTACAGAATCCTCCCCCTTGGGGGAACACCTTCCTTGGTGTTCAATGACACCTACAACTAGAAATTCACTGAAAACCAAAGCATACTACCTATGGAGCTTTATAATATAGCTCATTGCAGTATTTACGATGACCATTGCTAAATACATGACAATGATATCATTTACGGGAGATGTATAGCACAACTCATTACGATATGTACAATAACAACCACATATATTATTATACACATTTGATTCAACCATAAAATAATCATGCTGCCTATGGAGCTTTATAAATCCACCTCGATACAATATTTATAATAATATACACAAATAAAAGGATACTACGCCCATATCAATCAACAAGGGAATCTAGAGGCTCACACCTCCACCCTCAAAGTAGTAATAGGATTGACCTCCTTCCGAGGAAGTCCATAATCCACTACCAAAGTTAAAGCTACATCCAATGTCCAACACTACAATCCTACACCACTTTTCCTCTAAGTGAATTGTTATCGACTCATTGTTCCAAGGCACACTCCCAATGTGCATCTAATTCTATCTGGCAAAGCTAATGACAAAAAAAAATCCATTCTCGGCCTTCCCTTATTTGCTACACAGTCCCTTGGGCAATCGATTCACCCCCTTCTGTGTAGTCAACACCTTCCAAGTTCCGTGGGAATCCCCTTCTTTACTACACATTCCCTCGGGTGACCCCTCCGTTGGCAAGGTTTCCTCGCATCATAAGGTCCAAAAACCAGGGCATACCCCTACCTCAAAACCATCATACAGGTCATAACATTCTCTTGGAAATCAATGGACACTATGGGGTACCAGTGTCCCACAATGACCCTACTCTTGAAGTGCTTTACCAACATCTTTTTGCTTGTTTCAATTCCTTTCAATGACATTGCTAATTCTTGCATTTTTTTTCAACCATTCCAAATTGGGAATTACATGCTTTCCTCTACCAAGCGCATTTTTCCAATAGATTCAAAATAAATTGAAATCAATTCAAATCACACCTCATTGGTAGGTCATCAATAAGGTACACCTACAATTTTGTTTACTTCTTTTCACAACAATTCAAACCAACTCTTGACCAAATCATCATATAAAAACATATTACATCAAGTTAGCTCAAAATGCAACCATTATAAATCACATGCAATCATCATAAACCAGAATCATAGATCACATGTAATCATCATAGACCAGCATCATGAAACACATGCATAATTAAAAATGAAATAAACTACTCATACTTATGCTTCATCGGTCCTTACTTCTACCTTTATTCTTTTTGTACACACACTGGATCAGTTTCCACACCCGAAAAGCACCTAGTTCCTTCTCTTCAACCACGTACACATAGACATAGTGTGCATCAGACACATACAACCACACATGACATACAACAACATATAATACATGCACCTACACCTAAAATACAACACATACACCTACACCCGGCGTACAATACAAAAAATACACCTCCATCTGGTGTTCGACACAACACATACACATACACCTGATGTACAACAAAACACAATACATATACATACACAGAGTACAAAAAAATGAATACACATGTCACGGAACCACAACTACACAATGCACATACATAGTATTGCATACTCACAACACAACATCTATGACATGCACACAATACTACATGTACACCAGTGCCTTATGTACAACATGTACACAGCACTAGCTGCACAACATGTACACAACACCACATGCACGACATGTACATGACACCACATGTACACAATGCCACATTCACAACATGCACACAACACTACATCCCCAACATGTGCACAACACCATATGCATAGAACACCACATATCCGTCATGTGAATAGTACAATATGTACACAACACCACATCTACAACATGTACATAGCACCATCTATACCCAGCACTGCATATGCCATATGGATATAACAACATATATACAACAAGAACACAACACCATCTATACACAACACTACATAAACAACTTGTACACCATACCATATATACACAACATCGAATGCACACAACATCATAGGTGCAACATGTACAACATATACACAACAATAGTAACACACATCCAGAGACCAGACTGTCTATACCAGGAAACCCTTCTTCTAGTACCTTTTCACCACCCATGCTTGTCCTAGCATGTCACATATCACATTGCTTTCATCCCATTGATGTATCCCTCAATATCACCTGCCATAACATATACATAGCATAATCACAATATCAATTCATATCCACATGATACTTGTTGGGTGTGGTTTTTTACCTATTTTCTGGACATTCTTTCCCCAGTTTCGACCTTTTTGTCCTCTAGGCCTATGAATTTACATGATTAAATTCCTTGTTTTATTACCTTTTTAACATATTCTACTGTCATGTTACTTTGTTGTATTTTACCGAATAATACGAGGCTTTATTCCTTTTTGTGGTTAACTGGGTGATCCGGATTTAAACAAGAACGTAATAAAATACAGAGATAACCATAAAGACGGATATGCAGTGGAAATAATACCTCATTTCATTACTGTAAAATACTGAAATATGCATACAAATAGAAATGGAAATAAACCAGCTAGGGCGATGGTAGCTTATCTCTGAGAAGAGATGTGGTGGCTACATGCCTCTGAACTGTCTTACAATGAGGATCGAAGGCCTACTTATTGTTGAGAAATAATGGAAAACCCTTCACATTCCAAAACCTAACCCTAGAAGATGAAACGCCAAATTGTGGGCCCCGTTTTTGGGTAAGTTGGTACATCAACTTCCGGGGGTCGCGAATTGGTCGTACTATCTCCGTTTGACGTGTATGATAGCCCGTTGGAAAGATATCTTCGAGGACTATGATAAAAAAGACAGATTTCCCAAAAAACGTCATTTAGGGCCTCAAAACTGCTCCGGAAGTTAGGACCCGAAAAACTGCTAAAAATAGTAAACTATGCTATAATTAAGGAAATTGAAAAAACTGTAAGAAGCACTAGAGGGGATCCAAGTGGAATTAGCGAGTGGCCACCAATATCCACCTGGATCATTCCTCCCCCATTAGGAAGCAATGGTCCCCATTGCGTTGAGTTCCTCCATGAGATGAGGGAACTTCTGCTGCACTTGGTCCCTGGTGAGCCACTTGCCCTGGTGAAGGAGTTGTCCTGCTTTGACAACTCGATACAGTTGGATATTCTGCTGGCGAGTGTTCTTGATCTGTGTGTCCATGATCCGATCAGTTGCAGCTTGTTCCATGCAATTTGGATTTAACTCTATGGGTTTGAGTTGTTCTGCAATGTCGGACGTGTCTAGTAATGGTGGAAAGTATGGCCGAAGGCGGTCGACATTGAACACCGGGTGCAGGCCAAGGAATGGGGCAATGCTGAGCTCAAATGCATTGTCTCCCATAGCCTTGGTAATGGTGTAAGGGCCATATTAGAGTGGTCTGAGTTTCCGATAGGCTCCGGTAAGGCGTTCCTTTTGCAAATGCAACCAGACTTTATCGCCCACTTGAAACTTGTGTGGCACCCGATGTTGATCATGTCGCTGCTTGTACTTGGCATTTGATTTCTCCAGAATGTCATGGACCTGTTGGCGAATATGTTGGATGTGCTCAATGAAGCTGTTTGCCTTATCTGTTTCGGACTGGACATGAGCAGAATCTGCGTGAGTAGCTGCAAATGGCATGTGCACATCGATGGGACATAGTGGCTGGAATCCCAATCCCACCTGAAAAGGGCTGTGGCCAGTCGAGCTGTGGAGAGCCCGGTTGTAGCTGTGCTGAACATAGGGGAGGCTCTCGTCCCATGTGCCTGGATGCTTTGAGTTGTACATGCGCAGAATGTGTACGATCATCCTGTTGACGACCTCAGTCTGGCCATCAGTTTGAGGATGGAAGGCTGTGGACTTAGTGAGTTTGGTGTCCAGCATCGACCAGAGGCTAGACCAAAATGTACTGAGGAACCTGCTGTCCCGATCTGAAATGATAGACTGTGGGATCCCAAAGTGTACCCATACTCGTTCAAAGAAGAGTTTAGCAGTGGCTTCTGCTGTGATATTCTTCTTGCAGGCCGCCATAATGGCCATCTTCGAGAACCTCTCGACGACCACAAAAACACAGTCATTTCCATGCCTAGTGGAAGGGAGGCCTGACATGTAATCCATGGAGATGGATTCCCAAGGTCGACTAGGGGTAGGCAGCGGGGTATAGAGGCCTTGCTTCTTGATGGTCGGTTTGGCAATGGCGCAAGCAGTGCATGATCTGATGTACTTCCCGACATCCTGTCAAAGATTTGGCCAATAGAAATATTTCTACAGTACTGCCACCGTTTTTTCGACCCCAAAATGCCCAACGGCCAGACTGTAGTGTGCTTCCCAGATCATCTTGGCACGCTCGCTTGAAGGAACACAAAGGTGACCCAGGTGGCATAACAGGTCGTCCTGGAGGTGAAAATCTGGAACATGCTGACCCTCCAAGAGTGTCTGGTATGTGTGGCCGAATTCCGGGTCGCTTTTGTAGAGAAGTGGCCAATCAAAAGTCAATCAAAAGTCTCGTGCCCACAAGAGTTGAGCACGGTGGTTAACGCCATGATCGGTGGTCAACTGAGGCAATCTACAACATTATTGGTGCTGCCCTTCTTATACTTGATATTCAAATGGAACTGTTGCAGGTATGTGGACCACTTCTGATGGCGATCATTCTGCAATTTCCCTTGGGTCTGTATGAACTGCAGGGGTCGGTGGTCTGTGTGGATGACCGTTTCCTTCCCCAAAATGTAATGCTTCCATTGTCGGCAGGCCTACAAAATGGAATACATCTCTTTGTCATAAGTGGGATACTTTCGGACTGTGTCTGAAAGTGTCTCACTGTGATATGCCACTGGATGCCCATGTTGAGTAAGGACTGCCCCAATAGCATAGTCAGAGGCATCTGTCTCGACCTCAAATGGTTGTTGCAAGTCTGGTAATGCAAGAACTGGTGCTGTGCAGAGTCGATCTTTCAACTCTGTGAATGCCTTCTGTTGAGATTCAGACCAATTTTTTTTTTCTTTCGCTCCTCCCTTGGTGACCTAACTCAAGGGCCAAGTGATATGAGAAAATCCCAACACAAACCTGCGGTAGAAGTTGGCAAGGCCTAGAAAACTGCGAAGCTTTGTCAGAGTGGTTGGAGATGGCCAATCCCGAATGACTTGGATCTTGGCTGGATCCACACGCACCCCCCGTTCATCAATAATGTATCCCAGATACTGAACCTGGGTCATGCCAAAAGTGTATTTCTCCAAATTGGCACATAACTTGTATTGTCGCAATGTCTGGAGAACCTATCGGATGTGGTGGAGGTGATCTTCCCAAGTATTGCTAAAGATCAAGATGTCATCCAAGTATACCACTACAAATGAGTTGGTGAATGGCCGCAAGATGTCGTCCATTAGCCTCATGAAGGTTGCAGGAACATTCGTTAATCCGAAAGGCATAACCAACCATTCGAAAAGGCCCTCCTTGGCTTTGAAGGCAGTCTTCCACACATCGGAGGGTTCGATTGGTACCTAGTGATATCCTGACTTCAAATAGATCTTGTTGAAATATTTTTCCCCCTTTAGTTGGTCCAGGAGGTCATCAATCCGTGGGATTGGGTACCTATTACGGACAGTGATCTTGTTCAGTGCCCGATAGTCAATACAGAGTCTCCAAGTCCCATCCTTCTTTTGTACCAGCACGATCGGACTCCCACAGGGTGATGAACTCGGACGGATGTGACCTTTTTGCAGCAGCTCCTGAATCTGCCTCTTGATTTCATCGTTCTCCAGAACAAAGCACCGATAGATTGGTCCATTGGGTAGCAGCGAACCTGGGGTCAGATCAATGGAGTGCTTGACCTGACAGTGCAGAGGAACCCCTGCGGGGGAGGTGAAGATGTCCTCATACTCCTCCACGACCTTGTCCATCTGTAGTTGTTGTGCAGAGGGGCCCTGTCTGGAGGTCGTGGCCACCTTCTTCTTCTTTTCTTGAGGGCGTATCATCAGGAAAACAAACTTCCCAGTTTTCGAAATGAGCTTACTGCATTGTTTTGTAGTAACCAAAGAGATGGCGGTAAGCGGTGCTACCTCTGGTATCCTGTACAACTTATTTCCCAAAGTGACAATAACAGCACGGGGCCTTGGCTCATACACAACATGTCGCTTCCACAAGTATGGTTGTCCTAATAACACATCACAAACTTCAAGGGGAGCAATGTCACACAATACCTCATTCGTGAAGGGCTTGATGTTGTATGGAAGACGAAACTGTTGGCTCACGCGAAGATCATGTCCTTGGTGCAGCCACCCAATGGTGTATGGTTGTGGATGTGCTGTGGTCGGTAAGCCCAGCCGTTTCACGACCTTTGCCGAAATGAGGTTCTTTTGGCTCCGGCTGTTGACAATGAATTGTAGCGGGGAGCCCTTTACCCACATCTGGGAGTGGAAGAGACGCTCCTCCTCCTCTGGATCTTCAGGTTCCTCCTTCTGGATCTTCGTGGTGGCAATGGTGGCGTTGGACTCCACATCGATAATCTGCTTCCCTTTGTCATTCCCCTTATCGGGTTCTGACTCAGAGTCAGAACATGCATATGATTCTGAAACCTTTAGCTCGGCCATCAGTGACTCCTTGGCCCGACACTCACTTGTGTTGTGAGTGGAGCTCTTATGGAACTCACACCACTTTCCGGTGTCCTTTTTCAGCTTCGCGGCGTTTTTCTTTGCTTGCAGCTTTGGCGGGTTGTCTTGGGCCGCCCCGCCTTGGCTTTGTTCTTTGTTCTGCGGTTTGGGGGCACCTTTCCCTTGTTTCTGATTCGTAGACCCAAAGTCTTGCTTCTTCTATTTAAACTTTTGCTCGACCTTGACGGCATATCGGTATGCCGTGCCGAGCGAGGAGATGTTCAGGAATTCTATTTCTTCTTGGATGTACTTGTGCAGGCAGCCATGGTATTTGAGTACCAAATGCTGCTCTGTATCCTTGATACCCAACTTTGTGTGAAGGGTATGGAAAATACTGGTAAACTCTGGTACGTCTTGGTCCCTTCCCTGCCGTAGTGTGGTCCACTTTATGTATTGATCCTCATAGCTTCCGACAGGGTAGTACTACTCCTTGATGGCATCTCGGAATGAATCCCAAGTCAGTGCGACTGAAAATAGTGAGCTTGTACTTTCATCCTTCTGCTCGCAGTAGGTTTCCCACCAATCCTTGACGTGGGGGGCTGCTTTGAGAAGAGCGAAAATAATATTTTCCCGACTGGAAAAATCATGAACAGAAAAATAACCCTCTAGAACATTTAACCATTTATCGACGACATCTGCATCTATTTGACCCTCGAATGTGGGGATTTCAAAATTAACTTGTACCTTAAATGGTGTGGCGTTTCCAGAGTTGCTGTTGGAAGCCGATGCGTCACCCCTGGGTAGCCGCTGAAGGATTTGGGCAAAGTTGTCCATCATCGCGTTCCTTTGTCGCTCGAGGGCTTCTTCGAGAAAGATTTTGATAGGATCTCCTACCCCCTCGTCTTTCTTTTCATCTGCCATGGGAGACCGTCGGGATTTGCGAGGCTGGTCTTGCAAAGGTTCGACCAGTTCAAGCCCTAACTCCTTATATCCCGACCTCGTTGGGGACATGCAAAGAAAAACAGAGAAGAAAAGCAGAGCGCTCTAATACCATTGATCCGTATTTAAATAGGAACGTAATAAAATACAGAGATAACCATAAAGACAGATATGCAGCGGAAATAATACCTCATTTCATTACTGTAAAATACTGAAATATGCGCACAAATAGAAATGGAAATAAACCAGCTAGGGCGATGGTAGCTTATCTTTGAGAAGAGATGTGGTGGCTACATGCCTCTGAACTGTCTTACAATGAGGCTCGAAGGCCTATTTATTGTTGAGAAACAACGGAAAACCCTTCACATTCCAAAACCTAACCCTAGAAGATGAAACACCAAATTGTGGGCCCCGTTTTTGGGTAAGTTGGTACATCAACTTCCCGGGGTCACGAATTGGTCGTACTATCTCCGTTTGACGTGCATGATAGCCCGTTGGAAAGATCTCTCCGAGGACTACGACGGAAAAGACGATTTTTAGTTAGAAAAATCGCTAGAGGTAGATTTCCCAAAAAACGTCGTTTTAAAACGTCGTTTAGGGCCTCAAAACGGCTTTGGAAGTTTAGGACCCGAAAAACTGCTAAAAATAGTAAACTGTGTTATAATTAAGGAAACTAAAAAAACTGTAAGAAGCACTAGAGGGGATCCAAGTGGAATTAGCGGGTGGCCACCAATATCCACCTGGATCACTGGGAGAGTATTGAAGAAGTATTTTGGGAAGTTCTTCTTTTTAGGTGATGGATCGCGAAGACAAATCTATGAAGTAGACATGCAGCGTGGATTAACTGTAGAAAAGGGTAGAACGGTTCACTATTACACCCTGGATGATGTTACAAGTTGCTGTTACACATTGGATGTTGTTACAGGTTGTTATTACACATTGGATGTTGTTACACCACGCACTGATACAAGAATCTGCCGTCACACCAAAAGTTTTGTCACCAGTGATGCTGCGACATCCCGAACCGCCATCCACTTGAGGTTATGCCAAAGCTGGAAAATGTGGGTATTATTCCACATAACAGATGTTGGAAATAGGGATTGTTTATTTTAAAGCAACAAGACTCAAGAAGTTTCAATCGTAATTGATGTATATTTGTATTTAGCAATAGGTTGTAACTACTTTTATTTTTTATCAACATGATAATCGTGAGATTCTCATGACTAATCTATTTCTAATTTCAGGATGTAATAACTGTAAAGGAACTCGATTTTTCATGTACAAGGACATGACATATAAAAAAAGCATTATTACTCTACTCCTGTAATTTTGAGTTTATTTTTAATATCATTTAGCACAGTGATGCTATTACTATTCTTCAACTGATTTGTTAATCACATTTGTGTTATTCTTGTTCCCTGCTAAGGAGGAAGGGCCCTCCTCTTTGGCAGGGATTGCAGTGATAGAGGTAGTGTACATTCTAGTTTAGTTAATTGATTTATGGTTTTTCGTTGTTGTTGTGCAAATCGTGGGTTACATTCGCTGTTGTTTCCATTTATATTATGCCGTTACATTAAGTTAATCAACAAAATGGTGGTAAGCAACTGGAGTAGATATTAGTTCCTATGTGGCACGCCCTTACTTTGATAGCTGTGAAGTGTGATTTAATTATGTAGAGTGTTTTTTATGTCTATATGCATGGTTTGATTAAGCAATTTAGACCAGCGACATCCTTTACTGTTTTTTGCATTTTTCTTATTCTTGGCTGGAGTGTATCGGCACAGATAGTGCGAAGTCCATTGAAATAGTAAGACCTACCCTGGGTTGACAATTAAATGTTGCAGTCTCAGTCAATTATGATTGATTAAAACAACACTACATTTTGGTGTCGTTGTCAGGGATGGCAGTTGACGATACAATCAGCCAAGTTGTTTGTTTGACATAGAGTGTTCCTAGTCCACAGTTGCTGGGTAGTAAGACGAGAGGTAAGAACCTGCACATGGCTGGGCTCACCATTATGATTACCAAGACACTTAGGAAATTTTGATTTTTTGATTAGCGTGTCTTCATCTCTTTAGTTGATGGGTGGTAAGATGAGAGGTAAGCACTTGCACATCGCTCTAATATACCTAGGCGGGTTCATCACTATCGAAGACTAAGGCACTTAGGGTGTGGTTTAAAACATATAGGGTCCATGTGTGCACTTGTAGGAATCGTAGAGATACTAAAATCACCCCCACTCTAATAAGTCACAAGAACAATGGGTCGTAAAAAGGAAAGGAAGGGTGAAGATTTGGGAAGGAAAACATTTATCCAGGAACTAATCTCCAAGGTATAAAAAGAACAGTGCAACTCTCAAAGGAATGCAAGGAAAACAAGGCCACAGAAAGATGTTACTCCCATAATGCAAGAAGAAACCTCTAATTCCTCCATCTCTAGACCGTATCATTCTAAAGATAGCATCCATACCCCCAAGACCAAGGATTCAATTCGTGAGAAAGAAGCGGAAGCTAGTAGCTAGAATTTGAGGGCTGAGGGGCAAGGGGAAACTGAGGGGGAACATCGGACACCTGAGATGGAAAATCATCTGTTGGTTTATCAATATCCAGATACAAGTAGTGCGGTGAAACAACCAACCCCAGGGGTATCTGAGGCACTAATCACATCTACAAGGCCATCAAAAAAATAGTTTGAAGGACGTCTGCTACAGCAAGGGTTAGAAGAATTAGTCATGGGGGACAACAATGACAATAATGCTAAAACAGATGCTACTATCACCACCTTTGAGTTCCCAATCGGGAATATCAGAGGTGAAGCTCCTATGAAAAATATTCCTCTATCATCCTTACCATCCTTCCAGGGGATGACTGTGGAAGATCTAGACACCTTTCTATTTGAGTTTGATGTCTTATGTAGAAGTTATGATTATACAACAGATGCTCAGAAATTAAAACTATTTCCTACTACTTTAAAAGGGGCAGCCTTGAGATGGTTCATGGGATTGGGCTCTGCTTCTATTCAAACATGGAATGATATGAAGGAGACGTTCTTATCGAAGTACCAGGACTATTGTAGGACTAGGGACTTAAGGGAGGAGATATTTAGAATGACATAGAAGGAGGATGAAAGCCTGGAAGATTATGTGGAATGGTTCCACTATAATATGCAGAGGTCTAAACATAGCGATTTAGACCAAGAAATCTTGAAGACTATATTTATTAGAGGAATGAGGGATGACTACCTTGACACCCTGAACCTATTAGGAGAAGGGGACATATCGTAAGAACCATTTGCCGAAATTGTAAAGCTTTGCCTAATATGCTCTCAAGGATCTTCCAAAGGGAGGAGTACAATTTGGGATGCCTCTATCTGCATACAAAAATTTGCAGGCGGAGGAGTAACCTGAGCGGAGATCAGGAATTTGTTCGAAAATTTCAAGATCGATATCCTCAGTACCCTCTCTACCTAGATAACGACACCGCAGGTCAAGAAGACACAAGTAGAAGCTGACACACCTCTAGCTGTGTTCTATCTGACTTGTCAGAAGAAACATCCTTTCACGGAATGTGAATTGAACAACATAAGCATGTCTAATATCTGCGAGCTAGAGCATTCGACCAGGCAATGTATGGAGCTTCCTAGACTAAAGGAAGTACTCAGAGAATCAAGTGAGGAGGTGTAGTCCTCTTATTTCATCGCACCAAGGAGACCATGGAAACCGCGACCTCCAGGTACATCTCAAGGCTTTTCCTCTTTCAATTTATGGAATAATGCATATAATACCCAACAATATCCATGGAAATATTCTACCCCTCCTTTAGCATAGTTTCCTTCACCCTGGAACCAATGGTCTCCATCTCCTCCTGTTCAATATCCTCAATCCCAACCGTATCCTTGGAATCAGAATTGGAGAGGAAATTCCCAAAATTCAGCTTTGCCTACACTACCCATGCAACAACAGCTGCAGTTACCTCCTTTCCAAACTCCTACTCCTCCACCACCTGTGTGACCCCAACTACCTGTGCAACCTAACCCAAACCCAAACAATAAAGCAACTCAGGGCATAGAGGCTCTGACTACCTTCCAGACCTACCTTATTACCCTTGTGGGACTTAATGAAATACAATTGTGATCGAGAAAGGTAGTTAACCCAAGTCACTCCCCTATCATTATAGAGGATGACTATGAACCATCCAGAGTAGATGTCGGAGGCTTTAAGGCGGCTACTACACCTACAACATCTGATATAGAGGAAGTTGTTACATCTATAATAGCCAACCCACGAAGAGCTATTACTGCTGTAACAACCAACTCGAGGAAGGATGATACACCTGTAATAGCAGATTCGACTATTGTAACACAAGACCCCCCATACCCTCTGAGATTGGTCGAACCTAGGATGACTTCATAGCCCGAATATGATTTTCTTAGGGAGATGAAAAATTTTCATGTACGAATTCCTCTGCTGCAAGACCTTAAATAAGTACCTACTTATGCTAAGAAAGTGAGAGATTTGTGCATCAAGAAACCTGGGAGGAAGCCTAAAGACCCTACCACCATACATGTGATGGGGAAATTATCTGAATTAATGTTTGCTCAGCCTATCCTAACTAAGTACAATGATCCAGGAAACCCTATGGTCACTATCTACATTAATGATCAGCCCATAGCTAACACATTGATCGATCTCGGGGCTGCCATTAATGTAACGACAAATGACCTCTTTATCTCTCTCGGGCTATAGGGACTCAGACATACTCCTCCTGTGCTTGAATTAGCATACAGGTCTCGTCTTAAGCCCGAGGGGATGTTAGAGGATATAGTGATTACAATAGCTTCCTGGAGGTATCCGACTATTTTTCTTATCTTACAGCCTGTTGAGGGCCCCGGAATCAGGTCCACAACAAGGGGGATACCCGCCCAGTCAGGAACCTGGTTGGCGGCTCCATATCCGTTTGGTATAGCAGGTCCTCTGGGGGTGACGGGACCAGCTTCCCGATGTAAAGGGTGTGCGTGAGTGTGTGTTAATTTTGATTATGTTGATTCTTGGTACATCCTAAAACTAATCTTTAAATCTAACTTGTTCTTTAACTGCAAGCTGTTAGAATCAAAATAAAGATAACTTATATAACCTACGCTAGCCCGGGGTAAATCCTTTCCATCATGTGATCTAAAAAGATTTCATATGATAACTGGTAATGAAGATTATTCAGCAAGCATATGAGTATAAACCATTTGAAATAAACTATTCTGCATAAGAAGTTATACAGGACGGTTGTGGACTGCATATCACATGATAAATCATTCATATATCAGACATAAACGGATGATTCCACCGTACAAAAGTGCCAAATGGTAACCATAAATCTATATCATAACATGCAAATAATATCAGCTGTATATTACTTTAAGCAAACCAGCAGAAACTCATCAAGAGATAAAAGTACCATTTATGATTCATTCCTACTCGTAACTTCAAGCAATACTGATCTACTTCTATTTACTCAAAATACCCACTAAGAGTACAGAAATGCAACATCAGTAGCAGACAAAAAGATGCAAATAAATATAAATCCGATCCTTCCATTCATCAAACCCTCCTCTGAGGTGCAGAAGTGCATGTTCTGAGGAAAAGTTCTTGACAAATTTCTGGACCCTTCTCCAATGCAATGAGAAGGGTTAAAATACTACTATCTAATCCTAATAATAGTATTATTACAAAATTTAGGATACGGCTCTCAAATGACCGTCCTTTTTCTAATTCAGTAAAACAAAAAGAAAAACAACTTTCTAAATTGAAATTACTTCTTAATTTGTTCCTTGAAATTGCAGTTATCAAGCATGGGCTTAAGAAGAGTCGGTTGGCCGACTTCCGTGCTTAGTTGGGCTGCGAAAACAACGTCCATAAGAGCTGGCGCTACCTTCTCGGCCACGTTCATGATGCACCTTACCGTCATGCATTGGCTGTGAGGTTTAACTAAGTAAGTCCAGTAACTTTCCCAATTTAACCTAGCCAATGCCTGAATTGTCTTCCCGTTTGCCTGTGCTTTCTGCTTCCATTCTGCTTCCCGCTGTGACGCACTTGGTAAGTATCCCGGGGTGGATTCTGAAATCAAATTAGCTCTGTGCAAATTTTCATTTACACAATCAATAAGTATGGTCGCCTGTGTTGCCGCTGACTCTGCCGCCTGCTCCGCCTGTGTAATTTGCTCGTCCCATTTGTTGAAGAGCAAGTCTTTGTGATTTTCATTAATCTTAGGCGCCCCTGCTTTCCTCCCTTCCTCGTCATTTTGCCAAACCAGATATTCTGTTACTCTTTTGTTGGCCTGGTCATAGTCATTCCGTAGTTCCACTACCTGACTGGTGATCTTGTCACTTAGCTCACAAAAATGCCTCCACTGTGATATTCTACGTACCATGTCTTCCTGTTGCTGTGACAGTTGGTCGTTCAAGCCAATGGACTCTGAAATAAATTCTGTCAGCTTGGGTTCATCCTTGTGCATTTCTTGCACCGTCTGCAGTTGCCTTTCCTTTTCTTCAATATTTCTTTGATGGCTCAGCTGCATCTGGCGAAAGCTTTCTTGTAGTTTTTCAAGCTGTTCGGAAGCTTCAGCGTTTAGATTGGCTTGTTGCAACTGTTGTTGCAGCAGTTGTATTTGATTCTCACGTTCTTTTAGAAGTTGCTGAACTTCAGAAGCCTTGTCGATGGTCGCAGAAGCATATGCTCCTGCAATTTGAGACAACTTGGTGAGGTTTTCGGTTGGATTGCTATTCGGATCTTTCCACAAGACATCCAACTGTTCGGCATCTTGAGCTAGTGCATTCGCAAGCTTTCTTTTCTTCCTTTGTCTCCTTATAACTGCCTTGTGCTGTGGGCTGTAGAATACGTCCAGTGGGGGAATCTCTTCTACGCTAAGTAGAAGTTCTGAGGATGGAGCGATAGGAAGATGCTCCACCTCTGTGGTGCTACTGACTATGGTTGAAAGGACCTCTTGCACCACCTGCGCGTTGTCCACAGGTGTTTTCGGGACCTGACCTTCAAGATTAATCATTTCATTGAAGGTCTCCCATTCTTTATCTAATTCTACTGTAACAAGAGGTGCTTCGGTGACGGGGGGAGGAACTTCTCTTGATGACGAGGCGGCAACTTGCTGCTGAGCCATCGAACTTGACTGAGTTGTGTCCTTGATTGTTTCTTCGTTTCTTTCTTCTTTATGGACAGACTCTTCAAGGTCTGGAGATATTTCTTGCACGGTGCTGGAATCAGATTTGGAGGCACTAGAGTGTCCACTGAGGCTGACGCTTGGAGTTGGTTCTCTAGCAGCTATCCGCAGTCTTTCCAGTGGAATGCTAGCCAGCCTCCTTTCTCTGTACAATGTGAATCTCCGGAAGTCTTCTGGGGACAGCCTTGATTGTGCTTCCTGCAAAACTTCTTGGAGCAAGCTCTTTCCCTGGAAAAGATCGTCAAAGAGATCTTTTTGTCCAGAGAACACACTTATCCTGACGCTAATTGTAAATTCCTGGGAAACTTTATTTGGGTCGAATGGCCTTGGTGGGAGTTTAAATAGTTGGAGACACGTCACATTCCCCACCTCACCAAAAGCGTGCCCTACATCGAATAAAGAGAAGACCCCACACGTGACTGGGAATTGAGGCCAAATGGCCTTCTTTTTGTTCTTTAGGTCCTTAGTTAAACCACCTTCAGAACAAGTCTGATAAGCGATTTCTCGGGCCAACAATTTATCTGGGATATATAAGGGTAGGACATGCGGGGATACTGTGCTTCCAAAAACTCGAATATAGGTAAACCATTCCTCCGCAAACCATCTCGCGATGGAGGTGATATCATTCTGTGCCTCGGGAGAGCATCTTGGGGGATCTTTATTGTATACTATCCTATGTATGGGTAATATAAGTCCATGGAAAATTTGGTAAAAATGGGGGGTGAACTGGGAATCCCACAGAATTTTATGATAGACATGAATAGGCAATGGGTCCTGGGTAGTCCATTGCCAACCCATGGTAGGGAATTTGGATACAAGACAGATAGAATCCATTATATATGCGGACAAATAAAAAGGCGGATAGACTCTTTGGGAGTGTGATCTTTTGGAACGGTAGTGGAGGACCGCTGTAAACAAAGTGTCAGAAAGGATTTTGGCCCAATCCACTATCTCAGAGTTAGTTGCAGCATCGATCAGGGGTAGCCATTCGGCTGAAAATTTATTGATATCTGGCCTACCGAATATCCTACAGAGCATAGCTGCAGCAAAACAATATGGAGAAGTAAGAGAACCAGTACTATACATACCGTTCTTATCTTTCTTCAATGGTTCATCTCTTTTTGACCACTCCTTAGTGGTATCGGATAAGTCGGGATTTTCTGCTATGAACTTCGCAACGAATTCTGCGTTGTAGGTCACTTGCGGCTCAGGTAAATGATACATGAGCCTTAGGTCTTGAGTTGCAAACGCTGCTATAATCCCATGTCCCTGAGTTTTGAACTGTCTATGGTGCAACTCCGCATCATCTAGTATCCATTTGATCATGTCTGTGTATGGCAGGATCTTCGGCCTTGCTGCAATTCTGTGTAGGAAAGAACACACTAGGTCTTCCAGGGATGCTTCTGAAGAATGTGATGCATCCGGGATAGCAGGAGTTACTTTGATTATTCTCGGATTTTCTTCCTCCAATATCCTATACATGCCCTCCCAGGTTGAAATGCCTGCATCCTTATTGCATGCAGTATCTGTGTAGAGGGGCGCCATCTCTCTGGTCTTTTCCCTTGCCTCTGAGCTCTGAGCTTTGCTCTTCTTCCCCATCTCGCTTAGCGTTTCTATTCGGTTTTGCCTTCGAGCTTTGCTCCTGCAAGTTAAGAGCGAAATGGAAAGATCGATTAGAAAGGTGATGGGAAGGTGTTAAATGCAAGAGATAGATTAGATACGCCACCTTACGTGAAGTAAAATCCGCATTAAGGCACGCGTCTTCATGCCACTTAATAACTGACAACTAATTCATTACTAACATTGAATGCGCATAATTTCCAAGTCAGGTAATGGTAAGTGGATTTTCTTTGGGTGGCGTGCCCGAAAGAGTCGTATTGAGGTGCTTTTATGACTTGCCAGCGCATCCTCGCATATCGCGCGATCGCAAACGGCAGTGATCGCAACATCGCAGGTCGTCATATCGCAGATCGCAACAATTCAATGTTTGCCAAAGTACTTCGCCATAGTTTCTACGATGTGCGATCGCGCGATCGCACGATCGTAGGTCGGCGGGTTTACAAGTTTCTCTTTATGGAGGTTAGTGCATTGCGATGCGATGTTGTTTATCAATGCTGAGGCGATGCGCATATTGGCGTTTTTTATCTTTTTCGTGATGCACTTTTAGAGATTTGCTTTTATGAACATAGGTTTAGGCTTAAATCGTCCAAGGACCTTTTTCTATGTTTTATGCTTGTAATTTCAAAAAGAAGTTTTTTGTTTTTTTTTTGAAAATTAACTAAGGGTCCCCTATTCTATCTATCATCATGACTGATATTAGGTTGAATTAGGGGGGGTTGTTGCTGGCCACAACAATTGGCGATTCACTTGGGAGAACCAGTTATCTCTGCTCTTTTTCTATTGACGTTTTCGGACTTTTCTTTTAAAAATTTCCTCAGGGAATTTGAACTTTATTATAAAAAGATAACAATCAAACAATACTTCAAGGCATCGATGATGTTTTGTTTTATCCCCATCTTATTTCAATTACTTGCATTCCCAGGTTGTTTTCCGAGTTTAGATCAGTTACTACTTGGTCTTGTTAAGACATAGAAATAAAGAGTTCTCTTATGTATCAACCACTTTTTTAAGAATGCCCTTTTGTCGCAGGTAGAGCCACTGCTGCCAGCAGGCGTCCATAGCCTCGACAGGGTTACCTATTATCCAGGAATGATCCTTTGTCCAGCTTTGGGGTTTTTAACAACTTTTTCAAAAGAAATATACCTTTGCTGATGCTTTTTTTTTTTTTAAATTCTCTAAAGAACAATGTCTTGGTTTGGTGGCCAAATTATGACACAGTCATTCACTCGATTTATACTCTTGCTGAACAAGTTGGCTCGTGATGAGACCCCTTGTCTTTTGATCGCAACGATCTTGAGTCGTTGCCCTGTTTTGGTAGACAGTTTTGGCAAAGTCAGCAAGTTATAACATCTGTGATTATGATAAGTCGGCTCGTGATGAGACCTCTTATTCTTTGAGATATAGCATCTTTCTGGGTCATTTCTCTGAACGTTGCATTATCCTTTAGCAGGGAGGAAGTCAAATTCTCTTTCCTTAAGAAAGTTCTGGACGACAATGATAGGGTTGCTTTTGATAATGGCTGTTTTTACAGAGAATCTTTATTCTAATACTGATACCTTTCATTATGCTGATCTAAAACGAATTCCTCACTGAGATAACTTTCTTTAAAAATTTTCTGGGTTTGAACTTTGACATCATCTCTGGGTTAAAGATCTATTGATAATAAAGGCCAGACTTCCACAGGATTAGCTGTTCATAAGAGCCGAAATTCAAAATTTTTAACAGAGACAAGGTTTCTTCAGTAACCGTCAAATACTGTTTAGCCAGAACAAACCTTATTTTGGATAGGCAATTGTTATCTAGGGTCATGTAGAGAATACAACTGACTTTGCCTATCTTTATGAGAAGCAAACTAATATCCTATCTAAACTACCACTACTCCTACTCTAATTATGTACAGGAAATAGCTAAGAAAAATGGTATTTCCAATGGAACCAACGATTCATTTTTATTCCTGGCCGCATAAATCGCCAGAGCATAAAAAAAATGAATTGAATTCCCCTTGGGTAGAACTTGTTGTTTAGGGGATAAGGAACCGCGAATCTAGTTGGAATCTTGTCTGATTTTATCTTTTTATAATAGGTTTCTTCCAACTGAATACCTATTGGATCACAAAAATTGGGATGAATTTCTTTTGTAAATGGGTGATCTTTCAATAGTAAGGAAAACAAGCCGAACCGTGAAATAGGTTCTTTAATTTCAATGGCTTGTAACCCGTTGATTGTTGATTCTGAATTTTCAGCGATCTTGCTTGAAATGAAAGTTTTTTTACATAAATCGCCAAAATCTAATCTATCAAAATTTTGGAATTTTAAAAAGAAGTCTGATTTTGTACAAAAGGAATGTAAGCGAAAAAGAAAAGATTGGGTAACTGTATATACAGTGGCGTCACACGTCTGGGAGTCACTTGTAACTTTCTGCTTTTCGCAAGAACTGGCCGGGTTCTGCGAATTAGGAATTAAATCACGATTGCGATCAGGGATGGAGACCTCCTCTGGATATGAATCATAGATAGGAGCATCGTCGGGGATAGTAAAATCATTCAAATGGGATTTTGCTTCGAGATGAGGGTTAGATGGAATAGCTTCTGATTTCAGATGTTTCTTATGATCTGACCCTAATTGAGTTACTTGTGAAAATTTGACATTATCACAGTTGTCACAACAATTATCTTGAAAGACTTTACCATTTTCCTTATGTTCCTCTTTTTCATTATGTGTTTTTAGACAAGGGAGATGGGGCAGCTCTTGTTTGGTATAAATCATAGGTTGTGATATATCGGTCTCTTTATTTTGGAAACCCAACGATGTCTTGTCTGAATAATCTTCAGATGGAATAGACTTGATATTATGGGGAAGAAGATCGTTACTACTAAAAACATCAGGGTAAAGAGAAAAGTGTGGATCTGGAAAAATGCATTTAAAAACATTAAATAAATCTCGTTCATCAGATCCACAATAAGTATCAGGCCTTAGATCATACCTTTTTTCGTCGATACTTTTCGAAAGAGAAACGGTGGATGGATCTAACCTTGGCATCAGTATTTGATTTGAAAAAATACCGTTTGACTTTATTTCAAAGTCGTCTTCTGGTGTCAAGGTGCTTTCTTCTTTAGTACTTTCGCCTTCTTCCTTTGATGTCAGAGCATGCAAAACTCCTAGGCTAAATTCTGTTTGTTCAGGTACAGGAGGTAGGGAAACCTCATCATAATCCGAAGACTCTTCATCCGTGAGCTCATCCTCAAGATCATATTGTAGGCATTTAAGATGGAATCGCATATTGAAATCCCTTACGGGTTCGTCTTCATTACGCAAATAGTCGATTTCATCATATACCTGGTCATATTCATAGCAATCAAATTCCAAGATAAAAATCCTAACGAATTGGTCCCAGCTGTGAACTGATGCAACTGGGAGGGTTCTGCACCATCTTCTGGCTTCCGCTGTGAATGTAAGAGTAAAAATCCTGCACAACACGCCTTCGTCAATTTTTTGAATATCAGAACTCAAAACTCTTTGAATGAATTGCAGGGCGTGATGAAATGCAGAAGAATTATCCTTACCATTGAATTTTACCTGAGACAATAGCCTTACCACATCTGGTGGAGTGTTGGAAGAGGCAGGAACATGGATGCAACTCCAAATAGGAATTTTGTGAGCAGCCATCCTGTTTCAAGATTTATGATTAAAAACATTCCAATCAGACAATGTGCTCAGGCCCTCCTTCTAGCGCCAAATATGTTGAGGGCCCCGGAATCGGGTCCACAACAAGGGGGATACCCGCCCAGTCAGGAACCTGGTTGGCGGCTCCGTATCCGTTTGGTATAGCGGGTCCTCTGGGGGTGACGGGACCAGCTTCCCGATGTAAAGGGTGTGCGTGAGTGTGTGTTAATTTGATTATGTTGATTCTTGGGACATCCTAAAACTAATCTTTAAATCTAACTTGTTCTTTAACTGCAAGCTGTTAGAATCAAAATAAAGATAACTTATATAACCTACGCTAGCCCGGGGTAAATCCTTTCCATCATGTGATCTAAAAAGATTTCATATGATAACTGGTAATGAAGATTATTCAGCAAGCATATGAGTATAAACCATTTGGAATAAACTATTCTGCATAAGAAGTTATACAGGACGGTTGTGGACGGCATATCACATGATAAATCATTCATATATCAGACATAAACGGATGATTCCACCGTACAAAAGTTCCAAATGGTAACCATAAATCTATATCATAACATGCAAATAATATCAGCTGTATATTACTTTAAGCAAACCAGCAGAAACTCATCAAGAGATAAAAGTACCATTTATGATTCATTCCTACTCGTAACTTCAAGCAATACTGATCTACTTCTATTTACTCAAAATGCCCACTAAGAGTACAGAAATGCAACATCAGTAGCAGACAAAAAGATGCAAATAAATATAAATCCGATCCTTCCATTCATCAAACCCTCCTCTGAGGTGCAAAAGTGCATGTTCTGAGGAAAAGTTCTTGACAAATTTCTGGACCCTTCTCCAATGCAATGAGAAGGGTTGAAATACTACTATCTAATCCTAATAATAGTATTATTACAAAATTTAGGATACGGCTCTCAAATGACCGTCCTTTTTCTAATTCAGTAAAACAAAAAGAAAAACAACTTTCTAAATTGAAATTACTTCTTAATTTGGTCCTTGAAATTGCAGTTATCAAGCATGGGCTTAAGAAGAGTCGGTTGGCCGACTTCCGTGCTTAGTTGGGCTGCGAAAACAGCGTCCATAAGAGCTGGCGCTACCTTCTCGGCCGCGTTCATGATGCACCTTACCGTCATGCATTGGCTGTGAGGTTTAACTAAGTAAGTCCAGTAACTTTCCCAGTTTAACCTAGCCAATGCCTGAATTGTCTTCCCGTTTGCCTGTGCTTTCTGCTTCCATTCTGCTTCCAGCTGTGACGCACTTGGTAAGTATCCCGGGGTGGATTCTGAAATCAAATTAGCTCTGTGCAAATTTTCATTTACACAATCAATAAGTATGGTCGCCTGTGTTGCCGCTGACTCTGCCGCCTGCTCCGCCTGTGTAATTTGCTCGTCCCATTTGTTGAAGAGAAAGTCTTTGTGATTTTCATTAATCTTAGGCACCCCTGCTTTCCTCCCTTCCTCGTCATTTTGCCAAACCAGATATTCTGTTACTCTTTTGTTGGCCTAGTCATAGTCATTCCGTAGTTCCACTACCTGACTGGTGATCTTGTCACTTAGCTCACAAAAATGCCTCCACTGTAATATTCTACGTACCATGTCTTCCTGTTGCTGTGACAGTCGGTCGTTCAAGCCAATGGAATCTGAAATAAATTCTGTCAGCTTGGGTTCATCCTTGTGCATTTCTTGCACCGTCTGCAGTTGCCTTTCCTTTTCTTCAATATTTCTTTGATGGCTCAGCTGCATCTGGCGAAAGCTTTCTTGTAGTTTTTCAAGCTGTTCGGAAGCTTCAGCGTTTAGATTGGCTTGTTGCAACTGTTGTTGCAGCAGTTGTATTTGATTCTCACGTTCTTTTAGAAGTTGCTGAACTTCAGAAGCCTTGTCGATGGTCGCAGAAGCATATGCTCCTGCAATTTGAGACAACTTGGTGAGGTTTTCGGTTGGATTGCTATTCGGATCTTTCCACAAGACATCCAGCTGTTCGGCATCTTGAGCTAGTGCATCCGCAAGCTTTCTTTTCTTCCTTTGTCTCCTTACAACTGCCTTGTGCTGTGGGCTGTAGAATACGTCCAGTGGGGGAATCTCTTCTACGCTAAGTAGAAGTTCTGAGGATGGAGCGATAGGAAGATGCTCCACCTCTGTGGTGCTACTGACTATGGTTGAAAGGACCTCTTGCACCACCTGCGCGTTGTCCACAGGTGTTTTCGGGACCTGACCTTCAAGATTAATCATTTCATTGAAGGTCTCCCATTCTTTATCTAATTCTACTGTAACAAGAGGTGCTTCGGTGACGGGGGGAGGAACTTCTCTTGATGACGAGGCGGCAACTTGCTGCTGAGCCATCGAACTTGACTGAGCTGTGTCCTTGATTGTTTCTTCGTTTCTTTCTTCTTTATGGACAGACTCTTCAAGGTCTGGAGATATTTCTTGCACGGCGCTGGAATCAGATTTGGAGGCACTGGAGTGTCCACTGAGGCTGACGCTTGGAGTTGGTTCTCTGGCAGCTATCCGCAGTCTTTCCAGTGGAATGCTAGCCAGCCTCCTTTCTCTGTACAATGTGAATCTCCGGAAGTCTTCCGGGGACAGCCTTGATTGTGCTTCCTGCAAAACTTCTTGGAGCGAGCTCTTTCCCTGGAAAAGATCGTCAAACAGATCTTTCTGTCCAGAGAACACACTTATCCTGACGCTAATTGTAAATTCCTGGGCAACTTTATTTGGGTCGAATGGCCTTGGTGGGAGTTTAAATAGTTGGAGACACGTCACATTCCCCACCTCACCAAAAGCGTGCCCTACATCGAATAAAGAGAAGACCCCACACGTGACTGGGAATTGAGGCCAAATGGCCTTCTTTTTGTTCTTTAGGTCCTTAGTTAAACCACCTTCAGAACAAGTCTGATAAGCGATTTCTCGGGCCAACAATTTATCTGGGATATATAAGGGTAGGACATGCGGGGGTACTGTGCTTCCAAAAACTCGGATATAGGTAAACCATTCCTCCCCAAACCATCTCGCGATGGAGGTGATATCATTCTGTGCCTCGGGAGAGCATCTTGGGGGATCTTTATTGTATACTATCCTATGTATGGGTAATATAAGTCCATGGCAAATTTGGTAAAAATGGGGGGTGAACTGGGAATCCCACAGAATTTTATGATAGACATGAATAGGCAATGGGTCCTGGGTAGTCCATTGCCAACCCATGGTAGGGAATTTGGATACAAGACAGATAGAATCCATTATATATGCGGACAAATAAAAAGGCGGATAGACTCTTTGGGAGTGTGATCTTTTGGAACGGTAGTGGAGGACCGCTGTAAACAAAGTGTCAGAAAGGATTTTGGCCCAATCCACTATCTCAGAGTTAGTTGCAGCATCGATCAGGGGTAGCCATTCGGCTGAAAATTTATTGATATCTGGCTTACCGAATATCCTACAGAGCATAGCTGCAGCAAAACAATATGGAGAAGTAAGAGAACCAGTACTATACATACCGTTCTTATCTTTCTTCAATGGTTCATCTCTTTTTGACCACTCCTTAGTGGTATCGGATAAGTCGGGATTTTCTGCTACGAACTTCGCAACGAATTCTGCGTTGTAGGTCACTTGCGGCTCAGGTAAATGATACATGAGCCTTAGGTCTTGAGTTGCAAACGCTGCTATAATCCCATGTCCCTGAGTTTTGAACTGTCTATGGTGCAACTCCGCATCATCTAGTATCCATTTGATCATGTCTGTGTATGGCAGGATCTTCGGCCTTGCTGCAATTCTGTGTAGGAAAGAACACGCTAGGTCTTCCAGGGATGCTTCTGAAGAACGTGATGCATCCGGGACAGCAGGAGTTACTTTGATTATTCTCGGATTTTCTTCCTCCAATATCCTATACATGCCCTCCCAGGTTGAAATGCCTGCATCCTTATTGCATGCAGTATCTGTGTAGAGGGGCGCCATCTCTCTGGTCTTTTCCCTTGCCTCTGAGCTCTGAGCTTTGCTCTTCTTCCCCATCTCGCTTAGCGTTTCTATTCGGTTTTGCCTTCAAGCTTTTCTCCTGCAAGTTAAGAGCGAAATGGAAAGATCGATTAGAAAGGTGATGGGAAGGTGTTAAATGCAAGAGATAGATTAGATACGCCACCTTACGTGAAGTAAAATCCGCATTAAGGCACGCGTCTTCATGCCACTTAATAACTGACAACTAATTCATTACTAACATTGAATGCGCATAATTTCCAAGTCAGGTAATGGTAAGTGGATTTTCTTTGGGTGGCGTGCCCGAAAGCGTCGTATTGAGGTGCTTTTATGACTTGCCAGCGCATCCTCGCATATCGCGCGATCGCAAACGGCAGTGATCACAACATCGCAGGTCGTCATATCGCATATCGCAACAATTCAATGTTTGCCAAAGTACTTCGCCATAGTTTCTGCGATGTGTGATCGCGCGATCGCACGATCGTAGGTCGGCGGGTTTACAAGTTTCTCTTTATGGAGGTTAGTGCATTGCGATGCGATGTTGTTTATCAATGCTGAGGTGATGCGCATATTGGCGTTTTTTATCTTTTTCGTGATGCACTTTTAGAGATTTGCTTTTATGAACATAGGTTTAGGCTTAAATCGTCCAAGGACCTTTTTCTATGTTTTATGCTTGTAATTTCAAAAAGAAGTTTTATGTTTTTTTTTTGAAAATTAACTAAGGGTCCCCTATTCTATCTATCATTATGACTGATATTAGGTTGAATTAGGGGGGGGGTTGTTGCTGGCCACAACACAGCCCAAATCCAATTTGGGGGGCATCCTCTAATCTTAGGGAGACCTTGGCTGACCACTGCAGATGCATTTATAGGCTGGAGGATGGGATCTATGGTGATCTTGGATGGCCAGGCAACACAAAACCTTAATATTTATCCCCCAAAACCAACTATGGATGTGTACAATCCTTGGTGGGATGAGTTTGAGCCTAGGTCAGATCTTTCCCTGCCACTCCTCACTCTGGGGAAAGCCCAGTATTTCAAAAATGAGACAGAAGATGATGTCATTAATAGTTTTATTAGTAACTCACTTTCTGTCACTTTTGTTAAGAATGCAAATGAGGAAGAAGAGGTGGAAGATATAGATTTTGAATAAATGAGAACCGCTCTGAATATTGATAGTAGTCCAATTGAGATCGAATCTAGAAAGTTTTTGAATGTTAATCCCAAACTGACTGCTGAGCAAAACCAACGGTTGTTACAGCTATTACAGAAATATAAAAATGAATTTTCATGGGACTATATACATATGAAAGGGATCCACCCTAACCTATGCACTCACCGTATTTATTTGAAGGATGGTTTCAAACCAGTTAGATAGCCACAGTGCCACATGAAACCTACACTAAAGGAGGTAGTGAAAGAAGAACTTCAAAAACTCCTGAGTGCTAATTATATTTATCCAATATCTGATAGTTAGTGGGTGTCACCACTTGTCATCATTCCTAAAAAGAATGGCAAGTGGAGAGTCTGTGTTGATTACAGAGAGCTCAATAAGGCCACTCAGAAGAACCATTTCCCCTTACCATTTATAGATTAGGTCCTTGATACCCTCTCCAAAAAGAAATTCTTTTCATTTTTGGATGGATTTAGTGGCTACAATCATATACATATTTCCACGGAAGACTAGGATAAAACGACCTTTACTTGTCCTTGGGGAACCTACGCATACAGAGTACTTCCTTTTGGACTCTGTAATGCACCAACAACCTTTCAAAGGGAAATATTGGGAATTTTTTTTGACTTGTTGAATGACTGCCTGGAAATCTTCATGGACGATTTTACATCTTATGGAGATGCTTTTGAAACAAAATTAGTCAATCCGGAAAAAGTGTTGGAACGGTGTGTACACACTAATATTTCTTTGAGCATAGAGAAATGTCACATGATGATGAATGAAGGGATGGTGCTTGGACACTACATTTATGTTGATGGAATTAAGGTAGACCCTACAAAAATAGAGGTAATTCTAAAAATTCCAACCCGCAAAATGCAAAAAGAGGTACGTAGTTTTTTGGGGCATGCAGGGTATTACAGGAGATTTATAGAATTTTTTTCAAAAATTTCATCACCATTATTTTCCTTGCTCATGAAGGATGTTGATTTCCTGTGGACAGGGAAGTGTGAATAGGCCTTCTTAAATCTGAAGTGTTGTGTATCAACAACTTCGGTCTTGTGAGGACCTAATTGGGAACTGCCATTTCACATAACTACGGATGCATCAGATATTGTTGTAGGTGCTGTTTTGGGCCAAATGGAGGATAAGAAACCTTATGCTATTTACTACATAAGCAAAAACCTAACCCCAGTTGAGCTTAACTACACAGTGACCGAGAAGGAGTTCTTAGCAGTCGTGCATGCCATCAATAAATTCCAACATTACGTCACCGAGTATCAAGTATTTGTACACACTGACAATTCTTCCATTCATTTTTTAATGAATAAGCTGATTACCAATGGTAGGATTACACACTTGTTATTACTGTTACAAGAATTTGATATCATTTTTGTAGATAAGCCTAGAAAAGATAATGTAGTAGCTGAGTGTCTTTCTAGGCTAACTACTGATGAAAGTTGCACTCCCATCGAGGATTCTTTCCCTAAGGAATATCTTTTTGCTATTTATACTTACTCACCTTAGTATGCAGATATAGCCAATTATCTTCCGGTAGGGAATTTTCCACAGTATTTGTCCTCCTAGGATAAAAGAAAAAGCATACAACAAAGTGCTACATATACCTAGATAGATGGGAACCTATATCACACTGGACCAGATTTCTAGATCAGACACTGTGTTAGAGAAGATGAGGTCTTTGATGTCCTTAAAGCCTGTCATGAGGAACATTGTGGAGGACACTTCGCAGACAAACGGACATGATACAAAGTCCTTTCAACAGGTTATTATTGGACAATAATATTTTAGGATGCCAAGAAGTTTGTGAAGGGATGTGATAGTTGTTAGAGGATGGGACAACCACTGCAATCATATGAGATGTCATTACAGCCCCAAATCGTCTTAGAACCATTTGAGAAGTGGGATCTAGATTTTGTGAGACCAATTAATCCTTCATCTAGACAGAGATCCTACATCTTGGTCTACACTAACTATGTCACAAAATGGGTTGAGGCGAAAGCACTAACCAGAGCCACGAAGCAGGTTGCCTCAAACTTTTTGTTTGAAGACATCTTTGTCCAGTTTAGCATACCCAGGGAGATAGTCACAAATGGAGGGCCCCAGTTCACATCTCATAAGATCTAGGAGTTGGTCGAGAAATATAAAATACATCATAGAATCACAGCACCTTATCATCCACAAGCAAATGGCCAAGTGGAAAGAACTAACAAAGTCACTGAGGGGATCCTTACTAAGACTGTGGCCAGTCATGGAAGAAATTGGGCTGAAAATTTTCCAAAAGTGTTATGGGCATATAGGACTACATGGAGCAACACCACTGGATTCTCGCCATATGAAATTGTGTATGGCATGAACCCTTTATTCCCCATTGAATTTGAAATCAAGACACTAAGGACATCATTGTAGGTCAATTTGGATTTGGCTACAACACAAAGGCAGAGATTGAACCAACTCCATGAATTGGATGAGAAATGGTTAGCTGCTATCTAGCAAATAGAGATTATCCAACAACAGAGAGCTAAGTGGCATAACAGATTCATAAAGAAGAAAAATTTCTAGAAAGGAGATTGGGCTCTCTTATATGAATCAAGATTTATATAATTCAAGGGTAAGCTCTACACCAGATGGCTAGGTCCCTATGAGGTAGATGCAGTCTTTGACAATGGGATTGTAAATTTGCTGACCATTGACAGTGTGAGGACACCATTTCTTTCAAATGGGAACCATCTTCGGTTATATCACAAGCCTACTTCAAGGGATTCATTTTTCATCATTGTCACAAGTTCGGATCTACATATTACAGGAACAGGGGAAAGCCCCCCTGTGCTGCAAAAATTTTATTTTTTCCAATAAGTGTAATAGCTGAAAATCAACTTCAGTTGGTGGCTGTTACAACTGTAAAAATAATAATAATAATAATAATAATAATAATAATAATCTGGTTGTTAAAACCTTTCCAGGCGCAGACAGACACTTTTTGTAGCAGTTGAAAACCACCTAGTGGTGGCTATTACACACTTTGTAACAACATTTGTTATTTCAAATCATATCTTATGATAAGTGTTGTTGTTGGGTTGTGTTATATTCTTTCCATGACTAACCTACATAGTGAACTGAGGGGTTAGAGGGGGGGGCGGAGATCCCCCTTCGTTGCGTCGATTGCGCAGCGGGGGGGCGGCAGCCCCCCCTGTCCAGGCGGTTTGAGGGGGGCGGGTAGCCCCCCTCTACGAGGTCTGGGGCAGTGCCCCGGGAAAAATATTTTTGGACCCTATATTAGGTTGGGTGAACCTACCTATGGTTTTCAGTCCATGGTTTTGGACGCAATGGTTTTCAGTCCATTGTATTGGATGCTTTGGTATGTATAAATATGTATTGTAACATTGAAAGGAATATAATGAAAAATCAAGCTGGTAGTCCCGTTTTGTGATCCAGGGGAAAATCTCTGTGTATATGTGTTTTATGTGTTATGCTCTCGTATTATTTATTTTCTGTGTTTTAGAATTCGTATGCAGGTAATTTATGTATGGGGTTAAAACCTACATTTGGTATCAGAGCTTTTTTGGCTTCAAGGGGATGCCTTTGTTGCTGAGGGGTTTCGATTAGGCTTGTGGTAGACCCTGTTCAGTGGGAGATCTGTGGGATCAATTCTGGTGGTGAAAGAAGATGGCGAGCAATGGAAAGATAGAGATCAATAAATTTAATGGTCAGAGTTTTAAGTTATGGAAACTCAAGATGGAGGATCTGTTGGTGGATAAAGATCAGTGGAGCGCAATAGATCCAAGTACTAAACCAACGGGAGTGTCTGATGAAGAATGGAAGAAGTTGGATCAGAAGGCAAAGAGCACAATACGATTGTGTGTCTCAAATTCAGTATTGCTGAATTTATCAGGGGAAGCTACGGCAAAGGATTTGTGGGACAACTTAGGGACTTTGTACCAATCTAAGTATCTAGTGAATAAACTGTTCCTACGGAAAAGGCTGTATAACCTGAGGATGAAAGATGGAGACTCGGTGACAGAGCATCTGAATGCATTTAATACTGTGGTAAGTCAGTTATCGTCTGTTGATATCAAAATTTCAGATGGAGATAAGTGCATTAGTTTGTTGTGTTCTCTACCAGATTCGTGGGATAGTCCGGTTATTGCAATAGGTAGCAATGCAATTGCCTTGCAGTTTGATGAAATAGTCTCATCCTTGCTAATGGAGGAGATGAGATGGAAAAATATGGAGAGCCAGAATGGTGATTCCTTGTTTGTATGAGGACGATCCGAGAATAGAAACAAAAATAAGTCATCGAGTGAGAGAAAAAAAGTCTAGAGGGAGATCTAAATCTTCAGGAAAACCTGTAAAGGTGGTGTGCTGGAAATGTGGAAAGGAAGGGCACTACAAAAGGGATTGTCAATCTAAATCTCCTGACAAAGGAAAGGGAACTGATGATGCTTCTTTTGTAGAGGCGAAAACCACCTTAGATGAAGGTGGGGATGTGTACTTGGCATCTTCAAGTACACATGTAGATCATGAGGCATGGTTGATTGACTCAGGTGCATCCTTTCACTTCACTCCCATAGAGAGTGGTTCTGTGAGTATGATAAATACGATGGTGGTGATGTCTTCTTAGGGGATGATAGGAAGGCTAGAATAATTGGTCGTGGAAAAGTAAATTTGAAGTTGCAAGGTGGAAGGGATAGAACACTTCCGGGTGTTCTGCATATTCCTGCATTAGCCAGAAATATTACTTTTGTAAGCAAGCTGGATGATGCAGGTGTAAAAATAGTGTTCGAGAAGGATACCTGCAAGATGGTTCAGGGAGCACTGGTATTGATGCAGGGAGTTTGGACTGGAACTCTGTACAAACTGCAAGGTAGCACTGTTGTTGATGGGTGCAACAGTTTTGTGGTTCCTGAAAGTGGAACAAAAAATCTAGTGGTCTCTAGAGAGAAGACCATGTTGTGGTATCAAAGGCTTGGACATAATGGAGAGAAGGGCCTTCGAATACTTCATGGTAAAGGTATGGTATAAGGTATGAGTAATAGTTCTCTATATTTTGATTTCTGTGAAAATTATGTATATGGGAGGCAAAATTGGGTGAGTTTCCCCTCTGGTGGTAAGAGGGCGAAACAGATATTAGAGCTTGTGAACAGTGATGTGTTTGGACCTGTGAAGGTTCCATCATTGGGTAAGTCTGTGTGCTATGTATCATTTATAGATGACTTCTCAAGGAATACATGGATATATTTCCTTAAGAAGAAATCTAAAGTCTTTGACAGGTTTAAAGAATTTAAGGCTCTGGTGGAAAACTAGATAGAGAAGAAGATAAAGGTACTGAGAACAGATAACGGTGGAGAGTTTTGCAGTAAGGAATTTGAAGAATTCTGTAAGAAGTGTGGTATAGCACGACAGAAGACTACTCCATATACACCTCAGCAAAATGGAGTTGCAGAAAGAATGAACAAGACACTGATGGAAAGGGCAAGAAGCATGCTTAGTGGTGTTGGGTTAGGACAGGAATTCTAGGCAGAGGCGATGGAGACATCATGTTACTTGGTCAACAAATCACCTTCATCAGCGTTGGAGGATAAGAGTCCCCAAGAGGTATGGACTGGTAAGAAACCTTCTCTTTCATATCTGAGGGTATTTGGATGTGATGCATATGTACATGTTCCAAAGGAGAAACGAACCAAGTTGGATAGTAAATCTGAAAAGTGCATCTTTATTGGGTATAAGGATGGTTTAAAGGGTTATAAGCTTTGGAACCCAGCGACAAGGAAGGTTGTGTACAACCGAGATGTGGTGTTCAGAGAGGTGAAAGATGTTATTAAACATGAAGTCCAACCAAAGGAACCTGAGAAGATAGAGTTTGAGCTAAAGGAGGAAGAATCAGACTCTACAATAGAGGAGGAATCAGAAGATGAAGA
The DNA here is from genome assembly GCA_031772625.1 of Pinus tabuliformis. Classification (NCBI taxonomy): domain Eukaryota; kingdom Viridiplantae; phylum Streptophyta; class Pinopsida; order Pinales; family Pinaceae; genus Pinus; species Pinus tabuliformis. The sequence goes on along the minus strand of CM062816.1, from coordinate 1,758,578,363 downwards.
GCCACAAACTCCGGGTGTAATAATATCAGTTCGAGAAAGAAGGCAGCTAAAAAGGTATAGTCCATCTTCTTTCTGTTCAAATTTTTCTTTATCTATTATTGATGATGATCCCAGAACTATGAAGGAAGCAGTAGATTCAGAGGGTGGAAAACGCTGGAAAGAGGCCATGGTTGATGAAATGGCATCTTTGCACAAAAATGAGGCTTGGGATCTGGTGGAGTTGTCGGCTGGAAGGAAACCCATTGGAAGCAAATGGGTGTTCAAAAAGAAGACAAATGTAGAAGGAAAGGTGGAGAAATACAAAGCTTGGTTGGTAGCAAAAGGTTACTCCCAGGTGCCAGGAATTGATTTTGGTGATATTTTTTCTCCTGTTGCCAAGGTAACTTCTATTAGGCTACTTTTATCTGTTTCTGCTGCTTTTGATTTTGAGGTAGAACAGATGGATGTGAAGACAACATTTCTTCATGGGGATATGGAAGAGGAGATCTACATGAAGCAACCTAAAAGCTTTTCGGTGAAGGGTAAGAAAGAACTGGTATGCAAGTTAAAGAAGTCTTTGTATGGGTTAAAACAGTCACCAGGGATGTGGTATCAGAAATTTGATACATTTATATGGGGACTTGGCTTTACCAAAAGCAAAGAAAATCACTGTGTGTATTTTAAATTAATTGGTGACCGTGTTATTTATCTGGTCTTGTATGTCGATGATATGTTGCTGGCTAGAAATGACAAAGAAATTATCCAGGATTTCAAGACCCAAATGTCCTCCAAATTCGACATGAAAGATCTTGGTGCTGCAAACTATATTTTGGGCATGGAAATTAAAAGAGATTGGGAAAAGAGGAAGATTTGGTTAAACAAGAGGAAGTATGTCAATACAATACTGCAGAGGTTTAATATGCAGGATAGTAAATCGGTGAAGGTTCCTATTCTTGTAGGTGTAAATTTATCTGCTGAACAGTGTCCCAAGACACAAGAAGAGGAAGAGGATATGTCCCGTGTTCCATATGCAAGTGTAGTCGGTAGCCTGATGTATGCAATGGTCTGTACTAGACCAGATATTGCACATGCAGTGGGAGCATTGAGAAAGTTTATGTCAAAACCAGGGAAGGAGCACTAGACAACAGTGAAGTGGGTTTTCAGGTATTTTCATGGCACTAGTGATTATGGTTTGTGCTACCAAAGAAGACCAAGATTGGACAGAGTGTTGGATATTCATGGCTTTGTTGATGCAAAATAGGTTGGAGATCTGGATCAGAGAAGATCTACAAGTGGGTATGTGTTTAACCTATTTCGAGGTGCAATCTGTTGGATGAGTAAGAAACAATCTGTAGTGGCACTATCAATAAAGAGGCAGAACACATGGCAGCCACTCATGCAAGCAAGGAAGTAGTTTGGTTGAAGATATTGTGTTCAAGTATGGGGTTAATACAGGGAGCTATAAGGATAGACTATTGTTATGGCCTAAATCTACCTTAGGCTGAGAAAGGTAGGTCTAGGGTAACATCAAACCACGCTTAACCTGGTAGCTAGCCCTACCAGGTTGGGAGAGGGCTCTCTCCTTGTAAATCTCAGGAAAATAAGGCCAATAAAGCTTGAGATGACTAATATAAAGACTAATTTTAGGCTAGGTATATGCTCAGAGGAGTTTGATTGAGTTTTATAGTGGTTTGCTGGATCAAATGTGAAAGACAGTTTTGGGTCCGGGGAATGAGCTAAGTTTAACAGAGGTTTCTGTGGGGCGAGGTAGGCAAGTGCTTTAGTACCTTTAATTAAGTGAAATGGAGAGTCTTAAGACTGGTGAGGAGTTGGAGAGGGCATGAAAGTGTCATGAGTCCTCTTCAAACATTAGAAAACATGTATAACTAAAGAAACCCTAAGGTAGAGCACTACAACATCAATGATTTCCACCTTTATACTTGATTCGTTTAGTTAAGATGAAAAAGAGAGAGATAATGGCACACATAAACACATGATAATGTGAATCACAGAAGGAAAAACAATACTAAGTCACATTTCCACAAGAATCCCACAAAATGCTGCAAACCCTGGTCTATTTCCTTGCTAAACTACAAAATGAATGTACAATAATGCTCAAAGCATTCACAAGAGTCCCTCCTTTACAAATGACTGAAAAAGTACTAGATATAGGTATAAAAAAAATCATGCTAGCCTTTAGGGGTCGAATTCATGAGTTTAGGAGATGTTTCAACAAGATCTAAACTAAGAACTGAAAAGTAGGCAATGGAACAACTTGCCTCTAAAACCTAGGAAACTGATTCATTCAATTCAAAACCACCTATACATGATGTATCTACCTCCATGAGTGAAATTTTGTCATTTTTACCTAAAATTCCATCCATTACATCAAATTACATCATAATTTTGACCATGAGAGAGAAAAAAGTCAAACTGAGAAAAAACTAGGCGAAAAGCAGAGTTTTTTGGGAAAAATGGCAATTTTCCATCGTGTGTGCCGCGCCACTTTTCTTGTGCGTAGTGCTTTTTCCCAACTGATTTTGGAGGCCTTCCTGTGCACCAAATTTTCTCCAAGTGGGCTTGTTGGAAAGGTCTAGCTGTCTATTTTCAATAACAAGTAGAATTTCTGAGTTTGGTGTCTATTTTCCCCTTGAAAGATCAGTTCTCCCAACACTGCTTCTTGTGTGGCCAAAAAGGGGGCAGAGAGGGCCTTTTTGAGGTGTTTTTGACCCTTTTGGAAGCTCAAAACTTGAAAAAATTTCTATTAATTTCTGGGTATGCATTATTTTTCACAAGGAATCCAAAAATGTAGATTTTTCCTCCAAAGTAGTTCCCTAGCAAAAGCGGGCACTGGGTGGTGCTACGCACCAGGCAAAAAAACCTGTTTTTTCCTTCAAAATTTCAAAATTGTCCAAAAGTGTGCCAAATTTCTTGAAATTTGGGATTAGTGACCTACATCAAGTACTGTGTTTGGCCAAGGAAGCTTCATCTAATATCTTGAGATTATCTTGCTCTTTCTTTCTCCTCAAAGTTTTCCTCAACTTGGCCTTTAGGGTCCTTATCCTTGCTTTGCAAATCTTGTTTCTTGCCAAATAGTGAAAATCCATGTGCCTCAACATCTTTTTCTCCTTGTTGGATTTCTCAAGCAGCTTCTCCAAGTGCATTTTTTCCCTCTCTAGCCAAGATTCTTGATCAGCTTCAATCTCTTGCTCAAGCAGTGTCAATTTGATTTTCCTCCTCTTAGATGCTTGCCTATTTTCTCTTATGTTTTGTAGCTCCATGATTGTCTGCTGGTCTTCCAACTGCTTGTTTCATTGCTCAAGGTAATTTATGATCCACTTAGCTCTTTCAAGGTGAATAGATAAGTCATGAATGTCAAGTTTTTTTTCTCTAATGATCTCCTTGAGTTTTGAACTTTGGGAGCCCAAATCAGTGTCCTCATCCTGAATCAAAATGAAATCTCTCTCTTGACCTTCAGAAGGCCTCTCATCATGCAATGGTTGTTTCCCTTTATCCTGCTTTGCTGAAGAAGAAGGAAAAGCCCCTTTCACCCTGGGTGAAGATAACATTTGCCTATGATCTGATGAAGGAAACGAGACCCCTTCCACCCCAGGTGGAGATAGTACTCGTTTGGCAGCTGCAAATAATCTCCTTGTGCCCTTTTGGTAAGTGAAAAATACTGGCACACTGGTGGTTTGAGTCTCATGCACCTCTTTCTGATTTGAAGGCCCTCCTACCTCATGAAATACTGATGGGGTCACTTGAGGGCTTTTGAAAACCTCATGTGAAATGAAATCATCCCATGAAACATTCAACAAACTTAGCTAATGCAAAACCACAATCTTGATCAATGCAAAGTGATAAATGCTATTGTACTGTTGATGAGGAGGTTTTCTTTGCATCAATGTGGTCATTTTCTCAATATTTCTGCATATGAAATAGAGGAGGTTCATCATCCTCACTCTAGTGAAATGCATGAATAATCTGACATGATAAGTGTATAAACGAGAAAATCTGCCCTCACAGCTGAAGTGTTTGATAATGAGCTTCATGAGTGGAGCATATGTGTCCTGTAGGTATCTGAAAGGAAAGACCCTACTGATTTGCTTCTGATAGCTAGCCTTGATATAAGGCTCATAATGCTCTTTGTCCACAAGTTGTCCTTTGTTCCACTGTTCACCCACATTCGGAATACCTGTTGCTTCAACTATAGTCTTAGGTGTCAAAGTAAAAGTAACACCTGCTAAATTAACCTGGCCATTGTGAAGATGAAGGACAAAAAGTCTAGCAAGCTCATGGTGGTATTTCACCCTTTCCACCATCTCACAAAACTGGTAGCAAGACTGATGTTTGAAACATGCTACTGCAAGAGGACAAGCCAATAGCTCTGTGAGTGTAGTGGGCTCCTCCTGGATGTGTTTTCCTCCCTTGTGTGGTTTTCTTGGTGCATGAATTTCTTGGGAGGAATCACTCACAGTTTCCTCATCCCTTTCATAAGCTGAATCTGTTTCCATATTTGCCACTGTTTGATGTTCAATGATGAGTATGAAGAGATTTTATATTAAGAATAGGTGTTTGTTGTTTGATGAATGGGATTGATGAGGGGGACAGTGAATGAGGGATTTTGATGCTAGTTGTAGGATTTTTAGGGAGTGATGGGGTTTAGGAATGCAGATTAGGGTTTGGGGAATAGTGGAAATTTGTTAGGGTTTTAAGGTTTTAGGGATAAGGGGGTAGGATGATTGTAAGTGAGAGAGGGATAAGGGAAATGAAATGAATGAAATTTTAGTTTGAGAGGGATGTGAAAATGAGGCAGGGGAACTAACAGTAACAATGACAAAATTGCAAACCTTAGACAGTTTTTGTAGTGCAATTGTGCAACAGTTAGGGTTTGTATTTTCACCTATTTACACACCATCAATGAAGACTAAAACCCTTGCAATGGTGCTTAGGAATGTTTCACTTACTTGTGGAATAAAGATGGTAAGATTTTGGAGCTAGGCAAGATTGATTAGACGAAATTTGGGTTTGGAGGGTAGGTGCGCCGCGCCAAGACACAGGTGCACCGCGCCCGTTCAGTTCCCAGTGTATTTCCTACGCTCTTTGCACCGCGCCGATCAGGTGCGCCACGCCTCAACCCAGGTGCGCCGCGCCAGGAAGCTTTGCATAATTTTGTTGCAATTTTTCTCTCCTTCGCCTTGTTTTTTCTTTCTTTAGCTCACAAATGATATTTTCAATACAAAAACACTTTATATACCCATTGACTTTAATTTTTCATTTAAAAAGAACCCACTTTCTAATGTTTGCTTTTTCACTTTATTCTTTAAAACTCTGTTTTGGCAGTTTGGCTCTCTTTTTGACTTTTGATGGACTAATGCTTTGAATTTTTGTCTCTTTTGCAGGAGCTGGAGTGCAGGAGCTTGGCAAGGTGACCAGGGCTGCATTTCTGGACTTATTACATATAGGAAAAATAAAATTACATGAAATTTTATACATAAAACATAAAAACTCTGTTTTTCCTCAAAACAGGGTTTTGAGGAAAAATCAATCATTGAGCATGTGATTATTGAAATTTTTGATGCTAAGAATTTATTTGACCTCCTCATGTGTTTGCTAACCATTATTGAGCTTTTACAAGACTTTGATGACAAACCTTAGACCTAATGAGACCTAAAACCCTAAAAATGGCTTTTGCAATTATAAAGACAGAAAATGATTGTAAATGACCTGAATTTGTGAAAATAGGCCAGCAGGTAAAGACCATGAGGGAAAATTGATAATATGCCACTGCCATCAGATGATCCATGACCTAATGGAATGCAGCTGATCAGATGAGACACCTAAAAATGCATGCAACAAGAGAATTTTGATCACTGATGGAGGGATGAAGATATTGACACTAACATTGGCTCTAATGGGGATGGTAGCTCCTTGGAGGTGCCAAGAACTAGAGATCTCTGGAAAGCAGACAGTGCCTCTTCCATTGGGATATGGAGTCAATAACTTCAACAAACCAAAACCAATATCTAGACTCAAAACTAACTCAATTACAAGACTGAAAATTGACTCAAACAATCCACACCAAAACTAAAATCAGACCTTCAGTTTTATAGCCTTCACTTTGGGACCCAAAATGAATGAATGATGATAGTACACACTTGCAATGAAGGAAATAAAATGGTATGTACAGTGATGCATGTGACAGCAGAAAACATCTCAAAGATAATACCGTTTCAGCAGCTGACCATTGACCGGCCCACTTGGACAATCTTCTCCATTCATTTCTTTCAGCAGGAAAGCACTTTGACCCCAATATGCAGCAATTCTAAATGGTCCTTTCCACAGATTCTCGAACTTTCCATGCTTTCCTTTGTCTTCGCTTCTAGCATCCCATTTCAGCACTATATCTTGAATATGAAACTTATCCGCCTTTGCCTTCCGATCATAGATTTTCTTAATTCTCTCTTGCAGCCTTGAAGGTATTCTAAAAAAATTCCTCTCTCGTCTGTTGTAAATGGATCATTTGGTTTAATTTTCGCTGTAAATGATCTTCCTCACTGCCAGCTTCCTGCAGAAGTTTAACAACCGGGACTGCGAGAGATGTCGGGAACACCATGTCAACACCATATACAATCTCGAAAGGAGACATGCCTATTGATTTCTTCTGACTTACTCTATCCACCCATAGTGCATTAACCAATTTCTTATGCCAGCTCTTTTTGTTTGTTTCCAAGAGCTTTTTGATGATGTTAACTAATGATTTGTTTGAAGATTCTGCCAATCCATTACCTTGTGGATAGTATGCAGTAGAATGCCCCAAGGTAATTTGATATTTATTACAAAAATCAATCATCTTTTTAGATTTGAAAGCTTCCGCATTATTTGTAATCAACTTGTTAGGATAGCCAAAGCGTGACAAAATATTATTTTCAAAAAATTGAATTATTACCAAGTCAGTAGCCTGCCGAGTGGGAATCACCTCAATCCATTTAGTGAAATAGTCTGTCGCTGTGAGGATCCACTTGTGCTAAGCTGAAGAAGTAGGATGAATCTCGCCAATGAAATCTAAACCCCACTGCTGAAACGGAGCACTTACTTCAACTGGCTTGAGTGGTAACGGCTGCAACTTTCTCCTTCCTTGAACAATATGGCATTTGTGGCAGCTTGTAACAGTTTTATACACATCAACAAATAGGGTAGGCCAATAATATCCCGCTCTCAAAATCTTATTGGCTGTTGTCTTCCAAAATAGGTGGCCTCCACAATCTCCCTTGTGAAAATCATCCATGACCTATTTTGCTTCCTCCTCAACCAAAAAATTCAGCAAGACACCGCCGAGATCTTTCCAATAGAGTGCATTATTCATAATACAAAACTTGGCAGCCTTTAATTTCAGAGTCCTACTTTTATTTCTAGCCATCCTCGGTGGTGGTGAAAGATGCTGGAGCACATATATAATATCCGAATACCAAGGAGAAAGAAGAAACATTTCAGATACCTCAACAAGTGAACTTTCTTCATCTTCTTCGGACATAGCAGCAATCAGATTTATGTCCAAGGCATGCAAATTAGACTCCACCATCAGTTTTGCCAGCCCCTGGCCCTTGATGAGATTTGTTGGCTTTATCTCCACATCATATTCTAATAAAGTTGCGATCCATTTGCCTCGTCTCCCTTCTGGATCTGTTTGTACTAAGACATCTTTAACGACTACGTTAGGGACATAAGCAAGAATATGAGAATGCAAAATATATACCCGAAAATCTTTCAAAGCTTTTACCAAAGCAAGAGCTTGCTTTTCAATAATGTTATACTTTAAGGCTGCATCTCTTATTGTTCTGCTGAAAAAAGCAATTGGCTTCTCAAGCTGGTCTCTTTTCTGCATTAAGACCGCTGCCATAGTATGATCCATAGCAAATGAAACCAAAATATAATCTTGGGAATAATCCAGGCTGATCAAAATTGGAGCTGAAGAAAGAGCCAACTTTACTAAATTGAAATACTTGATGGCTTCTTCGGTCCACTTCACTACACTATCTTTCTTTAACATGTTTGTGATTTCCCTCAAATGTTCAGCTAGATTTGGCACAAAACGACGTAAGAGGTTCATCTTACCATTGAATGCTTGGATCTTTTTCTTACTTCGTGGAAAATCAATCTTCTGAATGGCTTCCACTCGAGTAGGATCGATGCGAATGCCCTCCTTAGATATGATGTGACTGAGAATATTCCCTTCATCCATGGCAAACAAGCTCTTTTTTGGATCAAGAGATATGCCATACTTTCTACACCACTAAAAAACAATTTTCAAATGATAAAGGTGCTCTTCATCTGATTTGGAAAAGACTGTCAAATCATCAAGATAAACTACTAAAAATACATCTTTCTTGTTTGCAAAGGTGATATCCATAGCCCGCTGAAAAGTTGCACCAACATTCTTTAATCCGAATGGCATCTTGGCATAATGGAAAGTCCACCAGGGAGTGGTGAATACTGTTTTGTCCCTGTCATCCTCATGGACCAGAATTTGATTATAGCTAGAATACCCATCAAGTAGCAACATACGAGATGCTCCAACTACTCTTTGAAGTATGTGATCCATTTTTGGCAACGGATAGTTATCTTTCAAAGACACCTTATTCATATTTCTGAAATCAATACATAATCTAATCTCTCCTGTTTTCTTCTGCACAGGCACCAAATTGGAAATCCAATCTAAAAATTTTATTGGAACAATTATGCCAGCCTTGCACAATTGATTCACTTCTTTCTTTATTGATGGCAGCAGCTTTGGATTTATCCTTCTTAGCTTTTGTCGAAATGGCTTCTGGTTTGGCTTGATTAGAATGATGTGCTGAATTATACTCTTATCATATGCCTTCAAATCTAAATAGTCCCATGCAAATACATCAATAAATGAAGACAATAAACTAATGTATTTTTCCTTTACCTGTGGAGGCAATGCCTTTGACAACTTCACCATCTTTGGATTTTCTGCTGTTCCAATATTCACATCCTCAACTCCTTTCTCAGTTGGCACCAAGCTTGGTTTTCAGGCTACATCATCTTGATCAAACAACTCCTCTAAAGGTATTAGACCTTTAGGAATGACATTGTCCTTCAGCTGCAAAACTTCCATCTGATTTACCTCTATGTCTGCTTCACCATCATCTTGCTCTCCATTGATAGAAGTGTCTTTGTACTTGCCTTCATTTTGCAGAAATTCTTCATTCTCTTTGTCATCTTGAAACACCTGCCAATATCTTTGATTATCAGGGATAGTTGGGTGATGTTTCACATGAATTTCAACTTATTGTTTGAATTCATCGAGATTTTCAAATTACTTGCAGCTGTTGCAAGAGAATCTGCAATAACATTTTGTACATGAGGGACACATGTCAAAGTGTAATCTGGAAACAACCTCAAAATATCTAATACCGCATTACAGTAAGCCTGCATACGAGGATGTTTAGCTTGGTATTCACCCTTGACTTGCTTGATTACTAATTCAGAGTCGCCATAAACTGAAATTCTTTTTGCATTCAACTTTTTGAGGATTTTCAAACCAGTAACTAAAGCCTCATATTCAGCTTCATTATTTGAACAATCAAAAGCCAATTTACACGAGTAAACTCTTACATTACTTGGGACTTTGTTTGGTAGAAATGTAGGGCTATGTATCCAAATACCAATTCCAGTACCTTCCTTACCTACCGCGCCATCAAAATCCATACTCCACAAACCGACTTCATCCTCCAAATGTTGAAGTTCTGTTTGCTCTTCTACCTTTGCTTGTTGTCCATCAATTTTCTGCTGCTGACGGAAGGTTGATTGTTCAGCGGTACTATCAAGCCTTTGTCTTTCTTGATCAAGCACAACTCTGAAATTTTCAGTGATCTCTGGAATATCTTCTACTTCAACTAACTAACTATTTACATCATTAAAACTATCAGAATAGAGATCAAAAGATTCTAAATCAGTATGTACATAATTGATTGGATGATTTAGAGGTTTATTCTTGCTTGTGATCATGTATTTCATCTTTTTCTCCCGATATAATTTCCTCAACTGACCAAACACGGGAATAGTGGCATAGGAGAAATCTAGCTGCAATGTCCCTTTGAGTTTTGTTCCCCCAAGATCTGGATAAAAGCATGCCAAATCTTGGAGGAATATCGGCCACAACCACATCCATAGGAACATTCTTCCCATGAATCTAATCTAAAGTGACAACCAAATATTTAATGAGATCAATACATCTGACCCTACCAGAATCAAAGGAATAAATATCATGGTACTTGCGAGTGATATCTAAACCCAATTTTTCCATAATTGCCTTAGGCATCAGATTATGAGAGGCTCCTGAATCAAACATGGCATTGTGCAATACATAATCATGCAATCTAAGGCTGATGTAAAAAGGAGCTACATCACTATCCTCGGATTGGCCTTCTAATGCTGGACCAAAGATAAGCTTAGGCTGGTCATCCTCCACATTAACCATATCAGATAACGGATCTAAATTCAAAATCTTTGACACATGACCTTTATAGCTGCTATTCTTCATCAATTCAGTCAAAGGTATTGACACTTTTAACTTAGCAATTTCATTCTCTAAGCTAAAGGCTATAGTTTTTTCTACCTCTTTGACTGGAGCATATTTCTTTTCAGTCTTCTCCTTTGATACATTTGGATGATTTGAAATTTCATTTGTTGATTGTGTTTTGCTAGTGGTAGGATCTGCTGCCTCCTTTCCCTTTTTCTGCACAATTGGAGAATCGTTCTTTGGTGGTGTCGCTTCCTTCCTCTTTTGAATTGGATTGATAGGTACATATCTACTCCTGAGTGAATATTTTCATTGCTGGGCTGTCAAGGCATTCATGTATCCCCTCTGATATTCATCAGATTCTTCTTCTAGAATTGTTTCATTTGCTAAGATGAAATCTTCATCCTTTTGTACAGCTGGGCTTTCTGAATACTCTTCATCCTCCATGATATAAATTGGCAAATCATCAGGTGTAAAGAAATGATTCTCCTCTCCTATTATGTTCTCATCATCATTTGATTCTAGACCATGTACAAAATTCTGCTGTAAGGGTGTCTTAACTTGCTGCTGTGCTGCTTGGTCTTGTGCTCTTTGTTCTCGTTGTTTGATTTTGAACTGTGGTTGCTGCTGACCACGGAAGTTTGGATTTATGATCTATGTCTCAGGCTTATCATCAATCGTGAGTCTATCAATCATCTTCTTGATCTTGTGAAGCAAATGATCTGAGGAAGAAGCTTCCTCCTTTATGGTCACCTTCCTTTTGGCCTTTGCTCTAGCTCTCTTGGCAAGAAGATTTGCCTCAACGATGACTGCAATTTTTTGCATATCCTCTAATGTGGCCGGATCTATTTCTCTCAATTGATATGCCATGTCGGGATCAAATCCATCAGGAAATTTAATCAAAGCCAGCCCCATTGGTGGCTTTATATCAGCGGGAATTGCATTATAAACAATATTGAATCTAACACAATAATCTTGGACGCTTTCACCAACATTCCTCTTCATGTTTTCATATTTAGAAAGAATTTGAAGGGGATTTTTCTTTACCTCTCAGTGATCCAAGAATTGTCTCTGAAGAACAACCAATGTAGTGATAGTCGCAGCCGGCAATACTCTGAACCACTTTCGTACTTCGCCTCCAAAAGTTTGCACAAATAGTCTCATGGTCACATTTTCTTCATCTATCTCATGAAGGTCAAAGAAATCGGTCATCTTATCCACATGCTACTGTGTTGTGATTCCTTGGGTACCATCAAACAATGGAATTTTTCTTTAATAATCAGTAGGCATGGCATCCAAGTTTTGTGGCAAAACAAGAGGTGCATATCGGGCAGCCTTTACTCTAGGTGGATTTGAAACTGCCCTTGGGGATGTAGGAGGAGTCAGAACAAAAATAGCTGATGATGTAATGAGGTGTAGAAGGAGGGGAGGAAATATGAGATGTTTGAGGTGTTGAAGGGGTTGATGGGGGAGAAGAGACAGGAGGTCTCTGATCAGATAAGGTGGGCTGCACAGGAAAGGTGGGAATGAAAGGAGTTTCAGTAGGAATTTTTGAACTAGATACAATAGTAGATGAACCAAGAGTTGCAGATGCAGATTCTACGAACTCAGGAATGTTTGTAGCCACAATGGAAGTTTTAAGATTCAAGATATAATCGTCAATTGATCTATTAGCCTTTTCAGTTTCAAGATCCTTGACAAACTCCAGATTTAGGACAGTAGAACCAAAAAAACTTTCAGATTTAGTTTCAAACAACGATAGATTAAAATGTTCATCAAACTCAAGATCTTCAAGGTATTCAAAAACAACTGGACATGAATGGGATCTGAACACGGGAATCACAGAACTTTCTTGTCGGAGAATTCTTGGGATGAGATTTTGGCTTTCATACATAGGAGGAAGATCAGGATCAGGATTGGCCCTGGTGTATCGTTTGGAAGCCAGTGTGTTGAATTATTCCCAAAAATCAAATGGACATTATGAATTTGTTCAGCCTATCAAATTCTAAACTCATCATCCAAAGTCTAGAATTACTTCAAGATACTGGGGCAATCGTTTAGTTTCAGATGTTCAGTTTTTAAACTAAATGGAAATTGACTGAAGCAGCATTCATCTACTTATGCACTTGCAAAGCAAGAGCAGTTCGAAGGCTACCTGGCTAACTTTAGGCTCCGTCTGTAGTCTACAAAGCATACAATGATAACAAACTTTTCTTCCCCAGTACAGTCACAATATGTTATGGCCTAAATCTACCTTAGGCTAAGAAAGGTAGGTCTAGGGTAACATCAAACCACGCTTAACCTGGTAGCTAGCCCTACTAGGTCGAGAGAGGGCTCTCTCCTTGTCAATCTTAGGAAAATAAGGCCAATAAAGCTTGATATGACTGATATAAAGAATAATTTTAGGCTAGGTATATGCTCAGAGGAGTTTGATTGAGTTTTATGGTGGTTTGCTGGATCAAATGTGAAAGGCAGTTTTGGGTCTGGGGAATGAGCTCAGTTTTGTAGAGGTTTCTGTGGGGCGAGGTAGGCAAGTGCTTTAGTACCTTGAATTAAGTGAAATGGAGAGTCTTAAGACTGGTGAGGAGTTGGAGAGGGCATGAAAGTGTCATGAGTCCTCTTCAAACAGTAGAAAACATGTAAAACTAAAGAAACCCTAAGGTAGAGCACTGCAACATCAATGATTTCCACCTTTATACTTGATTCATTTAGTTAAGCTGAAAAAGAGAGAGATAATGGCACACATAAACACATGATAACTTGAATCATAGAAGGAAAAATAATACTAAGTCATCTTGCCACAAGAATCCCACAAAATACTGCAAACCCTGGTCTATTTCCTTGCCAAACTGCAAAATGAATGTACAATAATGCTCAAAGCATTCACAAGAGTCCCTCCTTTACAAATGACTGAAAAAGTACTAGATATAGGCAAAAAACAACTCATGCCAGCCTTTAGGGTCGAATTCATGAGTTTAGGAGCTGTTTCAACAAGATATAAACTAAGAACTGAAAAGTAGGCAGTGGAACAACTTGCCTCTAAAACCTAGGAAACTGATTCATTCAGTTCAAAACCACCTATACATGATGTATCTACCTCCATGAGTGAAATTTTATCATTTTTACATCAAATTCCATCCATTTACATCAAATTACATCATGATTTTTACCATGAGAGAGAAAAAAGTCAAACTGAGAAAAAACTAGGCGAAAAACAGAGTTTTTTGGCAAAAATGGCAATTTTCCATCTTGTGCATCGTGCCACTTTTCTTGTGCATAGTTCTTTTTTCCCATCTGATTTTGGAGGCCTTCCCTTGCACCAAATTTGCTCCAAGTGGGCTTGTTGGAAAGGTATCTCTATCTTATTTTCAGAACAAGTGGAATTTCTAAGTTTGGTGTCCATTTTCCCCTCCAAAAAATCAGTTCTCCCAACACTGCTTCCTGTGTGGCCAAAAAGGGGTAGAGAGGGCATTTTTGAGGTGTTTTTGACCCTTTTGGAAGCTTAAAACTTGACAAAAATTTCTAGTAATTTCTAAGTATGCATTATTTTTCACAAGGAATCCAAAAATGTAGATTTTTCCTCCAGAGGAAGTCCCTAGCAAAAGCGAGCACCAGGTGGCGCTATGCACCAGGCAGAAAAACCTGTTTTTTCCTTCAAAATTTCAAAATTTTCAAAAAGTGTGCCAAATTTCTTGAAATTTGGGATGAGTGACCTGCATCAAGTACTTTTTTGAGCCAGGGAAGCTTCAACCAAGATCTTGATCTTATCTTGCTCTTTCTTTCTCCTCAAAGTTTTCCTCAACTTGGCCTTTAGGGTCCTTATCCTTGCTTTGCAAATCTTGTTTCTTGCCAAATTGTGAAAATCCATGTGCCTCAACATCTTTTTCTCCTTGTTGGCTTTGTCAAGTAGCTTCTCCAAGTGCATGTTTTCCCTCTCTAGCCAAGATTCTCAATCAGCTTCAATCTCTTGCTGAAGCGGTGTCAATTTGATTTTCCTCCTCTTGGCTGCTTGCCTATTTTCTCTTATGTTTTGCAGCTCCATGATTGTCTGTTGGTCTTCCAACTGCTTGTTCCATTGCTCAAGGTAATTTATGATCCACTTATCTCTTTCAAGGTTAAGAGATGAGTCATGAATGTCAGCTTCTTGTTCTCTAATTATCTCCTTGAGTTTTGAGCTTTGGGAGACCAAATTAGTGTCCTCAACCTGAATCAAAATGAAATTTCTCTCTTAACCTTCAGAAGGCCCCTCATCATGCAATGGTTGTTTCCCTTTATCCTGATTTTCTGAAGAAGAAGGAAAAGCCCCTTTCACCATTTCCACCATCTCACAAAACTGGTAGCAAGACTGATGTTTGAAACATGCTACTGCAAAGGGACAAGCCAATAGCTCTGCGAGTGTAGTGGGCTCCTCCCGGATGTGTTTTCCTCCCTTGTGTGGTTTTCTTGGTGCATGAATTTCTTGGGAGGAATCACTTACAGTTTCCTCATCACTTTCTTAAGTTGAATATATTTCCATATTTGCCACTGTTTGATGTTAAATGATGAGTATGAAGAGATTTTATATTAAGAATAGGTGTTTGCTGTTTGATGAATGGGATTGATGAGGGGAACAGTGAATGAGGATTTTGATGCTGGTTGTAGGATTTTTAGGGAGTGATGGGGTTTAGGAATGCAGATTAGAGTTTGGGGAATAGTGGAAATTTGTTAGGGTTTTATGGTTTTGGGGATAAGGGGGTAGGATGATTGTAAGTGAGAGAGGGGTAAGGGAAATGAAATGAGTGAAATTTCAGTGTGAGAGGGATGTGAAAATGATGCAAGGGAACTAACAGCAACAATGACAAAATTGCAAACCCTAGACAGTTTTTGTAGTGCAACTATGTAGCAGTTAGGGTTTATCTTTTCGCCTATTTACACACCATCAATGAAGACTAAAACCCTTGCAATGGTGCTTAGGAATGTTTCACTTACTTGTGGAATAAAGATGGCACGATTATGGAGCTAGGCAAGATTGATTGGACGGAATTTGTGTTTGGAGGGTAGGTGTGCCACTCCAAGACACAGGTGCGCCGCACTCGTTCAGTTCCCAATGTATTTCCTGTGCTCTATGCGTCGCACCATTCAGGTGCGCCGCACTCGTTCAGTTCCCAATGTATTTCCTGTGCTCTGTGCGTCGCACCATTCAGGTGTGCCGCGCCTCAACCTAGGTGCGCCGCACCAGGAAGCTTTGCACAGTTTTGCTGCAATTTTTCTCTTCTTCACCTCAAATCACATTTTCACCTTGTTCTTTCTTTATTTAGCTCACAAATGATGTCTTCAATACAAAAACACTTTATATACCCATTTACTTTAATTTTTGATTTAGAAACAACCCACTTTCTAATGTTTGCTTTTTCACTTTGTTCTTTAAAGCTTTGTTTTGGCAGTTTGGCTCTCCGTTTTACTTTTGATGGACTAATGCTTTGAATTTTTGTCCCTTTTGCAGGAACTGGAGTGCAGGAGCTTGGAAAGGTGACCAGGGCTACATTTTCGGACTTATTACATATAGGAAAAATAAAATTACATGATTATTGAAATTTTTGATGCTAAGACTTTATTTGACCTCCTCATGTGCCTGCTGACCATTATTGAGCTTTTACAAGACTTTGATGACAAACCCTAGACCTAATGAGACCTAAAACCCTAAAAATGGCTTTTTCAATTATAAAGACAGAAAATGACTGTAAATGACCTGAACTTGTGAAAATAGGCCAGCAAGTAAAGACCATGAGGGAAAATTGATAATATGCCACTGCCATCAGATGATCCATGACCTAATGGAATGCAGCTAATCGGATGAGACACCTAAAAATGCATGCAACAAAAGAATTTTGATCACTGATGGGGGGATGAAGATACCGACACTAACAAATGTGACAGCCAAAGTGCAATTTTCTTGGCAAAGAACCCTGCTTACTATTCAAAGACAAAGCACATTGATGTTCAGTATCACTTTGTGAGGGATATGATAGAAGACAAAAGGTGTTGCTGGTAAAGGTGGACACTTTGAAGAATACTACAGATGCATTGACAAAATTTGTGAGCTCTGAGAAGTTCTCTTGGTGTAGAGAAACAATGGGCATTTCAGGGCTAGAAAAATGACTAAGCTCTCCTGTGGCCCCCTATGGAAAGAAAACAAAAAGTGGGAGAATGTTTGGTTGTGTTATATTCTTTCCACGACTAACCTACGTAGTGAACCGGGTGGTTAGAGGGGGGGCAGAGACCCCCCTTCGTTGCGCTGATTGCGCAGTTGGGGGGGTGACAGGGGGGTTTGAGGGGGGCTACCCGGTTAGAGGGGGGGCAGAGACCCCCCTTCGTTGCGCTGATTGCGCAGTTGGGGGGGTGACAGGGGGGTTTGAGGGGGGCCAGTAGCCCCCCTCTACGGGGTACGGGGCAGTGCCTCGGGAACTTTTTTTTTGGACCCTATATTAGGTTGGGCGAACCTACCTATGGTTTTCGGTCCATGGTTTTGGACGTGATGGTTTTCGATCCATGGTATTAGATGCTTTGACATGTTTAAATATGTATTGTAACATTGAAAGGAATATAATGAAAAATCAAGCTGGTAGTCCCAATTTTGAGATCAAGGGAAAAATCTCTATGTATATGTGCTTTATGTGTTATGCTCTCGCATTGTTTATTTTCTGTGTTTTAGAATTCGTATACAGGTAATTTCTGTACGGGGTTACCTACAACTGTTACATGACCTTTTCTTTTTTATCTTTTTGTAGAAATTAAAATAATATATATCAGATGTCTTGGCTGTTACACCTGTAACAGTCGACGACTTTTTAGGAATAAATGAGATATGTTATTGTAATAGGTAGAAGAACATCACCATGATCCTCATCATCAGAATTAAGTTCGTGCATCTCGCTACCAGAGCTTGGTTCATGCATCGCGCCACCCATTACTTCGCCCCACATCACCCAGGTATGTCATTAAAAGGTAATATTGAATTCATTTTATTTTGTAATTATGGCAACTTAACATGACTTTTGACGGCCGAGGACAACTGTCATATTTAAGCTGGGGGGGGGAATGAATCATATTGCGACATGACTGTCGCATGATTTGTGATTATTTGAAAAATCTTGCAATTAAGGCATGATGACTTGGTAGTTATTGTTACTTAATGTTGATCATACCAAAAAGGGTAAGTGTACCATCGACGAGACCTCCCCATGACTCACCATTAAGGAAAAATTCACTGTGTAGTATGAACCATGAGTGCCAAATCCTAATCCAAAATCCTCACTTGCACCACCCTGCCACCCTACCATTTACCCCTGCTGGAAGCACTGAATCCCCATTCAGAGTGCTCAGAGAAGAGGAAGATAGCAGTGTAGGCTGAAATAACTAGGTTGTGTGTCGACTACCCCGGAGCACCTAAAGGGAAGGAGAAGCAGGTGGAACAACACTGAATTTTCATAAGCAATGGGAGGAGCAGCAATACGGCACGAGCCAGGGTCCACAGAAGCCTTGGAGGATTGCCCAGAAGCATGCCATATTTTCAAGGATGCAGGCTAGTTCGAATTCTTCCGGAGGTTGGAAGGATCAGATGGTGGTGTTGCCATGGAATTTGCAAAGAATCTGGAGAGAAACCAGATAGAGGTCAGAGGGTTGAAGTTGGAGGTCACGGAAGAGGTGATTTCTAGAGTAACAGGATTGCCAGTGGAAGGGAAGAGGTGGTTCAATAGGAAGGTCAATGACCCCTCACTGAAAGGGGATTTCCTCCAAGAAGAAGAGTCGTTGGTAAAGAAAGGAAGGGGAATTGATAGACTGTCACTCCCCTAGCCATGGGCAGATGTTGCCCTCTATCTCATCAAGTACATTACTTGTGAGGGAAGGGCAACAATTGTGTTTAATTATCACTTTCCACTGTTGAACCACCTCCGGCATCAACAACTGATCAACGTTCCTTTTTGTTGGCAAAATTAGGCATATGGCTGCGGCTGTAAAAACTGCTACGCATCCAAAAGAATGTGTTACCAACCATGGCCTTATCAAACTCATTGTGCTAGATGCTTTGAGCCGACAAGCAAGAATTGGGAAGAAGTCATGAGGAAAAGACCCAGGACCACCTGCAAAAGGCAAACCAAGACGTCTGAGGAAGCTCCAGAGGTGACAAAGGAGAAACCCCAGCCCTCGACAGTAAGGGTTAGAAAGAGGTTGGTTGATAAACCAATTGGTGACAGGAGACCAAAGCAGAGGATAGGGGTTAGCAGGCACCCAGAGTCTGCTTTTGTGTCAAGAAAGAACAAAGAAGCATCAGAGCAAAAGGGTGAGGAGCATGCTCAACCAGAAGGACCTTCTTCACCTGGTAAGATCAAAATCCAATCCTTGCTGTCAAAAATTGAAATTCTAGAGAAAGAAAATAGAGAATTGAAGGAACAACTAGCAAAAGGAAAGGCAGAGCCAAGAGCCCCAGGGCTAGATACATTGGCAGAGGCTGTGGACAGGGCCAGAAGGGGACGCGTCCCGGGCATTCTCGTGTAGCCTATGCTGAGAAGTTGGTGGCAGCATGATTTAAAGTCTATGCAGTAGATACCACCTCGAGGAAGACTCAAACTAAAATCTGGGAATCTATTACACAATAACCCGTCAAGGACATTGCTGTTACACAAGAACCAGCAACCGAGACAACACAATCCACAGGACGTGATTGAGTAATGGATACATAGGAGCCCTTAGCTGACATTGTTGTTTCATCAGAACCAACAGTGGAGAAGGCAGTCAGCCAAGGGAAGGAAGAGGAAGCTAACATCCATGAGCCTACGACCAACACTGTTGTTACACAATAACCAACAGTGAATATAGAAGCCGATCTGAAGGTAAACAATGTACAAAAGTCTGTGGATCACACTGCTGCTACATAAGAACTAGTAGTGAAAATGGAAGCTGCCCAGGAAGGTAAAAAAACTGTGATAAAATCCACTGACGAAGCTGCTGTTACACAAGAACCAGTAGCCCAGGTGGAACAGTTTCACCCTCAAGAGGCTGCTACACCCTCAATTGATAGTGCATGTGGAAGAACATCGGGTCCTGATGAAGGATGGTGTTCTGAGAAATTGTTTTTGTTACCAGAGCTACAAAAGTTGAAGTAGATGGTCTCACTCAAAGCACATAAAAGAATAATGGATTCCCTGAGAGAAAAATGGCTAAAAGAAGAATGGGAAAGAGAAGAGGAAGCAAAAAGGCACAAAGAAGTCATAAAGAAGAAGGATGAACAACTATATCGGCTGAATCAATAGGTCTTGGACTTGATGGACGATAAGACCAAACTCCGTGACCTTGCTCTAAACCTGCTAGCATGCAGGCGACTGTCCCTGTCATACCCAGTGTTCCTTTGGGAAAGTTATTACTTTTCAATTAAAGGCAATCTTTGAACATAGGTCCTATATGGGTTCTTTAACTCGTACTTTTTTGGAAATTTTTCATTCCTTTGACTTTGATGACCAGAGCTTGCTGTGTGAGTTGTTCTTGCACAATAACATGTGTGAATATGTTAGCATGAAGACAATAGTGAGTGTCCTCTCCTACATGGGGGATTTACAGTTGCATGCCTTCCTTTCATTCATGAGGAATCAGATTGAGTGGCACTTGGCCAAGAAATCAACAGAAGCCAATGAGGAGAGAACAACATTGTGGGTCAGAGCTAAACCAGGGATGGCTTACGAACTCCGGCGTGAGTTTAAACTATTCTTGAGAACTCCAGAAATCAGAAAGAAATCGACCACCTATAGGAAAAGGATCGTGAGGATCTGCCTCAACCTGTATACATAGATGAAAATTTGAGCGTTAGCAAGATGTCTCAAGTGCACTGAGGCCTGTAGTGCTGAAATACAAGAAGGGGATCCTTTTGAGTATAGGAACTTTTTGGTTGTTGTTACATGGGTGCCAGAATATGCTCAGATTGTACAAACACTGGGGGCATTCTGGATTGGCCTCAAATTCAAATTTCCTTTGATATGGTTTCCAGTGGAGGAGTATCAGCCGGATTACCACCTATGTGACTACGAAGAGGAATCTTGGCCACGTCAGTTGATATCCATTCAAGGGTTCAGAGCTCTAGGCGAAGACACTGCTGGTGCCTACAATTTCACAAACTTGCATCAGAGGTATAGTAGAAGGAGCTGAGACTCTGCATGGGGACATGCAGTTGCTTCAGTCAGGGGGAGATGTTGGGTGTGGTTTTTTTACCTATTTTATGCACATTCTTTCCCCAATTTTGACCTTTTTGTCCTCCAAGCCTATGACTTTACATGATCAAATTCCCTGTTTTCTTACCTTTTTAACCTATTCTACTGTCATGTTACTTTACTGTATTTTACCGAATAATACGAGGCTTTATTCCTTTTTGTGGTTAACTGGGAGAGTATTGAAGAAGTATTTTGGGAAGCTCTTCTTTTCAGGTGATGACTCACAAAGATAAAGCTATGAAGTAGATAAGCAACACAGATTAACTGTAGAAAACGGTAGAGCAGTTTGTTGTTACAACCTAGATGCTGTTACAGGTTGCTGTTACACATTGGATGCTATTACAGTTTGTTGTTACACATTGCATGTTGTTATAGGATGTTGTTACACCATGCGATAATACAAGAATCTGTCATCACACCAAAAGTGTTGTCTCCAGTGATGTCGCGACATCCCGAACTTCCATTCACTTGATGTTGTTATGATGAAGCTGGAAAATGTGGGTACTATTTCACATGACAGTTGTCGAAAGTAGGAATTGTTTATTTTTAAAGCAACAAGACCCAAGAAGTTGCAATCGCAATTGATGTATATTTGTATTTAGCAATAGGTTGTAACTAATTTTATTTTTTATCAGCACAAGAATTGTGAGATTCTCATGACTGATCTATTTCTAATTTCAGGATGTAATAACTATAAAGGAACTCGATTTTTCATGTACAAGGACACGACATATAAAAAGAGCACTGTTACTCTGCTTTTGTAATTCTGAGTTTATTTTTAATATCAATCAGCACAATGATGTTGTTACTATTCTTCAACTGATTTGTTAATCACTTTTGTGTTATTCCTACACCCTGCTGAGGAGGAAGGGCCCTCCTCTTTGGTAGGGATTGTAGTGATAGAGGTAGTGTACATTCTAGTTTAGTTAATTGATTTATGGTTTCTCGTTGTTGTTGTACAAATCATGGGTTACATTCACTACTGTTTCCATTTATATTATGCTGTTACACTAAGTTAATCAACAGAATGGTAGTAACCAGCTGGAGTAGTTATTAGTTCCTGTGTGGCGCACCCTTGCTTTGATAGCTGCGAAGTGTGATATGATTCTGTAGAGTTTTTTTTATGTCTACATGCATGGTTTGATTAAGCAGTTTAGATCAACAACATCCTTTACTGTTTTTTGCATTTTTCTTATTCTTGGCTAGAGTGTATCGGCACAGACAATTCGAACTCCATTGAAACAACAAGAACTACCCTGGGTTGACAATTAAATGTTATAGTCTCAGCCAATTATGATTGATTAAAACAATACTACAATACTAACCTCATAGATTTTTCAGGGCTACTCTTCCCACTCGATTCCTCATAAGACCAGGAACCTCTTCATACCATTCACCTAAATAAGAAACCATTGCTCCACAAGCATGATCCCTGAAAACCCTGCCAGATAGTGCCATATATACATAGATACATACATATATATAAACATTTCCATAAATAAATCATGATACCGTCAAAAAACGACACACACACACACATATAAATGTTAGCATGAAACAATCATGATTTATGACAACCCTATCAGAAAATGACATACATACATACATGTATACATATATATATGTCAACATAATCATGATCACAACATAATTACCAAATAACATAAGGTCATGGTAAAGAGAACTCCCTTTGTCCGTGCATAACATGCAAAACCCCAAGAACATCTATTTCCAACATATCCAAGGCATATGATGCCTCAAATACATTTACTTTACCTTTCCAATTACCTTTCTCATGATTGTCTTATCATTGTCCATTTACACAAATGGCCCCCACCAATCCAACTATTTTGATACTCTTACCTTCAGCCGCCCATATACATGCACTAGGCTTCTTTCACGTCTCACATTACTTGTTTGGTTTCATTAATATCTCCTGAGCTCCATTAAATTTCCTCTTTCCTAACCAATTCCAAGACCCTCAAAACATAAGAGGCAAGAACATGAAAAAAAACAAGAAGAAAACCATGAAAACCCAATAGCAACATGACACCACAAAGAAAGTGGCAAGGCCTTGAACCAGACATAAACAAAGTTGCAATCAATCACAACCAATCACCAAAAACCAAAAGCAAAAGACTCCCAACAAACACCAGGACTAAATCCACATGGGTTCCTAATGCTTCCAAAGGAAATCTCTGAGACTTCTCCAATATTTCACGGTAACCTCTTTTTCCATGCAATCCCTTGCATCATACTTCCATAAACACAGAACTATCAACACATAAATAAATATACAATATACTAGTTATCTTACCTTGTTGTGCCAAGCACGTTACCTTGTAGTTGAACACATCCATGCCATCTCTGAAGGGAATCCAATTTCGTTGACAAATTTAGCTACAACTATACAAAAACTATTATACCTGTCAAAGACATGTCCATAAATATAGCACATATCCACACAATTTTAGACAAATTAGGGTTAAGAATACTTCTTGTACGCAAAGCACTCATTCATTTGGAATTGTGGTTCCAAACATATCCCAAAGGAATTCTCACCCAATTCCTTCCTTTTATTTTGCTACAATCAAGTTCTACTATGTACCGTCACATCACCCAGAAATTAGATATATAAACACATCAAATATTACCTTGTCACACTAATACCAAGCATGTTTCTCTCCAATTGCTTACAGATGTCGATCACATGTTCCAAAGATCAAGATAACATATCTATTAATCTAAAATCAACCTTTACCAAGTCTAACAACCATATCATAATCAACAATAAACTCACATTTGTCAGTCATAATACATAATGATACAACTATCACCTACTTACACTCAAGTACATATCAACTATCTCAACACATATGTATTAGTACAACCATCTTAAAATAAGATCATTTCTTCATGAAATCTTATAGATACATACTCATATCATGCAAGTAATCAAACATTCAGGCAACTTGCAAACATACCATGTTAAATAAATCAACTAGATGACATAATCAAACATTCAAACACAAAATAAACGACATATTCAAACTCATACCTTGATATATCTCAGGAGATGCTATCTTATCTGCACAATCCATCTAGTTTAGCATGATATAACTCCACAACATGTCAAATCAAACATAAATAAGGTCATGATATCCATAACAATAGGTATCTAACATTTTCACATCATAAACTCATAAAAAACTTTCGCTCATGCATAAAAATCACATATGCATACTCAATGTAGATTAGTACAACACAATATCACAAATATATCATTTCATAGCTGAACGTCATAACCATAACCATCTACAAAAACCAATCCAAATCAACACAATACATATAACATCAATATCTTAATGCAATAACCCTAATCATCAAGTTAACTAACATATAACATCAACAACAATGCATATAAAAACAATTTACTATCCTACATGACTATCTAATGCACGTGCATATGACCACACTTAAGTAGCATATACCATGCATGTAACTACAAACAATAGAATGACAAGTATATAAGGAACCCTAATTCTTATAACAGCCATTAACCACATACCTGCATGCCCAATATACAAATCTATATGATGATTTGTTCTTACCCCAAAGTCTAGTGCTACAATCTCACTCTGGTGATCTGCATCTCCTACTCTATCTCAACCAACACATCTTAATCACAACATACCAACCACATCATGACGACCTAAAATTCCTACAATGGCCTCACAATACATGTTTGACCTACTATACATGCATAACTATAACCATGACACTACACGCATAACAACATAAAAACACTGACATGCATAACAAATGCATATACAACTGACATGCATTCATGATAACCACATCCCAACAACAAAATCATCAACTCCGACATGGAAACACAACTGTAACAATGACCAATACCATGCATACATAACAAGCACATAGACCACAAGCATAAATAGACATATGCAACTAGCATGTATGCATGACCAACACACCGCCCATCCAATCCAAGTGTTGAACCATGCTATGGTACCACTCGGTAACACCCTCCTCCCACATTTACCAAAGCTAACCGGTCCATCGGGGTAAACATGTGATGAAGAGGTACTATTATATGATTCAACTTAATAAGTGCAGTTAGGGAAGTGGAACCTATGAACCAACACTTTATGGACCTCACTTAGGTGCCATAGGACCCCTAGGAGATAATCCACCACTCTAGGTGCCCAAGCCCTGAGTCAAATTTCCTTCTCATTGAAGAAACCCCTAGTCACTCCCATGACATGAGCATGCATATGACTCAAACCCTCTAGTTGCTACCACAATGCTTGCAAGGGAGAGACTGCAGTCTTTTTTAACCAGTTTTGTTCCACAAACTTCGAGATTTGAGTAACTTTTTTAGGGCTAGTCTCCATACCATTGCCCAGAACTTGATGAGACTTTCCAAGACAATAAATGACACTAAAATAAAGCCTCTGACACAAAACTTGATAAAGGACTTGACCTAACCAAGCCTAACCATGATAATGCATTTCATTAAACATGTCACAAATATGCATTCTGCATGTCATAACAACAAATATGAGCATAGGGGTCTCATACTTATCTGAGAATCGCTAAGAAGAATTGATGCCTTATCACATTATCTGCATTATCATCTATTAGGTCATATATTCATTGTTCATTCATTTACAAATCAAAACATGACTAGATCCATGCATCACCATTGTCGTAAACATACTCATAACCAACATATGAACAAAAAAAATAATAAGGATACAAAAACCACAGAATCCACATATAAACCAATACATTTACACATGAAATACCAAGGAGAAGGAACTCTTATTAATGAATGAAAAATCTAACCAAGTTTTGGAATTCCAAAAACCACCCAACGATAGATTGGTTGAAGCAAATATTTGTTTCAACCAATCACCCTTGTGACATATTCCAAGCATGAATGTGGGACTCATAACCGAAAATAGTAACCGAATGAGCATGGACACCACCATATTTCTCAACCTACACTATGAGGAATTTTACTACCTCCTAGTCCCTAGGATTTACTGCAACCCACAGTCTAATTCAGGGGTCACTAGGCCATGATTGAGACACCACCCTCTAGGATTTACCATATATCCTATCATTCATTGGCCAAGGATTCCTAGGCTTGATCAAGGGCACCCACCTCTAGGCTTTACCGTATATGTCGCCATTCACTGGGTGAGGATTCCTAGGCCCACCGAGGCAACATAAAATCTGGATTTACCGCAACCCACAGTCTGGTTCAGGGGTTACTAGAATATGGATTTATCGTGATCCACAATCCGGTTCAGGGATCACTAGGCCATGTGTTCTTCCTTTCAGAGATCCACCTCATGCAACTTCGAATCTTATCAGTAATCCAGCTCCACCAAAACATGAGCACCCATCACCTCAATGTTATTCTAAAATGGCAAGGCTAGGTTGAAAAACATTATCACCCCTGGAAAAACCCATGCCAACGACAACAAGAGAACCAAGAACACACATGCATAACCATGCATGGAAAAAATAGCAAGGAAATCATACATGCAACTCAATACCTGCAAATATTCCCACTATAGCTACTTGATCCTACTCTTCCTTGCTTGATATTTTCTTCCTCTTTTCCCTCTTTTCCCTTCAGGATCCAATGATGATGTGCTCCAACAAATCTCTATGTTTCCAAGAGTTTGAGAGAGAGAGATCCAAATCTGAACTGACAAAAGGTTACCAACTGATCCTCATAAACCTTTTTATCAATGAGGCCTCTATTTTCTTCATTTTCCATTATTTTCCTTCAATTTTGCTCCTCACATGCAACTTGTGACCTTTCACATTCATTTTCTCCTATTTATCATTATTTTCATAAATAAAAATGCCAATTAATTCCACTTTCCTTTTCAAAGCCTCTACCATTGCCTTTTCCATTTTCCATTAGCCATAATAACACAAATTAACACCAACACTAGAATGTTTTTCCCACCATTCACTTTGAAATATGTGTCCCATGACCTTGGTCTTATTTTTTCCTTTATTAACTTTCGCATGGAATTTTGACCAGGGCTATTACAAGCCAATTGCACCAACCAAGAATCTATATGCACTTTTTTTCTCAAACCACACTTATCCACCAGGATAGAATTAACATAAATATAATTAGATCTAGGGTCAATCAAAATAGAAACAAATTGACCACATAGCCTACCTTCCATCTCAATAATGGATGCTTGGTGATTTGTCTTCTTGTTGTCCACAACTGCATAAATCTGAGGAATGTTATGACCAACATCCCCAATTGTCTGTGCCTCCTGAGAACTATAGATCTGAGGCCTACCACCCTAGTACAATAGAAAATCTTTCTTGTGATGATCTTTGCCACATATTCAACATTGTAATGGTCCCATACCATCACCTCTATTTTGTTGCTCTCCAAGCTGTGACCCATGTCCTTTCTCAATTGCATTGAACTTTTTGTAAGGATCAACATTTTATTTCTCACCTACCTATTGAGGTATTCCCTGCTTCAGTGGCCACTTCCTTTTAACTTTCTCATTTCCTTTCACACACGCTTAGGCTCAACTTTGTGCTTTGACTGCTCATAACAATGATTTGAATTCTGGATGACCTGCTCCAATGATCTAGGCTCATCAAACTCAATCTGGTCTCTATATGCTACTGGAAACCCACTAATGAATCTTTGAATCTTAGCCTTCTCATCCTTGAGGTAAGGCACTTACCTCAACAACTCTAGGAACCTACTAGTCTACTCATCATCTGCCATAGAACCCATCTGTAGCTCATAAAATTCCTTAGCTCTGTCATGATAGTATCTCTCAGATAAGTAATTCTTCTTGAAGAGTCTCTCAAAATAATCCCAAATCAACTCTTCTTCCTGAATTCCCTTGACATTCTTCACATCTTCCCACTAAAATATTTTATTTCCATTTGAGACTGAAGGTGGATATCTTGGCTTTCATGTTCTTTGAATAGCTATGCAATCAAAAGAATTTCTTCATCCCAAGCAACCATGCCTCTTCATCTTCTAACTTCTTCATCTCTCCATCAAATGTAGAAGTCTTGACTTTCTTAAACTCCTATGGCAGGTACTCAGTCCTCCTATAAAGACAATGATGGTGATGATGATGATAATGTATCCTCGATGAGGAACTATAATTAAGTCCATACATACCAATCCTCTTGTTAGGTGCATCTAGTGATATACTGCCTTTGATTGTATCCCCTTTATCTAACCTGTATCTAGACATAGACCTTCTACCATACGCTCCATTAGTTTTCTCTTCCTATTCTTGATTGATCCTCAACCATCCCTGTCTCTACAATTCTGACAAGCTCTGAAGAATCACTGCATTGAATTGTACCTTCTTTTCCAAAGCCCTTGCAATTCTTTCCTAAGCCTCAACCAACCTATCATTGTTTTCTTTACAACTTCTGATCTCTACCCTCAAACTCCTCAATGTATCTACTATACCAGGAGAATACTCATCTCTTTACTGCCCAACTGATCTGTAGGGAGAGTCATGGGAACTGTAGTCCACCATTTTTCTCATAATATCTGATTCTCTTCATCCCACAAGTAGGCCATCTCATATAAACCAAATAGATACCAAAATAAATACCATACCTCAATGACGTTCAAGGGAGACTGATCTCATTTTCAAAATCAATTCACATTAGCATGGTATATGTATAATCATAATCACATCAATAAAACAACATCAAGCGTGACCATACCAACTGTGTACCATGACCCCAAGCATGAGAACCATAACAATGACAACATCAAATTTTACCCAAAGAGAGCATAACCCGCTCTAATACCACCCTGTAACCACCTCCTCCAAAATTTACCCCCTTTCACCAGTTTACATGGGGTAAACATGAGTTGAGGGTCACTATGATAAGACTCAACCTTCAATATGACCTTAAGGAAATGGAGTCAACAACTTAAGACCTTACTAATTTCCCTAAGGTGTTACAGGACCTCTAGGAGAAACCTAACCCCTCCAAGTTTCCAACACCTGAGTTAACTCTTTATTTCACTAACCTAGAGCCTCAATTTATCCCTTGCCAAGGCCTCCAAGTGACTGTAACCCTATAGTCGCTCCCATACGCTTCCTTCCCAATGATTGTGGATTTTTTTAGTCAGTTCTATGCTAAGGACCCTGAATTCTGAGCCACTTTTTCAGGGCTAAGACTCAGGTCCATGCTCAGAACTTAGTGAAACTTCCAAAAATGATGAATCACATAAGAAAAGGCTTCCAAACCAAAAATCAAACTAGGACTTGACCTTACCTCTCCCAACCATGACTAGCATTCCGTCAAACACATGATGAACATGCAACCTACAAATCATAAATGCATATATGAACATAAGGATTTGAAAAACTATCTAAGGTTTAACAAGAAGGATTTATTCCTTCTGAAAATAGTCATAACAACACCAATTAGGTCATGCATTCATTAACTGGACATTCATTGAATGAAATGTGATAAGAGACATACTTAGATCTGTCATATAACCATGCTTATAACCAACATATAACAAGATAGAAAACAATGATAGAACAACCATTTATGCCACATAATAACAAGTACATTTACTTATCAAAGACAAGAGAAACAAAGCTCTTATTAATCATATGCAAAAGCCAACCAAGTCGGGGACTTCCACGTACCGCCTGACCGGATATTGGGCTGAACCAAATATTTCTTTCAGCTAATCACCCTCATGCCATATTCCAAGCATGAATGTGGGATATCATGGGATAAACCTATCCTTAAAAAAAAAGGGATTCCAGAGGTTAAACCACCTCCACCCTCACCATATCGCGATCTCACATAGATCGGTCCCAAGATCACGAAACCAAACCAAGCTTGGATGCCTCAGAATTCCTTCACCATCCCTTGAGGAATTTTCCTATCTCCACCCACTTGTTGAGGGCTTCCCAAAGAAGACCATCTCCATCCCCAACCCTTGGTATTTTCTTGAGACCACCTCACCTTGATCTAAAACTTTATGGTAATCCAGAGCTCAACCAAGAAATAATCCCATCACACCATGGATATCTGGAAATGGCAAGGAAATGATAAAAACTATTGTCAAACTCGAAAAAATCCATGCAAACGACAACAATGAAACTAAATACACACACGCACATACCATGCATGCCAAAAACTAGCTAGGAAATCATACATCAACATGTTACTTGCAGGTATTCCTGTTGAAGCTTCTTGATCCAACCTTTCCTTGCTTGATCCTTTCCTTCCTTTTCTTTCCTTGTCCTTTTTTATCCTTCCTTGTCCTTCCTTTGCTTGCTTGATTTATTTCTCCTCTTTGTGCTCTTCTCCTCTCTGAAAACCATTTCTGAAAATGAACTAACAAATGGCTACAAACTGACGCTCTAATGCATTTTTATTATTGATGCTTCTAATTTCTTCATTTTTCCTTAATTTTCCTTCCATTTCCTCCTCACATGCAAACTATGACCTTTCACCTCCCTTTTCTCCTATTTTCCTTTATTTTCATAAATAAAATTCCACTAATACCTTTTTTCCTTTTCAAAGCCTTTGTTGTTTCGTTTGTGAAGTTCCCCTTAGCCATAATAAATAACAAGTGACTCCCACTAGGATATTTTTCCCAACATTCAGCTTGGAATAAGTTTCCCATGACCTTGGTCTTATTTTTCCTTTATTAACTTTTATTACATGAACTTTTAACCTGGGGACATTACGAATGCCTATAGATCCTCCAATGAGTTACAGTAATTCCTGTCTGAACCCTGAACCCGATAGTTGTTGTATCAGAATTAAAATCATAAGCCTTCACACATCCCATCCATCTTAGGAAAAATCTCTCATCATGTGAATAAAGGCTTTGAATTCGAGCATATGAGAGAGTCGTCGTATTATCGACCATTAATGCATGTTGTTAACCAACATGAGGCTACTCATATTTGATGTCAATAAGAGCCATGGTACCTCGATACATATTGAAAGGTACAAATGAATGTTTTGAAGTTGAGTCATTTGAAATATCTAGCAACCATGAGACATTAATTTATTCCCATTGATCATCGACAAGAGAACCTATTATTAATGCATGCAATCCTTAAGGTACTACAAATAATATCTAACCTTTTGTCCCAAGTGATGTGTTGAATTCGATGGGAAAAATGTTTTTAGAAGGTGTTAGTGTTAGTACTTGCATCCTTCCACCAGCGATCAAACATGCTCTTAAAAAGTGGTCGTAGGGTGTCAAAGTCAAATTTTTTCATTTCAGTGAGTCTTCAAGTAAAAATTCGGTCACTGGGTATTAGGTCTAGGATTGTTTTCACTCCTTCCAAAGTTTTCCAAGTACTGGTCCATGTCACCCCTCAGCTAAGTGTACAATCATTAAAAGAGTTTTCATCATTATCATAGGTTCCAAACTATCATTTGTAAGTGGGTGGGTCATCTTATACTTTGTTGCCTCAGTTGTGCTTTTAAGACTCATTTCCCTCTCCTAGGGTTTTGAGGGCATTTTTCTTGGTTCCATGAATCCCATGATCAAAAAATCAACCAAACTTATATCGTAATGCTCATATACCTTCCCATACCCTTAATATACCTTCTTAAACACTTCCCATCACTTATATCCCTCAAATTCATCATTTTCCCACAAACCCTAGCCTATTGTTACAATTTGACATTGTTTTTTAGGCTATGCCTGTGTTTTTCCCTTTTGGACCCCTTACCCTCACTCAATATTTGAAATTACACTTTCCCCTGTTTCCTGACATCCCTCCCTACCTTGCAAAATTTTTCTAAGAATTTAGAATCCCCCATCCCCTTCATTTCCCTTCATTTCTACAAATCCCCTATTTTCCCTTCACTAAACCCCAATTTCCTCTCCCACTGAGCAAGGGTTTGTTGTGGAATCAGAGATATCTGAGTAGAGGAGGCATAAGGGATATCATCAGGTATGAATCCATTTCATATCATCAACATCAGGTCTCTATCATTTATCAAGAATTCATTCCAAGGGACAAGTCATTCACCACACATAAGGGCCAGTTTTTCTTCAAACTTTGTTTCTGACCAAGAAAAGATGAATTTGACAAAAGTGTCGAAGGCGTTTATCCATCATCAAACAAGGATGAAAAATGTCCTTCATTTTTTACACAGGTGTTATGTTTTTGGAGAAATGTCAAAACTACAGGTGTCACAGGAGAGTTGCTGCACTTCTGGAGTGACCTTGGGAAAATCAAGTTTTCTCCTAGCTGGAGTGTCCAAATGACTTGCTTGATAATTCAAATGACAACTATACTGGAATATATTTCCAATGAACTATCATGAGCTCAATTTTGAGTTTAGGAAGACCTCCAAAATTTTTCTGCAACAACACTATGCATTTTTCACCCTCATTCTGCATTTTTTGACCAGTCTTGGGAGATTGAGTTTTTGACAAGTGAAATGAGCTCCAAATTGGAAAAATAAAGGAGGAAAGGGAAAGTGGACTCCACAATATTTCCAACTATTGAAAATGCAACAAGATGATGGAGCTTAGTGGAAAGGAGTCTCCTTCACTAAGTGGGCCTGCAGTCTATTTTTGGAGCAAAGTCTATTTTTAGACTATGTCTATTTTAGACATATGGATCATGGTCTATGAGTTGCAAGATGCTATTTGTGGATGATTGGTCATGTTGGTAAAAATAGATGGACTTCTATTTTTAGACATATGGGTGGAGTCTATTTTTAGAATGCCAGGCTAAAACTAGAACAGTCGAATATTATTAGCTCTTAATAATATTTGGACTATAAACATTATCTTATCCTCTTGGAGCACTTCAGTTCGAGCTACGGATGTGGCACCTGCAACTACCAGAAGGAAATATGCTTTTCTTATGGGTTAGTTGAGCTATTGCATGATGGACTTCAGTTAGAACTCAAGTGATTGAGTTTGGTGGAGTTGATTGAGGAGTTGATGGAGTTGTGTTCAGTTTGACTTGGTTGAACTAGTTGTATTGTGTCTAATTGCAAAATACACTAGTGATGAGTGATGTGAATTAATTATTAATTAATTCACTAATTATTAACTCATAAAGTAACTAAAGAATACATCAGTTAACTCAGTGCATGGACAGTTCAGTGGAGACAAGTGTTAGAGGTGGGTGAAAGAGTGAGACTGCTATCAGTTGTGACTATAGCTGTGCATGAGATTTTCACAATCAATGATGGAGATTTCCAATGAGGATTGTGTAGTACAAGCCAAGGAAAACAAGCTTGGATCATTCCTATTCTCACTTTGGATTGCGCAATAGAGGCAGGCAGACAGCGGAGGAGATTTGAACCTGTGACTTGATTCAGATCTGAGCTAGTTTGTGTGTAGCAGGTGGAGATAGTACAGAGTACTTGTGAGGAGTATTGTACTATGTATTGGTACCTGTTCTCTATCATTATAATATACAGATAGTTGGGGGTTTTCAGCTATATGCTTTCCCTGGTTACATACTGTGTTGATATGTGTGATTGATGTTTCAATGTGTGCATGTGATTGTTTTTGATTCCGCAAATTGATGATCAACATAGAGGAGTTTATGTATTATGCATGCATTTCGCAAATAGTGTATAATCAGGATAATATCTATGAATAAGTGTTATATTATTCAAAATTTCCACATGGTATCGGAGCAGAGTTCATCATCAGATTTATTATTCAGAAAGTGATTACATTTTATTTCTTCAGGCAGAGTCTGTAATCGGGCTAGGTAGCCTCTGGATTCATCCTTCTTTTGGAAGGTGAGATATTCAGTAAAAGCCCATACAGTTAATCTCTATACGAGAAATACTTTGTTCTCATGAATTTTAGATCAGAAGTGGTTGAGTTTTGAGCTAGTGGAATTCGAATTTGCAGCAGTGTTTTCTTGGTGTCAAAGTTGAAATGTCTTTCAACAGATTGCGATTGGAGTATGCCCTTGAAGGCAGCTAAAATTATATTGCATGGAAGGACAGGATGGAGGCGGTGTTAGATGACAATAGGCTGAAAGAGTTCATAGAGGCTAAGGTCCCAAAGCCTACTGATGCTGCTCACGTTGAGGTTTGGCAAAAGAAGACAACAAAGTGTCGAAGGATTCTGTTGGAGGGCATGAAGGATCACATTGTATCCAACCTACATGGAAAGGCTTCTCCATACTTGATGTGGAAAGCGTTGACAGATTTATTCCAAAGCAAGGGCGACCAGAGGAAGTTGGCGCCCAAGGATAAACTTAGAAACATTAAGTGTGAGAATGGAGACAGTATGCCCAAGTATCTCACGAAGTTCACCCAATGCCGGGATGAGCTGGGAAGTGTGGGGGTGACTGTCGATGATGAGGACTTGGTGAGCTTGGCTCTCCTTGGTCTTTCGAAGAGTTGGCATTCCTATCAGGACTCTGTCAATGGTTGGGAGAAATTGCCAGGATGGGAGATACTTTGGTCTGATCTTGTGCAAGAGGAGATCAGGCGGAATACCAGGAAGGGATCTTCATCAAAGGCATCTGATGAAGAAAATTGTGCTTTGGCTGCCAAAGAAAAGAAGGGGAAGGAGAAGGTTTCTCTTTTCGAATACAGTTCTTCCAATGATGGGAAGAAGGTTGAAAAATCAAAAGTACGATGCTTTCGTTGTCATGAGGTGGGCCATTATGCTGCAAATTGTCCACGGAGGAAATCCAAGAAGGGATCCGGGGAAGGATCTGAAGGTGAGGCACTTGCTTCACAGTTTGAGTTGGATTTCACACTCTTTGCATGCATGGTTTCATCCATGGTGGGAAGTGGTTGGTTTCTTGATAGTGGAGCTTCTTTCCACATGACCGGTGATAAGAGTTTGTTCAGTACTTTGGAGGAGAAAGATCTCCAGATACTCATAGTGATGGGTAATGATGAGAAGTATAGTGTCTCAGGTGTAGGCACGATTATTTTTCAGAGGGAGCATGGAGCTCGCCTTACCTTGACTGATGTCAAGTATGTACTAGGATTGAAGAGAAACTTGGTGTTGATCGCGATGCTGGAAGACGGAGGCTATGATGTAGTCTTTAGTAAGGGAAAGGTTTTCCTTAGACACATCATCACTAGACAGGTGAAGCAGATTGGTTCACGGGTCAAGAACCTGTATGCTCTTGAGGTTCAAGATGCATGCAAAGCCTTGAGTAGCGAGGTAAATGATTGAGACTTGGTGGTTGAGAGGGAGCGTATATTACCTCTCAACATGCAGAGCCAGAAGAAGTCTTAGATGACTGTGGAGGAGCCACGATTGGTGCAGCAACTTCAGGAGGTTGTGGGGCAGCCACAACAAGGGAAGCTGAGAGGAGATCGAGTAGAGACATCTACTCATGCAGAGACCTCCAGTAGGGGGAAACTTCGAGCTAGGTGGGCTGAGGGATCACATGCAGTCATACCTCCAGGTAGGAGGTGGGGCGATATAGAGTGAACATCCCAAGGAGGAGGGGCAGGATCCTTGAGGTACCCAACCTCTTGGATGAGACCTTGCTACAGGAGTCCCAATGTGGAGTAGCAGGAACTGACTGATTGGGTAGAGACAGATGCAGATGGAGCGGCAGTGTAGAGAATCCCAGGACAGCGCATAGCTAGAAGGCTGCAACAATGCGAGAGGCACAAGTGTTTTGCACAGTGCTAGGTGGCACAGAGAAGTGTGCAATGGTGCGAGATGCATGGAGATGTTGCAGTAGCGAAGATGTCAGAGAGGGAGCACTTGTCAGCAGCAGGTAGGTCTTCAGCATCAGAGTATGTTCCTCGCCCAACAGAGTGGTCAGTTGGGAGTGTTTTTGTTCCAAGTGTTCTGGAGCAAGTGGACTGGGAAAATGTGTTGCATGCAGAACATTCCAGAGTTGCAGGATAGGGGTTGCAGATAATCCATATCTTATTGAGAGGGAGTGTTGAAAATGCAACAAGATGATGGAGCTTAGTGGAAAG
The DNA here is from genome assembly GCA_031772625.1 of Pinus tabuliformis. Lineage (NCBI taxonomy): Eukaryota > Viridiplantae > Streptophyta > Pinopsida > Pinales > Pinaceae > Pinus > Pinus tabuliformis. The sequence continues at coordinate 1,758,542,606 of CM062816.1, read as the reverse complement.
GAGTTGCCTTCACTAAGTGGGCCCCCAGGCTATTTTTGGCGCAAAGTCTATTTTTAGACTATGTCTATTTTAGACATATGGATCATGGTCTATGAGTTGCAGGATGCTATTTGTGGATGATTGGTAATGTTGGTAAAAATAGATGAACTTCTATTTTTAGACATATGGGCAGAGTCTATTTTTAGACTGCCAGGCTAAAAATAGAACAGTCAAATATTATTAGCTCTTAATAATATTTGGACTATAAACATTATCTTATCCTCTTGGAGCACTTCAGTTCAAGCTAATGATGTGGCACATGCAACTGCCAGAAGGAAATACGCTTTTCTTATGGGTTAGTTGAGCTATTGCATGATGGACTTCAATTAGAACTCAAGTGATTAAGTTTGGTGGAGTTGATTGAGGAGTTGATGGAGTTGTGTTTAGTTTGACTTGGTTGAACTAGTTGTATTTAGTCTAACTGCAGAATACACTAGTGATGAGTGATGTGAATTAATTATTAATTAATTCACTAATTATTAACTCATAAAGCAACTAAAGGATACATCAGTTAACTTAGTGCATGGACAATTCAGTGGAGACAAGTGTTAGAGGTGGGTGAAAGAGTGAGACTGCTATCAGTTGTGACTATAGCTGTGCATGAGATTTTCACAATCAATGATGGAGATTGCCAATGAGGATTGCGTAGTACAAGCCAAGGAAAACGAGCTTGGATCATTCCTATTCTCACTTTGGATTGCGTAGTAGAGGCAGGCAGACAGCAGAGGAGATTTGAACCTGTGACTTGATTCAGATCTGAGCTAGTTTGTGTGTAGCAGGTGGAGATAGTACTGAGTACTTGTGAGGAGTATTGTACTATGAATTGTTACATGTTCTCTATCATTATAATATAAAAATAGTTGGGGGTTTTCAGCTGTATGATTTCCCTAGTTACATACTGTGTTGATATGTGTGATTGATGTTTCAATGTGCGCATGTGATTGTTTTTTATTCCGCAAATTGATGATCAACGTAGAGGAGGTTATGTATTATGCATGCATTCCACAAATAGTTATAATCGGGATAATCTCTGTGAATAAGTGTTAAATTATTCAAAATTTCTACACCAAGGAGCTATCCCAAGCCTAATTTTGACATCGAGAAAGCCTCCAAAAGTGGTCTGCAAAAAGTGATGCGCATAGCCTTCTGGCACTGCGCATAGGACAAATTTATGCTAAATTGGCTCTATGCGCAACGCCACTAGCACTGCGCTTTTCCTAGGAGCATCCAATGGCCAAAAGAAGACCACCATTGGATTTCTAATGATGTAAGCATGCTCCCTATGGATTTGCTAAGTTTTTGGAGCAAAACTGGTTGGTCAAAAGGTCAAAAAACACCCAAAAATGACCTTTTTGCCCTCTTTTTGACCATGGTGTTGCGCATAGAAGCAGTCTTTGGAGAATCCGTTTTTGAGGGGTCAAATCAACTACAAATGGGAAACTAAAGACATATTTGGAAAGTAGACAGGACATGCTTTTGAATGAGCTATCATGAGCTCAATTGGGACAGCAGGAAGGCCTCGAAAGTGGCCCTGCAAAAACTGTTGCGCATAGCCTTCTAGTGCTACGCATAGGACAATTTTCTGCTAAATTTTCACTTTATTGTGCCATGACTATAAATTTTGGGTTTTCTCTCATGGATGATGCTTTTAATGATGTAAATGGTGACTAGGAATGTAGATAATATGAATATTAGTTACTGATGGGTAGATTCATTAGATCAAAAGTTATATTGAGTTCAAATGAATCAGTTTCCTCCCTTTAGAGGCAAGTTGTTAGGGTTGCCTAGATTCCAGTTTCTTGTTCAGCTTTTGATGGATTAGTTCCTCATCTTAGGGATTTGACCCCTGAGGATGGGAGGAGGTTGAATTGAGGTATATATCTTCTTTTTCTTTCTCATTGTAAAGGGTTGGATTCAGTGGGATTGCTTAGGCTTTGATAGACATCATTTTGTACCAGTTACAATAGGAGATTAATGAAAAATTGCAGCTATTTCTTTGGGATCCATGTGGTATGATGCTCAATTCATTTTTTCTTATGTTTTCATGTGTTAAAATGTATTGTTGACTCCATTTCATCATTTCATACTCTTTATGTGAATGTATACAAGTCTAAAAGGCAGAATCCATAACTTTTATGCTATGTTTTGGGTAGACATTTCATAGTCTGTGTTTTCTTCAGTTTAGGAAGAATCCATGAGGTTTACATGCTCTTCCTATCTCCTCACCTGTATTTTCACCTCATCCATCAAACCCTAAGGTTCTGATCATTGTGCCTACTTTTCCCCATCAAACACCCTACAGGTTTGACCTAATTTTCCTTTCCCTAACTATTTGGCTCCTCCTGATCGAGAAAAACCCTTCAAAATCAAATAAAACCTTGTGCTACTATTAGTTTCTAGATCCAGTCAATTTGGCTGAGATCCTTATGGAGAGAGCCCTCTCCTGGCCTAGTAGGGCTAGCTACTTGGCTAAGCGTGGTTTGTGGTTACCCTGGCACTGCCTTCCTTCAGCATGAGGTTCAATCCAGGTGCTAACACAATGGTGACCATACTGGGGAAGAGGTGACAGATCTTCTTCGAGAAAGATCATCAAAGTTCAATTCTGATTGCTGATGGTGAACAATGGTTAGATGCATGCGAAGGCTAAAATCATTCACCTGGCGACTCCAGTGTCGAAAAATCCCAAGGTTCAGAATTTTTATGGCAACTCCACTCTTCAAGAACCAGTAGCTTGAAGAATTTCTTGGTGAATTCATTGTTATCAAAATGGATTCGTTTGCTCAAAGGTATGCTCCCATGAGTCGAGATCACATTCTAGGTTTCCCAGGTAAAATTCCTAAGGTAGATTGGGAAAGGAATTTGCCTATGTTTAAAGACGATGACAGGAATGATGTTGCTTTACATATGGTCAGATTTCACATGCATACTCGCAAGTTGAAGGTTGATTTTCCTGAAGACTGCTTGATGAAGATATTCATGGCCACTCTGGAAGGTGAAGCCCAATCTTGGTATGAAAGTTTGCCGCCTGCTTGTATTTACTGTTTAAAGGATTTTCATACCATGTTCTTTGAAAGGTATAAAGAATCTTGTCCATCCTTAATATTAGTTTAGAACTGTTGTAAACATGTTTATAGTTTTATTGAAAATCTTGAGAAAGTTTATGAAGATGATGACTTCATGGATGATGAGATCATGGAAGCCCTATATGAAAATCCATTTTAGCAACATAAAGAGAGCTTAGAGGATACTTATCAAAATGCTCAGGAAAATTTGCAACAATTTGAATATCTTAGTACAATTGAAAATGATGGAAGACAAGGTATTATTTCAGATCTGCTCATAGAATAATACAATATGCAGGAAAATCAAGTTCCAATTTCAGATTGTGATAAATTCAAGTTGGCTATTTCAGATCTAGATTAAGATCGTGATGATGAAGAGTACCTTGTTTTGAATCCCATGAAGGAGAGATCTGTTGTTGACATCATCTGGAATGAAGAAAACAAAGTTATTGACCCAAGTGTTCTCATTTCATTAGAACAAAGCCTTCGCGAGGAGGTAATCTAGTCCTTTTTTGAAAAAAAAGATGAGATCTTTGTCCAAGTAAATGAAAAATCTTCTTTGGATAACTCAGTGGTAAATGGTAGAAGTGTTAGTTTTGAGTTTCAAGACCTATTTGAAGTTTTCCCTCGTATGATTGATGAGTGCAACAAGAAAAATGAAAATATGGTTTCCATGTCATTTGGAGATGATCAACAATGTATTCAAATTGTAGAAGACCAAGGAAATGAGGATTGTCATTCAGATTTTTCTTCTCATATTTCATGTTTTGAATTGTTATTTCAAGAAGACATCTGCTCACCTATTTGTTCAGAATTTTTCGAAGACTATAAACACACTCTTATTGAGGTACATTATGAAGAGAGATCAGATTCAAGAGAAAAAGGTACCTTGTTTCTTCTAGATCAGCGAGAGGTAATTTTTCATGTTTTCAAGATCCAGTAGCAAGTTTATTGTAGTCAGCAGTGAAGGTAATTATTGCAGTATTTAGTGATGATGGAGATCATTGTTAGCTATGTTTTTGGCTATAAAATTGTAAATATTTATTGTTGTCCAGAAAATCTGATTGGGAGAATCAATCAAGGAGGCATTTGCTTGATTGGTTACACTGGCATTTTGATATCGCCTGATTGTACATATGTATTTAGCAAGCAGGTGGTTGTCATTAGGATTTGAAGCCCTCACGTCTCAGTGATTTGCTGCCATCAATAAGTTTAGTAAGATTTTTATTTTAGTAAGTATTGAGTCAAGTTGTTATGTTGAGTTTCAGCAATTAGTAAGTTTTCTTTAGTTTTTGACCGTATTGGCCCACATGGTTAGGCACTTGGTCTACGGTGTTCTTGACACCTCCAAGGAGCTGCCATCCCCAATAAGGCCAATGTTAGTGTTAGTACTTGCAGCCTTCCACCAATGATCAAACATGCTCTTACAAAGTGGTCTTAGGGTGTCAAAGTCAAATTTTTTCATTTTAGTGAGTCTTCAAGTAAAAATTTGGTCACTGGGTATTAGGTCTAGGACTGTTTTCACTCCTTCCAAAGTTTTCCAAGTACTGGTCCATGTCACCCCTCAATTGAGTGTACCATCATTAAAAGAGTTGCCATCATTATCACAGGTTCCAAACTATCATTTGTAAGTGAGTGGGTCATCTTATACCTTGTTTCCTCAGTTGTGCTTTTAAGACTCATTTCCCTCTCCTAGTGTTTTGAGGGAATTTTTCTTAGTTCCATGAATCCCATGATAAAAAAATCAACAAAACTTATATCCTAATGCTCATATGACTTCCCCTACCCTTCATAGACCTTCTTAAACACTTCCCATCACTTATATCCCTCAAATTCACCATTTTCCCACAAACCCTATCCTATTGTTACAATTTGACATTTTTTTTTAGGATAGGCCTGTGTTTTTCCCTTTTGGACCCCTTACCCTTGCTCAATATTTTAAATTCCACTTTCCCCCGTTTCCTAACATCCCCCCCTACCTCCCAAAATTTTCCTAAGAATTTAGAATCCCCCATCCCCTTCATTTCCCTTCATTTCTACAAATCCCCTGTTTTCCCTTCACTAAACCCTAATTTCCTCTCCCATTGAGCTAGGGTTTGCTATGGAATCAAATATATCTGAGTAGATGAGGCATAATAGATATCAACAGGTATTATGCCATTTCATATCATCAACATCAGGTCTCTATCATTTGTCAAGAAGTCATTCCAAGGGACAAGTCATTCACCACACATAAGGGCCAAGTTTTCTTCAAACTATGTTTCTAACCAAGAAAAGATGGATTTGAAAACAGTGAGAGAGGATTTTGTCCATCATAGAACAAGGAAGAAAAAACTCCTTCACTTTTTACACATGTGTCATGGTTATGGAGAAATGTCAAACTAAGTGTCACAGGAGAGTTGTTGCACTTCTGGAGTGACCTTGGGAAAATCAAGGTTTCCCCTAGCTGGAGTGTCTAAATGACTTGCTTGATAAGTCAAATGAAAAATAGACAGGAATAGATTTCCAATGAACTATCATGAGCTCAATTTGGAGTTTAGGAAGACCTCCAAAAGTTTCCTGCAACAACACTCTGCATTTTTTCACCCTCATTCTGCATTTTTTGACCAGTTTTGGGAGATTGCATTTTTGATAAGTGAAATGAGCTCAAAATTGAAAACTAAAGGAAGATATGGAAAGTAGACTCAACAAGATTTCCAATGAGCTATCCCAAGCCTAATTTGGACACCGGGAAAGCCTCCAAAAGTGGCTTGCAAAAAGTGTTGTGCATAGCCTTCTCGCGCTGCGCATAGGACAATTTTCTGCTAAATTGGCTCTATGCACAATGCCACTGGTGCTGCGCTTTTCCTAGGAGAATCCAATGGCTGAAAGAAGACAAGAATTGGATTTCTAATTATGTAAGCATGCTCCCTGTGTATTTTCTAAGTTTTTGGAGCAAAACTGGTTGGTCAAAAGGTCAAAAAACACCCAAAAAATGACCTTTCTGCCCTCTTTTTGACCATGGCACTACGCATAGAAGAAATTTTGGGAGAATTAGTTTTTGAGGGGTCAAATGAACTCCAAATGGGAAAATAAAGCCAAATTTGGAAAGTAGATAGGACTGACTTTCCAATGAGCTATCATGAGCTCAATTTGGACACTGGGAAGGCCTCCAAAATGGCCCTGCAAAAGGTGTTGCGCATAGCCTTCTAGCGCTACGCATAGGACAAATTTATGCTAAATTTTCACTTTACTGTACCATGACTATAACTTTTGGGTTTCCTCTCATGGATGATGTTTTTACTGATGTAAATGGTGACTAGGCATGTAAATAAGTTGAATATTAGTTATTGAAGGGTAGATTCATTGGATCAAAACTTATCTTGAGGTCAAACGAATTAGTTTCCTCCATTTAGAGGCAAGTTGTTAGGGTTGCCTAGATTCCATTTTCTTGTTCAGCTTTTGATGTATTAGTTCGTCATATTATGGATTCGACCCCTGAGGATGGGAGGAGGTTGAATTGAGGTCTATATCTTCTTTTTATTTCTTGTTGTAAAGGGTTGGATTTAGTGGGATTGCTTAGGCTTTGATAGACATCATTTTGTACTAGTTACAGCAGGAGATTAATGAAAAATTGAAGCTATTTCTTTGGGATCCATGTGGTATGATGCTCAGTTTAGTGTTTCTTAATTTTTCATGTGTTAAAATGTATTGTTGACTCCATTTCACCATTTTATACTATTTATGTCAATGTATACAAGTCTGAAAGGCAGAATCCATAATTTTTATGCTCTGTTTTGGGTAGACATTTCACAGTCCGTGTTTTCTTCAGTTTAGGAAGAATCCATGAGGTTTACATGCTCTTCCTAGCTCCTCACCTGTATTTTCACCTCATACATCAAACCCTAAGGTTCTTATCATTGTGCCTACCTTGCCCCATCGAACACCCTACAATTTTGACCTAATTTCCTTTCCCTAACTGTTTGGCCCCTCCTGATCCAGCAAAACCCTTCAAAATCAAATCAAACCTTATGCTACTATACCTAGCCTAATATTAGTTTCTAGATCCAGTCAATTTAGCTGAGATCCTTATGGAGAGAGCCCTCTCCTAGCCTAGTAGGGCTAGCTACTTGGATAAGCATGGTTTGTGGTTACCCTGGCATTGCCTTCCTTCAGCTTGAGGTTCAATCCAAGTGCTAATAGAAGGAGCACCTTATGGAATCCCTCATCGACCAATGTTATATAGGAAAATGACCTCCTCGTCAGTTAAGAGGAGAAAGATAGTTTAGTTAAAGACGTGACCTAATTCAAAGACCTATTTACAAGGGTAACGCACCCCAAAAATAGGCAAGAAGAGTTATAATGCTCTCCATGCATCAACCAAGGGTGTTAGTCCCTAGGTTAACTCACTGTTTTTCCTAAAGGGAAGCGTTACCCAATATTTGTGAGATTCCGGAGGTCAAATTGTAGGTTGATTGACTGAGACTCCAATTTTCACTCAAATTCTAGCCCAAAAAGCAGGAAACATCTACCTCCGACCTAACTAAGGACATTGCTATTCCTAACAAAGTCTCATGGAAAGGGAAAGAGAAATAAAGTGAGGAAACATCCTATATTTTTCCTCAATGGAACTCATGAGAGAATTGGAAAGGATGAGCCTCTCATCATCTATATATTGGAGGCTTGGGCATTGTGATGGAGGTCGAATGGTTGTCAAATGATTGTCGAAACTTTGTATGAGATATAGTTGTTATGCTACGAAGAGGTGCATGTTTTTACTGCATTCGCTACACGATGTTGAATTGATGTATAAATCATTCTCTCCTTATAGAAATAATTTGTTCATTGAAGTGAAATTACAAAGAATATTTTTTGCATGGTTTAAGTCAGAGTCTCACAAAACTCCATATGTCAACACTCCTTTCAAAGACATTAATGAAGTATCTCTAAAATCAATCTCGTAATAAAAGCAACCAACAAATCTTTTTTGAGCATACACACATATTAGTCTAGGCTAGGATCTTGGGCTAGCCAGTAGTGAGTTAACTGCCCAAGATTGTAAAACTCAGAATAGTGTCGTTAAAGAGAGTGAAATCATGCTGCACCCATACTATCTAGGGCTGATCAAGTCAAAGCATAGTTAAATGTGAGACAACCTTGGAATGTAAGAGAAGGTATCTCGCCTTTGATTGCATCTCCATTGGGTATTGTGTGTATTAGGGATCCCCTTGGGGATATCAGAGCTGAGTCATGGACTCAGGTAGCCTACCCACACAATGTATTATCTACGACCATGTCCCCCTCAGTAGTGTCTATGATTTGAGGTAACCATAGTGGCCAGACTCTTTTAGGGATGAGCATAAGGTGACTGGGGCGGGAATGCCCTGACACCTAAACGAACGAACCTAGTTTATCTTTGGTTTTGGGAGAGTGCTCATCTTCACGAGAGTACTTGGCCCCTTAATCTAAGGTTTGGGTGAAGCTCAAGCGTAATCGTAACTGTACATTTGAACAACTCTCTCTTTTAGCCATTGTGATAATGGGTTTCATCTCCAGCAAATGGTGGTTATCAGATAGATTTATATCCCCTGACTGCTTGCTGATTGAATTTCAGAATATTTTTCATTTTTAGGTGTTGGTTTGTTATCACTGAGACTATAATAAAATATCATTGTAAAAATTTTGATAAAAAGTATCGGTCACCGTGGCTACATACGACTCTCGTCGTTAATCTAGGTGACAACAAGGTCTTCCTTTGTTGACTCTAGAGGATCAGCTAAGCCTTGGTGACCCAGATTCTCCCTCTTTGGGAAATCAATCTCCAATGTCTAACACTGAATCACACAACACCTCCCAGGACACTATACTGCCTGAGGAATTTTTCACTGAAGGAGTTGTACCTCCTTATAATCCTCCCCTCACTGATCCTCTGGGACCAGTGTTGATTCAAGTAGCACTTGTACCTACCATGTCTTCAATAGTACCAACATCCAATACCCCCGACGACTAATGGATCATGGTATTTTGTGGACAACTTTGGTCCACCATCACTTCCCCTGCGAATAGTCAGTAACACACAACTAATTGGTTACCCTACTATCCAGACTATGCCAAGTCCAGTCAACCTAGTTACACCTACTATGAGTGGAACCCAGTACATGTTGGTTTCTACCCCTTTTGTGTTTACTCTTAGACATTCATCTATTTCTCTGAATAACATTGTTAACATGGGTCCCTTCAGTAATCCTTTTGGTTGGAATCCTCTATTAAAAACCCCAGGCTCAAATTCCAGGGGGCAATGTTCCCAACATGCACATACTGGTTGGGGGCATCACTATTCCCCCTCTGCCTATAGGAAAACCTGGACCATCATTGATCAACTTACCTCCTCCAAGTGGACACTATTCTAGTGTCATTCATGTACCTACGACAAATTATATGGCTAGCAGAACCCTCAACTAGGTCCTGCTCCGTCTATCTGGGCACCCCCTCGACAACCTTAATTGAGTCAAAGGGGCACTTTTTATCCTGGGGGAAACTAGTATTTTGTCCCCCAGCCTAATATCCCTTATGGACCATCATCGTATATGAATTTTCCACCACAATAAGGAGGCCATTATCCAATAAATCCTATGTACCCTATTGGAAACAACATGATGGGAGGACATCAGGGTCCTTCAAGTCATTCTTCATCACCTTTGTTAGATTTGGGGGCACCAAACACTTTACCTTTTTGGAAACACTCGATATCCCCAATATGTATAAACAGACAAATGACTCCATCTACCATAGCTTACATTGGCCCCCAATCCCGCACAAAATACTTGCCGACATCCGAAAGTTTGAAGGGAAATAAGGGGATGATCTGGGTACACATGTCACCACCTACCATCTATGGTGCATATTGAACTCAATGGTGGATGATAGTATTTAGCTCTGGCTCTTCTCCCTCACCCTTATTGGAAATGTCTCCAAGTGGTACATTGAGTTACCACGTGCATTAGTTAATACCTTTGGCACCCTCGCAATGGAATTTTTAAAGAACCTTCAACTTCCCATCCACTACGAAACCGAGATGAAACTTCTTATTACCTTTGGCCAAGACATCTCCACCAACATCTCTGATCGCATTCATGAATGGATATGTAGGCGGAGGCTAGTCAAGGCCCCCATTCCATATTACCTATTAGTAGATTGGTTATGAAAATCTCTTCTTCCCCAAATTGCTAAGGACGTTGCCTTAGGTGGTGCGGTTACAGAAGACAAATCCATTCGTCATGCCCAACTCTTAGATCTAATTTATTCACAGTCTGGCACACTATACGATGTAATCCCCAATGCCCCATGAACTTCCAATGCTCCTACGACTCAACAATCTGCCGTGCACACTGACAGTCTTGTTGGCGCTACCTACGGGGTTGTTGTAAACAAACTTAGTGGGCACATTTCCTAGTTTTCTATCAATAATGCTACTTCTACTCGATCAACTACTATTCCAACCATTTCGATCAATGTTGTGCAGTATACACAAAAACCCAGCAGCAAGAACAAGAAGAACAAGAAAAAAACCTCTCCTTTTGAAGAGCAGCCCGCTACGCAATCCAACCCCAAGCAGAAAGTGCTACGAAATATGACAGCAGAAATGACAAAGATGTCAAGTTCCCTTGAAAAATCTGTTGAGAAAACCATATGACACATGAATGTCCTGGTCTCCAAGAATGCACAAATCTTCTTACACAAAAGGACACTTTTCAGACCCCTTGCGGTCCTACACAACCCTTTCCCTACTCACCAGCAGCATAATCTTATTGCAAACCAACCTCAACCCCTGCAAGGGGGAAATGATAGTATCATTGACTTTTACACCTTTGAAAAAATTGACATTCAAACACGAGCCAAAACTTATGGAGCTCCAATTGCTAATTCTTAGGACATTTCCTTGAGTTCAAACCCACTACTGCCTAGTGATCTTCATATTGAAAGGCCTGTTGTTGATCTTGTGATTCACCCCCCTAAATGGGAACTTCATCGCATGACACATAATACTTCTGCAAGTATTCCCAAAACTATAGTATTGTAGAATATTTGGCATAAGGACCGTCAGCTATGTCTACACTCGAAGTATTGCAAACTTGTCCAACATAATGAAATCTTTGCTTTCAACCATTGGTGGGTTTGACCCTCAGGATTTCATGCTAGCAATATTCGACATGGAGAAATGTAAGCCTCTCCTTTCCCACCAACTTGCATTCCCGGATAAGGTTATTTCGAAAGGCAGAGATATCCACAGAATGGTCATTGATGAAGGCACTTCAACTTGTGTCATGTCTAATTCATGTTGGTTCGCCTTTGGTTCTCCAACCCTAGCTCAGCCGTTGAATTCCCTTAAAGAATTTGATGGTTGTACATTTATCCCAAAAGGATTCCTTGCCAGCTACCCCATCACTTTGAGTGGGAAAATGGTAATGGTGGACATTGAAGTCATAGATCGTCATCTCGATTATAATCTGCTTTTGGGCCACAGTTGGACTTATGCCATGACGGCCAATGTGTCTTTTTTCTTCCACCTCATCCTCTTTCCATTGGATGGGAGAATATTCACAGTGGATAGGCTGTCCTTCTGCACCCCATATTACTCCCCGTTGCCTAGCAGCATCGTACCTTTAGTGGATGGCATACCTGACTCTTACGTATGTGTTGGTACCGATGTTTTGAAGGGTTCTTCCCTGATGGGTTTCTTTCCTCTCTCACCACTAGAGGTTCCACATACTTTTTCTGTGGTCTCCACCATTCCTCATGACCCAACCAATCCCTAGATCTTCTCGATCCCTTCTGACATTGATTCTTATGGAGAATAAATGATGCTTTCACTAGTCGAATTGGCTTACCAAGCCATTCAATTTACATTTGATTCTTCTTCACTTTGGTTACGACCAACAATACCATCTCCTCTCCCATAATGACTCCCTCTAATGATCTCCTCAATGAAGTCCTACCTACAGATGAAGCTATTCAAGAGATCTTGTCTTTAGAGGAGTGACCTTGGGAAACCTCTCACCATCACACTTCGATATCTGATTCAGACGCAACCCCTGTAAAAATCATGTCTTTTGAGCCACTTGAGGTTGTTCCCTCGAGTTACATGATTGTCCAAACTTTGGATTCGGAAGGGAACATGGGAAATATTTCAAAGACGATGCTCATTGAAATCTTAGTGAAAACAAGTATCATGGAAAATATTCAGATTGGAGTTGATTGCAATCATGAGGAAATTGCAAGCTTCACCTACCTTTTCAAGGAATTTCGTAATGTATTCACTTGGTCTTATGAGGAAATGCCCGACATAGATCCATCTATCTTTGTGCATGAGATAAAGGTCTATGACAATGCCAGGTCTGTTCGCTAAAGACTCTGACTAGTCCACCCCCGCAAAACTAAAACCATCAAGAATGAGGTGGAAATATTATTACATGGTGGCTTCATCTACCATGTTCCCTTGATAGAATGGGTTTCCAATCTGGCTCCAGTAGATAAATAACATGGTTCCATCAAGGTTTGTGTCGACTACCGATATTTGAACACCACATGTCAAAAAGATAATTATCCAACCCCGTTCATTGACCAGATAATCAACGATTGTTTTGGTTGTATGCATGGCCTCTCAGGCTAAAACCAAATTTCCATAAAACCTATGAACCAGCAAAAAACTACGTTCATTTTCCCTTGGGGAATATTTTCATATAGGAAGCTCCCATTCGGTCTAAAGAATGCTGGAGCAACCTTTCAAAGGGCCATGGAGTATGTGTTTCATGATACCAGATACATTGTTCAAGCTTACTTGGATGACCTTCCAGTTCATTCCAAGAAGCGAAACCAACACCTAATTCATATCAAAGCAATCTTTTTTAGGTGTCGGTTCTATAACATCCATCTGAATCTACACAAATGCGTATTCTTTTTCGATTCTAGAAGCCTACTTGGTTTCATTGTCTCCAAACATGGGATAAGGGTTGATCTCGATAAGGTAAAGGAAATTAGTCAATTTCCCATGCCAAAATCCATATTATAGCTCCAACGTTTTCAAGGGAAGGAAAACTTTTTATGATGATTCATCGTGAACTATGTCGAACTTACGAAAGGATTTATGTGCCTTCTAAAGAAAAGAGTACCATACTTGTGGGATGATCAAGCCCAACGATCATTTGATGCCTTGAAAGAGGCACTCATATCTACCCCACTAATTAGTGCTCCCAACTATTCACACAACTTTCTCCTATACGTGGAAGCCTCATCATCCTCCATTGGTATGGTGTTGGTCCAAACCCACAATAATCTTAGTGAGCATGTGATCTATTATCTCTCGAAAGCCCTCGCTGGGCCCGAACGCTGATATTCACATGTGGAAAAGCTATCCTTGGAATTTGTCTTTGTTTTCAATCGCTTCCAGCACTATATATTGCTATGACAGACTACTGTCATCACCTTAGAAAATCCCATGAGGCACATTATGTCTGGTCAAGTCATCAGAGGAAAATATTCCAAATGGATTGTTATCCTCTAACAATTTGATTTGGTTTTTTGCCACTACCAAGGCTAAAAAATCCTTAGTCTTCGCTGAATTATTGTTGGACCTTCCCATAGTCGATCCAAATGAGGTAGCCCATGATCCTCTTCCTGATGAATCTGTCTATCAGATGGAATCAAATGATCCTTGGTATGGAGACATTCTTGTCTACCTCCAAGTACAACAATTTCACCCAGATGTCTCGTCAGCCTACCGTCATTGAATCCTCCACCAATCTAGGAAATATTTAGTGCTAAATGATACTTTATATCGTTATGTCGTTGGTATAGTTCTTTGATGTTGTCTCACTCATGTCGAGGCAAAACACGTTTTAAATGACTACCATGCTGGTGCATGTGGCGGTCATCTTTTGGGCATGGTTACCGCTTAGAAAATTTTACGCACATGATACTATTGGCCAACCTTGTTTGAAGACTATATTACTACAGTCCAACAGTATCATCCTTGCCAAATATTTACCAAGAAAATACGCACACCCTCAACCCCCCTACACCCGATCATCTCCGTTGGTCCCTTTTCTAAATGGTGCATTGACTTCGTCACCTGCAACCCCACTTCCTCTAATGGACACAACTTCATTATGGTTGCTATGGACTACTTTATGAAATGGGTGGAAGTCATTCCCACTTTTCGGGTTGATGGAGAAACCAAAGTGTTATTCCGGTTCAATAAGGTAATCTGCCATTTCAGTGTGCCCCACACAATTGTTACAGACCATGGCTCCCACTTTCAGAACCATATGATGTCTTAACACCATTGCTAGGATTTAGGCAAGAACATTCTTCCTCCTACTACCAACAAGATAATGGCCAAGTGGAAGCCATCAATGACATCCTCAAAACCATGATTTTCCGGTTAGTAGGCAATCATAAAAATCACTGGAACCACATGTTATATATTGCTCTTTGGGCATACTGAACATTAGTCAAAACGGCTATAGGATTTACACCATTTCAACTTGCTTACGACTTGGAAGAAATTCTTCCTATCGAGTGCCAGATTCCTTCCCTAAAATTAGTTGTTGAACTCCTGCCCAACACCATAGCCAAATAAGAGCACTTGCTATCCCTCAATTAGCTAGATGAGACTCGTTGAGATGTTGCACTAACTCTCGAAGCCCATAAGCGTCAAGTCAAAACCCAATATGACAAAAATGCCAAGCCTCGTTCTTACCAAGAAGGTGACCTTGTTCTACTTTACGATCAAAAGCACGAACTCTTGGGGGAAGGTATGCTTCAACCATTATGGATCGTTCCATACGTGGTTACTAATGTCCTTTCAAAATGTGCCTATGAACTTCAGGACTGTGATGGAATTCCACTCGTGGAGCCCCTCAACGACTCTATCTAAAAAAATTATTATGCCTAGTGTTGCAATGGGCATTTGATTTGTAATTTTGTGTATTTATAAGTTTTGGTTCTTTTGGTGTGTCTAGATTTTTTTGGTTTTTTATGGGTATTTGTCTCATACATGTCTCTCGTTGTACAAATATATTCGCCACCTTTACCATACATAGGATACACGAAAGGTTGCAGTCATTGCACATGGCACATTGCATCAGCTGCTTGGGTCTTTTACACACGTGAGTCGGAACTACTTAGTTCCGGAGGAGTTTTTCTAGGTCCTTCCACCAACAATATTGCTGAGTACAGGTTTGTGATCGAACTCCTTACAGAAGCCTCATCTCGGGACATCTCCAATCTGGTGGTTAGGTAAGACTCTCAACTAGTCATTATGCAATTGACTAATAACTATCGCATTTGCAATCCAATCTTATTACATTGCTATTTAAGGGTACGACCCTTGGAACATCAATTTGAGTTTATTACATATGAACACATTCCTTGAGAATTTAATGCATTAGCTAACTCATTGGAAAATTATGTATTAGATTGGCATCTGTCTCATTCATTATAGTTACATGTATGAATGTAAAATTTTGCATAGTTAAAAATTTACAAAAAATCAAAACAAGCATTTACACCATGAATCACCAAAATATCTATATATGTATATATATATATATATATATATATATATATATATATATATATATATATATATATATATATATATATATATATATATATATATATATATATATATATATATATATATATATATATATATATATATAGATATGTATATATGTATATATATGTATATATATGTATATATATGTATATATATATATATATATATATATATATATATATATATATATATATATCGATTCCATTCTTTTTACATCAAAAATTCCCAAAACTTGGGTGTTTTAAGTACAAAATGGCTCTACTAAGCCTCACTATGACACCTGCTGGCTATACCCTACTACTGTTGAGCCTGCTACTCATGATAACTCATAACAACTCTAGCCAACCTCTTAAGAGGAACCATAAACCACTCTGGCACACCCACTGTGTGTCGTTGCATATGAATCAGAATCTCCCTCATGGGAAGCGGCAACACACCCATTCTCAAACCTTCGAGGTTCCTAGCAACCTCGAAGACACTCTTTGTGTAATATCCCTCTTCAGCGGCTGCCACACCTAATGTTCATCCAACCCCAGGTAGTTGATCACCCTACCTAGCATGGCAAGGCATGCCTACAAGACGTACCAGTGCCACATCTGTGTCAAGCAAATGCTTCATGTCAATAATTTTTCACCCATAATCAAGAAACATTACATAAACTTAAAGAGTTAAAAAATACTTTCTGGTACTTTGATCAATTCTCTTGCCTTGTGGCCCCCACTGAGTTCCATGTGGTAATATTAGTTCTGGATCCCCTATGTAATCCATGCTTGCATAGGCATAATCATCGATCATCAGGATCTGGCCACTGAGCCACTCGAAGAAGTCATCCTCGAAGAAGTGTCTAATTAGTCCCCCTACAGTACGAGGTGCTAGGGAAGCCCATCACTCTTGTGTCGGATCCTTGGGACCAGCTATGTCTAGACTCATGTGTGGCCTTATCATAGTTACTCTCTCAATGATAAAGGACGCGATCAAAGTACCGTACCCAAACTATCTTTGGGTCCGAGTCTTACAAGCTGTTAACTCTACTTTCACCTGACAGAGGACTCCCTCACACCAATTGAATACCTGTGGTTGTAAGTAGTCTATTTATAGTAGAAAATGAGCCTTTGAAGCTACATGCTATCTCTTGGGCCCTGCCAAGTGTATTATCATCCATAGAATGAACCTGATCCGCATAGTTATGATCCGATGAATGGGAACTTGGTTTCCCACTAGCCCACTGCATGGTCTATAGTGTATCCAGACCAATTCCACAGTGGTTCTAGGATCTGATCTCCCTCCTATCGCATTTACTCATGCACCTCTGCATGATAAAATAGTGAGGAAGAAAATATTATCTCTATCGATCGAGATCTTATGATCCCCGATCCTAAAGACACCTTGATGTTCATCCCACCATTTGATACTCAACCTAAGCAGTTCCTCCCGACCCTTCATTAGGTCTAGTATGGCATATTTCAACAACCCACATATTTGCAAAGCTGTTAAGCTAGCCAGATCATTTAGCATTTGTAGTTCCTCAGCATCATGAGCTCTTTCCCTCCATAGACTCATTTTTCTAGCTCAAATCCTACACAAAACACCCTTAAATTAGTCTTTTGCTGGCTAGAAACCTTGGGAATGCAAGAAATATGGTTTTGCCTTGTGCTTGGCCATAGAACGTAGCCCTCCAAATCCCACAGGGTGTGATAACGCCCCTACCTTTCATGGGTAGGGCATTTAATGCTCCCCCTAGCCTAGGCGACCATGTTAGCTGGCTAAGCCACTTATGGCTTACCCAAAAACAAAAATTTACCCCATAAATCAACTAAAAAAAAGTATTAAAATGCAAGTAAAGGATTAGGCCATCTACCTGGAATAGACGACGTGTCAAATGGTAAACTGGATTGCTTGCAATCACTCAGGAAAGATCTACTCCTTTTTCTCTCAAGAACACTCTCACAAAACTCAGAACAACGAAAATGATAGCCTCTAACCCTTCTTATAGTCACTCTCGAGGTATGACTCACCTTAGCTAGTCATCAAAATTGAAGTTTTTCATTCCTATTTTGTTAATCATACACCATATTGATATACTGTTAAATATTACTTATGCTCTAATGAAATTTTTAGTGTTGATATGAAGAATTGTCCACATTTGACTCCAGACGATCACTTTCTTTTTGGAACCTTTTCTCGCTCTTGAAACGAAAACTCCCCAGGTTACCATCTTCAGGATCATAAAACTCCTACAAAGACGTTATGAGCACTTTATTTTTTGGGACCTTCTCTCATTCTAGATTTGAAAAAATCCCCGAGTTATCTTATTCAGACTCATAAAAAATCTACGGAGAAGACCTGAGCAACTCTTTTATCTCTTTTTCCTCGCTCTTTAAACTAAAAAAGACATATCGATTTTTCTTCATTTGACTCGTTAAAATTTTATGAAGACCTATTGAGTTTTCTTCATTTGACTCATTAAAAATTTATGAAGATCTATTGAGTTTTTCTTCGTGTGACTCATTAAAATTTCATGAAGAATATCGAGTTTACTCCGTCCCATCGTACTTGTAACAAAATGAGGCAAACGTTTATTGAGCATAGGTTTATCACTTTATCCGGACTTAGTAGACTAACTTATAGAAAAGGAAATGTGTCGGGTATACTATTAAACCTTTATCGCACTCGGTTATCAACCATGACAAAGGGACCCCCTAGAGTTGCTCTTTAAGATATTTTCAGACTCTCTAAATATGAAAAGACCACCGAGTTTACCCGTCTAGACTCATTAAACTTAATTAGATGGGGAAAAATTGGACAACACAGTGACTCAATATCTGTATTCAAAAGGATTTTTTGGTAGCAGTCTATCCCTTGAACATGGCACTCCCTCAACAAACCTTTTTGTCAGCCTCTTAGATGAACCTTACCATCCTATGATTTTAGCCTTTATATACTCTGATGTTCCTGCATCCCTATATCCTAACACTCTTTGGTGTTCATGAGTCTAAGATGCCTAGTAAACCTTTGTGTTGTGCATTCTATTTTTCAAGGGATCCACCTATCCTTTGCTTCCTATATCAATCATCGATCATATACTTCCATCATGCCCTACGTCTATTTGACCCATTGCTCAAAATTTATCTCCAAAAAAAATCATTCTTGTCCTGTTTCATGCCGACTGATGTAGGACACCTTATTTCCTACCTTTTGACAAGTCTCTTCCTATCGACTTCAACACTCTATCTAGGAAGCAGATATAGAAACATATCAGTACCCTAGAACTTGTAGTCATTAGTGGTAGGTTACCTTGTGTTTGATTAGGGGTTTTCATCATTGTCTTCCAGTTGAATGATTCTACAAGTGTTCGACGACAACATCATTTTTCACACTCGCTAGATTGTATTGTGCATCTTGGAGATCATCATCCTTATCAGTGGTCATCCTCACGTTTGTTAGCAATTTTCATCATTGAATGATAATCAGAAAAATTCTCATATGTTTGAAATCAACTCCTTTATTCACATGTGTATAAATATGTTGTTAAGATAAAGCGGCGACCAAGACCTCTCATATAGGCTTACATCACTAAGCCTTGTTTCCTCTCCCAAGATGTGTATATTATTTTTGGAGACAACTCATAAAGATGATCATATTATGATACAATTCCACATTGTTATTATCGGTGGACATGATCATCATAACTATTTTGATAACTCACTCTGACATAGTTACTGAGGATGGGAATGCCCGACTCAGGACATGATTTTATATTTTTGACATATGTGGCTTGTTTGTGGTTTCTCACACTCCTAAAGATCTGATCCTCTCTCTCTCTTTTCCAACACTATTTATAAAGTATTTTGGCCATCGTCTTCGTCTCTGACCTCATACTTTAGGGGGCATATGTTATACAGGAAAATGAACTCCTCATTAGCTCAAACGAGAAAGACAGTTTGGTTAAATACATGACCTAATTCACAGACCTATTTTCTAGGGTAACGCACCCTAGAAACAAGCAAGAAGAGTTATAACATTCTCCATGCATCAACCAAGGGCATTATTCCCTAGGTTAAGTCATTTTTTTGCCTAAAGGGCATCGTTACCCAATATTTGTGAGATTCTGGAGGTCAAAGTGTGGTTTGACTAACTGACACTCCACTTTTCACTCAAATGTCAGCCCGAAAAGTAGGAAACATCTACCTCCGACCTAACTAAGGACATTGCTATTCCTAACGAAGTCTCATGGAAAGGGAAAGAGAAATAAAGTGAGGAAACATCCTAGCTTTTGCCTCAATGGAACTCATGAGAGAATTGGAAAGGATGAACCTCTCACCATCTATATATTGGAGGCTTGGGCATTGTGATGGAGGTCGAATGGTTGTCAAATGATTGTCGAAAATTTGTATGAGATATAGTTCTTATGCTACCAAGAGATTGAGAGAGAAAGAGAAAGGAGGTTGAGGACTAGAGGAAGCTTAATCAAAACAAGATGGTTGTAATCATTCTTCTTCAAGATAATAATATATATTTGTTGCTTTGTTGTCTACTTGATGGTGTTGATTTCGAGTTTATTTACATGTTGATTCAATACCATAACTTATAAGTAGCTTAGATGCATGTTGTTTCATATCTTTATGTATTAATGTTTTAATTATTAGAGTTTATATGTTGTAGGATTACTCTCCATCTTATTTATGTGCAGGTGTTGATCTAGGAGCCGATAGAGGGGTCTTCCAGTTTTCTACATTGAGTTCTCTAGCAGGGTTGCACCAAGGACTGAGGTAATCTCTCTTCTTCGTCTTTGTTAATTACACATTGATATAGATATGTATATGCTTCTTTGTGACAGTTGCAGTTAATCTGAAATGATATGCCTTGGATCTTAGGAAGATCCTTGAGGCTATTCCAGCCACAACTACCCGTCCGTTAATCCCTAAGGAAACTAACTCAAGAATAAACAAAAAACTGAATATTCATGATTAGAGGAAAGAGAATAATAACAACAACTTATCGACCTAACCATGCCACAAGGTGGTTTTCATAATTAGGCCCCATAATTTTAATATATATATATATATATATATATATATATATATATATATATATATATATATATATATATATATATATATATATATATATATTTCATAATTAGGCCCCAGATTTTTAATATATATATCTATATATATACACAATTTTTTCGTTGTTATTAATATTTTTTAGTTAAAAGAAAGAAGAATTCAAGAAGAGGAAATATGGGCAGGAAGAGAATATCCCTTCTTTACTTCCTCCATCCCATTGTCTTTGCAAATTTTGCTATGAATTCCTCCTTGGACATCAACTTTCTATAGAGCTTCAACCTATTTCAGTTTACAAGAAAAGACACCTGATGTTCATCAATAATCTTAATTTCTCAAAAATAGTATCCACTTCATATGGTCCTAACTAGTGGGTTGTAAATTTCCCCTTAAAATATTTAAATTTTTAATTAAAAAGGAGAACCCATTCTCCCTAATGGAACTACTCTTGTCAAATAAAATTTCATGCCATTTATCTCTATGTTCTTGTTCTAATACAGTATGTTGGATCATGTCATTCTTGATTTCATCAAGTTCGTTTAGATGTAACAATATCTTCTCATATGCTTCACTTGGATCCACTCCCAATCGAGCGGTAGTCTGAAAAGTATGAATCTAAAACTCAATTGGGAGAAGGACTTGTTTCTCGTAGACCAAATCATACTATGTCATCCTGTAGTAATCCTCCACATCATCCTATAAGCTTGGAGAGCCTCATTCAACTGATATGCCCAATATTTGCTATGAATATAAATGGTCTTGGTGAAGATGGCCTCCAACACCTTATTAGTAGACTCAAATTTCTCATTTTCTTGTGTGTGATACAGGGTATAAGTCTTGTGCCTAATTTTATAAATCTCCATGATAGACTTAATAAGTTTTGATATGAATTTTGTTCCTTGGTCCGTAATGATTTCTCAAGGCACGTCGAATCTGGTAAATATATCTTTGAAAAGGAAATTAGAAATTTCCTAATCATTAGCTCAAGTCAGTGCCTTGGTGTTACTGAGAAATCTAGTGTCTATTCAGAACTGCTAGTCCCACTAAGACGGGTAGCTATCTTAGAAACAAACAAACTAAAGTCACTTGTGTTTTCCTTTACGAGAGATAGATGAGAAAGAAGCAGAGGGTACCAACCTCAGTCTTTCACTTGGCTCCTTACTTGTTTCCTTTCCGCTTCAACAGAATCTCGCCACTGCTTCCTTACTTGTCTCGCTTCAAAGAGCACTTGTAGAGCCACACCAACATAATACCATCAAAGCATAGAGATCTATCACTGTAAACAATATAGGATCAGATATATATTGACCATACAAATGCATATATCAACACAATATTCAAAGATACACAAGAATATGGAGGAAAACTCAAATAACTTTATTGATAAAACTAGTAGAAGAGAGGATTACAACCACTTGGTTTGATCCAGCACCATCCTCCCATCTTGAAATCCATCTTCACCTCATACAAAGCAAGATCACCCAACAATTTCTTCAAAAAGAAACCAGCAGCACCTCTTTGTAAATTACCCAATTCCAACCTTTGGATCTCTGGGATGAGGGATCCATATATAGATATTTGCAGGGCGGTGAGTCAGCTTCTAGGATTTTGATTAGTGTCATCTCTTTGATAGTTCTTGGTTCCACTTGGAGATTTCATGATCTCTTACTCATCCTTGGGCGAATTCAGGGAGGCAAGTGTCAAATGAGCAGCTTCTAGAAGATTCTTAGGGTCTCCACCTAGCAAACTGCTTGTGCCATTTGTCTGCTCTTGCTCATCGTACCCTATAGAAGGGCTTTCCAGTATGCATCGCACTTCTTGCATGTGGCAAGTGAGATGCATTGCACCCTTTGCTCTGGGCAGTCTGTATGGTCCTGCTTTGACCAGTTCTGAGTAGTTTTTCATGGAGAACTTCTGGGAGATGATGTAATCAGCTGATCTTTCTCCATTAGGGTATGAAACAAAACTTTTAGGGACTTAGAATCCCTTGGTTTATGGACATATGTGATTGGGGTTGCAGTGCCCAAATATGTCTATAACAGTTGCCCCCTAAAGCATGAGGTCGTAAATCTTTTGATGTCGGGTGAAATTCTTTATAATGAGGATCCGAGGTTTTTCGAACTAGAAGGTGACCTATAACAAGATACAACACAATACATTATCTTCATAATATTTTCATGATCTAGCTGAGGTAGGAATTCCCATGCTCAGATTGATAAATTCATTTTCATGTACATAGGATAGGAAACCGTCTGTGTGCAGACTGATGGTTCTGGTAGAGCCATCATCCCTTAGTTTGGATGATTATCTGTGCAGCAATGATGTACATTTGATGTCTTTATTTTCCTGAATATATCGCAGCCCGGATGGATGAAACTAGATCTGGGGTCTTCAAAACTCGCTCAATCTTTGCCCGAAAGTGCAAGTCGATCCATGTGAAAAGATGTTCTGATGTCGAACATGGAAGGACATCGCATGATTACCAGCCAATGATGTAAGTTGTTAACAAGCGTGAGAGGAATCACCAATGATGATGATGACCCTCAAGGTACTGCAGTATAATTCACATGGTGTGAATACATGAGTCGATGTCAAACACCATGCAAAATCTTTCGGTCAAAGGCCATTAATGTAAACCTGTCGCCGGAAGTGAGAAACTTGCCATTGAGGCATGCAAGCTTCAAAGTACTGAAAGGATTGTTCCTAGGTCGGCTTCTTGGATAATGAGCTGATGTCGATAAGAAGTGACATGTCATAGGAGGGCATTGATGGATCCCACATCTAGAACACGGAACGAAGCAAATGATTTTTTAGAGGTGAAAACGATCTGATGATACAAGGTTCAGGGTGGTGGTCATGAAATAATGAAGCATGAAGGTATTGCAGTGGATGAGACACAAGCTGGATAGGTGAATTCTCTGAGCAACTTATCTTGAACATATCGGCAACACTGGAATGGATTGGTAGCGTTAACCCCAAAAGCAGATGGTACGATGGACCAATGGTGATGTGACTGGTGAATCAAATAACCCAACCTGACTCAATCATGGTGATGGAGTGAAAGTGTCATGTTCAAGAGCGACCTGCTACCAATAAAGTTTCTTCAAGTTTTCTTCCCAATTTTCCCCAATCATTTCTGACCAGTACCTCTTTATTTTTGTCAATCTTGAGGAGGATAACATATGCTTGTTCTATAATTTTCCCTTCAGGCAAACTCGTCGCTATGTTTTAACAAGCCTAGCAACAGTGAAACGTGTTCTTGTTTGAATGGACAAGTTTATCGCTATTGTTTTAACGAGTTTACCGACAAGGATAACTCGGTCCTTTTCAATTTTAGAGAGTCTGAAAAGAGACGGAAAGGAAACTCCAATATTCCTTTTTCATAGGATGATCCCTTAAGTCCGAAAAGGTATAAAACAATGCGAAAGGGATGAATTTTTGATAGTTTTAACGAGCCAAACAAGACAAATGCTCAATATTTTTGTGTAATAATCCCTTAGGTCCGAAAAGATTAAAATCTAGAGGAGGGATGGCACTTCCAATTACTTTAACAAGCTAGAGAGGCCAATTTCTCAAAAATATTTTCATATTTTACGAGTCAGATGAAAAGAGCTTAAAGGAGACTCGTTTTTGAGGAAAGAGTGATATTTCGGGTAGTAGCTGGTTCCAGGTGAGGGTTGAAACTTTCTAATCACGACAGTGTTAAGAAGATGGCTAATAGAATCACTCGTCGAAGCTGTAAAAGGGGTAAACAATCAAATGGAGGCGAATGATCGGCTAAAATAGAGTGGAGGTGATGGTAAGAAAACGACCAAGGCTCAAAAGCTGATGATAATGTGTTCACAATGGTTATTTACCGGAAGTGGGTTCATTTTTTAACGAGATTAAACTCTAGTGGAAGATATGCTCCTTGCTAGGTTTAATTTTTAACGAGCTTGAAATTTGCGTAAAACTGCTCGTGCCAGTCGTATAATAAGGATGTCTCATCGATAGGTTCATTTTTTAGGGAGCTTGCACCATTCGAAATTATGCTCCGACTCCTTTTATTATGTAAGCTAGGAACGACCAATCCTACGAGTTTAAAGGGTTAAGAATCTACAAACTAGGAAAATAAATGGTCGCTTTTCACTTTCACGCAAAAAGGTTTGCATGCCCCCAGGTATAGCGAAGTAGAGTTTCTAGGTTACCCTTCAATTTGCAGACAAAACACTTGCTCTGTCGGGAAAGGCATACCCAGGTTACCCTTCAATTTGCAGACAAAACACTCGCTCTGTCAGGAAAGGCATACCTTCTGACAGAGGTATCTTATTATAGTCTAATCCCATTTTCCTAAACGGACAGGTGTGTCAGACCAGTCATATATCCTCCACGGAAACCTACCCTATACCTGAAGTTTTCCTGCCGAAGCAGACCAGGGTGCATGCCCCCTGGGTTTCAGTCACAACCACCAAATCACTCGCGCTCATCAGGTGGATGGACTGGAGATTGATGAGACATTCCTTGTGCAAAAAGACCTGTTAAGGATGGCATTTGACTATTAGCTATGTGTGAACCGGGGAATGAAAGCTGGTCTACGAGCTGGACCACTCTTCCTTCATGCGGAAAACACATCACTCGAAAGAGTGAGGAAACAATAGCTCCCATGCTATAAATGTAGTCACGCCCAAGGAGAAGATTGTAATCTAAAGGTCCTTGGACTACCATCACATTCAGATAAACAATTTTCCTTCTCAAAGTTATAGGCAAATTTGGAAGGATCCCTAACGGTCGACTGGTTCCTTTGTCAAAGCCTGTTAGATATCGCATCTCAGGCAAAAGCGATGGCGAACCAAGTGCTTTCCAAGAAGTTGAGGAAAGGATACTCACAGAAGCCCCTTCATCGATGATGGTACCAACCATGACCATTTTGTAGGTTTGCACTATGATTCAGAATGGTGCATTATATGGTAAACAGGGTTTGCCCAGTAGATTCCAATCGAAGGAGATGATTAGGTTTCTTGGAGGTGGGACCGAATAAACAGTCAGATACAACTCTGATGAACTTCCTTCCTGTGGTAAAGGAACGGGTAAATTGCCCCCATGTTCATCGAAGTCTATGTTTATGAAAAGAATTTGAACGGTGTCGTTCTCATTCTCTTTGGTGACTGTATCATCTGAAGGTAAATCCTCTGAAGACAAGATGGGGTCAACTTCCATCTCAACCTGTTTACTTTGGTTCGATCTGGAATCAGAGGGTTCATCTTCAATGATAGGTTCTTTGACTGACAACAAAGGTGTGTCAGTCGGATTTTCAACTAGCAATGGACTCGGCAAGAGTTTCTTATATCTAGGAGGGAGTCGCTGCGGTGATGTAGGATGGTTATCCAAGACTCTTTTAGCTTCGTCTAGGAAGGGACAATGGTGGAGGGCATGATCGCCTTCACACAGTCTGCAAGGAAATTTAGATTTTCCTTTCTATCTGGTGACTTCATTTTCACTAGTTGATGGTGTACTCTCAACATGATCATCAGAGGTTGATGACACCGGATTGTGCAAGTGGGGAGACCAGTCCCTTAAGATCCATGGGATGCAAGGACAATCTCGATGATAGTGGTCCCTTTTGTAGATGACACATGGAGATTTAGGTTTGGATGGTGCAGTGTGTGGATTTTTGCTAGATAATGTACGGTTGCCCCATTTTGCCATTGGCTCCTTCTTCTTCTTCTCCTTCCCTTTCTTCTTCTTCTTAGTTACTTGGTTTTTAGTTTTACTATCTTCACCAAGCGAAGAGGAAGAAGGAGAGGGAGAAACAAATGAAGTAGAAGGTTGGGGGGTAACTCTAGTATCATCTAGTTGCTGATTTGATTGCTTAGGAATCACGGTGCTTTGAACGACAAAGAGCGAGAAAAGCCATACCGGTAGGCCATTTGTCAGTCCTGGAAGGGACAATGTGGCCATATGAGGTGCACCAACATCCCCCCAAGAGGAGAAAGGACTAGGATTCCCCCCAAGGGGAAATCCTTGGTTGGTGGACTCCATTTTCTCAACCTAAGGTCAATGAGGGAACAACAAAGTTATTCCGATTAAAATAAATTTTAGATGCTTTGACACAACTTGGTTTTTCAATTTTTGAGAGTCGAGAAGAAGATAAAGATGACTCTAGTTGCCTTTGATTTTTAATGATCCTGAAGTGACAAGTGCTCAGATGGACCTTTTCCATTAAGGAGTCTGAAAAGGAACAAAAGAGACTACTCTAGAAATCTAGACAGAGGGATTACCAAACCAATCGCAAACCCGCAAAATACTTTTTACGGTACGACAGTCAATCTTCCCGAATGTTGTGTTCAGTGCATTGCGATCGATAGGGCGATAGACACAACTTCCTAAGGATAAAGGATATAGCCTATTGTGGTCTCCCAATATATACTCAATGGTACATGGGAGCACAAGTCCATACTGGCACTTGTCGTCTCAAAGAGGAGGAATCACCCAACCTACGATGAAAGCAATAGTTACCAGGCTTTACGACACCAGAATACGTCTCTAGCCTAGACTTCTAGATGTTGTGCATTAGGTTCCAAAGCGTTTTTATGTTCATTGAATTTATTTTACAGTTGATCTTTCTTAAGAAGTTTTCCTTTAAGGTTCACCACGTGATGTAGATATACAACTCCTAAATATGTAATCTAAGATGATAAACAGTCATTTATTCTTCTTTTTGCAATGAAAATCCTAGCTACTAAGGAAAGAGAAACAAAATCCTTTCAACATAGAGCAGAGAGCACACACTAGATGCACTATCCTAAATCAAAATCAACAAGTAGTCTAAATGAAATTGAACATGCATGTATTTGTTTTTTGGTTTCTTAATGTGTAAATGAAAAAAAGAATGCTAAGTACAAATTTGAATTATATCTTCTTTCAAAGCGACAGTACTAACGATTTTCTTTTCAAAAATGAAAAGGAGATAAGACGACACTTTGCGATCTTGAATTGAAAACTGCTTTCGACACTTGAAATACTATTAATTCAGATCAAATACAAGATTAACAGTGTAATCGACTATCAAAACGAGAAGGATTCTTTTCTTTGACTGAAAACGACACTTGCAACACTTTCAAATCAACAAACCACAGTTCAATTAAACTACTATTTTGTAAATGAGAACTGTGAATGGCGAAAAATACATAAAAACATTCACAAATCTTTGTACAATGGAGGTTGGATGATGCAAAGGAAGGGGGTTTCAACAGTGGTCTACTGATCACAGACAGCAAAACTCTTGAATAAAGTTGAAGACAGTGAAGAAAAAACCAAAATCTGGAGGCAGAAACAGTCTTATCTGATCATCGCACCTGTAACACAGGGAAACAGGGATGCATCTCACCTACTGCACACGGGAGGTGCGATGCATCCAGATTGCCAAGAAGAGAAGGTGCAATGGTCCAGGGACGAGACTTTAACTTGGTTTTTTGTCACAGTTTGCAGCTTATTTCAGGGATTTAGGCCGATCTAATGATATTCAATAAATACAAAGTATAGGGGATGATCTAATGAGGTTACTTGAGCTACCTCTAGGGCACTTAGGATGTTTGCAAGTCAATTGTTCAGTTCATAAACAAACTCAGAGATTGACTGAAGCAGTGTTGATCTACTTTGCACTTGCATAGAAAATGCAGTTCGAAGGATAGCTGGCTTAACTTCAGGCTCTGTCTGTGGTTTATGAATAAAAAAAATAGATACAAGCAATCAAACTAATCGATCCCCAGTGGAGTCACCATTTTGTTACCGGGAAATCTAGTGTCTATTCAGAACTGCTAGTCCCACTAAGACAGGTAGCTATCTTAGAAACAAACAAACTAAAGTCACTTGTGTTTTCCTTTACGAGAGATAGATGAGAAAGAAACAGAGAGTACCAACCTCAGTCTTTCGCTTGGATCCTTACTTGTTTCCTTTCCCCTTCAACAGAATCTCGCCACTGCTTCCTTACTTGTCCCGCTTCAAAGAGCACCTATAGATTCACAGCAGCATAATACCATCAAAGCATAGAGATATATCACTATAAACAATATAGGATCAGATATATATTGACCATACAAATGCATATATTAACACAATATTCAGAGATACACAAGAATATGGAGGAAAACTCAAATAATTTTATTGATAAAAGCAGTAGAAGAGAGGATTACAACCACTTGGACTAACCCAATGCCATTCTCCCAGCTTGAAAGCCCTCTTCACCTCATACAAAGCAAGATCACCCAACAATGTCTTCAAAGAGAAACCAACAACACCTCTTTGCAAATTACCCAATTCCAACCTTTGGATCTCTGGGATGAGGGATCCATATATAGATATTTGCAGGGGGGTGAGTTAGCTTCTGGGATTTTGATTAGTGTCATCTCTCTAATAGTTCTTGGTTCCACTTGGAGATTTCCTGATCTCTTTCTCATCCTTGGGCAAATTAAGGGAGGCAAGTGTCAAATGAGCAGCTTCTAGAAGATTCTCAGGGTCTCCACCTAGCAAAATTCTTGTGCCATTTGTTTGCTCTTGCTCATCACACCCTACTGAAGGGCTTTCCAGTATGCATCGCACTCTTTGCATGTGGCAGGTGAGATGCATTGCACCCTTTGCTCTGGGTAGTCTATACGGTCTTGCTTTGACCAGTTCTGAGTAGTTTTTCATGGAGAACTTCTGGGAGATGATGTAATCAGCTAACCTTGCTCCTTTAGGGTATGAAACAACACTTTTAGGGACTTAGAAGTCCTTGGTTTATGGACATATGTGATTGGGGTTGCAGTGCCCAAATATGTCTATAACACTTTGCCTTAACCCATTTTGTGATGTGATTAATGCACACCTGAATATATTTCTTCTTCCATAACATTGGTGTAATTGGGCCTACAAATTCTAAGGCCCACCTTTTTATTGTTTCATTCAACACCATCCTCCCCATCATCTGACAATTTTCACATTGGTATACGTGTTTCTTAGCATCTTTGAAGCATCTGGGCTAATAATAATCTGATTGCAATACCTTATAGGTAATGCATTTATTAGAAAAAAGTGATTTGGAAGGCTCACTGTGGCAAGACTTTATAATATCTAGTACCTCATCCTCCCAAACACACCTTTTAATGATAAGGTCCACGCCTGTGTAAAACAAGTCACCATTGATCCAAGAATAATAGACACTTCTATTGATAATCTTGCGCTTTTGATGAGCAAGAAACTTTTGAGGTAGTTTTCCTGTAGCTAAATAATTTACAATGTCTACAAACCAAGGTAGGTGAGTAGAAATTACAAATAACTATTATGGAAAATCTACTTTGATAGGAACATCATTATTTTCATGTTGCAACCTAGAAAAGAAATCAGGAACTAGATTAGCTTTACCAGGTTGATCCACAATCATAACAATAAATTCATGCAATAACAAAATCCATCTCTCTATTGGACTGTCAGTTATTGGTTTATTCATGACATATCATATAATTGTGTGATACATTTGGAAGAAAACCTTATAATGCATAATATAATGCTTGAACTTGTTTATGGAATGCACCACTGCTAAGAACTCCTTCTCTGTCACAATATAATTCAACTCAACAGGGGTTATATTTTTACTAGTGTAATAAATGACATAATAACATAGGTCATCCTTTTGTCCAAGGACAACCCCCAAAGCTATGTTTGAGGCATCCGTGGAGATATGGAAAGGAAGAGAAAAAGTGGGCCCTCTTAAAATGGTTGCAACTGAGAGTTTTTTTTTTAAGTTTTGAAAAGCATACTAACACTATTGATTCCATCAGAAAACATCATCTTTAGAAAATAATTTTAATAATGGCATGGAAATATTTGTAAAACCTTAAAAAAAGCGTCTATAATATCCTGCAAAACCAAGGAAACTTCTTACCTCCTTTTTCATTACAGGAACCGATAACTAGGATAAGACCTTGATCTTAGCGAGGTCAACCTCAATACTTGCAGAAAAAAATACTTGACCAAGCATTACTGCCTTAGTTAGCATCATTTGACATTTTATATTTCCATGGCAAGGCGTGCTTCCTAAAATATAATCAATAATTTCCAAATCTTCTTCGAAGGAGTTCCCATAAATGGTAAAATCGTCCATGTACACTTCCACACAATCATGGATTATGTTTGAGTTTTAATTTAACACTGACCTTTGAAAGGTTGCAGGTGCATTACATAACAGAAAAGGAAAAACCCAGTAGGAAAATTTCCCTAAGGATAAGGAAATTTTGTTTTCTCCTAGTCCTCTAGATCTATCTAAATCTGGTTATACCTGTTGAACCCATATAAGGATGAGAAATATTTTTTTCCCACCAGGGTGTCTAAGACCTGGTATATAAAAGAAAGGGGAAAATAGTTCTTCATAGTATCTTTCTTTATTCATGAAAGTCCACACACACATGCCAGTTCACTGAGGATTTAGGTGCCATGACTAGGGGGGAAACCCATTTACTATTAAATATTGGGTAAATCAGAATAACATCAAGGAGATTTTGTAACTCCTCTTTTGCCACTTCCTTGAGTGTTGGGTTCATATGCCTCTCAGGTTTCCAGATGGGACAATAATTGATATTTGTATGGATGTCGTGTGAACAAACTATAGGATCAATTCATGTAAAACATGGATCAAATAATTTTTTTTTTCTCATCATTAAGTTCATTACTAATACTCAAAAACTTAAACTGAATTTAGTAGGAATGTAGTATGGTTCCTATTGAAAATGTAACTAGTTTTAGTATTCAAAATGTTGTACTCATTCAATATGTATCCTATGGAACAAACAAGAAAAGAAAAATTTATTATTATTGATGCATGGGTTTCATGCTCATTATTGATGATCTTCTAGGTAAAAACATGTTCTTCATACTTCTAGGGTTTGTTAGGTCTTAAGATTTATTGTCATGACTCAAAGGAGTAAACATCATGTTTATAAGATCTTTTCAGGAAAAATGTAATTGTAAAAAGAATTATCTTTGAGTCTAGAAAGTCTGGGAAACTCCAAAAGTACAAGTCAACCCTAACAGTTACAAGTCAGCCTAAAGGAGGGAATTTGACCCCTTGAGAAGGATATATAAAGGAGCAGTTTGAAGTCATTTGAGACACGCTCACTCCACAAGTTTTATCTATCAATACAGAGTTTGATCGGAAGCTAGGAATCATAAAGAAGAAGAGAAAAGGTCTAGGAGGAGCTAGAAGAATGAAATATCTTGTTTTTTTGGCTCTATCTCTCTCGCACATGTGAAATTCTTGGGTTTCTGGGCTGTAGGAAGAGGTCAAGGTTGCAGGTTCGAGTTGCAAGAGGACTAAGTGCAGTAAATTGTAGTTGGAAGAGAGAATACTTTATCTAGATCTCGTTGACCTTGGGAAGAGTTGTCTTTTTCCAGAGAGGTCTTAAATGATCCAGGGCATCAATTAAGTGCTGAAATTAAAAGTGTTCAAAATTACTCAAAACAATACCAGAGTGTATATCTCGATGATCTGAATCCAACTCAACTTTAATCATTCAAAACCAATATCGTATGCTCCTGATATCACGTTCTAATCATTTTCCCAAACAAACAAAATAATTTACAGGTTGGATGCAAGACTACTAATTGGGCTGTCCGTATGCTCACTGGGTAGGGTGACTGGACATTTTGACTGGGTTTCTTGTGCCAATGACTGGCTTCCAAGTGTCCTCTTCATATTGGTTGAATTCTATTGTGATTTGATTGATTGAATGGTGTTTACATGGTCCAATGAATGGAGGCCACGTGGGCCAATGGAGGGCTGCCACGTGGCCTCCCAATGGCATATTAAAATTTTTGTATGGCCAAATGGTCATCACAGTGAATTGAACACGATATCAGTGGGGTGGAATAACATCACCTTACCATTACATTGTCGGGTGAGTCTTACTAGTATTGGTGGAAAACATTTATTTAATGTGCATGCACAATTGTATTGTGGGATGGGGTCGGGGCTAAGCCTTGGCCCCTGTTCACCCCACACCCACGAGATTGTAGGTAGTGGAGCCAAGGGCTAGGGCTTAGCCTCAACCCACAATTCAGGAACCCACAGTTACCAACCATAGGACCATGACATATATGCTCAGAGCGGAACAGTTGGGGGCTTGAAAAATGGGGACCAACCCCGGATCATATGATATGCCATACAACTAAAGTTTTGGTGGAGTGTTTAATGGTTGCAAGGGTGGAATTATGAGGGCTAGCCCATAGGTCTTTTAAACCTACCATATGACTAGTGTGGGGAGATGACAGGTGGGCACGGAGAAATAGGGACCAACCTACAGTTTCAACGCTATCATGTGACCCAGTGTACGACAAAGCGAATGTGTTAAATAGTCCGGGCGCATAATTTTTGGGATAGGCCTAGGTTTTATGCTACACATGGGACTATTACTAAAGTTCCAGGGGCTATGGTGACGGGGTGGGGTGGTTAGCCCCAAACCCTAGGCGCATGGCTCCATGTGCACTTGGTTTTCCTCCACATGCCTTATTAGGCATTTAAACGAGGTGACATAATGCAACAAATTCGGTGCGAATATAATCGTTGCCTGATGGAATTGTCAGTTGGTGAGCCTGAAAAAGGTGGATTCGTAGGATGGATAGCAGTCCAGTCCACTTTGTAGATTAATCAGCAGAAGAAACTT
Source organism: Pinus tabuliformis (assembly GCA_031772625.1). NCBI lineage: Eukaryota > Viridiplantae > Streptophyta > Pinopsida > Pinales > Pinaceae > Pinus > Pinus tabuliformis. Next base: position 1,758,509,170 of record CM062816.1, on the reverse strand, counting down.
TGTGAGAGCATAATTTCTTCTGTTTTTAGCCAAATTGAACTCAAAAAATCCCAGCTAGGGGATTTTAACTAAACCCATTGGATACATAATATTTACATTCTGAGAACTATAAATCCATGTAAACACAAATTTGAGCACTTAATTAAAAGGGCCATCATTGGAAGACGGACCAGAAGATGTAGCCCAGGAGAGGGGTGAATTCCTTTATCATTTTTATTGTTATGTGTTTCTGATATGGTATATTGTCTCTGTTATTGTTGTTAACTAAGTTTAAAAATCATTATGTTATATGTTTTGTAAAGTGATCCATGACCCAAAATACATAAAATTTCACTTGCAATTTTTCCATCACCTTCAAGTTTGCGTTACAAATCAGTGCGGTATCAGAACTCAAGGTTATTGTGAAGGTTTGATTTTGTTTACAAGTGTTTTATGATGCTTACAAGGTTGAATCTTAAAAGAGGATAAGGATAAATTGTGGAGCCAACATTTCATATCGTCTCAAGGAGAACACTCACACCTAAAGCTTCATTAGTCATTGGACATGAAGAAGGTCTTGAAGGGATGTATGATGGTGAAATAAATTTCAGAAAATCCTTCTTTGAAATGTCTAAAATGGTAAAGGTTCTTTATGAAGAGAGGAATTCAAGGTTGCAAGGAGAAATTTCAAAACCTCCAAATGGATATGGAAGAAAAGGAGACAAACCTCCAAAAGGGAATGGAGGGAATGGTGACAAGCCACCACCTTCACCTCCATCATCCTCATCTTCTTCTACTTCTTCTACCCTTTCACAAACACCTCCAAATTCTCCAAACAGACATGGTAAAACTCCTTTGTTATAGCTTGACATAAAGTTTGATTTGCCTATGTATGATGGAGAGGTAGATGCTGAGAAATTAGATAATTGGATTAATCATATTGAAGTGTATTGCATGATACAAAGAATCAAGGACAATGAGACCAAAATTCAGCTTGCTTCTCTTACGTTGGAAAGTGCAACACTTATTTGGTGGGAGGCCAAAACTCAAGAGGATATGAAGAAACATGGTAAAATTTTATCCTCGTGGAATGATTTTGTTGTTGCAATAAGAAGGAAATTTTTTCCATTAACATGCATGCAAAAATATATAATGGATTGGCAAAAATTAAGGCAAGCTAAGGGTCAAAATGTGCAAAGATATACTCAAGAATTTAGGAAAGGAGCTTTGATTTTGGGTATATATTTGTCCTCTCAAGATACTCTACTGAAATACATTGGAGGATTGCATAGTTACTTGAGACACACAATTCTCATGTTTAACCCTACAAAACTAGATGAAGTTTGTGTATAGGCAACTCATTTAGAAGTAAGACGGAAGAATGCTTATGAAGAAACTAGTGAGAAGTCATTTAATTTTGGAGACAAAGGAAAATGGAAGTTCAAAGGAAAGGATAAAAATAAGGCTTCAATCAAGAAAGATGGAGAAAAAACCACATGTAAACACTATTCCAAATAAGGCCATGATCAAGACTACTGTTGGAAACTTCATCCTGAGATGAGACCCAAAATGTTCAATAACAAGGAGAAATACAATATTGCTGCAAATACACAACAAGATCTAGGATCTGATTCCTAAGATGAAACAAAAATCGTAGCCATGGGATTTAAAGGTAAGGATTCTATTGCAAGTACTATCGCTTCTAGTAAACCCATTGAAACTCAAAATGAAAGAGAAAGAATAGAGTTGTTCCATATTAGAGTTATCAAAAACATAACAAAGTAGATATTTTGTTTAATAGTGGTTCACAAGAAAACCTCATTTGAGAAGACATTGTTAGGAAATTAAATCTGGAAACCATTCCTCATCCTAAACCTTATCCTTTGGGTTGGATATGTGACAATGCAAAATTGCAAGTGACAAGAAAATGCATACTTAGATTTTCCATCACTGCAAATTTTATTGATGAGGTAGACCTTGATGTAGTAGCACTTGACAATTGTGAGATTGTTTTGGGAAGTCCATACTTATATGATAAGAAAGCCATCTTTCATCGCCATAAGAAAAAGTATCATTTGTTCCATGATGGGATTGAGTACATTGTTAGAGAACATCACAAGTAGTTGAATTTGTCTCTTGTGAATGTTGGACAAATGAAGAGGTTTGTAAATGCTAGTCATATTTTTTCATTGTTTATGATTAAACATAAAGATGTTGATGAATCTGAAGCCTTCCAAGGATGTGAAACAACATTAAAATATGGTTTAGTTGAAGTTGTTAACACATGTGATAAGATGTTTCAGGAATCTAATGTGTTCCATCCTAAAAGAGGAAAACAACACGAAGTTCATTTGCGGTAGGATGCATCACTTTTCAACATTGGTTTGAACAAAATTCTAGTGTTATAGAATGAAGGAATCAAGAAGCAGATGTAAGATCTACTTGACAAAGGGAAAATTAGTTCTAATACATCTTCTCTTGGGTCTCCTAGTGTTTTTTCTTTGAAGAAGGATGGTGCATGACGATGGTGTTCACATTTGGTGAAGATTCGAGCCAAAAACAAGGCTAGACATGATAAGATTCATGTTGATCACCGTTTTCAGGTTGGAGATGAAGTGCAAATTTGCATTAGCAAAGAAAAACTTTGAGGTGAAAAGAACTTGAAATTGGGTAAGCCTCCTTTAATTGAAGACATAGGAGAGAATGTTTATATTTATTTAACGAAAATTTTCTCTTCTAAATATCTTGAAGAATTGTAGCAAGATCCTATCCTTGACAGAGAAATAGGAACTTCAACAAGAAGGAAACGAAAGCACCTTCATATGGGGTTCAAAGGTACAAAACAAGGCAAATCCAAATGGATTGAAAAGGGAAGGGTGAGGTAACTATACACTCATCTATTTTTTGAGTGAAAATAGTCTTTTGGAGGTCCAAATGCTTCCAGTTGGGAGGAGTGATCCAGGGGATCGATAAAGTGCTCAAAATTAAAAGTGTTCAAAAGTGCTCGAAACCTATACCTAAACATATATCTTGATGACTTGAATCCAACACAACTTGAATTGCTCAAAACTGATATTGTATGCTCTCGATATCACATTCTGATTGTTTTCCCAAACAAGAAAAAACATTTGCAGGTTGGATGCATGACTGTTGACTGGGAAGTCTGTACAGTAATTGGGTAGGGTGACTAGACATGTTGACTAGGCATCTTGGGCCAATGAATGGCTGCCAAGTGTCCTCTTCATATTGTTGGAATTCTGTTGTGGTTTGATTGGTTGAATGGTGTTTATGTGGTCCAATGAATGGAGGCTGCGTGGGCCAATGGAGGATTTCCACATGGCCTCCCAATGGTATATTAATTTTTTTGTATGGCTGAATGGGCATAATGGTGAATCAAACACGAGACCAATGGGGTGGCAGCACAATGCCTTACTGTTGCACTACCAGGTGAGTCTTATTAGTATTGGTGGCCAACATTTAGTTAACGTGTATATGCAATTGTATTGGGGGATGGGGCCAGGGCTAAGCCTTAGCCCCATTCACCCCATGCCCACGAGACTTCAGGCAGAAGATTCGAGGGCTAGGGCTTAGCCCTGACCCACAGTTTTGGTACAGGTGGTTACCAACCATAGGACCACGACATATATGCTCGAAGAGGAACAATTGGGGTGCTAAAAAATGGGGACCAACCTTGGATCATATGGTATGCCATACAACCATAGTTTCAGTGGAGTGTTTAACACTTGCAGGGGTAGAAGTATGGAGGCTAGCCTATGGTCTTATGCACCTACCAAATAATTGTCACAGGGAGCTGAGAGGTGGGGCAGAGAAATAGGGACCAGCCCATGGTTTAAGCGTTATCATGTGACCCAGTGCATGGAAAATTGGAGGTGTTAAATAATTTGGGTGCGTAATTTGGTGATAGCCCCAAGTTTTATGTTGCACATGGGACCATTATCAAAGTTACAGGGGCAATGCTGATGAGGGTAGGCGGTTAGCCCCAGCACCCGGGCGCATTGCCCCATGTGGCCCTACTTTTCCACCACATGCCTTATTAGGAATTGAAACAAGGTGACAAAATGCATGAATTTCGATGGGAATCTCATCGACGTCAGGAGAAATTGTCGCTCAACAAGCCCAAAAAATACAGATTCATAGGATGGATAACATTCTAGTCTAGTTTTTAGATTAGTTAACAGAAGAAACTTTGAGAGATCATAACTTCTTCAATTTTTGGCCAAATTGAGCCCAATAAAAGCCCAGCTAGGGGTATTTTACTATTCTGAAGCCATTGGAGACATAATATTTACATTCTGAAGCTAGTTGGTACATAATTAAGAAATGACTTAAGGAAGGGTTGACTTGGTAATAGGAGAAGGACTTGGTCTAGGGTTTGGGTGTTTGTATCTCAATTGAAGAAGATCCTAAGAAGAGAAGGGTTTTTGAGTTTTCACATTGGAGGGGTTTTTCCCTAGTTGAGAGCCTAATATTTGTGTCCCTTATTGTTGTTCTTACTATTCTTGATATTGTTTGATGAAAATATCTAACTAAATACTTGAAGAATATAATTAAGACTCACAATAAAAATAAATTTAATAACTACTGCTTTCCATTTTCCAAGATGGTATTAAGCGAAGGTGAACAAGGAAGGAAACTAGATGGACACTAGAGGGAATTACTTGTCAAGGGGAAGGAAAAATGAAGCTCTTCAAGAAGAAGTTGATTATCAAGAGGAATAATTTGAGAAAGACTCAAGGAAGGATGGTTTCTACATTGAAGGAGATCAAGTCTATAATATCACATCAAAGGAAGATCTAAGAGGAAGACTTCAGGAAGAGTGTTGATCTCTCTCTAGAAGAAGATCTATTTGGGAGGCATATTTTAAGAAAGAATCAAAGAAACTCGGAAGATATTATCAAGGACTCTTCAAGGATTTTTAAGGACATAAGAAGGTTATCAAGGAAGATGAGTATCTCGATCATCAATTAAGTATCATATTATTTCATCATGTATGAATCTACAGGTCATACGGGTTCTTTCTGTAAAGAGAGTAGCGAGATCATTGGAGCATCAAAATATCTAGCATGGAAGAAAACGGTTGACCTGATACTCATAGAACAAGAAGTAATGGAGTATGTTATTGGAGAAATAATTAAACCTAGCAAAGAAAATAGCCAAGAACAAAAGAAATACAAGAAATGGGAAGTAAGGGTTTGAAGGATCATAGTTGAATCCAATAAATATTCTCTTGTTCCATTTGTTGCAAATTTGAAGACTTCCAAGGCTATGTATGACAAGCTAGTGAATTTGTACTCTATAAGTACATCAGGACAAAATATTTCTTTGCGAAATAATTTTTATAGAACGAATAAATCAAAGGATGAGGATATGGCATCCTTTCTCATGAAATTATCTCAGTTAAGAAACCATCTGCAAGGACTTGGGGAACCATTTGTGTATTGAATGCACTGCCGCCATAATGGAGTAGCTTTGCGACAAGCATCTACTCTAAGAAATATTAAACTATATTTGATGAGTTGAGGGATCAATGCATTCTGGAAGAATCAAGGATCAAGGTTAAAGATGACATTCGATAAGATGATAAATCTCAAGCCTTTTTAGCCGGAGTCAAGTAGTTGAAGAAAGGGAAGTTTGGAAATTCTAAGAAGAAATAAATTTCCAAGGTTCAATACTTTAAGTGCAATGAGTTTGGACACTATAAGAGGGACTATCCAAACCAATATAACAACAATAGAAAGGAAATGAGTGAAGCTCATGTAGCCAAGGAATGGAAGAACCTAAGAAAAATCTCAAGAAGGAAGAAGTGAGGGATCATTACTGTTAGAAAATGAATCTTGGTTGGTTCTTGATAAAATTGGTGTATCTTTAGAATAAAATTCATTATTGTTGTTTACTTGATTTTGTAATGCATCATATATAGATGGAACATTTTTGCATAATGATCATCCCTGCATTATCTAACATTATTTTAGAGGAAATCATATTGCTTTGTTTGATCATCATGATCTTGGAAGAACCATCATTATGGAAGGTTCTTGGGAGAAACACTATGACAAAGTTAGTTTACATTCCATGTAATGTGGAAGTAATACTAGTAAAGGGATGAAGAAATGTAATGGGTCAGGTTGCAGGCTCTTTGTGAGATATATGTAAATAGCTAGATGGTTGGATTGAAGCATAAGAATGCATGCTAAAATTAAACTTTGGATAAGATTCATATATATTGAATCTTGAAGAAAGTTGGTCATAAAAATATGCTTAAGTATATGGATATATGATGCTTAAAAATAATAGGACTTGAATTAATTTAGGATGTACAAAGAATTCAAGACTTTATCTAGAATATGTAAATAATGATTAACATCTAGTATAATCTCTGGAAGAAAAGTTGTATCTTGGTAATCAAGTTCGATCCTTGGACAATCTGATGCATGAGGGAAGCTCCACGTGGAGATGGTCGATAAGGATTTGGGTGGAATGAGAAGGTCTCCATGATGAGGTAAGTATGATGTTCATTATTGTTGATTATATGGTTAACATATTATTTTCCTAGCTGGAAGAATGTTGCAACAATATATAATGGAAATTGAGGCAATTTCAACCATTTGGATAAAGAATGTTGAGGAAATATCAACATTTGGTATCTAGAAACTATGAAGACAAGATGTGTTCATCTTAGGATTAAAAGGTAGTAGTGCAAAAAGATAACATGAAGGTCAAAATAGATTACTTTCATGAGGAAGCTATGATCAGCTTGAAGCTTGAGAAAGCTCAATACATTGCATTCATCTATTTTGATGAAGATAGAAGTGATGAGAAAGAACAATGACATGGAGCCTGTCACGAGATTGAAGAGTGGAGTTCGCTCTATGGTACCATGAAAGAAATAAAACTTGAGATGAGAAGGAAAGAGGGAGCCATGCAGCTATGAAGATCAAGTAGCTAGTACTCTTATGAAAAAGTTTTGTAATGTTGACTTTCCAAATATAAAGGAAGTATGGTAACTCCCTTAAATTTGAGAGGGAGAAAAGGAGTCTCCTTAAATAAAGAGCAAGGATATATTCTCTGATTACAAAGAGAATAGGAATGTCCTCTCTAATTGAGAGGGATTGATGTTATAAATTGTGTCTGCATTCTCTTCTTCAAGTGATGAAGAAAGAATAGTGGAGGATTGGATAATAATTTGTGGTTTGCATGAGGATATAGTATCCAAGAAAGGAAAGGGACCGACACTATTTGAGGATGTGACAAGTATCCAAGAGAAGAGTGGTCATAGAGGAATGATATTCTTTGAGGACTCAAGTATGGATATCCAAGATAAGAATAGTCTGAAAAGGACATACCTTGTGGACATTTGGATGGGGTATGTACCTTGTAGAGGTAGTATGGTATCGCACATAAATCCTTCAAGAATAATGGTCTTGATTAAAGAAGAGCTTGTCTAGTTAGGCCTCTGAGACAATGTTGGTCATGATGTTGATGCTTATAGTATAGCTTGTCAATCCGACTCTTCTTGTGAGAACTCTTCAGTTTGAGATATGATATACTGGTTGTAAAATTATGAATACCTCCCTAGTTAAGAGGGAGAGTTGAAAATGTAACTAGTTTCGGTCTTCATAATTGTTGTACTCATTTCAATATCTATCCTATGTAAGAAACAAGAAAAGAAAAGAAATAAATATTATTATTAAAGCATGGGTTTCATGCTCTTTATTGATGGTCTTCTAGGTAAAAACATGTTCTTTTTGCTTCTAGAGTTTTCTAGGTCTTAGGATTTATGTTCATGAGTCAAAGGAGTCAACATCATTTTTATAAGACACTTATGGGAAAAATGTAATTGTAAAAAGAATTATCTTTAAGGCTAGAAATTTTGGGAAACCCCAAAAGTACAAGTTGACCCTAAAAGTTACAAGTCAGCATAAAGGAGGGAATTTGACCCCTTGAGAAGGCTATATAAAGGAGAAGATCAACCTCATTTGAGACACACTCACTCCACAAGTTCGAAGTCTTAAGAAGGAGTTCGACATGAAGTTGGGAAGTAGAAAGAAGAAGAGAAAAGGTTTAGGAGAAGCTAGAAGGATAAAATAATTTTTTTTTTTGGCTCTATTCTCACAAGTGCGAAATTCTATGGTTTTTTATCTATAGGAAGAGGCTGAAGTTGTAGGTCCAAGTTACATGAGGAAAAAGTGTAGTAACTTGTAGGTTGAAGAGAGAATACTCTGTCTAGACGTCGTAGACCATGGTAAGAGTTGTCTTACTCTAGGAAGGTATTAGGAGGAGGCTATATTAGGGTTTCTAAGAAATATGAAAGGCCAAAATTGCAGGTTAAAAATTATAGGGCAAGTTGTGGTACTGAAGCTAGCAGGACGAAGTTGCATTATTGAAGCCAGTTGGTATAAAATCAAGGAAGGACTTGAGGAAGGGCTTGCTTGGTACTAGGAGAAGGACTTGGTCTAGGGTTTAGGTTTTTGTATCTCATTTGGAACATATTATAAGAAGAGAAGAGTTTTCGGTTTTTCCCTTTGGAGGAGTTTTTCCCTAGCTAAGAGCTTAATATACGTGTCCCTTATTGTTGTTATTATTGTTATTGATATTGTTTGATGAAAATATCTAACTAAAGACTTAAAGAAGATAATTAAGACTCACAAGAAAATATCAAGAGGAAGGAAAACAAGTTTATTAGCTACCACTTTCCATTTTGCAACAGTTCCATTTTTGTGGCGAAAATTTAGTATTTTCATAAAATGAAAACAAAACTGTCAGATCATTATTTTCGTATACATCATTCATTAAGATCTATTCTAGTGGATGATCATTAGACCCATAAGAATTTGAATTACACAAGAAATAATTAAGTTGGGACTCTTCAGAACATTCCTACAAATTTTTTACTTGATTCACCATGCACATTGGTTGAACAATTTCCTCATCTCTCACTAAATCCTTGAACCAAGGGATTTCCTCTGATTTTCTTAGGGATTTTGTAGGAGGATACAACATGATTTGTTTTACAGCTCCTCCATGATAAAAAAAACATATTATCAGATCTACATCCTATAAATTCATATATAGTATGAAGCCACAACTTCCATAAAATTACAATATGTCCTCCAACTATAGATATGGTCTATAAATCCATGAAATCTACTAGATAATCCCATGAATCAAGGGAGAAAATCACATCATCCAAAACTCTTTCAGGATTGACTCTAGATCCATCTGATACTTAAGAATGGTTGGGGTAGGAAGAAGATCCATCACTCAAGTTGTTTCATGGTTTGTGCAATCATAATGTTAATGGTCACTCCAAGATCAATTAAAGTATTTGTAATTCATACTTTATTGATATGCATGAAAAGAGTAGGATTTCTAGGATCTGTATATTTCTTTGCTAAACTATTTCCAATGGTCAAGTCAACACATTTCCCAACAATATGAATAGTAGGAGGGTCTTTCTGCTTTCTCCCTGGTTATTTTAGACACAAATCCCTCACTATTTTAATGTAGATAGGTATATCTCGAATAACTTACAGTAATGGGATCCTAACACAAATATTCTTTAATTCATTGACCACATCGTACTCAGGGGGTTTTACTAGTTCATTTTTGTTCAACCTATCTCGATAAGGGAGATTTTTTGCTATTGAAGGTTGTTCCAAAGGTATGTTATCTTGTTGAGGTGTGGCAGGGATTTACAGGGATAGAGGTTTCTTCCTCTCTTTCCTCTTCTATAATAATGGGGATAGAACCTGGTAGCACTTCCCAGAGCGTACATGAATATCCCACACTTAATGGTATAAGTCTGGAAGGGATGCAACTCAACTTGTAAGAAAAGATGGGATTCTCTATTATTTGGGTTAGTGGTAGGTTGAATATTAGATTGATTCAACCTAGGAGGCTAAGTAGAAGGTAATTTTAGTTTTGTATTGAGAGGTTGTTGGTGGTTAGATATTGGTAACTAGTAGTTCCGTGGGAATTGTTGTGATTACAAAGGATATTGAGGATGTAGTATATAAGGATATGGAGATGCAATCCCATAACCTGATCCCCTCCAACCTTGCTCCCAAGGTTGGTTTTGAAGTGGTTGTTGAGGCCACATTAGCTATGGTATTTTAACATTCCAAGGTGTATACTTTAGATTAGAAAAATGAGAAAAATGCATAGCATTGTAATCAAAAGGCATCCCTTGAGGTCGAGGTTGCCACAGATTCTTAGTCTCTAAGAAGTAAAGCTTCTTCATGGTTTGTTAATATCCCTGGTACACTACTTTAAGACCTGGAAAATAAGGACATCTGTCAATGGAGTGTTCTTCTAAAAAAATGGCACAAATGGCAATGTTATCAAGGGGACTATCTTTCCTAGGGTTCTTCTCACATTTTTTGTAGAAGATGGCAACGAATACATGCTCTTCTTCTTTTTTATTCTTAAAACTCAATGTATCAAGATATAAACTAAGAGTGCTTAATATATTAGTTTTAAAATATTCCAGTAGATTCCCTAATTTTGTTTTGGTCACCCCATTAGAGGTTTTTTTAGGATTTTTATGGAAATCTCGGTAGGTCTTCCTAGTTAATACTTGACCATGAGAATATCTCCTACAAATATCAACAATTTAATCAAAATAAAATGCAGAGATATCACCTTCCCTCCATCAGATTAAGCATGTTCATTGATTCTTCTGAAACACCCTTCCAGAATTTTTTTCGTGTCAGGATCTAATTTATGTTTCCTAGCATGCTGAAGATTGTATAAGAATGTTTCGAAGTAATACTCCATTATTTCATCTTATGATGAGCCTCAGTATTGCAACAAGAATACTGAAAATCCCAAGGCTATCGACTTTAATTATCAACCTGGGGTTCGTACAAACTTAAGAGGTATTGGCACTATGTGTGCAGCATACAATGTGACCTTCCTTTGCTGTCATGATGTAATGGAGTGCATGTACTGAAGTCAAATCCTAAACTAATTGCATAAAATGAAATGCTCAAAATGGAACCTTAATATATTGCAAGAAAGAAAGTACAAGGAAAGAGAATGAAATCAGATGCCAAAATACACCATTTTCTAACTAACTCCTAAGACGCTTTGCTTCAAAAGAATGCTATGTTAACATGTATGGAATCCTACAGTCCTAAGCATGCAGATTCAGACCATAAAAAATTCTACTGCTATGCATGTAAATGAATAAAATAAATTTGTTTTTCTTTTTGTCTTTTTGCCTTGACGAAAATGAGGTGGTAGTCTGTAAATCGACTACGTGTTAACTTTGTAATAAATCAGCTGTGCACAAACAGATTTTGTACATGGATTTTCACCCTGAGGGTCCTGCTTATTTGACCAATAACTGTTGGTCCCTCATTGACTTCTCCTTTTATCAAGCGCTTCAATCCGCGTCGTTAATCTCACTTCTCCAAATCCAACAGATATCGCGTCGTCCTCTCACCAACCAACCGACCCTGAGGGTCCTGCTTATCTGACCAATCATGGTCAGTCCCTCGTTGACTTCTCCTTTTATCAAGCACTTTAATCCACATCATTGATCTCACTTCTCCAGATCCAACAAATATCGCATCGTTCGCTCACCAACTAACCTGGATGATTTCCATCGTCGATCTGACCCATCCAATCGAACAGTTGTTGCGAAATCTCAAGCGAAATCTTGCACGATCGATATCAGGTTGAGAGCGCTCGAGAAAAGTGGTTTTCCCGTGCTATGTGTCACCAGCTAAGGTTAATCATGTGAATTTTAGGAATACCATTTACAGCGTTTACGGTGCGCGAGATACCGCTTCCCACTTATCAATACCACCCACGTTCTTAATTCATACTTTTAATAAAGGTGGTGAAGGAAATATTTAGCACTTAAACTCAGTATTAACACTTAACACTAATTGACTATGATTTATAAATAAAATGTATGAATAGAGAAAAATACCCGATTAGGGTCTAGAACGCCAATACACAGTCATAAGAGAATTTCTGCACCAGAACAGTGCGTCCACACCACACTTCAATCAATTATTCAACAAAATGGAAATTGTAGAGTCTTGGCCCTCTCGGCTCAATTACAACATTTTTTCTAACCTTTGTTTTAATCTCAAACCCTATCTCTATCACACCTCTCGCTTACTCACTCTATTCTCGATAATCTCTCAATCATTACATTCTTTCCTCTTTTATGAATCAAATCCTATCCTAATCGCATTAACAACTCAATCTCTATTTTTATCACTCAACCATTAAATCCCTATTCTCAAGCTCTGATACAGATCTATACTGACACTCATCTCTTAGTCTAAAAATAATACAGTGATCTAATTATTACAATAAGTAAAGCAAAGATAAATTCAACAATCTAGATATGGGAATAAGAAGACTAATCCAGGCAACTAAATGATCATTATGAACTTCGAAATATTTTCCAAGGATGAAATAATGCTTGTGATCCTGCAAAAGAACTTACATCAACCATTTAACTCAATCCTACAACAAGAAATCATTAATTCTAAATGAAAAAAGGAAAGAAATAAAAACAAGAGATGCACGTGAATAAGCGATCAAAAGATGGAAAGAAAATGATACAAAAGGGCTCTGAGGTTCCTGGGATGGCCAAGCCCAAGGAAACTCATAGACCTATAGAAAATAACAAGATTTAGGAGCTGAACATGACACAAATATTCATTATTTTCATCAATAGAATTACATCCCTACATGAAAATACAATGGAGCTGCAAAAATACAAGCTCTCCCCACACTAACAGTGATGAAAAAAATCCCCCTAGAGGAAAATTTGACTTAGTACTTATACAAAATGATTAGGAATCATTCCCCATGAATGGAGGAAGCTTTCCCCACCAAAATCCCTTAATTAGTGGATCTAGTCCCATTGATTGGTGGAACACATTCCTAGATTTTCTCAATCATTGGAGTTCCACAATTTGTACCATAATTCCATGATATATTGTTGACTTATTATTTATTATTGATCCTCCAGTAGTAGGGCACAAGTCCCTAAATTATCTCCTCCTGCAACTCTTCATAATCTACCCAATATTCTCATAATATTCCACAAAAATAAATAATATTAGGCACAAATATTCAATTATCCATAAACCTTCCTAATGAATATATTGAAGTTAAAAATAAATTATCTAATGCAAAAAGAGAAGTTTAAGGTGCTGACGGATGGTCATCGGCCTTAAGTTATTGTTTAATTTAGAGGCATGGGCCTTAATTTATGTCTAATTTAGAGGCCCATCATCTTCCCTCTACACCATCCTAAATTTTTCCTCTTTTAATTCTTGAGCCTTGCAGTAATCCTGATACTTTTTAAGGAATGCCTTCCTCATGCCCTCCCAAGTCGTAATGTTATTTTCTGGTAATCCCATAAACCATCGCAGGGAAGATTCTTTAAGAGTAGTTGGAAATTATTTAAAATTATAAGTGTCAGTTGAATAATCCATGCTACGACATAAGACATTGAAATCAAATAAAAAAGTGTCAGGGTCATCACTTATCAGTACTTGAAATCGCGGAAGTATCCGATGAAGAAATATTCTTCATGTGAACATTGGAGGTTGGATCGGTGATTGGGAAACCAAACATAATATCATCCTCATTCCTTGTATGGTTTCCTCCCATGTTTGTTTCACATTCACCTTTAGCCATTTTCTCTCCCCTGAATAAGCTAATTTTTTTCTCCATTGGCAAGAGCCCAGTGGTTGGGTTACTTCAAAATAGTGACTACACCTCCTGAAAATAATATTTAAACCTTAGCACCAATGAAAGAGGTGGTAGTGTGAATCACTATCCCAGCTATAGATGTCTCCTCTGAATTCTCCAGCGCTTCACCTTCTTTTCTCTTATCTTAATTCTTACCCCTCAACAAGTTAACACTAGGTGTTTTCTTTGTTTTTCCTTGATATTTGGAGTATTAAAATTTACCTTACCCCTACCCTTTTTACCCTTCCCTCAGCTCATACAATATCAACATCATCTAAATCCAATGAAGTAAGAAAACCCACAAAAGTGGGCATGCAGATTCTTACCTCTCATCGTACCGTTCCTACCATTCTATGTTTAGGATGCTCATATAATGTAGGCAAGGGAACCTATTCACACATCAATCCAGTCCAGTAACTTATGCAACTAGCTCACAAATACCAAAATTCACACCATGTTGAATGTGTAAAAAAACCCGTCATTTTAGGAATATCAGTCTGAGTTCTTGGATTTTCCACAACTTTTTATTTATCCACACAAGGCCCTCACTCCATACAAGAAAATAATCTAATTGGCAGAAATGAAAATGATTTAATAAATAATGCAAGTCTACAAAACTATAAAAAAAAAGAGTTCAATTGGCAATATGAACTTACAGAAATGTAAATAGAATTACGCTACACATACATCACACATCTATGAAATTGAAAGTGTGTCCCAAATAATGGTTCCCCGCCTGACTTGCAGCACTGCATGCAGGCAAAGATATTGTTTACGTAAAAATATAAGGCAACAACATTGATCTGGTATTAAATCATCGAAACAATATTACAAAGTTCTCGAACGATAAACTAGATGCAATATTAGATTAAACTAAGATGTAAACAAATCTTATTCAGACATTTATAGAGGTATATAAAGTCTTATAGAACTCGGCTCAGGGCGAGAAACATGAATTGATCGTTATAACTATGTGACCATTCATTACAAAAATAAAACAAAAGGATGCAACCATCCAACCAACATTATATATATGAAAAATACCTCCTTAAATAAGAATATCGTTTGGTACACAAAATATATCCTAAATGGAAAAATCAGGATCACCTTGGCTGGAATAACTGCGGGTGTGAATATCCAGGATGGACTTTGCCTACCAGGCCGTTTTCGTTTTTAGTAATTGCTTTGATGACTTCTTTCGGTAACTCTAACTTGATGCATCAAGCCAACACATTATGGTAACCAATGATCATTCTTCATGTGACTTGTGCAAAAGCGCTACAATGCCCCAAAATGATTTGATATATGAATACACTAAACTACATACCAAATTAGTGAAGAAATGCGTAAAACAATGCATCATCACCTTAGTACTCAAGACTCATTAAAAGCATGATATTGACGGGAAAAAAAATGTATATAGAAATGAAAGACAAAATAGAGGAAAATGGGTACAAAAAGTATTTGATAGGTACTCTATATGGGTCGAAGTTGAGACTCATCATACACCCAAGGTTACATGAAGTGAAATGTTACTCATAACACTTCTCCTTGTAGAAATGAATATCTCATTTCCATACCAGCGCTCAAACATCATTATGGACATAATATTTCCCAATACATCTCAAAAATAGGCTCTTTACCAAGCACTAGACAAGTTGGATAGTGGCTAACACTGCCATGCGTATTAGGTACAACAACATTATATCATTCCCCAAACTGGGTGCAATACAATACCATCAACCCAATGATAAAAGTTATAATGCATCATAAAAGTAGTCAACATATGAAAACAAACAAATAATCCTTGTCCATGTCAATAATAAGATCCACACTTTATAAATTAACTTTGTAACCCCAAGAAATATCACCAATAAAACCATCAGGAAATCCATAATTACATCTCATTAAGGGAAACTGGGAATAACACCATTCCTACATAAAAAGTGTTGATAAAACCATCGTTATTATCCATAGAAACATCATATCAAATTCGTAATGCAATAGAATACAAGTGAGTACACTTTTTTGTATAGCTTAAAGAATGACAATTGAGGGAAGGATTTCCATTCTCCACCCATTCAAATGTAGGAAAATTTCACTACAACATTTCTTGTAGCTAACCACTTCTGATATGGATTTAGAGTATGAGGACTAAGTGCTCAATGGACTTAAAACAAATGTGAATCAATAGATCACACATGACTTTAGGGACCATCCCATCTCCACCCACCTTGTTTAAGATTATATCCTCTAGTGTCACCACTTGTTCACCCAAGAATCCAAAGCAAGTTGATGTCCATCTGCTAATCCCACAAACATCAGAAATGCAAAAAGCTTTCCATCTACAAACCAAGGATCTAGAGTAAATTGTGTTCTACCTTCTCTACCATGAAGGATTCTAAAAGGCATAATGTCTATAGTTATTTTTTTTATTCAATGCAAATTCAACCACACTTTCCAACTTTCTTCCGCTCCACTGCCAATTCTTATTCCAAGTTCCAACATTTTACTTCTATTCCGCAAGTTCTTTTCCAAATCCATGCATGCCTAACCTAAAATACAACATCCACAATGCACTACATGTGCCAGTGAACTTTGCCAAAATTATACCATGTTGAATTCTTATATGTAGTTCACTCTTTTTTCTTGGATTCGAATAAATTTTCTATATTCTTCCTTCTTATCGGCTCTTTTTCCCCACCAACCCCATCACAGTCCTTGTGTGTTGACCACATAGTGCAGCCCATAGGGAAGATAGAGGGGGTATGGAATTGTCCTCCATTCAGGAATCCCATACTCCACCTTCCTACTTTTCATGCAAACCATTAAAATCCAGTCAAAAAGTTGGTGGCCATTAAATGACAACCTTGACCTAATTAATTCCCAATCAACTCCTCCTCAAAAATGAAGGTTGTTGTAATTAATTTAGTTTAAAAATTAATTGAAGGCCATTGTCTTGGCTTGGTGACCAACTAACAATAATTCCATTCACAATAACTAACAAGAAAGAACAAGCCGACTCGTGATGAAACCTATTGCCTTCCATATTTTCAACTGACAACAATTACCCTGACTTGGTGACTAGTAGTGGTAATGTCATTCTTGTTAGGTACCATAATGATGGTAGGTGGGCTCATAATGAGACCTCCTATCCCTCAACTAATCTTTTTATGTTAAAATAAAATTTGATTATGATCAACCTTAAATAGTTTACTTAATAGGTGGGGAGGCAAACCTACTCCTTAAGATCATGGGATGGCGTAAAAAAAAATTTAATGACTAATATTTACTAGTGGGTCCTTCTACCGTAAAGACTCATTTTGAAGAAGGCATCTCAGATAATGACCAAAGGATTCCTCAAGTTCTCATGAGAGCTCATTAGGGTTTTACAAGAGTGGTTCACCATAGGAGGCTTTACATCAATACCTTCGAAGAGAAACTTGAAAATATTTCTTGGATAATAGTTTGTTCAAGTGGCTAGGCTACGGTTAAGGTTTTGAGATTATAAATTGAAGTATTAAGCACAATAATGACAAGTCCCCCTAACTGACTCAGCAGATTACCAAAATGTTATGAACAGGAACCAACCCATCATTTATAGTCACTTTACAAAATGATGAGGCATTAAGAGCGAGTCACTTCTGACAAGACTTACCACAAGAGTGCAGAATAATAGAAATTTCAATAGTTATGCCTTAGGGATTTATAATTTTAAGAGTGTTGCTTTAACATTTTTATTCCAAATGGAATTTTTATTTATTTCTTTTATACCACCATACCCTAATTTAGAGAGAGGAAGATATCCTTTAGGTGTAGGATTAATTGCAATGGAACCATGCGCGTAACAGAATGCTAAATATACTCAAATTTAGTTTTAAAGAATAAGCTTCAACACATACCAGAGTATGAGAAACCAACTACTTTATTTGATATGGTATCAAGATTTTTCGAATAATGAGGGAATAAGGTGTGCTGATGACTGCTTGAAACCATGCTTCAATGGGGTCCACATATTCACGATTCTCCAACTCATGAAATTCTTCCACAATTTGATAATCACTCTCTTGGAGGCATACATAATATAGTGAAAGATAAAATAAAATTCCCTCAAGTTGGGGCTCAAATATTTACTTTTAAGATTGATAAGAATGGTTGAGGGATATTGTAGGGTTTTAAGCTTCAACAACAATTTTAGAACATGTTCCAATTGAAGATTGCTCCTCCAATGTTCTTTGAATCAAATTTTCTTCATGAGGTGAATGTTCTGTAGTGATAGGAGATGTTTCCAAACTCTCATCTTTCTCCAACCTCGAACATATATAATCATACTCAATATGGGAGTCAATGGGAAGAATAGTTGTTTTAAATTGTTATGCAACCTGCTTGTTTGGATTAGGGCTTGGGCTATGCTTTGGGGTAGGGTTTGTAATAAGGTTTGCACTAGGGTTAGGTCTAGGGTTTGAATTAGAGTTTTGACTAGGGTTAGGTCTAGAGTTTGAATTAGATTTTTGACTAGGGTTAGGTCTAGGGTCTGAGTTAGAGTGTGTACTAGGGTATGAATGGGGATACAACATGGGTATGGATTAGGATAAAAGATAGAATTTGGATTAGGGTAAGGTTGCATAGGTAGTTGGGACAATGGAGGAGGATGACTTGGTAGTGCATTGAGTGAAAATTGTGATTGTTGTTGTTGATTAAGTAATTGCATTTGCATGAAATAATGACCTGGGGAATAAGCTCCAAACCATTCTTTAGGACATGGGGATATCGTAATCAAAGAATATGGCCAAGAAGAGGGCCACTGTGGCCATCAACTAGGTTATTCAATTGGAGGAGGACTAAATTTTTTCCATGAAACTGCAGGATTATAAATCTATTAAGCAACCTGCTTAGACTAATAAGGATTAGTTGAAGTACTAAATGATGATGGGTTTTGAGTTATACCTGGTGATTGGTTTGATTCCTTACTTTATTTCCTGAGTACGTTTAGTAATGATGTGAAATTTTCTATTGAGTTACCTTCCTCACAAATCTTGCAAACTTTGAAACCACTAAGTGGGAACTTTCCAAGGAAGTGCTTCTTTCTACAGTTGGTGCAAAAAAATAGTAGTGGTTCTTCATCCTTCTTTTGTTCTTCCTTCAAATCATCCAATATTGAAATCAAAGATCTAATAATATTATCTTTATGTTCAAGAAAATTATTAAATTATGCACTTGTGATTTTGTCATTGGATGGTTTGTATGTCTCTATAGCAACATCAAAACTCCTCATTGAAATATTCTTCGAAATACCATATTTTGTCCTCAACAAGTCATCTAGTGTATTATGTTAGCATAGGGATAATATGGAGGGTCTTACATCACCTTAAAAATGAAATTTTGTAAAATAAATGTGTAGGAAAGAAATACATTCAAAGAACAAAAATTTGCAAGAGCAACTAGGTGAAGAACAAACCAAATTGCAACAAGTTACTAAGGTAAATCCCTTGAGTGCCTCCCTGGCAACAACACCAAAATTTTGGGTATAGTATAGGGAATATTAATGGACCAAAAATTAAATTTCAATACAATAGTTCGTAGGCTTAGAGGTGTAACACTCGAAATGCCAGAAAGAGCCCCTAGCAACCTGCAAATCAAATTCTAGTCTAACTTTCACATCAACAAACAATTAATTTGAATATTGCACTAAAAGGCAAATTGAAAGAGTGTAAATGCTAATCCTACAATTTCTTATCGACAATTGAAATAAAACCTCAATATAACATTTGGAAAACAAAAGACAAACTTTCACTATTAACAATTGCAAAAGAAAATCCTAATTATTGGTAGGAAAAAGGTAAATCCTAACTACTGTTTGATTGGAAACCAATAAATTCTTGAACAACATAAAAAAAGGAAGACTATAATGCTGAAAGAAATTCAGTATCAATTCACACCATTCTCTATGTAGAGCATATTTAAAGAGAAGAACATGACTTTTATTTGTACTAATTACGTCTAGTTCGCCTTTGTCTAACAAAATCCTTTAAGAAATTAAGATCTGATTTACTAAAAGCATCACCAATCATTATTAAATACATTCACTATGTAAGAATATTATGTGGACAAGGTCAAAACAAAAAACACGCTCGCTCTCTTTGTATGAGTTTGAATAAACAAATGTCTTGCAAATGATTTTGGGGAAGAAAATATATACTTATGGGAATAAAATAAGAAAGAAAATGGCTACTAAAACCATGATCTTCCAACCTTAAGAATGATATAGTTTTCATCTATCAATAAATGCTCTCAACCATTATTATAAAGAGAATTCACAATCATTCCAATTAAAGAGAAATCAAAAGATAGGAGCAAGCCTTGTATTTCTGGAATACGAGGTCACAAGTGCCCATCATATCTACACCAATTTTGGAAGGCCAAGAGATTAATATTACACAATCAAAACTAGTAGAGGAAATATCTCATAAAACAAAGCATTAGTAGAGGAAATATCTCATTAAACAGATCATTTGGAATTCGAACAACTTCGATAGATATAAATCACATACCTTATGTGCCATCACGCAATTAGGAAATAAAAATATTGAAGGGTATTTAGCAAAAGTTTGATAACATGAAGTTGTGAAATTAAGATCAAGTAACAGAGTCTCAAGAAAAAAAAAATGCCAACCAACATAATAAACACAATTCGTGGAAGGAAAGGTACACTAATTTTAAAGAAATTACATGTAATCAATAAAGAATTTTTTATAATAATTCGTTCTGTGCACAAAAGAAATCTTCCCAGTGTTACTTCAAAGTGTGACGTCGATCAAGAAAGACTGATAAGAAAAATGTTTCAGAAAGAAAATCTCTTGATCTACTCATACACACACCATTCACAAAGTAAATTTTTGATTCATTATACTCACTGTTGGCTTAGGGGGTCCTGACCCAGGTTCATAGTTAGTTGTGCCAAACAAACCCTACCCTACTGGCCCTTTCGGCATCAGTCTGTGGAGCGCAGACTAAAGTCTCACTCGAAGCAGCATGGGGGGATGCTGGAAGCAAGTTTCCGCACCTAGAGATCAGGGTGATGTCATTTTATACCCTAAATCCTTCTTCTTGCAAATCGATAAGTCTTTATGGTTTATTGATATAACTCCCTTTAACCAGCCTTTAGACCTCCCCGACTGTCTTTTGGGGACCTTGAATAGAATAATCAATTACTTATGCACATCAAAGATTACTCATAATCCAACAATTACTCAGATGGGCCTAAGTGTTCTATAACTTTAACATACAACAAGATAATCTTCGCATAAATAGTCAACATCAATTGTTGAGTTGTGTTATATTCTTTCCGCGACTAGCCCACATAGTTAACTGGGGGGTTAGAGGGGGGGCGGAGTCCCCCCTTTATTGCATTGATTGCGTAGTGGGGGGGTCACAGGGGGTTTGAGGGGTGTAGGTAACCCCACTCTATGGGGTCCGGGGTAACGCCCTGAAAAATTTTGGTTTTGGAACCTATGTTAGGTTGGGCGGACCCACCTATGGTTTTGTGCATGTTTTTCACACATGTTTTTGGACGTGATGGTTTTCGGTCCATGGTTTTGGACAATGGTTTTTGGTCCGTGGTATTGGATGCTTCAGCATGTATAAATATGTATTATAACATTGAAAGGAACATAATGTAAATCTAAAGCTGGTAGTCCCAGTTTTGGGATCCAGGAGAAAATCTCTATGTATATGTGTTTTATGTGTTATGCTCTCGTATTTTTTATTTTATGTGTTTTAGAATTCGCATGCAGGTAATTTATGTATGGGGTTAAAACCTACATTTGGTATCATAGTTGTTTTGGCTTCAAGGGGATGCCTTTGTTGTTGAGGGGTTTCGCTTGGGCCTGTGGTAGACCCTATTTAGTGGGAGATTTGCGAGATCAATTCTGGTGGTGAAGAAGATGGCGAGTAGTGGAAAGATAGAGATCGAGAAATTTAATGGTCAGAGTTTTGAGATGTGGAAACTCGAGATGGAGGATCTGTTGGTGGATAAAGATCAGTAGATCGCAGTAGATCCGGGTACTAAACCAACGGGAGTGTTCGATGAAGAATGGAAGAAGTTGGATCGGAAGGCAAAGAGCACAAGACAATTGTGTGTCTCAGATTCAGTATTTTTGAATGTATCAGGGGAAGCTACGGCAAAGGCTTTGTGGGACAAGTTAGGGACTTTGAACCAATCTAAGTCTCTACTGAATAAACTGTTCCTGCGGAAAAAGTTGTATAACCTGAGGATGAAATATGGAGACTCGATGACAGAGCATTTGAACGCATTTAATAATGTGGTAAGTTAGTTAGCATCTGTTGATATTAAAACTTTAGATGAACATAAGTGCATCAATTTGTTGTGTTCTCTACCAAATTTGTGGGATAGTCTGGTTATTGCAATAGGTAGCAATGCAACTGCCTTGGAGTTTGATGAAATAATCTTATCCTTGCTGATGGAGGAGATGAGACAGAAAAATATGGAGAGCTAGAATGGTGATGCCTTGTCTGTACGAGGATGGTCCCAAAACAGAAACAAAAATAAGTCATCGAGTGGGAGATCTAAATCTAGAGGGAGATCTAAATCTCCAGGAAAACCTGTAAAGGTGGTGTGCTGGAAATGCGGAAAGTAAGGGCACTACAAAAGGGACTGTAAATCTAAATCTCCTGATAAAGGAAAGGGATCTGATGATGCTCCTTCTACAAAGGCAAAAACCACCTCAGATGAAGGTGGGGATGTGTACTTGGCTTCTTCAAGTACACATGTAGATCATGAGGCATGGTTGATTAACTCAGGTGCATCCTTTCACTTCACTCCCCATAGAGAGTGGTTCTGCGAGTATGAGAAATATGATGGTGGTGATGTCTTCTTAGGGGATGATAGGAAGGCTAGAATTGTTGGTCATCAAAAAGTAAAGTTGAAGTTGCAAGGTGGAAGGGTTAGAATACTTTTAGGTGTTCTGCATATTCCTGCATTGGCTAGAAATATGATTTTTGTAAGCAAGCTGGATGATGTAGGTGTAAAAACAGTGTTCGAGAAGGATACCTACAACATGGTTCGGGGAGCACTGGTATTGATGCGAGGAGTTCGGATTGGAACTCTATACAAGCTGCAAGGTAGCACGGTTGTTGATGGCTGCAAAAGTTCTATGGTTCCTGAAAGTGGAGCAGAAAATCTAGTGGCCTTTGGAGAGAAGACCATGCTATGGCATCAAAGGCTTGGACATATTGGAGAGAAGGGCCTTCGAAGACTTCATGGTAAAGGTATGGTAGAAGGTATATAGCTCTCTGGATTTTGATTTCTATGAAAATTGTGTATATGGGAAGCAGAATCGTGTGAGTTTCCCCTCTGGTGGTAAGAGGGTGAAACATATATTAGAGCTTGTGCATAGTGATGTGTTTGGAGCTATGAAGGTTCCATCACTGGGTAAGTCTATGTACTATGTATCATTTATAGATGACTTCTCAAGGAATACATGGATATATTTCCTTAAGAAGAAATCTAAAGTCTTTGATAGGTTTAAAGAATTCAAGGCTTTGGTGGAAAACCAAACAGAGAAGAAGATAAAGGTGCTGAGAACAGATAACGGTGGAGAGTTTTGCAATAAGGAAATTGAAGAATTCTGTAAGAAGTGTGGTATAGCACGACAGAAGACTACTCCATATACACCTCAGCAAAATGGAGTTGCAAAAAGAATGAACAAGACATTGATGGAAAGGGCAAGAAGCATGCTCAGCGGTGCCGGGTTAGGACAGGAATTCTAGGTAGAGGTGGTGGAGACAGCATGTTACCTGGTCAACAGATCACCTTCATCAGCGTTGGAGGATAAAAATCCACAAGAGGTATGGACTAGTAAGAAACCCTCTCTTTCACATCTGAGGGTATTTGGATGTGATGCATATGTACATGTTCCAAAGGAGAAACAAACCAAATTGGATAGTAAATCTGAAAAGTGCATCTTTATTGGGTATAAGGATGGTTTAAAGGGTTATAAGCTTTGGAACCCAGTAACAAGGAAAGTTGTGTATAGCCGAGATGTGGTGTTCAGAGAGGTGAAAGATGTTATTAAACATGAAGTCCAACCAAAGGAACCTGAGAAGATAGAGTTTGAGCTAAAGGAGGAAGAATCAGACTCTACAGTAGAGGAGGAATTAGAAGATGAAGAGCCACAAACTCCAGGTGTGAGAAGATCAGTTCGAGAAAGAAGACAGCTAGAAAGGTATAGTCCATCTACTTTCTGTTCAAATTTTGTTGTACCTATTACTGATGATGATCCCAGAATTTTGAAGGAAGCAGTAGATTCAGAGGATGGAAAACTCTGAAAAGAGGCCATGGTTGATGAAATGGCATCTTTGCACAAAAATGAGGCTTGGGATCTGGTGGAGTTTTCGGCTGGAAGGAAACCCATTGGCAGCAAATGGGTGTTCAAGAAGAAGACAAATGCAGAAGGAAAGGTGGATAAATACAAAGCTTGGTTGGTAGCAAAAGGTTATTTCTAGGTGTCGGGAATTGATTTTTGTGATATTTTTTCTCCTGTTGCCAAGGTAACTTCTATTAGATTGCTTTTATTTGTTGCTACTTCTTTTGATTTTGAGGTAGAACAGATAGATGTGAAGACAACATTTCTTCACGGGGATCTGGAAGAGGAAATCTACATGAAGCAACCTGAAGGCTTAGCGATCAATGGTAAGAAAGAACTGGTATGCAAGTTAAAGAAGTCTTTGTATGGGTTAAAACAGTCAGCAAGGATGTGGTATCAAGAATTTGATACAGTTATACAGGGACTTGACTTCACCAGAAGCAAAGCAAATCACTGTGTGTATTTTAAATTAAATGGTGACCGTGTTATTTATTTGGTCTTGTATGTGGATGATATGTTGCTGACTGGAAATGACAAAGAAATTGTCCAGGATTTGAAGACCCAATTATCCCAAATTCAACATGAAAGATCTTGGTGCTGCAAACTATATTTTGGGCATGGAAATTAAAAGAGATTGGGCAAAGAGGAAGCTCTGGTTAAACCAGAGGAAGTATGTCGAGACAATATTGCAGAGATTTAATATGCAGGATAGTAATTCGGTGAAGGTTCCTATTCTTGTAGGTGTAAAGTTATCTGTTGAACAGTGTCACAAGACATGGGGAAGAGGACATGTCCCATGTTCTATATGCAAGTGCAATCGGTAGCCTGATGTATGCAATGGTCTGTACTAGACCAGACATTGCACATGCATTTGGAGTATTGAGCAAGTTTATGTCAAAACCAGGAAAGGAGCATTGGACAACAGTGAAGCGGGTTTTCAGGTATTTGTGTGGCACTAGTGATTATGATTTGTGCTACCAAGGAAGACCAGTATTGGACAGAGTGTTGGATATTCATGGCTTTGTTGATGCAGACTGGGCTGGAGATATGGATCAGAGAAGATCTACAAGTGGGTATGTGTTTAACCTATTTGGAGGTGCAGTCAGTTGGATGAGTAAGAAACAATTTGTAGTGGCACTATCAACTACAGAGGTAGAATACATGGCAGCCACTCATGCAAGCAAGGAAGCAGTTTGGTTTCAGAGATTATGTTCAAGTATGGGGTTAGTACAGGGAGCTATAAGGATAGACCGCGACAGCCAAAGTGCAATTTCCTTGGCAAAGGACCCTCCATATCATACAAAGACAAAGCACATTGATGTTCAGTATCACTTTGTGAGGGATATGATAGAACAAAAAAAGGTGTTGCTGGTAAAGGTGGACACTTTGAAGAATACTACAGATGCATTGACAAAATCTGTGAGCTCTGAGAAGTTCTCTTGGTGTAGAGAAACAATGGGCATTGCAGGGATGGATAAATGACTAAGCTCTCCTGTGGCCCCTTGTGGAAAGAAAACAACAAGTGGGAGAATGTTGGGTTGTGTTATATTCTTTCCATGACTAGCCCACGTAGTTAACCAGGGGGTTAGTGGGGATGTGGAGCCCCCCATTTGTTGTGCCGATTGTGTAGCGGGGGGGTCATAGGGGGTTTGAGGGGTGCAGGTAACCCCACTCTATGGGGTCTGGGGCAGACCCACCTATGGTTTTGTGCATGTTTTTCGCACATGTTTTTGGACGCGATGGTTTTCAGTCCATGGTTTTGGACACGATGGTTTTCGGTCCATGGTATTGGATGATTTTGCATGTATAAATATGTATTATAACATTGAAAGGAACATAATGTAAATCTAAAGCTGGTAGTCCATGTTTTGGGATCTAGGGGAAAATCTATGTGTATATGTGTTTTATGTGTTATTCTCTCACATTTTTTATTTTATGTGTTTTAGAATTCGTATGCAGGTAATTTTTGTACAGGGTTAAAACCTACATCAATTGCATTCATATAACAATATAAATCGTGTAAAGTCGCACATTAATACATCATTATTTCATAAACCCATCATAACATAAAGTGCATTCATATAAATAGAAGTAAAGAGATAAACACGGGTATTTATGAAAAATTCTTCTTTATTAATATTTAGTTCAGTTTACAGACTCAAAATTCTCTGCGCACTCAGCTCCAAGGGTCCACGCACTGAGCTGCAGACTCTACTCTAGGCCTCTCCGCACATAGCTGCAGATCCTTTCTTCCTACTCTTCTCCGCTAATCTCATAGACTTCTCCCATAGAAAAAACTTCATTCTTTGCCTTAGACATCCTGAGACACACCTATTTATACAATCCAATGGTTCGTGCACCATGGGTAGATCCTCAAAAGCCAACTGAACTTACATAAAGAAGGTTAAAACCATTTATGATTCTTTAACTAACTACACACTCCGTGACCACAATTTGCAGAGAATTTACATCTTTATACAACAAAACTTGGGCTTTTGCCTCAAAATTGACCCTAGGGGACCCCATCCCAACATGACCCTAACACAAAGATCATGGCTCACCCTCGAGTCACTCGGCTAGTGCAAATATCTTACTGCGAGGAACCCCAGCTCCACTTGTGTAACTTCTACCTCAGTCGTGCTCTACGTGGTTGTCTGCTTGATCTATTCCAACAACTACTCTGTGGCTGGGCTTGCACTCTCCTGCTTGATTTTCTGCTACGTACTTTGCAAGTTTGCTAATTTTTCCAGAATATTAGTGAAGATGATCTAAGCCTCATCCAACCAGGGCCCCAATCTAGCCTTAAGAACGACCTCTTTCTTCTGCGCTGCTTCCACCTGTGTAAGTAGTTGCTTCGCCTCTTGCAGCTTGGCAAGGCATTGTGCTATAGCAATGGTGCACATCATTACCCTCACTTCATCATATTACTGCTGGAGCTCACAGAATTTTGTATTTAAGACCTACAGGGTGGGATCTTCCTGCAGGGTCGTGACTACCTCCATAGCTTGCTCAAACAACACGGTGCAGTCCACCACCGTGACATCCACCATCGTGACTCCATCTTTTACAATAGCTTCACATTGTTCCCTTACTTCTGGTAAGGTTGAAGGCTGTGACTTGAGCTCTAGTTCTATTATCTTCAGGTTCAGCTCAAACTAGACTCTAGCCACCTTTGCCTTGGCGTCGTGCACGCCCGTAGAAAGTTTTCTAATCTTTGCCTCCAATGGTGCGTCCTTCGGGATATGCAGTTCTGGCACTGTTCTGCAGGCTTCTACCATCACGACCATGATCTGGGTTCTTTGTGCCTGAATTTTCTCCTTGGCTTGCAACACCTCCAACTTCTCAGCGAACATATGTTCGTTGTTTACTCTATATTCACTTATGAGACTGAGCACGCACTACTCCCAAGCTCTAAACTCTACTATCACACCTGCTTGGAATGTGTGAAGGTACTCATTGGGGAGCACGGCCAGGTTGAGGCCGATATTCTTCAAAGAACTTACGATGACCTTGTCATCAGCCACCTCTATGCTCAAGGATCCATCTGGTAGTGTGACTTCCCAAAGATCCAGTGATCGAACCATCTCTGCTTCTTGAGTGGTCCCTAGTGCCAAACTCATTGATGCAGCACTGATCTACCCTGCGCCTACTTGGATCCTACTTGTCTGAATCTGCAGCTCGCGCAAATCCTTTTGGATGGTACTTAGCACCTATTGGTGCTGCTATTCAAACTACTGGAACAATTCTACCATGGTATCATGCAACTCATCGTCTATTTCATCCAGGTCACCATCTGTCAGAGTAATTGGATCCAAAAACAGCTTTGTCTCTTTTGATTTCTTCTGTGGCCATTCCTTTCCTTGTTCCCTGTACCTTTTGATCTGGAAGGGAGTGCTCTGCTCCTCCTGACCACCACTGCCCTGCTCTGACTACTCCTCCTCCTCTGTTTGGGGCAAAGGGGACTTACCACTCTGCTCGGAGTCACGCTCTTCTTATTCGGCTTGCTGCTTCATGGTGCACTTCGCTTCCACCTGAGCCTTCTCCCCGACCTCTTTTTTACGCTTCTCAGCCAACTGCTGGACCTTTTTCTTGGCTGATTCCTTCTTTTTCTTTTCTATGGACTTGTTGGTGCCTGCTGGCAGATCAGATGGAGAGCGCCAATCTATCGGCCAACGCTTAATTGTTTCTTGGATGATGTTGTTTGTGGCCAAGTAATGGAGGTCGAACCACTTTTGTTGTGAATCCTTTTGCACTCTGATGTATACATGGTGGAAATATTCTTTGAATTTTGCATACTCCGAGAGCTATTCAATCACCGTCGGTGACAACTGTGACTTCTGGTTGATGGCCATGTGCAAGATGTCCTCCATCAAGACCCAGAACACCTTGTTCTCTGTGACTTGCACAGTATCTTTTGTGGCCCAAAGGGATACAAACTGGGTAGCCTCCATAATCCCTTTTCTACAGGAGGAAATTGACTATCCTCCGGCAGATCCCCATCTACTAATACGATGAAGCGTAACAACCATGTGTAGTGGAATGTTTTACTCTCATCCTATGCCTCTCGACAGTTTGCGAGGAATTGCACGCTCTCCGCACACTGTGCAGCCAAAGAAATCACTGGTGCTAGAACCTCATCTGCGCGACATTTCCTCATGACTTTGCCTACAAGAATCCACGTGGAAATCTTCACGACGGGGTCGATGATAGAGGTGATCGAGTACCTATATGGTTTCTTTACTAATTTGAACTTCGCCTTCATATTTTCAGCGAGGTCACGCTCGCTCATCTTTCCACCAAACTCCTTCGCCGAATTCAACCCTGAGTGCGGGAACAGTGTGATCTGATGGATCAACATATCAGTGATAGGGATCAGCATGCTCAGCCACAAGCATCAGTCATGCACTAGGGTCAGCAATTGTTTGAACACTATGAGGTTGATGTTGGAGCAATGGTAGTGGGGCACCCATAACAGGTTTAGCAACCTTGACTTATTAACTCTGCGAATCCACTCCATAGGATCCAACACGATGACACCTGACTCCTTCTAAAATACCATTTTCATGTAGTTTTTTATAGCCAAGTGGGGGAACCTCTTGTGGTCCACAAAATCCCAATCCTCCAGTTTTAAATGTGGAATCCACGTCAAGCACGAACCTTTGAATGTAATGCTCTCCAATAATAGGGGTGTGTGGATCAAGAACTTCTCTATGTCTGGATCCTTGTGATTTTGACATTTCCCTTGCGCGAAGGGATATAATCCAGCAACTTGGATATAGGATCCACCCCCTTGGTGTCTATGTCCTCTGCGCCCTCTTTGGCCTCTAAATCCACCACTTTCCCCTTATCCTTTGAGTACAGTTTGTCTTTCTTCTGGCCTATATAGCAACAAGCTTCCTCAATGAATCACGCACCGACATGGGCTTCTTCTGCTTATCCTTCTGAGGTTTGGGCACCTCTCTCACTGTTGTAGGCTTTGACCTATGTGACCTCAGTGCTGTAGGTACTGCAGCTAGCTCCCTGCTCATTACCTCTAGAGCATCTCCCTGAGAGGCGACAACTCCTCCAGTACTAACACTCACTCCTGGTCTGGACATCGTGTTGAGAATAAACCACTCGGTATCCTTCGATAACTTGTCAAATACATAACTAGCGACTAAATCGGAAAAAACCTGAGGATTCATAAATAATTGACAACTCAACACAGAAATTCTAAGGATACAAAGTGTTTTTCATTAGATGGCCACATGTAATTTATAGGCGAATTCAAATTCAAATTCGATCATTACCCCCATGATCTGTCCATAAATGTTCAATTGGTGAAAAATTTCCAAATATTTAACTCTTAAATTCAACCTTAAATGTCACCCCCCACTCCTCTTAACCGTCTCCTCAATGTCAAATCATGAACCGTGACTGTAACGGTCACTTTCTAGCTATACTGCGCAATCTCTCTCTCTATAGCACAACTCCCTTCGCGCTTCTTTTGGTACTATGACATCATCCTATGTCGCACATCCCCCCTGTCACGTAGCTCTACAACCTAGGTAGTGTAGTTTATAGTCTCGCGCCTCCTTGCAGCTCCCTGGAGTGCTAATACTGTGCTACCATCATGTAGTCATTGGGTCGAATCCCCTGTGTATGGCTTCAATCAGCTTCCATATACCCTTCTCGGAAATTGGTCTCCATTCAACTTCGCTCGCTGAACTGCTCCACCATCTATAATCTCTTTGATAACATATGGTCCTAGCCAGTGCATGTGAAACTTCCCTTGAAATTTATCAAACTTAATGTCATATAATAAAACCAAATCATTTACCTTGAAGGTGCATTTTGATGTGGTGATCGTGCCAAGTGATGAGCCTCATCATTAGGTAATTACATCGGCCTTAATTGGCATTTTGATTATATTTTATTTATGAGATGAGTTAGAGTTGGATATTTGGCTTTGTGGTGTAATGTGCATGTAATGTAGGAATAAAGGATAAAAGTAAGGAACTGTGGCAAAGACCTTGGTAAAAACTCGAATGGGACAAGGGAAAGTAATTATAAGAGGTAAATCATCCTCATTTACTACCCCTCCAGTCGAATATTCCTCCATCATCTCAGAGTGCAAACAACCATCACTTTGAGGATTAGAAGACAACCGAGCAAGTGAAAGTGACAAAAACCAGTTTATCTTGAGTGGGGAACCAAGCCTCCCTAATTGGAAGGAAGTCATTAGAGACTTCAGATGTATAAGTAGAGAGGCTTAGGACCTCAGTAGGATTTAGATTCTTATTGTAAAACTCTACTTTATTTCTAAGTTGCAAGACTTGTGATAGTTTGTTCTGTAATCCATGGTTTCTACAATAAATATGAGTTTCGTTTTGAGCCAGCTTTGAGTTAACTCAAAGGTCTGAAGCTCTTGGGTTAGGGCCCAACCTGAGAAGTAAAAGCACCTCTTTATTATACATGTATGCTTGTTTGGCATGGAATCCCCCCGAGGCATGTTTTGGGGCTCAAAGCCCATGTTTTGACCGAATGATGGTGTAAAGACCCGTGAATTGCGGGCGCGAAAGTATGTTAGAGTAATATGGTTGTCTGCCCTAGTTTGTAATGTAATTTTGGCCTACCCATGGTCTGTGGACCATGGGATTGTATAAATAGAGAGAGGCTATGACCGTAAAAGTAATTTAAGGAGAGCGAAGTATGAGATAGAGAAGTAGAAGCACAGAGCATGTGTCTAAGTGTATCTTGGGTCGTAGAGTAGGAGAAGGCTCTGTAGCTAAGTGCGTTGACCCCTGCAGCTAAGTGTTGGCTTGTATGGGCCTGAGCCAGGTTAAGAGGTGATTTAGCCAAGAAAATCCTAGTACTACTGGCCCTTTCGGCAACAGTCCGCAGAGCGCGGACTGAGGTCTCACCCAAAGTAGTATGGGAGGGTGCTAAAACTAGGTTTCTGCACCTTAGGGATGTCTGATGAGCTTTTGGAGGTTCACAGTCTGACCCGTCGCTACACGCACTTGCTATCACTTCACAACATGTGATGTTGCTTCTGCGCATCCCTACTCGGGCGCAACCTATATAATACCCAAGTCCCTTGCTATTTAATATGTTATTATCCAATTGCTTAACTTGTTTATGTAAGACTAATGATTATTACAGCATATTCAACAATCATATTAGTGCACACGATAAACAAAACAATATAAATGTAAAGAAGGCAATGCACAGCAGATACACAGAAATAGGAATCAACTTCTCTTTATTAATCTTCAATCTAGGTTACAGACTCGACACCGCCCTACATACTCAGCTGTAGGGGTCCACGCACTTAGTGACGGACTCTACTAGGCCTATGCACACTCAGCTGCAAAGCCTCTTCCTACTACTACGACCCAATACACTTAGACTTCCTACTCTAAGCTCGAATCATTCGTATTCTTCTCTCCTCTTCCTTTGCTATTAACTATTTTTACAATTTAGATCCTCGCTCTATTTATACAATCCCATGGTCCGCGGACCATGGGTAGGCCGACATGACTTAACATTACATTACAATATTTTAGGGCGGACAACCCTATGACTTAACCTATACTTTACGCTCCGCGCCTGCAATTCGCGGAGTCTTACAAAACCTTTGACCAAAACTTTAGCTTTAAGCCCCAAAACATGCTATGGGGGGATTACATGCCCAACAGGCCCCCAACACAATCATTGTGACTCGAACACAATCATCATGACTCGCCCCGAGTCACTCTACTAGTGCGGCGACCTTGGCGCGGAGCCCCTCCAACTGGTCCCATACTACTTGGAGGTCCACAGAACACTGTTCTGCGGTTTGCTGGGTATACTACATGCTTGTTTCTGAATTATCCGCATCTGAATCATTTCCTTTCCTTGGTACCAGCTTCTAGTGCATTTGTTTATAGTCCCGTGCCCTTGTCTGACTCCTCGGGTCGCAAAGACTATGCTTTGGCCGGTTAGCTAGACAGTTGCACCACCCATGTAAGGTTTCAAGTGGATGCCATTTACTTTGCCTCGGAAGGGTTCTCCATTTATTTTGACTAGATGGACTACACCTCCGTTTGTGACCTCCTTTACCACATATGGTCCTAGCCAGTGCATTCTGAATTTTCCCGGAAATTTTCCAAACTTACTGTCATACTGTAGTACTAATTCGTTTGCCTTGAAGGTGCGTAACTTGATATGGCAGTCGCGCCAGGTCTTTTCACACTGCTTTTGTACCTACTCATGAAATCCAGCCAGAAACCGTTCTTCCTCGAGTTCTTCTAATTGCACGAGCCTTTCTTCTAGAGCTTCGTGGTCCATCATGCCTGTGAGCGCTACTATTCACAAACTAGGTACGATGTATTCCATTGGCATGACAACTTTCGTGCCATAGAACAACTGGAAGGGTGTTTGTCCTGTCAATTTCTTGCACGTTGTCCTATACACCCATAACACAGCAAGTACACATAGGTCCCAGTCATTCTGTTGTGCATTACATACTTTGGTGAGCGCAGTCTCCAGTATTTTACTGAATGCCTCTACTATCCTATTGGCCTGTGGGTGGTACGGTGTACTTTTCTGATGATACACCTGGAATTCTTCTGTGAGCACGCTGACGGTTTCATTCAAGAAATGTGTTCCACAATCACTCATTAAGATTTTCGGACAGCCAAATCGCGTCAACACATTTTCAAACAAAAACTTTGCAGCCGTAGTGGCTCTGCAGTCCTTGATCAGCTATGCTTCTGCCCATCATGTCAAGTACTCTGTCGCGGTGATGATGTAGCGTGCACCTGTCTTTCCCTGAGGTTTGATCAGGCCCACGAAGTCGATTTCCCATTTCTCAAACGGATGTAGTTTCATTTGGGGATTTAGTGGCATCTCGTTCCTTCGTGATGGTTTTCCCGTTCTTTGACATATATCGCAGGCCTTACAATGTGCTTTCGAATCCTGGTGCAAGGTTGGCCACCATAACCCTGCGTGAAGAATCTTCTGTGCGGTCACGCATCCTACATAGTGTCTTATTGCAGTGCCCCCATGTGCTTCCACAAGGATCTGACCTCGTTCAAATTCAAGTACGTATCTTCGTAATATCTCATCGTTGCCCATCTTGTAGAGGTGCCCCATGATGACAAAAAAGTCCGCAGTGTGCACTACCAATTCTTTCTTCTATTGATGTGAGTATTCCTTCAGCACAGTCCTTGTTGTTATAAAATGGATTATATCTTCGAAGTGTCCATCCACGACATGCACTGCAAAGAGTTGTGCATCAGGTAATCCCTCCTCCAAATTTGTTGGTTCCTCGCCTGTCTTAATTCGTGACAAGTGGTCTAGACCTGTGTTTAAGCATCCCGGCTTGACTATGACCTCAAAATCATATTCTTGAAATAGTAATAGCCATTTGCATAGTTTCCCCCCCAACATAGGCTTGTTCACCAAGTATTTCAATGCGGAATGGTCGGTATACATCTTGAAGTGTCCTCCAAGTAAATAGTGTCGGTATTTTTGGAGCGCGTACACCATTGCCAACCCTTCACGTTCGGTGGTAGATTAGTTCTTTTCTACCTTGGACAATCTTAGACTTGCAAACGCAATCAGGTGATCCACACCCTCTGTGCCCTCCTGTGTGAGTACAGCTCCCAATGCGATACACAACGCATCAACATGTATATGAAATTCCACATCCCATTTTGGGAAGACCAGGATTGGAGCGGAGGCTAGTTTCCCCTTCAGGACATCCAAACTCTTCATGCAATAATCATTCCAGAAATATGTAACATCTTTTTTCAATAGCTTTTACATCAGCACGGTTATTTGGGCATAAATTTTGATGAACTTCCTATAGTATCTAGTGTGTCCCAAGGTGGTGCGCAGTTGTTTAACACTTCGCAGTGCTTCCAAATTTAGGATAATGACAATCTTCATAGGGTCCACCATCAGACCTTGTTTGCAGACCACATGTCCCAGCAGGTTTCCAAAAGGAATGAGAAATGTGCACTTCTTCAAGTTCAGCGCAATCTGGTGTCGACGACAAGTATTCAGCATCAAGCATAAGCTCGCTACATGGAGCTTAACTAATCCAAAGAAAGTCCAATCATCCAGATACACCTCCAAGAACTTGTGGATGTATTCTTTGAACACGACCACCATGATGCACAAAAATATAGCTGGTGTATTCTTTAGTCCAAACAGCATAACGATGTATTGAAAGCAGCCCCATTCTGTTGCGAAGGTTGTTTTTCTCCTATCTTCCGGCGCGATCTTGATATGATAGTACCCTGAGAACCCATTTGTGAATGAGTATGCTTCCTAACTTCCAACATTCTCCAGTGCTTCATCTATGAATGGTGTTGGGAATGGATTGTGTACACAAGCGTCGTTCATCTTCCTGATGTCTACGCATATTCTTATTTCACCCTTCTCTTTTTTCTCCTGTACTACCATAGGACTCACCCAGTCAAATTCTTCCACTGGTTCAATAATTCTAACTATGAGAATTTTGTCTAATTCATCGTGGACCTCTTCTTTTTACTTTGGATTCAAGCGGTAAGGCCATTGCTTAACTAGCTTTGCGTCAGGTTTCAGGGTGATCTTCGTCATCCCTAAATCGCCAACGATCCCTTTTAAGTCTCTAATTTTGGTTGGGAACAAGTCTTGGTATTCACGGAGTAACTCAACAACCTTATTGACCGTGGCATTGTCCCAATAGTCCCCATGCGTTGCGTACTTCAGCTCTGCCTCTATTCCAATGTTGACCTGCTTCATTTTTAGTGGCGCGGTGATGTCATGGTATTCAAGCGATGGTCTGTGAATCTCGCGGGAGCCTTCCATTTTTGAAATGTTAAAGTTTTGTGGGTCCTCATCATCCTCTTCAACATTTACATTATAAAACTCCAGTGTGTTGCTTAGCTATGTCGCCCATTCTGGCTGAAGTACTCCCATTGGCTCCTGTGGTATTTTTAAGATAGTGGCTTTTACTGTTTGTAGCACATCATCAATAGTATCCAACCAAGGATCCTCGAACATGAACGTTAACAAAAATCCCTCACGCAAGACATCCCATTCACCCATACCATGGCAGAGCTCCATCTCCATATACCAATTCATGGGTATGACGTCTAGGGAATGGTAGAATAAATATACCCATTCAAGCTGTGGTTCTTCCCCATAGACTTGGTCCATTTCACAAGGTGCATGCTTGGATCATCTCTTCCATCATATTTGTCTATTAGTCGTATTTGTGGTTTCCCAAATCGTAGGTGCATCATTCTTCTACATCCACCCCAGTCCTCAAAATTTCCTTGATGTGTACCCCACCATCTTGCAGGTGTTGCGTGCAGTGCCCACTTCAGTGCATCGAACCGCTGTTGTTCTGGTACTGTGCTTTCAAATTTGCTTAGAAATTCATCTACCACTATTAATCTATCATATGTTGGTAGCTCCCTTGTCTCTGTTGTCATGCAACGTAGTGATCTAGTCATGATGTTGCAATCAACATTGTTACTTCGTGCAGCCGATTTTTCCATCGCTCTATCTCTTCGTCTGAATCTGAAGTGCAGGAGCTTTCACGCTCCCACAGAATTCTTCCATCTACAGTTAGATTCACCCAATCCTCTTCTCGCATAATTTTCTTGTAAATAAAATCAAGATCTTCATCACTATCATCGTCGCGCACTGGTTAAATGTATCGCACTCCTTCGACTGGATCTAGCGGTTCTATTACGCATAGTGACTTTCTCTCAAAGATCATTTTGCACTTCTTCAGATTTATGAATTCATTCATATTAGTATCCCAGTCTATTCCCAGTAGCGCGGGATAGGGATTTTTGTCATTGATAATCTCTGTCACTTCAAAATCCGCCTGCGCACTCGCACCTTCAATATCGACTATTACCCCTTGCAATCTTCACATGGGCAAAATCTTTTGTTGGTTCACCATTCGTAACTGAATAGGGGACCATTGTAACACGGATCTGCCCATGCATTCCCATGTTTGCTTTGGTAGTACATTCACATCCAAACCCAGATCCAGGATTACCTGATCCATTTCATACTCACCGATTTGCACAGTCAACCTCATTTCCCTTCCTGTGCACAATGCATGCTTTCCCAGTTTCCAAACCACGCGCGGTTCTCCTGACACCGCGCACCTAGTAATACGTTCTTGTAGTCCTTTGACTGTCTTGCTGTCGTGCCGTAGTTTCATGTATGTCTCCAGAAAGGTAGTGAGCATTGAAGGATCCATCCCTAGTTCTAATTGATCCTTACTACCTGAAGTGGAGGCCTCCATGAAGCTCTTCTTAGCTTCCATGAATGTCTCCTTCGCACATTCTAAATCAAATTCGGGTTCCTTTGAAGGAGCCTTGCGAAACCATGAACTTTCTTCTAGATGTTTCCCTTTATCATCTCCCGTAGTCATACCGCTCCTGAGCATCATGTTTACTTTCGGGTCTTCTTCGCATGGTTCATACCTCATCATCTGTAAATTCTAGGTTGGAGGGAGCTGGAGTACCCCATTTTCATGCATCCTCGTTATCAGTGAAGGGAAGTCTTCTGCCCCATGTTCAAACTGAATATAGTACAAACATGATGCTTTTGTTGGGTTTGTATAATCACGGGCATAGTGCCCTGGCCCTCCACGATTGTAACAAATTAGTTGTCCACGACCCTTCCTGGTCCCATTCCGCCTCGACCTCGACCACGCCCCTGAAAGCTAGCACGTGCCATCCCTACATTTGGGTCGAGGGATCGAGTTTCGGTCTGCACCTTGTAGGCAGGAGTTTGATCCATCATTAGTTCGTAGCTTCGACAGGTGCGTTCATCATGGCCTATTGACCTGCAGAAATTACAAAACAATTGTTGGGACGTCTGCGTATACTTCTGCAACAGATGGCAATTGTCCATAGTGTGTTTTCCTCCTATCTAGCAAGTCGTGGACCATAGTGTAGACACTGTGCTCGGCCTTGCTTGTGCCTCCGGTCTTAATGACATCAGCTCTCCTCCTTCCAAGTAGTTTGCGAACACTAGACAATGGTCCTTGTCGTGCCCTTGGCCTTTGCATTTTATGCACCATACTTCCTCGTGCACCTCCAGCTGAGGTGTCCTGTCTTATTTCGAACTTTACATTTCCAGACATAGATTCTATAGTTGTGCGTGGATTTGTTGGACTCCCAACCCAGGGTCTTGTATAGGGGTCTCGTGTAATCTCATTTCCAGCTCCAATGCTTCGGCCTGGATGGAAAGTTTTTGCTATGACAATGTCGTCCTTAAGTGTTGCATAAGTGAGGCCACAAACTATGTGCGATGATGTGCATCTATTAACGTCATATTAGCTTCACAAATCGTAATCTTCAACCTTTGGTCCAAATCCCAAGGGGTCTCACCTGGGAGCATCGCGATCTCCTTAAACCCGATGATTGATTGCATTTATGATTTTGGCCTACTAGATTCCCTGTTCAAAGCGACCTGGATCTCTGTGATTCCTATGTTCGGGTGATCATTAGAATGCTTTATATACCATGTTAATCTGTGATCCTGTAGCGTGCTCACCAGCGTAGCCTTTTTAATATTATCATCCACGACACCCTATGCTTCCCATACTACTCTTACCATGAACCAGAATTGGTTCGGATGTTCATTTCCCACTCCTCTGAATACTGGTAGTTTGATCGCACTCACCATACTGAGCTATGGTGATGGCGGAGGTGGGGTGGGTGGAGATGGAGGTGAGGAGGGTGAGATGGGTGGCGGTGTGGGTGGGGGTGGTAAGCGCGGAATGCGCTGCCTTATCAGACTCACCATGCTTCTTGGAGAAACTTTTGTGAGCTCTTCCTCGCTTTCCCGTGAGGGTGAAATTAAGGGACTATTTTCCAACTCTTCACTACTTCCGCTTCTGTAAATCTTCCCATTGCGCATAGTCCAAAACATTAATTTATTCACATAACCTGCTTTTCACACAATAGCATCTTAATCCAATTGTTCAAAGATTTAATATACTTACCTCACAGTCCCTTGAGAAAGCGTCGCTCTGCCTCACAGTAGCTGACGGTCATGTCTACGCGAACTCAGTGATAAATCCTCCTATTATTCGGTTGAGCCAATGGTCCACAGCTCGCACTATCTTATCTCCTGACGCTTCTAGTCCACGCACTAATTCTAGAGTCCACACTATTGGTTTGTCGAGCCTACACCTTCCCTGGTTGTCTACTAACTTCGTGATCCACTCATACAACTCAGAAGGAAAGGATGCAAAGAAAATTTCCTAAATTTCTGTATACAAGTAGCGCTCCAACCACTTTTCCTTAGATACACGTGGATTTCTATTTCCTTGTGCCGTGAACTCGTGAATCTTCTTGTGCAACCACTCTTTAATTTATTTCTTCATTGGATTCTAGTGGCATGACATCAGACATCCCTTATGCAGATCCCGGTCCCGGCAATGGAACCATTTGTTGGATTGTATGGGCTTGACCTAGGTTTAGAGGTGATTTAGCCAAGAAAATCTTGGTACTACTGACCCTTTCGGCAATAGTCTGCGAAGCGCGGACTGAGGTTTCACCTGAAGTAGTATGTGAGGGTGTTAGAACTAGGTTTCCGCACCTTCGGGATGTCTGATGAGCTTCTAGAGGTCCGCGGTCTGACCCGTCGCTACACGCACTCAGCTGCGAACTCTACTAGGCCTCTGTGCACTCGGCTATAAAGCCTCTTCCTACTACTATGACCCAATACACTTAGACTTCTTACTCTAAGCTCAAACCATTCGTATTCTTCTCTCCTCTTCCTTTGCTATTAACTATCTTTACAACTTAGAGTCTCTCTCTATTTATACAATCCCATGGTTCGTAGACCATGGGTAGGCCAACATGACTTTACATTACATTACAATATTTTAGGGTGGACAACCCTATGACTTAACCTATACTTGATGCTCCGCACCCGCAATTCGCGGAGTCTTACAAAAACTTTGACCAAAACTTGGGCTTTAAGCCCCAAAACATGCTGTGGGGGGATTCCATGCCCAACACTGAGTGCACAGGGCGGAGTCGAGTTTGTAACCGAAGAAGAGAATAACAAAGAAAAATTTAATCCAAATTCTATGTATCTTTTCTTGAGTTATTACATGTTTGATATCAATTGCAAATATACTGTTTATTTACTACGCGCACTTGTATGAATGATTTTTATTGCTAAGTATACTTTACACATGCAAATAAGCTAAGTTAATCGAGTAATAATAACATTTGGCCCCCAAGCAAGGCTGCGCGAAGGCAACATCTCAGGCTATGAGGTATAGGTAACTACGCGTAGCGACATGTGTGCAGGATTGAACCGTGGACCACTTGAACTCATCAGACATCTCCAGGGTGCGGAATCCTGGTTCTAGCACCCTCCCATACTACTTTGGGTAAGACATCGGTCCGCGCTTTGTGGACTATTGCCGAAAGGGCCAGTAGTACCGGGATTTGTTTGGCTAAATCACCTCTGAACCTGGGTCAGGCCCCAACAAGCCAACAAATGGTTCCATTGCCGGGACCAAGATTTGCATAAGATATGTTTGATGTTGTGTCACTGGAATCTGACAAAGAAAGAAATTCAAGGGTGGTTGGACAGAACGATTCACGAGTTAGCAACACAGGAAAATAGGAATCCACGAGTATTGAAGGAACAGTGGCAAGAGCACTACTTATATACAGAAATCCACAAGATTTTCTTTGCATCCTTCCCCTCTTAGTTGTATGAGTGGATCACGAAGCTAGCAGATAGTCAGGGAAGGTGTAGACTCGAAAAATCGATTGTGTGGACTCCAGAGTTGGTGCGCAGACTAGAAGCATCAGAAGATAAGATTGCACACGCTGTGGACCATTGGCTTGATTGAATTATAGGAGGGTTTATCACTGAATTCATGGTAGACACGTCAGTCAGCTACAACGAGGTGGAGCGACGCTTCCTCAAAGGACCGTGAGGTAAGTACATTAAATCTTTGAACACTTGGATTAAAATGCTATTGTGTGAAAAGTGGGTTATGCAAATAAATTGATGTTTGGGGCTACGCAAAGTGGGAGGATCTATAGAAACGAAGGTAGCACAGAGATAGAAACTAGCCCCTTGATTTCGCATTGACGAGAAAGTGAGGAAGAGCTCACGAAAGTTTCACTAAGAAGTGTGATTAGTCTGATAAGACAACGGATTTCTCGCATACCACCTCCACCTCCACCACCACCAGTCTCACCATCTTCACCCCAATCTCCACCTACACCACCTCTGCCACCACCATAGTTCAATATGGCGAGGGTCATAAAATTGTCAGTGTTCAAAGGAGTAGGGAACGAAGATCCAAACCAATTTTGGTTCGTGGTAAAGGCTATATGGGAAGCACAAGGAGTCATGGATAACCATATAAATAAGGTAACGCTGGTAAGCGCGTTGCAGGATCATGCACTAACATGGTACATTAAGCATTCCAACGACAGTACAAACGCAGGGATCGCGGATATCCAAGCTATGCTGAACAGGGAATTTAGCAGGCCAAAATCGGAGACACGGTCGATTATCGTGTTTAAGGAAATTGCGATGCTTCTAGGAAAGACACCCTAGGAGCTGGATCAGAGACTGAAGGGCATGATTCACGAAGCCAACATGACCTTGACAGATGGACAACATCGCGCATGGTTTGTAGCATCACTAATGCCACATCTAAGGATGGCACTGTCGCAGTAGAAGTTATCCA
The DNA here is from genome assembly GCA_031772625.1 of Pinus tabuliformis. NCBI lineage: Eukaryota > Viridiplantae > Streptophyta > Pinopsida > Pinales > Pinaceae > Pinus > Pinus tabuliformis. The sequence continues at coordinate 1,758,467,842 of CM062816.1, read as the reverse complement.
CCCAAGTCGCAGCTTTGGAGATTGCAATGAGACTGCAGGAGACCCCAATGCAAGATCTTGGCCTGGGAGTCCAAAAAATCCACATGCAACTGAAAAAATTGCGTCTAGAAATGTAGAGTTTGAAACAGGATAGGAAAACTTGCCCAGAAGCGTGCAAGGAGGTGTGGTGCATAAAATGCAAAGGCTAGGGGCATGACAAGGACCACTGTACAGCATTCATGAACTACCTAGCGGGAGGAGGGCCGATCCCATTGGAACTAGAGGCACAAGTAGGACTGAGTGCGGCACCTACATTATGGTGTGCGATTTTTCAGATAGGAGGGAAGCACACTACAGATAACTGTCACCTGTTACAAAAGTATACACAGACATCCCAATAGTTGTTTTGTAATTTCTACAGGTTAGTAGGCCATGATGAACGCACCTATAGAAGTTATGACTGATGATGGATTAGACCCCCGCCTATAGAGTTCAGAATGAAACACGAGCCCTTGATCAAAATGCAGGGATGGCACGCACTAGATTTCAGGGGCGCAGACAAGGTCGAGGTGGAATGCAACCAGGAAGGGGTTGCAGACAACTAATTTGTTACAATTGCGGAGGGCTAGGGAATTATGTCCACGATTGTACAGATCTGACGAGACAATCATGTTTATATTGTACCCAGTTTGATCATGAGACAGAGGAATTCCCTACACTAATAGCACCGTTGGGTGATAAAGGAATACTCCAGACTTCCCCGACTTAGAATCTGCAAATGATGAGGTATGAACTGTGTGAAGAGGACCTGAATGCAAACATCATGCTCTAAAGTGGTATTACAACAGGAGATGACAAGGGCAAGCAACTCGAAGAAAGTTCTTGGGTTTGCAAGGCTCCTATAAAGGAACCATAGTTCGATTTGGAGTGCGCAAAGGAGACATTCATGGAAGCTAAGAAGAGCTTCATGGAGTGTTATAGACATTTTTGTGCCTTACAGCTCTAAGCATGAAATTTCCATAAACCAAGAGATCCTAAGTCCCTAAAAGTGTTGTTCTGACCCCTAAAGGGACAAGGTCAACAAATTACAGCTTCTCCCAGAAGTTCTCCACCAGAAACTGCTCAGAATCAGTCAAATCAAGATCATTTCAGCTGCTCCACTGGCCAGCTGCGTTGCATAGCACCCAAATACACTAGCTAGGTGCATTGCAACGCACCTAAATGCACTACTAGGGTGCGTTCAATGGGAAATGACAAATGGAAGTGCCATTCCGTGAGGTGGAAAGACAATGGAAGCTTCCAGATTCCTCTCCAATGACACTTGCCTCACTGAGTTCGACCAAGGATGAGTAAGAGGCTCTCAGTCTCCAAGTGGAAGCAAGAATTGACAGAGAGAAGCCACTAGTCAAATCATAAGCTGACTCATCCTCTTTGCATACATCTATATATGGATCCCTCATCCCAGAGATCCAGAGGCTGGAATTTTGTACATTGCAGAGAATTGCTGTTGGTTTTGAGATAGATATCAGAGTATTGGGTGATTTATGCTTTGTTGGAGGTGAAGAGGGGCTTCTTTGTTGGGAGGTTGATGCTGGATTAGGAATCATCGGTTGTAACTCCTCCTGGATCTTCTTGTTATATCAATAAAACTATTTGAGTTTCTCCTACATGCTTGTGTATCATTGATGTTTGTTACATTTGTATGTTTAGCTTAAATCTGATCCTAAGCTATTTATGAATATAAATCCATGTCTTTGTGTAGTTTTCTTCTTCTGTGATCTTACAGGAACTTGGTGAAGCTGGGCAAGTAAGGGAGCAGGTAGCTGGAAGCTGTCAAAGAGGAGAGAGATTGGATCAAAGGACTAGCGCAAGACACAGGTTGGTTCATCCTATTCCTCTTCGTTTATAGTTCATAAAGAAGAATACGAAAGTAGTTTTCTCTGTTTGTTTCTAAGGTCACTGTCACACCTTAGTGGGATAGGGTCGTTCCAAATGGACACTTTTCCCGTTAACAAAATGGCGACTCCACTGGGGACGATTGTCTAGTTAGTTTGTTTGTGTTTCTCTTGTTGTTTGTTTCATAAACTTAGAAGTAGCAAATCGAACTGCATTTGCCATTAACAAATGCAAAGTAGACATCTGCTACTTCAATCCATTCACTGGAACTGTTTATGATTTGAACAGCTGATTCACAAATGATTTGATTTCCCTTTGTGATAGCTCTTAGACCTCCTTTAAATCTACCCTCTGATTGTGCATTACTGACTGCTTTTACTCAGCCAAAAACCATAGATTAAACTGCAAACCGTGACCCAGAACCCGGATAGAATTCTCGTTTCTGCCCCAGCGCAGGCTCTGTGAAGAGGTTCTGCATTTCAACGCACTTCCCAAGAGGGCTACCTGCGCTGAAATGCAGTTTCTCTGTGTAACAGGTGCGCTGATCAGCCTAGCCCTGTGCAGCTGAGGTTCTTTGCTTCATTTTTTCAGTTTTCTCTCTGATTTTTGCAGCCTGTGATCAGTATATGTGTCTGTTTAAAAACCCCTTTTCTTTGCCTTAATTCTGCCTCCTTTGTACAAAAAGACTGTAGATGTTTTTGTGTGTTTGTTACATCATTTACAGTTTTCCATTGCAAAAGTAGAAAAGTCATACTATCGTCCTTTGATTTAGATCTGTCATAACTGTCGATTTTGATCTTAGGAGAAAGTTTATTTGCTGTTGACAGTCGATTATGCTTTTACTTTTGCCTTTGGTTTGAATTTGTGACTTTCTAGTGTCGAAACGAGTATTTATTTCAAAATCATAAAGTGTCGTAATCATCTCTACCTTTTGATTTCGAAAAGAAGCTTGTTTGTGTTTGTCACTTGAAAACAAATTCAGATTTGTACATCAACTTTCTTTTTAGGCATCAATATTAAGAAAGTGAAAAAAAAATACATGCACATGTGCATTTGCATATTGACAGTCTGTTTGGCTTGATTTAGGAAAGTGCATTTACAGTGTGCTCTTTGCTCTTTGTGAAAAGATTGTGTCTTTCTTTTCCCCTTGTAGCTAGGATTTTCATTGCTGAAAAGAGATAAAGGTTTGCTTATCATCTTTAGATTGCATTTTAGGAATTACATCTACATCTCGTGGTGAACCCAAAAGGCAAACTTCATAAGAAAGATCAACTTAAAATAAATTGAATGAATCTAACAACGCTTTGGAACTTAACGCACAACATTTAGAGGTCTAGGCTAGAGACGTATTCCGGCGTCGTAAAGCCTGGTAACTGTTGTCCTCACTAATGGTTGGGTGATTCCTCCACTTTGAGACGATAAGTGCCAGTACGGACTTGTGCTCCCATGTACCGTCGAGTATATATTGGGAGACCCCTATAGGCTTAAAACCTTTTATCCATAGGAAGCCGTGTCGGCCACCCTACTGATCCCAATGCACCAAACACAACATTCGGGAAGATTGACTGTCGTACCGTAAAAAGTATTCTGCAGTTTTGCGATTGGTTTGGTACTCCCTCTACCTAGATCTCCAGAGCAGTCCCTTTCGTTCCTTTTCAGACTCCTTAACAGAAAAGGTCCATCTGAGCACTTGTCACTTCAGGCTCATTAAAAATCAAAGGAGACTAGAGTCATCTTTTGTTTTTTCTGGACTCTTAAAAATTGAAAAAACAAGTTGTGTCAAAACGTCTAAAAATTTATTTTAAACGGAATATTCATTACCCTTTTCCTACGTTGATCTTAGGTTGAGAAAATGGAGTCTACCAACCAAGGAATTCCCCTTGGTGGAAATCCTAGTCCCTTCTCCTCTTGGGGAGATGTTGGTGCACCCCATATGGCCACATTGTCGCTTCCAGGACTGACAATTGGCTTGCCGGTATGGCTCTTCTCAACCAATGTCATTCAGAACACCACTATTCCTGAACAATCGAATCAGCAATTAGACGAATCCAGAGTTGCCCACCAGCCTTCTACTTCCTCTAATTCTTCCTCTCCTCCTTCCTCTTCACTTGATGGAACTGGTAAAGCTAAAAACCATGTTCCTAAAGAGAAGAAGGAAAAGAAGAAGAAAGAGAAGAAAAAGAAGGAGCCAAAGGCGAATGAGGGAAAACGAGTGTCGTCTAACGAAAATCCACACACTGCACCGACCAAGCCTAAATCACCATGTGTCATTTGCAAAGGAGACCATTTTCACAGAGATTGTCCTTGCATCCCCCGGATACTAAGGGACTGGTCTCCTCGTTTGCACAATCCAGTGTCATCAACCTCTGGTGATCATGTTGAAAGCACACCATCAACTAGTGAAAGTGAAGCCCCAGGACAAAAAGGGAAAGCTAGATTTCCTTGTAAACTGTGCGAAGGCAATCATGCCGTCCACCATTTTCCCTTCTTAGACGAAGCTAAAAGAGTTTTGGATGATCGTCCGGTTTCACCGTTACGACTTCCTCCTAGATATAAAAAACTCTTGCCGAGTCCGTCACTAGTTGAGAATCTAGCTGGACCGCTCAGGTGGTCGGCTAAAGTGCCTATCATTGAAGATAAACCAACTGAATCCATACCAGATGAAAGTCAAAAGGTCGAGGCGGCAGTTGACCCGGTCTTGCCTTCAGAGGTTTTATCTTCTGATGATACAGTCACTGAAGAGAACAAGGATGACACCGTCCAAATTCTCTTCATCAACACAGACTCCGACGAACATGGGGGCAATCTACCCATTCCCTTACCGCAGGAGGGAAGTTCGTCAGAGCCATACCCGGCTGTCTACTCGGTCCCACCTCCAAGCAACCTAGTTGTCTCCTTCGACTGGAATCAACTAGGCAGACCCCGTTTACCAGCAAGCATACCATTCCGAATTATCGTTCAAATATATAGAATGGTTATGGTTGGCACCATCATAGATGAAGGGGCTTCTGTGAGTATCCTTTCCTCTACTGCTTGGAAAGCGCTTGGTTCGCCATCGCTTTTGCCTGAGATGAGAAATCTGACAAGGCTTTGATAAAGGAACCAGTCGACCTTTAGGGATCCTTCCCGATGTGCCCATAACATTGAGAGGGAAGACAGTTCGCATGAACGTAATGATAATTCAAGGACCCTTAGATTACAATCTACTCCTTGGACGAGACTATATTTATTGCATGGGAGCCATCGTCTCCTCACTCTTTAGAGTAATGTGTTTTCCGCACAAAGGAAGAGTGGTCAAGCTCGTGGACCAGCTTTCATTTCCCGGATCACGCATAGCAAATAGTCATATACCATCCCTAAATGGTCTCTTCACGCAAGAAATGTCTCAATCCCCAGTCCGTCCTCCCGATAAGCGCGAGTAATTCAGAGGGATATGACTGAAACCCAGGGGGCATGCGTCCTGGTCTGCTCCGGCAGGAAAACTTCGGGTATAGGCTAGGTTTCCGCGAGAGAATATGACTAGTCTGTACCCCGTCCGTCGGTGGAAGAGGGGTTATTCTAGAATAAGATTCTCTTGTCAAAGTTATGTGAGTGGCGGGAATCATCGCTCACCTTTGTTTATCTCGGTAGACATCGCCGAAGAAGTGTTTTGTTTGCTGCGTGAATAAGACAATCTTTGGTAACCTGTAAGAGGTAGGCCTCTCCTGATAGAACAAATGTTTTATCTGCAAATTGAGGGGTAACCTTGAAACCATATTTTATACCTAGGGGCATGCAAAACTTTTGGAGTGCAAGCGAGGGGCGGCTATTTATTTTTTAAATTTTTAGGACCTCTAACCCTTTAAACTCGTAGGATTAGTCGTCATCTAACTTGCATAAAGAAAGGATGTGGGGCAAAAATCTAAAAATTTCCATTTTTATATGAGACATTCTTATCATATGACTGGATTAATCAAGCAGTTTTAGCACATAGTTCAAGCTCGTTAAAAAATAAACATAAGACATGAGCAAATGTTTCCACCCGTGTTTAAGCTCATTAAAAAATGAACTATTCCCCGATAAATAACCACCGTGAATGTAACATTTCAGCCATTAAAGCCTTGGTCGTGTTTGCACCGTCACCTCCACTTTTCCATTAGTCGATCATTCACATCCATTTGATTGTTTACCCTTTTTGAGGAACAGCTACGAAGAGTGATTTCACTAGCCATCCTTGTGACACTGCCGTGATTGGAAAATTCCAAACCTTACCTAGAATCAACTGCTACCCATTTTATCACTCGTTCCTCAAAAGACGAGTCTTCTTTAAGCTCTTTTCAACTGACTCGTAAAATATGAAAAGATTGCCGAGTTTTGGCCTTCCAGCTCGTTAAAGCGACCGGAAATGCTATCCCTCCTCTAGATTTTAATCTTTTTGGACCTGGGGGATTATTGCACAAAAAGATCGAGCGCTTGTTTTGTTCGGCTCGTTAAAACTATCGAAAATTCATCCCTTCTGTATTGTTTTATACTTTTTCGGACTTAAGGGATTATATGACGAAAAAGGAATTTTGGAGTTACCTTTACGTACCTTTTCAGACTCTCTAAAGATGAAAAGGACCGAGTTATCTTTGTCGTTAAACTCGTTAAAAAGATTAATAGCGACAAACTTGTCTTTAGACGAGAACGAGTTTCACTATCGCTAGGCTCGTTAAAACATAGCGATGGGTTTGCCCGAAGGGAAAATTATAGAACAAGCATATGTTATCCTCCTCAAGCTTGACAAAAATAAAGAGGTACGGTCAGCAATGACTGGGGAAAAATTGGGAAGAAAACTCAAAGAACCTTTATTGGTAGCAAGTCGCTCTTGAACATGACACTTCCACTCCGTGTCCGAGTCGGGTTGGGTTGTTTCATTCACCGGTCACATCACCATGGTCACGCCATACCATCCACTTTTGGGGTAAATGCTACCGATCCATCACATAAGTGTCACCGACATGTTCAAGAGAAGTCATCCAGAGAAGTCACCTGTGTCCCATCCACTACCATACATTATACTTCATTCTTTCATGACCGCCATCCTGAACCGTATATCATCAGATTGTTTTCACCTCCATCAAAATCATTTTCTCCGTTCATTGATGTGGGATTCATTAAGGTCCTCCTTTGATGGATCGCTTCTTGTCGACATCAACTCATTATCCAAGAAGTTGATCTAGGAACACCCCATTCAGTACTTTGAAGCTTGCATGCCTCAATGGCAAGTTTCTCACTTCCGGCGACAGGTATACATCAATGACCTTCGACCGAAAGATTTTGCGTGGTGTTCGACGCCAAGTCCTTTATTCACACCACGTGAATTGTACTGCAGTACCTTGAGTGTCATCATCATTATCGGTGATTCCTCTCGCGCTTGTTAACAGTTTACATCATTGACTGGTAATCAAGCGATGTCTTTCCATGTTCGACTTCAGAACATTTCTCACATGGATCGACTTGTACTTCGAGTGAAGATCGGAAGAGATTGAAGACCCCGGATCTAGTTTCATCCATCCGGGCTGTGATATATATTCAGGAAAATAAAGAAAATGTAATGTATAGCATTGCAGCACAGATAATCATCCTACCAAAAGGATGATGGCTCTATCAGAATCATCAGTCTACCATCAGACGATTGTCTGTCCTATGTACATGAAAATGAATTTATAAAGCTGAGCATGGGAATGATTGCCTCAGCTAGATCATGAAAACAGTATGAAGATAATGTATTGTATTGTATCTTATTACAGGTCTCCTCCCAGCATTGAAAGAACTTCGGATCCTCCTAATAAAGCATTTCACCCAATAAACGGCCTCATACTTTAGGGGGCAACTGTTATATACATTTTTGTGCCTTACAGCTCTAAGCATGAAATGTCCATAAACCAAGGGATCCTAAGTCCCTAAAAGTGTTGTTCCGACCCCTAAAGGAACAAGGTCAACAAATTACAGCTTCTCCCATAAGTTCTCCACCAGAAACTGCTCAGAATAAGTCAAATCAGGATCATTTCAGCTGCTCCACTGGCCAGCTGCATTGCATAGCACCCAAATACACTAGCTAGGTGTGTTTCAACGCACCTAAATGCACTACCAGGGTACGTTGAGCGGGAAATGACAAATGGCAATGCCATTCCGCGGGGTGGAAAGACAATGGAAGCTTCCAGAATCTTCTCCAATGACACTTGCCTCACTGAGTTCGACCAAGGATGAGTAAGAGGCTCTCAGTCTCCAAGTGGAAGCAAGAACTGGCAGAGAGAAGCCACTAGTCAAATCATAAGCTGACTCATCCTCTTTGCATACATCTATATATGGATCCCTCATCCCAGAGATCCAGAGGCTGGAATTTTGTACATTGCAGAGAATTGCTGTTGGTTTTGAGATAGATATCAGAGTATTGGGTGATTTATGCTTTGTTGGAGGTGAAGAGGGGTTTCTTTGCTGGGAGGTTGATGCTGGATCAGGAATCATCGGTTGTAACTCCTCCTAGATCTTCTTATTATATCAATGAAACTATTTGAGTTTCTCCTACATGCTTGTGTATCATTGATGTTTGTTACATTTGTATGTTTAGCTTAAATTTGATCCTAAGCTATTTATGAATATAAATCCATGTCTTTGTGTAGTTTTCTTCTTCTGTGATCTTACAGGAACTTGGTGAAGCTGGGCAAGTAAGGGAGCAGGTAGCTGGAAGCTGTCAAAGAGGAGAGAGATTGGATCAAAGGACTAGCGCAAGACACAGGTTGGTTCATCCTATTCCCCTTCGTTTATAGTTCATAAAGAAGAATACGAAAGTAGTTTTCTCTGTTTGTTTCTAAGGTCACTGTCACACCTTAGTGGGATAGGGTCGTTCCAAATGGACACTTTTCCCGTTAACATGGAGGCCTCCACTTCAGGTAGTAAAGACAAACTAGAACCAGAGATGGACCTGTCAATGCTTACTACCTTTATGGAGACATGCATGAAGCTACTGCGTGACAACAAGGTTGTGAAGGGACTGCAGGAATTCATCACTAGGTGCACTGGGATAGGAGAACTGCATGTAGTCTAGAAGCTCAGGAAGGGAGATGAGATTGATTGCACAAATCAGGGAATATGAAATGGATCAAGTCATTCTGGATCTAGGATCAGACATGAACGTACTACCAAAGTAGACATGGGATCACATGGGTAGACTAGTGTTGCAATAGTCTCCTATTCAATTGTGAATGGCCAACCAACAGAAGATCCTACCGATGGGAAGATTGTAGGGAATAACGATAGATATCGAAGGTGCAAGCGTGCTTGTAGATTTCGAAGTGATAGAGATTGTCGATGACAGCAATCCATATCCCATGCTACTGGGAATAGGTTGGGCCATTGATATGAACGAAGTGACAAATCTAAAGAAGTGCAAAATGATTTTTGAGAAAAAGTCACTGCGCGTAGTGGTACCTTTAGACCCTGCGGAAGGATCGCACTACACGGAGCCAGTGTGTGACAACGAAAGCTCCACTCAGGAATAGGATTGGGTGAATCCTACAGTGGATGGTAGGATTTCATGGGAGCGTGAAAGGTCCTGCACATCGGATTCAAATGAGGAAATAGAATGATGGCAAAACTGGTTACACAAGGTAACCACGCTCAATTGCAACATGATAGTAAGATCACTATGCTGCATGACAAAAGAGGTAAGGGATCTACCCATGTATGACGGGTTGACAACGGTGGATGAATTCCTAAACAAATTTGAAAAAGAGGTGCTAGAACAGCAGCGTTTTGATGCTCTAAAAGGGACATTGTGCACTACGCCCACAAGATGGTGGGGTACGCATCAGAGAAGTTTTGAGAACTAGTGCGACTGCAGAAGAATGATGCTTATATGGTTTGGAAATCCTCTCTTGCAGATGGAAGCTAGGTATGATGGAAGAAATAGCCTGCTTGCCCACCTCCCTAGATGGGTATAGGCGTATGGTCCGCAACCTGCACGAACGCATACCGTCCTCACGATCAGAACCAGGACCAATAAATAGGAGCGGGAACGAATAGGGTGTGAACGACAAAGTATGATAAGACCAAGTGCACCGAAGCTTATACAGGGAGAAGCTTTTAACAAGGTGTGTGAAGTGCTGAACACAGTCCACCATGTGAGACGCACTGACTGGGACCTGTGTGTACCAACGGTTCTATGGGCTTATAGGACCATGTGAAAAAACCCTGACCGCGCGAGCACTTCCGAAGCTGAAGTATGAAGCAGGGGCTATAATCCCTATGGAGCATGCGAGGCCTAGTCCAAGCATAGTAGCACCCATAGATATGACAATCTGCGAAGCCTTGAATGAAGGAATCACACAACTACAAGAAACAAAACACATAAGACTTGAGGAAGAAATTCGACAGGGAAACCTTATACTTTGCGCACTTGAAAAAGATCGGGTATGGCTCAGGGAGAAAAGTGCTCTGATGAACGCGGAAGTCAAGAAGCTGGAAAACGAAATAAAGGAAGAATTTCTCATCAAAAAACTAAGGATGGTAAGGCAAGGTGCATATGATCATACTTACAGGTTGGAGAACTATCGTCATGAACTAGTTAGTCAGTTGCCTTGGCTTGGACCACATATCGCCAAACATAGTGACTAGGGTAGTGCATTGCGAGTAGTAAAGTGCGTGATGCCGATCACAACAATGGAAGGTGTGGATTCTTTGTGAACCATGATGGAGGATGGGATGAAGCCCCACATGGGTGGTGCGACCACCTGACTAGCCGCAGGAAGAATAGTCTTAGTGCTCCAGGTAGTTGAAAGGAAGCATGAGACTATAAACTATTCTGCTCGGGTGTTGTGCGATACTAGGAATGCACACAGAAGTAGAGCTTCACAGGGTCCACGACCACGTACAGAGGGTTGCACTGCCACGTGGGCTGGCTGAAAAGTGACCATTGAAGTCACTATTCACAATGGAATGCTCAACTTGAGGCCAAATGGAGCGGGCAACGGGCATTTAAGACGCAATTTATGGGCAATATTTGGGAAAATCTGTCGCCAAGAAAGCATTAATGGCCCGAAATTGAGGGGAATGGTCGGATTCGAATTCAAAAGGTGCTATAAAACACAAAGGGTTGGCTAGCAAACAACACGGTCATTTGAGAATTGAGTGCTTGAGTAGAGCACTGAGCATTGAGAGCAGAGTGATAATTGAGCCCCTGAGTTTACAAGTGATAGAATAGAGCCTAAACACGATGACAACAACTAAGTATCGTTTGGGAATTGAAGAGGTAACTGCCGGTGAGGTTGCACAAACCCAAATGGTGGAGGATGTAAAAAAGGCGCTGGGCTTGTGACAGAAATCCCCAAATCACCGTGAATACTGAGACCCAAGAAAGATAAATAGGCAATGGATCCAGTACGCGTGTCCCCAAGAAACCTGCTGTGCAACAAGCTATGAATGGCTAAAAAATGGAAAGCTGTCGCGATTGACACAGATGAGGAAGAAGAAGATCTGCAGGCCCTGACCATCACAACAGAAGAAGATGAATATATGGAGGAGGATATTCAACCTATACGCTTTGTAGCAAAATTGCTCGCGTATGTCCCTCTGTGGAAAGGGAAGACCAAAGTGCCGAAGGACCTCGACGAAACCAAGAGTTCACTCTAGACCCCGCTCCTCTCAGACGGCATAGTGTTTGAAGGCACGCACCTGGGCCACGTACCAACCATCAAGTTTGAATATTGGGACCTTGCTAACCTCGAGAATTTCCCCCACCTAGAGACTACGAACCTAATGAAGTAGAGCACTTAGGGGGTGGTGACAACATTAGAGCCACGGAAGTGGTTGCGTGGTGTGGAAAAGGCCAGGTTGTTGCACTTACTATGGGTACCACATTTCCACCGTGTTCCCATCACCATTTTCATCATCAGGCAGCTGCTCTTCCTGGTGCATGATGGGTATCTTTGGCTGGAGGAGCCTATCCCCATCACAGCAGACCTCATTCACTGTATTTCTTGGCTCCCCTACAAAGGGAAGGACCCCACAACCATAGCCAAAGGAAAGGGCAGTGATTTGGCCCTTATAGAAGCCATGAAGACAAAATACAAGCTGGAGAAGAAGAAGAGGGGCTACACCATCTCCAACATCAAGGAAAAAGGGGTCTGCGTAGCAACCCAAATCTTGGCCAGTAAAGTTATGAGGAAGTGCCGCGCTAATGAGGTACTAGCGCTGATGGTAGCACTAGCCGAGCAGTGCCTGGAGGGGGTCTAGTTCAACTGGTTTGAATTCATCTATGAGGAATTTTTGAAGAACTATCGCGAATCCTAGGAGCAGGGTAAAACCTTACACTACGCGTGGTTATTTTTATCCATAATGCTCGTAGCGGGAGAACTGCTGGAGTACAGCCAATTCCCCATCATTGACAGAGAATTACCAGAGGCCATGAAGTACGCTTCGCTCTGGGCCACAAAGGATGTGGAGAGGATGCGTGACACCAAAATCTTCTGGGTGCTCATCGAGATGAGCATCCAGATCTGGATCAATCAGAGGTCGTGCCTGTCGCCTACGCTGTACATTATTCTGTATAGTTTTGCAGAATTCAAATCCGACATGCAAAATGTATACATGAGGGCATGCAAGGATACAAAGAAACAGTGGACAAAGCTCCCCTTTATAGCCACTGATGACGCCATCTTCACTGTCTTGGAGACATGGCCTCCGGAATGGCGGCCCCATACCTGGCATAACTTGAGAAGGTGGAAGCACAGAAGAAGAATGATGATGCCAAGCTACGCATCACACAATTGGCTGAGAAAAGGTGACAGGAAACAACAGCAACTAAGGAAAGGGTAGCGCGGGAAGTGACACAAAAATCTGCAGAGCAGAAAAAGATTGCAGAAGTAGCAGTAGCAGCACAGGTGGCAGAAGAAGCAACAATGAAGGTGGATGAGGACCAAGCAACGTCCTCACAGGTGTAGGAGGCAGAGGAAACAGAAATAGTAGAAGGGAGTGTGGACCCAGGGACCGTGTCCACACAACTGAATCACCCACACATGCCAGAGAGAGCAGTACCGAGGAAGAAGGTCAAGGCCTCGAAGTTCGCCATTGACCTGATCACCTTAACTGAAGGTGACCTCCATGACATCGGTGAGATGGTTCACGATGTCACAAATGAGGCCCTTCAGGACTTTATGCAGGAGCACCATACTGTGTTGGGGGCCCTCAGGGCACAGCTACAGGAGTTACAGGTGCGGCCCCCTCAGGTGGGTACCCTTTCGACCCACCTCACAGCAGGATCCTTGGCAGCAGAGCAGATGTTGCATGCACGGATGGAAAACACCATAGTGTTACCAGAAGGAGCCCTAGTAGTAGTGAATGAGACTGACAGATTTGTGGTTAACATGATCAAAGGCCTTGGCCTTAATTTGGCTGCCCTTCTGTGAGAGACACTGTATCTACTACAGGATGGGATAACAGTAGAGTTGCACGCTAGGGAGAGCTGTGCGATCCAATTTCTCAGTGAACAAAAGATCAACATGGAATAGCTCAGTCTGCAGCATGATGAATTGGTGTCACAGAACCAATAGTTGGTGTAGGTGGTAGATGATGCTTGCCGACGCGTCTCGAAGCTGGCCATCCCAACAGATCTACCAGTAGAGGTACGGATTCACAAGTTGGCAACTGCAGTCTGCGAGGCTAGAGAAGAAACGACCAAGGTTCAGTTGGAGCTAGATCTTTAGATCGCCAAGCTGCGGCTAAAGGCGCAACATTCCATTCCCCTAGAGGTTCAAGAATAGAGCGTTAGCGTCATTGCAGAGGGATTGGAAGAAATTGGAGGTGCAGTGCAAGACTGTACCACTTTGTTGGAGCAAGCACTTGAGCTCCTCACAACTCTGTAGGAGGACTCCAACATCCAGCGCTTGGAGACAGAGGCACGATAACTACAGTAGCAATACGATAGTGTTAGAGGAACTGCACAGACAATAGTCCTCAGTCAGCAGCTTGCAAGGATGTAGCAAGCCAAGGCGCTGAAGGAACAGGTGGACGTGGCACGACATAAGGAGGTAGTTCTTAAAGCGTGTGCGAGTCGTGGATCGACAAGGCTTTCACTATCATAGCAAACATCGAAGGAAAGTTGGCACACATATAGGGGATGCACATGTTAATGCAGAGAAGTGCTCTAGACACAGAGGTCTCAGAACAGAGGATGCAACAGATCCAGCAAGAAGCAGCTTAGTGCACTGCCAACATCAGCACAGTTTGAGGACAGTTGGAGGAACTTTGTGCCAATATCGTCGCACCAAAAGAGTGACTCAAGGGTGAGTCACGATGTTTGTGTTGGGGGCCTGTTGGGCATGGAATCCCCCCGAGACATGTTTTGGGGCTCAAAGCCCATGTTTTGACCAAATGATGTTGTAAATCCCCACGAATTGCGGGTGCGGAAGTATGTTAGAGTCATAGGGTTGTCTGCCCTAGTTTGTATTGTAATGTCGGCCTACCCATGGTCCACATACCATGGGATTATATAATTAGAGCAAGGTTCTAAGCGTAAAAGTAAGTTAAGGAGAGTGAAGTATGAGATAGAGAAGTAGAAGAACAAAGCAAGTGTCTAAGTGTATCTTGGGTCGTAGAGTAGGAGAATGCTCTGCAACTGAGTGTGTAGAGGCCTAGTTATCTGCAACTGAGTGTGAAGAGCCCTGTAGCTAAGTGTGCAGGGCATAGTTGAGTTTGTAACTGAAGAAGAGAATAATAAAGAAAATTTTTATCCAAATTCTGTGTATCTGTTCTTGAGTTATTACATGTTTTATATCAATTGCAAATATACTCTTTATTTACTGTCTACACTTGTATGAATGGTTTATATTTCTAGGTATACTTTACACATGCAAATAATATAAGTTAAACAACTAATGGTGGAATACTAGTAAGACCTTGAGTAATAATAGCACTCAGCCCCCGAGCAGGGTTGCAAGAAGGCAACATCTCAGGTTGTGAGGTACAGGTAAGTGCGCATAGCGACATGCGTGCAGGATCGAACCGCGGACCACTTGAACTCATCAGACATCTCCAAGGTGTGGAAACCTGGTTCTAGCACCCTCCCATACTACTTCGGGTGAGACCTCAGTCCGCACTCCGCAGACTGTTGCCAAAAGGGCCAGTAGTACCTAGATTTTTTTGGCTAAATCACCTATGAACCTAGGTTAAGCTCCAACAAACCAACAATGCTAGCATAGATTCATGGTTTAACTGTTCAGTTGCTTAAGTAGCTGCATTTTCATTACAACAGTATACAAGCTAACAATGCTAGCATAGATTCATGGTTTAACTGTTCAGTTGCTTAAGTAGCTGCATTTTCATTACAACAATATAACATAGATTTCTGCTTCTGTTCATTTGCTTAAGTAGTTGCATTCCATTTACAGTAGTGTAGAGTAGATTAGTTGTGCTTTATTTTACTTCCATTTGTGCCTTCTTTCAGTTCACATGGTAGCTAGGAGGAAAATATCACCACAAGTTTGTTTGCAGATGTCTCGGCCTCATCTCCTCCCTCTCGGACCATGACTTGAGGAAGAGACCCTTCAGCAACCCCAAAAACACAGGTTTCTAGTTCTCGCATGAGCTATGGAGTTTATTGTTTGATGTAGTTACTTGTTCACCCTCACTGGTTTTTTCTATCATTTTCATTTGAAACCTCCTTCAACATGTTCTTCATGCATAATCCCCTTACCATCTGATCCACAACAAACCTACCCACTCACCGTCCGATCCATTAGTTTATCCAACTTCCACCTCACGTGAAGTCTTCCACCTACTCTATGCGCTTTGAATCCCCACCGTCGATCTGCCTCACCTGATCCGACAAATATCATGTCACCTTAACACTTTATGCGCTTTAAAATCCCACCATCAATCTTCCTCGCCTGATCCGACACCTATCACTTCACCCGATTGCCAACTAGCTTGGCCAATCTCCACCATTGATCTGTCTAGCCTGATCTGACGGTTATCGCGCAATCTGACGTGGATTCTTGCACGACCATTATCCACTCGAGAGCACACGAGAAAAGTGGTTTTCTCATGCTACGTGTCGCACAGTTATGCTAATCGTGTGAAATTTCAAAATACAGCTTACAACTTTAAGGGCAAGCGAGAAACTACTTACTGCCTCTAAAAACCCGCTCCATCACTTCTGCATGTTTTCTTCCCATGATATGATCTCTGTTGTTGATCTTTTGATTAACCTTGTTCATCCATCCATTCACTTAATTCCTCATGATACGATCTCTGTCGTTCATCTACTTCGTTACCCTATTGATCCATCCATTCACTTATTTCCTCGCGATAAGATCTCTGTCATTCATCTATTTCGTCACCCCTGTTCATCCATCTATTCACTTAAGCTCCCGTAATAAGATCTCCACCATCCATCATCTGTTCGTTGATCGATCCAACGGTCCCTATGCACTACTGCATCCTTACATCCTCCTTCCACCAATTTCGATCTCCGACTGCTCTTCCGCTTGAAAATAGATTTAGTTTAGTTCCTTTGCTTACACCTTAGTATAGTTTAATGCTCTTTACATCTGCAACTTAGATAGCAGCATTAGGTTAGTGATTGTTTTAGCAATTCTACTTAGCTTAGCTATTTAATTGGTTAATTAGGTTATGGTGTGAGTTAGCATTACATGTTGTTTTCTTCATTACTACAATAGAGTAGCTCCCTCTTAGAATAGATTTGCTCTTCTTCCATCAAAGAATTAAGCTTCTTCTGACTCCATAGAAGTCTGTCTTGGAACCCCTAGTGTCTCTTGCCAGATGAACAAGTGACAACAGGAAGGACCTTCCTTTACTTGTGCATATAGCACTTTCACCTCCATGTTTGTATGAACCTCGGGTTGATAAGTAAAGCTAGTAGCCCTGGGAGTTGCAACATTCTTGTTGCAATACCTAGTCTCATAACTTTTTGGCGCCGTTGTTGGGGAGGTATCTAAGTAGAATGTGATTACTGCTTTCTCCTATTCCTAGTCTCCAACTTTCTTTTCTTCTACTTCTTATCCTCAATTTTCTTCCATTAGTTTATTTATGCAAAAGTAATCTAGTAGCTTCCTTTCTTTCATGTGTCATTATTTTCTTTCCTTTCAATTCAGCAAATAGTTTATTTGTTAGTGGTTTTCATTCAATCAACAATTTCATTTCTACAAAGTACTTTCTAGCTTTAAATAAAATCTTACAAAAACCAACCCAAAAACATTTCCTTTCATGCCTCATAGGAATAGGGACAACTCAGGAAAATTCTTGCCAAATACCCCCACTGCATCCAATAGGCAACCTTCTCTCTTCTTCGGTGACTGTAACTTGGAAGAACCTTTAAGTGAGAAACCTTACAATTTGAAGAACCTACAGGGGAATAAGAAGAGGAAGAACCCATTCCTACTAAACCAATGGCTCAAAACCGAAATGACAAAGGAGATAGAGAGAGAATTGAGAGTGCCTTCCCCATTAGGGAGACCAATGGGGACACTAAGATGAAGAATATAATCCCCTCTTCCCTACCTCATTTCCATGGCCTGACCACAAAGGACCCTGACACTTTCCTATTTGAGTTTTCTATTATATGCCTAACCTATGACTATACAGATGATGAGAAAAAAGTTAAAATTGTTTCCATCTACCTCAAGGATGCAACATTGCGCTGGTTCATGGGTTTACCAAGAGATAACATCACAACTTGGGCTCAAATGCAACAGGTTTTTAACAACAAATATAGGGACTACTATAGGTCAAAGGATACTAAAGAAGAGATTTTCGGGATGACCATAGGCCAAGATGAATCCCTAGAAGACTATGAAGAATTACCTAGTTTGGTAATATTTTGGACATATTACCTACCCCAACATTAATTACCTAGTCTCATCACTAGGAGGAGTAAGGGAAGATCTTCTAGATACCTTACACATGTTAGCAGGAGGAGATATCTACCAATTACCCTATCAGGATATCAATACTGTCTTTAGAAACCATTCTAGGGTAGCCAAGAAAAAGGGTAGGGGTAGTCAACCTATGGCCAGTACATCATCCTCCAACTCATCCATTAAGGGTGAAATTGGAAATATGTTGGAAAATTTCAAAAGTGATATGTTGCAAACCCTTTCTTTACAATTGTACACCATGAACATCAAAAGGAAGCAAGAGGAAGCAGAGAGAGATTTGGCCATCTTTTGTCCTAGATGCATCAAGAGGCATCCTAGGAATGAATGTCCATTGAACTGTATTAAGATTTGCTCAGTTTTTGAAGAAAACCACTCCACAAACAAGTGCCCTTCTTTACCTGGACTCAAAGTTTTATATTAAGGAGCTGAAGGGGTCACTGAGTAGCTTTGCTACATTAACCAAAGGATACCTCCTGGGCCTAGACAATACCAGTAGGGTATTCAAGGGTCATCCCATGCATATTACAACCCCATCCAAACCACAGCTATACCTTCTTGGGGACCCCTTGCTCATCCTTCCTAGTCTACACCCCCTCCTCGGTCCTATGCATCTCAGTATCATTCCCAGCTGTTATCACTCAAAAATTTTCCTTAGAAGTTATCAGAAGAATGAAAAGACCGAGGTAACCACAAACCAATCTTTTAAGCATAGGTTCTAGCCAACCTATGGCTCAAAGAGGGCTCTCTCTATATGATTTAGCTTTGCTTGCTGGGATTTTAGGCTAGTTCTTAAAGTTTAGGGGGTTTTGATTTGTATTGAAGGTTGGATGGTGAAATCCTTAAAACAGATGGATAGGAGGATGTTTTTGGACCATTGGGCTATGGAGTCAAAGAAGGGCAGTAGAGCTGGATTTAACTCACTAAAAGGAGTGTTCAGAGGGCAAGCTAGCAGAGGAAAGGGCAGGTCTTTGGGCCAGATGGGTGAAATTATCTTTAAGCAGGGTGAGAGAGCATTTAAGAATTCTCAAACCGGGATTAAAATGAGGAACAGAGGATAATCATGAAGAAAGGGCAATTAAGAATCCTTTGCTATAGATTACAGGGAAAATACATAAACTAAGGATCAATCAAGAATTCATTAACTTAGATAATTAACAGAAAACATTAAAATGCATAATAGTTAAAACGGAGTGCAAGGAAGCAAATTCTAAGATATCATTCCATATTATAGCATACAGATTTCAAATATGCAATAGTGATGGTGGAAAAACTTTAAGAAAGGTAACAACACAAGAGAAAATACTTGTATGTACTTTTCTCTACACATGAATCCTATGAAACGTTTGGTCTTTATTCATTAATCCATCTTGCTGGTCTAATCAGTGATACAATAGCTTACAATCTTTTTATCAGACGATCTATAGAAATGTCTAGGAATCCACCCTACATACTTCGAATTGTGAAGTATTTATACAAAAAATTATTACAAAACATATCAAACTAACTTGAGATTTAATCTAGGAAATACAAATATCTTCTTGCAAGAAGATAGAGACAACTATTGAACTGTTTCATGTTGTCCCTTTTTATGTGGTACTTCTGGCTTTTATGGTTGGATTTGTAGCCCTTTATGCTAGCTTCCAGTTGTGGTCTTTTATGCTGGAGTCTTCTTCAACTTTTATCTTTCACTTGATACTCTTTAACCATGTTGTCCTATTTTCATCTATTTACCTAGTTGTTTTTTTTTTAATGTGCAGTAACTTTTTACTGTAAATTTCTCACAGTAAATCAATCATTGTTTCCCACCATTCTACATTAGGTAATTTGACATTCATCATCTGCCTATATATCTCATCAGCTTCGGTATACTTGGAAAAATTTGGCTTAGTGATGAACAAGTGTTTAATCTCATGCTGGAGAAAAAAAAAGTTCTCAAAGGTGTTATACAAAACTTTGCCTGTTGGCAGTGCTTTTATAGATGAAGTGCTAGCTTGTTCTTTAGCCAACTGCCTGAGTCTATTATCATAGTCTAGCTGTGTCATAAGTTTGTCATTAATGACCAATGGATTGGGAAATCCTTTCTCCCTTAAAATTTGGAATTTGGACATGAATCTGTCAATGGCCACCTACATGTTATGGTACTTTTCTTCTAAGTTCAGCATTAGGTTTCTCTTGGAAAGGACCTTCCTTATTTCCAAAATGGTTTCAGTCCTGTCTTCTATATTTAGCTCCTGAAGCTCATATCTGTTTTTTCTATTAAGGAAGTGGATGAGTCTATTGGCATCCTCAGGCATTTCACCCAATTCCTCCTTGACTTTCTGAATAGCTACTGTAGTTATCTTTATCAATTCTATCTGCTCAAAAATAACTTGAATAGATGTCCAAATATCCTTGATGGAGTCAATGATATTGGCCCATAACAGTTCCTTGGCTTGCCCAAGGGGTTTCTCCAATGTTAGGTCCTTTTCCAAGGCTTTGACCTTTTCACTCATCCTGTTGGCCTTCTGAGTTTCTTCTTTTTGCATAATCTGTGCAAGTTTGTAATCAATCTCTAAACTTGCCACCTTTTCCCTTAGTCTGTTCATTTTAGTGGCTTGGATGGACATTTCATTCATGGCCTTGACTAATTTATTTGCATCCTCTCCTGGTGTACCTGTTTTTGTAGACTCTGTTGTAACTGGAAATGATGTGGCAAGTGGAGCTGTTGGTGCAAGTGAAGCTGCCAGTGTGGAAGGGACTGTTGTAGACACAGTAGGGACGACATTTGCAGAAGTTGGTACAATACCCATCTATTTTAATTGGATTAAATTATCCAATTCTTTCCCGGTCTCTTTTAGTTGATCATTGAGTTTTAGGACCAAGTCCATCAACTCTTCAAGTTTGGTTTGGCTTTCTATGACTTCAAGTGTTTGAGGATGTCGCAGTTGAGGTATCTTCAATTGCTTCTTCAGTGTAGCAATATCATCGTTCTTCTTCTTTATCAGCTACTCAGTAGCCTTTATATCTTTTGGATCATGTCCCAACTTAATAACCAAGTCTTCTAATGACTTAATCCTTGTATCCTTAGCCTGTGAGGAGGCCTTCTCCAACTGAAATTGTGCCAAGATGTTGTTCAATGAGTTTTGTAACTGATGGGTAGCTATGGCTTTGCCTGTTAGGGTGGAGTATATCATCTCTCCAGCCTATTTATGTAGTTATATCTGGTCTATGGGATGAATATCCCTTGCCAATACTTCAAAGTCAACCCTCTTGAAATCTGATGATGTTTTGGGCTGTTGTGTTGTAGGCTTAATAAAGGACATCTGCAGCTTTCCTTCCTTGATGTCAAAGGCTGACATCAACCTTGTTTGATTTGTGGGAGTGAGATTTAGGTATTGAGCATATGTTTGGGCTTTAAGCCTCTCATTCCTCATTTTGATTTCTTTATACCTGTCCTTTATGTCTTGGTCTTTGTCAGCAGGCCTACTGAAGGAAGACACTTCCACACTAAGCTACCTTTCCAACATCTGAGTCTGTGATGTGGAAGGCTCTTGTATGTCTTCAGATGGAGTTGTGGGCCTACTTTTGTCTACCTCTGTGTTGGTTACCTGTGCTGATCCTTCTGTATATTCCTGTTCAGAGGTCGGATTGAGCCTTTGCCTCTTGCTATGACTTGTTTCCTGCTACAGATTAGAGGTGTCCATTCCTAAAGTGGAAGCTCCCTCTCTGTTTCTTTTTGGATTTTTCTCCTCATTCTGAGGAGTTTGCATGACTGGAGGGGTGCTCATGGCTCTTTCTTTCTCTTCTGGTACCTGCAGAAAAGAGCTCTCATCAAGCTACTTTTCCAAATCAATCAGAGCATTTTCTACATCTACCCTTATGTTGTCTATGTCTACTAAAGTATTTTCCATCCATTCTGTTCGATTGAAATATGCCTCTATTTCTGGTATGGGGTGGTGGATAAAAGGTCCTAGCTTGACCTTTTGCCTTTTCTTGGTAATGAATTCTAAAGGGTCATATCTCCATACAAAACTCCTTTGGAATTTCATTCTTTGCAAGATCAGGTCTGCCTCTTTCCCTACCTCTCTGGAATTGCATATGAAGGGACCTAATTGGTCTTTAATTTTGAAATAGGCCTTCTTCTTGGCATTGACAAAGTTGACATCATCTGCATTGATGATCTATTTATAATATTCTAAGGCAAACAACCTCATAGGGAGGTATCTTGGAAACTTATATGGTGCAAGCAAGCAACCATATATTGTTATTTCTGTGTGGTTTTGGTAAAGGTACCAATCACCCACTTTGGTTTGCTTGGAAATATGGAGGACTCTTTTTATCTCTGGACTTATCCTATGTGGAGGATTTCGAGTGAGCATAGTCATGATTGGATACACAAAACAATCTATGAAGTTTGAGTATGTATATGGTGATCAAAACTCATGGAAAAGTGAGGTCCAAAAAATGACAGATCTGGGTTGGCTCCTAGTGTCAAGCTTTTGGAGAGTAAAAGGAAACTTATCCAACTGATAATACAAAAATAGATGGTACAATACATAAGAGTATTTGAATACTCTCTCATTGCCCATTCTTGTGAATGGCTCATGCATTCTATCAGCTATGAAATTGGCACAGTCATATATGGTTGCAGGAGGCTACCCTGGGGTATAAATGGACATGAAGGCAAGAATAAGTTCATCAATGTATTCACTGGTAGAGTAAACCAAAACACAGGATATCATGGTTACAGCGTACTGGCCCCATTGAGAGAAAATAGTTGCTATATATGGAGGGGGATCCTTAGGGATTTGTTTTCCTCTCTAATGAAGGTTTGGAACAACTGGTCCAACCTTGATGGGCTTATCTTGGGATACTGGTCCAATAGGTCTCCAATTGAGAGTGGGGTTAGGTTTGGCCCTGGTTGGAACTGCAACATTTCATTAATGGAATCAGCTGATAGTGAATAGAACCTTCTGGTCATGATAAATTAAGGCTCTATGGATGGGGACGTAGCATGCATAGCACATATGAATAACTTCTGGAAAGGTATGAACTTGGGGGAACTGGTATCAGGGTAAATTGGACTCCTAGAGGCCAATATCATCTGTATGGTTCAGGTGTGTGTGTTTGCTTAAGCAATGAATTTTTCGCAGGAGCTCTATTGAAGTTGTGTCTTTGATTTGGAAATCCCTATCATCTAGGGGAAGGTGGTCCAGGTCTAAGTGTGGAGTGGTAATGGGTCTAACATCCATGGCGATAGGGGCAGCCATAATTTAGTTCTTGTGGATTTGAATTATGCTCTGGGGGGTTTTATCAGAGGTTTTGAGACTTTTTAGAGGGTTTAGGCAAGCAGTTTCTTAAATTGGTAGTATTCTTACTCAATTTTTTAAATCAAAACACTACACAGGCTAAAGGTTTTGAAATTTGCAGGGGTAAGGGGTAATTTGTGGTGAAATACCTGGAATTAGGTGAATTGGCTCTAAAAATGGTGGTTCACGGCAGCTACAGTGGTTGGCGTGGTCTTGGTACGGACTGAAAAGTCAGTTGGGTTGTCTACAACGTCTTCTAGAGCGGTCTTGAAAGTCTGGTGGTAAATTTGGCATTCACAGGGATTGCAATGGTTCACAGAGTTTACACAGAGAATGCATGGAAAAAGGGCGAAAGAGGGCTTCGTGGCCTTTTATAGAGAAAATGATTAATTTTGGCGGGTTCAATTTCGAATGAATAGTTGATGCCTTTTTGGTTAAGTGGGGGAAGCAGTTTTGGAGAGCCATCGCACCGCTTTTGTGGCGTGGGTGGTATTTGGGAGGGGTCACCTGATGCGATACAACGTTTGACACATAGCATCCATGGGGTCGAGGAAAACCACTTTATGAGGTGGCTAACGTTTAGACATCGGGCGTGGCCGATATAGCTGTGCATTGTTGGATGAGGGGGTGTTGATGATCAATGGTAGTTGGGTGGAAGAGCTGCATGGGGGGAAATGATGGGAGTTGATGGGGGGCCCAGGGATTTAATCACGGTGGTTCGGGATTAGTTTAGGGATAAATCGGAGGTTTAAAATGATCGGGCTGGGCTTAATGAGGGATTAGGGAGTCGGGTGATGTTAATACTGGGATTAACTTAAGTTTACTGGGATTAGGTAAATAAGTAAGATTGTATCAGGATATGGACGGTTTATATAGTTTTTATGAAAACTAAGGGTCGGGGGTATTTATGTAAGGGAATTAATTTAATACGGGATAATGGGGATTTCAGGGAATTTATATAATAAAGTTAGTGATTAATATGAAAATGCGATGGCAGAGTGGGTTTTTCCTTAGTACAAGGGTAAAGTAAACATTCGCGCACTTAGCTTTATACTTAGGAAAAAGGCTTTTTTGTGGGTTTTTTGTATGAAAGGGTTTTATACGCGGGGGGGGGGGGGGGGGGCGGGTGGGTATTATTTTTCCTAGGTAAAAGGTGTTTAAACCTTAGGAAAAGGGATTTTCTTAGGGTAATGAGGGGAAACGGATTTTATGAAGGGGAATGTGTTTTCATGAAGGGGGTTCTAGTACTTGTCCCCCTAAGTCATTAAGCCGAGGGTCCGGTCCCTCCAGAAGTCAGAGAAATGCTCTGAGCCTTTTTGACTTAAAGGATTCAAGCACTAGAACTTATTTATGGGAAATTAGTAAAGTAAAGGGGTGAAATGAATGAGGGGATGTTAAATAAACCATATTGTGAACCATTGTCTTTGCTTTGTTTACTACTTATGCATATTTGAAAGATGCATTTAAAACAATGACATAAGTGCTTTTGTGTAATCACATGATATTTCTGCAACCTTTCCACTACTTACCCTACCATTTTTTCTTCACTTTATTTGGGTGCATTTAGGCTAGCAAACCCTTATCAATCTTTTTCTTTTCTTTTACAAAGTAAACTATCTAATTCTAACCTTATATCATCCAAGGGCTTAGATTAAACTGATGAGCTCCTTTTATTTACTCTACCTATCTAATGATCTGCCAAGATTACACTGTTTGGTCAGATTTTATTCTCTAACTATAAACATAAAATTTAAAACATGAAATAGCCAAGTTTAAACAATTTGACTATCATGGATTGTGGCATGAGTAACAAGATGCACATAATAATTTATTATGCATAAAAGTAAATAGTAGTGGAATTTTGACTTGCTCACTTTCATGGTCTCTTTTTGTCTTTTGGGGTTCATATATTTTCATTTTTTTGACCTTTTCTTATTCTTTTTGTCCTTTGATTATTCTTTTAGGACATACCCTCTTTACATTTTTTAATTTTTTAATATGGAAAACATTTGCAGAAAGCAAAGGTATGTACAATATTACAAGGCTTCACCTTAGTCATTCAAAATTATGATTCCTACTGGGATAGGAACCTAACACCAGCTATCGAGCTAGTCATTTCAACCTTATGTTCAGCCACAACATCAGTGGAATACCCCCCTCTAGGGGTGGATGCCCCAATTCAACAATGTTCCAACCCTATCACCTCCACCACCTACCCAACCACAACTCCTGCACTTTTCTCCACCTAAGCAACCCCAGATGCATGCCCAGCCAAATCTGAACCCAAAAAATAGGCAGGCTCAACAAGTATAGAGTGGAGAGACATCATACCCAGCTTATGCTATAGAAATTGAGGAGGTCAACCTAATATCTGGGAGAATTCTCCTTGATAACCAACCTCCCTCTCCACATAATGAGGTTGAGGAAGAAAGAGAGGAAGGCAACCTTAAATTTAATCCACCCTTTCCTGAGAGATTATCCCAACCACTCCAGCTTACCCCAGAAGAAACTGAACTTCTGGGAGAATTGAAAATCTATGTGTAAAGATCCCCCTTCTCTAGGAAATCAAAGATGTTCCCATTTACAATAAGTTGATTAAGGAGAAGTGCTTCAAGCATCCAGGAATAAGAAAAAGGGATGCCCCTACCATTAATGTCAATGGGCAGTTGTTTGATTTAATGCTGAGGCAAGTAATATGTCCAAAATATTTGGACCCTGGAAGCCCTGTAGTATATGTGCACATTAATGGCACCATTGTCCCACACACTCTGATTGATCTTGGGGCTGCCATTAATGTGATGACCAAGGACACCATGCTCAAGCTCAACCTCCAAGGGTCATTGAGGAAGACCACAATAGTTCTGCAATTTGCAGACCATTCCACAGTCACCCCTAAGGGAATTGTGGAGGATGTGATGGTCTCCATTAACTCCTGGGAGTACCCTGCAGATTTTCTAGTTCTCCAGCCTAAGGCTAAGCTTACTAGTTACCCTCTCATCCTTGGGAGGCCATGGTTGGCCACAACTAATGGTTACATTAGCTGCAAAGCTAGGAATATGACCATCAAAAATGGGCATTTGTCCAAAAAATTAGTCCTATACCCTCCTGCTCAACCTTCTCTAGAGCATGATTTACCTTTATCGTTAGAGGAGGAGGAAGAAGATGATGTTTATTCTACCCAACTTTATTATTTGGAAGCAACCATATGAGGAGGACAGCAAGATGAGGATGAATTAATTGAACACCTGCTCCAAATTCCAACTCCTAGTTCATTACCATTAGAAGAATAAGTAATGGAAACCCAGAAAAATCATCCAATTAACTTATGCTTGACCAATTTCAACCCACTCTGTGTCAAAACCATATAATTTGGCCCAGAGAAAACTTTGAAAATTAACCCATCTCTTTCTGCTTTAGAAGAGGAAAAGCTATGAAACATGTTGAGAGAAAACCTAGAAGCCTTCTCTTGGAGTTACAAGGAAATGAAGGGAGTACACCCCTCCGTGTGTACTCACCACATATACATCAATGAATGTTGCAAGATAGTTAGGCAATCATAAAGGAGGATGAATCCAGCTCTTAAAGACATAGTCAAAGAAGAACTGCAAAAACTGCTAGATGCAAGATTCATTTACCTTATCTTAGACAGTGAGTGAATCTCTCCTACAGTGTTAGTTCCCAAGAAAAATGGTAACTGGAGGATTTGTGTAGATTACAGGGAGTTGAACAAAGCCATAAAGAAGGATCATTTTCCCCTACCCTTCATTGACCAAGTGCTAGATGGCTTGGCAGGGAAGAAGTTATTTTCTTTCCTAGATGGATTCAGTGGGTACAACCAAATCTAAATCTGCCCAGAAGACTAGGATAATACCACATTCACCTGTCCTTGGGGTAATTTTGCGTATAGGGTCCTTCCTTTTGGCCTATGCAATGCTCTTGCCACTTTCTAGAGAGCAGTCTTGAGTATTTTTTTCTGAATTAGTACATGACGTTGTGGAAATCTATATGTATGACTTTACACCTTATGGATATGATTTTCAATAAGCCTTGACTAACCTAGGCAAAGTATTACACAAATGCATTGAAATGAATTTGTCTCTCAGTCCAGAAAAATGTGAATTCTTAATGACTGAAGGGACTGTGCTTGGTCATTTAATATCTCAGCAAGGACTGCAGATGGACCCAAACAAAATAGCAATCATCCAAAGGGTCCCACATCCACAAAAGTAGAGAGATGTAAGAAGTTTCTTAGGGTTAGATGGATACTACCGAAGGTTCGTAAAGGACTTCAGCAAGTTGGCATCTCCTTTGTTTGGGTTGTTGACCGAAGATTTAGACTTTATATGGTAAAAGAGTTGTCAAGAGGCCTTAGACATTCTAAAGGGTAAGTTAACCACTGCACCAATTCCTTGAGGCCTAAATTAGGCCCTCCCTTTAGTATTCATGCTAATGCCTCACACAAAGCCATGGGAACAGCCTTAGGTTAGGAACAAGAGAAAGTGCCCTATGCCATCTATTTTACTAGTAAGAACCTGTCAAAGGCTGAGCTAAATTATATTATGACCAAAAAGGAACTCCTGGATATTGGGCATTCATTAAACAAATTTAGGCATTACATTACAAGATATCAAACATTTGTGCATACTGAGCATGATGTAATCAAATATTTAATGGACAAACCAAATGTGAATGCTAGAATTATAAGATGGTTTCTTTCATTACAATAGTTCGATCTAACTATTGTTGATAAGCCTGGTAAGGAAAATGTTGTTGCTGAATTTCTATCTAGGATGAATTTGCCTGCAGGTGAAGAAGGAATGGTGGATGACTAGTTACTAGACGAGCATTTGTTTTCTATTTCAGTTCTCTCCCCATGGTTTGCTGATATAGAAAACAGTTTGGTATCAGCACAGTTCCCACCAAACTTTCCCTCCAAAGAAAAGAGAAAGATAGTCAGGAAAAGCACCCCCTTCACCTGGATTGGGGGCAATCTGTTCAAACTTGGCCTAGATCAAATCTTGAGAAGGTGTGTAAGGGAAGAGGAAGTTTTCAACATCCTTCTGACCTGTCATGATGGACCTTGTGGAGGTCACTTTGCAGCAAAGAGGACAATATTCAAAGTGTTGCAAACAAGCTATTATTGGCCTACTCTTCATCAAGATGTGAAAAATTACATTAGTCAGTGTGATCGATGCCAGAGGATGGGAAAGCCTACTCCAAGAGATGAAATTCCCCTACAACCTCAAGTAATTTTCGAGCCATTTGACAAGTGGGGCATGGACTTCATTAGGCCTATCAACCCTCCTTCAAAGCAAAAACAACACATCATTGTGTGCACTAATTATTTGACTAAGTGGGCTGAAACCAAGGCAATTAAGGCAGCAACAGAAGAGAAGGTGGCTGAGTTACTAAGGGAGAATGTATTCTATAAATTTAGGTACCCTAGAGAGCTAGTCACAGACCAAGGCAGACAGTTTACCTCCAACATGATTGAAGAACTGCTCAGCCATCAAAAAATCAAGCATAGGACCTCAACTCCTTATGACCCACAAGCTAATGGGCAAGTGGAGGTGACCAACAGGGCACTAGAGAACACCTTAACCAAGGTAGTGAGCAGCAACAGCAAGGATTGGGCAGAGAGACTAGTTGAGGCCACCTGGGCCTATAATACAACATGGAAGACCACAACTGGATTTACACCCTATGAGTTGGTCTATGGGAAAAAGGATTTGATGTCCATCGAGTTTTGGATCTTAGTCATGCACAGAATGAAAGATTGTTCCATTTGAATGGCTTGGATGAATTTAGAATGCAGGCCCTCCTACATACAGAGATAGTTCAGCTTCAGAGGAAGATATGGAATGACAAACACATTAAGGAGAAGAAATTTCAAGAGGGAGACGAGGCATTGTTATATGATTCTAGGTATAAAGACTTCAAGGGAAAGCTAAGGACAAGATGGCTCAGACCTTATGTGGTGGAAAAATGCGATGACAATGGTTCAGTGCAATTCAGAACTATAGATGGATAAGCCATTCCATTGCAAGTTAATGGACATTGATTGAAAATGTACAAGAGGCCTTTATCAAAACAAGAGTTCATTGACAATATCAATAAGACAGTGATGCTGGTGGGGCAAGTTCCAGCTCCTCCCTCATTAGGTCACTAAAAAAAGATAAAAAAAGAATAAGGATTCAGGTGAAAACCTCCATGAGGCACCTGAGTCGCATCTTTGGGTTGAAAACCTCATGAGGCGGCCCAAGGATGAGAAAAATGAAAAGAAAGAGAAGATCCCTGGGTGAAAGCCTTGCTTGAGGTGCCCAGGGAAAATATCTAGGGTGGAAACCTCTCTGAGGAAACCTAGGTGTTTTTTTTTTAATATAATAATAAAAGAAAAAAACATAATTGTTATTTGCAGGTGGGTGAGAAAGACAATCAAGGAGCAAAGAGAAGATCCAAAGGGAACCCTGCCTCACATATATTCATCTCCTCCACTCCTTACCATGCATCCATCCATCAATTCCATTGTTTTTCACTTCATTGCTTCAATTCAGGTGAAGATTATGTTTTCTATAGGATCCCCTGAATGGTAGATTGGTTAGGTCCCAAAATTCATACTAGACATGATCTAACCAATCACCTCAACCATTACCATGATCCCTGCATCCACACACACTCTTACTCCCTCTATCCATTCATTACATCATCGTCACAGCACCAGCCAACAACATGATCAAGAAGTTCTAAGGGAGACACCAAACACTGCCAAGTGGTAATCTAAGAGCTCCATAGTAGCAGCAGCATTCGATTTGCAGTCACAGACACCATCAATAGACAACAAAGGAGGAAGAGGAATGACCATGCAACAAATAAACAATGCAGCATCTCTGATCCTCGACAAACTGCAGCATGGCATTGAGACCACAACTAAGTATCCCACTCACTCACTCATATGCATCATTTGATCAAAAGTTGTAAAGGTTACGAGGTAGTTGGTTTGTAAGTGAAAAGGTGGCCAGTTAACTTGGCCACCTTCGTTTAGTCATCACCTACAAATCAGGGTGTCCTCTCACACATGGATGTACTCAACTCAAAGAACAGAGGAGGAGTAGGACAAGAAGTGGTTAACTATGGATTTAACAACTGTGGGAGCTGATTACAAGGAGTGGGAATGATGAGGTAGTATAAAGGGAAACAAAACAGCATTTTCATACATTCGTGCATTCCACATCCTTGAAAATCCCTCAATCAAGTAGCTCTCATAACTCTAGCCACCCACTAGAAGCAAGGATCCATCATTCTCCAAGAGAATTCCTACAAGAGCAATCTACAAGAGCAGTCTACATGATACATAGAGGAAGTGTATAGGATAGGCATAGAGGGGTTCAAGAGGGAATATCAGGAGAATTTTCCACTGCCACCATTCTAAAGAGGTAGGATCTAAAAATCCATCCCCATTTACAAGAAAATGAACTAGAAGTGCTCTAAAAGCTAGTGGATTACATACACAGGAAAACTTGGTTTCTCCTAAATTTAAAATTCTTGTGTCACACCTCTCATTTCCTCCTCAAGCCCCACAAGCAAGATGACAGGAGGGTTTAATAGGAGATAACCCACAAACACTGTGAGGGTAGATACAATGTTGTTTATGGCTACCATTTTAGGATGCTTGAAGAACTAAGATTTGGGGTAGAAACACCAGTTCACCAAAGACTCAACATACCCTATTTCTTGATGCAATCACTCATAGACTCCAGCAACAAAGTAAAGGAATGGATTTCCCAATAGTTGGCTCACCATGGTTTGATCAAAATCCTCATTGAGGATGCCCTGCAAAACCTCAGGATCCCTATAACATGGTCAGTCTTCAGAGACTTACCAGCAGAGGATGACATCAAAACCCTCACCTATAATGTTAGTCCTTTTGTCAATGAGGAGGAGGAAAAATAAGAAGAAGAAGATACAGATCTAGATGGGGATGAGATGGATGAAGAAGAAACTAATACAGAGGAACATGATGAAGTAGAAGAGGAGGAGGATGATGCTGAAATAGAAGAGGAAGAAGATAAGAAAAACAGAGAGGAAGAAGGCATTGAAACAGAAGGGGAAGAATAGGAAAACCATATAGCAGGTATGGCGAGCCTCTCCTTGGAGGCCATCCAGTGTAGGATGCCAACTAAATCCTATGCTCTTTACCTCAGAGAACAATGGCTACAATTTTAGATTAAAACACTAGCACAAAGGGGCACCATTCCATTTTAGGACTACAGGGAGCTTATTGATCTTTGTGATCAAAGTGTACTAGAGGATAGGGCCAAAATGTTGAGTTTTACTTGCACAACATGGCCCTCACAGACATGAATATTTGGGATCATAATGCAAATCTAGGAGATCTACAATTAATGGCTTTGGCATCATCAATGAACCATGAGAAGTCAAGGGCTGTAGAGATGAAAAGAATATTGGCTAGAGAGCAAAATGAACCTCTTTTTATCAGAGCTGAACAATCAAATCCCATGGCCCTAATAAGCACCCATAATCTAATTGAAAATGATCCTCATCTAGAACCTAGATATCTTGCTGCCCAAGAGCAAGCAATTTCACATTTTGAGGATATGTTTAGGCTGCTAAGAGATGATAATATACATGCCTGCTAAAGGAGATGGAAAACACTACCACACAACTTGAAGATCAAATAATATTACTCCCCTCAAAGGTTGAGAGAGGCACTCAACAGGACACCTATGTATAAGCAATCAATGTAAAGGTTGAAGGTCAATTGGATAGGCCTAAAACTCAGTCCACCACTACTCCTAGGGATACTAGAAGGGAGAAAAGAAGAAGAGGAAAAGAGGGAGTGGGAAGAAGTAGAAAGGAATGTAGGCTTCTATAAACAAGAATAAGAGACTACAACATAAGCATGGGATGTCAGATAGGCTACCAGAGTCATGAAGGACATGGACATTGACTAAGTTGCTTAGAGGATGAGCAACACTTTTAGTGGGGGTTGATGATGAGCCTCATCATTAGGTAATTATATGGGCCTTAATTGGCCTTAATTCACCTCCTAGCTTCGTCAAACTAACTATTCTCACAACTTATTGCATACTTTTGATTATATTTTGTTTATGAGATGAGTTAGAGTTGGATATTTGTCTTTGTGGTCTAATGTGAATGTAATGCAGGAATAAAGGATAAAAGCAAGGAAAAATGTAGGAATAAAGGATAAATGCAAGGAACTATGAACCTTGGTAAAAACTCAAATTGGACAAGGAGAGTAATTATAGGAGGTAAATCCTCCTCATTTACTACCCCTCCATTCGAATATTCCTCCATCAGCTCGGAGTGAAAACAACCATCACTTTGAGGACTAGAAGACAACCGAGCAAGTGAAAGTGACAAAAACCAATTTACCTTGAGTGGGGAGCCAAGCCTCCCTAATGGGAAGGAAGTTGTTAGAGACTTTAGATGTATAAGTAGAGAGGCTTAGGACCTCAATAGGATTTGGATTCTTATTTTAAAACTCTACTTTATTTCTGAGATGTAAGACTTGTGATAGTTTGTTCTGTAATCCATGGTTTTTATAATAAAGATGAGTTTCGTTTTGAGTGAGCTCTGAGTTAACTCAAAGGGCTGAAGCTCTTGGGTTAGGGCCCAACCCAAGCAGCCAAAGCTCCTCTTTATTGTACATGTATGCTAGCATAGATTCCTAGTTTAATTGTTTAGTTGCTTAAGTAGTTGCATTTTCATTACAACAATATAGCATAGATTTCTGGTTCTGTTCATTTGCTTAAGTAGCTGCATTCAGTTTACAATAGTGTAGAGTATATCGATTGTGCTTTAGTTTACTTCTATTTGTGCCTTGTTTCATTTCACAGGTTAGCTAGGAGGAAAATATCACCACAAGGTTTTCCGTAGGTGTCTCCACCTCATCTCCTCCCTTTAGGACCATGACTTGAGGAAGAGACCCTTTAGCAACCCCAAAAACACAGGTTTTTATTTCTTGCATGAGCTATGGATTTTGTTGTTTGATGTAGTTACTTGTTCACCCTTACTGGCTTTTTCTATCATTTTCACTTGAAATCTCCTTCAGCACGTTATTCATGCATAATCCCCTTACCGTCCGATCCACAATAAACCTGCCCAATCACCGTCTGATCCATTAGTTTATCTAACTGCCACCTCACGTGAAGTCTTCCATCTACTTTATGAACTTTAAATCCCCACCGTCAATCTGCCTCACTTGATCTGATAGTTATCGCATCACCTCAACACTTTATGCACTTTAAACCCCCACTGTCAATCTACCTCACCTGATTCGATAGTTATTGCGTCACCGGATCACCAACTAGCTTGGCTGATCTCCACTGTTGATTTATCTAGCCTGATCCGATGGCTATCGCACAATCTCATGCGGATTCTTGCACGACTGTTATCCACCCAAGAGCACACAAGAAAAGTGGTTTTCTCGTGCTACGTGTCGTGTAGTTAGGCTGATTGCGTGAAATTTCAAAATACAGCTTACAACTTTAAGGGCACACGAGAAACTACTTACTGCCTCTGAAAACACGCTCCTTCATTTCCGCACGTTTTCTTCCCCCGATACGATCTTCACTGTTCATCTGTCGATTAACATTGTTCATCCATCCATTCACTTAATTCCTCACGATACGATATCTGTCGTTCATCTGCTTCGTTACCCTGTTTGTCCATCCATTCACTTAATTCCTCGCGATAAGATCTCCACCGTTCATCTGCTTCGTTACCCCTATTCATCCATCTATTCACTTAAGCCCCCGCGATAAGATCTCTACTGTCCATCTTCCATTTGTTGATTGATCCAACGGTTCCTATGTGCTACTACGTCCTTACATCCTCCTTTCACCAATTTTGATCTTTGACTGCTCTTCCACTTGAAAACAGATTTAGTCTAGTTCCTTTGCTTACACCTTAGTATAGTTTAATGCTCTTTACATCTACAACTTAGATAGCAACATTAGGTTAGTGATTGTTTTAGCATTTCTGCTTAGCATAGTTGTTTAATTGGTTAATTAGGTTATGGTGTGAGTTAGCATTACATGTTGTTTTCTTCATTATTGAAGTAGAGTAGCTCCCTCTTAGAATAGATTTTCTCTTCTTCCATCAAAGAATTAAGCTTCTTCTGACTCTATAGAAGTCTGGCTTGGAACCCCTGTGGTCTCTTTCTAGATGAAAAAGTGACAATAGGCAGGACCTTCACTTTTACTTGTGCATATAGCACTGTCACCTCCAAGTTTGTACGAACCCCGGGTTGATAAGTAGAGATGGTAGCCCTGGGAGTTGCAGCATTCTTGTTGCAATACCTAGGCTCATCACCAAGCTTTTTCATGTTCCTTCTCAACCTGTTGATGGAATCCAACAAAAAATATATCTTCCTCGAGCTCTGTTAGCTACGCAAGCCTTTCTTACCACGGTCTACCATTCTTGTGAAAGCCACTATGCGTAGACTAGGCACGATGTACTCCATAGTCATTACATCTTTGACGTCATAGACCAACCTAAATGGTGTTTGACCAGTAATCCTTTTACAAGTAGTTCTGTAAGCCCATAACACCACTAGTACGTGCACATCCCAATAATTCCACTGTGCATTGCAAACCTTCATTAATACATTCTCCAATATCTCATTAAAGCCTCAACTGTTCCATTGGCCTGAGGATGATATGGCGTACTCTTTTGATGATCAACCTAGAACTCATCTGTCAGTGCGCTGATCGTTTCATTGAGAAAATGTGTACCACGATCACTCATCAATACCTTTAGGCAACCAAACTTGGTCAACATATATTCAAACAAAAATTGTACTGCTGTTGCCCCTGTACATTCCTTCATAGGCTGTGCCTCCACCTATCTGGTCAAATATTTGGTCGTAGTGATGATATACCATGCACCAGTTTTCTTTCCTGGAGGCTGAACCAATCCCACAAAATCAATTACCCATTTCTAAAATTGGCTGCAATGACACCTATGGATTCAAAGGTAGCTCATCCCTCCGTGATGGCCTACCCATTCTATGACATGCATCACATGCCCTACAATAGGCTTTAGAACCCTTATGCAGCATCGGCCACCACAACCCAGAGTGGAAAATCTTCTGCGATGTTGCTTTTCCTGCATAATTCCCTCCCGCAGCTTCTCCATGAGCTTCAGTGAGGATACCATTTGTTCAAAATTAGGCACATAACAATGAACTTTCTCGTCTGATCCCATTTTATACAAATTCCCTGCAATTACAGAGAAATCTACCACACGCACTAGCAATTCTTTCTTTTGCTAACTGGTATATCCTTTTGGAGCCGTTCCTGTGGTCAAGAAATGGATAATATCTGCGAAGTGATTATTGGCTACGTGCATTGTGAAGAGCTCTATGTCAGGCAGCCCTTCCTCCGAATTGGTAGGCTCTTCTCCTATTTCAATGTGCGACAAATGGTCTGGTAACACGTTCAATATTCCTAGCTTCACAATTACTTCAAAATCATATTCTTGAAACAACAGCAGCCATCTGCATATTTCCCCCCAACACAGGCTTATTAACTAGATATTTTAATGCAGAATGGTCTATGTACATCTTGAAATGTCCGCCTAGCAGGTAATGTCTGAACTTCTGGAGTGCGTACACCATAGCCAAGCCTTCATGCTCTATCGTCAAATAATTCTTTTCAGCCTTAGAAAACTTCCTGCTTGCAAATGCTATAGGATGATCCAGTTCTCCTTCGCCAGCCTGTGTCAACACTGCCCCCAGCACAATACACGAGGCATCCACATGCATATGGAATTCTTTCTTGCAATCCGGGAAGAATAGGATTGGCGTGGTGACCATTTTCTCCTATAGTATATCCAAGCTGTGATGACATTATTCATCCCAACATAATGTAGCTTCCTTCTTTAGTTGCTTTTCCATAGGCGCAATAATCTGGGAATAACTTTTAATGAACTTTCGATAGTACCCAGTGTGGCCCAGTGTTGCGTGCAACTGTTTAACACTTCTTGGTGCCTCCAAACTAATTATTACCATGATATTAGTAGGGTCCACCATAAGTCCTTGCTTGCATACCACATGACCCAACAAGATTCTGAAAGGGACGCAAAAGAAGCATCTCTTCAGGTTTAGCGCAATTTGATACCTTCGGCATGTATCCAACATCAAGTGTAAATTGGCTACATGGAGCTTTATTAGCAAAAACACCTTACAGAGATCAAAATATACCTCCAAGAACTTTTGAATGAATTCTTTGAATGCCGTGATGACTACGCGCGAGAAAATCGCCGACAAATTCTTAAGTTTGAAAGGCATCACTGTATACTGGAAACATCCCCACTCTGTTGCACAGGTGGTCTTACTCATGTCTTCTGGCACGATATGTATCTGATGGTATCTAGAGAACCCATCAGTGAATAAATAGGCCTCCTACCCTCCAACATTATCCAGTACCTCATCTGTGAAAGGTGTTGGAAAATGATCATGAATGCAAGCATCGTCAAGATTCCTGAGATTGACACAAATCCTTATTTCATCCTTTTGCTTCTTTTCTTGAACGACCATTGGACTCACCCAATCAGATTCCTCCATTGGTTCAATAATACCCACTGCAAGCATCTTGTCCAACTCTAAGTGGACCTTTTCCTTGTATTTGGGAATAAGGCGATATGGAATTTACTTAACGGGCTTCGCATCAGGTTTCAAAGTTATTTTCATCACTCCCAAATCACCTATGATACCTTTTAATTCTGAAAATTTGGTAGGAAGCAAGTCTTGATACTCGCGGAGCAACTTAGTGACTTTATCTACTATAGAATCATCCTAGTGATCTCCAATCTTTGCAAGCTTTGGCTTCGCCTCTGTGCCAATGTTCACTTTTATAGTCTTCAATGGTGTGGTGATGTTTGGATTTTCTATCTGTGGTTCCTCAACTTCGCAGTGGTCTTTGGCCTCTGGTATGTTAATATTCCTTAGATCCTCATCATCTTCTTTAGCAATCACATTATAACACTCCAGTGCATGGCATAGCCAGGTTCTCCAATCCAGTTGAATCATTTCTAAAAGATCCTATGGTATTCTGAATATTGTTGTCTTAACCTCCTGTAGTGCTTTATTTATGCTTTTAAACCCATCCTCAAAGCTGAAGGTAATAAAAAATCCTTCTCTTAATATGTCCCACTTTGCGGTACCGTGGCGGAGCTCTATTTCTAGGTACCAATTCATAGGAATGATGTCCAAAGTGTGACAGAAAATATGCACCCACTCTGGTTGCGGCTTCGTTCCATAAACCTTAGTCCATTTTGCTAAAGGATCACGTGGATCATTTGCTCCATCATATTTTTTAGTTAACTGAAATTTTGGGTGACCAAACCACAATCTCATCATTCTTTTGTACTCACACCATTAATAAAAAATGTCTTTATGCGTACCCCACCACCATGCAAGCGTAGTGCACAGTGTCAAATCTAGTGCTTGGAAGCAATGCTTCTCTGGTACTTCCCTTTCAATTGCATCTAGAAATTTATCTACATCAGCCAAACCATCATAATAAGGTAAATTTCTTACCTCTGATGACACACAGCACACCGATTTAGTTATCATATTACAGTGCAGTGTAGATACTTCATGCAACCTATTCTTCCAGTGCTCCAATTCTTCTCATATTCGCAGACTGGTTCAGTATATCGCAGTCATTCTGTAGGGTCCAATGGTACTACTATGTGGAGTGATTTCCTTTTAAACGACATTGTCTACTTCTTCAAATTGATTACCCCCTTCATGTCAATAGCCCAATCAATTGCCAGAAGCGCGGGGTATGGATTGTTGTCATCAACAACCTCTATCACTTTAAAATCAGGCAACGCGCTCGCACCTTCTATATCTACGGTCACTCCATGCAATCTCCCCATAGGGATAATCTTCTGTTGATTTTTCATTCTCAATTGAATCAGAGACCACTGTAGCATAGGTTTCCCATTCTTTCCCATGTATAATATTCAAAACATTCGCATCTAACCCTTGATCCATCTTGTAATCTCCTATTTGCACGGTAAGCTTCATCTCGCGCCCTATTCTCGTCTTGTGTTTGCCTATATTTCTGACTGCGCGGTGTCCTTCAGGAGATCCTTCCTTACTAACACACTTATTTATCAGTTCTTGTAGCCCTTTCATGGCCTTGATATCGTGCAACAACTTCATACAAGTTTCCAATAAGGTAGTAAGCATGGAGAGGTCAACCTCTTCAGATAGCTTGTCCTGACTTCCTAAGGTAGAAGCCTCATCGAAGCTTTACTTTGCTTCCATGAATGCTTCCTTCGCATTCTCCAGATCAAACCCAACCTCCTTTTCTGGAGCCTTATGAACCCACTCACTTTCTTCATGTTTCTTTCCTTTATCATCACCAATCATCATTCTACTTCGCAGCACAATATTCACATTGGGATCCTCCTCGCAGGGCTTGAGCCTCATCATTTATAGATTTTGGGTAGGATACTGAGGTTGTGCCTTCTTCTCCTGCATCTTAGCTATCAATATATGGCATTCTTCTATTGTGTGGTCAAACTAAGTATAGTACTGACATGATGGGCATGTTTGGCTCGTACATTCCCGTGCTTAGTGTCCTGGCATTCCACAATTGTAGAAAATAACTTGTCCTCGACCTCTACCAGGTCCTCCTCCTCGGCCTCGTCCACATCCCTAATATCCTTCGTGCGGCTCCCCAATGCCTTGATTCGAAGGCTAAGTTTATATTTTGATTTGGTACACATGAGATCTTTCCATCATCAATTCATAGCTATGACAGTTACACTCATCATGGCCCGCCCATTGACAGAAATTGCAAAATAACTGTTGCGGCATCTGTACAAATTTTTGTAGCAAGTGACAGTTGTTTGTTACATGTTTTCTACCTCGATAGCGCACCATAGCGTAGGCCCTGTACTTGGTCCTGTGGTAGCCTCCTGCCTCAGGGGCATTGGCCCTCCCCCTGTAATATAATTCATGAAGACAAGGAAGTGATCTTTATCATGCCCCTAGATTTTACATTTTAGGCACAAAACTTCTTCGCGCACCTTCGGTTGAGCAACTTTTTCTTTCTTCAAGCTCTCAAATTCCAAGCAGAGGTTATGCAACTCCACATGAATCTGCTGAACTCCCAAAGCAGCATCCTAGATAGGTGTCTCATGTAATCTCATCGTGATCTCCAGTGCTTCCGCCTGAGTCCCTATCTTTTGCTGCAATAAAGCAACCCTTAGGTGGGGCAGGAGAGAGGCTACAAACCATTCAGGGTGTTGGCTATCTATGAGATTCATGTTAGCCTCTGTTGAGGGCCCCGAAATCGGGTCAACAACAAGGGGGATACCCACCTGGTCGGGAACCTGGTTGGCGGCTCCGTGCCCGTTTGGTGTAGCGGGTCCGACTGGGGATAATGGGACCAGTTTCCCAATGTGAGGTGTGTGTGTGTGTGTGTAGAGTTTGATGGTGTTGATCTAGGGGTATTTTAAGCTAATTTAATTCTAACTTCTAAACTAACTCTATGCTATTGTAATCTAATGAAAAACAATACATCTAATCTACGCTAACCCGGGGTATTTTTCTTCTATTATGCGATCTAAAAAGATTTCGAACAATAGCTGGTAATAAAGATCATTCAGCTATCATAAGAATAGAAATCCATTAAGATAAACCATTCTGCATAAAAAGTTAAGCAAAACAGTTGTGAACAACATATCGCATAATTAGTTATTCATATGTCAAGCACAAATAAATGATTCCACCGTACAGAAGTGCCAAATGGTAATACACACATTCATACATTAACATATAAAGAACTCAGCTGCATATCACTTTAGGAATATAAGCAGAAATTAGTCAAGAGATAAAAGTACCATTTATGACTGATTTCACTAATAAACTTCAAGCAATAATGATTTATTTCTACTTGTTCTAATATCTGCTAAGAGTACAGAAGTGCAACATCAGTAACAAACATTAAAATGCAAACATAAATAAATCTCGATCCATCCATTCATCAAAAACCCCCTCCGAGGGTGCAAAAGTGCATGTTCTGAGGACAAGTTTTTTGATAGATTTCCGAACCCTTCTCCAAATGCCATGAGAAGGGTTAAACACTACTAACTAATTAATCTTAATTACACAAATTTAGGGAACGGCTTCAAATGACCGCCCTTTTACTAAAAGCAAATTTATTTCTAAAAATCAAATCTAATTTCTAACCATTTCTGTATCTGCTCCTTAGTGCTGTAAGCAATGCGCTGTTCGCCCTGAAAGAGTCGGCTGGTTGTCCTTTCCTTTTGTTCGAGCTTGAAAATTAGAAACAACAAGAGCTGGCACCTCTTTCTGACAGACTAGAAGATATTTTCGAAAACCTTTCTCTAGTTGGGTGTATTCGCTGTGCGTATACTTAGTACAACCCAGGTTCCTTTCGAACTGATTTTGCTGTTGCTATTTCAGTTTCCGGTCGTGCGAATGACTCAATGAGTTAGGAGTCACGTTGTATGGACAATCCCCTGTATCGAGAATTGCTTCCGTTCTTTGTTCCAGGCTTTTCTGGAGCGTCCTCCTTCTTTTGCGTTTCTCTTTTTGCTTTACCCAGTCTGAGCTTCAAGATCTTTTGCAAACACGCTGCTTTTGTGCGCCTTTGACTCTGAGTCTTAGATAGTCTATTTTCATCAGTGCCTGTTGGATGATACTCTGGAATCCGCGGTCCTGTTGCATGCGGCATCCATTTGCGGAGGCATCTTCTCTCTGTTACCCCATTGGCGCTTTCCTCTTTTCCTTAGATGTTTCCTGCATATAGATTTATATCAGTTACATGTCTTGCAGTTTACGCAAAGAAGAAGAGAAATGACGAAAAGATTGACATGAAAGCATTAAGTTCTAATGAATGTGTAATTCTGACACTCATCATGATTTGACTCTTCGAAAAACGCGATACAATCATTCTTGGATGCTGAAGCATGCGATCATTAATTTCCCTTAAGGTGCGCGCTCAATTTTGGGTTTACCGTTTATGTCGGAGAATTCTTGCGATGAGTCCTTTCTGCGATTGGAATCGCAGTATCGAGGATTGCGACATCATTAAGTGTTATCGCAAATTGCCAATATCGCAGATCGCAGTTTTGTATGATCGCAGATCGCAAGATCGCAAGATCACAAGATTTTCGCTTTATCACTCTGTGCTGCTTATGCGACATTGCGACGTGCGACATCGCATATCGGCCGTCGGCGATTCCTTAGGTTTTCCCTTTTTGAGTGCTTTTAATGCACGCGATGCGATGGGTTCTCGCGTCGCTCTTTTCAGTGTATTTATGCGCTTTGGGAAAACGCTTCTCTCTACCTTTGCGACGCGATATAGCTCTTAGGGAGTTAATACAAAAGATTTTTTAAACAAAATATTTTTTGGATTTTTGGTTAAGGGTCCCCCTTTGCTTGATGTTATTACTAATATCAAACAAAGAGGGGGGTTGTTGGTGACCACAACAATGGCGATTCACTATGAAGAACCAGTTATCTCTGCTTTTCTATTGACCGTTCACTTCCGAAACAGCAAAATTTTTATATGTCTAAATTTTGTTATGGACAGATAGAGTAGATTACCCCTCACCTTGTCAACGATGCTTTGTATCAACCTTTTTATATCCCAATTGCTTGCTTCCTCAGGCTTTTTCTTGCATTCGCACCAAACATTACTTGGTCTTGATTAAAGATAAAATAAGGTCTTCTCTGCGTACTGGCTTAAAAGTATGCTCATTTGTCGTAGGTAGAGCCTCTGCTGCCTGCAAGCGTCCATAGCCTCGACATGGTTACCATGTTATCCAGCAATGATCCTTTTTCCTGCTTGAGGTTACTCGCAACATTACAGAGAAAAAAAATCCTTTTTTGACACACTTTTCCTTTTTTAATTCTCTAAAGAACAATGTCTTGGTTTGGTGGCCAAATTATGACACAGTCATTCACTTGATTTACACTTTTGCTGAACAAGCTGGCTCGTGATGAGACCTCTTGTCTTTTGATTGCAACAATCTTAAGTCGTTGCCCTGTTTTGATAGACAATATTGGCAAAGTCAGCAAGTTATAATATCTGTGATCATGATAAGCCGGCTCGTGATGAGACCTCTTATTCTTTGAGATATAGTGTTTTCCTTGGATTGTTTCTCTGAATGCTGCAATTTCCTTTTAGCAGGGAGGAAGTCATTGTTTTTCCTTAAGAAATCTCTGGACGACAATAATAGAGTTT
The DNA here is from genome assembly GCA_031772625.1 of Pinus tabuliformis. NCBI lineage: Eukaryota > Viridiplantae > Streptophyta > Pinopsida > Pinales > Pinaceae > Pinus > Pinus tabuliformis. The sequence goes on along the minus strand of CM062816.1, from coordinate 1,758,425,488 downwards.
TTGAAAACAACAGTTTTGCAGAGAATACTTATTTTATTATTGATGATACCTTCCATTGTGCTGATACAAAACAATTCTTTACCAAAGGTTGCTTTTGTCAAAGTTTTTTAGAGGTTGAAACTAGCATCGTAATCAAGGTGAAGTTAACTCTATTTGTCAATAATAAAATTTAGATTTTCAAAAATTTTGCTATTTGTACAAGCAAAATCAAAATCTGATAGAGAATTGGCGTGCTCTTTCATGAATCCTTTTTAAATGATCATTTACAACGGGTTTTATTCATAAAAAGAGAAAAACAAAACAAAATAAAAACTAAAAATTAAATCTATCCTACAAAAATTAAAAGAATTCTCTTCTATGGAAAATAAATTTTGAGAATTTGCCCATTCACAGGCAGAGAATCTCTCCTGCCTGTTAAATCCTGCAACACAAAAGTCGATGGGCCTATGACCTCTACAATCTGAAAAGGACCAAGCCACAGCTTCTGGAATTTCGTATGTTTGCCCTTTTCTTCATGAGCCTTATCCCATTTTAAAACTAAATCACCCATCTGAAAGTTTTTTCTGGTCATTATGTTTGAGTCAAAAGAGGATTTTATTAGCGCTTGGTGATGAGCATGGGTTTTCCTAGCTTGTTCTCTTTGCTCTTCTAGTTTGATTATTTCCATTTGTCTTAATCGTAAAGAGGAAGTAGATACTTCATCGATATATTGCACTAAAGACAAAGAGGGAATGACTAGGTGAGTCGGAAGAACCACTTCTCTCCCATAAACTAAATTAAAGGGAGAAGTGCCGATAGAAGCTTTCTTTGTAATTCTATCTGCCCATAAGGCATTTACCAGCACTTTGTGCCAATTCTTTTGGTTTTGGTCGACTGTCTTTTTAATAATCCTGATTAGGTTCTTGTTTGTTGATTCTGCCAACCCGTTACCTTGCGGATAGTAGTTGGCAGAATACTTCAGTTTGAACCCTCTTTTGAGCGCAAACTCAGTCATTGCATTTCCAGAAAAATATGATGCATTATCAAACATTAAGGCCGCTGGCAATCCAAACCTAGTGATGATAAACTGATCTATGAATTCAATAATGTTTTCAGAATTAGCTGTCTTGAGAGGAACTGCTTCTACCCATTTGGTAAAATAGTCAGTTGCCGTGAGGATATACCTATGCTGTTTAGAAGAGTGAGGAACGATCTCACCTATTATGTCCAGGCCCCATTGACTGAACGGTTGCTCAATGTTAACCGGCTGCAGTGGCATGGATGACTTCTTTTGTTTCCCTGCAGCAGTCTGGCAGACTTGGCATTTCCTTACGTAATTGTATGAGTCTTTGAACAGCGTGGGCCAGTAATATCCTGCACGCAAGATTTTATGTGCGGTGGCTTCTCCAACATAGTGTCCACCTGCTGGTCCATCGTGAAGTTCCTGCAAAACCTTTTCGGCTTCAGTTTTCTCAAGACATCTAAGAAGCACAGAATCGTAATTTCTTTTAAACAGAACATCATTTATGAGCTGGTATTGTTTAGCTTTCAATCTCAGGGCTCTCTTCTTGGTGTGATCCAGGTGAAATGGAGCATACCCGTTCTTAAGAAAATAAATGGTGTCAGCATATAATGATTCTGCGTCGTTTAGGCTTACCTCATACGTGTGTACCTCTTCAGACGAGTTCTCAGGAATTTGCGATGCTCCAGCTAACATCTTGCAGAAGCCTTGACCTCTCACGATGTGTGCTGGCTTGATCTCAAGATCGTATTCTTGTAAGGCGGTGATCCAATTCGCTCTCTTTTCGCCCACGTCCTTCTGTATCAGGAGGTTTCTTACCGCTGGGAACGGTACTACGACTTTGGTATGGGCTTTTAGCAAGAAAGGTCTGAAATATTTGATTTCTTTGAAAACAGCATATGCTTGTTTCTCTACGTCTGAGTAATTAAGTTCAGTAACTTGTAAGTTCGAGCTAAAGAATGCGATTGGAGCTTCTGCCTTTTCTTGATTCGCTTGAGTTAAAATCGCAGCATAAGATTTCTCTGAGGCAAACGTGTATAAGATAAAAGGTTCTGAAAAATTTGGGGTTGCTAAAGATGGAGCGTTGATGATAGCTTGTTTGATTAAGTTGAATGCTTCGTGCTCATCTAGACCCCATTTAAAGTTTGAATTCTTTTTTATCATTTTTTGTAAAGGAGAAATAATACATGAAAAATCCGGGACAAACCTTTTTACAAAATTGATCTACCCCAGGAAAGATTGCATGGTCTTTTTGTTATGGGGCATGGATATCTCGGAAATTTCTTTGATTCTGTCAGGTTCAATGTGAATACCAGATTTTGACACTATGAATCCTAGCAATTTCCCTTCGCTTAATGCAAAGAAAGATTTCTTTGGGTTGAGCGAAATCCCATACCTCAAACATCTTTGAAAGATTTGCTTCAAATCTTTGAGATGGTTGCTTCGTTTTTTGGAGTACACTGTTATATCATCCAGGTAAATCACTACTGATTTATTGACTAACCCTTTAAACGCGATGTCCATGGCTCTTTGAAAGGTAGCTCCGGCATTGATCAGACCAAATGGCATCTTCCGATATGCATAAGTGCCCCATTTGGTTCGGAACGTAGTCTTTAACTGATCATCGGGATGCACCAGTACTTGATTGTATCCTGAAAATCCATCCAGGAAAGACATTAATTCTGAGCCTGCTACTGCCTGTAATATTTGTTCCATAGGTGGGAGGGGAAAGTTATCTTTCTGACAGGCTTTGTTGAGATTTCGGAAATCGATACAGATTCTAATATCTCCGTTTTTCTTTCTAACGGGTACCATATTGGATACCCATTTGGAATGCCTGACGGGGAAAATTATTCTGGCTCTCAACAACTTATTAAGCTCAGTTTTTATCTGATTTTCTAAGTTAGGGTGTATTTTTCTGAGCTTCTGCTAGACAGGTTTTTCATTGTCAATCATAGGGATAGTGTGTTGAATGATAGAGGTGTTGTAAGTCTTCAGCTCATCGTAATTCCAGGCAAAAACGTTTTTGTACTGTCTCAGAAGACGGATATATGTTGATTTCTCTTCAGGGGCTAGGTCGTTGCCTAGGTGAACGTTTTGTGGCTTCTGATCGGTCCCTAGGTTCACCGATTCATAGTTCAGAGTTGAACTGCAGAGTTTGGCATTAGCTGACCTTTTGAACCGACTTTTCAAATCATATAAATCTTCTAACTTGACCACTGATTTTGGTATAGCATTGTCAGTGCTACTTTGTTGTATTTGGTGATCATGACAGTCTTTGTCGATTATCTGGTTTGAGTAGGATCCTTCAGAAGTAAGGAAATTTATGATGTCAGGATCGTCGTTGAATACTCTCCAATTGGTGATGTTGTCAGGGATGGATGGTCTAAAGATTAATTCTATTGAAAACCTATCAGGACTAAAATCTTCAGAAGGAATAAGTCTAGAGGCTACGTTAGCTAACAGGTCTGCGCTCGCGTTTTGAATTCTTGGAATTGACGAGATGTTGAATGCTATGAAATGTGCAGTGAGATCTTGAACTAACGATTGATAGTGCTTTAAATGACTTGACAGGCAATGTATGGTGTTACGTACCTGTTTTACGCCGATCTCAGAATCTCCAAAGACTTGAAGATACTTAACGTTCAATCCGATTGCTTCGTATAGGCCTTGAACCAAGGCTTCATACTCCGCTGTGTTGTTCGTGCAATCGAACTCAAGTCTGCATGTGAGCATAATCTTGTTCCCGTCTGGGCTAATCAGAACGCATCCTGCTCCTGCTCCCTCATTGGATTTAGACCCGTCAAAATATAATTTCCAAAATAAAGATGTATTTACAGAATTATCTAAAAAACTAAAACATTTTGAGTCATCAGTTTGGGAGAAATTTTCAACTTGGGATAAAACTGAACTCTCTAAGTAAGGTGAAATATGAGCATTGAAATTTCCGAGGAAAGAATCTACTACGTAATTGCCTACAATGCTGCTATTGTATGTTATGGCTTCATTTTCTCCTTCCAGTTCTGTCACTATGTATTTTTGGTGCAACTCTCGTTCAACCTTTATCTGATTTGGTTTACCATTGTATGGTAACCACATGTGCGACCAGTCGGTTGAGAAATATCCGTGGAGTTTCTCCGACCAATCCCTGCTAAGAATCAAACCATAGAACTCAGGGATATCGGCTACTAGAATGTCGATAACCTGACACACTTTTGGGTTAGACGACAATCTTATGGTCACTTGATTAAGTTCGCCAATCACTTCGACTTAGGATCGATCAAGTTGAACTATACGTACTGCGGATTTTTGAGGTTGCACATTCAATTTGGCACATATTGACCTGGGTAAAATATTCGTTGAAGCACCAGAATCGACCAAGCAATTGTGCACGTTTTTATTGAAGATTTCATATGTGAGAAGAAAAGGAGGAGTATGAGATCTTGATCTTCCTCCAATCAAGGCGATGTCATTTGGATCAATCTTATTGATCGCGTTGGTTGGAGGCCTTCCCAGATTGTGGGAAGCTACAACTGTAGGTAAAGATGTAGTAGGCACAGCATGTAATTCTTTCATCATTATTTTCTACTGGTGTTTCAATTTACTCAATTCATAAAGAGTGATGTTAGCCCTAGTCTTCTTCATGTCATCAATGATGTTATACTCCATTTCATCCGACACTATCAGTGTTCTTGATGGAGGTGCTTGATCAGATTGGACTGGGCTAAACTGGGTCGCTCTGGCGATTGTTTTCTTTGTTGCGACCTTATCTTTTGCTGCAGGGCTTGCGCCCTTCTGTTTTGGGGTAGTTTGGGGAGGATCAAGTTGATTTTTGCTTCTCGTGCTAACCGGAAATGCTTCTTGATCCTCTTCTTGTGGGAGGATGAAATCCCACATTCCTTGTAGTTCCACCACTTCTTCATCGTCGGTCTGTGCTTCGATGGTATTCTCTTCTTCTTCTTCTTCAGATTCAACGTTTGAGACAGCGTTGGGTGGCTTCGTCTCCATGGGAGGGTTTCTTTTAAAAGTCCTGAAAGGCTTTCTTGAAGACGTTTCTGCTACTTTTTTTCTTATATCAATCATTTCATTGGACAAGGCCTTTAATACTTTTTGTAATCCTTCCATATCGAAAGGATCTTTCGTTTGCTTCTTCTTGGTGTCTTCTTTGAAAGAGATCTTCTTAGATTTACGTTCTTCAATTGCAGATCTCTTTTCAAGGGCTACTACGCGTTTTTCAACTGCTAACGCCTCTGTTAAGTTTTCAACTAAGGTTGTCTTGCTTGCCCTATCTACGAAGATAGCCAAGTTAGATGGTAAGGCCGTGATGTACCATTCACATCTTACTTCCTCGCTGGGTTGTGAAGCAGCGGGGATTTTGTTGAGGATCTTATTGAACCGTAAGTTAAAATCTTTAATGGGTTCTCTAGCCTCAGCCTTAAGATTAGATAGGTCATTGATCAATGTCACCGTGGATCTGTCATCACCAAACTTGGTGAGGAACTGACTTTGAAAAATATCCCAGCTTGTGATGGATCCGGAAGGTAACGAAAAGTACCACGACCCGGCTGTTCCTTGCATTGTATAAGGGAAAAGCCGGACAATAGCGTCTTCGTTAGTAACTCCGTTGAGATTAACAGAAAGCATGAAATTATTGATATGTTCTTCGGCTAGCATGCCTGCTTCTGGATTGAATTTAGGCAGCCATTTCTCAGGATGGGCCGGTATAGGGCTCAGGGGTGGAGGCATTAAACCGCCCCAGGATTGTTCCATGGAGACTGGGCCATCGTTGAGCTGCTAGTCAATGGAAGTGCAGAAGATGATCCCTGATGCTGAGAAGATGGAGATATTATGATCTTCGATGATCGCGGAGGAAGGGTTGCAGAAGATGGATGAGTGATCTGGGGTGAAGATGTGGGTGGCTGACTTCGCGGTGAAGGAGTTGAAATGGACGAGGTAGATGAAAGAGTATCTCTGTCAGACTCTGGAAGTGCTTTCCTTGCTCTTTTCCTAGTGGGGAGAGGGATTTCAGTTGGCTGGATGCCAAACTTTTCACTCTTCAATCTGGTCAGGGGATGAGCAGGATTGTACTGCAAAGTCACGCTGCCTTTAGATTTATCAGACCTCTGAGTAAAAATAGAGAATCCCTGGAGTTTACGAATTAAAGTTTGAAGTTCAGGGGGATCAATGATAAGTTGGTCTGATATATTAGGGTGTGTAGCAGCGGTGGATGCCCGAGCGACTTCTAGTTCCGAGTTTAATCGTACCGGAGAAGTCGGGGGAGTTGGTGAGGGTGATTTGCTCTCAGAATGGTATTTAGATTTTGATTTATGTGCCATTCATAGCTCGAGCCCTCCTTCTAGCGCCAAATATGTTGAGGGCCCCGAAATCGGGTCAACAACAAGGGGGATACCCACCTGGTCGGGAACCTGGTTGGCGGCTCCGTGCCCGTTTGGTGTAGCGGGTCCGACTGGGGATAATGGGACCAGTTTCCCAATGTGAGGGGTGTGTGTGTGTGTAGAGTTTGATGGTGTTGATCTAGGGGTATTTTAAGCTAATTTAATTCTAACTTCTAAACTAACTCTATGCTATTGTAATCTAATGAAAAACAATACATCTAATCTACGCTAACCCGGGGTATTTTTCTTCTATTATGCGATCTAAAAAGATTTCGAACAATAGTTGGTAATAAAGATCATTCAGCTATCATAAGAATAGAAATCCATTAAGATAAACCATTCTGCATAAAAAGTTAGGCAAAACAGTTGTGAACAACATATCGCATAATTAGTTATTCATATGTCAAGCACAAATAAATGATTCCACCATACAGAAGTGCCAAATGGTAATACACACATTCATACATTAACATATAAAGAACTCAGCTGCATATCACTTTAGGAATATAAGCAGAAATTAGTCAAGAGATAAAAGTACCATTTATGATTGATTTCACTAATAAACTTCAAGCAATAACGATTTATTTCTACTTGTTCTAATATCTGCTAAGAGTACAGAAGTGTAACATCAGTAACAGACATTAAAATGCAAACATAAATAAATCTAGATCCATCCATTCATCAAAAACCCCCTCCGAGGGTGCAAAAGTGCATGTTCTGAGGACAAGTTTTTTGACAGATTTCCGGACCCTTCTCCAAATGCCATGAGAAGGGTTAAATACTACTAACTAATTAATCTTAATTACACAAATTTAGGGAACGGCTTCAAATGACCGCCCTTTTACTAAAAGCAAATTTATTTCTAAAAATCAAATCTAATTTCTAACCATTTCTGTATCTGCTCCTTAGTGCTGTAAGCAATGCGCTATTCGCCCTGAAAGAGTCGGCTGGTTGTCCTTTCCTTTTGTTCGAGCTTGAAAATTAGAAACAACAAGAGCTGGCACCTCTTTCTGACAGACTAGAAGATATTTTCGAAAACCTTTCTCTAGCTGGGTGTATTCGCTGTGCGTATACTTAGTACAACCCAGGTTCCTTTCGAACTGATTTTGCTGTTGCTATTTCGGTTTCCGGTCATGCGAATGACTCAATGAGTTAGGAGTCGCGTTGTATGGACAATCCCCTGTATCGAGAATTTCTTCCGTTCTTTGTTCCAGGCTTTTCTAGAGCGTCCTCCTTCTTTTGCGTTTCTATTTTTGCTTTACCCAGTCTGAGCTTCCAGATCTTTTGCAAACACGCTGCTTTTGTGTGCCTTTGACTCTGAGTCTTAGATAGTCTATTTTCATCAGCGCCTGTTGGGTGATACTCTGGAATCCACGGTCCTGCTGCATGCGGCATCCATTTGCGGAGGCATCTTCTCTCTGTTACCCCATTGGTGCTTTCCTCTTTTCCTTAGATGTTTCCTGCATATAGATTTATATCAGTTACATGTCTTGCAGTTTACGCAAAGAAGAAGAGAAATGACGAAAAGATTGACATGAAAGCATTAAGTTCTAATGAATGCGTAATTCTGACACTCATCATGATTTGACTCTTCGAAAAACGCGATACAATCATTCTTGGATGCTGAAGCATGCGATCATTAATTTCCCTTAAGGTGCGCGCTCAATTTTGGGTTTACCGTTTATGTCGGAGAATTCTTGCGATGAGTCCTTTCTGCGATTGGAATCGCAGTATCGAGGACTGCGACGTCATTAAGTGTTATCGCAAATTGCCAATATCGCAGATCGCAGTTTTGTGTGATCGCAGATCGCAAGATCGCAAGATTTTCGCTTTATCACTCTGTGCTGCTTATGCGACATTGCGACGTGCGATGTCGCATATCGGTCGTCGGCGATTCCTTAGGTTTTCCCTTTTTGAGCACTTTTAATGCACGCGATGCGATGGGTTCTCGCGTCGCTCTTTTCAGTGTATTTATGCGCTTTGGGAAAACGCTTTTCTCTACCTTTGCGACGCAATATAGCTCTTAGGGAGTTAATACAAAATATTTTTTAAACAAAATATTTTTTGGATTTTTGGTTAAGGGTCCCCCTTTGCTTGATGTTATTACTAATATCAAACAAAGAGGGGGGTTGTTGGTGACCACAACAGCCTCGTGAATATGGCACTTTAGTCTTTTTGATCCAGCTCCTATGGTGTCTCGCCAGGCTTCATCATGATTTTCTTGAATCCAACGACTGATTGCGATTTAGACTTGGATCTATTGAATTCCTTATTCAGAGCATTCTAAGTGTCCGCTAATGATGCCAATGGGTTATCGGTGCAGTACTTAATGTACCATGTCAACGTGTGATGTTGTAGAGCAGTAACCAACTATGCCTTCTTTATATGGTCATCTATAATATTTTGTGCCATCCATATAGCCTTCAGAACAAACCAAAAATAATTTGAGTCCTCACTTCCCAAGCCCTTGAAAACGGGAAACTTCATGGTATTCGACATATTGAACGGTGGTGGAGGTGGTGGTGATGTGGGTGAAGGTGTATGTTGTGGAGGTGAAGGTGGAGGTGGTGTGAGAGGATGATGTATTCATGGAAAACCCTGCTTTATCAACAGTACAGTGCTTCACGGTGAGGCCTATACCACTCCCTTGTCATCACTCGAAGGAGGTTCTATCAATGGGTTGTATTCAAGACCTGCTCTCTCCAAATTTCTAAAGATTCATCCACTTCACATAGATCCAAACAACAAGATAGTGGCATAACTCGCTTTTCACACAAGAGAATTTTAATCCAAGTATTCAAAGATTTCAAATACTTACCTCGCAGTCCTTTGAAAAAGTGTCACTCTACTTCACTGTAGCTGACTGAGGTATCAACCGTGAATTCTGTCACAAATCCTCCTATGAATCGATCAAGCTAGTGATCAAAAACATGTGTGATCTTATCTTCAGAAGCTCCCAACCTTCGCACTAACTTCGGGGTCCACACTATTGGACCATCAAGCCTCCACCTTTCTTGGCTTTCTTCCAATTTAGCGATCCACTCGTACAGTTCGATTGGGAAGGTGCAGAAGAAGATTTCATGTATTTCTATGTATAGATACCTGTCCAACCACTGTTCTTTTGTCAGGCGTGGATTTATGTTCTCTTGCACTGCGAATTCGTGGATATTTCTATCCAACCACTTCACAATTATTTCTTTGTTGGATTCCAGTGATGCGACATCACACATCTCTTTATGCAGATCCCGGTCCTGGCAACATAACCATTTTTTGGCTTAGGGGGTCCTGACCCAGGTCCAGAGTTAGTTGCAGCAAACAAATCCCTACATTACTAGCCCTTTCGGCATCAATCCACAAAGCACAAACTGAAGTCTCACTCGAAAAAGCATGGGGGGTGTTGGCTTGTTGGGGCCTCACCTAGGTTCGGAGTTAATTAGTGAAACAAATCCCTGTACTACTAGCCCTTTCGACAGCAGTTCGTGGAGCATGGATTGAGGTCTCAACCAAAGTAGTATGGGGGGGTGCTGGAACCAGGTTTCTGCACCTTGGAGATGTCTGAGGGGTTGAATTGGTCCAATTGTTAGTCCCTTCACATAGGTTACTTTGCGCCCTTTCCTGCCCTAATACACTTGCCTTCGCACAACCCTACCCAGGGGCTGTGGGGCTTCCACGCTGCTAGAGCAGCGCTCTGTGCTATTTCCCTAAGTCACGCCTCAAATCTTACTTATCTTCCTACACCAGTTAGTTATCTTCGCATAAATGGATGCCTTACATTATACTTATTTATACAGCACATTCATATTAGTTCGCACAACAAATAAATAGTACACTTGCAATTTATACCCAATAATACATTAAACAGGAAAAGACACACAAAAATATGATAAAACTTCTCTTTATTAATGTTTCTAGTGGTTACAGACTTGACCTGCCCTGCGTACTCAGCTACAAGGGTCCATGCACTCAGCTGCAGACTACTAGGCCTTTGCACACTCAGCTGCAGATCCTTCTTCTACTCTACAACCCAAAGACACACTTTACACTTTGACTCAATCCCTTAGATTCCCCACGCTTCTATTCCCTTTTCTCTATTCGCTATCTTCTACACTTAGAGCCTCGCTCTATTTATACAATCCCATGGTCCGTGGACCATGGGTAGGTCTATGAAGTTGACATTACATTACAAAAACAAGGGTGGAAAACTCTGTGACTCTATTATGACTTTGTGCTTCGCGCCCATAAATCACGGAGCCTTTTCAAAGGACTTGGTCAAAACTTGGGCTTTAAAACCCAAAACATGCCTTGGGGGGATTCCATGCCCAACAGCCTCCCAACACAAACATCGTCACTCACCCTTGAGTCACTCTGTCGATGCGGAGATCTTCGAGCAGAGTCCCTCCAACTCTGCTCGAACCACTGCAAGGTCGGCAGCGCACTGGGTGGATGCCTGTTGGATCTCCTGTACATGTTGTTCCAAGACCGCGGTGTCAGAACCGCTTCCCTGGACCTGTTCCTGCATCCCCTGCATTTATGCGAGCTTGCATTCAATTGTTGTTGTGATGGTGAAGGCCTCGTCAATCCAAGGTTGAATGCGTGCCTTCAGGATTGCTTCTTTATGCCATGCTACATCCACCTGTTCTTTCAGCGCTTTCGCTTGTTGCATCCGCGCGAGCCTCTGGGTGAGAGCCACCATCTGCACAGTCCCTTTGACACTGTCATACTGCTGCTAGAGTTCACGTGCCTCTATCTCTAAGTGCTGGATGTTGGGGTCCCCCTGTAGATTTGTGTGGACCTCAAATGACTCCTCCAACATTCTGGTGTAGTCCTATTGAGCCTCAAAATTACTCTTTCCCTAGCAACTCTTCTCATTCCTTTTCTTCTTCTTTTTTCCATAAGAAAGGTGCATTCTCATCACCAATGACCGTATATACTGTCTTGAGGAGGACATTTAGTGATTTACATGTTATTCTTTTATGTTTTGTTGTTTGAATAAATTTTTGTATATTAGCTATGGAACGCAGCCTATTCTACAGCTAATCGGTTGTTCCGCGGCTACCTTCATGCTCTAACAGGTTCTAGGTGTTAGAAGGAGAAACTAGCTACATGGGCAGCTTGGAAATCATCGTGACATGGACCTTGTCCTATTCATTTAGCCCAGGTCAACAAAGAAGATGGCATAAGACTACGATCAATGGATAAGTCAAACGCAGAGAGACTGAAGGTAACAGGACTCTGTTTTGTGGTTAATTAACACGTTTCATAGTGATGGGAAGCGTTATCCGTAACAACTACCTATACCTACGGACTCCAACAACCACCTATACAACCGAATCCAACAACCACCATGTCTTGGATTTATGTCTCCAGTAGCCGAGGAAGAAATTCTGCATATCTGTCTTCTACGTGTTTGACTGTAGCATGTTTTTCTCCACAAACAGTTATATGATTTTTCTTATAAATACCTATGTAAAGGACTGAAGAAGTTAGTAGTGATAGTAATAGTTTTATTGTGAAATCGAAGTTCTAGACTCTGTAATTTCTGGGCATTTTGTGTCCCTGTTTTTAATATGAAGACTGCATGTTTTATGAAAATCTGAAGGATTTTTCTTGGAGTTGATTGAGAAAGCATAGCCTAATCAGTTGCAGAGGGCCCCTGCACTGAAGAAGGTTTCATTTCATTTTATTTTAACTCTTGTTGTTAATTGTAAATTCATCATTTTCTTTCATAGTGTTCATAATCATTTTCTTACTAACAATGTTTATAAAGCAATTTCCATCATTTTCTTATTAACAGTGTTCATAATTTAGAGTAGCTTCCATTTGCTTGATCTCTTTTTAGTTTCCATCAGTATTTTAGAAGATGGAACTCAGTGATGTAATCTCGTTTACTTCATTCACTTTTTTGCTAGTTTAAATTCTCAATTAGACTGATCAGTGCCATTTACTGTCTTTGCCATTTTATTTTTAGTTTACTGACTCATGGTGGTAATGAACGTTTATGGAAAACCCTTCAAGTTGATCATTCATCCTTAACTAAGTGGTTGAACATTTCATTTATGTAATGAGTTATTTCTACATCTCTGTATTTTGTTTTCTCTTAGATTAATGAAGTACACAATTCATCAAATATCATCCCAAGGAGACTTTCTCCCAAAATTGAGAGGCAGAGTAACTAAGTATTTCATTTAGTTTTATTTCTGTAATTAGTTAGACATCAATTGCAAATTTCACTTTCAGTTTTAATTCATGATTTGGAAATAATGGTAAAATAGGAATAGAAACTTTGTTTTCATTTCTTTCTTAGCTTTGCTTCCAAATCTTTCTTAGCTTTGTTTTCATTTCTTTCTTAAGCTCTATTTTCATTTTTAGATTTTGAGCAGTCTTTACGAAAGTTAGATTTAAGTTCTGATAATTACATTGTAAATCATTAGGAATTAAAAGACCAAAACCCCCCCCAAAACAACATAAAACACAAAAACAACGAAGTAAGAAGGGTTATCTAGCACAAACAGTGCACTACACTTCATCAGTTTATGATACTCGGATTGATAATTTATGTAGAGAAATTTAGGACACTAAATTGACCATACAAGTCCCTTACTGCACTGCAGATCTCGTCCAGCCCTGATGTAATAGCGTTGGTGCACTATTCTCTTACTTCCAAAGGGGTGGACAGTTGTGCCTTCAACCGCAACTCTACTATATGAAGGTACAGCACTAGCTGAACCTTGGTCATTTCTTCCAGTGCCTCCCGCAATCCTGCTACTAGTCTATGGATTTGCGCCTCTACTGGTGCATCTGCTAGGATGGCCAGCTCAGGAACCATCTGACAGGCTTCTTCTAGTATTTTTACCATCTTCCTGTTCTGTGCTAGCACTTCATCGCATTGCAAGCTCAACTGCTCCATGTTGATCTTTTGATCTCCTAGTACTTACAGCCCGCGGCTCTCCCTAGCTCGCAATGCTGCAATAATCCCATCCGATAGAACATATAGCGTCTCCCGTGGGAGTGTAGCCATGTTGATCCTGAAACCTTTCAGTGCACCAATCATAGGCCTATCAGCCTCATTTTTTGTCACTGGTGCCCATTCTGGTAGCACTATTGTATTTATTGTTCGAGCGCATAGCATATGCTCCGCTGCAGTTGTCCCTACTGCCAGGTTGGTCGAAAGGGTACCAGCCTAAGGAGTGTACACCTACAACTCCTACAGTTGTGCTCTGAGGGCCCCCAACATAATCTGATTCTCTTGCGCGAAGTTCTGGAGGGCCTAGGAGGTGACATCACACACCGTCTCACCAATGTCGTGCATATCACCCTCAGTAAGGGTGATTGGGTCAATAGACAAATTTGATGACTTGACCTTCTTGCGCAACCCCGTCCGCTTGCTTGGGAGATATCTCTTAAGTTGTGTTGACATGGTTTGTGGGTCCACACTGCCCCTCCTCTTCCTTTGCTTCTTGCCCATGCGAAGGTGAATTTTGGCCCTCGCACACCGTCTCAGCTGCCTCCTGTGTGGCTGATGCTGCTACGGCCTTTTTTTGTTCTGTTGTTGTCTGTGTAGCGTCCCACATCTCCTGTGCTTTTACTACCGCTGCATCTTTCCTTCTCTTCTCTGCCAACTATGCCATGCATATTTTGGCCTCCTCTTTCTTCTTCTGCATTGCAGACTTCTCCATTGCAGACTTCTCCATTGTCGTGATGCCTGGGGCACACCACTCTGGTGGCCATGTCTCCATTACATCAAAGATTACGTCGTCTGTGGCTACAAAGGGTAGCTCTCTCCATTTCTTGGCCGGGTCCTTGCATGCTCTGATATTGATACTATGGAGGTCCGCTTTAAATTATGCAAAGCTTTGCAGGTTGTTGTAGATAGTGGGTGATAACCGTGGCTTGCGGTTAATCCCCAATCTAATGTTCATTTCCATGAACACCCAAAATCTTACTGTCATGGATCTGATTCGTGTCCTTTGTGGCCCGGAGCGAAGCGTACTTCGTGGCCTCTAGTAGATCCTTGTCAATCGTGGGGAACTGACTATCCTCTGGGAATTCCCTTGCCACGAGCACTATGGATAGCAAAAGCCATGCATAGTGAAACATTTTGCCTTGTTCCTAAGCCTCGCGGAAATTTTCTAGGAACTCCTTGTAGAGGAACTCAGACCAGTTAGACTGGACCCTCTCCACGCACTGCTCAGCAAGTGTTACCACTGACACGGGTACCTTGTCTACGTGGCACTTGCGCATAACTTTACTTGCCAATATTTGGGTTGCCACTTTTACTGCTTTTTTGTTGATGCTATATATGGTGTAGCCCCTTTTCTTCTTCTCCAATTTATATTTCTTCCTCATGGCCTCCACGATGGCCAAGTCACTACTCTTCCCCTCCGAGATATCTGTGGGGTCCTCACCTTTGCATGGGAGTTGGGTAATGCAGTGAATTAAGTGGTCCGTGATGGGGATGAGGTCCTCTAGCCATAAACACCCACCATGCACTAGGAAAAGTAGCTACTTGATGACAAAAATTGTTATTGGGGCACGATGTAAATGCGGCACCCAGAGCAGGTTTAGTAACCTTGCCTTTTCCACTCCGCGTAACCACTTTTGCAGCTTTAATTCGGTAACCCCCGCCGCGGCAGTCTTCTTAAGCTTCATGAGTTATGCAGTCTCTAGTTGAGGGAACTTCTCATGTTCAGTGAGAGTCCAATCTTTAAATTTCAAGCTAGGCACCCATCCTAGGTGCATGCCCTCAAAAATGATGTATGGAGAGAGCTCCTGCTCTCGTCGAGATCCTTGGGCACTTTTTCCTTACCCTTCCGTGGGGGTGTATAGGCGGGCACCTTTGTTGGAGGGTGCGTGGGCTCAATTTCTTCCTCCATGCCTTCGTCCTCATCTTCTTTGATGATAAGGTGCTCCAGGTCTTCCTCCTCCTCGTCAGTTTCCACGTTAACAACTTTCCCTTTCTCCTCCATCGTTAGCTTGGTTCACAACAGGTTTCGTGGGAACACACATACGAGAATGATCACCTGTTTGTCTTTCTTTGGCCTCAGCCTGTGCGGTGATTTAGGGATTTCTGCCACAATCCCAACGCCTTCAGAGGCATCCCCCACAGTCAGGGCCTGCGCGGCCTCTTTGGCAGTCATCTCTACAATTTCCATAACTTCCTTAGATGCTGCCATCGTGTCCAACCAGAAATATATCACTCACATAATCAGGGGCTCAATCAACGCTATGCACAAGTCAAACAGGGCTCTGCTCAGAATACGCGGGGTACACAACAACTCAATTCACAAATGACCAAGTGTTGTTTGCTGGCAAGCCCTTTGTAATTTATAGCACCTTTTGAATTTGAATTCGACCATTCCCCCCAAGTCCAGTTCATTAATGCTCCCTTGGCGACAGATTTTCCCAAATCTTTCCCATAAAGCATGTCTTAAATTCTTGCTGCCCACTGCATTTGGCCTCAAGCCGAGCATCACATCATGAATAGTGACTCTAATGGTCACTTTTCAGCAAACCCATGGGGCAACGTAGCCCCTCTTGTGTGGTCGCGGATCTTGTGACACTTTACTCCTGTGCGCAGCTTCAAAATTGCACAGCTCCTGGGCAGAGTAGTTTATAGTCCTGCACCTCCTTTCAACTACCAAGAGTGCTAAGACTATACCTCCTATGGTTAGTCGGGAGGTTGCGCCACCTATATAGGGTTTCATCCAATCATCCATCACTTTTCCTGGAACATACCCACTTTTTATCATTACTGGCTCAATTGAGTATCTTATCATCTGCAACGCGCCACCATGGTCGATCCATTTAGTAATATGTGGTCCAATCCAAGGCATCAGGTGTTGGAAATAATACTGAGAGGGGGGGTGAATTAGTATTATCATATCAATAATACTTTTTCATTTCCATATTCAGATTTATATATGCTACTTCCATAACTTCTTATGATTCAGATAGTTGATCCTTAATGAGTGCAATAGAACATTATCAACCATATTAACAATAAACAGGTGCAGTAAAATAGAACAGATCATCACACATAAGCCACACACATGAACACCATGATATAAGGTGGAAACCCAATGTGGGAGAAAACCACCTGCTGCAAGTCATCTCAATCTTCTTCTTAATAAGAAAATCCTTTTACAATATTTTTGTACTGGTGCAGTCTTATACCAGTACACAGGCTTCTACCTGCAGAGAGCTACAACCCCCATAGTTCTTGTACTAGCCAATCCATTTACTAGTACGCAGGCTGCTACCTGCTACAATGCTCAAAAATTTTCCCTAAGCTCTTGTACTAGCTTAGATGCTAGTACGTAGGCGCCGGCCTACAATCATCTCTCCTCCGGGTACCACGTTTCATACATTTTCAGACTGGATACACCTGAAGTACAACACATAATCTGAAAGGCCACGTTTCATCCAATTTTCATACTGGACCCATAGATATCATTGAAGCACATAATCAATCAATCTTCTAAATCACCCAATCACTAGATCAATATATATACAAGGATAATATGCGTGTCATCAATCAGATCTAGTCCATCAGATAATATAAGGATAAGTCATTATGAACTCGATCCATTCATCCATCAATACTGAAGCTAATCATAATCATTCAATCAAACACTTCTCAAAACATAATACTAGTAACCATACATCACTTCAAAACCCCAGAACACTTCAGTAAACAACACAAGCAGCTAAAACATATTTTAAGATAAGTGCGCAGCTTCTTCAATGGAAACCTGCATGTATCCACTCTTGCACCATCTATTGATCTGCGGGTATCCGCAACTGAATAGTCTGCTGACCTACGAGTATCCGCAGTTCGCAATTTGCTTCTCTGCGGGAATCCGCACCTGCGGCTCGGGTTGCCTGCGTACCCCCGCACTGTACCCGTTTCTAGCCTGTGATCCTCCAGCAATCCTCCGCACCTACACCGATCTCTGACCTACGAACCTTCGCACCTTTTCCTCGATCTACCTGCGGATCTCCACGCCTAAAATGTGTCGCACCTGCGGTCCAAACTTCAAATATGCCACAGACTTATCAGATCTACAGATCTGATCATGCGAAAAGGGGATCTCGAGCCATCAGCGGATTTGCCCTATAAAGCTCAGGTTTCTCCTTGATGTAGATATCACTCACTAACCAGAATTTCAGATCTTGCTCTCCTTTAGATATCCAACCCATAAGCATGCTCTAGCCAAATGATATCCTTCCTCTTTTATAGCCTTAGGCCTTTCACAATACCACGGACCAAAACCATAGGATCATGAACGATGGGCTAAATACCAGGGGTTAAACATAAGAAACCCCACGTGTGATTTTCTCTGCATGAAAGTGTGTGCACTTTAGGACCGCACCTTTTGTTCTGTGATCCCGCGAACATGTCTGCACTTTCTGAACGTAGAACCTGTGGACCCATCCTATGACCGCACCTACTAAACGGTGCACCTGCGTACTTCTTATTTTCTTCATTCTTTGTGAGCTGATCATCAATCTCTACTACTGACCTGTTGTACTGTGATCTATCACCTGTATGAGTTGCCATCAAGGACAACACTTTAGCCATAATGCCAACAATCTCCCCCTTTGGACTTGATGGCAAAGCTTACTTGTGAATTGTCATCTGATCCCTTTGAGTTGTCCGGCATCCCATGTATTATGCACATCTGATCTCTCTTCTGTAGATTCATCTGATTGTATATAAGTGAGATGTTCTTCTATGGGTGGGTTTCCATCAAGTACAACACATGCATCATAATGCCAACAATCTCCCCCTTTGGACTTGATGGCAACAATACCAACTCACTCTCTCCCTTTGACATCAAGGGCAAAGTGCGGACCAAGATATTCTCTTCCTTTTCTGTCCATACTCCCCTTGAGTACCTGCTGAAATCTCTGAATGAGCTCCCCCTTTGAATATGCCATGGTTCACCAATCTGTCCATGCTCTTTCTGAGAACATGCTGAAATCTCTGCTCTGCTGAAATATGCTTGTTCATGCTCCTCCTGACTGTAGGCAAGGTCTACAAAAAGATGTTCTACAAGAAGAACATGACTCTATACATCATAAATGACCTCCCTATCACCAAAGATTCATACATACATCTATCTCCCATCACAATGGTGATATACCAAGAGTTTACATATGATAACATAAGAGAATAACATCATTCATCCCAGGCATAGTGGGGAAACCAACATAGGCCGTTACATGACCTGAAGAGATCTCATCAAATGACTACAATAGATAGAGACACACTATTACATCATGAGTCTTGAGATACCAATCACCTAAATAAGATCATGATAAACATCAGCAACGACACTGTATGATCTGCTCCATAGTATCGAATCATTCACATTCTATCATATGTGAGAAACACCATATCCATCCAGATCTGCATGGACCAAGTATCATCAATTGGGAATATCTACATTAATCAACACATGTACGAAACAACCTATCATCATATAGGTAAGAACTCATCATCATCATGTCTCCAACAATGCAACTTTGAATAATCATCCATGTATCCAGCCAACAATCTTCATCCATATATGTGCCAAGAACAATCATAACTGTAATATATGATCTTTATGCATACGACGTCAACAGCATATGAGTGACTCATCATTAAGTAAAGAAGATGTGAATTCAAGCTATGTACTTCTCCTTATCCTTATGAAGATCACCATGTAAGCACCATTAGGGAATCATCCACAAATCTGATCTAAATATCCACTATGTAACCCCAAGAATCATCTGAACAACTCATAACCATATCATAGCAAGATGAATCATTTATCCATATAAGCATCATCACCAAGGACTATTAACCATAATGCCAACAATGCATTAAAAGCATATGCTCCCCCTAAACCTGTGCCATCTGTTAGATCTGATCATGCATATATCAGCAATAAGCATCAAGACATCATCATCATCAAGTTAGGATCAAAACACTTCTAAACATCTTACAAGTATCAAAACATTTCCACATGTCCTCAGCAGACTGTAACTATTAACCAATCAGATCCTTTTTCTGAGCCTGTCCCCACTGCTTTTCCTCAGACTGAGATATACGCGACTTTGCAGTGTCTAACTCGCGTATATACGCGACTTCCCTTTAAGAAACTTGCGTATGAGATTCAGGACACTGAAGTTTTACACTTTCAGCTCCCCCTGAGTCTGTTATGTCTGTGCTGTGCTGTGTCTCAGTACATTGTGCTGTGCCACATCTTTCTGACTGTACTTCCTTCTTCTTCCATATTTTCAAGTGTGATGATGTTTTCTCCTTTTGGTGTGATGTCCGTCCTTTGTTCCTGCATTCCTTAGCTATATGTCCAAGCTTGTTACATGTGTAACATCTTACATGTCTCATATTTATTCTATAGCAATCAACAGCTCTGTGACCAAACATATTGCAAGCAAAGCAATATCCATTAAAGTACCTTGAATGTGATGATCTTTCTGCATGATGGTCTTGAACCCTTCTTCTTCTGCATCTAGCTGCCACATGTCCAAGATTATGAAATACAAAACATTCAACATTATTCATAGGAGGAGTGAAAGATTTTCTTTGAAGGACTTCTTTCCTTGCTTGATGATGAGATTGACCTTCCATCTCCTTTTTGACCTTTTCAGATTTTGCATTAGAGTCCCTTGTCTTACTAGATTCACCTTCAACAGATTCATGAAAACCAAGACCAATTTTGATAGTAGGAGACCTTTGACTATTAAGAATATCATCCAACACTTTAGTACTATCTTGAAAACATAAGAGCTTATCCTTTTCTTCTAATTTACCTTTCAGGATATTTACCTCAACCTGAAGTTGATTTTCCTTTTCCAAACATTTCTTCTTCAACATTTCTTTAGACTTTCTTTCCTCTTCCATTTGTTGCCTTAGTTTAAGAATCTCCTTTTCTTGTTCTTCATTCACATCCTGCTGCATTTGACGAATTCTGAAGGCACATTCTAGCTGAGATTTTAAGCTGATAACTTCGTTTTCCTGTTTTTCAATAGCTTGGAGTAGATCTTTATTCTGCTTCTTTGTTTCTTCAAGTTCTTCCTTTAGCGAGAGGGTTGTAGCTTCAAGACTTTCATAATAACTGGATCGATCTCTGAGCTTCTTGATTGTTGTGTTCTTTTCAATGACTTCATTTCTTAGAGATGTTACTTCATCCTGCAATTTTTGATATTTGTCCTTGAATAACTCTCGTTGAGCCTTTAGTCTAGTAGAAGCTTCTTTGAAGGCACCATCCTTTATGTTCAAAAATTTTTCTTGAGCTCTAATTTTGTTCGTCAGACTTTTAAATTCTGCCTCTGTTTGACATCTTTCTTGTTCACCCATAAGAGAAAATTCAATTGTTTCGCTATTACTTTCATCTTTTCCAAATGGATAGATACATGTATCACCAGAGGATAACAAATTCATACCTGATATATCTTGTTCATCTTCATTCTGAAGTGATTCTAAATCTGATTCTGAATCTGAAGAGCTTCTTACACCTAATCCCCAATCGATTCTCCCACTGTCATAGTTCTTTTGAGATGTCTTATTCTTCTTAGGTGCTTTCTTCTTAAGCTTCTTTCCCATAGATCCACGGATCTCCTTCAAGCGATCAAGCTTCTACCAAAGGACCTGCTCTAATACCAATTGTTGGAAATAATACTGAGAGGGGGGGTGAATCAGTATTATCATATCAATAATACTTTTTCATTTCCATATTCAGATTTATATATGCTACTTCCATAACTTCTTATGATTCAGATAGTTGATCCTTAATGGGTACAATAGAACATTATCAACCATATTAACAATAAACAGGTGCAGTAAAATAGAACAGATCATCACACATAAGCCACACACATGAACACCATGATATAAGGTGGAAACCCAATGTGGGAGAAAACCACCTGCTGCAAGTCATCTCAATCTTCTTCTTAATAAGAAAATCCTTTTACAATATTTTTGTACTGGTGCAGTCTTATACCAGTACGCAAGCTTCTACCTGCAGAGAGCTACAACCCCCATAGTTCTTGTACTAGCCGATCCATTTACTAGTACGCAGGCTGCTACCTGCTACAATGCTCAAAAGTTTTCCCTAAGCTCTTGTACTAGCTTAGATGCTAGTACGTAGGTGCCGGCCTACAATCATCTCTCCTCCGGGTACCATGTTTCATACATTTTCAGACTGGATACACCTGAAGTACAACACATAATCTGAAAGGCCACGTTTCATCCAGTTTTCATACTGGACCCATAGATATCATTGAAGCACATAATCAATCAATCGTCTGAATCACCCAATCACTAGATCAATATATATACAAGGATAATATGCGTGTCATCAATCAGATCTAGTCCATCAGATCATATAAGGATAAGTCATTATGAACCTAATCCATTCATCCATCAATACTGAAGCTAATCATAATCATTCAATCAAACACTTCTCAAAACATAATACTAGTAACCATACATCACTTCAAAACCCCAGAACACTTCAGTAAACAACACAAGCAGCTAAAACATATTTTAAGATAAGTACGCAGCTTTTTCAATGGAAACCTGCATGTATTCGCTCCTGCACCATCTATTGATCTGCGGGTATCCGCACTTGAATAGTCTGCTGACCTGCGAGTATCCGCAGTTTGCAGTTTGCTTCTCTGCGGGAATCCGCACCTACGGTTCGGGTTGCCTGCGTACCCCCGCACTGTACCCATTTCTAGCCTGCGATCCTCCAGCAATCCTCCACACCTACACCGATCTCTGGCCTGCGAACCTTCGCACCTTTTCCTCGATCTACCTGCGTATCTCCACGCCTAAAACGTGTCGCACCTGCGGTCCAGACTTCAAATATGCCACAGACTTATCAGATCTACAGATCTGATCATGCGCAAAGGGGATCTCGACCCATTAGCGGATTTGCCCTATAAAGCTCAGGTTTCTCCTTAATGTAGACATCACTCACTAACCAGAATTTCAGATCTTGCTCTCCTTTAGATATCCAACCCATAAGCATGCTCTAGCTAAATGATATCCTTCCTCTTTTATAGCCTTAAGCCTTTCACAATACCACGGACCAAAACCATAGGATCATAAACGATGGGCTAAATACCAGGGGTTAAACATAAGAAACCCCACGTGCGCTTTTCTCTTCATGAAAGTGTGTGCACTTTAGGACCGCACCTTTTGTTCTGTGATCCCGCGAACATGTCCGCACTTTCTGAACGCAGAACCTATGGACCCATCCTATGACTGCACCTACTGAACGACGCACCTGTGTACTTCTTATTTTCTTCATTCTTTGTGAGTTGATCATCAATCTCTGCTACTGACCTATTGTACTGTGATCTATCACCTGTATGAGTTGCCATCAAGGACAACACTTTAGCCATAATGCCAACAATCTCCCCCTTTGGACTTGATGGCAAAGCTTACTTGTGAACTATCATCTGATCCCTTTGAGTTGTCCGGCATCCCATGTATTATGCACATCTGATCTCTCTTCTGTAGATTCATCTGATTGTATATAAGTGAGATGTTCTTCTATGAGTGGGTTGCCATCAAGTACAACACATGCATCATAATTCCAACATCAGGATGATCAATTCACGGAGATAGTCCCCAAATTTGTCAATGTGATCATGTGCACCCTGCAATATCGTCCTGGTATCTTTATCGAGAGAATCCTTCTTGATCCCGTCCTCTAGCTTCTTGGCTTCCACTTCCACCAAAGCGCTTTTCTCCCTTAATCGTACCCTTTCTTTCCCAAGTTCTTGGAGCCTAAGATTACCCTGTTGGATTTCCTCGTCAGGTCCCAAGTGTTCTTCTTCGTTCAGCTACGCTACCCTTTATTCCAAGATTCTGTGAACTGCCGTATCTGCCATTGCTACCATGTGTGGACTAGGCATTGTATGCTCTATGGGGATTACAACATTCGCTCCATACTCTAGCCTTGGATGTGCCTGCATCGGCAATTTCTTGCACGTGGTCCTATAAGCCCATAGAACCGCTGGCACACGCAGGTCCCAATCAGTTTGTTGTGCACTATGTACCTTGTTCAATGCTTCGCATACTTCGTTAAAGGCTTCTACATGGATAACCTTCTGCGCATTTAGTCTTTCCATAAGTTGTGGTTCCAATCGAAGGGATTGTTTGCACCATTGCCTCACTTGCACATGCTTACTGACCGTGTCTCCCAACACAAAGGTTGTGTGCATCTGTGCAGGTTTCGTACCATATGCCTGTATCCATTTGGACAGGTGGGCGTGTGGACTGTTTCATCCGGAAATCTTATTCGTTAGTCACATCTAAGGCTTCCCAAACTGCATGTGCATCATCCTCCTGCATTCATGCTAGTCCTCGAAGCTTCTTTGGTGCATACCCCACCACCTCATGGGTGTAGCTTGCAGTACCCATTTCAAAGCTTCGAAACATTGTTGTTCTGACACTTCTCTTTCAAATATGTTCAGAAGTCATCCACCCCACTTAAACCATCATATGTAGGCAGATCCCTTACCTCCATTGATACGCAATGCAGCGATCGCGTCATCATGTTACAGTTCAACATGGTTACCTCATGTAATTGGTTTTGCCATCGTTCTATCTCCTCGTCAAAATCTGACGTGCAAGAGCTTTTGTGCTCCCATGAGATTCGTCCATCCACGTTTGGATTCACCCAGTCTTGTTCTCAAGTGGTTATCTTGTAGATACAGTCCAAATTGTCGTCGCTTTCATAGTCGCGCATTGGCTCAGTGTAGAGTGATCCTTTTGCAGGGTCCAAAGCTACAACTACGCGTAGAGACCTTTTCTCAAAAATCATCTTTCGCTTCTTCAGATTTATCACCCCATTCATGTTAGTGGCCCAATCTATTCCTAATAGCGCGGGGTAGGGATTGTTGTCATCAACAATCTCTATCACTTCGAAATCTGCTAGTGTGCTTGCTCCTTCGATATCCACTGTGATTCCCTACAATCTTCCCATAGGTAGGATCTTTTGCTGGTTTTCCATTCGCAGTTGTATAGGATACGATTGTAGCATATGCCTTCCCATGCACTCCCATGTTTGCTTCGACAGGACGTGATCCTAGATCCAGAATCACT
This sequence comes from Pinus tabuliformis, assembly GCA_031772625.1. Classification (NCBI taxonomy): domain Eukaryota; kingdom Viridiplantae; phylum Streptophyta; class Pinopsida; order Pinales; family Pinaceae; genus Pinus; species Pinus tabuliformis. The sequence goes on along the minus strand of CM062816.1, from coordinate 1,758,400,965 downwards.
TGGTCCATCTCATATTCTCCAGTTTGCGCAGTCAATCTCATTTCCCTTCCCATTCACATCATGTGCTTTCTGATCTTTCGGACTACTCGTAGTTCTCCTAGTGTGGACCTAGCGCATCTATTTATGAGTTCCTACAGCCCCTTTATAGCCTTACTATCGCACAACAACTTTGTGCATGTTTCTAGTAATGTTGTGAGCATCGATGGGTCCATTTCTGGCTCCGATCTGTCTTTACTTCCTGAAGGGGAGGCATCAACGAAGCTCTTCTTGGCTTCCATGAAGGTTTCCTTAGCGTGCTCCAAATCAAACTATGGTTCCTTCATTGGAGCCTTGCAAATCCAAGTACTTTCTTCAGGCTGCTTGCCTTTATCATCCCCTGTCGTAATTCTACTTTGGAGCACAATATTCAAATTAGGGTCTTCCTTGCGCTGCTCAGACCTCATCATTTGCAGGTTCTAAGTCAGGGGAGGTTGGAGTGCTCCTTTATTGCGCAACCTCGCTATCAGTGTGGGACAATCCTCCATCCCATGATCAAACAATGTACAATACAAGAATGATGGTCGCGTTGGATTCATACAATCACGGGCATAATGTCTGGGCCCTCCGCAGTTGTAACATATCAATTGTCTATGACCTCTTCCAGGTCCTCCTCCACCTCGGCCTCGTCCGTGCCCCTGAAATCCGATTCGCTCCATCCCCACGTTTTTCTCAATGGACCGCGTTTCAGCCTGAACTCTATAGGTAGGAGTCTGATCCATCATCAACTCATAACTTCTACAGGTGCGCTCATCATGTCCCACTGATCTACAGAAATTAAAGAACAATTGTTGTGAATTCTGTGTGTACTTCTATAATAAATGGCAGTTATCTGTAGCATGCTTTCCTCCTATCTGAAAAATTGCACACCATAATGCAGGCGCTGCACTCAGTCCTACTTGTGCCTCCGGTCTCAATGGCATTGATCTTCCTCTTGCGAGGTAATTCGCGAACATTGGGTAGTGATTCTTGTCGTGTCCCTGACCCTTGCACTTTATGCACCATACTTCGTCATGCACTTCTCAGCGAGATATCCTGTCTTACTTCAAACTCTGCATCTCAAGTCACAAGTTTTTCAACTGCACGTGAATCTGCTGAGCTCCCAGGTTGGGATCCTATATCGTGGTTTCGTGCAATCTCATAGCTACCTCCAAGGCCTTGGCCTGAGTTGTTGGCCTCTGTTGTGATAGCGCATTCCTTAGATGTGGCATTAATGACGCTACAAATCATTTGCGGTGTTGTCCATCCGTCAATGTCATGTTAGCTTCGCGAATTGTGCACTTCAGTCTCTGACCCAACTCCCAAGGAGTCTCGCCTGGTAGCATTGTGATTTTCTTGAAACTAATGATCGACTGCACCTCTAACTTCGGCCTGCTAAATTCTTTATTTAGTGTAGTTTGAATATCTACGATCCCCACATTGGGATTGTCATTGGAATGCTTAATGTACCAGGTCAACACGCGATCTTGCAGAGCACTAACCAACTTTGCTTTCTTTATATTGTCATCCGTAACTCGCTGTGCTTCCCATACAACTTTTATCACGAACCAAAATTGATCCAGATCTTCATTCCCTACTCCCTTGAACATTGGAAACCTTATCACACTCTCCATATTGATTCACGGTGGTGGTGGAGGTGGTATGGGCGAAGATGGGGGTGAAAACGGTGAAACTGGTGGTGGTGGAGGTGGTATGGGTGAAGATGGGGGTGAAAACGGTGAAACTGGTGGTGGTGTGGGTGGGGTGGTATGCGTGGAATCCTCTGCCTTAACAATTTGATCGCACTTCTTGGTGAGACCTTCACGAGCTCTTCCTCATCCCTTCACGGAGGTGAAATCAAGGGGCTAGCTTCTATTTCCGCACTACCTTCATTTCTGTAGATTCTCCCACTTTGCGTAGCCCCAAACATCAATTTATTCACATAACCCACTTTTCACAGAGTAGGATTTTAATCCAAGTGTTCAAATATTTAACGTACTTACCTCGCGGTCCTTTGAGGAAGCTTCGTTCTACCTCGCTATAGCTGACTGAAGTATCTACTGCGAACTCGATGATAAATCCTCCTATAATTCAATCGAGCCAGTGATCAACAACGTGCGTGATCTTATCCTCTGATGTTTCCAATCTGCACACCAATTCTGGAGTCCACACAATAGGTCTGTCGATCTTACACCTTCCTTGGCTATCTGCTAGCTTCGCGATCTACTCATATAGCTCAGTAGGGAAAGATGCAAAGAAAATTTTGTGGATCTCTGTGTACAAGTAGCAGTTAACCAGTCTTCTTTTGATAGTCACAGATTCCTATTCTCCTGCGCTGTGAATTCGTGAATCTTCTTGTCCAACCAATATTCAATTCCTTTCTTTATTGGATTATAGTGATACAACATCATACATATCTATGTAGATCCTGGTCCCGGTAACAGAACTATTTATTGGCTTGTTGGGGCCTGACCCAGGTTCAGAGTTAATTAGCCAAAAAAATCCCTGTACTACTCGCCCTTTCGGCAACAGTCCACAAAGCGTGGACTGAGGTCTCACCCAAAGTAGTATGGGAGGGTGCTGGAACTAGGTTTTCGCACCCTTGAGATGTTTGAGGGGTTGAATTGGTCCAATTGTTAGTCCCTTCACGTAGGTTACTTCACGCCCTTCCCTGCCCTGATATACTTGCCTTCATGCAGCCCTACCTAGGGGTTGTGGGGCTTCTGCCCTGTTGGAGTAGTGATTTGCGCTATTTCCCTAAGTCACACCTGAGATATTACTTATCTTCCTACACCAGTTAGTTATATTCACGTAAATGGATGCCTTACATTATACTTATTTATACAGCACATTCATATTAGTTCGCAGCAAATACTTGCAATTTATACCCAATAATACATTAAACAGGAAAAGATACATAGAAATATGATAAAACTTCTCTTTATTAATGCTTCCAGTGGTTACAAACTTGACCTGCCCTGCGCACATAGCTACAGGGGTCCATGCACTGAGCTACAGGCTACTAGGCCTCTGTGCACTCAATTGCAGAGCCTTCTTCTACTCTATGACTCGAAGACACACTTTACACTTCGACTCAATCTCTTAGACTCCTCATGCCTCTATTCCATTTTTTCTATTTTCTAGCTTCTACACTTAGAGCCTAAATATATTTATACAATCCCATGGTCTGTGGACCATGGGTAGGTCTATCAAGCCAACATTACATTACAAAAAAAAGGGCGGACAACCCTGTGACTCTATTATGACTTCACACTCTGCGCCCACAAATCGCGGAGCCTTTACAAAGGACTTGGTTATGCCCCAAAACATTCCTTGGGGGATTCCATGCCCAATAGGGGGATGCTGGAACCAAGTTTCCACACCCAAAGATCAGTGTGATGTTGTTTCATGCCCTAAATCCGCCTTCACATAGATCGATAAGCCTTTATGGCTTGTCAATATAAATCCCTTTAATTAGCCTCTAGACCACCACGAAGGACTACGACTATCTTTTGCGGACCTTGAACAGACTAATCAGAGACTTACGTGCATCAAAGATTACTCTTATTCCAAAAATTACTCAGATCGGCCTAAGTGTTCGATAGCTTTAACATACAACAAGATAATCTTTGCATAAACTGTCAACATCAATTGCATTCATATAACAATATAAAGCATGTAAAGTTGTGCATCAATACATCATTATTTCATAAACCCATCACAACATAAAGAGAATTCATATAAACAGAAGTAGAGAGATAAACACAGGTATTTATGTAACAATTTTCTTTATTAATATTCAGTTCAACTTACAGACTCAAACTTCCTTGCGCACTCAGCTGTAGGGGTCCATGCACTCAGCTGCGGACTCTACTCTAGGCCTCTACACACACAGTTGCATAGCCTTTCTTCCTACTCTTCTCCGCTAACTCCTTAGACTTCTAGCATAGACAAAACATCATTCCTTGCCTTAGACATCCTAAGACACAACTATTTATGCAATCCCATGGTCCGCAGACAACGGGTAGATCTCAAAAGTCGACTCAACTTACATAAAGAAGAGTAAAACCCTTTATGATTCTTTAACTAACTACACGCTCTGAGACCACAATTTGTCGAGACTTTACATCTTTATACAACAAAACTTGGGCTTTTTCCCCAAAATTGACCCTAGGGTACCCCATCCCAACACTCACTCAAGGAATCATAACATATCCTAATATCATTAAATCAAAGTGGTACCAAGATGGTCTAGTAGCCAACCCAACTAGCTCGCACCCTTTGTTCACAGAGATTATAATCATAAAATGTATAACATAATTAAACAAAACCCAATGTGAAGTGCTTCGATTAATCTTGAAAGATCATTCTTTACATGGTAGAGGAAAAGATTACACTCCAGCAAATAGAGGGAGAGATCCACAGCTTGACTATGCTCACATAATTTTACATTGGAACCATCTCGCCCCCCCAGGTCCAAGGCCATATTTATGTTTATATAGATATTTACATTACAAATCGGGCAATTAATAAGCCAATCGAATACATAAGGAAAAAGTTACAAATCGTAATGGTTTTCCATGGATAAAAGTCAAATGTAGTTTTGGTGCAACAAAATTTCAAATAGAGGAGTTGAATCTGGTACTTGAGGGATCGTTTTGGTCATTTTCTCCTCTTTTCACGGTCTACAATAGGTGGTGAAAACTAAATGCGTTGTTAACCAACAAGTGTTTCCCAAAATATCATTGAAATGATATTAAAACTTCCAGCTAAGTAATGTCCTCCAAATTTGAATATTTAAAGTAATCTCCACATTCTTTGTTTCTAGTGTAGGAATGTGAGTGTAGGAACTTGATGCATGGTGCAAGAACCCTTCAGAGTGTGGGAAATCTATAACTTATAATAAATTGGTGTAGGAACCCTCACGAGTGCATGAATCTGATGCATAATATAAGGAGGTGAGTGCAGGATCAAGGCCTGTTAACATATGCATAAAAAGATAATCAACTAATTTTAAACCTACAAACGCACAAACTATTATTAATGATTCTTTTAATGTTTAAATCTCATTAAAACAAGGGAATCATGGAAAATAGTAAATACTTACTTTATCGTCTTCAAGAATGCACAAAACTATGGCAATAACCATTAAAACTAAACAAAAGCATGAGGGATTTCCGAGTAAAAGGTGATATAAAGCAAGAAAAAATAGAGGCCTCACATATGTCAACAGGACTGGGTGGTGAAGGTATCTCTCTTATGGTTACAAGTGGGGCACTCCTTGAAGGTGCATCCCACCCATTGACAATGAGAGAAGGGTGGGAGGTACCAATATCACTTTGTAGCAATGTTGCACTTGCTGCTCGAAATCAAGAAATGTATGTGCAGTTTCATGTATGATGGATTTGGGAACAAATGTGATAATGGCTACACTTACGTCTAGCCTTGTTTGAGTGAATAGGCCAAGGAAAGTGGACCAATGAGAGGAAAAGGTCCTTGATTTTTTTCAACTCATGACATTGATTAATAAAATTCCCTAGTTTGTCACATAAGGCCCATGAGTGAGTATGTGTTGGCAAGGTTGTTTTAGGTGGCTTTGCATTCCTGGATGGTAGGGGTATGACATGTGAGTTTGAATGGAAACAAGGAAAAGGGTGTTCCTTGCATGAGGTTCCTTCCATGAAGAGGTAGTAAATGGTCTAGGACACATCACTCGCTACTATGGTGTTGGGAAGTGGTGGTGTCACAATATTGGTTTGAGCAAGAGATCCCAATATGTCGCGATAATGAGGGAGTTTTGGGTAATGGTGTGTGTAGTGTTTGTACTATGTACATATAGCACATGGATGGTTGGTACGTAATTTTTTATTACGTGTTGGTGTGGACTTGTCTCCTAAAAGTGGAGATGGGGTCGCTGGTATCTGTTGGGCATGAAGAAGAGATTTCAATTATTCCAGTTCTGGGCATTGATTGGTGGGGTGCCCCGATACCTCACATAATGCACATGGGGGAGGTACCCTAGAAGAATTGGTTCGGGTGTCGACCTTTTTACCTTTCTGTTTCTCCTTTTTGGCATCCCCTACTAGTGTCATCACATGTAAGGTTCCTTGAGGTGTGGATAAAAGAATGTTCACTCCAGTTAAAGCCATGTCTATGTTTGCTAACATGACCTGTGGAGCCAAATAAAAAACAAGGATTATGAGAGCCATGATGAGTAACATGAGTGTGGCCATGACTTGGTGTGAGACAAAACTAGGTGGGTGATACAAGAAAGGTGTTTGGGTTATGGCGTATGTTATGAATTTTGACTCAGTCGTCCCAATGGTGGGTGTGTCTTGAATCAGTTCTTGAGACTAGACAATAGTAGATGAAATCATCATACACACCAAGGTAGTGGGAGCAGGTTCAATTGTTGGAGTGTCTCCTTAGTATGTACCTAGGAGAGATGATGCTTTGAGCATCCCTAGGCCTATGTCAATGTAGGATGGGAATAACTCAGTGTCGGATCTGATGAAAGGTAACACACTGTCAAGGGTTGTGGATGCCCATTTCTCAGAGTAGGTTAGTTTCTCTACTATGATGATTTTCCCATTGTGGGGAAACATCATGATGCGGAATAATGATGATGCTACTACGGTCATGGTGTACATCTAGCTACAACCTAGTAAGATATTGTAATCTAACTAGGCATCAAGGACTTCGATGTCTATGTGGACTATTTTACCAGCTAGATCCACCAAGACTGTTATAAATTATTTTTTCACATCTAATCAAATGGCCTAAAACCCAGATCATCATCATCCTTTAACACTTTTCATTCATCCCCTGCAAAGCCTAGAATATTCTCTCTCCAGAACATCCAATAAATATGGGTTAAATAGATAAAAATCCTATTTTGTAGGTCCATCACACTCTCCATTTGAGAGAATTGCACTATTGTAGGTTGTCCATTGAGAAACTGCACTGACCAATGCATGTTTCCTTTGCTGCAAGTGCGATGGCCTCTAGAATTCGGTCAAAAATATAAATAAAATTGAATCTTCTCTTTCCAAAAGCTTCCTAAGTGATTTCAACAATTTACTATTATATCAAAGATCTCGAGCTCCTATACTTGAGGTATTATCTCTTACCCATAGAGTTTATCCACTCTTAAATGTGGATCTAAGTCCTCAATTGGTAAATCCCAAACCACCCCATTTACCCTATAAATTTACTGCCTCCCATCAAGTTTGGATTGGCTTTTACAAACTCTTAGTTATTCCCTCATGCTCCTAATTTGTGCTTAAGAATCCATTATCCATCTATGCACTTAAGTTGTTAAAATATTTTTTTGTGACAAAGGAAGGTGTTGACGGTGTTGTACCCATCAAAATTCATGGGATCTCCCTGGTATGAAGTCCCAACTAGGCCTCACACTGTTTGGTGTAGGAGTCCCATCTAGTATGATGGCCTGGTTTCCATTATCTTAAATGTTTTCCTTATCTCTTGCTTGTTAGCATGAGAGAGTGGTCTGCTTTATCTTCGAACAGTGAGGTTCGCATGCCTGGTGAATGCTAGTGTTACTTGTGTCAAGGTTCTTTCACAACAGAGAGAGAGGGTGGGAGTGAGTCTCAGGTCAGATGGGAGGAAGTCCAAACTTTGTTAGAGACACACAACATAACAGCACATACACAACTTCTGGAAGAGAAATCCACATGGATGTGGCAGTCACAACACACAAAGGAAGATAGCATGTACAACACCTAGTGGGTAGTCAGCGCGAGTGCTATGGTCGTTATAGCAGGTTTCATAAAAGGTTATGTTTGATGTCCGGGAAGTAACCAACATGGGAAAGACAATGTTAACAACTTATACAACACATTTTCATAAATATATGTATTCGAACAACTGAATGAGTTTAATTGTTTAAAACAATTTAAAGCAACATGTATTACAAGTTTTCAAGATTAATTCTTACAAATAGTTACAACACATGTAAGAAGACGTACTGGCCTATGAGCAGGATTCTAAATTAAGTGAAAGTTCCAAGACACATCGATACACCATACATCACTAACCCCGTGGGTGGGGCATTGGAGATACTACTCACTCCTCAAAGAAAATATTACAAATTCTCGAGGCTATGTGGGAGGCTCCAAGGTGAAAAAGTCCTTTGCATGTACAAATGAGGGGGTATTTATAGCCAAGGGTGAAACTAGCCCTTGTGACTATTCGACATCCATCATGACTATTTGACTTTTGTTGTGTGTGGAGCATGATTATTCAGAGGTCTTTGTTTCAGCCAGATGTATACCCCAGGAAGTTTTGTACACCCCTCCACACGGGGGGGTGCGGGGGGGACTTGTCCCCCCTGCGGGGGTCCGGGGGGCCCCATCCCCCCCGACTGGGGGGTCCGGGGGCCAGCGGTCCCCGGCGGGGGCTCGAGGGCAGCGCCCCCGAAGCCAAAAATAAATGTAAAATTGCCTTGTAAAAGTATAGTAATTTCTAGTCAATCTGGGCCGTTCATTAGGCGGATGATCTGACGGTAGAACTTATGTTTAGTTCAGGGTTTTTTGCCCTAGAAGGAAACCCCTCTCTTTGTATGAGGGCATTGTATTTGAGGCTGTGTGATAGATGTGTATTCGATGTGCGAGAAACAGAGAGCTGAGACTGTGAGAGAAAACAAAGGATATTACAGCAGATTTGCTGTAGGTTGTGTCTCTTCATTTTGCTGGATAATAGAAAGGAAGGACTGGCTGTTCGGGGTGGACGTAGCCCAAACTGGGTGAACCACGTATATCTGTGTCTCTCTTGTTTTATGCGTTTTCTGTGTTTATATTTCTGCAATACTTTATGTGTTCCATTGCTCCGTAATAAATAATTTTCTAACAACTTTCATGTCTTTTTATATTACATGACTCCTCAAGTTACAAGTGGGTCTCTTGGACTTCCACTTTACATTACAACCATTGACAACAATATGGCCCATAGTAGTGATGTGGTTGACATGACTCATGACACAACTCAACATGACAATGCTGGTATGTTCATGTTGCTGTTGGTGTGCATGTCGAGCTGTAGTGTTGTTGAGTGATGGATGTCTTCTTGGTGTATCATAGCTTCGCCTCTACATGACAAGGTGTGTGGAGTCCTCAATGGTCATTGGGTTCGCTTGATGTTGCATGTGCACATTGCTCCTTTGTTTGTACTTTGGCATGCTTGACATATTTTTCTATTCACGAAAATATGTCCTCACATGTTTCATCATTCATTTGTTTGCTAAAATGTCTCTTCGCATGTTTCGTCTTTTCACAAAACTATCTCTTCACGTGTTTTATATGTTCATATGTTCACAAACACATCCCTTTGCATGTACTCTCCTTGTTCATCCCATTCATCATCAAGTCATGTTTATTCATGTACCTATATTTGCAATCACTCATGACGAGACGACATCAAATCCATAAACCTCTTAGTCTACCATGATGCATCATCGTTTGCTTTTGTGTGCAGGTGATCGGTAGAGAGGACAAGGCTGCGAAACTGCACAAAGCAAGTTTCAAGCTGGGATGCGAGATTTGGGCACTCCTGGTGAAAATTTCACAGAGATCACTGGGATACTTAGATGAACAAACCGGATCAACAGTGACTATTTGCGGGATCTAGCTTGGTTGGAGGGTAGATCTGTGTAATTTATGGGGTGAAGTAGTTTGTGCAGCAGTAGGCCTTGGCAGCAAAATCTGCACAATTCTTGGAGGGAGCTGGCAGTGAGCTGTGGGATGGGTTGGCAATGAAAACTATGCAATTCCTAGAGGGAGATGGCAGCGGGCTATGGGGTTTGATGGAGACAAAAATAGTGTAATTGGTGGGTGGCTGACCTGTTTACCACCTCTGTACAGTTTCTGAGCTGAGCAGGGTGCTGGGTTGTTGATGGGCTTACTCAGAAATATGCACAGTTTTCTAGGTGAGCAGCGGTCAATTTACTAGTGACTGGCTAGAAAAACTACACAATCCTGGAGAGGAGACAGGGACAGACATTTGGTGTTTGTCTAGCCTGTTTGCGCATTTCTCTCAGTTAACGGAGCAGACAAGGTCTACAACTTTTGCGCAATTTTTGAGGGGAGTGAGTCTCTGGGTGACTACCCGATCAAACTCTCCAGTTGACGAGTAGGAGAATTGGATGATCATATTGTAGTCAACGTAGATTGAAATGGCTTGTTGGACACTTTTGCGTTGTTCTGGGTGACAGTCGGTTGAGTTGATCGCAAGGTGGAGGTCTGGCTATTAGAGGGTGACCCGGTCATTAGAACTTCAACAAAATGACTAAGTGTGTGAGAGAGTGAATTTTTTCATACGAAAATATAGTGAACACATAGTCAATATAACTTGACGAAAAGACACCTCAAACCATCAAGACAACATATGCTCAACATGACTGACTGATGGTGTGAGCAACAAGCGCAACGCTTGTGATAGATTGTTGAATGACTGCGACGCTTGCATGATAGTGCATACAACATTATGTGTGAGTGTGATAGATGTGTACATGGGGAACACAACTCAAACACAACCTTCAACATCACCAAAACAAGGTCACAAGCTTGACATAACAATCAACATGCGGAAGACAACAATTGGATGAACAAGTAAAAAAGAAGCATGACATGTAGGAGAAACACAAGAGATGACTTTTCGTGTTTGAAAACATGCATGTTACTGAGGAAAGGATGATATGACAATGACAAGAAGTCCTGCAAACTCAACTAAGAGGCATACTTCGGAAGATGTTCTTTACTTACCATACTTACCCTCAAGATGATCATGCATCTGGTGGAGTTTGCATGTGGTCCTGATCTTTTCCATTACCTAGTTCCTTGGTCCTTCTCCTCAACTCCTTGGAAGCGATTTCAGCATGTCACCTTTTCCTGTAGTCACTGAGAGGTAGATATGCATGATTTTAGTGGAAACAACTACTGCTGGAATGGGGCCCTAGGAGGCCTGTTTGTGCAGTTTTTGCATGTAAGACAAACAAGAAAACTTGGACAACACTGCGCAGTTTTGAGGCTCAAGGAACTGCTATGGGATAAGGGTCTTGGGAGGAAACCTTTATGCAATTCCTGAGTGCAGTGCAAGCTAGGGCCTCTGCGGGATGCAAGGTTTCAACAGGCAAGGGAGGTTGGTGTCTAAGCACACTGCAGGGTTTCAACAAACAAGGGAGGAAGCTGGATGGTTGCAAAAGCAAAGCACACAGTTCTGGGAAGCGGGATGAGGCTAGGTTTCTTGGGAAAATGGCTAAGTGTGAGATCAGCAAAACATATGCAAACATTGATAGGAATTGACTGTGATCACACATGGACACTTAGTGACACAATGTAGACCATCCAAAATACATAAGACATAATTTTCTTGATGCAACAACCTTCATGATGTGAGTGCGTGAGGTGAGTGTGAAACATGTCTATGTGATGACAATCACTCATACACACACAATTCCCTTGAAGCAAGACAACATTCCATTTACATGACAAACAACAACCCCTATGCCCAAATATGACACATGTTGCATGAAGATGAGAACATGGACAACTCTTAAGATCAAGGAGGGGAGCTTGAAATCATCAGCTTACCAACAAGTGACCAAGGATAATTGATCGTAGGATCTGAGGTAGGCTCTGAAATTTGCATGCGAGCCAAATTTTTTTAGGTTTGTTGTAACCACTACAAAAGAAGGAAAAGATAGTTGGGAGACATCTACAAGGTCAAGATCTGTAGAAGGTTGTAATTTCTCCTACTTTCATTAATAAAAAAGTGCTTTGTTTTCCTATGCTTATGTCTTATTGATGCATATGTATTAGAATGTCTTCTTGACTCATTGTTTAGAGATGTTAGTATATGCTATTTGTATGTTGTAGTTATCTTGCTTGTTTTAGTTGTTTTGCAGGTTCCATTTATAGCATTTGGAGCTAGAGCTAAAGTTTACAAGCAAGGAGAAGAGGAGAACTTGCATTGGATTCTAAGTAGGTCTTTCCTCCATGTTATAATTTCTTTAAGGAAAGCACAAGTCTTTTTGTTTCTTTTTTTTCTCAATCAAGCCACTAGATCTAGGGAGTTCACTTATGTCCACAGAAGATAAGTATCCATAAAAAACTTACCGACCATACTGGGGAACGAGATGTTCCTTCAGTGGTTTCCTTTGTATAATATTTTTAGACCTTTGAAAGTGGCTTAATTTGACTTGTTCAAACTGTAATTGGCCTTAAGAAAATGTATTTCTAATCTTAGTAGGGTTTGAGTTTCGTCTTTTGAACAAAATTAACCCCAACGCACTTTCTGGTCTAAGACATGGCGACCGAGCGCACAAGTCTCTCTTTGTAAGTGAAATGAATCACACTAGTTGTTATATATAGCCTGTGATGGTCCCTATAGGATGAAAAATTTTCATTTTTTATGCCTTACTCCGAGTTTTGTTATGATCCAGTGCATTTTCTTGAGCCTTTGAATTGGTCTATGTCTTTTTATAGACATAAGTATGTTTAAATTTAAGTGTGATTTCATTTTGATGAGAGTTTGTTTGTTTTTTTCTTTCTTCTTATCAATTAGGGTTTGTGAACACTTAGCTTGATTGTTGATTTGATAAAAGAAATTTTCATATTACAGTTCCAATATGTGAGTTCTTTTGATCAATGATCTAGCTGCATTTCATTTTTCATTACATTTGAAAATTGAAAGGAAAAGAAAAGAAAATTTTCATTTCTTGCATTGCATTTAGGGCTTTGAATTGAATTGGAATAATGAAATTGAAAGATCTAGTTAGGAAGTTTTTGCTTGTTGCATTTTGTTTTTTGCATCATTATTTTTTCTTCCTTCTTATAGATAGATCTCAATGAAATAAAAATACTTTTTTTTATCATGCTAGTTGCATCATAGGAAGTTCAGGTGAATTTGTTTTGTGAGCCTTGAAATTAAAACTTAATTGAAGATCAACTTTAAAATTTATTCAATTAACCTAAGGAGAATTTGGAACATTAATGACACACATAGTTGTCTAGGTTAGAAGACATGTTCCAGCGTCACTAAACATAGGATCTGTCTTTACTTGTCTACATTAAATTCTGGAAGTGGTCAGTATTCCACATGCATATGAGTATATAGGATCGTTCTTCCACGTACCCTTGGGTATATCAAAATGGTGCTCCACATATGAGGAGAGTATAGGAATGCTTCCCATCATACAAGACGTATGAGGAGTGTATAGGAATGCTTCCACATACCTTCAGGTGTATCTGGAAGTCCCCATTAGGTTTCTATCCTTCCATAGGTAACTGAGTTGGTCACCTTGTTAAATGTGATACTCTGAACAAAACATTTGGGGAGATTGTCTGTACATACCGACAATGGTATATTGTAGTTCACTGTGAGATGGTAAACACTTTTTCCTAGTTACCCCCTTTTTTTTCATTTTCTTTTTTAAATTTACAAAATTAACTAATCCACCATGGAAAACACCCTGAAAAACCCTATCATTCACGTGGAATGCAAATATTGGCTCCTATACCTCCATAGGCAACACCTGGTCGTTGTAAGAAAAATAAAACGCAAATGCAAAACTTGGTGCATAAGAAGCTACCCCTTCTAGAACCATATATAAATTCAATCAACTAGAATCATCATTTCCCATTAGTATTGAACCTAAAACTACATCTTTACAAACTAGTGAGTTAGAAGAAGTTGGAGTTGAAGCCCTTGAAACAATAAAACTTGAAGTCATTAAAACTGAATTTGTAGATTCAGACACTTTACAACCTAAGGTTATACAACCTAAGGAACCACAAATAACTGAACCAACTACTTCAGGAACTTCTTCTCTTTCTCTACCTTTATCTCAACCATAACCTATATATTTAGGTCCTAATGGAGAATAAATTCTACCTTGTCTTTTGAGCATAGAGGAGATTACCGAAGAGGATTCTCCTAGCCCTCAAACTCCTATTCGCATACCATTATGACAATATTTTCCTCTAATGTACCAAATGTTTCCTATATTCACCTCTAATACTCAAACACAAGCTCCTTTACATCAAACTCCTCATTTTAATTCACCTTTGAACTTTCCTCAACAAACTCCTTTGAGAATTATAACCATGACTGAGTCAACGATGGTTTCTCAACCTGTGTCTGCTATCATGAGTGAATCAATCGAAGTTGCAACAAATTCTATGTTTGACACTTCACCAGAAACTCACTTTTATGGTGGTTCATTAGTGCCACCTGGCTACTAATCATTGTCTAGAACCTTTTCTAGTGCATCAGCTAGTCCGTGGACTTCTCCTTTATCATCTTCATCTGGAATACTATCTGGTCCCTCTTTAACGAGCAACAATATGGTGTTTTTCTCATTGGATTAGGACACCTACAATATCCTTCTTCATCCTATATTGGGTACCCTCATCCTGGGGGGAAGTTGCCTCCGTATACTCTGTATCCTTTAGCAGGGGGGGAAATTGTTGCTGGAATGTTCCCATCTACTGATCAAATTCTACAAGTTGGTGCTCCACCCTATTCAAGTCTTCTTTCCATGGGGGCTCTGTTTCTAGGAATGGTTGTTACTTAGAATCCTACATTTCTTGTTCAACCTGGTTTGGTCTTAACTCAAATCCTTCCCTCTCAACCTATTCTGACTACACCTCAGGTTTCTACTTTTCAATTTGTTCATTCCATACCTCAACATGCCCAAGTCACACCTCAAATGATTCAAACTATTTAGGTTGTATCCCAAATACTAACTAGTCAAACAATACCTGTAATTTATCAAATTTTGTCTACCCAACCTATTCAAGTTGCATTAAAAACTCCATATAACCCACTTGGTCAGACTATTCCATAGATGCATGTTAACCAACCTATTCAAATCATGCCACAAGTGCCAACCAGTCAACCTAGTATTAGGCAACCATTCCAAGGCATTCCGCAAATGCCTATTGGCCAACCAACTTTACCAAGGTTTTCATGGAACTAGGAAACCTAGTTATCAAAATCCTCCATATCCCAGTGGAATGAAAATTCCCATAGCTCAACCCATTCTATCGTATCTAGGATACCCTTCACCACTGATTAACCTTTATCCACAAGCTCAACCTCCTTATACAAACTTTAATAGACAATTATTTCATTGCAATGTTAGAGTTACCAGACATCTCCCAGCCAACAAATGATTTGATTTTTCATTATACTTGGTGGTTGACTATTCCAACCAAATTTCCGAGTGACATTCTGAAATTTAATGGAAATCCTGGAGAAGATTTTTCAAATCACATTATGAATTATCATTTATTGTGTTCGTCAAACTTGTTAAATTATGACTCCATTCATTTGTGACTTTTCTAGAGAACAATTACTACTTTGATGACTAAGTGGTATGTTGTATTACCCAGAGCTTCATTTAACAACTTTGGTGCATTGGTAACCATGTTTCCAACCCATTTCTAATTACCCATCCATTACGAAATTGGAACTAAGCATTTGACCTCCTTCAAGTAGTCTGAATCTACTCATATATTCGATCATATACATGAGTGGAGGCATCTACGTCGTTTGGTAAAAAATTATATTCCTTATCAGTTGTTGGGAGAATGGTTTGTCAAATACCTACTGTCTACTATAACTGAAGATGTTTCTAAAGGAGGATTTGTTACTAAAGATCAAGTCATTGCTCGTGCTCGATATCTAGATTTGATTTATACCCAATCTGGCACACTCTATGTCAAGATACTCGATGCTCCACAACCTCAGCATACTATTCCACATACTTCCTCGAAGGAATCGCACATTTCTGATGGTGTGAATGTTTCATTGGTCAAAAGTCAATGAGAAAATATTCTAATCAAACTAACTCAAAATTTTCTCCAATTGTGACCAATCAAAGCCCCTCTAATCTTGATCATGTGATTACTTCTAAGGTTAACACTATTTAATGTACATGTTGGGTGTGTGTTATATTCTTTCCAGGGCTAGCCCCACGTGCTACCCTATATTAGGTGGCTAGACCTACCTATGGGTGTGTGGGAATGTTTTTTTAGACCCTATATTATGTCGGCAAACCTACCTATGGTTTTTTTCATGGGCATTGCACATGGTTTTGGGAATGATGCTTTTTTTCCCATGGTATCTTGTATATCTGGTCAAGGGAACTATAGTTATGCTCTAATCGAGGGTTAATGGAGAGAGGTTTATGAATTCTTTGGCATGTATATATATCTGTTGTAACATTGAAAGGAATATAATGAAAAATAAATCTGGTAGTTGTGGTTTTGGGATCCAGGGGAAAATATCTGTGTATTTTTTTTGTGTTTCTCACCATTTTATCTTTTCTATTTTTTAAGAATTTTTTTTAGGTAAATTTTGTGTAAGGTTAAAACCTACATTTGGTATCAGAGTTGTTTCAGCTTCAAGGGTATGCCTTTTCTGCTGAGGGGTTTTTCTCGGGCCTATGGTAGATCTTGTTGAGTGGGAGATCTACAAGATCGACCCTTGTGGTGAAAGAAGATGGTGAGCAGCGGAAAGATAGAGAACAAGAAATTTATTGGTTAGAGTTTGGAGTTGTGGAAGCTCAAGATGGAGGATATTTTGGTGGATAATGATCAGTGGATCATGTTAGATCTGAGTACCAAACCAATGAAAATGGCAACATAAGACTGGGTGAAGCTCAATTAGAAGGAAAAGAGCAGAATATGGTTGTGTATCTCAGATTCAGTATTGTTGAATCTATTAGGGGAAGCTGCGATGAAGGATTTTTGGGATAAGTTAGGGACTCTATACCAATATAAGTCTCTGGTAAACAAACTGATCCTATGGAAAAAGTTGTATAACCTGAGGATAAAGGATGGAGACTCGGTGATAGAGAATCTAAATTCCTTTAATATTGTGGTAAGCCAATTGTTATTTTTTGATATTAAATTTTCAGATGAAGATAAGTGCATTAGTTTTTGTGTTCTCTACGAGATTCGTGGGATAGTCTGGTTGTTGCAATAGGTAGCAATACAACTACCTTGAATTTTGATGAAATAGTCTTATCTTTGCTATCGGAGAGATGAGACGGAAAAATATATAAGGATAGAATGGAGATTCCTTGTCTATACAAGGGTGGTCCTAGAATAGAAAAAAAAAAATTCCTCGAGTGGGAGATCTAAATCTCCACGAAAACTTTTAAAGGTGTGCTAGAAATGTGGAAAGGAAGGGAACTTAAAAAATGACTATAGATCTAAAGCTCCTGAGAAAGGAAGGGGATCTGATGATTCTCCTTTTGTAGAGGTGAAAACCACCTCAAATGAAGGTGGGGATGTGTACTTTGTTTCTTATTCAAGTACACATGTAGATCACGAGGCATGGTTGATTGACTCAAGTGTATCCTTTCACTTCACTCCCCACAGGGATTGGTTCTGCGAGTATGATAAATATGATGGTGGTGATGTCTTAATAGGGGATGAAAAGAAGTATAGAATCATTAGACATGGAAAATTCAAGTTGAAGTTGCAAGGTGGAAGGATTAGAACACTTCTGGGTGTTCCACATATTCCTACATTGGCTAGAAATTTTATTTCTGTAAGCAAGATGGGTGATGTAGGTGTAAAAATAGTGTTCAGTAAAGATACCTACAAGATGGTTCTCGGAGCACTAGTACTGATGCAAGGAGTTTGGATAGGAACTTTGTACAAGATTTTAGGTAGCACTACTATTGATGTGTGCAACTATTTTGTGGTTCCTGAAAGTGGAGCAGAAAATCTAGTGGTCTCCAGAAAAAGGACCATGTTATGGCATCAAAGGCTTGGATATATTGGAGAGAAGGGCCTTCAAATACTACATGGTAATGGTATGGTAGAAGGCATGTCTAATTTCTCTCTCAATTTTGATTTTCGTGAACATTGTGTAAATGGGAAGTAGAATCGAGTGAGTTTCCCCTATGGTGCTAAGAGGGAAAAAGGATATTAAAGCTTGTGGACAGTGATATGTTTGGACCACAGTCGGTTCCATCACTGGGAAATTATATGTACTATGTATCATGTATACATGACTTCTCAAGGAATACATGGATATATTTCCTCGGGAAGAATTCTTAAGTCTTTGACAAGCTTAAAGAATTTAAGGTTCTGGTGGAAAACCAAACAAAGAAGAAGATAAAGGTGCCGAGGACAGATAATGGTGGGGAGTCTTGCAAGAAGGAATTTGAAGAGTTCCATAAGAAGTGTGGTATAGCACAGTAGAATACTACTCCATACACATCTTAGCAAAACGGAGTTGCAGAAAGAATGAACACGACATTGATGGAAAAGGCAAGAAGCATGCTCAGTGGTGTCAGGTTAGGACAAGAATTCTGGGAAAAGGCGGTGGAGACTTCATGTTACCTAGTTAATAGATCACCTTCATCAGCATTGGACGATAAGTCTCCACAAGAGATATGGACTGGTAAGAAACCCTATCTTTCACATATGAGGGTATTTGGTTATGATGCATATGTACATGTTCCAAATGAGAAAAGAACAAAGTTGGGTAGTAAAATAAAAGGTGCATCTTTATGGGGTATAAGGATGGTTGAAAAGGTTATAAGCTTTCGAACCCAGAAACAAGGAAGGTTGTGTACAACTGAGATGTGTGTAGGTTTTAACCTCGTATAGAAATTACCTACATACGAATTCTAAAACACAGAAAATAAACAATGCGAGAGAATAACACATAAAACACATATAGACAGAAATTTTCCCCTGGATCCCAAAACCAGGACTACCAACTTGATTTTCATTATGTTACTTTCAATGTTACAATACATATTTATACATGCCGAAGCATCTAATACCATGGACCGAAAACCATTGCGTCCAAAACCATGGACCGAAAACCATTGCGTCCAAAACCATGGACCAAAAACCATCGTGTCCAAAACCATGGACTGAAAACCATCGTGTCCAAAACCATGTGCGGAAACCATGCACAAAACCATAGGTAGGTCAGCCCAACCTAATATAGGGTCCAAAAAAAATTTCCCTGGGGCGATGCCTCAAACCCTGTAGAGGGGGGCTACCCAACCCCCTCAAACACCCTGTGGCCCCCATGTTGCGCAATCAACACAATGAAGGGCTAACCCCCCGGTTAACTACGTGGGCTAGTCATGGAAAGAATATAACACAACCCAACATTCTCCCACTTGTTGTTTTCTTTCCACAGGGGGCCACAGGAGAGCTTAGTCATTTATCCAGCCCTGCAATGCCCATTGTTTCTCTACACCAAGAGAACTTCTCAGAGCTCATAGATTTTTCAGTGCATCTGTAGTATTCTTCATAGTGTCCAACTTTACTAGCAACACCTTTTTGTCTTCTATCATATCCCTCACAAAGTGATACTGAAAATCAATGTGTTTTGTCTTTGAATGGTAAGCAGGGTTCTTTGCCAAGAAGATTGCACTTTGGCTATCATAGTCTATCCTTGTAGCTCACTGCACTAACCCCATACTTGAACACAATCTCTTCAACCAAACTACTTCCTTGCTTGCATGAGTGGCTGCCATGTATTCTGCCTCTGTAGTTGATAGTGCCACTACAGATTGTTTCTTACTCATCCAAATGACTGCACCTCCAAATAGGTTAAACACATACCCACTTATAGATCTTCTCTAATCCAGATCTCCATCCCAATCTACATCAACAAAGCCATGAATATCCAAAACTATGTCCAATCCTCGTCTTCCTTGGTAGCACAAACCATAATCACTAGTGCCATGCAAATACTTAAAACCCACTTCACTGTTGTCAAATTCTCCTTCCCTGGTTTTGACATAAACTTGCTCAATACTCCCACTGCGTGCAATGTCTAGTCTAGTACAAACCATCGCATACATTAGACTATCGTCTGCACTTGCATATGTAACATGGCACATGTCCTCTTCCTCTTCTTGTGTCTTGGGACATTGTTCTGTAGATAACTTTACACCTACATGAATAGGAGCCTTCACTAGTTTACTATCCCGCATATAAACCTCTACAGTATTGTCTCGACATACTTCCTCTGGTTTAACCAAAGCTTCCTCTTTGTCTGATCTCTTTTAATTTCCATGCCCAAAATATAGTTTGCAACACAAAGATCTTTCATGTCGAATTTGGAGGACAATTGGGTCTTCAAATCCTGGATAATTTCTTTGTCATTTCCAACCAGCAACATATCATCCACATACAAGACTAGATAAATAACATGTTCACCAATTAATTTAGAATACACACAGTGATCTTCTTTTCTTCTGCTGAAGCCAAGTCCTCGTATAAATGTATCAAATTTTTGATACCACATCCTTGGCAATTGTTTTAACCCATACAGAGACTTCTTTAACTTGAATACCAGTTCTTTCTTACCCTTCACTGCAAAGCCTTTAGGTTTATTCATGTAGATCTCTTATTCCAAATCCCCATGAAGAAATTTTGTCTTCACATCCATCTATTTTACCTCAAAATCAAAAGTAGTAGCAACATATAAAGGTAATCTAATAGAAGCTAACTTAGCAACAGGAGAAAAAATATCACCAAAATCAATTCTCAGCACTTGGGAATAACCTTTTGCTACTGATGAGCCTCATCATTGGGTAATTATATGGGCCTTAAGTCACCTCCTAGCTTAGTCAAACCAACTATTCTCACAACTTATTACATACTTTTGATTATATTTTGTTTATGATATGAGCTAGAGCTGGATATTTTGCTTTGTGGTCTAATGTGCATTTAATTTAGGAATAAAGTATAAAAATAAGGTATTTTATCAAAGACCTTGGTCAAAAATCGAATGTGATGAGGGAGAGGAATTATAGGAGGGAAATCCTCTGCATTTACTACCCCTCCATTCGAATATTCCTCCATCAGATCGAAGTGCAACCAGCCAAATCATGAGGACTAGAAGGAAACCAAGCAAGTGGAAGTCAAAGCACCAGTTTATCTCTAGTTTGGGAGCCAAGCCTCCCTAATTTTAAGGAATTCATTGGAGACTTCAAAAGTATAAGTAGATAGGCTTAGGACCTCAGTATGATTCAAACTTTTGATTGTAAAACTGTACTTTATTTTCAAGCTGCAAGACTTGTGATAGTTCTTGATGTAATCCATTGTTTTGATAATAAGAATGAGTTTTGTTTTGAGCCAGCACTGAGTTAACTCAGAGGGATAAAGCTCTTGGGTTAGGGCCCAGCCCTAGCAGCTAAAGCTCCTGTTTACTATACATGTATGTTAGAGTAGATTCATGGTTTAATCATTCATTTTCTTAAATAGATGCATTTCCATTACAGTAGTGTATAGTATATTGGTTGCGTTTCAGATTTCTAGTTATCGCCTAAGCTTTGGAGTTGTTATTTTGATTTAATACTTGGTTCGTTTCGTTGTCATCTCTTTCCATCATGCTATGTCTATAATATATCTCACTCATATCTTCATTTCCTTTAGCATGAAATTCTTAAGCGGAAGCCAAGAAATCATTTCTTACTCTGATTATACTTGTAGATCTCCTTACCATCTGATCCACAACAAACCTGCCCAATCGTTGTTCGATTCATTTCAATGTTTGCCTTTATGCACTCCAAATCTCCACCATCGATCTGTCTAGCTTGATCCAACTGCTATCGCGTCATCTCAATACTTTATGCGCTCCAAATCTCCACTGTCAATTTGTCTAGCTTGATCCAATGGCTATCATGCAATCTTGCACAGATTCTTGCACGACCAATATCCGCCCGAGAGCATGCGAGAAAAGTGGTTTTCCCGTGCTACGTGTCACCCAGTTAGGCTAATTGCGTAAAATTTTAGAATACAACTTACAACTTTGAGGGTGCGCGATAAACTGCTTACCACCTACGAAAACCCGCTCCATCATTCTGCATGATTTTTTACCCTTCTGTCACCTTGTGAACGTCGATCTGCCTCGCTTGATCTGACGGCTATCGCATCACCCGCTCTTCAAATAGCTTGCTCGATCTCCACCATTGATCAACCCCACATGATCCAACGGCTATCACCCAATCTCACTCAAATTCTTGCACGACCAATATCCGCTTGAGAGCACTCAAGAAAAGTGGATTTCCTGTGCTATGTGTCATTCACTTAGTCTAATCGTGCAAAATTTAGGAATTCCATTTATAACTTTGAAGGCTTGAGAGAAATTTCTTACCACCTATAGAACCCATTCACCTCCTGTTAATCCTATTCATCTGTCTATTTACTTAAACCTCCGTGATAAGACATCTTCCATTCATCTCCTATTAACCCTATTCGTTCATCAATTCAATTAATTGCCTACAATAAGATCTTCGTCGCTCATCTTCCATTCATCCTGTTCGTTAATTGATCCATCCATCTCTTCACATAATCCCCTATGATAAGATCTTCTCCGCTCATCTTCTACTCTTACTGTTCATTGATTGATCCAACAATTCTTATTCACTTTTGCTTTGTTACGTCCTCCTTTCACTGATTGTGTTCTTTGCTTGCTCTTCCACTTGTCTCCTTGCATGCTTGATTTTACCAAAACACCAAAAAAAGTGAAAACAGACTTAGTTTAGTTTCCTTGCTTACACATTAGTTTGGTTTGATGCTCTTTACTTCTGTAACTTAGATAGCAGCATTAGGTTAGTGTTGATTTAGCAATTCTTCTTAGTTTAGCTGTTTACATGGTTAATTAAGATATGGTGTGATTTAGCATTACATGTTGTTTTCTTCATTACTGTAGTAGAGTATCTCTCTTAGAATAGATTTTCTCTTCTTCCATCAAAGAATCAAGCTTCTTTTAACTCTAGACGTCTGGCTTGGAACCCCTGGGGTCTCTTGCCAAATGAACAAGTGACAACATGTAGGACCTTCAGCTCTACTTGTGCATATAGCACTGTCACCTCCAAGTTTGTACGAACCCCGGGTTGATAAGTAAAGCTAGTAGCCCAAAAGTTGCACCATCCTTGCTACAATACTAGCGCTCATCACTTTTTGGTGCCATTGTCGGGGAGGTGTTAGAGTAGAATGTGATCCTTGCTTCCTTTTCTTCTATTTCTAGTCTTCAATTTTCTTCCATTAGTTTATTTCTGCAAAAGTAATCTAGTAGTTTTATTTCTTTCATTTGTCATTATCTGCTTTCCTTTCCATTCTGCAAGTAGAATTTCAATTCAGCAAGTAGTTTCTTTCTGTCAATAGTTTTCATTCAATCAACAATTTCATATCTGCAAAGTACTTTCTTGCTAAAAAAAAATCCTTCAAAAACCAACCCAAAAACATTTCCTTTCATGCCTAGTAGGAGTAGGGACAATTTAGGAAAATTCTTGCCAAATACCCCCACCGCATCCAACAACCAACCTTCTCTCTTCTTCAGTTGTTGTGAACTAGAGGAACTTTAAGTGAGCAACCTGACATATTTGAAGAACCTATAGGGGAAGAAGAAGAAGAAGAAGAGCCCATTCCTACTGAACCAATGGCTAAAAACCAAAATGACAGAGGGAATAGAGAGAGAATTAAGGGTGCCTTCCCCATCATGGAAACCAATGGGGACACTAAGATGAAGAATATAAGCCCCTCTTCCATACCTCATTTCCATGGCCTGACCATAGAGGACCCTGACACTTTCCTATTTGATTTTTTTATATGCCGAACCTATGACTATGCAAATGATGAGAAAAAGTTAAACTATTTCCATCTACCCTCAAGGATGTAGCATTGCGCTGGTTCATGGGTTTACCTGGAGATAGCATCACAACTTGGGCTCAGATGCAACAAGCTTTTAACAACAAATATAGGGGATATTGTAGGTCAAAGGATACTGTTAGCTCTGCTATGTACTTGTGCGTTTGGAGGACCAAATACTAGCATGGCTGTGTGTTTTTGTAAACAGGGAGTTCGCAGCAGTTTGTTTTCTCCTTCTCCTTCGTTTCTTTTATATATACTCCCATAGCCTTCACCACCTCTGTTTTCCTTCAAGGCCAGGAATTAGCCCCTTTTCTGTCAAGCCCCTCGGTGCTAAGGTTTTAAACCCATATAACCACGCGCCTCCAAAACAAATGCTATTCGCCAATCTAGTGCTTTCCCTGTTACATCAGTCACACAAAACATGTGCGTTAAACCCCACTGTCCGATCGTCCACCTCCCGATCCAACGGTATTCGATCCTCCCAATCTCGTAAGCTGCCCGCACATTAACCCACAGGGAAAGTGATTTCCCCCCGTCACATCTGCCACGCGTCACCCGCTGATTGCGATCGCGCTCCTTTGTACGAAGACCACCCACCTTCGAAAAGCGGTGTGGGGAATACCGCCCGCCACCGAAACCACCTTCCCCATGCGTTAAACCCCATGCATATTTTTGGCCCGATGACCGTTGAATCCGCTGCGTCCAGATCCAACGACCCATAACTGCCTGCTCCCACTTCCGCCTGATTCCTCCTGCAAAACAATCTCCACCGTCGATCTGCGTGATTCGACGGCCGATCCTGCTTCGCTGACCAGATCTTCCATCCGCCATGCAGTACGCCACCTTTGATGGTTCTGTGCTCCCAAAGGACGAAGGCGATCACCTACCAGTACCCAGAGCATTCCATCTTCACCCACTGCATTCAAGGAACAGAGTGGCCGAAAAGAAAAGGACGTGCCTCAAGCAGTTACAAGCATTTATCAGTCATGGAATGTCTTCTATACTACACTCCACCTGTTCGAGGAGGACAACAGAGTACCAGAGAATGTCAAATTCATTCATTGAAGTAGTAGATCATAGAAGAGGCCCATTTTAGATAGTTAATGTGGTTGGTAGTCCATTATGACCCCTCCACGCATAGAATAGCAGAGCATTTTTGTAATCAACCTCTATATATACCCAGAAAGAAGATGTAATGAGGGTTGATGGTTGTTGTTTTGATGTAAGGTTCAACTTTTGGAGACTGTAACTACTGTGATACTTGTAGCGTCTGGTCTTCATTTTTAGCTAATACAAGCTTCTTTTGCTGTCGATTGCTCACTTTCCATTTCTACTCTATTCTAGGCTGTGTCTGTTATGCATTTTTCATGTGCTCTTGATGTTTAACATTAGAGGGGCTATCATCCCACCTCTGTGTTGAAGTCTAGTATGTATCATTGAATGTGTTATGCAGGTTTATGTTTACTTAGTGCCAGAGAGTTGTCATCATGTCTATGCATTAGGAAATAGATTTGCAGACCTCTTTACTGGTTATAGCCGGCCATCACATGGTCTTGTGCATCTGCAGGTGTGGTCAGTATTCTCCGTGTTCACCTAACCCTCAAACTATGAGTAATTGGTGGTCTAAAGCCTTGTAGTTTGGGGATGTTCACCCATGTCTGGAGTTAAGAATAGTAGAAGTGGTTATCTGGCTTGAACAAGCATCATTCCTTCCATTCATCCGTTTCCAACATTTTTGTTGAGTTTGTAATGTTCCCGAGCATCTCTGAGATACAGCCTAGGAGAGTTTATTGGGGTGATAACATTGATTGGCACCATTGTCAAGGAGAGGAGGTTGAAGCTTAGCTTGCCTAAAAGAACGACACAGTTCCAGATTTTGATGATAGAAAAAGTTTGGGCACATTTCTGGTTGTAATCATCTATCTGGTGACTCCACTGGAGGAAGACCAACCTTTGGCGACTCCACACTACAGTCCTGGCTCAGTTCGTGAGACACACTCGAAGAAATTCTCATAAATCACCAGTTGTTCCAGTGCCTGACCCTGAGAAGATTGTTAAACTGAAGAAAACATCACAGAAAGGAGCATCAGGATTAGGTAAGCCTAGGAAATCTTATGCACCTCTACAAGAGAAGATTATAGTTGAAAATATACAATTCGAAGATATTGAGTCTAGTGTTGCTAGTGAAGAAACACCTGCAGAGATTCATAAAGCTCCTTGTCCATTTAGTTCCCCTTTGAATCTCAGTCCAAAGAAAGCTTCCCATACATTGCATAACATCCCTTTGTCTCTGTCATCCATTTCATTGTTTCATACTGCTCAATCTTCCAATGTCCTTCCACATACCCCAGTCATGGAGGGACAGCAAGCACCTACGAAGATGGAAAGAATTATTGCTGCCAGCTATGGGCCTTTAGTTTTTCCCTTTCCTTTGAACGCTATGCCTGCAGGAGAATATCAGAAATATATGCCCAAGATCACTGGCACAGAGGGAGTAACAGCTGAAGAACACCTTGAGGCTTTTTATAGTTATGCTGATAACTTAGATATAAGTGAAAATGATGTGTGGATGAGAGCTTTTGTACAGAGCCTTGATGGAGAGGCTAGAAAGTGGTTCATAGAATTGCCTCTTGGATCTATTGTTTATATTGAAGCCTTAGATGAAGCATTTTTGAAGCAATGGGGAGATAGAAAAGACCTGCTATATTACCATACTGAGATTGGTAACCTGAAGAGAGAAAATGGGGAATCATTGTCTGATTTTAATAAAATATTTAACCGTATGTATAGTAAGATACTAGCTGAGGTAAAGCCTACCCCCACCTCTACCAAATTTACTTATGCCAATGCTTTTGACTCTGATTGCTACCTGTTACTGAGAGAAAGAAGATGTGCCACTCTAGCGGATATGCAAGATGCAGCCCTAGAAGTGGAATCTAATATTATGGCTGCAGAAAAGCTCAAAACACATGCTGATAGAAGGAGGCAGAGAGGTGAGGCTTCCTCTTCCTCTGCCTCATTTTCAGAGCCTAAATTAGATAAAATGAATAGAATGATAGAGTCATTGGCTACAAAGATATCTAAGCTGAAGGTTGAGCAGAATTCAGGAAAGACAAGGCAGCAGAACACATTTTCTCCAAGAAATCCAAATCCATTTAGAAGAGAAATGAATAGTTTCAAATCATTCAGCGGGGAAAAGAACCAAATGAAGAACAGAAGGTTAAAGCTCCTTTCCAAAATGTGGTCATGGAGGAGGAGTAGATTGAAGATGAGGATGAAATTTATTGCATGGAAGATAAAGGCAATGCTGCCTTTTTGACATTGGCTGCGTATGAAGAATCACTGCTACAGGACCAAATAAGTCAAGAATGGGACAGAGAGGTTGTTCTACAGATTTGTGACCAGCAAAGATATAATCTATGGTCAAATGCAAAAAATGTCAAGGAGAATCCTGCCCAAAGAGCTGATGTCCAAACAGAGTCACAAGATATCAGGTAGAGAAGACCAATAGCTGATCCAATCATCCTCAAAGCACCAGTTCAAGAGGTAAGAGGTTATGACAAGTTACCATCCTCCTTCAACTTTGATTCAGAAGTTTAGAAGTTAAAAATATATGTGCCTTTGGTAGAGTTGGTAAAGAGTGAAGTGTTTAGAAATCCTATCCTTGAATCTCTTGAGTTGGAAACCACACAAACCTCCACTGACTCTGTCAATTTGCAAGATGACAAGCCTGCAGTTGTGCTTAGCCCTATGATCGAACCTGCTAATAATAATTCCCCATCATTTTATGTTTCATTGACCATTCATGACAAAATCCTCCGCAATTTCCTACTAGACACGGGGGCCAGCCACAATTTGATGCCTAAAGCTGTCATGGAAGAGTTAGGCCTTAATATCCCTAGACCATATCGTGATTTATTCTCATTTGATTCAAGAAAGGTGAAATGTCTGGGATTGATCAAAGACCTGGCCATTACCCTAACTCAGCTGCCCATGAAGAGTATGATGATGGATATTGTGGTAACAGATGTCCCTCCTAAGTTTGGCATGCTATTGTCTAGAGGATGGATGAAGAGATTAGGTGGGACATTACAGAATGATCTATCTTATGCCACTGTCCTAGTCTTTGGAGGAGAAAGCAGGAGATTGTACAGAGAAGCATAGTTGGCATACATCATTAGTGATGAGAAGAATCCTACTAATCATACCATATATGCTGTGGACATTGATTTTGGAGCATGTATCCTCCAAATAGAAGAAATCTAGAAGGCCTCAATGCAGATCAGGAAACCAGTGAATCAGGCCAAGGGAGAGCAAGGAAGTCAGGTTTGGGAGATGTTCTTTAATGGAGCATGTTCCAGGGAAACTGCAGGAGCAGGAGTGGTGCTGGTATCTCCAGAAGAAAAAATCACACAGTTGTCTTTTAAGCTAGCTTTCCAAGTCACTAACAATATAGCAGAGTATCAGGCTCTGATATTGGGCCTTAACGCAGCAAAATACAGAGGGATCACGAACCTGAAGGTGTTTGGAGATGTTTATTTGATCATTCAGCAAGTAAACAGAACATTTCAAGCAAAGCACCCAAGGCTGAAAGCGTATAGAGATGAGGTATGGAGACTCAAAGATTCTTTTGATGATTTCTGTATTTCATATATCCCTAGAGTCAAAAATAAGCTTCTTGATTCCCTTGCTGTGGCTGCTAGCATGTTTATCCCTCCCATGCCTCCCATATTAGTTTATGAAGTCCAAATGAAATATAGGCCATCCTTGCCTGATAATGTCCAACATTGGAAATTTTTTGAAGATGATGATGAAATAAATAGGTTTCTGCAAGTCATTGATGAATTTGCTGAAATGCAAATTGACTAAGAAAGTGAAGCCTTGGAAGAAAGTCCCCAATCCCAGCTTAGAAATAAAATTGGCAAAGATAGCATTGTCCAGCTTCCCAACAATCATATTCCTAAGGGTTTAATTCCTTTAGAAAGATTGTTTGACCAGAATGATGTGCCTTATAAGGCTACCCAAAAAGAAGATCAATTTGCAGTTTGTAAGTATGATATAGGGAGTCCAGGTCAGCCTAAATATATAAATCTGTCCACCTATCTGTCTGCTGCCCAAAATGCTGAATACTACAGTTTAATGAAGCAATTTGTTGATGTGTTTGCCTGGGAATATAGTGACCTGAAAACCTATGATAAAAAGATTATTCAGCATAAAATCCCTTTAGATAAAGACAACATACCTTTCAAATAGAAGCTGAGACCAATAAATCCTTTGCTCCTTCCTCTGATTGAAAAAGAAATAAAAAAGTTGTTGGCTGCCAAGATCATAGTCCCTCTCAGATACTCAAAGTGGGTAGCCAATTTGGTTGTGGTGAGGAAGAAAAGTGGAGAAATCAGACTCTGTGTTGATTTCAGAACCTTAAACAAGTGCTCAAAAAAAGACAATTACCCTTTGCCAAAGATGGAGCATTTGCTGCAAAAAGTATCAGGAGCCAAAGTGATGTCTTTCCTGGATGGATTTTTAGGCTATAAACAGATTGCTGTACATCCAGATGACCAAGAGAAGACTGCATTCACCACTCCTTGGGGCACTTTTATGTATTCCAAGATGCCTTTTGGATTGATGAATGTTGGAGCAACCTTTTAGAGAGCTATGGATATAGCATTTGTGGGAGAGAAGGAT
The DNA here is from genome assembly GCA_031772625.1 of Pinus tabuliformis. Taxonomy (NCBI): domain Eukaryota; kingdom Viridiplantae; phylum Streptophyta; class Pinopsida; order Pinales; family Pinaceae; genus Pinus; species Pinus tabuliformis. Next base: position 1,758,371,602 of record CM062816.1, on the reverse strand, counting down.
AAATTTGTCCTTATCTACCTTGATGACATAACAATATACTCCGGCATCCATCAAAACCATTTGCAGCATTTGAAAAAGGTGTTCCTGAAGTGCAAGAGGTTTGGGATTTCAGTCAATCATAAAAAGTCACAGTTTGCTTTAGAAGAAGGCAAGTTGTTAGGACATGTTGTTTATGTTGCAGGTGTCTGAATTGACCCGGAAAGAGTAAAAGCAATACAAACCCTGTCTGTCCCGAGATCAATGAAGGACATCCAGTCCTTTCTTGGCAAGATTAATTTTGTGAGGAGGTTCATACCAAATTTTTCAAAACTAGTGATGCATATTACCTCCATGTTGAAGAAGGGGTCGGAAATAAAATGGACTAATGCAGCAAGAGAATCATTTGAGTCTATTAAAAAAGCTATTATGGAGGCTCCTACTTTAATCAGTCTAGATTACAGCAAGGAGTTCCATATATTTTCATTTGCCTCTGAAGACACCATTGTAGCAGTTTTATTGCAAGCAGATGAAGAAGGCTCAGAGCATCCAGTGGCATTCTTCAGCAAAATCTTAAGGGATGCTGAGCTGAGGTATGATATTATTGAGAAACAAGCATATGCTCTTATCAAGTCTTTGAAAGCTTTCAGAGTTTATATTCTGCATTCCAAGGTAATTGCGTATGTACCCTCTACTTCAATAAAAGATGTACTAACACAACCTGATGTTGATGGAAGAAGGGCTAAATGGATTGCAAAGTTGATTGAATTCAATATAGAATTAAAGCCCACCAAGCTGGTCAGAGGTCAGGGTCTTGCCAAGTTATTGGCTGAATAAAATTGCAGATCATTGGATATAGATTTCCTCTGCACAATTGTAGAAATTGATAAGACAGAGGAAGAAGAGGAAGCAGCTGAACCAGAGAGAAAGCAGTCAGTGGAAGAAAATCTAGCTTCTTGTGATTGGTATTCTGCAATAGTTAAATTCTTGCTGAAGCTAGAAATCCCTCTAGGCTTAAGCACTAGTCAAGCCAGAACCATTAAGCTTAGGACATCTAAATATTGCATTAATGAAACTCTGCTCTATTGGAGGGATCCATCTAGATTTCTTTTGAGGTGTCTGGACAAAGAACAGTCCATAGAAGTTATGCAGCAGTTTCATTCCAACATGTGTGGAGGGCACCATTATTGGAAAACTACAACCTACAAGATCCTCAGAACTGGGTACTATTGGCCCACCTTATTTTCTGATGTATTTTCATTTGTTAAATCTTGTGACAGGTGCCAAAGATTTGAAGGAAAGCAGCAGTTGAAGTCCCTGCCCTTAAAACCAATACATTCAAAAGGACCTTTTCAGTAGTGGGGCTTGGATTTCATTAGAGAGATCAATCCACATTCCAGTGGCCAACACAGATGGATATTAGTAGCCACTGATTATTTTACCAAGTGGATTGAAGCAATCCCTACCAGAAAGGTTGATCATAATGTGGTCATGAAGTTTTTGACAGAGAATATCATTAACAGATTTGGTTGTCCCCATAAACTAGTCACAGACAATGCAACAGACTTCAGGGCAAAGGAATTGGTGGAAATGTGTGATTCAATGGGTATTAAACTAGTTCATTCCACCTCATACTGTCCTCAAGGCAATGGTCTAGCAGAATACTCTAACAAAAGCTTGATAAGGATAATCAAAAAGCTGTTAGAGGATAACAAAAAGAATTGGGATTCTAAACTCAGATATGCACTATGGGCTGACAGAGTAACCGTTAAGAAATCCACAGGGAATTCTCTTTTCAAGCAAGTATATGGCACTGAAGCTGTATTTCCAATTCAGTTAACTCTCCCTGTGGCAAAATTCCTTTAAGAAGAGCGGAACGAGGAAGAAGACATGGCAAAAAGGATCACTAATTTAGTAGAGGTACACCAAATCAAGGAACAGCTGGTTGAAAAGGCTGCAGCACATCAGATAAAGATCAAGGATGCTTTTGACAGGAAGACAAAGAAAGATAATTTTCAAGTTGGAGACTTGGTTCTGAAGTGGGATGCACTAAAGGAAAAGAAAGGCAATCATGGAAAGTTTGATGCTTTCTGGATAGGGCCTTTTGTCATTTCTCAGATTCAAGGGAACAACACCTTCATACTGAAAAGTATGGGAGGAGAGGCAGTTTTTGATGGCCCAGTTAATGGGTGTTTTCTGAAAATTTATGTGATTTAAGGTCTTTTGGCCTTAAAATTGTAAATATTTGATTTTATCAGTCTTAGTGTAGGTTCAAGCAGACTCCATGCCCAATGGAACACTAGGAATTTTGCTAATTTGTTTTCATCAGAAAGGCATTGATCTACAGGTTCTTGAGACCTCACAGGGAGGATCTCATCCCCAGAAGGAGCCAGTGTTAGCTTTGCTATGTACTTGTGCATTTGGAGGACCAAAATACTAGCATGGCCGTGTGTTTTTGCAAGCAGGGAATTCGCAGCAATCTGTTTTCTCCTTCTCCTTCGTTTTTTTTATACTCCCATAGCCTTCGCCACCTCCATTTTCCTTCAAGGCCAGGCATTAGCCCCTTTTCCGTCAAGCCCCTCGACGCTAAGGTTTTAAACCCATATAACCGCGCGCCTCCAAAACAAACGCTATCCGCCAATCCGGTGCTTTCCCTGTCACATCAGTCACACAAAACATGTGTGTTAAACCCCATCGTCCGATCGTCCACCTCCTGATCCAACGGTATTCGCTCCTCCCGATCCCGTAAGCTACCCGCACATTAACCCACGGGGAAAGCGGTTTCCCCCCCGTCACATCTGCCATGCATCACTGGCTGATTGCGATCACACTCCTTTGTATGAATACCAACCACCTTCGAAAAGCGGTGCGGGGAATACCGCCTGCCACCGAAACCACCTTCCCCACGCGTTAAACCCCACACATCTTTCCTGCCCGATGACCGTTGGATCCGCCGCGTCCAGATCCAATGACCCACGACCGCCTACTCCTGCTTCCACCCAATTCCTCCTGCAAAACAATCTCCACCATCGATCTACGTGATCCAATGGTCGATCCTGCTTCACTGACCAGATCTTCCATACGCCATGCAATACACCACCTTTGATGGTTCTGTCCTCCCAAAGGACGAAGGCGATCACCTACCAGTACCCAGAGCATTCCATCTTCACCCACTGGATTTAGCGAACAGAGTGGCCGAAAAGAAAAGGATGTGCCTCGAGCAGTTACAAGCATTTATCAGTCATGGAATGTCTTCTATACTACACTCCACCTATGTGAGGAGGACAAGAGAGTACCAGAGAATGTCAAATTCATTCATTGAAGCAACAGATCATAGCAGAGGCCCATTTTATATAGTTAATGTGGTTCGTAGTCCATTATGACCCCTCCATGCATAGAATAGCAGAGCATTTTTGTAATGAACCTCTATATATACCCAGAAAGAAGATGTAATGAGGGTTGATGGTTGTTGTTTTGATGTAAGGTTCAACATCTGGAGACCGTAACTATTGTGATACTTGCAGTGCCTGGTCTTCATTTTTAGCTAATACAAGCTTCTTTTGATGTTAATTGCTCAGTTTTTTTCTACTCTCTTCTAGGCTGTGTCTGTTATGCATTTTTCATGTGCTCTTGATGTTTAACATTAGAGGGGCTGTCATCCCACATCTGTGTTGAAGTCTAGTATGTATCATTGAATGTGTTATGTAGGTTTCTATTTACTTAGTGCCAAACAACTGTCATCCTATCTATGCATTAGGAAATAGATTTGCAGACCTCTTTACTGGTTGCAGCTGGCCATCACATGGTCTTGTGCATCTGCAGGTGTGGTCAGTATTCTCCATGTTCACCCCATCCTCAAACTGTGAGTAATTGGTGGTCTAAAGCCTTGTAGTCTGGGGGTGTTCATCCATGTCTGGAGTTAAGCATAGTAGAAGTGGTTATCTGGCTTGAAAAAGCATCATTCCTTTCATTAATCCATTTCCAACATTTTTGTTGAGTTTGTAATGTTCCCAAGCATCTCTGAGACACAACCTAGGAGAGTTTCTTGGGGTGATAAAAGATACTAAAGAAGACGTTTTCAGGATGACCATGGGCCAGAATGAATCCTTAGAAGACTATGAAGAAAGATTCCAGCTCAGTTACAAAAGGGCCAGGTTCACACATGACCTCGAGTCACTAAAGCTGGTCTTGCTTAGAGGAGTAAGGGAAGATCTTCTAGATACCTTACATTTGTTAGCAGGAGGAGATATCTACCAATTACCCTATGAGGATATCAAGACTGCCTTTAGAAACCATTCTAGGGAAGCTAGGAAAAAGGGTAGAAGTAGTCAACCTATGGCGAATACATCATCTTCCAACTCATCCATCAAGGGTGAAATTGGAAATATGCTTGAAGATTTCAAAAGTGAGATACTGCAAACCCCTGCCTTGCAATTGGACTCCATGAATATCAAAAGGAAGCAAGAGGAAGCAGAGAGATCCTTGGCCATATTTTGTCCTAGATGCACCAAGAGGCATCCTAGGAACAAATGTCCATTGAAATGCATTGAGATTTTCTCGGTCTATCAAGAAAACCACTCCATAGACAAGTGCCCTTCTTTACCTAGACTTAAGGCTCTATATCAAGGAGCTGAAGGGGTCACTGAGCAAACTTTCTACATCAACCAAAGGAGACCTCCTGGGCCTAGACCATACCAATAGGGGATACAAGGGTAATCCCATGCATATTACAACCCCAACTAAACCACAACTATACCTTCTTGGGGACCCCCTACTCATCCTTCCTGGTCTGCACCCCCTCCTTGGTCCTATGCATCTCAGTATCATTCCCAGCCAGCTAGCCATTCATTTCAACCTTATGTTCAGCCACAAACTTAATGGAATACCCCACTCCAGGGGTGGAGGCCCCAATACAACAATGTGTTGGCTACGTGGGGCCTGACTCACGTTCAGAAGTGATTTAGCCAAGAAAATCCTAGTACTACAGGACCTTTCGGAAATAGTCTACGGAGTGCGGATTGAGGTCTCACTAGAAGTAGTATAGGAGGGTGCTAGAATCAGGTTTCCGCACCCTGGGGATGTCTGATATGTGGGGATTGGTATGTGGCCCAACCTTTGCACTTACTGCACTACGCGCACCTGCGGGTGCCCCGTTCCCTATGATACTGTCTTCGCACAGTTCTAGTCGCATCATGACCCATGTTATTTACCCAAGTCTTCCTTATTTAGTCTCCATTAGCCAATTACTTAGATTAAATTCACTTATAAGCAATCATACATGTAATTATCAATTGCGCGCAGTAAATAACAGAGTAAAGTAACACATAACATCAACATATAGATTCAAGAATAGATGCACAGAATAAACTTCTCTTTATTAGCTTTCAAATCCAAGTACAATCCCACTTACAGACCTGACTTCACCCTATGCACTCAGCTGTAGGGGTCCACGCACTCAGCTGCGGACTCTACTAGGCCTCTGTGCACTCAGCTGCAGAGCCTCTTCCTACTACTACGACCCAATACACTTCAAATTTCACTCTATGCTCTGACCATGCCTTCACATCTATCTATTACTTTCTTACCAAAAACTATCTTTACACTTAGAGCCTCACTCTATTTATACAATCCCATGGTCTGCGGACCATGGGTAGGCCGACACAACTTTACATTATTTTACAATTCTTAGGGTGAACAACCCTATGACTCATCCTAGACTTTCGTGCTCCGCATCCATACTTCACGGAGTCTTTACATTACATTTACCAAAAATTGGGCTTTTAAGCCCCAAAAACCCGCTGTGGGGGATCCCATGCCCAACAGGCCCCCAACACAATCATCATGACTCATCCCGAGTCACTCTGCTGATGCGGTGATCTTGGCATGAAGCCCCTCCAACTGTGCCTATGATATGCGAAGGTCCGTAGCACACTATTCTGCCGTCTTCTGAATTTGCTCCAGTCCTGCTTCTGAATCATCTGTATCTCACTCGTGTCTCTTCTTTGGTACCAACTTCTAGTGCTTGTGTTTATAGTCCCACACCCCTATCTGGCTCCTCAGGTCACGAATACTATGCTTCAATCGGTTAGTCAAATAGCCAGTCCACCCATTTAGGGCTTCAGGTGACTACCATTTACTTTTCCTGGGAAGGGTTCTCCATTAAGTTTGACTAGCTGGACCGCACCTCCGTTTGTGACTTCTTTTACCACATATGGTCCCAACCAGTGCATTCTGAATTTTCCAGGAAATTTTTCAGACTTGTTGTCATACAACAGCACTAAGTCATTTACCTTGAAGGTGCGCAACTTGATATGGCGGTCGTGCGAGGCTTTCTCATGCTGTTTTTGTACTTGCTGGTGAAATCTGACCAAAAATTGTTCTTCCTCGAGTTCTTCTAATTGTGTGAGCCTTTATTCTAGAGCTTCGCGGTCCGACATGCCTGTGAGCACTGCTATTCGCAGACTAAGTACGATATATTCCATCGGCATGACTGCTTCCATACAATAGACCAAGAGAAATGGTGTCTATCCCATCAATTTCTTGCACGTTGTCCTGTACGTTGTCACTGTGCATTACATATTTTAGTCAACGCAGTCTCCAGTATTTTATTAAATGCTTCTACTGTTCCATTAGCCTGTGGGTGGTATGGTGTACTTTTGTGGTGATAACCCTGGAACTCTTTCGTGAGTGCACTGATGTTTCATTCAAGAAATTTGTTCCGCAATCGCTCATTAGGATTTTCGAGCAGCCAAATCATGTCAACATGTTTTCAAACAAAAACTTTGTAGTCATGATAACCGTGCAGCCCTTGACCAGTTGTGCTTTCGCCCATCGTGTCAAGTACTCCATCGCGATGATGATGTAGCGTGCACTCGTCTTTCCCTGAGGTTTGCTTGGGCCTACAAAGTCGATTTCCCATTTTTAAATGGTTGTAGTGTCATTTGGGGATTTAACGGCATCTCGTCCCTTCATGATGGTTTTCTTGTCCTTTGACATATATTGCAGGCCTTACAATGCACTTTTGAATCAAAGTGCAGGGTCGGCCACCATAACCCTACGCGAAGAATATTTTGTACAGTCGCGCATCCTGCATGGTGTCCTCCTGCAGCACCCCCATGTGCTTCCGCGAGGATTTGACCCCTTTCAAATTTAGGTACGTATCTTCACAATAGCTCATCATTGCCCATCTTGTAAAGGTTCCCTACGATGACAAAAAAGTCCACCGCACACATCACCAATTCCTTCTTATGTTGGATTGCGTACTCCTTCGGTGTAGTCCCTGTTGTTAGAAAATGGATTATATCCTCGAAGTGTCCATCCATGACGCGTACTGTGAAGCGTTGTGCATCAGGTAGTCCCTCGTCCAAATTTGTTGGTTCCTCACCTGTCTCAATTCGTGACAAGTGGTCTAGTCCTGTGTTTAAGCATCTTGGCTTGACTATGACGTCAAAATCATATTCTTGAAACAATAAGAGCCATCTGCATATGTGCCCCCCCAACACAGGCTTATTCACTAAGTATTTCAACGTGGAATGGTCGGTATACATCTTGAAATGTTGTCCAAGTAAATAGTGTCGGTATTTCTAGAGCGCGTACACCATTGCCAACCCCTCGCATTCAATGGTAGAGCAATTATTTTCTACTTTGTACAATCTTCAACTCGCAAACGCAATTGGGTGATCCACACCCTCCGCACCCTCCTCCGTGAGTACATCTCCCAGTACGATACACGATGCATCAACATGTACATGAAATTCCACGTCCCATTTCGGGAAGACCAAAATTGGAGTGGAGGCCAGTTTCCCCTTTAGGACCTCCAAGCTCTTCATGCAATCATCATTCCAATAGTATGTCACATATTTTTTCAATAGCTTTTCCATTGGCGTGGTTATTTGGGCATAACTCTTGATAAACTTCCTATAGTAGCCAATGTGCCCCAAAGTAGGGCGTAACTGTTTGACACTGCGCAAATTCAGAATAATAGCAATCTTTGGATGTTCCACCATCAGGCCTTGTTTGCAGACCACATGGCCTAGCAGGTTGCCAAAGGGAACAAGGAAGGTACACTTTTTAAGGTTCAGCGCAATCTAGTGTCGGCGGCAAGTATCCAACATCAACCATAAGCTCACTACATGATGCTTAACTAATCCAAAGATAGTCCAATTGTCTAGATAGACCTCCAAGAAGTTGTGGATGTATCCTTTGAATGTTGCCACCACTATATGCGAGAATATCATTGGCATGTTATTCAATCCAAAGGGCATAACTGTGTATTGAAAGCAGCCCCATTCTATTGTGAAGGTTGTTTTGCTCCTATCTTTTGGCGTGATCATGATCTGATGGTACCCTGAGAAGCAATCCATGAATGAGTAAGCTTCCTGACCGCCAACATTCTCCAATACTTCATCTGTGAACGGTGTTGGGAATGGATCATGAACACAGTCGTCGTTAAGCTTCCTGAGGTCCACGCATATTCTTATTTTGCCCTTCTATTTTTTCTCCTGCACTACCATAGGACTCACCCAGTCGGATTCTTCCACTGGTTCAATAATTCTGGTTGTGAGCATTTTGTCTAATTCATCACGGACCTTTTCCTTATACTTGGGATTCAAGTGGTAAGGTCGTTGCTTAACTATCTTCACGTTCAGTTTTAAAGTGATCTTCATCATCCCCAAGTCGCTAAATATCCCCTTTAACTCCATGATTTTGGTTGGGAACAAGTCTTGATATTCATGGAGTAACTCAACGACCTTATCTACTGTAGCATCATCGCAATAGTCCCCGAGCGCCGCGTACTTTGGCTCTGCTTCTGTGCCAATGTTTACCTGCTTTGTTTTGAGCAGCGTAGTGATGTCGGGATCCTCAATTGATGGTCCTCGAACCTCGCGACAACCTTCAATTTCTGGAATATCAATATTTCAGGGGTCATCATCATCCTCCTCCACCTATGTGTTATAACACTCCAGCACGCTACTTAACTGTACCGCCCATTCTAGCTGCAACATTTCCAATGGCTCCTGTGGTATTTTGAAGATGGCGGCTTTTACTACTTGCAGTGCATCGTCAATAGTATCCGACCATCGGTCTTCAAATGTGAATGTTAACAAAAATCCTTCGCGCAAGACATCCCATTCGCCCGTACCATGTTGGAGTTTTGTCTTAGTATACCAGTTCATGGGTATGACATCCAGGGTATGGTAGAATAAATGTACCCATTCAGGCTGTGGTTCTTCCCCATAGGCCTTGGCCCATTTCGCGAGGTGCACGCCTGGGTCATCTCGTCCATCATATTTATCTCCTAACCATAGGTGTGGTTTCCCAAATCATAGGCGAATCATCCTTCTACATTCACTCCAGTCCTTAAAACTTCCTTGATATGTTCCCCACCAACCCGCAGGCGTTGCGCTCAACGCCCACTTCAATGCATCGCACTATTGTTGTTTCGGTACTGCACTTTCAAACTTGCTCAAGAATTCATCCACTGTTGTCAATCCATCATATGTTGGCAGCTCTTGGGCCTCTGTTGTTACGCAACATAATGATCTAATCATCATGTTGCAATTCAGCGTTGTTACTTCGTTTAACCGATTCTGCTAGCGCTCTACTTCTTCGTCTGAATCCGAAGTGCAGGAGCTTTCACACTCCCACAAGATTCTCCCATCTGCAGTTGGATTCACCCAATCCTAGTCTCACGAAGTTATCTTGTAAATACAATCCAGCTCATCGTCGCACACTGGTTCATTGTAGCACGCTCCTTTGGCTAGGTCCAGTGGGACTACTATGCATAGCGACTTTTTATCGAAGATCATTTTGCGCTTCTTTAGATTGATGACTCCATTCATATCGGTGGCCCAGTCTATTCCTAATAACGCGGGATAGGGATTGCTATCATCGACAATCTCTATCACTTCAAAATCTATCTGTGTGCTCACGCCTTCAATATTAATTGTTACCCCTTGCAACCTCCCCATGGGCAAAATCTTTTTTTGGTTCACCATTCATAATTGAATAGGGGACCACTGTAACACGGGCTTGCCCATGCATTCCCATGTTTGCTTCGGTAATACATTCGCGTCCAAACCTAGATCTAGGATTACCTGATCCATTTCATACTCACCAATTTGCACAGTCAATCTCATTTCACTCCCAATGTGCAATGCGTGCTTTCCCAATTTCTAGACTACGTGCGGTTCTCCTGATCCCGCACACATGGTGATCAGCTCCTGTAGTCCCTTAACTACCTTGTTGTCACGCAACAATTTCATGCATGTCTCCATAAAGGTAGTAAGAATTGAAGGATCCATTCCTGGCTCTGGTTGATCCTTACTACCTGAAGTGGAGGCCTCCACGAAGCTCTTCTTAGCTTCCATGAACATCTCCTTTACGCATTCAAAGTCAAACTCAGGTTCCTTTGTAGGAGCCTTGAAAACCCATGTATCTTCCTCGGGCTACTTCCCCTTATCCTCCCCCATGGTCACACCACTTCTGAGCATCATGTTCACATTCGGGTCTTCTTCGCGCAGCTCAGACCTCATCATTTGTATATTCTGAGTCAGAGGAGGCTGGAATACTCATTTTTTGCACATCTGTGTGATTAAAGTAGGGAAATCTATTGTTTCATGATCAAACTGAGCACAATACAAATAGGATATCCTCGTTGGGTTGGTACAATTGCAGGCATAATGCCTTGGTCCTCTGCAATTGTAACAAATTAACTGTCCATGACCCCTTCCTAGTCCCATTCCTCCTCATCCTCGACCTTGCCCCTGAAATCCAGTGCACGCCATCCCTACAGTTGGGTTGAGGGCTCACATTTTTGTCTGCATCCTATAGGCTTGGGTTTGATCCATCATTAACTCGTAGCTACGACCAATGCACTCATCGTGGCCTACCGACCTACAAAAATTACAAAACAACTGCTAGGGAGTCGGTGTATACTTCTGCAACAAGTGACAATTGTTCGTTATGTGTTTTCCTCCTATCTGATAGATCGTGCACCATAACGCGGGTGCCACACTCAACCCTGCCTGTGCCTCTGGTCTCAACGTCATTGGCCCCCCTCCTTCCAATTAGTTCGCGAACACTAGACAATGATCCGACTCATGGCCCTGGCCTTTAGATTTTATTCACCATACTTCTTCATGCGCCTCTAGCCGTAGTGCTCTATCCTGCTTCAAACTTTGCATTTCTAGACATAGATTTTGTAGTTGCGTGTGAGTTTGTTGAACTCCCAATCCAGAGTCTTGTATCAGGGTCTCATGCAACCTTATCGCCATTTCCAATGCTTCGGCCTAGGTGGAAAGTTTCTATAGTGACAACGCTGTCCTCAAGTGCGGTGTCAGATATGCCACAAACCATGTGTGATGATGTGCATCTGTTAGCATCATATTGGCCTCGCGGATCGTACTCTTTAGCCTTTGGTCTAGATCCCAGGGGGTCTCACCTAAAAGCATCGCGATCTCTTTAAACCCGATGATTGACTGTGTTTCTTATTTTGGACTACTAAATTCTCTATTCAACGCATTCTGGATATGTGCTATCCCTGTGTTTGGGTGGTCATTAGAGTGCTTGATATACCATGTCAATGCGTGATCTTGCACCGGGCTCACCAATGTATCCTTCTTAATATTGTCGTCCGTGACACCTTGCGCTTCCCATAATGCTCTTACCACGAACCAGAATTGGTCTGGATCCTCATTCTCTACTCCTCTGAATACCGGTAGTTTGATTGCGCTTGCCATACCGAACTGTGGAGGTGGTGGAGGTGAGGGAGGTGAAGTGGGTGGCGGGGTGGGTGGAGGTAACCGCGGAATCCACTACCTTATCAAACTGACTACGCTTCTCGAAGAAACTTTCACCATTTCCCTTCACCAAATCCATCAATCCCTTGACACAATGTCACTCTCCCTAGTCAAGAAGCAATCTTTTTCTTTGACATATTATTATGCCATTTTCTATTAAGTATCGAAAGAAACAATGCCTTTTTGGAATGACTAACCACAGAAATTATGGAAGAGTTCTTTTTTATGCTTTTCTTTCAGCAGACTATGGGCAAACAACCACTGTTGTTACATGTTGTTACACCCTGGAGATTGTTGTTACACAACGAGTTGTTGTTACACTATGATGCTACTGCTACATTGCAAATTGTTAAAGAACGTGGTCTCTATTTTAGAGATAATTGTTGAATACCATGAGATGTAACTCTATGTGGAAGGTTGAAAAGATCTAAGTAGTTATAGCTATAAAACGTGGCATAACCATAATAGGTATTTAATTGAAAAATGGTTGTAACAACTTATATTCTATTTCATTTCTATTAAATCAATCAATATGAGAATCATGAGATTCTCATGACTGATTCATTCCCTAATTTTGGGGCTCTGTAAGACTTTATAAAAAGGACCATTCCTATGAGAAGGGGACGAAAACATCTAGAACAATACCGATATTTTGATCTTGTATCTTTTAGCTATTTTAATACAACAAGTACTTGGTGATGATTTTGCAATTCCTGTGTTGAATCTTTAAGTAGTTTCATTCCATTCCTGCACCCTGCTAGGGAGGAAGGGCCCTCCTCTTTAGCAGGGATTGCAGTATTAGTAGTATATTTATTTTCTTAGATGTTGATGTGAATTTCTTATTGTTGTTGCATATATTGTGGAATAGACACACTTTTGTTTTCATATTTATGGTATGTTGTTTTATATTATTGCTGCACTCTAGTTAATAACACATGGTGTGCCTATTTATTTTCTGAAGCTTATGAAGTGTGAATTTATTATTTGTTGAATGAGTTTCATTTCTGCAGTGTGTTCTTTAATTTCTACAAGTGTGAGTTTCATTTCTGCAAGAATGTTTTAAATTTTGCAAGTGTGTTCAATGACATTTTTGTGTTACCTGGCTATTCATGTATTGACATAGACAGTGTAGACTCCTTTGAAATAAAATACCTACCCTAGTTGATAATTAATGGTTGTGATTCAGTTGTTTTAAGAGTGATAAAATAACACAAACAACTTCCACATCATTTGTTGCACCATCTCTCCACCACCTTTCATGCCACATCACTACCATGTGTCACTCGCAAATAGGCCACTTGGTGACCGAAAATTGTCGAATCCACTTTCCATGTGTCATGACCATAGAGTGGCACATCACTTATAATTGGCACCACCTGGATGACACTTTTTTGCCACATCATTGCCCACTATATTACTGACATCAATTCATTATTTTCCACCTATTGGGGGGGTCCACTACTTGTCTAAGAGATATGGCATATGAACTATCTTATAAGTGTTTGTCTTAGGCAACCCGTGGATGCTTGAATGCCTTGTAGTAGCTAGATTTTGTCAATGCCTAGATTAATCCAACATCCTCCCATCCGGGCTAGTGTGATGACTAGCATTTCTTGCATGTCTCAAACCTTGGATGACTAAATACTTTCCAAAAATAGCATAACCTTGTCTCATATGGAACCATGCCTAGATTCCATCACTTCATTCTCATGCTTCTTTTCATTCCTAAGGAGTTAGATTAAGTACTGTATACAATTATGATAGGGCTATCTAACCAGCAAATTTTCAAGACCTTTTGAACAAGGTACTTGTAGACAATGTGCCTTCAAAGATAGGCTACTAGGCTACACATCCAACACTCAACAAATAAACTAGACTACCAACACTCAGTAAGAAACCATGTCATCAATGACATCAAAAGCTTATCAGGTTGCTAATAGACTTAACAGGCTCCCTTTGGATTTGACATCAATGAAATTAATTTTCAACATATTCAACAAGTTTAGTGATTGGCATGCTCTAGAGTCTATTTATGGGAATATCCTATCTATAATTGTGGTGAATTCGGGTTGGAAGTGGTACATGAAAATCAGTGTGAGTCTCTTGTTGTGTGATAGGAGTTTTAAAGAGTTTGAAAATTGATCAATTCTATTAGTTTGTGTGGAGAATTACCATTGGAATTTACACTCTACGACTGTTGTATATTGATGTGTTCTTGTATTTAGTGCTTCAATATTTTGTAATGAATAGGGGACCCCGTGACCACTTCAAAATGACTAAGGGTTTTGAAATCAAAATTTTTTATATTTCTAGGATTCAATTTCCTTCCTTAGTTTCTTAAACACAATATAGGGCCTTGGTTATGGTATAAACCCCCTTTAAATTCATAGAGCTATTGGTTTCAGTAGTGAGGAATATATGGGTTGTAATTGTGAAATTTTTAAAAATTGGAATCCTATTGTAGTAACTGGTATTATTTCTTCTAACTGATAAATTAATTATTCAATTTATTGCTACGGAAAAATCGAAATAAACAATTGCAACCTTCACAAATAAAAATAGCGGAAAATAAATAGTGTCAGAATTGAGAAAATACTAGCACACACACAATACAAAATAACACTATTATTTTTGGACAAAAGTCCCCTAAAAAACCCAATGTAGGAAAACCAGTGCAATGGATGAGAGTTTTATTTTATTATGCAGTAGTGAAATTTGAGTACAATCTATGGATTCTTAACTGGAAATCCAATCAACAAATATATGACAGAACTAATTAGGGAGAAAATTCTCTCACCCCACAAGCAATCCCAACACTAGCTTCTACTGAAAATCTAGTTGCCCAAACCATAGTGTAGGCCCTCTACATTGCCTCTATGTGTGGCTAGAATTTTCCTTTGAACAAGCCATCTAGCCTGCCTCTACTATTGGAAGTGACTCTCTATCACTCTAATATAAGACTTTCTCGGCCGCTAGAGACTGAATCGACCTCCTCGTCAGCTAAATCGAACTACTCTACGTCAGCTTCTACACAGTCTTTGCAATGCTTCTGCATGGATCACTTCTGTCACTTACCACTACCCCTCTGGATTTGGAAAACTTCCTCCGAATCACTGTCCCTGCACCTCACTCACTACATCCATCTCTGGCTCTCCGGTAGTTGACTGCTGCTACTTTGGAAATTTATTTGCCAAGGAAATTGAGCTTCTGGTGTTCTCAAGTGTATTCTCCAAGTGCCCATGGACTTCCTCTTATAATCCACTTTTGGAAAACCAACGACCAAGATTAAAACTTAATCGATGGCTAGGATCATCTTGGAATCAATCCATGTGAGTTTATAGATGATTCTCACCTTAACTTAACTAATACTAATTAATTAACTAGTTTTGCTAAGTTTATACTTAGGAAGCATTAAAAAATTGGTAAAAAATTTGTTAATAATCTATTTAAGTCACTTCTATGTGGATTTTCCATAAACAATTTCTGGGTATTTTAGATCTCATGTATTCTAGCCTCTCCACCAAATTTCGTGGCTAGAACACATCTGTCGTGACAAAAATAACACTCCATCTTAGCAAGGAATGTGTTCTAGTGTTGCACACCCTGTCACAACACTCTATTTTTGTATCATCTCCTGTCACACTATTGATGTCTGGATGTTGCTACCTACCAACTACTATAAAACTCTGATGTTGCATCTGTGCTGCTGCTGACATTGCTATACTGCTTCCAAAACAACAACTCCTTCCCATCTGTTGTTGTTGAAACTGCAACATCCGTAATTGAAAAGCATCCAAAATACTGAATCAACTGTGTTCAGTATGATGCATTTGTCTTTTGAGTCTTGACTGCTACTAGCTTCTACACTACCACTGAAAAATTTTCACTTCTGCTAACTCTGCACTGTGCCACTCCGCACTGTTTTCAACACTGCTCTGCACTCTTTAGTATTTGACTACTACTACTCTGCAACTAATCCATCTTGCTACTGAATATTGTTGGCCCCAAGTAGCTAGGTAATGATCCATGAGGTTCCTCAAGGACCCTGCCCAGTCTCTGTAGTTCTTTGGGACTATAGTACCAAATCTCCCCACCTCACTCATGTGGGTATATCTATGAACATTGCGAAGTCTTCCTCCAACCTGGAGGACAACCTCTCAATATCTGTAGAAGGTTCATGTTGGTCGTCCTTCTCCGACTTGTTCTTCCTAAGAGGACATTGTGTGCTACAGTGACCAATCTCACCACACCTGAAGCACTTGACCTTTGACAGTTCCTTCTTATTTCTTTTATGTTCCCTCTACCCCTAACTAGGCCCCTTTGATGTGAGGGCCACCATTACCTCCTCCTTCACCACCTTCGATCCGCTGCTTTTGCTACCATTGATGGATGTCTTTAGCAGAGCTCGCCTCAACTCCTCCTGCTGCAAGTCTGAGCACATCCTGTCCTATTTTGGTATCTTGTCTCTGTCCAATATGATTTGGAAAAAAAACTTGCCACTTCTTAGAGACACTATTAATTTCTAACCTCACTAGCTCTGTTGGTTGAGGCATTGCCCCAACAACTACAAGTTGGTCTTAGACCTCCTGAATTCTGGTGAGGAGCGGATCTATGCCTTCCCCTCTCTGCATCCTGATACTTCTCAACCTCTCATCCAAGAACATCTTCCACTGCCCCTATACTACTAGTGTAACCCCTTATTGTTATTAGTACAACCCACTTATTATATTGATGTACCCATGTAGTGCCCATATTGTTACTATTGTGCCCCATAGAAGCCCACTATTGTTATTATTGTGCCCTTACATTATTATTGTTATTTCGGCTCTAATTATGTTATGACCCCTTAGACTCCTATATATAGAAAGGAGGTCTTTTCATTTGTATCATCCAAGAATTTTTCATTTATGTAATGTAAAGGAGGTTGCCCCCTCGAAGAGGCTGAATTCTAAGGCGTTGATCTATCTTTTCTATCTTTTCTTGAGCTGGTTTCATAACATTTGGTATCAGAGCTTTGGATTCTAGGGTTTCGCTGCTCCAAATAGGTCATCGTGGCATTTTCACTATAACTTTTTTTCTGCGACATTTCAGACGTTGAAAAAAAAACCCATTTGAGAAGAAATTGCGCTGAACCTCGGGTCCGAATTTTAGAGCTTTTTGCGCTATATTTACGGAGATATGATCTAAGGAAGTTGGTCTTTTTGCAGACTCCTGAATTACATTCCAAACAGGTGAACTGGGGAAAATAGTCATAACTTTCTCTCTGAGTATCGGATTGAAATTTCATAAGAAGGTACAAAAAGAGGATGGACTGTAGTTTCTTGTATATATTTTTTAGAGCCAAAGGTCGAAACAGTGACTCGTGACATGTCGTACAAGTTCACTCTACTGAACTAGTCTATAATCAAGTCACTGTGGGAGATTGTGCATAACTCTTTCTTGGAAAATCCAATTTGGATCAGACTGGTGGCATTGAAAAGAGGACACTGAGGGCTATTTCAAGTCACAATTTTAGAACTTAAAGATCTGAAAGTACAGAGTTACAGTCGTTTCAAGATCGAGCTCCTAAAATCAAGAAAAAGCAAGATGAGGAAGTTTGATGGCAAGGATCCGGTAAATTGGATACTTCAGATGAAGCAATATTTTGATCTACATGGTGTACCACTGTTACAAAAGGTATGTATTGCATCTTCATATTTAGAACCTGATCAATTTTTATGGTATGAAGGGCTTTGTTCTCATAAATGACTTGTTACGTGGTCAATTTTCACAGAGGAAATGATAGCACATTATGAGGATACAAAGAGCAACACCTTCTTTAGAGCAACACAACAACAATTGGAAAGAGTAAAAGGGCTTTGTGACATAGTGGAAAGAAAAATTATGGAAACCAAGAAGCATACCCCTCACAACTATAAAGATGGAAGTGTTGTTTCTCCTAGCCTTCCACAACCTACAAGGGTTACACCACAACAATTGGAAGAAAAAAGAGAAAAAGGGCTTTGTTACAATTGTGATAGAAAATGCACTAAAGGTCATAAGTGTGCTGAGAAGAAATTATTTTACATAGAATATGAAGAGGAGGAAGAAAAGGATCAAAAAACATCAAAAGAAGAGGATCTACGCCTGAACCCCACCCCAGGGAAAGAAGAAATGAATCAGACCATATCTTGTAAAGCATTGGCAAGAATTACCACTCAAACTCTCAAGATAGAAGGACATATCAAGAAGAAAAAGGTGAAAGAAGTGAAAGATCACATCGAGAAAGAAGAAATGAATCCAACCATATCTTGTAATTCATTGGTCGAAATTACCACTCCTCAAACTATCAAGATAGAAGGACATATCAAGAAGAAAAATGTTCAAGAAGTGAAAGATCACATCGAGCATCAAGAAATGAATCCGACCATATCTTGTAAAGGATTGGAAGAAATTACCACTCCTCAAACTCTAGAGATAGAAGGACATATCAAGAAGAAAAAGGTTCAAGCAGTGAAAGATCACATCGAGCATCAACAAGAAGTTCTCCAACTTTTAAACGATAACACCACTTCGGTGCAAAATCAAATGAAGCAACACGTAGATCAACATCGTAGTGAAAATTTTTTTGATGTAGGTGATTGGGTATTTTTATTGCTACATCTCAAGCAAGCTATTTATGAGAAGGAAATGTTGGCAATACTACATGCACTTAAAAAATGGCGACCTTACCGAATGGGAAGACTCTTCAAGGATGAGGATGTGGAAGCAATGTTTTGTGCTATTTCTATTATCCAACCAGATTGGATAAACGAAGTAAGGGATGAATGGAAGAAGGACGAAGAAGTATGGCCACTTATTCAAAAGTTGCAAAAGATCCCAATTCAAACAATATTGCCAGAAATTGAAGAGGAAGGAAAAATCATATTGGAACCTGGAGCAGTCACAGAAACAAGAACCCGACAGTAATGAAATCGATCAATTTCAGAGTTTCTCATCAAGTGGAAGAACTTACCTGCTGAAGATTCCACAAGGTAGGACAAGAATTTTATACAGAAGCATCAAGAACTACTCAAGCGTGGAGGAAAACGCTTTTTGAAGGAGAAGCGCATGTTAGGCCCCTATACTACTAGTGTAACCCCTTATTGTTATTAGTAAAACCCACTTATTATATTGATGTACCCATGTAGTGCCCATATTTTTACTATTGTGCCCCATAGAAGCCCACTATTGTTATTATTGTGCCCTTACATTATTATTGTTATTTTGGCTCTAATTATGTTATGACCCCTTAGACTCCTATATATAGAAAGGAGGTATTTTCATTTGTATCATCCAAGAATTGTTCATTTATGTAATTTAAAGGAGGTTTCCGCCTCGAAGAGGCTGAATTCTAAGGCGTTGATCTATCTTTTCTATCTTTTCTTGAGTTGGTTTCATAACACATTACCTCCTCCTTCACCACCTTCGATTCACTGCTTTTGCTGCCACTGATGGATGTCTTTAGCAGAGCTTGCCTCAACTCCTCCTGCTGCAAGTCTGACCACATCCTGTCCTATTTTGGTAGCTTGTCTCTGTCCAATATGATTTGGAAAAAAACTTGCCACTTCTTAGAGACACTATTCATTTCTAACCTCACTAGCTCTGTTGGTTGAGGCATTGCCCCAACAATTGCAAGTTGGTCTTATACCTCCTGAATTCTGGTGAGGAGTGGATCTATGCCTTCCCCTCTCTGCATCTTGATACATCTCAACCTCTCATCCAGGAACATCTTCCACTGCTCGGAAGTGCCTTGATATAGCGTGGAAAGAGCATGCCACATCTCTTTGGAAGTATCCTTGCTAGCTATGTGTAAGACTATATGGTCCCAAACTCAATCCATGATCAATCACTTTGCCTTTTCCATTTCCTTCCTATATTCCTTTAGTTGATCCACATCCTGGGGAGCTGCCACAACATTGTCTACGTAGAGATTCAGGCCATATTCATCCAACATGAAGGACACCCTAGCCTCTCAGATGATATAGTTGGAGGAACCCTCCAACCTATCTTGATCTCTTAGCCTAGTTGTGGCCATATCTGATCAAGTTACAAACTCCCTCTTTCCCTGTGCTTAGTTGTTTCTCTGCCATTCACTTTCCCTTCTAGAATGTGTGGCTTTTCTAAATGCTACTACCAATCTGCAACTGGAAATTTGAACTTTCGAGACTCGAAATTCCCTAAGAGAAATTTTCCCTCTACTGTGTGTGCTTTTCTATTTTACTTGAAACTAGTCTTGCAGTTGTAAAACCCTCTGTGTCTAACCAATAAATCTTCTCAACAAAAAATTGAGTTCTTGCTACTTTGTTTGACTGCTGGAATCACTATCTCGGGCAAATTCGACTTTTCCGCAACCCTGCAACTAAAAAATGAATTTCTGCCCAACAATTCGACCTGCCTATTTGAGCACAACACTACCTCAAAAATTTTGTCCTGTTGCTCCCTCTAAGCAGTGAAATTTATTCTCCGCTTCTAAGCTTCTAAGTTGATCACTCAAGCTTTGATAGCATGTGAAAATTTTGAAAATAGGAATCCTATTGTAATAATTGGTATTGTTTCTTCTAACTGATAAATTAATTATATAGTTTATTGCTATGATAACATCAAAATAAACACACTTCAACCTTCAGAAATAAAAACTGCAGAAAATAAATAGCGTTGGAATTGAGAAAATACTAGAACACAAAAAATAAAAAATAACACCGTTATTTTTGGACAAAAGTCTCTATAAAAACCCAATGCAAGAAAAATGGTGCAGCAGATGAGGGTTTTATTTTATTATGCAGCAGTGAAATTTGAGTCAAATCTATGGATTCCCAACTGACAATCTAATCAGCAAGTATCTGACAGAAATAATTAGAGAGAAAATTCTCTCACCCCACAAGCAATCCCAACGCTAGCTTCTACAGAAAAACTAGTCACCCAAACCCCAACATAGACCTCTGCATTGCCTGTCACATGTGTGGCTCTAACATGCCTCAGAGCAAGTCATCTAGCATGCCTCTGCTACTGGAAGTAACTCTCCAATGCTGTGGAAGACTTTCCCGACATCTAGAAGCTAAATCGACTTCCTTCTCAGCTAAATCAAACTTCTCTAAGTTAGCTTCTACGTAGTCTCTACGCTGCTTCTGCATGGATCAGTTCTATCACTTGTCGTTGCGTCTTTGGATCTAAAAAAGCTTCCTCTGGATCGTTGTCCCTACCCCTCACTCACTACTTCAATCTCTGGCTCTCCAGCAGCTGACTGTTGCTACTCTGGAAATTGATCTACCAAGGAAATCAAACTTTTGGTGTTCTCAAGTGAATTATCCAAGTGCCCATCAACTTCCTCCTATAATCCACTGTTGGAGCACCAATGACGAATATTAAAAATTAATCGATGGCTAGGATCATCTTGGAATCTGTCTATGTGAGTTTCTAGATGATTCTCACCTTGAATTAATTAATCTTGAGCAATTAACCAGTTTTCCGAAGTTTAAGCTTAGGAAAGATTAAAAGAATTGGTTAATAATCTAATTAAGCCACTTCTAGGTGGAATTTCTAGAAACGATTTATGGGTATTGGAAGTCTCATGTATTCTAGCCTCTCAACCAAATTTCTTGGCTAGAACACATCTAATGCCACAAAAACTAACCCTAATGATAAGTCAACCATTGCTCAACTTATAGAGAGGCTTGACTCACTACATTCAGATGTATTTAAGTTAAAATTGAAGCACAATGAGCATATAACATCTACTTCTTGTTTTTCGGAAAATCTTCAAGATTTGAAATAAAAATAAGAGAAAAATGAAGATGAAGTGAACTAACTTCATCGGTAGATAGAAGAGCTCAAATATTTGGTAAACATACTAACCCTCAACGTGAATGATATGGCTAGTTTAGGCAACCAATCACAATAAATAGTTGAATGTTATGTATATTTTTCTTTTTGGTGGGGAAATTTTATATGGTGTTCACCTACAAAACCCCCTTTTTGATTCTCATATTCATGTCCCTGTTGGGAACGGGATCCCCCAAGGGAAGTTTTAGGGCTTAGAGTCCAGATTTTGGTCAACAATTGTAACTCTGATGTAAAGACTCTGCATTTTATGGGCGCTGAGCACGTAGATTGTAAAAGAGTCATAAGGTTGTTTTCCCTCAATTTTGTTAATGTAATGTCGACTGTGGAGATCTACCCATGGTCTGCGGACCATGGGATTGTATAAATAGAGTGAGGCTCTAAGTAGTTAAGAAATCACTCGAAGGATGAAGAGTTGAGTCATATCTACGGAGTAAAGTTTAGTTTGGGTCGTAGAGTAGGAGAAGGCTCTACAACTGAGTGCACAAAAGCCTAGTAGTCCGCAACTGAGTGTGCGGACCCCTGCAACTGAGTGCGCAGGGCAAGTCGAGTCTGTAACAGTTGGGATCATTAATAAAGTGAAGTTTTATATTGTTTATGTGTATTTATTTCCTATTTTATGCATTGAATGTATTGGGTATGAATTGCACTTTTGTTGTTTATGTCATGCGCGAATATATATGACTGTGTTGATTAAGTGAATATGATATAGAATATCTATTTACGTGAAGTTAACTAAGATCTGTAAGAAGATAAGTAAGATACACATTGTAGTTTGGGGAAGTAGCGCAGGTCACTGCCATAGCAGCACGAAAGCATATCAGCCCCTAGTCAAGGCTGCGGGAAGGACGATTATAATAGATCACGAAGGTATTGAAGGTTAGAATAGTGTACGAAGTGACCTGTGAAAAGGTAGGTACATTTGGACTAAATAGACACCACAGACATCTCAAGGGTGCGGAAACTTGGTTCCAGCATCCCCCCATACTGCTTCTGGTGAGACTTCAGTCCGCGCTCCACGGGCTGATGCCGAAAGGGACAATAGTGTAGGGATTTGTTTGGCTAAATAACTCTAAACTTGGGTCAAGCCCCCTCAAGCCAACAAATGGTTCCATTGCCGGGATCGGAATCTACATAGAGATGTTTGATGTCATATCATTGGAATCCAACTAAGAAGGAAAATGAAGGCTGGTTGGATAGAAGAATTCACGATTTCGCAGCACAGGAGAACAGGAACCCGCGACTGTCAAAAGAATAGTGATTAGACTGCTACCTGTACATGAAGATCCATGAAATCTTATTCATGCCCTTCCCTACTGAGCTATACAAGTGGATCGCGAAGCTAGTAGATAGCCAAGGAAGGTAGAAACATGATGGTCCTATTGTGTGGACCCCAGAGTTAGTGCGAAGGTTGGAAGCATCAGAGGATAAGATCACGTGTGCCATTGATCATTGGCTTGATCGGATTATAGGAGGATTCATTACTGAATTCGCGGTCGACACCTCAGTCAGATATAGTGAGGTAGAGCGACGCTTTCTCAAAGGACCGCGAGGTAAGTACGTAAAGTCTTTAAATACTTGGATTAAAATGCTATTGTGCGAAAAGAGGGTTATGTAGTTACCTTGATGTTCAGGGCTACGCGAAGTGGAAAAGCTTACAGGAACGAAGGAAGTAAGGGACTAGAAAATATCCCCTTGATTTCACCTCCGCGAGGGGACAAGGAAGAGCTCGCGAAGGTCTCTCCACAAAGTGTGATCCATTTGATAAGGAAAAGAATTCCGTGAATACCATCCCCACCCACACTGCCACCAGCTTCACTACCATCACCTCCATCTTCACCCGTACCACCTCCACCACCACCGTGATTCAATATGGAAAGCACAGTAAAGTTTCCTATGTTCAAGGGATTGGGAAATGAGGATCCAGACCAATTCTGGTTCGTTGTAAGAGCCGTATGGGAAGCGCAAGGAGTTACAAATCACAATATAAAGAAAGAGACAATCGTTAGCACCCTACAAGATCGTGGGGTGACCTAGTATATTAAGCACTCCAATGATAATCCAAATGCAAGAATCACGGATATCCAAACAACATTAAATAAAGAATTTAGCAGGCCGAAATCTAAAGCAAAGTCGATCATTGGATTCAAAGAGATCACGATGCTACCAGGTGAGACTCCTTGGGAGTTGGATCAGAGGCTGAAATGTATGATTCATGAAGCTAATATGAATGTGACGGATGGACAGTATCACAAGTGGTTTGTAGCTTCGCTAATTCCACATTTAAGGAGTGCGCTATCGCAGCAGAAGCTAATGACTCAGGTAGAGGCCTTAGAGATTGCGAGAGGCTGCATGAGACCCCGATGCAAGATCCCAACTTGGGAGTTTAGTAAATCCAGGCACAGCTGAAGAATTTATGCCTTGACATGAAGAGTTTGAAACAAGACAGGACAACTTGACCAGAAGTGTGCGAAGAGGTGTGGTGCGTAAAATGCAAGGGTCAGGGTCATGACAAGTAACACTGCCTTGTTTTCGCAAACTACCTTGCAGGAGGGGGACCGATGCCTTTAAGGTCAGAAGCGCAAGCAGGACCTAGCGTGATGCTTGTGGTGTGCGATTTGTCAAATAGCTGGAAAACATACCATGGACAATTGCCACTTGTTACAGAAGTATACGCAAAATTCGCAACAGTTGTTCTACAACTTTTGTAGGTTGGTGGAACATGATGAATGCACTTGTAGAAGCTATGAGTTGATTATGGATAGAACTCCCACCTACAAAGTTCAAGCCGAAACACGGTCCCTTGACTAGAATGCAGGAATGGTGCGAACAGGATTTCAGGGGCGCAGACGAGGCCGAGGCGGAGGAGGACCTAGAACAGGTCGCGGACAGTTGATACGATACAATTGCGGAGGTCCAGGACATTATGCCCATGATTGCACGAATCCAATGTGCCTGTCATGTTTGTATTGCACCTTGTTTGATCATGAGACAAAATATTGTCCTACGCTGATAGCTAGGATATGCGACAAAGGAACGCTATCGCCTCCCCAGACTCAGAACCTATAAATGATGACGTTTGACTAGCGTGAGGAAGATTTGAATGTGAAAATTTTGCTTCGAAGTGAAATCACGACAAGAGATGACAAATTCAAACAACCAGAAGATATTACTTGGGTTCACAAAGCTCTGGCGAAAGAAGCGGAGTTTGATTTGGAGCACACTCGGGAAACCTTTATGGAAGTTAAGAAGAGCTTCGCTGATGCCTCCACTTCAGGAAGCAAAGATAGACTAGAGCCGGAGATGGACCCATTTATGCTCATAATGTTCCTAGAAACATGTATGAAGTTACTGCACAATAGTAAGGCTATAAAATGATTACAGGAACTCATCAACAGATGTGCTGAGACCGCACCAGGAGAACTGTGCGTAGCCCGAAAGATTGGAAAGCATAAGACAAGGACGAGAAGGGAAATGAGGCTAACCACGCAGATCAGAGACTATGAGATGGATCAAGTCATCCTAGATTTAGGATCGGATGCGAATGTTCTGCCAAAATAGAAATGGGAGCGAATGGGGCGACCTAGACTTCAGTGGTCTCCTATTCAGCTGCGAATGGTGAACCAGCAGAAAATAATACCCATGGGGTGATTACAGGGAATAACTATGGATATTGAGGGAGCGGGTGCACTGGAAGACTTTGAAGTGATAGAGATTGTTGATGAAAACAATCTCTACCCTACACTCTTAGGAATTGATTAGGCCACTGACCTAAACATGGTGATTAATTTGAAGAATCGCAAGATGATTTTTGATAAGAAGTCACTACATGTAATTATACCCCTAGACCCTGTTGAACGATTGCGCTATACAGAGCCAGTGCATGACTATGAAAGTGATGATGATTTGGACTACATCTACAAGATAACAGTGTGAGAGAAAGACTATGTAAATCCCACCGTGGATGGGCATATTTCATGGGAGCGCGAGAGCTCATGTACTTTGGATTTTGATGAAGAGATAGAGCGATGGCAGAATCAGTTACACGAAGTAAACACGCTGAATTTTAATATGATGACCAGGTCACTGCGATGCGTATCGACAGAAGTAAGAGATTTGCCTACTTATGATGGTTTAACTGAGGTAGATACCTTCTTGGATAAATTTGAAAGATAGGTGCCAGAAAAGCAATGCTTCCATACCTTGGACTAGGTACTGTGCTCTACACCCGCGAGATGATGGGGTATGCACAAAGTAAGCTTTGACGACTGGCACGAATGTAGGAGAATGATGCGCACGTGATTTGGGAAGCCTAAGGTGCGATTAATAGAAAAGTACAATAGACAGGATGATCCACATGCACATCTAGCCAGGTGGGTGCAAGTATATGGAAAACAACCTATGCAGATGCACATGAACTCCATGATGAAATGTATGGTCAATAAGTATGTGTTGGGGGGGGGAATGTGCAAATGGCTCTTAATTTTGGGGAGACATTACGTAGGAAGAACAATTGCACAGAAGGTTCTCCATGCGGAAGCGTTCAATAAGGTATGCAAGGTGCTGAACAAGGTATGCAATGCGCAACAAAGTGATTAGGACCTGTGCGTACCTGCAGTATTATGGGCTTATAAGGCGACATGCAAGAAACTAATGGGGTGGACAACTTTTAGGCTTCTCTATGGAGTAGAAGCCATAATGCCTATGGAATACATCGTGCCTATAGCAATGCTCACAGGTATGACGGATCGTGGAGCCTTGGAGGAGAGGCTCATGCAGTTGGAGGAGCTCAAAGAAGAATGGTTTTTGGCTGGATTCCACCAACAAGTACAAAAGCAGCGTGAAAAGGCTTGGCACGATTGACATATTAAGTTGTGCACCTTTAAGGTGAATGATTTGGTGTTGTTATATGATATTAAGTTTGATAAATTCCCAGGGAAAC
This sequence comes from Pinus tabuliformis, assembly GCA_031772625.1. Classification (NCBI taxonomy): domain Eukaryota; kingdom Viridiplantae; phylum Streptophyta; class Pinopsida; order Pinales; family Pinaceae; genus Pinus; species Pinus tabuliformis. The sequence continues at coordinate 1,758,345,025 of CM062816.1, read as the reverse complement.
TTAGAATGCATTCGCTAGGACCATATGTTATTAAGGAGATCACAGATGGTGGCGCGGTGTAGTTGGTAAAGTTAAATGGTGAACTCTTCCCAGGAAAAGTAAATGGTAGTCATTTAAAGCCATACACAGGTGACCCGACCATCTGACTAGCTGACGGAAGCACAGTATTAGCGCTCCAGGCAGTTGAAAGGAGGCGCGGGACTATAAACTACTCAGCTCGGGAGCTGCGTAATGTCAGGACTGCGTGCAATAGCGAAGTGTCATAGGGTCTGCGACAACACGAGGGTAGCTGCGTTGCCACACGGGTTGACTGGAAAGTGACCATTATAGTCACTATTCACGATGTGATTCTTGGTTTGAGACCAAATGGAGCGGGCAGCAGGCATTTAAGGTGAAATTTATGGGCTAGATTCTTGAAAATTTGCCGCCAATCGAGCATTAATGGACTGAATGTGGGGCAAACGGTCGAATTCAAATTCAAAAGGCGTTATAAATTGCAAAGGGTTGTCCAGCAAACAACACTTGGCAAATTGAGAACTGAGGTGTTACGTGCCCAAACATTCATGAACCCAGACTTGTTCGATATTTTGAAGGTGAATTCATTGCTTGAGCAATTACCCAAGCCATAATTGTGGAATCGCACTATGGTAGCACCTGAGGAAGCCATGGATACCGGAGTAATGACTGTTGAGGAATCCGCGTAGTCCATGATGAAAGTAGAAGCCCCAGAAAGTGTGGGTATAGTCGTAGAAATCCCTAAATCGCCGCGCACGCTGAGACCCAAGAAAGACAAGCAGGCTATGGTACCAGTGCGCGTATCCCCTAGGAACCCGTTAAGGACTAAGCTTACCATGGAAGAGAAGGGGAAGGCTATCAATTTGGAGGTTGATGAGGAGGAATAATTTGAAGAAATCCTAGTAGAGGAAGAGGAGGTTGTAGCAATGGAAGTGTTGGCATTATGATTTAGGTTTGGCACTATGGCACAGCTGTTGTACTTGATGGCAACTCACTCAAGTGGCAAATCTCTGTTCATGCTCTCAAAATGATAGAAAATAAGGGGTTCGTAGGTACACCGTTCAAAAGGTGCGGGCCCGCAGGCACGCCATTCACAAAGTGCAGTCATGTCCGTAGGTTATCAGAACAGAAGGTGCGGACCCCCAGTTCACGCACTTTCATGCAGAGAAAAGCGCACGCACGTGGGAAATCGTATGGTGGTCCATGGTATTTAGTCTGACGTATATGATCATATGGTTTTGGTCCATGGTATAGCATCTAAATTATTGAACGCCGGTTTTAGGTCCCTTGTATTAGTTTTCTATGGTTTTGATCCATGGTTTGAGTAAGGGATTGCCTATAAAAAGGAAAGGAGATCATTGGCTAGTCACTTGTGAAATTTGAATATCTTAAGTTTTGAGATGTTGGGTGATCGGTTTGAAAAGCTAGATCTAAATCAAGGTAAAATCTATAAATTGTAAGGTGGATCTATTGATAGGTCGTGATCTCTCTGGCGCATGATTAGATCTGTGGATCTAACTGTCTGTGGCACATTGGAGGACTGTTAATTTGGCTCTATTCGGAGGTCTGCAGGTGATCCACAGTGTAGGTGCGGGGGTACGCAGTGCAGCAGAAGGCGCAGGTGCGGGGGTACGCAATGCAGCAGAAGGCGCAGGTGCGGGGGTCCGCAGCGCAGCAGAAGGTGCAGGTGCGGAGGTATGCAGAGCAGCAGAAGGCGCAGGTGCGGGGTCCGCAGCGCAGCAAAAGGTGCAGGAGCGGAGGTACACAGTGCAGCAAAAAGTGCATGTGCGGGGGTCCGCAACGTAGCAGAAAGCGCAGGTGCGGAGCTGTGCAGTCCAGACACAGAAGAACTGCGGACATTCGTAGGTTTCTATTGGTGAAGTTGTGGACTTTTCTTAAGATATTTGTTGGCTGCCTTTTATCTATTGCTGCAGAATTATGGGTTTAGATTACTGGTATTGCTTTTCTGGTTACTGCATTCTGAGAAGTTATTGGTTGATTCATTGGGTGATTGTAAAAGGAGATTAATTGATTCACATGTACTTGATGATTATTTGTTGTTCATGGATCTAGTTTGAAAATTTATGAAAAGTGGTCCTTGGAAGAAAAGAAGTAGGTCAGCACCTACGTAGTAGTAGTTCAGCTAGTACAAGAGCTAATGGGGTTGTAGCTCCCTTCTAGGAGAGACTGGAAAACAAGAGAGGGCCGTAGCTCTCAGCAGGTTGTAGCCTGCGTACTGGTAAAGGACTGCACCAGTACAAAATCATTGTAAAAGAAGTTTCTAATTGAAAGAAGATAGAGACATATTGCAGCAGGTGGTTTTCACCCACATTGGGTTTCCACCTTATATCTGGTGTTCTTTGGTGTGACTATCTGTTTTCCTTGTTCTTGCTCATTATTATATGGTACTGACATACAAATTAATGATCAATATCTGAAGAATAAATTAAAGTATAAATCTGGAAGATATATTGAAAAGAAGTTGATAATACTGATTCACCCCCCCCTCTCAGTATTATTTCCAACAATTGGAATCAGAGCAGGTCCTTCTGAAGAAGCTTGATCGCTTGAAGGAAGATCCATCATCATGAGCAACTACGAGAGAGAAGCATCTATCAGGCCACCAATTTTTGACGGGACAAACTTCGTATATTGGAAGGTAAGAGTTACTGCCTATCTTCAATCTCTTGGTACAGAAGTCTGGGAAATCATATATACAGGGTACACTTTTCCATCAGCAACTCCTACAGATCCGGCTTAGAAGAAGAAATATGAAACAAATGCAAAGGCTATCAATACTCTATTAGGATGTCTATCTCAATCAGAATTCGTGAAGGTTATGCAGTATAAATCCACAAAAGAAATATGGGACAAGATTGTTCTGAGCTATGAAGGAGATGAACAGGTAAAACGAGCAAAACTTCAAACCCTCAGAATTCAGTATGAAAATCTCATAACGCACAATGATGAAAGTGTGGCTAACTATTTCCTTCGTGTAGATGAGATTGTTAATTGTATGAAAAATTTCGGTGAAGAAATAAAAGAGGCTGTTGTGGTTGAAAATGTTCTAAGATCTTTGTCCCCTAGGTTTGAATCTAAAGTTTCTGCAATAGAAGAGAAAGAGAATATACGAAACCTTACCATGTCACAACTGCACGGAATTCTGACTACTTATGAAATGAGGAAAGGAGGACCATCAGACAAGAGAGAAGTTGCCTTCAAGGCTTCAGGCAAAGGAGATTACTATGAGTCAGGATACGTGTCAGAAGAAGAAGAAGAATCAAATTTTGTCAAAAACCTTCAACAGGGTGCTGGACGATTCCGAGGTAAGTTACCTTTCAAATGCTTTGCTTGTGGAAGAGTCGGTCACTATGCTGCCAAATGTCCTCATAAGGATAAGATTGACAAGGGGAAGGAACCTGTTAGATGGAACAAGAAACAAAATGCAAATAAGAAAAGCTATTACACTCATGAAGATAGTGATGGACTTTCAAATAGTGATGAAGGTGAACGAGGTAATAATTATAAAATTTTAATGGCTTTTGAAGATGATTATTACATGGATGCTATAGATGAAGAAGGTCTTTATGAAGAGATTTCTAAACTCAAAATTTGTTTAGAAGAGAAAAATGTGATTATTGATTCTCTGCAATGTCAACTGGCTGAAAGGGAAAAACATCATGAAAAATTGGAATGTGAAATTGTTGGTCTTAGAAAAGATATTGAGAAAACAAAAGCTCTTAATCTTAAATTTGTTAAAGGATTTGAAACTCTGGATGAGATTATCAATGTGCAGCGTTCTCCACTAATCAAGACAGGTCTGGGATATAAGGGAGAAGCATCTCAAGCATCCACCTCCAAAAGCTATCTTGATGCAGGAAGAAGGAGCGAGCAAAGGCCTAATAGAAATCATCAGGGACAGTTTACCTCAAGAATGAACAAAGACTATCAAGAAAATTGGGGGCAATCTACCTTAAGGACAAACAGAAGCCACAACCAGCCACAGGTAAAAGCTTCCCAATTTGCCTCAAGAATGGATGTCAGTAGAAACTACAATCGGTTGGTTGATAGATTTGATAATCGCAGGAGTTTCTTCAATTGCCAATGTTTCTCTTGCCATAAATTTGGTCACAAAGCAGCTCAATGTGTTGCCTATAAGACAATCATGACTAGAGAAGCTCAAAAACAAAGAAGTATGACAGGAATCATGAAAAGGACCTATAACAACTTTTCTGCCCTTGAAAGTGAAATTGAATGTTCTATTTGTAATAACTTCGATCATGAAGATTCTGAATGCAGGAGCAGGTTTCGGAAGACAACTCAGAAGGAACAAACCTCAAATGCCAGAACATGGAGAATGAAGGAACCGCAACCAGAAAGATGTGGGATAGCTTTATATGCAGAAGGACAGGAAAATCAATGGTACATAGACAGTGGATGTTCGAAGCATATGACAGGTGATAAAGGAAAACTTCAATCATATAGTGCTTTAGAAAAGGGAAAGAAAGTTTCTTTTGGAAATGATACCCCTGCAGTCATAAAAGGAAAAGGCACTGTTCAGTTGAAAGAAAAAGTCAGAGCTGGAAATGTTTTGTATGTTGATGGCTTGAAACATAATCTACTGAGTGTCAGTCAGATGTGCGATCAAGGAACTGAGGTAATATTTCGATCAAATGGATGTAGTTTTCGTGATCTTGATACAGGAAAAACAGTGATCAAAGGCATAAGAACTCCAAATAATTTATACATATTTGAATAAGGACAACAACAATGCTATTTGAGAAAAAATGATGAACACTGGTCATGGCACCGAAGGTTGGGGCATCTAAGCTTTTCACAGATAAGGAAAGCATGCAAGTACCAGGCAGTTCGTGGTCTTCTAGACATCAGAATTCTAGACAACACAATATGCAAATCATGTCAGTTTGGTAAGCAAACCAGAACTAACTTCCCTGAGAAGGAAGGATCAGCTAGCATGCCACTTGAACTTGTCCATACTGATGTATGTGGCCCATCTAGGAAAAGGTCACCTCGAGGAGAAGAATATTTCATATTATTCATTGATGACTTTTCCAGGATGTGTTGGATAGGACTTATGAAGCACAAAGATGAAGCCTTTGAAAAGTTCAAATCATTCAAAGCCTTGGTGGAGAACGAATCAGATCACAAAATCAAATGCCTCAAGTCTGATAGAGGTGGGGAATTTACCTCGAATGAATTTTTCGACTTCTGTGAAGAACATGGAATAAGAAGGTAATTCTCTACAGCTAGGATTCCTCAGCAAAATGGAGTAGTGGAAAGGATGAACAGAACGGTTCAACAAATGGCTAGTGCTATGCTTGATGAGTCTGGAACTCCTGCAACCTTCTGGGGTGAAGCTACATTTGCTGCGGTTGTTATTCTCAACAAAACAAATGTCCTGGTGAACAACACTCAAACTCCTCATGAGCTCTGGTATGGTGAGACTCCTTCGGTAAAACATTTCAAAATTTTTGGAAGCAGATGCTATATTAAGAATAATGATGAACATCTTGGCAAATTTGAACCTAGAGCAGATGAAGGCATTCTCCTTGGTTATTCTCCCCATAACAAAGCATACAAATGTTACAATAAAAGACTCGAAAGAATTGTTGACAACATTGATGTAGTGGTTGATGAAGAAGGAAACATTCCTAGGCAAGTAAATTATGAAAATATCGAAGAGGATGAAGTCCATCCTTCAAATCAGACTGATGATGAAAAAGAACCTCAAGATGCACTAGAGGAACAGATAAGGATAGAAGAGAAGACTCCATCTAGGTACGTTCAGAAGAATCATCCAGAATCTCAAATTTTGGGGCAGAAAGAGGTAGGTATACAAACAAGAAGAACAATTGCAGAAGCCTCAAGCTATTTGGCATTGCTCTCCTCCACTGAACCACAAAATGTAAAAGAGGCATGCAAAGATGAATGCTGGGTCAAGGCAATGGATGAAGAACTTGAGCAGATCGAAAATAATAACACTTGGGAGTTGGTTCCTAGACCAAAATATAAGAATGTTATAGGGACAAAATGGATCTTTAAAAACAAGTTGAATGAAAATGGGGAAGTGATTAGAAACAAGGCCACACTTGTTTGTAAAGGGTATGCTCAACAAGAAGGAATAGACTTCGAAGAAACTTTTGCTCCCGTTTCTAGACTTGAGGCCATCCGAATGTTCCTTGCTCTCTCAAGCTTTCAGAAGTTCAAATTATTTCAAATGGACTTGAAATCAGCCTTTCTGAATGGAGACTTAGAAGAAGAAGTGTACATTGAGCAACCAGATGGTTTCATTCTTGGTAATGATCCAAATCTTGTATGCAAACTAAAAAAGGCTCTCTATGGTCTTAAACACGCTCCAAGGGCTTGGTACTACCGTTTGGACAAATATCTTCATCAGCAAGGTTTTTCAAAAGGATCAGCAGATAGCAATCTTTATATAAAAAATGAAAATGACAAATTGCTAATACTTGTTGTGTATGTAGATGATATTATCTTTGGCAGCAATGAAGAAGCTATGAGTCAAAGCTTTGCCTTGGTGATGCAGAAAGAATTCGAAATTTCTTTGCTTGGAGAACTGACATATTTTCTTGGATTGCAAATCCAACAAAATGAAGGCAGTATCTTTTTGTCTCAAACCAAGTACCTCAAGCAGATTTTGAAGAAGTATGGCAAGGAAGATTCAAAACCAGTATGTACACCTATGGTTACAGGATGCAGCCTTAGTGCAAATGATGAATCTGCAGCAGTGCATCAACCAACCTATAGATTCATGATTGGAAGTTTGCTTTATTTGACAGGTACCCGACCAGATATCATGCACGCAGTGGGAATAGTTGGAAGATTTCAGGCAAATCCAAAGGAAACTCATCTTTAGGCAGTTAAGAGAATCTTCAAGTACCTTCAAGGAACTCAAAACTATGGCTTATGGTATCCTAGAGATACAAATCTCACACTTCATGCTTATACAAATGCAGATTGGGCCAAAAGCGTGGATGACAGAAAAAGCACTAGTGGGGGTGCATTCTTCATGGGTTCCAGATTAGTATCTTGGTTCAGCAAGAAATGGAGTTCAATTGCTTTATCTACAGCTAAAGCAGAGTATGTGGCTGTTGCATCTTGTTGCACACAACTTCTTTGGATGATGCAAACCTTGCAGGACTTTCAAATCACTTGTACTCCACCTATCTCCATCCTATGTGATAATACAAGTGCTATCAACATCTCAAAGAACCCAGTCATGCATTCAAAGACCAAGCATATACCTATCAAATATCATTTTCTTCTTGAACAAGTGCTTGAACAAAAAGTGAAGTTGGAGTATGTTCCTTCTAAGGAACAAGTTGTTGATATACTCACCAAACCACTGCCCAGGGAGACCTTTGAATACCTCAGGCAAAAGCTGGGGGTAGTTGATGCATCATCTTGTTGTTGAATCTTATCTGTTTCAGAGATTGTTGGTTGTACGCAAGTTTCATATGGGGTATACGCGTACATTCGCTGGTTTATTGATTGGTCAAAGACCATCTGGCACAGGTTCAGGGGGAGCATTTATTCTTCTAATAATACATTGTTGGCATTATTATAGAAGATCTTGGAGGAGAAAGTTCAGAAGGATACTGATCTGAATATTGCTCCTAATGTTTTGTCTCTATGTCTTATATCTCTTTGGTCAAGGTCATTTATGGTGTATGGTGGATTATGGTTCTTGAAATTTTCTTTTACAGATCTGGCCTACATTCAGGGGGAGCATGATCAGCACAACAGAGTATAGTTTGCAGCATGTTCTCAGGGGGAGAATAACCCTTTTCCCTTGATGACAAAGGGGGAGAATGACTTTGACGATCTTGGGGTTGCCATCAAGTCCAAAGGGGGAGATTGTTGGCATTGTGATTCAGGTTTGGCGCTATGGCACAGGTGTTGTACTTGATGGCATCTCACTCAAGTGGCAAATCTCTGTTCAGGCTCTCAAAATAATAGAAAATAATGGGTTCGCAGGTACATCGTTCAAAAGGTGGGGGCCCACAGGCACGCCATTCACAAAGTGCAGTCATGTCCGCAGGTTATCATAACAGAAGGTGCGGACCCCCAGTTCACGCACTTTCATGCAGAGAAAAGCGCACACACGTGGGAAATTCTATGGTGGTCCATGGTATTTAGTCCGACGTCTATGATCATATGGTTTTGGTCCATGGTATAGCATCTAAATTATTGAACCCCGGTTTTAGGTCCCTTGTATTGGTTTTCTATGGTTTTGATCCATGGTTTGAGTAAGGGCTTGCCTATAAAAAGGAAAGGAGATCATTTGGCTAGTCACTTGTGAAATTTGAATATCTTAAGATCTGAAATGTTGGGTGATCGGTTTGAAAAGCTAGATCTAAATCAAGGTAAAATCTATAAATTGTAAGGTGGATCTATTGATAGGTCGTGATCTCTCTGGCGCATGATTAGATCTGTGGATCTGACTGTCTGTGGCACATTGGAGGACTGTTAATTTGGCTCTATTCGGAGGTCCGCAGGCGATCCACAGCGTAGGTGCGGGGGTACGCAGTGCAGCAGAAGGCTCAGGTGCGGGGGTACGCAGCGCAACAGAAGGCACAGGTGCGGGGGTCCGCAGCACAGCAGAAGGTGCAGGTGCGGAGGTACGCAGAGTAGCAGAAGGCGCAGGTGTGGGGTCCATAGCGCAGTAGAAGGTGCAGGAGTGGAGGTACGTAGCACAGCAGAAGGCGCAGGTGGGGGGGTCCGTAGCGTAGCAGAAGGCGCAGGTGCAGAGCTGCGCAGTCCAGACACAGAAGAACTACGGACATTCGCAGGTTTCTATTGGTGAAGTTGCGGACTTTTCTTAAGATATTTGTTAGCTGCCTTTTATCTATTGTTGCAGAGTTCTGGGTTTAGATTACTGGTATTGCTTTTCTGGTTACTGCATTCTGAGAAGTTATTGGTTGATTCATTGGGTGATTGTAAAAGGAGATTGTTTGATTCACATGTACTTGATGATTATTTGATGTTCATGGATCTGGTTTGAAAATTTATGAAAAGTGGTCCTTGGAAGAAAAGAAGTAGGTCAGCACCTACGTACTAGTAGTTCAGCTAGTACAAGAGCTAAGGGGGTTGTAGCTCCCTTCCAAGAGAGACTGGAAAACGAGAGAGGGTCGTAGCTCTCAGCAGGTTGCAACCTGCGTACTGGTAAAGGACTGCACCAGTACAAAATCATTGTAAAAGAAGTTTCTAATTGAAAGAAGATAGAGACATATTGCAACAGGTGGTTTTCACCCACATTGGGTTTCCACCTTATATCTGGTGTTCTTTGGTGTGACTATCTGTTTTCCTTGTTCTTGCTCATTATTATATGGTACTGACATACAAATTAATGATCAATATCTGAAGAATAAATTAAAGTATAAATCTGGAAGATATATTGAAAAGAATTTGATAATACTGATTCATCCCCCCCCCTCTCAGTATTATTTCCAACAGGAAGTTAACACCCACGGCGTGGACCCTCTTACCAAGCTGCCCGCATATGTTCCTTTGCAGAAGGGTAAAGCAAAGGTGCCCAAAGACATAGATGAGAGAAAAAGCTCTCTATAGACTCTACTACTCCCTAGCGACATTATTTTTGAAGGAGTGCACTTGGGGTGAGTGCCTGTACTGAAATTTGAAGGCTGGGATCTTGCGGACCACGAGAAGTTCCCACATTTGGCAACCACGCAGCTAATGCGCCAGAGGAAAGATGTGCCAACTAGAATCATAGAGTTGGAGCCTCGTAAATGGCTGAGAGGTGTGGAGAAGGTAGGATTGTTAAACTTGCTCTTGTTTCCACATTACCATCGCACCCCAGTGACCATGTTTTTCATCAGGAAGCTACTCTACTTGGTGCATGATGGGTGCTTGTGGCTGGAGGAGCCCATCCCGATCACAGACCACTTGATTCACTGAATTACCTGGCTCACTTGCAAAGGGGAGGATCCAGTGAACATCTTGAAGGGCAAGGGTGATGACTTGGCCATCGTGGAGGCCATGAAGAAGAAGTTCAAGATGCAGAAGAAGAAGAGAGGGTACATGATTTCCAGCATCAACAACACTGCGGTCAAAGTTGCGACGGAGATACTGGCAGGAAAATCTATGTGGAAGTGTTGCGCGGATGAGGTTCCCACACCGGTGGTTACTCTAGCAGTGCAATGTGCAGAAGGGGTCCAGTTCAACTAGGCAAACTACTTATGCGGAGAGTTAATTGAGAACTGCGTGAGGCATAGGAGCAGGGAAAAACATTTCACTATGCATGGCTTCTGTTGTCCATAGTACTGGTGGTATGGGAATTGCCCAAAGACAACGAGTTCCCGATGATCGTGTAGGACCTTTCGGAGGCAGTGAAGTACGCTTCCCTGTGGGCAACCAGAGATGCAAAAAGGATAAGGGACAACAAAATCTTCTCGATGTTCATGGAGATGAACAACAGAATGGGGATTAATCGCAAGCCGCGGTTATCACCCATGGTCTACAACAGTCTGTAGAGCTTCGCAGAGTTCAAGGCAGATTTCCATCACGTTTACATCAGGGTGTGGAAGGACCTCGCAAAAACGTGGTGCGAGCTACCCTATCTATCGACAAATGACGTCATCTTCATGGTCCTTGAGTCGTGGCTGTCGGAGTGGCGTGCTCTAGCCAGCTCCGCGGTGGAAGCAGAGAAGTCCGCCACGTAGTGGAAAAAGGATGAGGTGAAACTACGGATGGCACAGTGGGCAGAAAAACATAGGAATGAAGTGACATCGGCTAAGGCCTCAGTGGCGCGCAACGCTACGAAGTTGGTGGAAGAGCAATAGAAGGCAGCAGAGGAAGAGCATGAAGGACAGAAGTCGCCTTCGCCTGAGCCGGAGACAGACACAGAGCAAGGTGGTGCGGACCCATAGACAGCGTCCACCCAACTGAAACATTGTGCCCAAGAGAGCAAGTTGGGCCATGAAATAAGTCGAAGGCTTCAAAGACTTCGTTCGACCCGATCACCCTCACTAAGGGGGATCTCCATGACATTGGCAAGACGGTGAGGGACATCACCGCGAAGGCCCTCTAACAGTTCACGAAGGAACACCAAATGGTGTTGGGGGCCCTCCGGGCATAGATACAGGAATTGCAAGTGCACACTCCACAGGCTAGCACTATGTCAACCAGCCTCGCAATAGGCATGTCCGCGGTTGTGGAAATGCTGCGCACCGGGATGAACAACACCACAGTGCTGCCAAATGGAGAACTCGTGACAGAAAATGAGGTTGACAGGCCTATGGTTAGCAGGTTGAAGGGAATCAGGTTAAATATGGTTGCGCTCCCTCGAGAGGCACTCTATGTTTTGTAGGATGGAGTTACTGCAAAACTGCGAGCCAGGGAGGGTCATGTGCTCTAGGTAATGAGTGAGCAGCGCATCAACATTGAACAGTTGAGCCTACAACATGATGAGGTAGTGGCGTAGAAGAGACAACTCATACAAGTGGTGGAGGAAGCCTACTAGATGGTCCCGGAGTTGGCCATCCAAGAAGAAGAAGTACATCAACAACACACGAAAAGGTTCAGAGCAGCAGTTCAACTACAGCAGTCTCTGAACAGCACGTCGAAGAAGCACAGCAGACAACTGCTCAGTGCGCTACCGATCTTGCAGCGATCCAAGCAAAATTGGGAGGTCCTCATGCAAAGATCTCCTCACCGAAAAAGTGACTCGAGGGTGAGTCACGATGTTTGTGTTTGGGGCTTGTTGGGCGCAGGTTCCTCCAAGGGAAGTTTTGGGGCTTAGAGCCCAGATTTTGGTCAAAAATTGTAATTCTAATGTAAAGACTCCACATTTTGTGGGCGCAGAGTGCGTAGCTTGTAAAATATTCATAGAGTTTTTCGCCCTCAATTTTGTTAATGTAATGTTGGCTGTAGAGATCTACCCATGGTCCGCGGACTATGGGATTGTATAAATAAATCGAAGCTCTAAGTAGTTAAGACATCATGCGAAGGATGAAGAGTTGAGTCATATCTGTGGAGTAAAGTCTAGTTTGGGTTGTAGAGTAGGAGAAGGCTCTGTAGCTGAGTGCGCAGAGGCCTAGTAATCTGTAGCTGAGTGCGCGGACCCCTGCAGCTGAGTGCGCAGGGTGAGTCAAGTCTATAATAATTGGGAGCATTAATAAAGAGAAGTTTTATATCATTTATGTGTATTTATTTCCAGTTTTATGCATTGAATGTATTGGGTATGAATTGCAGTTCTGTTGTTTATATGATTCATAAATATATATGACTGCGTTGATTAAGTGAATACAATATAGAATATTTGTTTACACGAATTTAACTAAGATCTATAAGAAGATAAGTAAGATACGCGGTGTAGTTTGGGGAAGTAGTGCAGGCCGCTGCCATAGTAGCGTGAAAGCATCTCAACCCCTGGTTAGGGTTGCGCAAAGGACGATTATAACAGATCGCGAAGGTATTGAAGGTTAGAACAGTGTGCGAAGTGACCTACACGAAGGTAGGCACAATTAGACTAAATAGACACCACAGACATCTCAAGGGTGCGGAAACTTGGTTCCAGCATCCCCCCATATTGCTTCGCATGAGACTTCAGTCCGTGCTCTGCGGGTTGATGTCGAAAGGGCCAGTAGTGCAGGGATTTGTTTGTCTAAATAACTTCGAACTTGGGTCAAGCCCCCTCAAGCCAACAGTCCCCTAGGAAAGGATAATAATGTTATTAGATAGGAGGGAACACACTAAAATATTGTTGATATTAATCTGAAGTATTTGTTGCAACCTAGGCACAAACTTGAATATAAATAAGAAAATTCTCATTTTGGGCTAAAAAAGAAGAAGGAAAAAGATAGAGATAATATTGTTAACCATTCTTTATCATAAATAACAAATAATATCATTCATAGTATAAATGCCATATTTTATAAGTGTTGTTTTTTTTATAGAAAATATTGTTACTTTTATTAAAAATTTGAATAGAAATAATACTTTCAAATGCATATTATAGTTAATATTACATAAAACATGTTCATATTATTCTACTCTTTTGAAAAATAATCCTTCATTTGACTTTTTTTCCTTTTTTATTTTTTAACATCATGTTACCCTTTAAGAAAAGGACCCACAATAATGAGTAACTATAATTTAAAAATTAGGAGCTTAAAATTTAGAGAAGGAATTGGTTCCTTAGGAGAATTTGAGGTATCATATTCATGAAGTCCCTTCATTCCCCTTAAAAGGGCTTCAATTGCAACTACCAACCATGAGGAGGGAAGACCAATATTCATGGATTCTTCTCTCTCTTCATTTAACACTTTTGGATAAACCATATTCTTTGTCTTTAAAGTAGCAAATCACTTATTAGTAGCATTCCAATATATATCATCTTGCAAATATGGTTGCTCACATGCTTGCAAATTTCTTTATTTAGATTTATTTATTGTGTTCCTTTTGAAGTAGGTGCATGCATGAGCATGAAAATTCTATAGATACCTAATTGTTAGTAAAGCCAACATTAAAAAACAATCTTCTCACAATTTAGAACATATACATCTAAAATTTCCTCATTGTATGAAGTATGGAGTAAGAAAAAGGACAAATTATGCAAGTTATGGTAGGGTAGGTTTGAGAATGGTCTATGAATTATGGAGAAAGGACAAGTTATGCAAGCTAAGGTCGAGAGTGAAAAATGGAGAACTGAAAAGGAAACATAGAGTTGAGTAGGTAGAGTGTACTAAATAACTTAATATAAAAAAACATGTGTTTCTTGCTTAAAAAAGTTATATGTTAAAACTTAGAGAAGGGTAAAGTTGGTACATGTTGATTGATTTAAATTAGTTCACTTAGGGAAGGGTAAAGTTGGTACATGTTGATTGATTTAAATTAGTTCAATGTTATAAGAGGTTTCCCAAATAATTATTGATAAGAATATTGGTCCACGTCTCAATTTTTCTCGGGTTACAAATTTTTATTAATATTGATTTCCTAAATATTTATATTGACTACACCTAAATATTTTAGTATTAAAAATATACCATATTACATATCATATCAATGTCAATACCATATTACATCTCATATGAATGTCCTTCATAATTTTGAGATGGTAATAAATTATTTATCCATATGGTAACATGACATTCTTAATGAAAAATTAATAGAATTAAAATAAAAATAATAATTATAAAAATTATTTCGAATATTTTTATAATATATATATATATATGTATATATATATAAATAAATTAAAATATTTTTTATATTATATAATTTCATATAAATGAATTTGGAAAATATAATTTTTTTCAAAGTAATCATATTTTATCTATTTTTTTAAATATTTATTTAACATATATATTACAAGATGGTTAAAATTAATTATTAAAAAATACAAAACTTATTAATATTGAATAAAAAATATTTTCATAATAAAATATCTTTATAATTTATTTATAATTAAAAGGTGAAATCATCATCACAATAGCTATTTGTATACCGTATCATTATTGTAATATTAATGGTTCAAAAGAATTTTTTATTAGTTTGTGCCTCCACCAGGGACTATAGCTTTCGCGTTGTAGTCAAAGCTCTTCGATTGTGTATTAGTTTGTGAGGTTTTTGTAATTTTAACCAAATTTTTTGGAAAATGTTGATTATTCACATTTTTCCATAAATTAAAAAAACATATTTCCAATTTTTGAAAATCTTATTTCTAATTTTCCATTGGTTAAGTGAGCATTATTCCCCTAATGGAGAGTGATTTAATTTCAATATTTGTCATACATTAGAAAATAATTTTAAAATAGGATAAAAGGAATTACGTGATTGGTTACTGTAGAGGCTTTGGCACTAACTATCATGGTTTTCATGATTGATTTGCAGTGGACACTACAGTCTATGTTAATGCTTTGATGACAAGGATCGATGGATGTGGTTTCACAACATAGATCGATAGTTGGCGAGGTGTTCTATCCCTTGTGTAAGCGAGGAGGGGTTCTCACTCACAGTTCCAACATCTTACCTAAATCAATGGTGGACAATCTATATCGATTGCGAAATAAAGGGGGGTGATTAAATATGCATAGTGACTTGATGGGTGGGATGGTCACCACCACTATGTTGATGTGGGCTCACCCTATTTGATATCAGTTTCGAAAGGAGCTATGACAAAACTGCTTGTCAAGGGTCTAATACAATTAATTAACTTCAATTTTTTTAAATATCACATTAATTTTCCTCGAACAGAGTTTGGGTTGCCCCCTTGTGAGAAAAACCTTAATCATTGGAAGCATTATTTTTTGCTAAATTTTATAATTTATAATTCTTTTATTATATGTAACTATAACATTAAACTATGAACATTATTAAAAAATAATTGGGTGTAATGCAAGAACAATGAACAACTACTCTTGGAAAGAAAAGCACAAACTAAAATAAGAGCTCATAGTCATCATCAATGATGGCTATATTCGAGTGACACCTTGAAATAATAAAATATTGAGGCTATGCATCAAAGGGAAAAGCTTTGAGGAGGTAGAGAAATCACAATTGCACCCCCTTCCCCCCTCCCGCCACCTCCCCCCTCCCTGTCTCAATCACATCATGGGTGTCCCCCCATGCAATTTACAAAAACAATGGAGCTTTGCAAGTGAAACTTTCATCGTTGGATTGAGGAGACAAAATTCCATTGTGGAACCTAGAGTGCCCCCCTCCCACACCACCACCCCCCCCCCCCCCAACCCTTGCTTGCTGACATCACAAGGATGGCACCCTGTAATCGTTGTGATTCATGGATTTTGAAAAGCAATCACAATTGTTAAATTAATGGTGATCTACATCGAGGTGGGATAAAGCAACCTGGTTTAAAAGAAATATATAAATACATATTTGTATATATTATGGGTCAAGAAATCAAATAAATTAATATACATGGTGGTGTGAGTGATGAGGTGGTAGTCACACATGAGAGGCCAAGTGGCATAGTGTTATTTTAGTTGGTGTTAATTATCGAGCAGGCTGGAGTCTGATGGGTGATGGTGGATGTTGATCATGATTAACCAGGGCTGGTGGATTTCATCAAGGGTGCAAATCTGTTTTAACATTCACGTTGGTTAGGGTGTGATATGTTGTTGATTTGTTGGATCCAAGAGACCATGGTTGTTGGATGTTATCGGAGCACAACCCCATTTTAAAATTGTTTGCAAGTTGGAATCTAATGTGATTGTGGATTGTCGGATCAAAGAAGTTTGGGTCGTTGGATAGTAACACAATGACATTAATTTAATACCAAAATGTGTAGTGTGGTGTAAATATGGTGTGATGTGAACATTAAATGGTAAGTATCTATCGTAACTGAGGTTATTATGTTATAAATTCTCCTTTTACTACATTCTGCAGTCCTTAATGGTTTGTTATATTAAAATGAATTAACTTTCAATCCTTGTTTCAGGATCAAAGTGAATGTAGAAGCCTACCGTTCCAGTATTTAGGAAACAAGTAAGATTTCCAAAGCCTTGTTGTATTACATTTATAGTAACCCGTAAAGTTTACAAATTTAGAATGGGTACTGAACATAAGAATGAAGTTCTCATTAGTAGGTTGGCGCAAATATGTGACACCCACGTACATAACATTGGCATGCACGTTAGTAGAGCTCAATTAAAGATGAATGATGAATCAGATAGATCATAAAGTTATCTATTAAAAATTGGTTTACTCAAATCTACATTGTTAGGTGTTCATTTTGACCTTGATATAATTGTTCTTTTAGCTAGTCATTATGGTATGTCAAATTGACATATTTCTCATCCTATAGATGGATGCAGTTTCTTGGAAATGTTTGAGAAAACTATGGAGAAAATGTTGAGGTTACCTGTGAAAGGAAAGACTATTGGTAAAAATAATTAAATGAGGAATTTATCACTTGGGATGGAGATGAAAAATTGATCTTTTTACAAGACTAGTTGAAAACCCTAGTGAAGTAGTGAAAATTGAATTACCAATCTCTAGTAAGGTACTTAAGCCACAATTTTAGGTGACAGTGTCTTTGTTGAGTGTTATTTTAGGATATCACAATGAATTGGTTATGGATGAAGCTATCCTTATGTGCTTAAGGGAAATAATGACAAACCCCAATGAAATTAGGATTAATTTTCCAGGTTATCTAGCCTAGAGTATACTTATGCACCTTAGTGACATGCAATCTTTTGAGTTATTCATATATGTTACATATCTCATGCATGTAGTCTTGTTTTGTTATTTGGAATAATTTTTCAAATAAAGGACTATACTCAAAGATTATATATGTGCAACAAAGAGTGAAGGAAGCTAACAAGTTGACTAAAGTATTATACCCAAAGAGGATATAGGGAGATTATGTTAAATTTGTAGATTGTTTCTTGTTTCAAATTCAAGAAAAAGTTCTTGATAAAGCCCCCAAAAGAATGCCAAAGGAGTTTAGGAAGATTTTACAGTTAATAAAGGAAACCAATAAAGGGAACTAGTATCTTTTGGAGAACTACACTATCATGAGAATCTATGGGTTTAAAGGTCAACCCTACTATTTACCAAAAAATGTTACCCCACAATAACTTTTTTCTTTATAAGTAGCTAGACAAAGGCTATATGTTGATGATGTTCACTTTTTGTCTAAAAGTAAAGGTCAATGATTGCAATTCCATTTAAAATTTTATTTTTTGTAATTAGAAATAGGTATGATTTAGAAATCATTGAAAATTATTTAATTTTGTATGGTTTGTAAAAGGCTTGTGCTTGGAAATATGATCCATTGCATGTTATTTCTAGCTTATGAAAAAATGCATGTTTATCTGGTTATATCCATATATTTGATCCCGAGGTTGAAAATTTGGTCAATACTAAAACATGGATTGAAATTAATGATAAAGAAACAAGTTTGCAGCTATTCGAAGAAGTTACAACTGGGAGATTGGACATGGAAATTGAACTAGTTAAAGAAAAAATTACCAAGAACATAGAAGTAGAAAAATCAGCTATTGGATAGGTGTAAGATGTTGTAGAGAATGCATTATTTTTGGATTGTAACTATTAGAAAACACCGCTGAAAAGAAGGGAAATTGATACAAATTTCGATGAACAAGGTCATGTGGTTAAGAGCAAAGAAGAAGATGATTAGGATATTGTTTTCCAAAAGACTAATGAAGAATTATTAGAGTAGGTACAAGGTTTATTGAAAGAAATCAAACCTAAAGAATTTACAATTCCAGTTGTGCTCATTGCCACAAATGTAAATACTGAAAAGTTTACAAGGGAAAATAATAAGGAAGTGATCGCTATTGCAATGAGAACATGGGTTACAAAAGAAACGAGAAGTGAAGAAATGACTTCTAATGCAAGTCCTAGATTCTTGTAGTCCACTAATTTTGATTAGAAAACTTTAATTTAAATATATTTATCTAGGGATAAAGTCTAGAACTGATCGCATTGGTTCCATAACTACTTCAATTTCTATTGATTTAGGTCAGGTTCCTGATGGTGGAATGGCATAAGCAAATGAGAGAAGTTGTTGCTAAAAGGCTAATAGAGCCTAATACTAGTAACAAAAGATTTCATACTCTATTAACCATATTTGAAGTACAGTTGATAATGCTAAAGTAGCCATGAAAAGCAAAGAAAACAAGACTAAATATTTGGAGAATAAGACAGTCAACTTATTAGGGTTTCCTAAGGATGACACTATTACAAAAAATTATTGGAATCAAAGGATAAAGAAACTAGAGATCTAAAGGAAACTTTGAAGTCTTCTGATTTTGGGCTCTCATAATTAGTTGGAATATACCAATGTAAAGAAGATGATGAAGATAAAGTGCAAGGGTTGCAAGAATGCTCAACATAAGAGAAGCCCATCTTAAAGATTTTGAGAAATTAATTTCTCAGTAGACTAAAGAATACGAGTAAAAGGAGAAAAGGTATCAAAGTAAAATAAATGAATATAAAGTGGATGTTGATCGTGTTCTTCAACAAGGCATAGTGGGCAATATTGATCCAGATAAAATTAATTTATTTAAAATAAAGGTTTTTCAATTGGAAAAACAAATTAAAAATCAAGAATAGGAGAAGCAAGAGCTTGTGAAAAGTTGGGTTAGTGAAGTTAAACATAAAGATGATACCATTAAAGGAGTGTAATTAGTATTAAAGGAAAACGAAAAAGATCTACAGTCCTTGCAAAGGTATATACAAAATACTACATTGGGAAGAGCCACGCTAACTGATGCAAGGAATAAAATTTGGGAAATGATCATTGAAAGAATCACTAGGATTAGACCTTATGTCAACGTTTTACTTGACAGTGAAACATTTATCATTGTTTATTCTTAGATATACATAAATAATATTATTCTTATAGTGGATGAAGGACTAAAGGAGGTTGAGAAAAATATTAATGATTTAACTTCAACTGATGAAGAAGCTATTAAATTGTACGGTTTTCTTAGTAGAGTTCATTATATTCTGTTAGTTTTATCAGTCAAAAAAAGGAAGAGGGCAATGTGACAAAATGAATACTTAAAACCTTAAAGCTAATAGACTCATCATAGAATTCAAAGAAAAATAGGGACATATTCAAAGTTTCATTATACCATCATTTTGGATTGAATCAAGTTGGATTATATCAAATGAACAATTTCAAGCTGCAATCAAAGAGGCTCA
Organism: Pinus tabuliformis; assembly: GCA_031772625.1. Taxonomy (NCBI): domain Eukaryota; kingdom Viridiplantae; phylum Streptophyta; class Pinopsida; order Pinales; family Pinaceae; genus Pinus; species Pinus tabuliformis. Next base: position 1,758,325,315 of record CM062816.1, on the reverse strand, counting down.
ACAAGGTCAAGCATGTGCTTTAACTGGTAGTGAAGAAGAAATTTCCAGGAAATTATTGGTATATTCTCTTTTTAGTGATTTCAATGTATTAGTGATTTTAGATAAAATGATTCAACATTTTCCAACTTCTCCCAATCAACTTCAATTTGAGCTTGGCGTAGCTTATTTAAAAATCAAGAAATAATAGTGCCCCCCTAGTTAAATGGGATAAATTTATGAAACTAAGAAGAAATTTTATTCAATAGGATATTCTTCCTCTAGTTATACAAGGTACTGAATCAAACCAACCTTTGCAGTTAGTAATCAAGGAGGTTGTTATAGAGGTAGAAGAAGAGGAAGCATTTGGAGTTTTACAAAGGCATAATAAGAAAAAACATTTGGGCTACAAAAGGCTAGACGACATATACTTTAGCGAGAGGAAAAATAAAAGTTGTTAAACAATATTTAAAGCATAAAACTATATGTCACAATTAAATAATATTTATAAGAGTATATAATGTAGTTTCTTAATTAAAAGAGAGTTTTTGGAAACTTATTTATGAAGACCTCGATTTGAGTTGGAGGAAGTCAAATTTTTTTGTAGGTGAAGTTCTTGTTTGAGTATGAGCTTTTTCATGATGACATTGTAATTTTATTATATGCAATTATGGTAAATGATGTTTCTTTTAAACATGTTACTTGATTTATTTCTTTCCAGAGCCACATTGGTTGAAAATTTGACCTAGTATTTTTAAATGATCTATTATGAGATAGAATTATGTCGATAGACAATGTTGTATGATTTTGTTGTGCATTTTGTTTGAAATACATATACTTTCCAATGATATATGTTTGTTTATAGACTCAACGACATCTAGAAGGCGTGGAACTTTCAATACCAGTATAAAAGTATAATTGTGATCGTTATACATGGTTAATTAGTATCTAATACATATCATGATTAACGTATAGAGAAATTATCAGAATTTTAAAAGGTAATGTGGCAATTGTAACTACGAGTTCTATTTATTTCATCTACAGGTGTATTGGCCAGGTATTTATCATGCACCTTTATGCATCCACGTTTCTAATGAATATTCAATTAGTTTTCGAGGGGCTTGTTACAAAAATATTATTTTCATAGTTCACTGGGTCATCATTTTCCTAATTTCATTATGCCAACAATTTCTTCTCCAAGTTGTGCGGTGATAATTCTTCTAGTTGCATCATGTGAACGCTTTTTTCTTGAAGTTGTGCAGTGGCGTATTTTGTAGTTCATTGGCAGTGTCCACTAGAGTTAGATCAAATTAGAAGGTTCTATTAACTTGTTGTAGCTACAACAACCCACCAAAATTTCGTTCTTATTAAAACTTTGGAGCCCCAATAGAAAATTCTCAAAAGAGAAAAATTTCTAAAATATTCTAAGTTTCCTTACTTATCAAAATACTCCTTGCAATATGCCTAAGTAAATCACAGTAACATTTCTTAGTCTTATTGCACCTTTGAAGTTTAGCACAAATGCATATTCCAGTGACAATCTTTCACTAAAAGTTGGTCGCGCTATCGTGCACCTTATCACACTCTAGAATGTGATCACACATTTATTTTGTCTTTCACCACACGTCAAAGGATTATATAAAAGGGATTTGAACCCATGAATCATTTCATTGTGTTATTTGGTTCCAAGAGCTCTATGCACATCTATTTGACAAAGTTCTCATCCATTCTTGTGAATTGCGACTGTACCAACACATCTAACTCAAGGTAGGCATCAATCTCCTTGCATTTGAAATTTACGACTTGTCAATTTTCTTTTGGTTTTTGCGATTTTGTTGTTTTGTGAATGACCTTTCGTCTTCTTGTGACGGTTGGAATTCTTATGATTAGTTGAATGCATATAAGTCTGCAGCTAAGTGCACATGCCCCTGCAGTTGTGTTCGTAGGGTAAAAAAATTGTATTCGAGAAGACTTGGCTAATAAAGAAGACTTTTGAGCATAAATTTGTGTATTTCTGTATGTTCGCATAGTTTCTGTGTTTTATCTTGTTTATGGTTCATTTTATATATTTCTTCTACAATTACATCGTGAAGGTTCAGATAATGTTTTATATGATGAATAATGCATGCTAATCTAGTTTGTGCAGTTCAGTAAGTTGTTAGAGTAGAAAACGCGTTACGATGTAAGAATAAGGTTAAGAGTTTGTGAAGGTCAGATTAAGCCCCAACTGTTAAGAACCTTACAACCACACTGCATAGTCCCTCTGGATGCAGAAACCTAGTTATAGCATCCCTCAATATCACCTCGGGTGAGACTGTAGTCTACGCAAGTAGGTTGTTGTTGAAAAAGCCGATGGTATAGGGTTTTTTTGGTTAACACAATTAACTCTAAACCTGGGTCTAATCGATCGAAGCCAACATACATCCCAAACCATCTTTACATTCTTTTGGAAAGTGTACATTTTTTTAGGAAAAGGGTTCCCACCCATATTTTCATGCCTTGTACCCGACGATAATTTCTAGTCACCTTTGGTTGGAGCTCGTACATCATCCACATTCATTTACCCTCTTCACACGAGTCAGAACATACTTACACCTACCCTGGATGTCCTACCAACTCTAGGGCCACTCCCCTCAGAAGAATTATTTTGATTGTTGCTACTCGCATTACAACTCCAACCTCAGGAAAGACATCCACATCCATTCATATTTTTAGCTTTCATTATCATGCCTTGTTGAACCACCTTATTAAAGTTTTTTTTATCCTGCATCTTAATTCCTTGAATCAGTATTTCAGGCAGTTCATGATTCTTTCCTATCAACTTCAACACCCATATTCCAGGATTGAAGTAGTACCTTGGGTGCTACCCCCCTTAAGGGACACCCCCAAGCGACATAATGGAAATTACTATTGCCCATTGATGTCATCGGCCTCCCTAACATTCGACACCAACATAAGATTTTCATGTCAGGGTGGTATCGTACTTCGTTTAGTCGAAGACCCATGCATCATTTAGTACCTCATTTGGAAATGCTTACACTTTGATGCATGGGAGGTATCTAGAGTTGAATACCCATGCCTCCATGATCACCTCACTCAAGTAGTGCTTCACCTTTTTCGATGCATGGAGGCAACTAGTTTGGTCTATTTGTCAAGAAGTTCCCCTATAGGCATCAACAATTATCATCATTAGCCATTAGCATGTTAGTCACCACAACATCAACTTGGCATGGCTATCTCCTATATGATTGTAATAATTAGTCACTATGTCATCATAATGAGCATGGGACATGCCCGCCTCGTCCACTGGGGATTGACTCAGTGAACCTCTAACATATCACATGTGTTCATGGCATATTAAACAATACCCTTAATTTGACTACATATTGGAAAATCCCTCTAAAAATTACATTATGTAACCCCTTACCAATATGAACCCAATACAACTTCCTAATTTAAAAATCCCCTACTTTCACTAAATATTGTAGGTATCCATTTTTTCATTAACATTTTTTATACCCCTTTATATTTTTTCATTAACTTTAAGCTCCATTTTTTATATTTTCCAATATAAAAACCCTTTACCCCCTATATATCCCCCAATATATTATGTCATTTTTTCCTCAAGATATATCCCCCAATATGAACCCACGTGGTATGATATTTCTCTCCCAGTGAAGCCCCTGTCGCCTCGTATAAGCACTTTTTTGTTAGCCTTTCTTAAGATCATGGTTATCTTTTATCCTCAATCAGGGTTTTTCCCTACTCATATTTGCAGCAAGTTATTTTCTCTCTCTAGACGTTTATTAGACTCTCATTCAGCAAAGAAAAACATGATGCATTTCAGCTACACGTCTGCTTCTAACCTCATACATTAGGGGGGAACTGTTAATACGGAAAATCGTACACACATTTATACAATCCAAATGATGCCCAAAGTCCTCTAGAAGAATGTATAGGTGAATATTTTCCAGCTGAAGACATCATGAAATAAAAAAAAATCAAAAGTTCTCCAAAGATCTCAAGTATAAAATTAAACTATGCAGCCTATCCATAGCCCAAAATTAACGACTGCACAACTTTTCCTTTGATAGTTGCGCGGTCAAAGAAAAATTCAACTCAGCAATTCATGACCACTTCACACACTTGGAAGATGAGATTCCCTAACATGTTGCAGTCAAGGACAACCAATTTCGAGTCACCCTGGAGATATGCAGCCCCCAAGGGATCCTCTTGTCGTACTCACAAGTCATTTTATCATTAATGGACCAAGAGAGGGAAGAGGGATTGAAAATTATATATAAACAAGCCATTGGAGAACCAAATAGAAGGCAACGTTATGCTGGAAAAATTGCTCTCAAGAAATCCTACATTTCATTGTTGACAAGAAGAAGTAGAGGATTATTATGCTGACAAAATTGTTTCTTAACAATCCAACATTCTAGTGGAAGAAGAGTTCACCATTGATAGATTCTTCCTACTTCTTTGAGAGAGATGAGAAACTTGCAAAGAGATTGAGGAAAGGAACCTCCTTGTTGAGGATTTTTGAGCACCATATCTTAGAGAATTCTCTTCAAGTGTTTAGTATTCATCTGTTGTATTCATCTTCTACCATCAGAAGTCAATAAAGGGAGCCCTTTTCCATTACTTTGTTAACTTGTTTTCTTCATTAAGCATTACATATGTGTTTATCTCTTTGTTTTTAGTTTATGTTTGTGTATGCAATGTTTCCACCATTTGCAATGCTTTGTTTACTCATGTTTGTCCACTAATAGAAACCAACTATTTGTGTTTCCTTTGCAGTGAACAACCAATTGCTAAGAAGGTGCCTTTTAGTACCCCTTTGCTACAAAAGCACTACCACAAGGTGAATCTATTTTATTGCAATATTTGAACCAAATGTCATGAAAAATCGTGTCATGATATTTTGGTGAAATTATTTTCCTTCCTTAGACTACACAAAAAAACTTAAAAATTACGCCATGATCAACATATCAAAAACTGATAGGAAATTTCCCAATGGTTAGCATATCCAATTCACATCTCGCACCTTCGTTGCTAGTGCCAGGAACTCTCAAAGTGCACTATATAACATTTCCACACCAAGATGGTAAAATGGTTGTTATTTGTCATAGGTGTTTTCCTATCTTTGGTTCTCGTTACTCACGCCCCTATAGAAATTAATGTGTAGATTCAATATTTCTCATAAAATTTGCTAAATCAGAAGAGTTAAAGCTACTCTACTGATCTACAGAATTTTATTCACCATCTAAAATAAGAATCATAGATATGCAAAAGGAAACATCACACATCCACAAATATTTATCTAGGGGAAAGAAACTGCTCAAAACCCCTTACTATCTATATTGTATTAATCAGAGAATAAAAAAGAAATACAATGCTTGCTCAACCTTGAGCACACGCTGCAAGTGTATAGTCTATCCCTCTACCTGACTGATTGACTGTGGACAACACTTAGCCAATTTTAATCCTTCCCAATCTACTAATTCCTTGTGTTGTTCCTATGGGAATTAGGCCCCTATTGATTAGGAAATTCCCTCATCTGGATTGCGCAATTCTTATAGGTTCGTCATCTGATTGCATGCACCATTTGTACACTTCAAAATAGTCTATAAATGATAGTTCACTGCCTTGAAATCTCTATCTCAATTGGGTAAATCGAATTCTCTGCATGCATGAGCTAATTTAGGTTGATTGATTAGTTATTTGGTTTATCACTAAGTGTCGCTGAAGTTCAACTTCCATAACTTGAACTTCAACTAGTTCCTCCAACAGTTAGAACTAGTTTAACTAACCATAACTCAATTTAACTGAATTGAATTGCTACAATTGAAACTAAATCAACCTAGGTACCTAAAATTTAGGAACCCACTACACACAACTGAACCTCACATCCCTAACTCGAATTAACTAAGCTACACTCCTATTTTTTCGAAATCAACTCAAATAAACTAAACTTCAAGTCATTAACTCAAATTGACTGTTCTTAACTGAGTGAAAAGTACTATGTCACCTCAGTTAACTCCTCCAAGTTGTCTGCTGATGTGGAATTTCAAATTTTCTCAATTTTAATTAAGGAAAAAATAAAAATTGAAACTTTCTTATTGTATTTTCAAGACTCCCTCTCAGGAATAAAGGGATTATCAACCACCCCTATCCTGCACCTATGGAATGTATTGCATGCAACACCTCTCATTATTGTTGCTACAACTACAACATCTGCAACTGAGAAACATCCAAAAAAATGAATGAACTATGTCTACAACTATCTACTAAGAGAACTATTTTGTTGTTGAATTTGCTACTGAGTCTCCTAATCCACTGTCAACACTCCTCTACACTCCTCAGTATATGGCTGACACTGATACTCATGCTATTGAATATTGTGGGCCCCTGTAGCAAGGTAATGATCCATGAGGAGAACACCTCAATGGACCTTGCCCAAGTTTCTAAAACTCTTGAACTAAGGATCTACAACGCTCCACCTCACTCCTAGAGGTATAGTTGCATGTGCTCCCTCCTCCCACTTGGCTCAAACTCTCCCCTACTGAAGGTATTTTCTTGAGTGGATGTCTCCACGTTGCCTCTTGTCTTCTTCTCCATTTGTGGTTGCTCCAAAACTTTCTGAGGCTTCTTCTGAGGCTGCATGTTGAGAGGTCTAACATTCTCCCTCTCAACCACCATATCTCTAGTATTTTCCTTGCTCCTCAACGATTTCCATGTGTATTCTACCTCAAGTTCATAAACGTTCTTGACTCAAACCATGATCTGCTTCACCTTCCCCATGGCTATGTGTATTAGGAATGTTGTTCCTTTGCTGAAAATCACATCGTAACCACGGTCTTCCAAAATTGCAACAGAGACAAGATTATTCTTTAGACCCAAAACAAACATTACATCCTTGAGTCTAAGAGGGGAGCCTGACTCCCTATGAAAGGTGATTGTACCAATCCAGGTTGCATTGTACCTTCCATTATCTCCAAACTCAATCTTCATCTGGAGATATTTCTCCTCCAAGTCACTAAAAAAATCTTTATTCCCTGTCACGTGGAACCAAGCACCATTGTCCAAATACCACACATTCCCCATCACTGTCTTCTCCATGCATGAGATGAGAGTGAAGTCAAGCTTGAACTATGAAGTCAAATCTTCACTTACTCCTGCTATTGTAGGCTCCTTCTTGCTTTCCTTGCTGTGTGGAAACTTTGTGGCATAGTACCTAAATTCATGACAGTGAAAGCACTTGATTTTGGACAAATCTTTCTTCTTGCCCTCTTGGATGCAATTAGCCTCACCTTGGGACTTCTTTCCTTTAGCCTTCCTTCCTTTGTTGATTAATGCAAATTCCTCTTCCTCTTCTTTGTATGAGGTCCCAATATTTGGTATTTCACCTTATTTCCTCCTATACCAAGTTGGACCATAGGCACTCCCAATTTGGTAGTTTCTCCCTCCCATTCACCGAATCTTGGTAATTGTGCTAGCTCTTGGGAAGGCCTAGAAGGGATAGGCTTACCAAACCATCTTTTGTGATCATAACACCAACTTGACCAAGTTCATCATGACATTGTGTGAACCTACTCATGTACTGCATAATAGTCTCGTTATTTTGCATCTTGATATTTCAAATTTTGTCCTTAAGCACTAGCTTCATGTGGTCACTACTATTCTGGAAAAAATATGTTAGTGCTTGCCACTTTTCATACGAAGTCTCTTTCCCATGGAGATTTGAGATAATATGGTCTCGTGCTCCCTCCAATATGATTCTCCTCGCCCTGGCTACACACTTCTTCTATTCTGCTAGATCCTTAACATCAGATGCTGTTGATTTTGGAATATCATTATCATTGAATTCCTTCAACCCATTATCCTTCAGTACTGTCTCCATGTGGTCCTTCCATGCAACATAATTTGAGCTTCCCTTAAGGGAATACTTGAGCCTTAGTCCATTGAAATAAATCTTCCGAGTCCTGAAGAAAACCTAAAACCATGGTCTGCAAATTTGAACCTCCTATAATGACAACTTCGAAATCTATGCTCTACAGTGATTCCAACTCCGATACCATGTAGAAATTTCTACAAATCTAGCTCTGATACCATGTAGAATTTAATGTATAGACTCAATACTTCTCATGAAATTTGTTAAATCACAAGACTTGAATGTACTCTACTGATCTGCTGAAGTTTATTCACCATCTAAAACAATAATAATAGACATCCAAAAGGAAACATAACACATGTACAAATATTTATTTAGGGGAAAGAAAATGCTCAAAACTTCGTACTATCTATATTGCATTAATCAGAGAATAAAGAAGAAAAACAATGCTTGCTCAAGCTTGAGCACACCTTGCAAGTGTATAGTATATCCCTCTACCTGACTGACTGACTCTAGCCAATACTTAGCCAAATTTAAGCCTTCCTAAGCTCCTAATTCCTTACGTTGTTCCTTTGGGAATTAAGCCCCTATTAATTACGAAATTCCCTCATCTGGATTGTGCAATTCTTCTAGGTCCTTCGTATAAGTGCATGCACCATCTGTACACGTCGGAATATTCTACAATTGAGAGTACATTGCCTTGAAATCTCAATCTCAACTAGGTAACTCAAATTCTCTGCATGCATTAGCTAATTTAGGCTGGTTGATTAGATATTTAGTTGATCATTGAATGTAGTTGAAGTTCCACTTCCATAACTTTACCTTCCACTAGTTCCTCCAACAGTCAGAACTAGTTTAACTTACCATAACTAAATTTAACTAAATTAAATTACTACCACTGAAATTAACTCAACCTAGGCTCCTAGCATTTAGGAGCCTGCTCCACACAACTAAACTACATGTCCCTAACTAAAATTAATTGAGCTAGACTCCTATTGTTTAGGAACCAACTCAGGTAAACTGAAATTCAACTCATTATCTCGGATTGAGTGTTCTTAACTAAGTGACAAGTGCTATGTCACCTAAATTAAATCCTCCAAGTTGTCCGCTGATGTGGAATTTTGAATTTTCTCAATTTTAATTAAGGCAAAAAAAAATTGAGACTTTCTTGTTGCATTTTCAACAACCCCGTTACTCTTATTTTTAAAGCATAAAAATTTAGCTCGATTGTTATTATGGAATGTAAATGATTTCGGAAACTGCCTAAACATTTTGTCTTATTGCATCTCTTGTTACTTCACAACTCCTATAATTTCTAAATGGTAAATTAGAATACCGCACTGGGAAATTACTATAGCAATGACAAAGATTTAAGCTTCATGTTGGAACCATGTAGCACTTTAGGCACTACCACATGTCATCCATATTCACTCAAATCAACATATACAATTTTCACTTGCGAAGAGAACATTTACATTAGTTTGATAATCCAAATTAGTTTTCATTAAATATTGATTTAGATTCAATGCACTGACTTTGTAGTATGATAAAAGAAGAACCATTAGCAAAATTTAATAGATTTTCACTTTCTTAAGTTGTAAATACACAATTATTTCACTATTACTTTGGTACATATGCTTATGATTCCAATAGTACCTTTCATTAAGGTCTGAAAAGATGGTTGGAACGTGAATCTTCATTGAACAAATGTGGTGGTTAATTTCACTTAAACATGAAATGACCCACAATCTATGTGTTAAATAGGATAAAGTTTATTATAATTAATCACCAGAGTTAACACTTAAAGTACATGGATTAATTCTTTAATTGTAGAAATTAACACTATCATTTGTATCAACACATCAATGACACATGTGATCCGGATTTAAACAATAATGCAACAAATTACAGAGTTAACCATAAACACAGAGATGTAGCAGAAATAATACTTCACTTCATTAATGGAAAATACCGAGAATATGCTTACAACCAAAAATGGAAATAAACTAGCTAGGGCGATGGTAGCTTATCTCTGAGAAGAGATGTTGCGAATACATGCCTCTGAACTATGTTACAATGAGACTCGAAGGCCTATTTATTGTTGAGAAACAATGGAAAACCATAAACATCCAAAAACCTAACCCTAGAAGATGAAACGCCAAATTGTGGGCCCCGTTTAGGTAAATTGGTACATCAATTTCCCGGGGTCGTAACTTTAGCATACGATCTCCGTTTGACGTGTACAATAGCTCATTAGAAAGAACCATCCGAGAACTACCACCCATGTTTCCCCTAGATTTCCAAAAAAACGTTGTTTAGGGCCTCAAAACAGCTCCGGAAGTTCAGGACCCAAAAAACTGCTAAAAATAGTAAACTGTGCTACAATTTAGGAAACTGAAAAAAACTGAAAGAGATAGTTGTGGGGATCCAAATGGGATAGGTGAGTGGCCACCAACATCCACCTGGATCATTCCTCCCCCCTTAGGAAGCAATGGTCCCCATTGCGTTGAGTTCCTCCCTGAGATGAGGAAGCTTCTGCTAAGCTCGGTCTCTGGTGAGTTGTTCTGCAATCTCTAATGTGTCTAGAAATGGTGGGAAGCATGGTCGACGACGGTCCACATTGAACACTCAGTGCAAGCGAAGGAATGGAGGAATGTTGTGCTTCAAAGCATTGTTTCCCGTAGCCTTGGTACTGGTGTAAGGACCATGTCGGAGTGGTCTAAGTTTATGATGGGTTCTGGTAAGGCGTTCTCTCTGCAAATGTAACCAAACTTTTTCGCCCACCTGAAACTTGTGTGGTACCCTTGTGGGTGAGGAGAAGTTGTTCCTGTGTTCTGTCATGACCGTATCCCTTTGCTATTGCTGCTGCGTGGAGGAACCCTTTGCAGGGGTCATGGATGTGGCAATGATCTTCCCCTTACTTTGGGAGCGAACCAGACAGAAAGTGAATTTCGTAGTCTCGGAGATGAGATTGCTGCCTTTCTTGGCAGTGATCAAAGAGGTGGCGATAGGTGGGGCTACCTCCGGTATCCTGTATAATGAATCATCCAAAGAAATAATAACAACGCGAGGCCTTGACTCATACACAACATGTCGCCTCCACAAGTATGGTTGGCCTAATAGTATATCACAAACATTCAGAGGTGTAACATCACACAATACCTCGTCTGTGAAGGGCTTGATGCTGTAGGAAAGGTGACACCGCTGGTATACTTTGAGATTTCGTCCTTCATGAAGCCACCCGATACTGTATGGTTGCAGGTGTGGTGTAGTCGATAGGCCCAACCACTTCACGACCTTTGTTGAAATGCGGTTCTTTTGGCTACCACTGTCGACAATGAATTGCAGCGGCAAACCCTTCACCCACATCTGTGAGTGGAAAAGACGTTCCCCCTCCTCTGGATCTTCAAACTCATTTTTCTGGATCTTGGCGGTGGAAACAGTGACGCTGGGCTCTGCATCAATGATTTGCTTCCCTTTGCCATTCCCCTTGTCAAGTTCTGACTCGGGGTCAAAAAATGCATTTGATTCTGAAGCCTTCAACTCGCCCACCAGCGACTACTTGATCTGACACTCACTTGTGTTATGAGTGGGACTCTTGTGGAACTCACACCACTTTCCTGTGTCCTTCTTTGGCTTCGTGGTGTTGTTATTTTCTTACGGCTTCAACGGTTTTTCTTGGGTCACCCCGCCTTGGCTTTGTCCTTTGGGCTTCGGATTTGCAAATCCAAAGTCTCGCTTTTTCTGTTTGAACTTTTGCTCGATTTTGACAGCATATCGGTACGCCATGTCGAGCAAGGAGATGTTCAGGAACTCCATCCCTTATTGGATGTCTCTGTGTAGGCAGCTGCAGTATTTGAGTATTAGATGCAGATCAGGATCTTTGATATCCAACTGTGTGCGAAGGGTATGAAAAATGTTTGTGAACCCTGGCACATCTTGGTCTCGTCCCTGCCGCAGTGTGGTCCATTTGATGTATTTGTCCTCATAGCTTTTGACAGGGTATTACTTCTCCTTGACGGCATCCCGGAATGAATCCCGAGTGGGTGCGGCTGAAAATAGTGAGCCTGTACTTTCATTCTTCTGCTTGCAGTAGGTTTCCCACCAATCCTTGATGTGGGAAGCTACTTTGAGAAGAGCGAAAACAATCTTTTCCCGACTCGAAAATTCATGAACAGAAAAATACCCATCTAGCAGATTTAACCATTTATCTACGACATCTGCGTCTATTTGACCCTCGAAGATAGGGATTTCAAAATTAACTTGTACCTTAAAGGGTGTGGCATTTCCAGAGTAGCTGTTGGAAGCCGATGCGTCGCCTCTGGGTAGCCACTGAAGGATCTGCGCAAAGCCATTCATCATCGCGTTCCTTTGTCACTCGAGGGCTTCTTCAAGCAATATTTTGATAGGATCTCTTGCCCCCTCATCTTTCTTTTCATCCACCATGGGAGGCCGTTGGGATTTGCGAGGCTAGTCTTGCAAAGGTTCGACCAGTTCAAGCCCTAACTCCTTATATCCGGACCTCGTTGGGGACATGCAAAGAAAAACAGAGAAAAACAGACTGCTCTGATACCACTGATCCAGATTTAAATAAGAATGCAACAAATTACAAAGATAACCATAAACACAAAGATGCAGCTGAAATAATACTTCACTTCATTAATGGAAAATACTAAAAATATGATTACAACCAGAAATGGAAATAAACTAGCTAGGGCGATTTTAGCTTATCTCTAAGAAGAGATGTGGCAACTACATGCCTCTGAATTATGTTACAATGAGGCTCGAAGGACTATTTATTGTTGAGAAACAATGGAAATCCCTAAACATCCAAAAACCTAACCCTAGAAGATGAAACGCCAAATTGTGGGCCCCGTTTGGGTAAATTGGTACATCAAATTCCCGAGGTCGTTACCTTGGCATGCGATCTCCGTTTGACACGTACAATAGCTTGTTAGAAAGATCTATCCGAGCACTACCACTTTGGGAAAGGCAACATGGGTCCATGGACCCATGTTGCTTGGAGATCTCCCAAAAAATGTCGTTTAGGGCCTCAAAACAGCTCCGGAAGTTCAGGACCCGAAAAACTGCTAAAAATAGTAAATTGTGCTACAATTTAGGAAAATGAAAGAGATAGTTGTGGGGGTCCAAATGGGATAGGTGGGTAGCCACCAACATTCACCTATATCATTCCTCCCCCCTTAGGAAGCGATGGTCCCCATTGCGTTGAGTTCCTCCCTGAGATGAGGAAGCTTATGCTGAGCTGGGTCTCTGGTGAACTGTTCTGCAATCTCTAATGTGTCCAGAAATGGTGGGAAGCATGGTCGACGACGGTCCACATTGAACACTCAGTGCAAGCGAAGGAATGGAGGAATGTTGTGCTTCAAAGCATTGTTGCCCGTAGCCTTGGTACTGGTGTAAGGACCATGTCGGAGTGGTCTAAGTTTCTGATGGGTTCTGGTAAGGCGTTCTCTCTACAAATGTAACCAAACTTTGTCGCCCACCTAAAACTTGTGTGGTACCCCTGTGGGTGAGGAGAAGTTGTTCCTGTGTTCTATGATGACCGTATCCCTTTGCTGCTATTGCTGCGTGGAGGAACCATTTGGGGGGTTCATGGATGTAGCAACGATCTTCCCCTTACTTTTGGGGCGAACTAGACAGAAAATGAATTTCCTAGTCTGGGAGATGAGCTTGTTTCCTTTCTTGGCAGTGATCAAAGAGGTGGCGGTAGGTGATGTTATCACCCCAAGAAACTCTCCTAGGTTGTATATCAAAGATGCTTGGGAACATTACAAACTCAACAAAATGTTGGATAAATGGTGGATGAATGAAAGAAATGTTGCATATTGAAGCCAGATAACCACTTCTACTATGCTTGACCCCAGACATGGGTGAACACCTCCAGACTACAAGGCTTTTGACCAACAATTCCTCATAGTTTTAAATAAAATGTGATGATGGAGAGGACTGACCACACCAGAAGATGCATAGGACCCTGTGATGGCCGGTTGCAACCAGTTAAAAGGTATGTAAATCTGTTTTCTAATACAGAGACAGGATGACAACTCTCTGGCATTAAAACAACAGAAACCTACATACAAATTCAATGATACATGTTAAATCCTAACACAGAGGTAGGATGACAGCCCCTCTAATGCTAAACATTAACATCACATGAATAAATGCAATACAGGCACAGCCTGGAACAAGAAGAAGAAGTGAACAGTGAGAAATTAACAACAAAAGAAGCTTGCATTAGCTGAAAATAAAAACCATACGCTGCAGGTATCACAGCAGTTACAATCTCCAGAAGTTGAACCTTACAGCAAAATAACACTCATCAACCTATTACATTCTGTTTTTTGGTATATATAGAGTTTGTTTACAAAAAATCTCTGCTAGGCTATGCGTGGAGGGGTCATAACTGGCCACCAACCGCATTTACAATTATATATGGGTTTCTGATAACAGTTTGATTGTTTTTAATGAACAAAATGGCTCTTTCTGTACTTAGATGTCCTTCTTGAACAGGTGAAATATTAACTGCATGAATTTCAATAACTATTGTTGTCATTGAACTGCTCGAGTTTCATTCTTCTCATCCTTGGCCGTGTTGTTACATGAATGTAGGTAGCTGAGAATTTAACGCGTTGAGTACTGGATCATTTCTTCCTTCTTTGCACGCATAAAATAGGCCAAAAACATTGAAAAATACATTGGAAACAAACAGGAGCTGAAAAAGAACGCTGGCCATTGGATGGATCACACGGACAATCGAGATCTATTAACGAGAGGCATAGACAACACTGGGACAATATCAACCATCAGATCGCTTAAATGAATGGTGCAAATTCGATCTGAGAGGCTATCGGGCAGGTAGGCAAAAAGGAGGATCGTGGACCATCAGATCATGATTAGGGAGATCCGATGGTTGATAGGCAGCAAAGATGCGAGTGCATTAATGAGCGAGGGGAGGATACGGCGATGGTAAGTGGTTTCCCCGCATCGCTTACCCGTGCTTGGCGGTTTACGTACAGGGTGGTGTGATGCAGTAATATGATGATGCGTGGCAGGTAGGTCGGTGGGGGAAACCACTTTCCTGCGGGCTAACGAACGAGCGGTTCACGAGGTGAAGGCTTGCGAACACTGTCGGATGATAAGGCGGGATGATCAAACGGCCAAGAGAAAAGGCACGGTTAACGCACATATTTGGTTGATATGACAGGTGATGTGACAGGTAACAGGCCCGCCAGGCTATGCATTTTTATTATATCCGCGCGTTAAAAAGGGTTAGGACTATAGTGCTGGGGTAAAACAAAAGATAGGTTAATATGGGGTTTATAAAATTATCAGGGGTTTATAAAGTTATAACAAAGAACGCGTGAGGATGGGGAAAAGGGTTTATAGGGGTTTAATAGAATTATAACACAAAAAGCACCCAAAAGCCTTTTTAAAGGTTTATGCGGGGTTATGGGAGGAAAACAAGGACAAAGGGGCTTAAAGGGGAATGAGGAGAATTCAAGGGGAAGGAGAAAATGGAGGTTAGCGGGAGTTATAAGGAGAATGAAATAGAAAAGGAAACCAACCTCTGCGAGCCTTCATAAAACATGAAACAAGGTTGCCACATCTGCTCTCCATCCATCAAATGTCACAAAATGTAGCAAAGCTAACACTGGCTCCTTCTGGGGATGAGATCCTCCCTGTGAGGTCTCAAGAACCTGTAGACCATTGCATTTCCAGCTGAAAGCAAATTAATCAAAATTCCTAGTGTTCCATTGGGCATGGAGTCTACTTTTCCTGCACAAAACTGATAAAAACAAAATATTTACAACTTTTGAAGGCCCAGAGACCTTAAACAACATAAACATTCAAAAACTGCCCATTAACGGGGCCATCAAAAACTGCTTCTCCCCCCATACTTTTCAGTATGAAGGTGTTGTTCCTTTGAATCCATGAAATGATGAAAGGCCCTGTCTAAAAAGCATCAAATTTCCCATGATTGCCTTTCTTTTCCTTTAGTGCATCCCATTTCAAAACCAAGTCTCCAATCTGAAAATTATTTGTTTTTTCCTTTTTTTCAAAGGCTTCCTTGATCTTTCTCTAATGTGCTGCAGCTTTTTCAACTAGTTGTTCTCTAATTTGATGTAACTCTGCCAAATCAGTGATCCTTTTTGCCATGCATTCTTCTTCATCCTACTCTTCTTGAAGGAATTTTGCCACAGGGAGAGTTAGCTGAATTGGAAATACAACCTCAGTGCCATATACCAACTTGAAAGAAGAATTGCCTGTGGATTTTTTAATGGTCACTCTGTCAACCCACAGTGCATACTTGAGCTTAGAATCCCAATTCTTTTTATTGTCCTCCAACAGCTTTTTAATTATCCTTATCAGACTTTTGTTAGAGGATTCTGCTAGACCATTTCCTTGAGGATAATATGAGGTGGAATGAATCAATTTGATGCCCATTGAATCACACATTTCCACCAACTCTTTGGCCCTGAAGGCTGCTGCATTATCTGTGACTAATTTCTGTGGACAACCAAATCTGGTGAAGATATTCTCTGTTAAAAACTTGATGACCACATTATGATCAGCCTTCCTGGTAGGGATTGCTTCAATCCACTTAGTGAAATAATCAGTGGCTACTAATATCCACCTGTGTTGGCCACTGGAATGTGGATTGATCTCTCCAATAAAATCCGAACCCCACTGTTGAAAAGGTCCTTTTGCCTAAATTGGTTTTAGGGGCAGAGATTTCAACTACTATTTTCCTTCAAATATTTGGCACCTGTCACAAGATTTAACAAAAGTAAATACATCAAAAAATAAAGTGGGCCAATAGTACCTAGCTCTGAGAATTTTATGGGCTGTGGTTTCCAATAATGGTTCCCTCCACACATGCTGTTATGAAACTGTTGCATAACTTCTTTTGATTGTTCTTTGTCTAGACACCTCAAAAATATTCCAAATGGATCTGTTATAGATCTGATCTGAAAATACATGATAATGCAAATATACCAAGAAACAAGAAGATAGAAATAGATAGAAATGATTCTCTTTATTGATCAAACCCTTAAGGTAGGGCAACACCATACATTCACTCCTTAAGGAAGGAGAACACTC
Source organism: Pinus tabuliformis (assembly GCA_031772625.1). Lineage (NCBI taxonomy): Eukaryota > Viridiplantae > Streptophyta > Pinopsida > Pinales > Pinaceae > Pinus > Pinus tabuliformis. The sequence goes on along the minus strand of CM062816.1, from coordinate 1,758,308,319 downwards.
CACAAGCCATATGCTTGTTCATACAATAATTCCTTGACAATATTCCTTGACATCCCTCCATTTGGAGTCTCTAGCCTCTATATAGGCCTCATACATACAATACTATGGATTATGACCATGGTTCCCTCATACCAACGAACTAATACCATGGGCCCATTACATTATTACTAACTACTTGTGGTCCCTTAGATGATATGGGTTAACCACCTTATTTATTACTATGGCCCATCCCATTATTACATTATTACCTTGGGTACCTCCCTTTGTACCCCATATTATCCCCCCTAGGTATATAACATTCCACTCCCCTTAGCATGTTTCGTCCCCGAAACATGGGAAGAACACAAATAATAAGATCTACTCAAAAGAGTATTCCACTGGTACCATGCACGTGCATCTAGCCATCCAAGAGAAAGGTTAACCCTCGATCTCGTTGGTGCCTTGCTCGCTTGAGATGGAAGTTGATCGTGGCAGCTCTTCTGTGTTGATGTGTAGTAGGTGGATCTTCACTCCTCTCTATCTGGCCTGCGAGGGTTGTTGTCCTTGTGACTAATTGGTCGCCATCTTGTTGGTTGTTGTCTTGCAGGGTGATGTGGGTGATGATATGTTGAAGTTTTAACCCACGGTGTCTTTTTCTTTAATTCACCCCTTACTGGAGCCTGACTATTATGTTGTGGTGCTTGTTGTGGTGTCATATCTTCCAATATTACTTCAACTACTGAGCCCTCATCTAATGTATTAGCACCTGTAACCTTTTCTGCTTCAGCCTCTGCTTGTGTTTGATTGTTGATCATCATTGGCTCATCATCTGATATGTCAGTCCCTGGAACATCTTCTGCTTCAGCCTCCATGTACTCTACCTATTTATTGATGGAAATATCCTGTAATGTAATTTTCTTCTTTTTGTACCAGAGCTTCAGGAATTTCTTCTTCACATTAATATTGATAGTACCCATAGATTCCATCCAAGGATATCCCAAAACAACATCCATATTATCTGTCTCTGAAGTATAAAAATCACCATGCAACACATATTTATCCATAGAAATCTTCAAATCCTTATACACTTGAACATTTTCATCATCCACTTGTGTGTTTTCAATGTGTTTCGCCAAAACTTGAAATTTTTTTGCCAAATTAACATTGATAAAATTATGCTTGCAACTAGGATTTATAGAAACAATGATCTTCTCCTTTTGAATCAATCCATGAACTTGCAATAAGGAGATACCGGTAGAAAATAACCCTTTAGGTTTCTTGGTTTCCTTCTTTCCTGTAAAAGTAAAATCTTTGCTAGGCTGTGTGTCTGTCTGTGTGAGCTTATTCACAAGATTAGATTTACAGTCAAAGTGGTCCATAAGAACTTTTTTGAATGTGTCCCAAGTTAATGGCCTTCCATAGCAACATTGATGCCCTAGCCACCATTGCCATCTTTCATTGTCCAAATACATTTTTCCCACACTCAGCTAAGTCTCATCATCATAGACGTAATTCAATTTGAAATATTTCTCCATTTTTGCTATCCATTTGGTTGGATGAGACCCATCAAATTTATACAAGTCCCTCAAACTCTGATCTAGGCCAGCCATCACAAAAAAACTTGGCGAAAGTTTAAAATGTCACAGTTTAGTCAATATTGCTCAGAATCCCTATTATGACCTGTTTTTGGAAATAGAACAACCATTTTGCATCTGCCCATGTGATATAAATCCCGATCTAGGCACTAGAATTTCAGATCTGCGCTGCAACTCTCCCGCCGTCATCAAAATTTATGCAAAAAAGAGCTGATTTTAAATCAGCGATATCTCCCTCATCCGGACTCCAATTCGACTAATTTTTTTTTTGAAATTGGATATTTTTTCACCAAGAATCCAGATCAGCAATTATAGTTTGCATATCTTGCACCAAGAAGTCCATATCTGTTCCGCAAACTCGCTGCCCCGAAAAATTGTCTGCAACCCCACTGATTTTTGAATCAGCGATATCTCCTTCATCCGGACTCCAATTCGACCAATTTTTTTTGAATCGGATATTTTTTCACATAGAATCCATATCTGCAATTATATTTTGCATATATTGCACCAACACGTACATATTTGATCTGCAAACTCGCCACCCCCGAAATCCTGCAAAAAATAAAAATAAAAAATAAAAAACTCCACTTTTTTGCCTAAGAAAGTGCTCTGGTACCACTTGTTATAGCTCTGATACCACTTGTTATAGATCTAACCTGGAAATATATGATAATATAAATAAACCCAAGAATAACAAGATCTGAATATAGATAGAAATATATGATAATGCAAATATACCCAGAAACAATAAGATAGAAATAGATAGAAATGATTCTCTTTATCGATCAAACCCTTAAGGTAGGGCAACACCATACATTCACTCCTTAAGGAAGGAGAACACTCCACAAGCCATATGCCTTTTCATATAATAATTCCTTGAAAATATTCCTTGACATCCCTCCATGTGGAGTCTCTAACCTCTATATAGGCCTCATACATACAATACCATGGATCATTACCATGGTTCCCTCATACCATCAAAGTAATACCATGGGCCCATTACATTATTACTAACTACTTGTGGTCCCTTACATGATATGGGTTAACCACCTTATTTATTACGATGTCCCAACCCATTATTACATTATTACCTTCGGTACCTCCCTTTGTACCACTTGTTATAGCTCTGATACCACTTTTTATAGATCTGATATAAACCCAGAAATAATATGAAATGATTCTTTATTGATCAAACCCTTAAGGTAGGGCAAAACCATACATTCACTCCTTAAGGAAGGAGAACACTCCACAAGCCATATGCTTGTTCATACAATATTCCTTGACATCCCTCCCGGTGGAGTCTCTAGCCTCTATATAGGCCTCATACATACAATACCATGGATCATTACCATGGTTCCCTCATACCATCGAACTAATACCATGGGCCCATTACATTATTACTAACTACTTGTGGTCCCTTACATGATATGGGTTAACCACCTTATTTATTACTATGGCCCATCCCATTATTACATTATTACCTTGGGTACCTCCCTTTGTACCCCATATTATCCCCCCTAGGTATATAACAGGATCCCTCCAGTAGAGCAGATTTTCCATAATGCAATACTTTTCTGCTCTAAGTTTTAAAGTTTTGGCTTTACTTTGAGTAAATTTTGAATGGATTTCTAGCTTCAAAAAGAAATTAATTATTGCAGAATACCAACCACACGAAGCTAGATTCTCATTCACTGACTATTTTCTCTCTGTTTCAGCTTTTTTTTCCTCTTCATCTGTTTGACTACTTTCTGCAATTGTGCTCAGGAAATCAATATCTAAAGACCTACAATTTTCCTCAGCCAATAACTTAGCAAGACCCTAACCTCTGACCAGCTTAGTGGGCTTCAGCTCTATATTAAATTCTATCATTTTTGCAATCCATTTTGCCCTTCTTCCATCAGCATCAGGTTGTGTTAAGACATCTTTTATTGTAGCAGAGGGTACATATGCAACTATCTTTGAATGCAAGATATAAATTCTGAAATATTTTAAGGATTTGATAAGAGCATATGCATGTTTCTCAATAATATCATACCTCAGTTTAGCATCCCTCAAGTTCTTACTGAAAAATGCTACTAGATGTTTTGAACCTTCTTCATCTTGCTGCAATAAAACTGCTGCAATGGTTTCCTCAGAGGCAAATGAGAATACATGAAACTTCCTGCTATAATCTAGACTTATTAATGTGAGAGCTTCCATGATAGCCTTTTTAATAGACTCAAATGATTTTCTTGTTGCATCAGTCCACCTTACCTCTACTCCTTTCTTCAACATGGAGGTAATATGCTTCACTAATTCTGCAAAATTTAGAATAAACCTCCTGACAAAATTAATTTTCCCTAGAAAGGATTGGATATCTTTCTTTGATCTGGGGACAGAAAAATTCTGTATTGCTTTGACTCTTTTTGGATCAATCCGAACACCTGCAACAGACACAATATGTCCTAACAACTTGCCTTCTTCTAAAGCAAATTGTGGCTTTTTGGGATTGACTAAAATTTCAAACCTCCTGCACTTCAAGAATACTTTTTTCAAATGTTGTAAATGATTTTCATGGCTGCTGGAGTAAACTATTATATCATCAAGGTAGATGAGAACAAATTTATCCTTCTCCCCCACAAAAGCTATATCCATAGCTCTCTGAAAGGTGGCTCCAGCATTCATCAACCCAAAAGGCATTTTAGCATACATAAAAGCACCCCAGGGAGTGGTAAATGCAGTCTTTTCTTGATCATCTGGGTGCACAACAATCTGATTGAAACCTGAAAATCCATCCAAGAAAGACATCACTTTCACTCTTGAAACTTTTTGCAGCAAATGCTCCATCTTAGGCAGAGGATAGTTGTCTTTCTTTGAGCATTTGTTCAAATTTTTGAAAACAACACATAGTCTGATTTTTCCACTCTTCTTCCTCACCACCACTAGATTGGCTACCCATTTTGAATATCTGAGAGGTACTATGATCTTAGCAGCCAACAATTTTTTGATTTCTTTTTCAATCAGTGGGAGCATAGGATTTATTGGTCTCAGCTTCTGTTTGAAAGGAATAGTGTCTTTCTCCAGAGGGATTTTATGTTGAATTCTGTTCTTGTCATATGTTTTCAGATCTCTATACTCCCAGGCAAACACATCAACAAATTGCCTCATTAAATTGCAGTACTCAGCACTTTGATTAGCAGACAAATGAGTGGACAGGTTTACATATGTAGGCTGACCTAGACTTCCTATATCATGCTTACAGACTGTAGATTGGTCTTCTTTTTGGGCAGCTTTGTAAGGCACATCATTTTAATCAAATAGTCTTTCAAGAGGAATTAGACCCTTAGGAATATGGTTACTAGGAAGTTGGACAATGCTGTCATTAGCAATTTTATTTCTAAGCTGGGGCTGGTGGCTTTCTTCCAAGGCTTCATTCTCTTGGTCAATTTTCATATCAGAAAACTCATCAATGACTTGCAGGAACCTATTCAACTCATTATCATCTTTAGAAACTTTCCAATGGTGGACATTGTCAGGAAAGGAGGGTCTATATTTCATTTGGACTTCATAAACTAGTCTGGGAGGCATGGGGGGTATAAATAGACTAGTAGAAATAGCAAGGGAATCAGCAAGCTGATTTTGGGCTCTAGGAATGTATGAAATACAGAAATTTTCAAAGAAATCTTTGAGTCTCCATACCTCATCCCTGTATGCTTTCAGCCTTGGGTGCTTCACTTCAAATGTTTTATTTACACGCTGAATTATCTAATCAGCATCTCCAAATACCTTCAGATTCTTGATTTCTTTGTCTTTTTCTGCATTAAGGCCTAATAGCAGAGCTTCATATTCTACTATGTTGTTTGTGACTTGAAAAACCAGCTTAAAAGATAGCTGAATGCTCTCTTGTTGTGGAGATACTAGCACCACCCCTACTCCTGCAGTTTCCCTGGAACATGCTCCATCAAAGAACATCTCCCAAATCTGACTTCATTGCTCTTCCTCAACCTGAACTATTGGTTTCTTGATCTGCAATGAGGCCTTCTGAGATTCTTCTATTTGGAGAATACATGCTCCAAAATCAATGTCCACTGCATATATTGGACGATTTGTAGGATTCTTCTCATCACTAATGATGCATGTCAACTGTGCTTCTCTGTACAATCTCCTGCTTTCTCCTCCAAACACTGGGACAGTGGCATAAGAAAGATCATTCTGTAATGTCCCACCTAGTCTCTTAATCCACCCTCTAGACAACAGCATACCAAACTTGGGAGGGACATCTACTACCACAATATCCATCATCATACTCTTCATGGGCAGCTGAGTTAAGGTAATGACCAGATCTTTAATCAATCCAAGACATTTCACCTTCCTCGAATCAAAAGAAAATAAATCATGATAGGGTCTAGTGATATCAAGGCCTAACTCTTCCATGACAGCTTTAGGCATTAAATTATGGTTGGCCCCTGTGTCTAGCAGGAAATTGTGGAGGATTTTGTCATGAATGGTCAATGAAACATAAAAAGATGGAGAATTATTATCAGCGGGCTCAATCATGGGGTTGAGCACAATGGCAAGCTTATCATCTTGCAAATTGACAGAGTCGGTGGAGTTTTATGTGGTTTGTAGCTCAAGAGCTTCAAGGATAGGGTTTCTAAATACTTCACTCTTCACCAACTCAACCAGAGGCATAGATATTTTCAATTTCTGAACTTCTAACTCAAAGCTGAAGGAAGAAGATGATTTATCAGAACTTTTTACCTCTTGAACTGGAGCTTTGAGGATGACTGGATCAACTGCTGGTCTTTTCTGCCTGATATTCTGTGACTCTGTTTGGACAGCAGCTCTTTGGGCAGAATTTTCTTTGATATTTCTTGCATTGGATCTCAGATTATATCTCTGCTACTGTTCAGTTTGTAGGATAGCTTCTTTGTCCCATTCTTGATTGTTTTGTTCCTGCAGCAATGATTCTTCATACTCAACCAATGTCAAAAATGCAGCACTGCCTTTATCTTCCATGCAGTGAATTTCATCCTCATTCTCTTCAAATTGTTCCTCCTCCATGACTACATTTTGAAAAGGATCTTTAACTTTCTGATCTTCATTTGAATCTTCACCCCTATGCATTATTTGTAACTGCTCATTTTCTCTTCTGAAAAGATTTGGATTTCTTGGAGCAAATGTGTTTTGCTGCCTTGTTTTCCCTGAATTATGTTCAACTTTCAGCTTAGAAATTTTAGCAGCCAATGACTCTATCATCTTAGTCATTTTTTCTAATTTAGGCTTTGAAGACAATGCAGAAGAAGTAGAAGCCTAATTTCTTTGTCTCCTCCAGTCAGCTTGACTTTTTAGCTTTTCTGCAGCCATAATATTAGATTCCACCCTTAGTGTTGCATCCTGCATATCAGCTAGAGTGGCACATCTCCTTTCTCTCAATAACAGGCAGAAATCAGAGTCAAAAGCATTGGCATAAGTGAGTTTAGTAGAGGTAGGAGTAGGCTTTACTTCAGCTGGTATCTTACTATACATTCGATTGAATCTTTTATTGAAATCAAGCAAAGATTCACCATTTTTCCTCTTCAGATTACCAAGCTCAGTATGATAATACAACAAGTCTTTTTTATCTCCCCATTGCTTCAAAAATGCACCATCTAATGCTTCAATATCTGTTATAGATCTCTGGGGTAATTCTCTAAACCACTTCCTAGCCTCTCCATCAAGGCTTTGGACAAAAACTCTCATCCACACATCATTTTCACTTATATCTAAATTATCAGCATAACTATAAAAAGCTTCAAGGTGTTCTTCTACTAGTACTCCCTCTATGCCAGTGAATTGAGGCATATATTTTTGATATTCTCCCATAGGCATATGATTTAAAGGCACATGCAACACCAATGGTCCATATCTGGCAACTACAATTCTTTCTATCCTCGTAGGTGCTTGCTGTCCTGCCATGATTGGAATATTTGGAAGAATACTAGCAGATTGAATGGTAGGGAGTAATGTGATGGATGGCAGAGATAAAGGGATGTTTTGGACTGAATGGGATGCTTTCTTTGGACTGAGATTCAAAGGGGAACTAACTGCACAAGGGGCTGAACTAATCTCTGAAGGAATTTCTTTATTAACAGTGTTGATTTCTAAATCTTCAAACTGTAAATCTTCAGCAACAACTTTATCTTTCAGAGATGCATGAGACTTCTTAGGCTTACCTGATCCTGATGCCCCTTTCTGTGAAGCTTTCTTCGATTTAACAGTCCTCTCAGGTTCAGGCACTGGTTCAGCTGGTAATTTCTGAGGATTTCTTCGAGTGTGTCTCACAAACTGAGCTAGAACTTCAATGTGGAGTCACCAAAGGTTGGTCTTCCTCCAATGGAGTCGCCAAATAGATGATTACAACCAAAAACTATGCCCAAACCTTGTCTATCATCAAAGCTTGGAACTGTGTCATTCTCCCAGGGAAGTTGAGCTTCAATTCTCCTCTCCCCGACAACGACGCCAATTAATGTTATCACCCTAAGAAACTCTCCTAGGTTGTATATCAAAGATGCTCGGGAACATTACAAACTCAACAAAATGTTGGATAAATGGTGGATGAATGAAAGAAATGCTGCATATTCAAACCAAATAACCACTTCTACTATGCTTGACCCCAGACATGGGTGAACACCCCCAGACTATAAGGCTTTTAACCACCAATTCCTCACAGTTTTAAATAAAATGTGATAATGGATAAGACTGACCACACCAGCAGACGCATAGGACCCTGTGATGGCCGGCTGCAACCAGTTAAAAGGTTTGTAAATCTGTTTTCTAATACACAGACAGGATGACAACTCTTTGGCATTAAAACAAAAGAAACCTACATACAAATTCAATGATACATGCTAAATCCTAACACAGAGGTGGGATGACAGCCCCTCGAATGCTAAACAATAACAACACATGAATAAATGCAATATAGGCATAGCCTGGAACAAGAAGAAGAAGTGAATAGTGAGCAATTAACAACAAAAGAAGCTTGCATTCGCTGAAAATGAAGACCAGATGCTGCAGGTATCACAACAGTTACAATCTCCAGAAGTTAAACCTTACAACAAAATAACACTCATCAACCTTTTACATTCTGTTTTTTGGTATATATAGTGTTTGTTTACAAAAATCTCTGCTAGGCTATGCGTGGAGGGATCATAACTGGCCACCAACTGCATTTACAATTAGATATGGGTTTCTGATAACAGTTTGATTGTTTTTAATGAACAAAATGGCTCTTTCTATACTTAGATGTCCTTCCTGAACAGGTGAAATATTAACTGCATGACTTTCAATAACTGCTGCAGTCATTGAACTGCTCGAGGATCATTCTTCTCGTCCTTGGCTGTGTTGTTACATGAATGCAGGTAGCTGAGGATTTAACGCGCTGAATACCGGATCATTTCTTCCTTCTTCGCGCGCATAAAACAGGCCAAAAACACTGAAAAATACATTGGAAACAAACAAGAGCTGAGAAAGAACACTGGCCGTTGGATGGATCACACGGATGATTGAGATCTGTTGATGGGAGGCATAGACAACACCGAGACAATATCAGTTGTCGAATCACTTAAATGAACGGTGCAGATTCGATTTGAGAGGCTATCGGGTGGGTAGGCGAAAGGGAGGATTGTAGACTATCGGATCATGATCAGGGAGATCCGACGGTTGATAGGCAACAAAGATGCGAGCGCATTAATGAGCGAGGGGAGGGTACGGCAGCGGTAAGCGGCTTCCCCACACTGCTTACCCGGGCTCAGCGATTTACGTACAGGGCGGTACGATGCAGTAATATGACGACGCGCGGCAGGTAGGTCGGCGGGGGAAACCACTTTCCCGCGGGCTAACGAATAAGCGGTTCACGGGGTGAAGGCTTGCGAACACCATCGGATGATAAGGCGGAATGATCGGACGGCCAAGAGAAAAGGCATGGTTAACGCACATATTTGGTTGATATGATAGGTGATGTGATAGGTAAAAGGCCCACGAGGCTGTGTATTTTTATTATATCTGCGCATTAAAAAGGGTTAGGACTATAGTGCTGGGGTAAAACAAAAGATAGGTTAATATGGGGTTTATAAAATTATCGGGGGTTTATAAAGTTATAAAAAAGAACACGCGGGGATGGGGAAAAGGGTTTATAGGGGTTTAATAGAATTATAACACAAAAAGTGCCCAAAATCCTTTTTAAAGGTTTATGCGGGGTTATGGGAGGAAAAAAAGGACAAAGGGGCTTAAAGGGGAATGAGGAGAAATTAAGGGGAAGGAGAAAATGGAGGTTAGCGGGAGTTATAAGGAGAATGAAATAGAAAAGGAAACCGACCTCTGCGAGCCTTCATAAAACATGAAACAAGGTTGCCACATCTGCTCTCCATCCATCAAATGTCACAAAATGCATCAGAGCTAACAGGTGGGGCTACCTCTGGTATCCTGTATAATGAATCATCCAAAGAAATAATAACAGTGTGAGGCCTTTACTCATACACAGCATGTTGCCTCCACAAGTATGGCTGGCCTAATAGTACATCACAAACATCCAAAGGTGTAACATCACACAATACCTCGTCTATGAAGGGCTTGATGTTGTAGGGAAGGTGACATTGCTGGTGGACTTTGAGATCTTGTCCTTCATGAAGCCACCCATATTGTATGGCTGCGGGTGTGGTGTAGTTGGTAGGCCCAACCGCTTCACGACCTCTGCTGAAATGAAGTTCTTTTGGCTACCACTGTCGACAATGAATTGTAGCGGCGAACCCTTCACCCACATCTATGAGTGGAAAAGACATTCCCCCTCCTCTGGATCTTCGGGCTCATTTTTCTAGATCTTGGCGGTCGCAACAGTGACACTGGGCTCTGCATCAATGATCTACTTGCTTTACCATTCCCCTTGTCAGGTTCTGACTCAGGGTCGGAACATGCACTTGATTTTGAAGCCTTCAACTCAGCCACCAGCGACTGCTTGGTCCGACACTCACTTATGTTATGAGTGGGACTCTTGTGAAACTCACACCACTTTCCTGTGTCCTTCTTTGGCTTCGTGGTGTTGTTCTTTTCTTGCGGCTTCAACGAGTTGTATTGGGTCACCCCGCCTTGGCTTTGTCCTTTGGGCTTCGGATTTGAAAATCCAAAGTCTCGCTTTTTATGTTTGAACTTTTGCTCGATTTTGACAGCATATCGGTACGCTGTGCCGAGCAAGGAGATGTTCAGGAACTCCATCTCTTCCTGGATGTATCTGTGTAGGCAGCCGCGGTATTTGAGTACCAAATGCAGATCGGATTCTTTGATACCCAACTGTGTGCGAAGGGTATGAAAAATGTTTGTGAACCCTGGCACATATTGGTCTTGTCCCCACCGCAGTGTGGTCCATTTGATGTATTTGTCCTCATAGCTTTTGATAGGGTAGTACTGCTCCTTGACGACATCCCAAAATGAATCCCAAGTGGGTGCAACTGAAAATAGTGAGCTTGTACTTTCATTCTTTTGCTTGCAGTAGGTTTCCCACCAATCCTTGACGTGGGGGGCTCCTTTGAGAAGAGCGAAAACAATCTTTTCCCAACTCGAAAATTCATGAACAGAAAAGTACCCATTTAGCAGATTTAACCATTTATCTACGACATTTGCGTCTATTTGACCCTCGAAGATGGGGATTTAAAAATTAACTTGTACCTTAAAGGGTGTGGCATTTCCAGAGTAGTTGTTGGAAGCAGATGTGTCACCTCTGGGTAGCCGCTGAAGGATCTGCGCAAAGCTACTCATCATCGCATTCCTTTGTCACTTGAGGGCTTCTTCGAGCAAGATTTTGATAGGATCTCCTGCCCCCTCATCTTTCGTTTCATCCTCCATGGGACGCCATCGAGATTCGCGAGGCTGGTCTTGCAAAGGTTCGACCAGTTCAAGCCCTAACTCCTTATATCCTGACCCCGTTGGGGACATGCAAAGAAAAATAGAGAAAAAGTAGACCGCTCTGATACCACTGATCCAGATTTACAAAGATAACCATAAACAGAGATAGCCATAAACACAGAGATGCAGCAGCAATAATACTTCACTTCATTAATGGAAAATACTGAAAATATGCTTACAACCAGAAATGGAAATAAACTAGATAGGGTGATGGTAGCTTACCTCTGAGAAGAGATGTGGTGGCTACATGCCTCTGAAATATGTTACAATGAGGCTCGAAGGACTATTTATTGTTGAGAAACAATGGAAAACCTAAACATCCAAAAACCTAACCCTAGAAGATGAAACGCCAAATTGTGGGCACCGTTTGGGTAAATTGGTACATCAATTTTCCTGGGTCGTAACTTTGGCATACAATCTCTGTTTGACGCGTAAAATAGCTCGTTAGAAAGATCTATCCGAGCATTACCACTTTGGGAAGGTCCATGGACCCATGTTTCCCCCGTATTTCCCTAAAAAACGTCGTTTAGGGCCTCAAAACGGCTCCGGAAGTTCAGGACCCGAAAAGCTGCTAAAAATAGTAAACTATGCTACAATTTAGGAAACTCAAAAAAACTGAAAGAGACAGTTGTGGGGGTCCAAATGGGATAGGTGGGTGGCCACCAACATCCACCTGGATCAACATGCCTATCTGAGAGGACATATATAGTTTTTGATTCAACTTAAATGACATGACGATTAGAAATGTATATAGAGTGTGAAATTGGGAAGTGATTTTATGTGCGGAATAATTTGATAGTTGGACTGATCCCTGCCTCTTTTCATAGTTATTGATATGCTTGCATGATTAAGGTAGTGTGGGCCATCATTTTGTCCTAATTCGAAACTGACATTTTGTATGTGGCAACATTTCCCGACTCCACAATATACTACGATGGGTATGTGAAGGAAATTTAATTTTAAGTAGGAGAAGACTTATGTTGTAAAAACTTAACTTTAACTAAACCTATATACAAAATGTTTTTTAAACTGGTGCTTTTTTTCAAAAAAGACCCAATTGCGGAAGTAGTTGTGCAGAAGAACAACTATGAAGTCGAGGATGTGTACGAAATAAAGGTTCACTTGCACGTACCCCTGTTCCGCACATCCTTTATTCAACAAACAAAAAATATAAATCCCCTTGGCCAATAATTAATAAAGAAACCCCTGCTTTATTGGATGATAGTAACATAACTATCTCCTTTAATAGAAAGTCCAGGAAATTTGTTCTTTCACTTTAGCTCATAACTTACTAGATTCATAAACATTGACGCTGAGAGAAAAATATGTCCTTTCCTCGAATCCATTGTAGATGGCTATTTTGTTGAATCCATTATATTTAGTATGAAAATCCAATAAACTTGAAAAGGAATGGACTCTTGATTCATTCCATTGTGGATGACTATTTCGTTGAATCCCCATTGTATTCATAATGGAAAACCAATAAACTTATTATATGGTCGTATTAAGTGTTGTTTGGTGTGTAAGACATCATCTGTAAAGAGTTGATACAAATATATATTTGTAGAGCTAGTATATAAAATATGATTGTTATTTTACAACATAATTTGCATAGTGTGAAAGTTTTGTTGCTATTTTTTTTAAACTGACAATTTAAATGTTTCGAGAAAGTATTTGTTTTCCCGATTCCAAAAATTGTAATAAATAGCTTTTAATACCTTTCCTAAAAGAGTCAATAAGTCTCGCTTGTTTTCAATTGTAAAAGTTGATTAGAAAATGAAAGCGAATACTTCCACAAAGAACATTTACATTAGTATGATAATCCAAATTGGCATATTCGACAAAAATCATTTCTACTCATTTCATTAAATATTGATTTACATTTCTCCATGTTGGATGAAGAGAAGTATTACACAACCAAGTTTTAATTTAGAGAATTTATATCCCATTAACATGAAAAAAGTATAAGTGATATAACTTTTTTGGACTATTCTATTATGTTTTCTGAGAAATTATTTGTTTTACTGATTTCAGAGAACTTCAATAAGTAGCTTTTAGTACATTTTTTATTTTAAAATTGGCTAAGAAGGTAGAAAAAGTTTCTAAGCATTTCTTTATTGATCAACGATGCTTCCTGGAGATTGGGGCTCCTCCTAATTGTGCTGCCAGAATGGAGGTTTGTTTGCTCCATTCATGGTTTGCAACAACTCTTCTACTTGATATCTTATGGCGCCTAGTTCATCTTCCAACCATGCAAGCCTTTGCTAAAGTTCCAAAATGATATTCATCAACATTAAAATATCTTGACTCACTGTATATAAATCTTCCTGCATGCTTCTACCATTGCCTCCTTGATCCATTTCTCCTACTCTTACTATTGCAATAGTAATAGCTATACCATGTTACTCCCTGAAAAAATAACATAAATTGAGTGACACAACATAGCCCCCTTCTCCAATTCTTTGAGACTACTCCAATAGATTTTGGTCCAACTCCAAATTAATAAAGCAAAGAATCTCAATATTTTGTTGACAATCCAACTACATTGGAAATTGTTTTCGTATTGTGATTTTAAAGTTTTTTCTATAAGATGCTAGGTGTTTTTAAATGTATGGTACTAGTATCGAATTTGGTTACATATATTTGAAATATAGTTCATAAAAAAAAAAACTTCACAATTTATCAATGGATAGATTTGCAAAATATATCCATGTTACATCTACATTTAAATTGGATTTCAAAGTCCAAACAAAGTTTCCTTTTAAAGCAATTTTGTTTTAAAACAAAAAAAACTCAGAATGCACTCCACAAGAAAAATAGTCTCGACAATGACAATACCAACCAGCATAAAAAAATTCAAACAACAACACACATGTGATGAACCATACCGCCACAACATTTTCCACTTCGACAAAAAACCAGACAAAGTGCTTTCCCACAAATTTTAGAGACGATTTTAGAGCCAACAGGCCTACATATAGTGCATGAGAAGCCATAAGATAGCTAAACAACTAACTCACATTAAAGCTATACAAGGACATTCAACTGTTATCCATCTTGATGGTATTCATTTTCCATTGATCCCAGTACTGAATTTCCTGATCTATAATTAGAAAGGATGGTTCCAATATCGGTTACTAAAAACCACACCCGAGCTTCTTAAATTCCTACCCGAGAGATTCAAATCCTTATGATTACGGTTCATGATTGTTTCATTTTACATGGCTTGGAGATCGATATCAACATAGTCTTGAAAAAATTAAATTACTATTCAGAAAGTCAAGTAAATTAATATACATGATGACACTTTCATTTCCTTTAGTGGGCTTTACATATTGGAAGGAGACCTTTGGCTACCATACGAAAAATTGAATACTTATTTTAATACGCTATTAGCCAGTCCCGTTAACTGTCCCCTTTTTGTCTTTCGTTGGTTGAAGCTTATCATGCCAAAGCTACGTGAAAGTAAAATGTTTTAAAAAACAAAGATTACAAGTCTTCATTTTCACTAAAGGCAGACCTTTGATTCCAATAGCTTTGTAGTTTTTGTACAAAATTAAAAACCATTGTTGTTTTGCAAAATCAAGAAATATAGGATTTGATAAATTAAAATAGAAACTTCCTCCAATGTCCAATTTTGACCTTGCACCTGTGCACTTTTCCTGAATTATGCTAAAGTAATTGAGTAATTATTAGCAATTCACTCCAATAAACTTAATCCAATTCAATATAATTTTGATAAGTTGGCTTAATAGGAAAAAATGATCCCACCTCGTAGTGAATGAAAAAATCATTGGTTATCTTTTCCACAATTTGCTCACCCTTCCAAGCTCCTGGCATATCAGAAAATTTATCATCATTTGTGCAATGCCTAATAAACATTTTTTTTTTATGAATTTAAGGCTATTAATTTTCCATTTGAGTCCCAATAGGAAGGCATACCCATTTCTCTTAAAAGATTAAAACTAATATTGAACGAATTAATTCATTTTGAACCGACATGCACTTCTCCTGCACTTTCTAGATAAAACTTATTTTAATGATAGCATAGTTGGTTTCTAATGCCCAACTAGTTCTGTCATGAACCCCTAATACTCTCAACTATTCTTCACCTATGACATTAAGAAATTCAATCACTCTATTCACAAATGATGGGTTATTCCCTAATTCTTGCTCAATCTACTCTTCTACTGTTTTTGGAATTTTAAATAAATTTGTTTCATGACCAATTACTACAAATGATTCCCATAAATATAAAATATAACTAACAATATCTGTGCACAATATTCTTTTGGTTTCTATTAATGGTTTTGTGCCAATCAAGTTTTTCTTATACTAGTCAATTTGACTTTGCAATGAAGTTTTTTTCTTAAGTTCGTCGACAAGAATATTACATTTTTTTTCCAACTCCTCATTGGCTAGTCTCAATTCCTTCTTCAAATTTTCAATTTTCATTCTTTAAAATGAGTGATGGCATTGTGTCTGCTAATTTTTCTGAAGGATCTCCCTCTGTTATTGTTGTTTATGAGCTACTTACTTTACATTTATGTTCTTCCTTTTCCTTTAACAAGCATTTAGTTTGAACTTCCAAATCTTCCAACTACTTGTTTAGTTCAATAATTAACAAAAGTCGTTGCTCCTTCCCTTTTTGCATTTCTTCTAATTCTAGAGTTTGGACATACTTCAGAGCTGAGATATTAAGCTTCTACTTCAACACTTGTATATCATTTTCCCTAGACTTTATTAACTCTTGAATTGAGATTGAGTCATTTGGATATGCTCCTCACTTGATAATAATGTTCTCTAAATTATCAATTTTCATCTGTTTAGTTCTCATAGAAATCTTCTCCCATTTAAGTTGGTTATTTACCTTAGTCAACAAATTTTCAAGTCCAACAACACCTGCAGTTGAGCTTGATAGACTTCTACATAACATCTCCCTAGTTTGTATGTGAATATCCATATGATCAATCACATGGATATTTTTTAGTCAATTGTAATCTTGGAAGCTTTGTAATCACCTACAGTCTTAATAATCTAGGATTTTGTCTCTAAGAATACCATTTGGAGCTAGCCCTTTTGATAATAAAGGGCTAATAAAAATATGGTTTGTGAAACCATGCCCTGATTCCAAAACTCGTTGGTTCCCTGTCTTAATTTAGTATTTCTAGTCTTGATTTCCATGAATTGAGAGAAGATGATTTCCTTCTTGGAAGAAGTTGTAGATGACGTATTAGATAATGATACTTTGGATCTTGGAGTAGTTGAAGATAACAATTCTAGATTTAGAATAGCTTTGCTTGATGTGACCTCCATGACTAAAACTGCTTTCTCTTCTATTCTCTGTCTCTTTTGTACTCTAAATTTGGTACTATATGACCTAGAAGATGATTGTTAAATGTCCAAAGATGCCCTTTTTAATTCCTTCTCTCTCTATTGAGGAGCTCACAACATATCTATCTTTGATGTCTAATGTGTTCTAAAAGCTTATTGTACAACTGGTGAAGGATCGTTGTCCCAAATATCTTTATTATCATAATGTTCCACCTCAACTTTGACACATGCTTATGAGGATCCACTTTATGTTCAACTCTTTTACTTTAAATAATCCCATAAGGGTCATAGTGCCAAACCCCTCCCTACGTAAACTTCATTTCCTGAAGCATGGTTTCAACTTCTGCACTAGCTATTCTAGTATTTGCCACAAATGGCCCAACCCCCACTTTTGATTTAAAAATAACAAGACGTTTTGTAGCCAAAAAATGAATTTGATTTACATTTAAGTGTTTCCTTATAGATTCTAGGCCAAAAATTCTAATAGGAAGGAAAATTGGAAGTCTATAGGGTGCCAATTCACTACCATATATTCTAATCTTAGTAAATTCCTTATACATATACCAATATCCCATTCTAATTACATTGCTCAACTATAAAATTATGTTTATCTCAGGGAATATTCTTGCTGGAAATATACCATAGATGAGTCTAATAGAAACTAACAAAAACTTGTTAGAAAATTTTGAGAATGAAAACTCCTGAGAATGCTTTCTCAACATTGAGGTCCAGTGAATAATTGAAAGAACATTGCCACTGAAATCCTATCTTTTCTATTGTATACTATAAATTTTTTCTACTTGAAAGAATAGAATATAAACTAGAATAGACCAATACCTAAAAGACTTGGTGACCTTGTAAATTTTCAATTGATAATTAACAACATCAGATAGGTACTAACTGTAGTCAAATTTGACAAATGATTTCTTAACAAATGAACTAGAAGACAAAAAACCTAGTATAACTTCATCCACTATTTGGCCATGCTCATATCCTAGCAAACAAAAAATCATTGAAATGATTTGTCTAGTTGTCTCTCAGAAAATATTTGAAGAATATGGTAAATTGTGTTTTGGTAATAAAAAGGATGAAATAACTATATATTTTTCCTCCAAGCTTAATTCATGATACAATTGCCTCAAGAATTCTTCACTTAAAGGTATGACCTCATTAGGCATTATAAGATTTAGCATTTGCAAAATAGATTCAGGGTTAATAAAGAACAACATAGACCCAATCTTTGACACTATTTCCTATTTTCTTGGAAGATATCTTTCGGAACACCAAGTAACAAACTCAGGAAATGGGTGAGTTTGGGGTATGATAAATTGGGCCAAGTAAGACTCCCACACTAATGGGACATGATGCAAATCTTTAAAACAATGGCGTGTTGAGGTTCGAAGCTCATACAAATCAAATTCATAGCGAGTTTCATGAACATCAATATCTTGGTAAATCAAAGGAAGCTCATCAAAGTTAATAGAGGTTTTAGGTGAGTATTTAACATCTTTTCCCTTCATATCTACAATTTACAAATTGAAATGCAACGGAAAGTTGAAAATAGAATGACTAGTTGGCAACTTTGATGCAAAATTCGAAATAGCAATAGGCATCAAAATCCTATAAGATTATTCATGGTTTAAATAGTACAAATGAACTGGAAATGTTGTTTTCTCAAAACCTGTATTTCAAATAAGGACAAAATGTAGCTCCCCCTTCTCCCCCCCTCTTTTGACAGGCCCAACATATCTTCAAATATGTACGATTTTTAATGTAATGAACAAGACAAAGATCTTAATTTCATTTAATAAAAGCATTCAGTCTCTTAAAAAGAGCGGAGTACATATAATGAAAAGCAAGAGCCAAAAAATTTCCATATATCTTGATCATGTGCACCACTTCTTCCATGCAAAAACTACTCCACACAATTTCTTTTTTCACAATTGTCCTTTCTTGCACACTTTCTGAATCAACAATATCAATTGTTTCCATGCCACTTGTTACTATTATAAATATTTCATGATACAATATTTGTCATTGTTTGATGGTCTTTTGCACCTAAATAATTATGTTTACATGATCTAGGTGGCTCTAGAAACTCTTAGAATTCAGAAGTGGCTTAGGAAAAGCTCAAAAATAAAAGTTTTCAAATTTCACCCGAACTAGAACCAACTCATAGTGCTCGTCATCCTTATTCAAATGGCATAAATTACACTCAAATCCGAGTTCATATTCTCAATATATTCACGGTCAAAGTTTTGGTCAAACTAGGCCCAGTGGTAGCCACTAATGAGGCAACAATTTTGAATTTTTCGGCACACGGATTTCGACTGCTAGAATGGGCGAATTTGTCACCTCTTTAATTTTTCTTGTAAACCGTAAAAACCGGTCGAATATTTTTTTCTAATGTGTTTTATATAAAACAAAAAATATATATAAAAAAGGAGGGGTAGCGGGCCACCACCCCTGCCAACCCTAATGAGCACATAACCAATACATATTGTATATGAGGGCGTGCCACCAAATCGGCAGACCTGCCACCCAACTCACCACATGTATTAACAACCACCACATAATGCGGGGCCAGCTGGGATTGAACCCTCCCATTTTGGTGGGTTGGCTCCCCAATTGGGTGGCCCCAAATGGCGTTATAACTGCCAACACTTAAAATAAAACAAAACGCCCCCAAGTCTAATACCTCTGCCAACGATCATCAACAAACTATCAAATTTAAATTGCCAAACTCATAATTGCATCTAAAATGGGAGCCCAGTGGGTTTGACCCCGAGCCTCCCCAATGTAATATTTTCCACTTGCCAACAAATCACAGTAATTGCTTTGTAATTGTCGCCAACCCTAATGTACTTAAATGGTGCTCATTTTCCCAATGTGGGAGCTGAGCCATGAGAAGAGGAGCCACACGGTGGACCTAGGTGCAGGCATGGTTACCGAGGCGAGTATATTCTAGGGGAATTTTCCCTGGAATATTCCACAAAATATTCTATGTAGAATCAGTGAGGAATCTAAAAGATTCACTCAAGGGCAATTTTTCACAATGACAGAATCACGCCAACTTTATACTCAATTGAATCAGAATTTCATAGGGAACGTGATGGTGTGGTATGTTTCCTCATCTGAGCAACGAAATTTTAGGCAGTCAGCAGTGAGGAATATTTGCAGAACCTTGAGGAATCTAAGAGATTCCCTTGGAGGCTGACTTTTGACAGAGGTGGAATGATGCCGACTATACAGTCATTTTTCTTAGAATTTTGCAAGGAGCACAGTGGTGTGGTCAGAATTTCCATCTGCGCAGTTGATACTTCGCACATCTTCAAGAAGGAATCTTTGGGGGAATCTTCAAGATTCATGAGGGTCCAAATTTTGATAGTGTTAGAAAGGGACCAAGTTTATAGTCATTTGACATGATTGCACACCACGAGTTCAACAGTGATGTCCGTTTTTGTAGCTGAGCTTTGAATTTTCTAGACATCCCTGAAAGTGGAGGTATATGATGCAGTGATGTCATGTTTTTCTTTTTATTTGTTGAGATGATGATTTTGTTGTTGAGATCCTTGTTACCATTATGTTTAAGGATACTTGTATGCCTCTTCATGTGAGAATTTATTAGCTTGTCACGCTGGAGGAGGGCCCATATGAGTGATATTTCCTAGAGGAGAACGTCTTGTGGAGAGACACGCCACTCTAGTTGATGGAATTTATCCTTGTAATGACAAAGAATGTACCATGTACTCATCATCATCTTGCAACATTTAATGAAGCAACCTCCCCACTCTTGACACCGGGCCCGGAGACATAACCCACACTAGGTGAACTCCGTTATCAATGTGTGTATGTGTGTTTTGATTTGATGGTTGTATTTATGTTCCCTCTTCTTTAAAGTATGCACATGTGGTTTTTCATACTCTTTCATGTGAAATTATGCTCACATCACATAAGTAAAATATCTTGGTTAATTCTAGTACCTGAAGATATAACCAAATCAAGTTTGGTATCAAAGCGGTCTTCTTGTTGATGCAAATTGCGAGTGGGAATGATTGAACGTGCAACTAGAAATAAAATGGAGGATGACAGATATCTATACAAGTACCTCCTCAGGATGACAAGTATGGTATATTTAATGTATTCAGATTATGAGGAGAAAATGGCAAGAGAGGAAGAGGAGAAAGAAAGAGCAAAGGAAAATGCTCCATCTACCTCCTCGTGTGAACATTCTTCTTCTTCATCATTTTCTCATAATTAAGATGAGGATATCAATCATAGCCTTCAAGAAGAGAATGCTAAATTCAGGATACTTCTACGAGAAGAAAAAGAAGAGAAGTAGAAATTGAATCTTCAGTTACGAGCCATAGAAGAGGCCTTGTAAAAGTTGAAGTGCAATGAAATCTTTGCGAAGCCATCATCACCTGCTTCAAAATTGAAAGCTGAGGTAAAAAGTGTTGGTAGCTCTTTAGTTTCATTTGCACATTATATTATTTATGTTTGAAACATGGAGGTACCCATTTCAGGAACTGGCATGAGACTCCTTACCAAGATGGGGTATAAAGGAAGAGGACTTGGTGTTAATGGCCAAGGAATGACTCAGTCATTAGAGGTTGTACAAAGACCTCAATTTTCAGGTTTGGGGTACACTAAAGTAGAATGCTCAAAGGTAGTAGAAGCTTCCAAGGAATTGCCAAAACCGTCGAGGAAAGACAATGATTGGAACACATCACAATCCTCCCATGACCATGCACATTGCAGAGGAAGAGCCAAGGAAAGCTCTCATCGCGAATATTGCACCAAAGATAGCCAAGAGAGGTATACAAAGTCTCAGTATTCTAAAGTTCATTTTTATTACAAGCATATTGTTAATGATGAGCATAAATCACGATGTAGAAAACCATGTAATTTTGTGCTTTGCATAACCATGTGGTTGTTTAGTGCTGGAAGAGAATGGAAACAAGAAAGAGGATAAGGTGTGAAAGGCCTTCTCCACATTATGGAAGGAAGAAGGTTGAGCAGATCTAGAGGAAGAATACTTTTTGCAATCATTGCAATAGAGGTAGACATAAAAGAGCCACGTGTTGGGGGCTCCATCCAGAGCAACATCTTAAGGAAAAAGCGCTCGTGTAGGAACCAGTTGGAAAAGTTGTTCAACAAGTAGATCTGCCACATCCTTAGTGGTTCACTTTGTTGAGTAAGAGATGGTTTTACTAGATATGGTAGCTCGTCATGGACGCATTTTGTAAATCATGTGTTTCAATATAATTTTAAAAGTGACGATGTGTTTTTCATCGCTTATTAAAGCAACGATGATGTTTTGGCCTTATTGATAGCTGGGGTATTGGTTTATATTATGATGTACACTTGACCAAAGAGTGTGTGTTATAAACTCTTGGAAAGTATGGGGATGCTTGGGTCATAATTGGTCATGTAATTAAGCATGTAGTTTGCAAATATTGTACTACAGGTTTTCAAAGGATTCAAGTGTCGGTTCATCACTTATGGTTTCGAAGGACAAGGGTGAAGGAGAAGGAACTGTGACATGTTAGGACACTTGTTGGGCTTACAATGTAACAAAGCAATTATAGATTATGTTCATGCTTTTGGAGGACCAAACACTGCTTAGTGGGGAGGAATAATCCAAGTGGCTCCAAAATCACTCATAATTTAGAAGTGGCTTAGGAAAAGCTTAAAAACCAAAGTTTTTGGATTTCACCCAAACCAAGACCAGATCGTAGTGATCGTTATCCTGATTCGAAAGACATGAACGGAACTCAAATCTGAGTTTGTAAGCTTAGGATATTCACGGTCAAAGTTTTAGTCAAACTAGGCCCAGTGGCAGCCACTAATGAGGCAACAATTTTGAATTTTCCAGCACACGGATTACGGCCACTAGAACAGGCAAATTTCTCATCTCTTTAATTTTATCGATAAACCCCAAACGTCAGTTGAATATTTTTTGCTAATGTGTTTTATATAAAACACAAAATATATAAAAAAAGGAGGGGTGGTGGGCCACCACCCCCGCTAACCCCAACGAGCACATAACTAATACATATTGTATATGGGGGAGGGCCACTAAATCGGCAGACCCACCACCCAACCTGCCGTATGTATTAAAAACCACCACATAATGCGGAGCCGATGGGGATTGAACTTGTTCAGCCCAGTGGGTTGGCCCACCAATACAGGACCCCAAATGGGGTTATAACCCCAACACTTAAAACAAAATGAAAGACCCCCAAGTTTAATACCTTCGTCGATGGTCATCAACAAACTGACAAATTTAAATTGCCAAACTCATAACCACATCTAAAATGGGAGCCCGATAGGTTTGACCCCGGGCCTCCCCAGTGTCATATTTGCCACTTGCCAACACACCACAAGGGTTGCTTTGTAATTGTCGCCAACCCTTATGTACTTAACCGGTGCTCATTTTCCCAAAGGGGGAGGATAGCGCTAAGCGGAGGAGACACACGAAGGACCCAGGTGTGAGAACAATTACCGAGGTGAGTATATCCTAGGGGAATATTCTATGTAGAATCAGTGAGGAATCTAAAAGATTCCCTGTAGGGAAATTTTTCACAGTGATAGAATCATGTCAACTTTATACTCAAACAAACCATAATTTCGTAAGGAATGTGATGGTGGTTTATTTCCTCATATGAGGAACAAAATTTCAAGCACTCAGCAGTGAGGAATCTTTACAGAATCTTGAGGAATCTAAAATATTCCCTTGGAGGCTGATTTTTTACAAAGGTAGAATGATGCCATCTTTATAGTCATTTTTCTCATAATTTCGCAAGGAGTGCAGTGGTGTACTCAAAATTTTAATCTAAGCAACGGATTCTTCACCCATCTTCAGGAAGGAATCTTTGGGGTAATCTTCAAGATTCCTGGGGGTCTAGATTTTGACAGTGTCAAAAAGGGTCCAATTTTATAGTTGTTTGACACAATTTCGCACCATGAGTTCAACGGTGACATCCATTTCTACAACTGAGCTTTTCATTTTCCATCCATCCCTGAAAGTGGAGATATATGATGTAGTGATGCCATGTTTTTCTTTTGATTTGTTGAGATGATGATTTTTTTATTGAGATCCTTGCTACCATTATGCTGAAGGATACTTGTATGCCTTGTCATGTGAGAATTTATTAGCTTATCATGCTGAAGGAGCGCCCATATGAGTGAGAGTTCCTATAGGAGAATGTTTTTTGGAGAGCACGTGGAGAGACACACCACTCTAGTTAAGGGAATTTATCCTTGTAATGAAAAGGAATGTACCATGTACTGATCATCATATTGCAACATTTAATGAAGCGGTGTCCCCACTCTTGACACCGAGCCCGGAGATGTAACACACACTAGGTGAACTCCGTTATCAATGTGTGTGTGTGTGTCTTTTGATTTGATGGTCGTCTTTATGTTCCCTATTCTTTAAAGTATGCACATGTGGTTTTTCATACTCTCCCACATGCAATTATGCTACCATCGTAGAAGTAAAAGATCTTGGTTAATTTCGGTAGCTAAAGAGATCCAGATCATTACTGCTCCATACATTTTATCCATATGCCATGTTATTTCTTTGACATTTTTAGATGCATGGAGTCTATAAAAATGTTTTGTAGCTAGGTCATTGTGTTATACCATATTTTCTTTTGCAATGTAATTCCTTGCATTTTCTTATCGTTTTATTAAATTTCCAAACTCTATGATTGGTATAACAAAATTAAGAATCACTTTACCATTGCACATTGTTTATTTCTGCGTAGACTTTACCTTCGCACATGCAATGGATCTACACAATCGATAATTACATACATCCTTCTCTCGCACCATTAGCCTTGGAAATATTTTTGAGTGGAATTTATCAAATTTAATAGGTTCTTCTTATAAGATTGTTAACATCAATTTAAACTTAATTTACTATTTTCAGCTCTATCTTTGTGCTACATGTATCCAAGAAATAGGGAATTTATCATCATGTTGATAGGAATTAAATACGTCGGCCAATGGATGATGAAATCCATTTTTATATTGTAAAGATAGAGAAGAGAAAAGTTCTAAAGGAGGGGAATCTGTGCATATAACAAGAAGCGGCGAGGAATTATATTTTTAGTGTGTGCAATAAAGGATGTGTAAAAGAGGGGTATCTGTGGGAGGACCTTTATTCCACACACATCCTCGACTTCATACACTTGTTTTTTCATAAATTTATTTTGAATAAGGACAAAATGTGCCTCCCCCTCCCCCCCTCCTTTTTTGACGGGCCCAACATATGTATGGATATGTGTGATTTTTAATGCAAGGAACAAGATGGAGATATTTATGTCATTGAACATAAGAATTAATGCCTTGTAATGGGAGAAGAGTGTGTCTAACGAAAAGCGGTGAGGGGGGCATAAAATTTGTATGACAAGAAATATGAAATTTATTGTCATGTTGATGGGAATTAAATACGTTCGCCGATGGATGAAAGAAGTAATTTTACATTGTAAAGATGGAGAACGAGAAGTGTGCGCAATAAAGGATGTGTGAAAGAGGGGTATGTGCAGGAAAACCTTTATTCCACACAAATATCCAACTTCATATGCTTGTTGTTCCACATTTCATTTCAAATAATGACAATATGCAGCTCCCCCTCCCCCCCCAACCCCTTCTTTTTTAACGTGCCCAACATATCTCTAGATATGTACACTTTTTAACACAAGGAACAAGACATTTCTTTATGTCATTTAACATAAGGATTCATGTCTCATAATGAGAGTGGAGAGCATCTAATGAAAAGTGAGGGATGGAAAAGTCCTATGACAAGAAACAAATAAGTTATTGTCACACTAACGAGAATTAAATATGTTGGTTGATGGATAAAACAAGCAATTTTACATTGTAAAGATTGAGAACGATAATTGTGTGCAATAAAGGATGTGCGTAAGAGGGGTATGTTTGGGAGAACCTTTGTTAAACACAAATACTTGACTTCATACACTTTTTGTTCCACACACCTACTTCTACAATTCGATCTTTTCTATTAAAAAATGTGACTTTAAAAATATTTTGTATATAGGTTTCAAATAAGGACAAAATGCGAGCACCATACTGCGAGCATACTGATAACTGCCAAAAGAGACAAGGACTATGCTGCTTTGCAATTATCCCAATTGTTAGATATATAAATTATGCACATCAATGTTTAATAACTGAATAGATTTAATTAAATTTGAAATGTTGTATGGTAAATGTTTTTAATTTAATATTATATAATAATTTAATGTTAATCAAATTTAACATGTTGTATAATAAGTTATTTTCATTTAATATTATTAAGTTGAGAGTTGCATTATATAGTTTAGTATGGGGAAGATGTGTAATTCTTTTTGGTGATCTTGTGTTTGGGTAACAAAAAAATCATCATTTCATATCAACTTTAAAGATAAAGTAGTTAAAAAAGAAACCCTTTCTTTTTCTACTTTAGAATGTGAGAAAGATGTATATTCTTATATTTTTAAAAAAAATTTGAATATCGATATTAACTAATATATTTGAATATAAACTTCATATGTATAGAGAGAGGATATATATATATCTATATATATATATATATATATATATATATATATATATATATATATATATATATTTATATATATATGTTCAATTATTTCCTAATAACAAGGAGATGTGCAGTATATTCAATTATTAATATAAAATTGATATATGACATTTAAAAAAAAATGTGAGTTATAAATCAAATATTTTAATATACAAGATTATATAATATTTTTTTTTCTAAGTAAGCTTAAATATATTAATAAAACATATGGTACAGAGAGTTCTAGGCGTCAGCGAGCCGCCATACAGTCAGCAAGATAGCAAAAAATTTAGCCGCCCGCAAGGGGAAACCGGCCCGAAAGGCATTTGAGAGCTGCCTCGCAAGAGGAAACCAGCCTTGACTTAACAACAAAGAGCCAAAAACTGAGCTGCCCACCAGGGGAAACCGACTCAAACATAGTTTTGAGACTGAATTATCTACAAAGATCAGATTAGACAAACTAAGATACGAAGGCGTCCAAACCAGCAAAATGCTCAAAAGGCTAAACATGATGTCGAGAAGTAACAATATCGCTAGAGTCCATAGTCACCCGAGGGCGATTCCTCTTCAATTCGGCATCCCCATCCATCTTTGTCATCCGGAACGGGATCTAGAGGAGCGGCATCCAACACATCACGCTCGCTTGAAGTCATCCCGGTGGGCTGGAGAGGCCCTGAGCTACTTTCACTTGCCAAGTGAGATGGGCTTTCATCTACGGGCAACGTGACAGGTGGAACTGAAGGGGAGGCCTGCGTGCTGATGGGAGGCGGAGAAGACGGGGGAGAGGCAACGAACGCAGGCCGAGGCTCATGGTGATGGTGGGAGGCAGAGGTGACAATGCGCGAGGAGGGAGGAAGGCGTCGAACTTGACCACTTCCATGGAGCCGACGGGGAGTACTATCAGAGGGATTGCGAGCGGAGGACGGGGGAGAGGAGGGGGGAGGGGAGCGGCTGGGCCTGGAGCCTCCCCGGCGGCATCTCATACGATGCCTTAGCTTAGGCATTGCAACACAGAGGTCGTGACAGCAGGCGAAATTGAGAGAGGGCCTCAACAGAGTAAGGTGGAGGCGAAATCCAGACAGGGCAGGGAAACATCGAGCACAGAAAAAGCTATGCGAATGATGGTAGCTAGGGATGAAACTGATGCAGGAGGCCACCGGGCAGCGCCTTCCAACAGTGGTGCGAAGGCTGTGCGCTTCCGCTTCCGGCGAACAGAAAGAACCCACAAGCAAGAGCTGCCTCGACATGGAGACCAGCAGAGCACCACAGTTCCAAACCAAAACACCAGAGATCTCAACTGAGGACAGGGACGAGGGGGCTAGAGTATTCATGCTGAATTTGTTAGTGTCTCGGCCTTCCCACCGACATAAATGTCGCGTAGGGTGACGGCCCATCAACTTAATGGTTTCGGAGGTCAGTACAAGCCTTCCGCAGGCTGCCTAGTGGGGTTGCCAGGCGCCCGCCTGCTGGATCGTAACCCCAATCACTTCACTGTCCACCCACATCCGGGGACAAGATTATATAATATTAATCTATATATAAACTAAAAAATATTTTAATGTGGATAATATGGTCCATAAATAAAATATTTCAATAGCCATATTAGGTAAAATATTTCATTGTCAATTATGGAGATATTATCTATGGTTAAAAAAAACTATTTATATATTATATAAAGTATTTGTAAAAAAAAATTAATGATTAAAACATGTTAAGTAGTCTCACTATTCTACATTTTGGCCATTTATCACTAATTTTTTTTTATTTTATTTTTCTAAAATCTAGGAAAGATTTTTTGGAATTGCAATGTTAAGGTCTATTGTCTATAGAAGCCAAGTGCCCAAAGGGATTTTCAAGGTGTTCCATTTATGTATTAAAAAATGTAATTTAAACAATGAAAAGATACATAAGGTGTTGTGTGTGTATTTGTGTAGTTACAAATATAGATCCATCTTAACCACCGGTCTATAAAGGGCTAGATAAAATTTCTCTTGAGGTACAAACCTTTTTTCAAGTTATGCATTGTAAAAAAGGCTTGCACCTAAAAGAATGTGATCCCACATCACTTCTAGATGGAGGGCTAAATTACAGCTATACCAATATAATAATTTAATGTTAATGAAATTTAAGTGACATCAATTTAATATTTATTAGTTAAAAATGTTTGTCTCATGTTTCTTAAGGGAGTTTAAAAAATAAGATTTATAGATATAATAAAAATAATTAACAAAATAAAGGTGAAATATTACATGTTTTTTCTAATAATTAAGTATATATTTTGAATATCATGAATTTAAAAATAAAAATAAATATTAACAAAATTAAGAAAATATTTATGAACCTGGGAGTTTAAAAAATAAGATTTATAGAGATAATAAAAATAATTAACAAAATAAAGGTGAAATGTTACATGTTTTTTCTAATAATTAAGTATATATTTTGAATATCATGAATTTAAAAATAAATATTAACAAAATTAAGAAAATATTTATGAACCACATGAGTTAGAAAAACGAAGTTTGGCAAGGTTGGATATGGGTCACCTCTTGACTCTTTGATTCTTTTACTATGCAAGGGTGAGGAACAACCCATCAATCTAGACACTTTCTTGTCCTCTTGAGAATAAGGCTTCCTTTGAGTCATGTTTTTTAGTTTATAGATTTCTACATTAGTTTATTGAGATGTTTACACTCTATCTTTGTATTTATTTTTAGTTTTATTAAGAAGTTGTGAAGTAACAAAACAACTTTTTTTAATTATTGTTGCTAGTTTCTGATCCAAATTGGATCCATGAAGAATAATAAAAAGAACCATGGCTGTACCAGGTCGATACAGACTTCCAAGAATTGATAGCAGTGATCAAAAACACCTCTAAAACAATGGCAGTTAGCAGTGGAATGATAAGGACCTCGGTTGAAGCGCACTGACCGAGGCCCATGGAGATTGTGCGGGAGGCGAAACTAGCCCCTGGGGAGCCCGGATCAGGAAACGGAGGGAGTTTT
The DNA here is from genome assembly GCA_031772625.1 of Pinus tabuliformis. NCBI lineage: Eukaryota > Viridiplantae > Streptophyta > Pinopsida > Pinales > Pinaceae > Pinus > Pinus tabuliformis. Next base: position 1,758,278,896 of record CM062816.1, on the reverse strand, counting down.
TGATGCGCGATTAGCGCTAATCGCGCATCGCTGGGAAAAACCCCTCGAAATGGGAAGGCCCTGAGCGCTCGGTCGCATGGAGAGCTGGGAGAACCGTGGGGAAAGGCTGAAAGCTAAAAGGCAGGACCCGCTCCGAAACCGGTAGTATTGATCGGGGGCATCCTTGGGCGGTAAGCAGTTTTAGCGAAAGCGGAGCAATTCCAATTAGCGCCCGACGCGTGGCAAGCAGAGGAGAGTGAAAACCACTGCTCATCGCTTGCTAATGGTCGAACAAGTCAACTGTGCAAAATGAGCGGATGGCGTTGGATCTGGGGGATCTGAATCTAATGGTTGACATCGCGCCCGATGGCAAGACTAGATTTAACGAGGGAATAAGCTGTGATTTAGAAGAATTTGAGGTCCACTTTGACCGCCAAGGTGGTAGAAGACTCATTCCACAATGTAGCCAGAGAATTGAACCGACGAAGCAGGCTGGCGCAGTTTGTAGGAGGACAAGTGGTTGCCCCCCGTGAGCCTGATGATGACGCTGAGACAGGGAACTCCAAGCACAGCTATAGTAAGCAATCTGATAGAGGTGGAAGAGGAATCAAATAGCGATGAGCTCGAATGGCCTTAAAGCCATGAACAGAGAACAAAAGACACACGGAGAGGAAGAGCCAAAGATAGAAGATAGAGAAGTGAAGAAGACAATGAAGCAAAAAAACAAAAGGCAGAAAGAAGACAAAGGGCCGAGCTGACCAAAGGCAGCATGGAGCACTAGAGAGCTTGAGAGATTCAAGCCCTCCCCGAGGGGATTTTTCAGACAAGAGAGGTCGAAGAGCTGGTAGGAAAAGAGTCTGTGCACTCCAGTGGCTTGGGGAATCCAAGAACCACCCTGCCAAGTAAATATGTTCAGGAGACTCATATTGAGCTCCTGCATTGTAATTCTCTGCTTAAGACACAATAAAATAAGGCCACCACTGAGAGTTGGACCGGAGATGTAGCCCTGGAGGATAGGGTGAACTCCTTATTAATTTCTTGTGTTCTTGTATCTGCTTACTATATTTCTCTACTGCCTTTCCATTTCAAGTGTCTGTGTATTTACAATTTGATTGATCCGTTGCCTAAATAACATAGACACACACACACACACACTAGCACATGAGTCTGTAATACCTTTATTCCATAAATATTTAGCTGAGGTCACTCATAGGGTGATTATCAGATCAAGTGGTATCAGAGCTTTAGGCTATAAGGTTAGACAAGTTTGTGTTGGTTTAGCTGTTGAATGCTCACTAGATCAAAGCTCAAATTAGGAGAAGGAGAGTTGGTGGAAACTAATCCTGAAATTGGGAGAGTCTATCCTTGGAAGACAATGTCAGAAGAAGGTTCTGTAGGGCCAGACCCTCAATTCATGGAAAGTTTCCTAGCTATAAAGTCTATGGTAGAAGAAATGTATAGGGACTTTAGAAAGCATAACGATGAAGATTCCTCAGGTTCTAAACAAGATAAAGAAGAAGATGAGTCTCACTTCCATGACCACTCTGTTATCGGGAAATCTAGTGTCCACTTGGAGCTGCTAGTCCCACTAAGACTGGTAGCTATCTTAGAAACAAACAAACTAAAACCACTTTCGTTTTCCTTTATGAGGAGTAGATAAGAGGGGAATGAAGGACACCAACCTTAGTCTTGTGCTTGGTTCCTTGCTCGGTTCCTCTCCCTTCTGACAGATCCTTGCCACTTCTCCTTCGTCTACCTAGCTTCAAAAAGCACCTGTGGAATCAAAGCATCATAATACTATCGAAGAACAGAGATCTACAATCATAAACAATATAGGACCAGATATATATTGACCACATGAATGCATATATCATCAAACATACAAGAATGTGGAGGAAAACTTGAATAGCTTTATTAATATCAAGAATAGAAAAGAGGATTACAACCAATTGTTCTGACCCAGCGTCATCCTCCAGCATGAAAGCCCTTCTTTCACCTCATGAAAAGCTTAGATCACCCAACACTATGATATTCCAACAAGAAACCAATAGCACTTCCTTACAAGATACAAAATTCCAGCCTCTGGATCTCTGGGATGAGGGATCCATATATAGATGATTGCAGGGGGGTGAGTCAGCTTCTGGGATTTTGATTAGTGTCCTCTCTCTGATAGTTCTTGATTCCACTTGGAGATTGATGATCTCTTACTCATCCTTGGGCGAATTCAGAGAGGCAAGTGTCATAGGAGAAGTTTCTGGAAGATTCCATGATCATCCACTTCGCAAACTGTCTCTGCCATTTGTCCACTCTCTCTCATCGCACCCTACAGAAGGGATTTTTAGTATGCATCGCACCCTTTACACTGTGTAGGTGGGATGCATCGCACCCTCAGCACTAAGCAACCTCTATGGTCCATTTTTTACCAATTCTGAGTAGCTTACTGTGGAGAACTTCTGGGAGATGATGTAATCAACTGACCTTGTTCCTTTAGGGTATGAAACAACACTTTTAGGGACTTAGGAGCCCTTGGTTTATGGACATGTATGATTGGGGTTGCAGTGCCCAAAAATGTCTATAACAGTTGCCCCCTAAAGCATGACGTCGTTAATCTTTTGATGTCGGGTGAAATGCTTTATCATGAGGATCTGAAGTTTTTTCAAGCTAGAAGGCGACCTGTAATAAGATACAATACAATACATTATATTCATAATATTTTTCATGATCTAGCTGAGGTGGGCATTCCCATGCTCAGCTTTATAAATTCATTTTCATGCACATAAGATAGACAATCATCTATGCGGGAGACCGATGATTCTGATAGAGTCACAATCCTTTGATTCGGCTGATCGTCTGTGCATCAACAATGTACATTTTATGTCTTTATTTTCCTGAATATATCGCAGCCCGGATGGATGAAACTAGATCCGGGGTCTTCAAACTCATTCAATCTTCACTCGGGGTACAAGTTGATCCATGTGAAAGATGTTCTGGAGTTGAACATGGAAAGACATCACCTGATTACCAGCCAATGATGTAAGCTGTTAACAGGCGCGAGAGGAATCACCGATAATGATGATGACCCTCAAGGTACTACAATACAATTTGCGTGGTGTGAAAAGGGACTTGGCGTCGAACACCACGCAAAATCTTTCGGTCGAAGGCCATTGATGTAAACCTATCGCCGGAAGTGAGAAACTTGCCATTGAGGCATGCAAGCTTCAAAGTACTGAAAGGGTTGTTCCTAAGTCGACTTCTTGGATAATGAGCTGATGTCGACAAGAAGCGACCCATCGTAGGAAGGCCTTAATGAATCCCACATCTACGACACGGAACAGAGTAAATGATTTTGGAGGTGAAAATGATCTGATGATACAGGGTTCAGGGTGGCGGTCATGAAAGAATGGAGCGTGAATGTATTGCAGCGGATGAGACACAGGTGAATTCTCTGAGCGACTTCTCTTGAACATACTGACGACACTGACATGGATTGGTAGCATTAACCCCAAGTATGGATGGTGTGATGGACCAATGGCAATATGACCACTGAACGGAACAACCCAACCCGACTCGAATGCAGAGTGAAAGTGTCATGTTCAAGAGCGACTTGCTACCAATAATTTTTTTTCAAGTTTTCTTCCCAATTTTTCCCCAGTCATTGCTGACCAGTACCTATTTATTTTTTTCAAGATTGAGGAGGATAACATATGCTTGTTCTATAATTTTCCCTTCGGTCAAACCCGTCGCTATGTTTTAGCGAGCCTAGCGACAGTGAAACTTGTTCTTGTCTGTATGGACAAGTTTGTCGCTATTCGGTTTTAATGAGTTTAACGACAAAGATAACTCGGTCCTTTTCAATTTTAGAGAGTCTGAAAGGGACATAAAGGAAAATCCAATAATCCTTTTTCGTCATATAATCCCTTAAGTCCGAAAAAGTATAAAATAATATGAAAGGGATGAATTTTCGGTAATTTTAACGAGCCGAACAAAACAAGCGCTCGATCTTTTTGTGTAATAATCCCTCAGGTCCAAAAAGATTAAAATCTAGAGGAGGGATAGCACTTCCAGTCGCTTTAACGAGGTGGAGAGGCCAATCGCTCGGCAATCCTTTCATATTTTACGAGTCAGGTGAAAAGAGCTTAAAGGAGACTCGTTTTTTGAGGAACGAATGATAATTTCGGATAGCAGCCGATTCCAGGTAAGGTTTGGAATTTTCCAATCACGGCAGTGTCACAAGGATGACTAACAGGATCACTCTTCCCAGCTGTTCCTCAAAAGGGGTAAACAATCAAATGGAGGTGAATGATTGGCTAAAATAGAGTGGAGGTGATGATGAGAACACGACCAGGGCTCAAAAGCTGATGATAATGCATTCACAATGGTTATTTACCAAAAATCGGTTCATTTTTTAATGAGCTTAAACTCTGGGGGAAACATTTGCTCATTGCTTATGTTTAATTTTTAACGAGCTTGAACTCCACATAAAAAACTGCTCGTGATAATGGTCATTGATTTAATTTCACCGTTAATCACTTTGTTCCTTCAAAGGTTGTACTGCCTGTTCAATTGCTTCATCAAACCGATTAGAAATGAGCAATATATGTTTCAAAAATGAGTTAAAACACTAATATTTTACTTGAATTATGTGAAAGTAATTTAAAATTGGTTTTTACCCCTCATTTTACCATTTCATTTGAACTTTGGTTTGTTGGAGCTTTGGAGGTGCTTTTCCCCTTTGATTTTCACCAGCTAATTTTGGGAGATTCTGTGGACAATTCTCGGCGCCGTTTGGACCAGGTAGGAGCTAAACCTGAGCTCTTCAGTTGCATTCCTTCCTTTTTGAATTCTGTGCATGTTTCCCTGTCTTTTTGAGCCTCTGGGGTTTGAAAAATTCACCCTGGCTCCATCGCACCTTTCCTAAATCAAAAGGTGCAATGCATACTGGCTTGGCCATTGGCCATTCAGTATGCATCTCACTTAATACACTGCTGGGGGTGCGATCGGCGCGAAAAGGGAAATTTTTGCACTGTTTTCTCATGGAAATTTTCCCTGTTTTTTGCCAAATCAGTACCCTGACTCTTCTCTTTCCTGTTTTGCAGAGATTTATTGGAGCAAAATGATTGTTACATGGTGAGAACGCGAGCATGAAGAAGCGTACATGCTTGCTTTACATGATCTGGTTACGGTAATTGCACTGCGGAACTGTGGCCTGTTCAAGTTTTTCCGCATCTCTAGCATGAGGAAACAAATCAACTTGTTGCAATATCTTCTCGATGCATGGGATCCTACCAACCAGGTGTTTCAAATCAGAGGTAAATCTATCCCATTGACTGTCGTGGACATCTATTTTTTGACCAGTTTATCGAGGCATGGTGCCCCTCTTTCATTATCAGGTTCCGCCTATGGGGGCGAATCCGTGAGAGATTATATTCACCGGTATTACAGAGAGGGATCTCAGCCGAGTAGGGATGGCAAGATCAACATCCGAGATGTCAATGACCGGTCCTTGAGGACCATTCTGTTCACTTTTTCTAGACTGGCTGGTAGTGCAACTCTTCACGTGGCTAACAGGTCCTATATGCAGTACGCCTTGGAATGCCTTGAACCAAAGGTGTTCAACTGGTGTGACGCAGTACTCCCTGTGATGAAAGAACAACTGACCAAGGTAAAAAAGGAAAATTGAAGAACTTTGGCTATGGTTCTATTTTGACCACTTTTGCCTTGGAAAAGATCCCACTAATGCAGCTGCAGTACATCTCACTTGGCTTACCTCCACCGACTGAGCCACAGATGCAGAGATGGATCGACCTTATGGCCCGACATGCTGGTCAGTCCCAGCTTTCCTTCTCTGATACCTTCTTTGAGTGGTTCAACCATCAGGATATGGTTTTTTCCGAGTATCCATATGCTGGTATGGATTTCCGGGGTGACCCGGATTTGGTGTTGCCAGCTGGTGAGCAGTGGGGTGTTATCGGTAAATTCTCTGACCATATCTCTGTTGATCGTTTCTTTTTATAATGTTCTTGTGCTTTCACTAGTTGAAGGTGTACTTTCAACATGATAATCAGAGGTTGATGACACCGTACTGTGCAAAATGAGGAGACCAGTCCCTTAAGATCCGAGGGATATAAGGACAATCTCGATGATAGTGGTCTCCTTTGCAAATGACACATGGAGATTTAGGCTTGGATGGTGCAGTGTGTGGATTTTCACTAGATGATGCCTAGTTACCCCTTTTCACCTTTGGCTCCTTCTTCTTCTTCTCTTTCTTCTCCTTCCCTTTCTTCTTCTTCTCAGTTACTTGATTTTTAGCTTTACCAGCTTTATCAAGCGAAGAGGAAGGAGGAGAGGGATAATCGAATGAATTAGAAGGTTGGGGGGTAACTTTAGTATCATCTAGTTGCTGACTTGATTGCTCAGGAATCATGGTGTTCTGAATGACAGAGGTCGAGAAGAGCCATACGGGCAAGCCGATTGTCAATCCTGGAAGTGACAATGTGGCCATATGGGGTGCACCAACATCTCCCCAAGAGGAGAAAGGACTAGGATTTCCTCCAAGGGGAAATACTTGGTTGGTGGACTCTTTTTCTCTCAACCTAAGAACAACCTGGGAAAGGTGGTGTTATTCCGATTAAAATAAATTTTAGACGCTTTGACACAACTTGTTTTTTCAATTTTTAAGAATCGAGAAAAAACAAAAGATGACTCTAGTCGCCTTCGATTTTTAATGAGCCTGAAGTGACAAGTGCTCAGATGGACCTTTTCCCTTAAGGAGTCTGAAAAGGAACGAAAGAGACTGCTCTAGAAATCTAGACAGAGGGATTACCAAACCAATCGCAAAACTGCAGAATACTTTTACGGTACGACAGTCAATCTTCCTGAATGCTATGTTCAATGCATTGCACTCGATAGGGCGGCAGACACGGCTTCCTATGGATAAAGGATATAGCCTATTGTGGTCTCCCAATATATACTCGACAGTACGTGGGAGCACAAGTCTGTACTGGCACTTGTCGTCTCAAAGAGGAGGAATCACCCAACCAACAATGAAAGCGACAGTTACTAGGCTTTACGACACTGGAATACGTCTCTAGCGTAGACTTCTAGATGTTGTGCATTAGGTTCCAAAGCGTTTTTAGGTTCATTAAATTTATTTTACAGCTTATATTTCTTAAGAAATTTTCCTTTCAGGTTCATGCGTGATGTAGATATACGATTCCTAAAATGCAATCTAAGATGATAAACAATCGTTTAATCTTCTTTTTGCAATGAAAATCCTAGCTACTAAAGAAAGAGAGATGATATTCTTTCAACATAGAGCAGAGAGCACACACTAGATGCATTGTCCTAAATCAAACCAAGAAGCAGTCTAAATGCAAATGCACATGCATGTATTTGTTTTCAGCCTTCTTAATGTGTGAATGACAAGAAGAATGCTAAGTACAAATCTGAATTATCTTTTCAAAGTGACAGTACTAACAAATTTCTCTTCAAAAAATGAAAGGAAGATAATGATGACACTTTGCTATTTTGAATTGAAAACTGCTTTTGACACTTGAAAAAATACTAATTCAAATCAAATACAAGAGTAACTGTATAATCGACCATCAAGAACAATAGAATTCTTTTCTTTGACTGAAAACGACACTTGCGACACTTCCAAATCAAGAAACAACAGTTCGGTTATGCTACTACTTTGTAAAAGAGAACTGAAAATGGCGCAAAATACATAAAAACATTCACAGTTCTTTGCACAATGGAGGTGGAATGATGGAAAGGAAGGGGGTTTCCACAGAGGTATACTAATCACAGACAACAAAACTCCTGAATAGAGCTAAAGAGAGTGAACACAGAAACCAAAAACTGAGAGCAAAAGAGGTCTTGTCTGATCAGTGCACCTGTAACACAGGGAAAGTGAGATGCAACGCCCCTACTACACACAGGAGGTGCGATGCATCCATATTCCCAAGAGGAGAAGGTGCGATGGTCCAGGGACGAGACTTCAACTGGGTTCCGAATCACAGTTTGCATCTCAGTTCAGGGATTTAGGCCGAGCAAGTGATGTTCAGTAAATATAAATCACGGGGGTTTATCTAATGAGGTTACTAGAGCCACCACTAGGGCAATTAGAAGGTTTGCAAATCAATTGTTCAGTTTATAAACAAAACCCGGAGATAGACTGAAGCAGCATTGATCTACTTTGCACTTGCATGGCAAATGCAGTTCAAAGGCTAGCTGGCTTGACTTCAGGCTCCATTTGTAAGTTTATAAAACAAACAAATATAGAAAAACAAACAGTCTATTCGCTCCCCAGTGGAGTCGCCATTTTGTTATCGGGAAATCTAGTGTCCACTCGGAGCTGCTAGTCCCACTAAGATTGGTAGTTATCTTAGAAACAAACAAACTAAAACCACTTTTGTTTTCCTTTATGAGGAGTAGATAAGAGGGGAATGAAGGACACCAACCTCAGTCTTGTGCTTGGTTCCTTGCTCGGTTCCTCTCCCTTCTGACAGATCCTTGCCGCTTCTCCTTCATCTACCTAGCTTCAAAAAGCACCTGTGGAATCAAAGCAGCATAATACTATCGAAGAATAGAGATCTAAAATCATAAACAATATAGGACCAGATATATATTAACCACACAAATGCATATATCATCAAACATACAAGAATGTGGAGGAAAACTTGAATAGCTTTATTAATATCAAGAATAGCAAAGAGGATTACAACGAATTGTTCTGACCTAGCGTCATCCTCCAGCATGAAAGCCCTTCTTTCACCTCATGAAAAGCTTAAATCACCCAGCACTATGATATTCCAACAAGAAACCAACAACACTTCCTTACAAGATACAAAATTCCAGCCTCTGGATCTTTGGGATGAGGGATCCGTATATAGATGATTGCAGGGGGGTGAGTTAGCTTCTGGGATTTTGATTAGTGTCCTCTCTCTGATAGTTCTTGATTCCACTTGGAGATTGATGATCTCTTACTCATCCCTGGGCGAATTCAGAGAGGCAAGTGTCATAGGAGAAGTTTATGGAAGATTCCATGATCATCCACCTCGCAAACTGTCTCTGCCATTTGTCCACTCTCGCTCATTGCACCCTATAGAAGGGCTTTTTAGTATGCATCGCACCCTTTACACTGGGCAGGTGGGATGCATCGCACCCTCAGCACTGAGCAACCTGTATGGTCCAGTTTTGACCAGTTCTGAGTAGTTTCCTGTGGAGAACTTCTGGGAGATTATGTAATCAGCTGACCTTGTTCCTTTAGGGTATGAAACAACACTTTTAGGGACTTAGGAGCCCTTGGTTTATGGACATGTATGATTGGGGTTGCAGTGCCCAAAAATGTCTATAACACACTCCAAGGGAAAAGGGAAAGAGGAAAGCTTTCTCACACCTCCTATTATCCCTATGCATAATAAGAAAGCATCTTTGATCAAGTTAGATGTTAAATTTGACTTGCCTATATATGATGGAGAGCTAAATGCTGAAAATTTGGACAATTGGATTAGACAAATTGATGTGTATTGCAGAGTACAGAACATCGACTCATACAAGAGCAAGATTCAGCTGGCAAGCCTACACCTAGGAGGCACTGCCTTGGTTTGGTGGGAAGGCAGAATCCAAGCTGATATGAAAAGACATGGTAAGACTATCTCTGTCTGGAATGAATTTGTTTTTGCAATCAAAAAGCAGTTCTATCCATTGGCGTACATGTAACAAGCCATGATGAGTTGGCAAACTCTTCGGCAGTTGAAGGGGCAAAGTATGCAAGGGTATACTCAAGAATTTAGAAAGAGAGCATTGATTCTAGGGATCTCATTAGACTCACCAGAGACTCTTTTGAAGTACATTGGTGGTCTACACACCTACATGAGGCATACATCCTCATGTTCAATCCCACTAGTATATATGAGGTATCTGTACAAGCTACTCATCTAGAAGCTAGAGGAAAGAATGGAAATCCAGAAGTTGGGGGACCATCCCAACCCACTGCAAGCAATAGCAAGGAGAAAAGAAAGCATAAGTGGAAAGAAAGGAAGGTGAACACTGCATAGAAAAGCAAAGCTTCATGCACTCACTGTAAAAAGGATGGGCATGATGATAAGCATTGTTGCATTCTGCATCTAGAGCTGAGACCTAAGAAGTTTAAGGGCAAGAAGAAGCAGATTGCTGCAACTATTCAGAAGGATTTGAGGCCAGACTCGGGAGATGAAACAGCCATTGCAACCACAGGTATAAAAGGTAAGAATTCTGAAGCATCTACTAGTAATTCTACTCAATCTATTATTGATGAATAAAATGAGAGAAAAAGACATGAGCTTTTCCATATTCGAGTTGCTTCCAAATATCAAAAGATCGATACTTTGTTTGATAGTGGCTCACAAGTAAATCTAATTTCTGAAGTAATTGTAAAGAAATTGGGATTAGAAACTACACCTCATAAGAAACCATACCCATTAGGATGGTTGAATGATAAAGCACAACTACAAGTGACTAGACAATGCAAACTTAAGTTTTCTTTTGGGTCAGCATTTGTAGATGAGGTTGAGTTAGACATAATTCCTTTGGATATATGTGGAATTGTTTTAGGAAGTCCTTACTTGTATGATAGGAAGGATATCTTCTATATAGCTGAGAACAAGTATCTACTTGTTAAAGATGGAATCGAATACTTTGTAAGAGCTCATAAGCTCAAGAATAATTATACTCTCATAAACTCAGGGCAGATCAAAAGAATGATAAATTCATGCAAACAATTCTTACTGATGGTTGTAAAGGAAAAGAAACCTAATAAAACCAATGTATTTGAGGGTTGTAATGCTGAACAACAAGCTGATATAGAAAAGGTTGTTTCAGAGTATGATGTCTTATTTCAAGAACATAAAGGTCTGCCACCCAAAAGGGGAATAGTACATGATATTATTTTGCAGCAAGATGTTCCATTGCCTAACATGGGAATGTACAGGTTGTCTACTTTAGAGAATGTTGAAATAAAAAATCAGGTGCAGGAGTTGCTCGAGAAGGGATTCATCAGGCCTAGCACATCACCATGTGGGTCACCAATCGTTTTGGAGACAAAAAAAGATGGCTCGTGGAGAATGTGCATTGATTACCGAGCACTGAATAAGATAACAATAAAAAATCGTTATCCCCTTCCTTGCATAGATGATCTTTTAGATCAATTGAAGGAAGCTGTTTATTTCACCAAGCTAGACTTGCACAGTGGATACCATCAGGTCAGAGTTGCAGAACAAGATGCATGGAAGACTACTTTCAAAACAAAGCAGGGATTGTATGAGTGGCTGGTTATGCCTTTTGGCTTAACTAATGCTCCAGCTACTTTCATGAGATTAATGAATGATGTGCTCAGACCTTTTCTTGATGATTTTGTTATTGTGTACCTGGATGACATTCTGATTTTTAGTAAAACGTGGGAATAACATTTAAAGCATGTTAAGCAGACACTAGATGTTTTGAAAAGAGAAAAACCTTATGCTAAACTCTCAAAATGTGAATTTGGAAAGACATCTCTAAACTACTTGGGACATATAGTAGGGGGTGGTGAATTGAAAATAGATCCCTCTAAAGTGGCAGTCATTTTAAACTGGCCTAAACCCAAGTCTGCTACAGAAGTGAGAAGCTTCTTAGTAGCAGCACAAATTGGAGGAAGTTCATTTCTAACTTTTCCTCAATTGTAGCTCCCTTACATGTTTTAACAGGATTGAACAAGGTGTTTCAGTGGGGAGGCAAACATCAGAAAGCCTTCGACACCTTGAAAAAAAAGATTAGTACAACACCTGTACTGGCACTGCCTGATCTACAAAGACCTTTTGAGATCCAAATAGATGCTAGTGACTATTCCATGGGAGCAGTGTTGACACAGCACAGTAAACCCATATGCTATCATTCTGAGACTTTTAATCCTGTAGTAGTTAACTATCCTACATATGATAAAGAATTGTATGCATTAGTTCAAAGTGTGAAAAATTGGAAACATTACTTAATGGGCAAAGAGACAGTAATACATACTGATCATCAACCACTTCAATATCTGCACTCCCAAACTAAGTTGCAACAATCAAGACACTACAAAATGGACGGGTTTTCTACAACAATTTCATTTAGTCGTTGGATATAAAAAGGGCATACATAACAAAGTTGTAGACATGTTATCTAGACCCATTATAAATGTATCTACCATACTTAGGCATAATTTTGTACTACATGAAAACTACATTGAACAATATGCTCAAGATATAGACTTTAAAGATGTATATGCAACTTTGAGTCAAGGCAAAAGAGTAGAAGAATTGGATTATCATGTAAAGGACCGACTCTTATATCATTGTGGGAAAATCTGCATTCCACAAACTGAGAGAATAAAGATAGTTCGAGAAGCACACACTTCTCTAATATCAGGTCACTTTGGGGTAAGTAAAACAGTTGCACAGCTGCAAAGGTTTTATTATTGGCCAAAAATGAATGAGATAGTTTCTAGATATGTAAGAGGGTGTGCTATGTGTGCTAAAAGCAAGCCCAGTAACAGAAAACTAGGCTTGTACACTCCATTGCCAGTTCCTTCTCACCCTTGGGAAAGTGTTTCCATGGATTTTGTTGGAGGACTGCCTAAATCTAGGAAAGGTCATGATTATCTATATGTTGTTTTGAATAGGTTCAACAAAATGTGTATTTTGATACCTTGTAATAAACAAATTACAGCTGAACAGACTGCAAAATTGTTCTTTGAACATGTATGGGTTCATTTTGGATTACCCACTTCTATTGTATCTGATCGAGACACCGATTTGTGGGGAAGTTTTGGTCAAGTCTGTGGGAACTGATGGACACTAAACTGAAGAACAACACAGCTTTTCATCCACAAACTGATGGCCAGACAGAAGTAGTTAACAGGACAGTGATCCAGTTACTGAGAGAATATTGTAGCAAACATCCTAAGCTTTGGGATGAACATTTGTGTTATGTGCAGCATGCTTACAACAGAGCAAAGTATTCTTCTACATAGAGATCTCCTTTTGAGACCTGTTTTGGTTTCACACCAAGGTCTCATTTGGATTTTGTCTTTGGTAAAGATACCATGGTTGGTGGACACAGCGATGTGGATAGGGCAACTAGGTTCATTGAACAGATCCAGGAGATCCACCAGGTAGTACAGGAATAGCTGGAAAAGAGCGAAGCCAAATACAAGGCTAGGCATGACAAGCATCGGGTGGAGCATATTTTTCACGTTGGTGACCAAGTCTAGCTGTATATCAGCAAGGATAGGATGCAAGCTGAAGGTAAGAAGCTAACGCTTATCAGGTATGGACCCTTCAGGATACTTGAGAATATTGGTGAAAATGCTTTTCGCCTTGATCTACCAGCTTACATGCACATCTACTAAGTTGTAAATGCAGATTTCTTGAGATTGTTTGAGCCTTCAATGATTGAGGATCCTGAAGAGAAAAGTCAATTGCCTTCTATTGATGACCTGCTACCTGAATATCTTAATGAATTGCAGGAAGACATAGTGCTGGACAGGAAGGTGAGGACAATGCGCAGGGGAGATGTTGAGTACCTCAGAGTGGGGCTCAAAGGTTCAAAGCCAAGCAGTGAAAAGTGGATTGAGATTGGACAAGTGAGACAACAGTACCCTCACTTAGTCGATGCTTGAAAACCAACTTTTGGTGGTCCAAAAGCTTTTCATTGGGAAGGTAGTGATCCAAATTGGATCAATGAAGAATAATCAAAAGAACCATGGCTGTATTAGGTTGAGACAGACTTCCAAGAATTGAGAGCAGCGATCAAAAACACCTCTAAAACAGTGTCAGTTAGCAGCTAGCATGGAACGACGAGGACCTCGATCAAAGCGCGCTGACCGAGGCCCATGGAGACTGCGCAGGAGGCGAAACTAGCCCCTGGGGAGCTCGGATCAGGAAACGAAGAGAGTCTTTGATGCGCGATTAGCGCTAATCGCGCATCGCTGGGAAAAACCCCTCGAAATGGGAAGGCCCCCGCTCGGTCGCATGGAGAGCTGGGAGAACCATGGCGAAAGGCTAAAAGCTAAAAGGTGGGACCTGCTTCGAAACTAGCAGTATCGATTGGGGGCATCCTTGGGCGGTAAGTAGTTTTGGTGAAAGCAGAGCGATTCCACTCAGCGCCCGACGCGTGGCAAGCAGAGGAGAGAAAAAACTGCCGCTCATCACTCGCTAACGGTCGAGCAAGTCAACCGCGCGAAATGAGCAGATGGCGTTGGATCTGGGGGATCTGAATCTAACAGTTGACATCGCGCCCAATGGCAAGACCGGATTTAATGAGGGAATAAGCCATGATTTAGAAGAATTTGAGGTCCGCTTTGACCGCCAAGGTGGCGGAAGACTCATTCCACGACGTAGCTGGAGAATTGAACCGACAAAGTAGGCTGGCGCAGTTTGTAGGAGGACAAGTGGCCACCCCCTGTGAGCCTGATGATGACGCCGAGATAGAGAACTCCAAGAGCAGTTGCAGTAGGCGATCCGACGGAGGTGGAAGAGGAATTGAACAACCATGAGCTCAAATGGCCTTAAAGCCATGAACGGAGAATAGAAGACACACAGAGAGGAAGACCTGAAGATAGAAGACAGAGAAGTGAAGAAGACAGTGATTCAAAAAAATAAAAGGCAGAAAGAAGACAGAGGGCCGAGCTGACCAAAGGCAGCATCGAGCACCAAAGAGCTTGAGAGATTCAAGCCCTCCCCGAGAGGATCTTTCAGACTAGAGAGGTCGAAGAGCTGGTAGGAAAAGAGTATGTGCACTCCAGCGGCTTGGGGAATCCAAGAACCACCCTACCAAGCAAATTTGTTCAAGAGACTCATATTGAGCTCTTGCATTGTAATTCTCTGCTTAAGACAATAAAATAAGGCCACCACTGAGAGCTGGGCCGGAGATGTAGCCCTAGAGGATAGGGTGAACTCCTTATTAATTTCTTGTGTTCTTGTATTTGCTTACTGTATTTCTCTACTGCCTTTCCATTTCAAGTGTCTGTGTATTTGCAATCTGATCGATCTGTTGCCTAAATAACATAGACACACACACACACCAGCACATGAGTCTGTAATACCTTTATTCAATAAATCTTTAGCTGAGGTCACTCATAGGGTGATTAGTAGATCAGTTTCCCCAACTATGAAATAACAAATTTGCGATAAACTCTCAAGTCACATCTGTAATTTTCAATTTAGTCATATTATTTTAGTCTCAATACTCTTCCATCCCTAATTTGGTTTTCCGAAATCAAATATAAAATAAAAAATCAAACCTACATAATATAATATAATTAGTTAAAAAATCAATATTTATAAAAATTATAATAATATATATTGATATTATTATAATTTTTATATTTTTATTTTTTACTTTAAAATATAAAAATGATATTCTAAAAATACATAATTTCGTTTTTTTTAATATTTTATGGTGATACATAGTCCTTCCCCTGCAAATTAAGCTTCAAGTGAGTATGTTAACACATTGTCACTCATTCAAATTGGATTTTCCAAATGAGTATGTTAGCACATTGTCACTCATTCAAAGTGGATTTTCCAAATGAGTATATAGCACATTGGGACTCATTCAAGGTGGATTTTCCTTTTTTTTGTCAAATTTTTAAATAGAGGGCAATAATAACTATTAATCGAAAAACCCACTCATAACATTCTATGTTAGGAGATTGTCACCCATTCAAGGTGGATTTTCCTCTTTTCAAATTTTTGATTAAAGAGCAATAACAACTATTAATTGAAAACCCCCTAATAACCTTAATATTTTTTTAAGATAAACATCATTAACATATTAACTTCAAATAAAAATAATAAAATATTAGAATAAATAACTTAACTACAAACTTGATAAACGACACAACAAATAAACTATAACCTCCATCAAATTTACGAATGCCCTCTAAAATACATTTAAGAACACGCTTCCTATGAAAACATCATCCTTAACTTACTTAGGTTTGACAATATTATCTATTTGAAAACTTCATCCACGAAAAAAATTTCACACAAAGGCAAATCCTTTTAAAAAGAATAATGGTATGCAACGTATCTTTTATAATGAGTGAATTACTGTGGCTAGATCGTTTGTTTATATTTCGGGTTTTTAAGTCTTATTATTTCCCCACTTATAAAGGGACGGAATGATTAATTCGATGGTATATTTTAGGTATTTCTAATTTGAAAATTTATTGATTCAATTTAAAAAGAAAGAGTATAACTAGACAAATCTTATTGATTTTCATTGGACATTCTCAGTCACAAGTATCACCTTGATTGATGGTGCGGGGCAGGAAGACAAGGGGCGTTTTTAGACATCGTGATGCAATTTTATCACACCTCAACTGGGTATGTATATTCTTAGTCTTCCATAGTTTTGGTCTGTATATTCATAATGATACTATGAGCGCTCTAGGACATCCTCAAGATATGTTCTCAAATATTGCTATAAACATTTTACTAACTAATAGAGATCCAATGGCACATTCGGTCAAAATTTATGATACATGTATTGGTTGTACCCAATGCGTACGAGCTTGTCCCAAAGATGTATTGGAAATGATACTTTGGGAAGGATGTAAAGCTAAGAAAATTGCTTTTTCTCCAAGAACAGAAGACTGCGCAGGTTATAAGTGGTGTGAATCCACTCGTCCAATAGATTTCTTGAATGTACATGTTTATTTATGGCATGAGACAACGCGCAGTATGGGTCTAGATTATTGATCAATATGCACAATAAAAAGGTTAAATCCATCTCATATATTTTCTTTTTCTCCACTAATAAAAACCCATACTTGATCCAAGATCTCAAGTATAGGTTTTTATCAGTGAAGATGCAAAGTATCTTCTATAATGAGCGAATTACCTTGGCTCGATCAACTATATTTGTTGGTTTGCCTATATCTGGAGTTCCTTAGTCCCATTATTTCCCCACCCATAGAAGGAGGGAATGATCTGATTCGATGGTATAGTCTAGGTATTTGTTTACTCTAACTCCTTTTCATTACATATACATTCCATCCATTACCATTTCCAATTTGAGAATTTATTGATCCAATTGAAAGAAGAAAGAGTATAACTGGACAGATCTTACTGATTTTCATTGGAGATTGGGAATTGATGAATTTTCCTTCGGACCTATTTGACAAGATTTGTTACCACTTTGGCCATTTCAGTGGCTTGGCCAATTACTCAAAATCCTTGATTGTTTCAATTACTTATGTTAGCAATATACAGTAGCCAATTAAGATCATTTGCTCCTCGAGATATTATACCTTTATTTCCTATGCGGGAACTGTTGACAGGATTGGCCATTTCAGTTGCTTGGCCAATTACTCAAAATCCTTGATTGTTGCATTTACTTATGTTAGCAATATACAGTAAATAATTAGGATCATTTTCTCCTCGAGATATTATACCTTTATTTCGTATGCAGGAACTGGAATTAATTTTCGTTCACCCACTTCTATTTGTATGAAGGGAGGGGGGGAAGACATTTCTATTTGGCCACAATACACTGCGAGTAATTCTATCTTTCTGCTAATCAAAACTTTAAATATAGGTTTCTATAGATCTGATAGACTAAAACAAAATGAAAAATATTTTCAAAACACATAATTAGTTTCAAAATAAGTCTTTAAATTTTGAAAAGGGAATATTTTAAAAATTTCAATGATTAATTAGTTTTAAAATAAGTGTTTAAATTATGAAAAATAAATATTTTAAAATTTTATGATTTAATTTCTCTTAAAAAATAATGATATCTATAAATATGAGTAGAAAAATTAAGTGACATAAAATTGTTATAGGATTTTTTTAGTGAGAAAACCCATCATGATTGGGTTGTCAAATTAGTAATAGAGATAGTCATCATTTGTTACTATATGTGAAAGGAAACTCACATGTTACTATGTGCCACTTGGAATTACTCGAAAGTGGTCAAGTAAAACCACACTACTTAGAATTAACTTATAATGGTCAGTAAGGGGCAAACATTCATTCTTATCAAATGCCTCTAGGTCTTAAGTGGTTTACCTCCTCCTTAGGTGCGAGAAAGATGAGCTATTAGCCAAACAAAAAAGATTAGGTGTTTCTATTTCAAAATACGTCTTCCACAATTTTAATTTAATTATCAGTGATTTATTAGGTAGATGACAAAATTTTAACTTCCATAGAATATACTAGAATATTCATAGTAGTATTCAAGTAAGGGTTAAGATTTGTCTCCTAATTAGTTATACTCTTTTAATTAATTTATCACAATTTAATTAGTTAAAGAAAATGTTATATCAATATATTTCTCTTTTAATTAATTTATCTCAAATTAATTAATTGAAGAAAATATATCAATCTATGTCATATTGGGTATGTGGTCTTGATAAACTAGGTATTGTAACAAAAAACATTTACAAGTGAATATTTTCCATAGTTCATAAGATGTATTTTAATTATTATCATAAATTGATATCTATCAACATTTACCAATTATTTAATTTATAAGACTGAATTAATTATTATTATTTATATGACTAAATTAATTATTATGTATCATAAACTAAATTTATATTTGAAAAAACAAATCTTTAAATTTCAAAATATATTTTTTACACATACATATATATATCCAAAAACTATATATATATATATATATATATATATATATATATATATATATATATATATATATATATATATATATATATATATCCAAAAACCACAGCCATATATTTGAACGAAAAGCCATAGTCAGTTTAGTGGTTAACCTCCTTAGGACGTAACGCCAAAACCCCATTCTAAACCACTTCTAAACACTTAAAACTGCACAGCCTTTCGGGCGTTTGAGTGTATATGCAAGTAATAATAAAATTATTTATCTACCATCATGAAATATCTGGTAGACAATGTGGGTTTGTAGGTATTTGTTTCTCTGTACTGAATTTTGTTCATCACAGTGCAATCACATGATTGCAGAATGCTGGTCACTTTCTTGCCAACCGCCAATCCCTGACTTTTTCTTCAATAGAATAGAGTGAAAACGTTGTAATGGCAAATGCCCTTTGTTGGAATATGAAAAAAAATGGGTTGCAATGGGAAGCAAGAGATGGATTACTTGTTTATTTGGATCGCCTCCAGAGTTAAAGAAAATTGGATATGCTTTGTGTTAAATTTTGATGCCATTTTTATTAACTCTTTACTAGCTTTGTTTCCATTAGCTTTAGTTTTATTTATGGTATCTGTTTTTAATAAATTTGATAATTTTTATATTATTTAAATAAAAATAATATTATATTTTTAATAATTATAAAAAATAAGAAAGATAAAATAAATATTAACAATAGTTTTTAAAATATATTTGATTATTATGATTTTTGTTTTATAAATTTATATAAAAATACATTTTAATTTTGAACTTATTAAGTGTCCAAAGAAATCGATTTCTTAAGATCCAAAATTTTTCCTCAGTGCAAAACTTGAAAAATGGTTTGTACTTTTAAAAATTTGATTTCTCTTAACAATTGGTAGATCCTTAGTTAAGATGGATCTACGTTGGTTCTTAATAATATTATTGAGCCGAGATGCTCATTCTACAATATAGGGAATGTGTAATTACATCCGTGGTCAACTTGGAGTTGACACTTTAAATGAAAAACATAGTTGGCTATTGTAAAAGCATAAATGGTTATACATATTGTTTAGTTTTAATTTAAAATATTATTAAACACTAATAATTGCATTCTCATTGTGCTCACTTGGCTGTTTGATATTTCACTTTCACTCTTCAAATAATAAATAAAATCGTCGTAGTCTAACTAGCCGCAGGAATTTCCCGGAAAGTTATGGAAATTCCGGTCATATTTAGAGAAAATCCGGCAAGGATTTTTGTAAATCCAAGTTATAGTTGTTAAACTTCAAAGTTTTAAGTGTCCTAGATGTTTTTGATGGTGCTGAATCCATTTCCATCATCAAAAACACGATTCAAAGGCTGCCTCTACAAGATATTTTGAAATTGTTTTGGCCAGATTCCAGCCACTTTTGGCCGTCCAGGCAATTCCTCCACCTCGGTAAACGAATCCAATAAAATATTTTGATGTGTATGTTAAATAATATAATTTTATATAACTTTAGAGAGAAAAAGTATTACAATTTTAAAAAAAATTCTATTTCTCATAGCACTTATATAATTTAGTCAATTCTTAGGAAGAGGAAAATTTGTATCTCATTCAATTTTTAATATGAAATATTAATAATAATATTTTATTAAAAAATGTAATTTAAAAAAAATAATCTAAACAATGAAAAAATAAACCACTGTAGATCTATCTTAATCACAGATTTATCAAGCACTAAAACGGATTAAATATCTTGAAATGTAAATCTTTTGTCAAATTTTGCATTCTAAAGAGAGGTGTGTATATAATGAGATTTGATCTTTCTCAGTTCTTGGTAGATCCGTAGTTAACATGGATCTATACTAGTTTATATTATATAAATTTCACATATCTATTTATAAAAGTATTCTCATTTTTTATTTTATTAAAACCTTGATTCAATTTCTATGAAATATCCATATAATATTTTTAGTGGTAGTGAGGAAGATGATTTAAATGCTTTTAGATATAATAAAAAAAAATGTTATTAAATTAAAATAAAATTATATTTATAAAATATTTTGATTGTGGAAAGAGTCATGGTTTTTTCGCATGAGTTATTGATAGGTCATGGCATCGGCCCATGGTATAGTAACAAAGTAAATAAAGTTAATAATATCCATGATAAAGTAAAAGTGAATTTCCATCGTTAAAAAACTTGTTATCTCGTCAGTATTGAGTTTTTATGTGTTTACTAATTAAATTTAAATATGGTTATAGGATCATTATTTTAATTTATATGTTAAATTGTATAACTATTATTGAGATGTTATATGTTTTAATGTGATATGCATATTATGATTTTTTTTTATTATCTAAAAATGGTTTATAATTTTAAATTAATAAAATCTAAATTATAATATAACAAATTGAATTTTTTTTTATTTTTATTACTTTTAACATTTTTATTATTAATTGAACCCACATTTAAATGTTTACGCTTATTATGTTACAATATCTCTATAGTAAATTTTATATTACTTTTTATTGTTTTTTAAGTTTTTTTATTATTAATTTATTATTACTCTATATTATAAAACCTGAAGAAAAAAAAAAAAAAAAACACTTATCCCATAAAAATAAATAAAATAATTTACATAAATTTCATTTTTTTTAATATTTAATTATTGTTTAAAAAAAAAAAAACTATAACAGAGATAAAAAGATGGATAAACCACCATAACCGATTCTATCGTCTTTATGATGTTGGGGAGACTCAACCTCTGCTTCAACCTCTTTTCCTTGTACAACCTTTTCCCCTTTGGATTTATAATGGCTTATTTTAATAAAATATTAATTTTAAAATGATATTGTGGATATATATTATATAAATTTTATTATTTCAAAAAAATTGTGATATATAGAGATTGGTCCAAAAGAGGTATGAGAATAAGGTTTTATAATCTAAAGTTCCCTTAAACCCGTTAAATTTTAAATAATCATTTCCTTTAAGTTGAATGTCTCTTGAATGGGTTTAATAATCATTTTCTATAGGTTGTAAGTCTTTTGAGCGAGTTTAATAATGATTTTTTATAAATATTTTGAATGAGTTTAATAATTAGTTTTTATCGGTTGAAAGTTTTTTGAATTTATTTAATAGTTGGTTTTGAATTTATTTAATAGTTGGTGTAAAGTGAGGAAAATTTAAGGGCTAATATTTGTATGTGGGTTAATTTATCATGATTTAGAAAAAGAATTGTCAATTTCTATTTTTTCTAAAAATATTGACCCAAATTTTATAATATAAAATTATCTTATCTTAAAATTAGCTAAAAAATTAGAAAGACTAATACACAATTACAAAATTATTAGAAATATATATCTATATATATAATTTTTAAATATTGTCAAACATTTTATAATTTGCATATTAGAAACTAAAAATTTAAGTTTCTAAGTTTTAAGATAAATTTCTATTCTTAAAATTTCCTCAATTTTAAAGTGCCCCATAAATTGAAGATTACTTATATTTTTATCCATAATAAGTATCACCAAATCAAAAAGTACATAAATTTGTACCCAATTATTAACTAAGTTCTATGACTTAATGATAACCTAAAAAATATATTGATCCATGAAGTAAACAATATATCTTCAATATTATATGAACCTATTTTATTTTTACTGACACAATTAAAATAATTAATTTAAAATATTTTTCAAATTCTCTCTTCTTTTCCAATATATCTTTAATATTATATGAACCTATTTTATTTTTATTAATACTATTGAAATAATTAATTTAAGATATTTTTGACATTCTCTCCTCCTTTTCCTAATTTTCCTTAAAAAAAGGTCATTTTATGAGAATCTATTTCAATTATGTTCTATTGAAAAATATTCAATAGGCCTTTATCTTGCCTTTTTCTTCCTTTCTGTTAAACCTTACGTTTACCCTAAAGAGTTTTCATAGCGACTAATGGTAATTACAAAATTAGATGGTTAGGATTTGTATGGGAAATAAAATGTCCAAAAATTAGGTGGCATGCTAACTCATATGCTCCTTTTCATCATCCGATTATTATTCAAATGATTGTTATTTTTAAATTTTGGTTTGCATTATTTTTATTTTTTCTTCTCTATTTATGGTAAACTTATATTTAAGAATATGTATCTTGCAAATCTCTTACCTGAAAATAGAATCAAAATGCTATATTTTCATTTACGAATCTCATAAACATGGTTATATAAAAATACCAAACTTTGTTTCTAAAACCACTAACTCAAAAAACTTATTAATAAGTTGGAAAAGCATAACTATTACATAAATAACCATATTAATCACTAGTATATTGGATCGGTTAAATTTTACAAACTTCTCTTGTTTTTTTTTTCTCTGTAAATCAAGGAATTTCTATTAAGTTAAAAGATTATACATCAAAGTACAATATCTCAAAATCTTAATTGCCTCATTATTATTAGATTTACTGGCTAGTATAGACATATGTAGAAACATAACAAATTATTAGAATAATCGTAACAACCACAACTGAAAAGGAAAGTAATACCAAAAGCTCTTCAAGATCATAATACAACTGACCACCATTAGAAATAAGAATAATTGACTGGAGCTTGATGGTCCAGTCTCGAGCCAAGTGAAGGAGGAGCTTTGAAGTCATAATGGACATGTTTCTCCATATGGTCCATCTTGCCATCTAGCCAATCCAGCTTCTCGTGAATGTGCCTTTGACCCCTCATCATGTTGGCCAATCGATCATGCATCTGCCACTGGTTGCACTGGAGATTATTCATTAAGTTTATAATTATTTTTTGGTCTTCATGTTAGGCTCGAATAAGTTGGTCCAGATTAATAGTGATATGTCACAATGCACTACAAACATCATCCGAGGGCGGGGGATGCCCTATGGTTTTTGGTGGTTGAGCAAGCGTAGGGTCAACAACCTCTCCCTGGCCAGGGTCGTGTTGACCATGCCCCCCACACTGCCCCCTTTAGCCCAGACCCATTCTCACTCTTCTACATTGTTGCAACATGGCCAATTGGTCAACTTCACAGCTAAAAATGGTGTGCCTCCAACTAACTATGTACCCCATAAATGAGTCAACCACCCCAACACCATTGAAACTCCAACACATGTAGTGGTTCCAACCACTGAATAACAAATGAAATTCCAGTACGGCCTCTAAGCACCTTTAATAAGGTCACAAGGGAGCCTCACTATGGCCAGACCTAATAATGCTAGCCAACCAGGAGGTCATATGAGACCCATGGGTATAGTATAACTAAGAGATTCAGGTGTTTAACTCCCTCACCATAGCTAGCAGTACTACCCAAAGAGAAATATCATGCACAAAACCTTTAAGTTGATACAAAGGGTTGATAAGAAATATTGAGATTGACTCAAATGAGCTCATGACCAAGTTAACAAAATTAGTGATTCCTACATCATCCACCAAGAAGTGCATGCAAACCACCCCACCAAGGGCTGAAAGGCTTGCTCAATCTGCTGAGAGAATGTCTTGGCACAATTCCCTCTGGTCAAATGATTCGGATTTAAATAGGAACGCAACAAAATACAGAGATAACCATATACACAAAGATGCAGTGGAAATAATACTTCATTTCGTTAATGTAAAATACTGAAATATGCTTACAAACAGAAATGGAAATAAACTAGCTAGGGCGATGGTAGCTTATCTCTGAGAAGAGATGTGGTGGCTACATGCCTCTGAACTGTGTTACAATGAGGCTCAAAGGCCTATTTATTGTTGACAAACAATGGAAAACCCTAAACATCCAAAAACCTAACACTAGAAGATGAAACGCCATATTGTGGGACCCGTTTGGGTAAATTGGTACATCAACTTCCCGAGGTCGTAACTTTGGCATACGATCTCTGTTTGACGTGCACAATATCTCGTTAGAAAGATCTATCTGAGAATTACAACTTTGGGAAGAGCAACATCAATCTAGGGACCTATGTTGCTCCCATTTTTCCCGAAAAACTGCTAAAAATAGTAAACTGTGCTATAATTAAGGAAACTGAAAAGCTAAAAGAAACAATGGTGGGGGTCTAAGTGGACTTGGTAGGTGGCCACCAATATCCACCTGGATCATTCCTCCCCCCTTAGGAAGCAATGGTCCCCATTGCGTTGAGTTCCTCCATGAGATGAGGAAACTTCTGCTGAACTTGGTCCTTGGTGAGCCACTTGCCCTGGTGAAGGAGTTGGCCTGCTTTGACAACTTGATACAATTGGATATTCTGCTGGCGAGTGTGCTTGATTTGTGTGTCCATGATCCGATCAGTTGCAACTTGTTCCATGCAATCTGGATTTAACTCTGTGGGTGTGAGCTGTTCTGCAATGTCGGATGTGTCTAGTAATGGTGGAAAGTATGGCCGAAGGCAGTCCACATTAAACACTGGGTGCAGGCCAAGGAATGGGGGAATGCTGAGCTCAAATGCATTGTCTCCCACAACCTTGGTAATGGTGCAAGGACCATATCGGAGTGGTTTGAGTTTCTGATAGTCTCAGGTAAGGTGTTCCTTTTGCAAATGCAACTAGACTTTGTCGCCCACTTGAAACTTGTGTGGCCCCCGATGTTGATCATGTCGCTGCTTGTACTTGGCATTTGATTTCTCCAAAATGTCATGGACCTACTGGCGAATATGTTGGATGTGCTCAATGAAGTTGTTTGCCTTATCTGTTTTGGACTGGACATGAGCTGAATCTGCGTGAGTAGCTGCAATTGGCATGGCCACATCAATGGGACATAGGGGTTGTGTTACAGGGAAAAGTGTCTATATAGAACTGCTCTATCCCACTAAGGTGTGACAGCTGCCTTAGAAACAAACAGAGTAAAGCTACGTTTGTTTTTCCTTTATGAATTATAGATAGAGAGGAACAGAAAGACCAACCTCTGTCTTGCGCTAATCTCCTGATTTGATTCCTCTCTTCCTTGATAGTCTTTCTCTACTTGTTCCCTTGCACGCCCAACTTCACAAAGTACCTGTAAGATCACAGTAGCATAGCACTATACAAAGACATGGATCTATAATCATAAACAATCTAGGATCAGATGTATGTTGACCATACAAATGCAGCAAACATCTATGACACAAGAGTATGGAGGAAAACTTGAATAGCTTTTATTGATAAACAAGAAAGAGCCAAAAGGAGTTACAACCAGTTGTTCTGACCTAGCATCAACCTCTCAGCAAGGAAGCCCCTCTTCACCTCATACAAAGCTTAGATTACCCAACAATCTGATGTTTGTCTCAAGAAACCAACAGCAATTCTTTACAATATGCAAAATTCCAGCCTCTGGATCTCTGGGATGAGGGATCCATATATAGATATCTGTAATGGAGATGAGTCAGCTCATGATTTGATTAGTTTCTTCCCTCTGATAGTTTTTGCTTCCACTTGGAGATTGATGATCTCTTACTCATCCTTGGTCGAATTCAGAGAGGCAAGTGTCACAGGAGAAGTTTCTGGAAGCTTCTATTGCCTCTCCACCTCGCGGAATGACACTGCCATTTGTCATTTCTCGCCCATTGCACCCCATAGAAGGGTTTTTTGAAATGCAACGCACCCACACAGTGTATTTAGGTGAGATGCAATGCACTTGGCCAGTGGAGCAGCTGAAATGATCCTGTTTTGACCAATTCTGAGCAGTTTTTCATGGAGAACTTCTGGGAGAAGTTGTAATCAGTTGACCTTGTTCCTTTAGGGGTTAGAACAACACTTTTAGGGACTTAGGAGCCCTTGGTTTATGGACATTTCATGCTTGGGGTTGTAGTGCCCAAAAATTTCTATAACAGTTGCCCCCTAAAGCATGAGGTCGTTAATCTTTTGATGTCGGGTGAAATGCTTTATTATGAGGATCCGAAGTTCTTTCAAGCTGGGAGGAGACCTGTAATAAGATACAATACAATACATTATCTTCATAATATTTTCATGATCTAGCTGAGGCGGGCATTCCCATGCTCAGCTTTATAAATTCATTTTCATGTACATAGGACAGACAATCGTCTGAGTGTAGACTGATGATTCTAATAGAGCCATCATTCCTTTGATTGGATGATTATCTGTGCAGCAATGATGTACATTTGATGTTTTTATTTTCCTGAATGTATATCGCAGCCCGGATGGATGAAACTAGATCCAGGGTCTTCAATCTCGTTTGATCTTCACTCGAAGTACAAGTCTATCCATGTGAGAAATGTTCTGAAGTCGAACATGGAAAGACATCGCTTGATTACCAGCCAATGATGTAAGTTGTTAACAAGCGTGAGAGGAATCACCAATAATGATAATGACCCTCAAGGTACTGCAGTACAATTCACGTCGTGTGAATAAAGTACTTGGCGTCGAACACCACGCAAAATCTTTCGGTCGAAGGTCATTGATGTAAACCTGTCGCCGGAAGTGAGAAACTTGCCATTGAGGCATGCAAGCTTCAAACTACTGAATGGGGTGTTCCTAGATCAACTTCTTGGATAATGAGCTGATGTCGACAAGAAGCGATCCGTCATAGGAGGGCCTTAATGAATCCCACATCAATGACACGGAATGGAGCAAATGATTTTAATGGAGGTGAAAACGATCTGGTGATATAAGGTTCAGGGTGGCAGTCATGAATGAATGGAGTATAAATGTATTGTAGTGGGTGAGACACAGGTGAATTCTCTGAATGACTTCTCTTGAACATATCGGTGACACTGACATGATGGATTGGTAACATTACCCCAAATGTGGATGGTGTGATGGGACCATGGTGATGTGGCCGGTGAATGAAACAACCCAACCCGACTTGGATGCGGAGCGAAAGTGTCATGTTCAAGAGCGACTTGCTACCAACAAAGTTTCTCCAAGTTTTCTTTCCAATTTTTCCCCAATCATTGCTGACCAGTACCTCTTTATTTTTGTCAAGCTTGAGGAGGATAACATATGCTTGTTCTATAATTTGCCCTTCGGGCAAACCCATCGCTATGTTTTAACGAGCCTAGCGATAGTGAAACTCGTTCTCGTCTATAGACAAGTTTGTCGCTATTAAAATTTTAACGAGTTTAACGACAAAGATAACTCGGTCCTTTTCAATTTTAGAGAGTCTAAAAAGGAACGTAAAGGTAACTCCAAAATTCCTTTTTCGTCATCTAATCCCTTAAGTCCGAAAAAGTATAAAACAATACAGAAGGGATGAATTTTCGATACTTTTAACGAGCCAAACAAAACAAGCTCTCGATCTTTTTGTGTAATAATCCCTCAGGTCCAAAAAGATTAAAATTTAGAGGAGAGATAGCACTTCCGGTCCCTTTAACGAGCTGGAGAGGCTAATGGCTCGGCAATCTTTTCATATTTTACGAGTCAGTTGAAAAGATCTTAAAGGAGACTCGTCTTTTGAGGAATGAGTGATAAAATGGGTAGCAACTAATTCCAGGTAAGGTTTGGAATTTTCCAATCACGGCAGTGTTACAAGGATGGCTAGTGAGATCACTCTTCGCAGCTGTTCCTCAAAATGGGTAAACAATCAAATGGAGGTGAATGATCAACCAGTGCAAAAGTGGAGGTGACGGTGCAAACACGACCAAGGCTTTAATGGCTGAAGTACTACATTCACGATGGTTATTTACCGGGGAATAGTTCATTTTTTAATGAGCTTAAACGCGGGGGGAAACATTTGCTCATGGCTTATGTTTATTTTTTAACGAGCTTGAACTATGTGCTAAAACTGCTCGATTAATCCAGTCGTGTGATAAGAATGTCTCATATATAAAAACGACAATTTTTAGAGTTTTGCCCCACATCCTTTCTTTATGCAAGTTAGGAAACGACCAATCCTACGAGTTTAAAGGGTTAGAGGACCTACAAATTAAAAAAATAAATAGTCGTTTTTCGCTTGCACGCCAAAAGGCTTGCATGCCCCCAGGTATAAAACAGAATTTCAAGGTTACCCCTTCTTCTTTCCGTTAAAACATTTGTTTTACCGGGAGAGGCCTACCTCTTACAGGTCACCCAAAGATTGTTCTATTCACAGCGCAAACAAAACACTTCTTCGGCGATGTCTACCGAAATAGACAAAGGTGAGTGAAGGAGGCTACTTCACTCACGTAACTTTGACAAGAGAATCTTGTTCCAGAATAACCCCCTCTTCCAATCACGGACGAGAGTACAGACTAGTCATATTCTCTCGCGGAAACCTACCCTATACCCGAAGTTTTCCTGCCGAAGCAGACCAGGGTGCATGCCCCCTGGGTTTCAGTCATGTCCCCCGAATCACTCGCGCTCATCAGGCGGGCGGACTAGAGATTGAGACATTTCTTGCGTGAAAATACCATTTAGGGATGGTATATGACAATTTGGTATGCGTGAACCGGGGAATGAAAGCTGGTCTATGAGCTTGACCACTCTTCCTTCGTGCGGAAAACACATTACTCTAAAGAGTGAGGAGACAATCGCTCCCATGCAATAAATATAGTCTCGTCCAAGGAGTAGATTATAATCCAGGGGTCCTTGAACTACCATTACGTTCATTTGAACAGTTTTTCCCCTCAATGTTATGGGCACATTGGGAAGGATCCCTAACGGTCGACCGGTTCCTTTATCAAAGCCTGTTATATTTCTCATTTCAGGCAAAAGCGATGGCGAACCAAGCGCTTTCCAAGCAGTGGAGGAAAGGATACTCACAGAAGCCCCTTCATCTATGATGGTACCAGCCATAACTATTCTATATATTTGAACAATAATTCGGAATGGTATACTAGCTGGTAAACGGGATTTGCCTAGTTGATTCCAGTCGAAGGAGACAACTAGGTTGCTTGGAGGTGGGACCGAATAGACGGCCGAGTACGACTCTGACGAAATTCCTTCCCGCGGTAAAGGAACAGGTAAATTGCCCCCATGTTAACTGGAGTCTGTGCTTATGAAAAGAATTTTGACGGTGTCATCCTTGTTCTCTTCGGTGACTGTATCATCTGAAGATGGAACCTCTGAAGGCAAGACCGGGTCAACTGCTGCCTCGACCTTTTGACTTTCATCTGGTATGGGTTTAGATGGTTTGTCTTCAATGATAGATGTTTCAGCCGACCACCTGAGCGGGCCAGCCGGATTTTCAACTAGTGACGGACTCAGCAAGAGTTTTTTTATATCCAGGAGGAAATCGTAACGGTGAAACCGGATGATCATCCAAAACCCTTTTAGCCTCCTCTAAGAAGGGACAACGGTGGACGACATGATCGCCTTCGCACAGTTTACAAGGAAATCTATATTTTCCTTTTTGTCCTGGGGCTTCACTTTCACTTGTTGACGGTGTGTTTTCAACATGATCATCAGTGGTTGACGACACCGGGTTGTGCAAACGAGGAGACCAGTCCCTTAAGATCCGAGGGATGCAAGGACAATCTCTATGATAGTGGTCTCCTTTGCAAATGACACATGGCGATTTAGGCCTAGTCGGTGTAGTGTGTGGATTTTCGCTAGACGATGCTCGTTTGCCCCCATTCGCTTTTGGCTCCTTCTTCTTCTCCTTCTTCTTCTTTTCCTTCTTCTTCTCTGGTACTTGACTTTTTGCTTTACCAGCCCCATCAAGCGAAGAGGAAGGAGGAGAGGAAGAATTAGAGGAAGTAGAAGGTTGGTGGGTAACTCTGGACTCGTCTAGTTGCTGATTCAATTGTTCAGGAATTGGGGTGTTCTGAACGACAGAGGTTGAGAAGAGCCATACAGGCAAGCTGATTGTCAGTCCTGAAAGCAACAATGTGGCCATATGGGGTGCACCAACATCTACCCAAGAGGAGAAGGGACTCGGATTTCCTCCAAGGGGAATTCCTTGGTTGGTGGATTCCATTTTCTCAACCCAAGATCAACGTAGGAAAGGGTAATGAATATTCCGTTTAAAATAAATTTTAGACGCTTTGACACAACTTGTTTTTTCAATTTTTAAGAGTCGAGAAAAAACAAAAGATGACTCTAGTCTCCTTCGATTTTTAATGAGCCTGAAGTGACAAGTGCTCAGATGGACCTTTTCTGTTAAAGAGTCTGAAAAGGAATGAAAGGGACTGCTCTGGAAATCTAGGTAGAGGGATTACCAAACCAATCGCAAAACTGCAGAATACTTTTTACAGTACGGCAGTCAATCTTCCCGAATGTTGTGTTCAGTGCATTGCGATCGATAGGGCGGCAGACACGGCTTCCTATGGATAAAGGATTAAGCCTATTGGGGTCTCCCAAAATATACTCGACGGTACGTGGGAGCACAAGTCCGTACTGGCACTTATCGTCTCAAAGTGGAGGAATCACCCAACCATCAGTGAGAACAACAGTTACCAGGCTTTACGACGCCGGAATACGTCTCTAGCCTAGACTTCTAAATGTTGTGCGTTAAGTTCCAAAGCATTGTTAGATTCATTAAATTTATTTTATAGTTGATCTTGTTTATGAAGTTTGCCTTTCAGGTTCACCGCGAGATGTAGATGTAATTCCTAAAATGCAATCTAAGATGATAAACAAACTTTTATCTTCTTTTTATGCAATGAAAATCCTAGCTACTAAGGAAAGAAAGACAGAATCTTTTCACAAAGAGCAAAGAGCACACTCTAAATGCACTTTCCTAAATCAAACCAATCAGACTGTCTAGATGCAAATGCACATGCATGTGTTTGTTTTCAACTTTCTTAGTATATGAATGCTAAAAAGAAAGTTGATGCACAAATCTGAATTTCTTTTCAAGCGATAAATATCAACAAGTTTCTTTTCGAAATAAAAAATGGAGACGATCACAACACTTTACGATTTTGAAATGAATACTTGTTTTCGACACTAGAAAAATTACAAATTCAGGCCAAAAACAATAGTAACAGGATAATCAACCATCAACAACAATCAAACCCTTTCCTACGATTGAAATTGACACTTGCGATGGTTTCAAATCAAAGGACGACAGTACGATTATGCTACTTTGGCAAAGGAGAACTGAAAATGACTCAACAAATACACAAAAACATTTACAGTTCTTTTGTACAAAGGAGGCGGAATAACAGTAATGAAAAGGGGTTTCAAACAGACATATACTGATCACAGGCAGCAAAATTCAGGAATAGAATTGGAAAGAATGAATCACAGAAACCGACACTGCACAAAGCCTAGTCTGATCAGCGCACCTGTAACACAGGGAATTTGAAATGCAGCGCACCTTCTCCACTCGGGAAGTGCGCTGATGTTCAGATTCTTTGAACAGTACCTGCGCTGGGCCAGAAACGAGACTTTGTTTGGGTTCTGGGTCACAGTTTGCAGTTCAGTTCGTGGGTTTTGGCCGAGCAAAAGGTAATCAGTAACTCAACAATCAGGGGTAGATCTAAGGAGGATCTAAGAGCTATCACAAGGGCAATCAGAGAGTTTGTGAATCAGTTGTTTAAATCATAAACAGATCCAGTAGATGGATTGAAGTAGCATTTATCTACTTTGCATTTGCTATGGCAAATGCAGTTCGAATGCTACCTGTAAGTTTATGAAATAGACAACAAAGAATGATAAACAAACAAACTAATTCGTCCCCAGCGGAGTCGCCATTTTGTTACAGGGAAAAGTGTCTATATAGAACTGCTCTATCCCACTAAGGTGTGACAGCTGCCTTAGAAACAAATAGAGTAAAGCTACTTTCGTTTTTCCTTTATGAATTATAGATAGAGAGGAACAGAAAGACCAACCTCTGTCTTGCGCTAATCTCTTGATTTGATTCCTCTCTTCCTTGATAGTCTTTCACTACTTGTTCCCTTACACGCCCAGCTTCACAAAGTACCTGTAAGATCACAGTAGCATAGCGCTATACAAAGACATGGATCTATAATCATAAACAATCTAGGATCAGATGTAAGTTGACCATACAAATGCAGCAAACAATTATGACACAAGAGTATGGAGGAAAACTTGAATAGCTTTTATTGATAAACAAGAAAGAGCCAAGAGGAGTTACAACCAGTTGTTCTGACCCAGCATCAACCTCTCAGCAAGGAAGCCCCTCTTCACCTCATACAAAGCTTAGATCCCCCAACAATCTGATGTTTGTCTCAAGAAACCAACAACAATTCTTTACAATATGCAAAATTCCAGCCTCTGGATCTCTGGGATGAGGGATCCATATATAGATATCTGTAATGGAGATGAGTCAGCTCATGATTTGATTAGTGTCTTCCCTCTGATAGTTTTTGCTTCCACTTGGAGATTGATGATCTCTTACTCATCCTTGGTCGAATTCAGAGAGGCAAGTGTCATAGGAGAAGTTTCTGGAAGCTTCTATTGCCTCTCCACCTCACAGAATGACACTGCCATTTGTCATATCTCGCCCATCGCACCCCATAGAAGGGTTTTTTGAAATGCAACGCAGCCACAAAGTGTATTTAGGTGAGATGCAACACACTTGGCCAGTGGAGCAGCTGAAATGATCCTGTTTTGACCAATTCTGAGCAGTTTTTCATGGAGAACTTCTGGGAGAAGTTGTAATCAGTTGACCTTGTTCCTTTAGGGGTTAGAACAAAACTTTTAGGGACTTATGAACCCTTGGTTTATGGACATTTCATGCTTGGGGTTGTAGTGCCCAAAAATGTCTATAACGGGCTGGAATCCCAAGCCCACCTGAAAAGGGCTGTGGCCAGTCGAGCTATGGAGAGACCGATTGTAGTTGTGTTGAACATAGGGGAGGCTTTCGTCCCAGGTGTGTGGATGCTTTAAGTTGTACATGCATAGAATGTGTACGATCATCCTGTTGACAACCTCTGTCTGGCCATCAGTTTGAGGATGGAAGGTTGTGGACTTAATGAGTTTGGTGTCGAGCATTGAGTAGAGACTAGACCAAAATGTACTGAGGAACCTGCTGTCCCGATATGAGATGATATACTATGGGATCCCAAAGTGTACCCACACTCGTTCAAAGAAGAGTTTAGCAGTGGCTTCTGCTGTGATATTCTTCTTGCAGGCGGTTATAATGGCCATCTTCGAGAACCTGTTGACGAACACAAAAACACAGTCGTTTCCATGCTTAGTGGAAGGAAGACCTGACATGTAATCCATGGAGATGGATTACCAAGGTAAACTTGGGGTAGGCAGTGGGGTATATAGGCTTTTCTTCTTAATGGTCGGTTTGGCAATGGCACAGGCAGTGCATGATGTGATGTACTTCTTGACATCATGTCGAAGATTTGGCTAATAGAAATACTTTTGCAGTACTGCCACTGTTTTCTCGACCCCGAAATGTCCAGCAGCCCAACTATAGTGTGCTTCCCAAATCATCTTGGCACGCTCGCTTGAAGGAACACAAAGGTGACCCAGGTGGCATAATAGGGCATCCTGGAGGTGAAAATTTGGAACATGCTGACCCTCCAGGAGTGTCTGGTATGTGTGGCTGAATTATGGGTCGCTTTTGTAGAGAAGTGGCCAACCAGAAGTCTCGTGCCCACAAGAGTTGAGCATTGTGGTTAACACCATGATCGGTGGTCGACTGAGGCAATCTGCAACATTATTGGTGATACCCTTCTTATACTTGATATTCAAATGGAACTGTTGCAGGTATGTGGACCACTTCTGATGGCGATCATTCTACAATTTCCCTTGGGTTTGTATGAACTGTAGGGGTCAGTGGTTGGTGTGGATGATCGTTTCCTTCCCCAAAATGTAATGCTTCCATTGTCGATAGGCCTGCATAATGGAATACATCTCTTTGTCATAAGTGGGATACTTCCGGACTATGTCTGAAAGTGTCTCACTGTGATATGAAACTAGATGCCCGTGTTGAGTAAGGACTGCCCCAATAGCATAGTCAGAGGCATCTGTCTCGACCTCAAATGGTTGTTGCAAGTCTGGTAATGCGAGCATGGGTGTTGTGCAGAGGCAATCTTTCAATTCTATGAATGCCCTCTATTGAGATTTAGACCAAAATAATTTTTCTTTCGCTCCTCCCTTGGTGACTTGACTCAAGGGCCAAGTGATATAAGAAAATCCCAACACGGACCTGCGGTAGAAGTTGGCAAGACCTAGAAAGCTGTGAAGCTCTGTCAGAGTGGTTGGAGATGGCTAATCTCGAATTACCTCGATCTTGGATGGATCCACATGCACCCCCTGTTCATCAATAATGTATCCTAGATACTGAACCTGGGTCATGCCAAAAGTGCATTTATCCAAATTGGCACACAACTTGTGTTACCGCAGTGTTTGGAGAACCTATCAGATGTGGTGGAGGTGCTCTTCCCAACTCTGGCTGAAGATAAGGATGTCATCCAAGTATACCACTACAAATGAATTGGTGAATGGTTGCAAGATGTCATCCATTAGCCTCATGAAGGTTGCAGGAGCATTCGTCAATTCGAAAGGCACCACCAACCATTCAAACAGGCCCTCCTTGGCTTTGAAGGCAGTCTTCCACACATCACAGGGTTCGATTGGTACCTGGTGATATCCTGACTTCAAATCGATCTTGCTGAAATATTTTGCCCCCTTCAGTTGGTCCAAGAGGTCATCAATCCG
Organism: Pinus tabuliformis; assembly: GCA_031772625.1. NCBI lineage: Eukaryota > Viridiplantae > Streptophyta > Pinopsida > Pinales > Pinaceae > Pinus > Pinus tabuliformis. The sequence goes on along the minus strand of CM062816.1, from coordinate 1,758,243,759 downwards.
TGGGATCAGGTACCTATTACGGACAATGATCTTGTTCAGTGCCCGATAGTCAATACAGAGTCTCCAAGTCCCATCCTTCTTCTGTACCAACATGATCAGGCTCCCACAGGGTGATGAACTTGGATGGATGTGACCTTTCTACAGTAGCTCCTGAATCTGCCTCTTGATTTCATCATTCTCTAGAATGGAGTGCCGATATATTGGTCCATTGGGCAGTGGCGCACCTGGGGTCAGATTGATGGAGTGCTTGACCTGACAGTGTAGAGGAACCCCTACGGGGGAGGTGAAGATGTCCTCGTACTCCTCCACGACCTTGTCCATCTATAGTTGTCGTGCGGAGGGGCCCTGTCTGGAGGTCGTGGCCACCGTCTTCTTCTTTCCTTGAGGGCGTATCATTAGGAAAACAAATTTCCCGGTTTTGGAAACGAGCTTACTGCATTTTTTTGCAGTAATCAAAGAGATGGCGGTAGGTGGTGCTACCTCTGGTATCCTGTACAACTTAGTTCCCAAAGTAACAATAACAGCACGAGGCCTTGATTCATACATAGCATGTCGCTTCCACAAGTATGGTTGTCCTAGTAATACATCACAAACTTCAAGGGGAGCAATGTCACACAATACCTCATCCATGAAGGGCTTCATGTTGTATGGAAGGCAACACTACTGGCTCACGTGAAGATCCCATCCTTGGTGAAGCCACCCAATGGTGTACTATTGTGGATGTGCTGTGGTCGGTAAGCCCAGCCACTTCACGGCCTTTGCCGAAATGAGGTTCTTTTGGCTCCCGCTGTCAACAATGAATTGTAGTGGGGAGCCCTTTACCCACATCTGGGAGTGGAAGAGACGCTCCTCCTCCTCTGGATCTTCGGGTTCCTCCTTCTAGATCTTCATGGTGGCAATGGTGGCGTTGGGCTCTGCATCGATAATCTACTTCCCTTTGTCATTCCCCTTGTCAGGTTCTGACTCAGAGTCAGAACCTGCATCCGATTCTGAAACCTTTAGCTCAGCCACCAGTGACTGCTTGGCCCGACACTCACTTGTGTTGTGAGTGGAGCTCTTATGGAACTCACACCACTTTCCCGTGTCATTTTTCGGCTTCGTGGCGTTGTTCTTTGCTTACAGCTTTGGCGGGTTGTCTTGGGCCACCCTGCCTTGGCTTTGTCCTTTGTTCTGCAATTTGGGGGCATCTTTCCCTTGCTTTGGATTCGCATATCCAAAGTCTCACTTCTTTTGTTTAAACTTTTGCTCAACCCTGACAACATATCGGTATGCAGTGCCAAGCGAGGAGATGTTCAAGAATTCTATTTCTTCCTAGATGTACTTGTGCAGGCAGCCGCGGTATTTGAGTACCAAATGCTGCTCCAAATCCTTGATACCCAACTTTGTGTGAAGGGTATAGAAAGTATTGGTGAACTCCGGCACGTCTTGGTCCCTTCCCTACCGTAGCACGGTCCACTTTATGTATTAATCCTCATAGCTTCCGACAAGGTAGTACTACTCCTTGATGGCATCCTAGAATGAATTCCAAGTGGGTGCTGCCGAAAGTAGTGAGCCTGTACTTTCATCCTTATGCTCGCAGTAGGTTTCCCACCAGTCCTTGATGTGGGGGGTTGCTTTGAGAAGAGCGAAAATAATCTTTTCCCGACTGGAAAAATCATGAACAGAAAAATAACCCTCTAGCATATTTATCCATTTATCGACGACATCTGCGTTTATTTGACCCTCGAATATGGGGATTTCAAAATTAACTTGTACCTTAAATGATGTGGCGTCTCCAGAGTAGCTGTTGGAAGTTGATGCTTTGCCCCTGGGTAGCCGCTGAAGCATTTGGGCAAAATTGTCGATCATCGCGTTCCTTTGTCGCTCGAGGGATTCTTTGAGCAAGATTTCGATAGGATCTCTTGCCCCCTCATCTTTATTTTCATCCGCCATGGGAGGAAGTCGGGATTTGCGAGGCTGGTCTTGCAAAGGGTCGACCAGTTCAAGCCCTAACTCCTTATATCTTGACCTCGTTGGGGACATGCAAAGAAAAATAGAGAAAAAAAAAGCAGACCGCTTTGATACCACTGATCCGGATTTAAACAGGAATGCAACAAAATACAAAGATAACCATATACACAAAGATGCAATGAAAATAATATTTCATTTCATTAATTAAAATATTGAAATATGCTTACAAACAGAAATGGAAATAAACCAGCTAGGGCGATGGTAGCTTATCTCTGAGAAGAGATGTGGTGGCTACATGCCTCTAAATTGTGTTACAATGAGGTTCAAAGGTCTATTTATTGTTGAGAAACAATGGAAAACCCTAAACATCCAAAAACCTAACCCTAGAAGATGAAACGCCAAATTGTGGGCCTTGTTTGGGTAAATTGGTACATCAACTTCCCGGGGTTGTAACTTTAGCATACATTCTCCGTTTGACGCGCACGGTATCTCATTAGAAAGATCTATCTGAGAAATACAACTTTGGGTAAAGAAACATCGGTCCATGGACCCATGTTGCTCTCAGTTTTCCCAAAAAATGTCGTTTAGGGCCTCAAAACGACTCCGGAAGTTCAGTACCCGAAAAACTGCTAAAAATAGTAAACTGTGCTACAATTAAGGAAACTAAAAAACTAAAAGAAACAATGGTGGGAGTCCAAGTGGACTTGGCAGGTGGCCATCAATATCCACCTGGATCATCAAACCCCTTAGCCCTCCAACAAAGTAACAAAACATACACAACCCAGAGATGACACAGCGAAATGAGAAACATCACCCATTGACTGACACTTTAAGAAATTTTCCTTACGACCTAGCCCCCCAAGCATAAAACAAACAGACTAGAGGATAAAACAACATAACCATACCTTATTTCGGGCCTAGAATTCTTACATTGAATTCTAGACCCAATCCATTGTGCTAGCAACATAAATCAATTTCACATAATTGCTTGTCCCTCCATGAAACCCTTGGAAACTGCTTCATATACCATGATCCCAACTTAATTTTTGCAGAGTTGATAAATCATCATTTCAATCATCCTATACAGAATAGACACCACCCTCAACAGATGCTCTCAGAATGAGCAAACTGCCAACCTAGTCCCCATTACCTTCTTGCTTGATAATAATAGGTCGAATACATAGTCTCACCCATCCCATACCATATCTATCCAACTATGACCGACAAACCACCCTCATGATCACCTTGGCCATAAAACTCAACATCACATCCATTGAATAACTAGGACCCATCTGTATCCACGACATTCTCCTTCACACAGAGCCACATGACTATAGGAAGCCAAACCATCCCCGCTTAAATGACAAGAGGATCCGTGGATAGTAAGCACCTACCCTATCCCCACATTCCAATGCTTTGACACCTCCATCCCGGAATAAATGATGATAATTGATTTGAAATAAATAGCATATCTTTAATAATAATAATAATAATAATAATTTTTCCAATAGTAATGTTTATAGATATATGATCTATTTCATAATCAAATATTAAACAGTTGTAGAGATTATATTTTTTAATTAAGAATTCCTTTCATCGTATGACGATAAACATTTTGTTAAAACAAGCTTTCACGGTGAAAATCATTCAATCGCTAATGTATTGCCAACTATCTCAAAGTCTCTCTCTTCTACTCTCCTCGTAATATTACCAAGAATACGGGTTTCCCCGTATCTCAATCATTGGAAGGGTAAAGTTGCTTGCCTCATTCTTCAGCTACGTATACTGTAACTCAATTCAGCATTTCAAAACCCCATACAAAAAGTTTCAATGCCAACTCTTTGTATCCATATGGCAGTCTTTTAGGAGCGAGCGATTGTCAGTGAGAGAAATAAGTGTCCTTTCTGTTCACCCACTCATCAAATAATCCATCCAGTGATGGTAAAGTGGGTATCTAACATGCACACTCCGACAATCACAGCCATAGTGGCCACACCACTTACATAAATCCATAACTGCCATAGTGGCCTCTGGCCACACCTCTTACATAAATCCATAATATTTTGGGCACCACCTGCATGTGCAGGTACAATCTACAGCCTTGAATCTGTGAATGAAGGTGCGTTCTAGAATCCCCTGTGGAGAAAGTGCGAATACAATCTACAGCTTTGAATCTGCGGATGAAGGCGCGTTCAGGATTTCCCTGTGGAGAAAGTACATGCTCTGCATAATAATTATACTATGATGGGGGAAGGAATTACTAGAAGGGAAGTGTGTAATCTGTTTCAGATGGGCGTACTCAACTGTTTTATGTTTTGGTCGTTGGGCATATTTCCAAAATTCTGCAGGGATTTATTAAAACTGTAGATTTAAGTTTAATGGGTATATTTATTTTATAAATTTAATTTAATTATATAATTTGATTGTAAACTAATTAAATATTTGGTAAAAGTTAATAGATGCTAATCTATAATAAGCATAAAAACAACACTTTATCATACATTTCAAGTTGCTACCACTATATGTCAGAAAAATAATTGTTTACCAAAAACTTGAGCTAAGATATATATATTTAAAATAAAACATGTAATAAGATTCTTAATAATGGAGATTTAATCTATTTCGTCATTGAATTATCAATATGTAAATAGGTTTTGTTAAAATATCATGACTTATCAATACCACATCCCCAAAAAACCAAAAAATCCTTAAGTCATTTCTTATGACACTTGTACATACAACTTTTTTCTTTTAAATGAATGAATTTAATTAAAAGGGAAAAAAAAGGACATAACTAGTTTGCCAATAAATCTCAACCTTCGATTTGTGTATGCTACTAACAATATTGTATAATATTCTATGGAGGTTAAATTCCTACTGCCCATTTGATAATGATTGATAATTAAAATAAAATTTTAGAAGTTTTATTCCAAAATAGACATCCCCATAATTATTTATAAGTTATGTTATTGGTTCATGATATTGTAACAAAGTCTCTATGGTAAAGTGAAGATGAATCTCCATAATTAAGAATCTTGTTACATGTTTTTTAAATAAATAAACAAATATATGTTCAAGTCATATATTAATTCTTTTAATAATTAATAATACTAACAATTTAAAATAAAGTTATAATTTAGTTTATCATTTATGATTTTTTAAATCTTGGTAATGTAAGATGTATCATGAGATATATGTTTTGATATTTTTAAGAGACAATTTATATTTCTAAACCAATTTACCAACCATTTAATGTATATACTAAATTAATCTATATAAGTGTTTTAGAACTTTCCATAATATTAAATTTGTTTATATATTCAAAAACATAATTCGAAAAATAAAAATTACAATTTCATATGAACTTTGTCACTCATGTTATATTATATGGATGTGAGTTTGATATTGCAGTATATAGAGGAAGGTTGAACAAATCGAAAAGAAGTTTATAACCTACAACCTAAAGATTAAAATAAAGACTCCCTACCCTATCCTCTTGATTGAAACAAGCATTTCCCCCATTTGAAAGCGTGGTCATGACAAGGTATCTTATATATAAAAGGAAGTTATAAAACATGGATGCCAAGAGTTGTCTAAAATTACTTCTAACTCTAGCCAAAACCCACACCTTCAATTTAAACAAGGGTGGCATAAGGATGCCTAGCCTTGCGTAGAACACTGGGGAATAAAGGAAGAGATCACCTTCTAGAATTCAGATAATATTAAAAATATTATCACTTTCAAATTTAAGGAGAATTTGTGGGGAAATATAGAGTTGGAGGTAAAATGAAACTATGATATTACAAGGAGGTGATCAACCTCATTCTCAAATACCAATATTGTCTCCCTGTCTTAAGTAGTGTTAAGAAGAAAATGATTGTTGCCAAGATTAGAAATATTTCCCATGAGCTTCCCATGTGCAATCTTAGGAGGGTTGAAGATGAAAATATCTTTCTCTTAAATTGTCCATATTACACTCACATTCGATCTAATTTTCAAAATATCTATCACACTACCAACCTTCTTGACCTTTTAACTTAGCAAAACTATGGTAACCTAGGAGCACATCTCTCACTTCGTTTTTAGAAAAAAATCTCTTACCTTCTTCTCAGTGGACATTAACCATCGTCATCACTAAAAAAAATTATAAAATTAAAAATAAATAAATAAATTAGAATTAACTTTACAAGCACGTGAAAATAAAGTAGATGTGGATAGAAGGTCCCATATTCAACTCCTCGAGATTGACTAACTCGTGGTTGCATGTTGGGGTGACCTATTTCACCTAGGGATTATAATGGTAGTTGTTGGAATCAACCACTTGTCACATGAGTATGAGGCCAACCAAGTTGTCAATTCCTCTAGTTAAAAAAAACATATATTTATCATAGGTCTTATAAATTTCAAAACGGTAATATCATACCTTGGGTTGGCAGTTTGAAAGAAATTATCAAAGTTTAATGTCTAAATAATGGAGATGGTATTATTGAGAGAGGTAATGAGTCAAAAAGTGGAAGGGTTTTTTTATAGATCAATTAATATCAAACTATAATTAATATCAAACTATAACAAGTGTTGTAGGGCAATGTAATCCCTGCATTCAAGTGGAAATTATGTTTTTAAGAAAATGCAAATCGATATATGAAGTGGAAAAAAATACATTTCTAATTGTCAATAATCAGGTGTTCTTACCTTACAACAAAAACCTCTAACCTCCACATATGTATCTATTTAGTTCTTTGAAATGCTAGCAATGCCATCTAATATTTAAATTCATTAGGATTAAAATATTTAACAGAAAATTAACAAAAAAATATAACTAATAAATTTGTAAAAAAATTTAAATACGAAGAAATTGTAGACTTATAGCACTACAATTTTATGATATGAAATTTGTCAAAACAATAAGTGGCCAAGAAAATTACTCATATTTTTTTATTGCACTTAATGTTAATCTACCACAAAATATATTGCTCGAAGATTTTGAATTCCATTCAAGTAGTGACTCCTCCAATTAAATTTGGTTAGTTCAATAAGAAGGTTAGTTTTGTATCACTCTATTCTCACCCTAAAAAAAATAATTTGTTTTAAATAACCTAAATGTAGTAAATTTCAAACATAACAATAATATAAAAAACAAAATAAAAAGGAAAATTTAAAAGTTAAGAAAATTGAAAAGATAAAAATCTAAAATCTAAAAGAATTTCAAGGAACTTTAGCAAAGTAGGATATATCAACCTATGACTTCTATAATATTTGGAAATCAAAATGCGGTTGTTCATATTAATTCTTGTAAAGTATGTGAAGTGGAAGGTAGGGAGGGATTCTTATTAATATTGAAGGAGAAATGAAAATAAATTTTGCATGCGGATTGGGCCATACATCAAACAATCTTGCTGAGATGTATGGCCCTTTTTTTGGGCTTGAATTAGCAAAAAAGCAAGACATTTCCTCTGTAGTCATTTTTGGGGAAAATTTGATCAACACCTACAAATAAGCTCCTTTCCTAAAAACAACCAGCTAGCTCTCTTCCTCCAAAATATATATGGCATCCTCTAAACATTTTGTCACATATCTTTCTTGTAGATCCTACATAGCCAAAATAAAGAAGTATATCTTCAAGCCAACATAACATGTCAGCTAGAAGAAAGGAAATTATACGAGGTTAATGGATCCACCAATTGGATGGTTATTCCATGAAGAGATCAATATGGATCCAAAGTCCCCCACTCAATCAAAGAATCAAATATCAAACTAGGATTAAGTGCCATTTAATAAAAAAGGCCCATCTCAAGGCGAAAGATCCAAGTGTCACTTATAAATTTCAAGAAAAAATAGGCAATGGTAAAATGAAAGGATCAACTACTTATCATTGCATGTCGTCAACGCGAGCATGTCAGCTCCAACCCGAAGTGCATTCCAGGTGGCATAATCTACCAATCTCATCGCTCAAAGGAACATGGACAGTAATCACTAGTTCAACTCTATTTATGAAAGGTATGTATATGGTATCAATTTTGGTCCTTTAAATTAGTGATTTGTACCATTCGAGATATATTTCATCAAGCACAATTCAATGGAAACACAGTCACAGACATTCTATGTATTTACAATAATTCTCAGAGGAGCGAGGCATCGATGGGAGTCCTCCCTTATATGGTGTAATAATCCCTCATTTCGACAATTGTCCCTCTCCTAGTGTGTGCCTTTTGTATCCTTCCTTTGCAACTCTAAGGCATATTCACAAACATGGAAAAATAATGGGGAATGGGAGGTTAGTTCAAGTTGGAATTCAAAAGGTGATAGTTGAATACTCTACAACTTCTAAATTTTACTGGAAGTGGACCACCAAAGCTCTACAAGGAATACAGAAAGGAATTTTAGTCTATAAGGATGACATCTAGAGCATTCCATCGCTCCCTACTCCCAAACTTCTTCCTTGGACGAGAGAAAGTTGGTCTGCATATCTTCCTACAACTTTTTGCAAAGACTATAATTTAAAAACTCTCTGCATGACGTCTCTTCTCTTACTTCTAGATTGGAACATTAGTCAACTCCTTGGCCGCCAGACAAATATGGCTCAACATTTGCAACAATGTCCTCATCCACCTAAGGATTGGTATGTAGAAGTTTAGAACTTTGATAAAAAATCATTTCCCTATCATAACAAGGGCAAACGCAGCAAGAAAGAATTCGTCAACTAGAGGACTAAATGGAATGGGTGTGCTAGAAATTGATAGATCTATAGGCTCAGAGAGATAATGAAGATAAAAAAAGTGCTTTCAGTAGTGTTGTAGTGTTCCTAATTAGAAAATTAATAGTAATTACCAAAACATGCGCTAGCTAGAACAATTAAAATTTCATCATGCAAATGTTAGAAATTAATTTCCTCACACCCCAACTAGCAAAACCCAAAAAAATATCACAGATCCAAGGGGTAGAATGGATTCCCCAAATAACTACGCCATGTTATAGAAATATTGTTGTTGTTGGCTGACTTCAACCCTTTGTTTTGGCCCTCAAAAGTTTGTGAGAGATTTTTTGGAGAAAATCACATGGAATACCATTTGTCGATGCGTTTCGAACCAACTAGTGTGGTTCATCGTCAAGACAAGTTGAAGAAACAGATCCAGCCTAGCAAGTTAAATAGTCTGAGCAGAGCCTCCAACGACTAACTTGACCAACGACTAGTTTGACTCTAGGACCGGGGTCAAAATTATTTTATTAATTTAATTAGTAATCTCTGGGATCAATATATAAATATATAAAATTTTAATGGGTATTTAGTTCAAAAAATATTATAAAAATTATAAGTTAATTAGTATTTAAAGGAGGCTCTGCTCAGACTATTTAACTTGCTAGGTTGGATCTGTTTCTTCAACTTGTCCTGACGATGAACCACACTAGTTGGTTCAAAACGCGTCGACAAATGGTATTCCATGTGATTTTCGCTGAAAAATCTCTCACAAACTTGATATGGATCACAGAAGCCTGAACTCTATAATTGAATCCCTCAAAAGTTCTCAAATTTTTTTACCAAAATAATGAGGGCCTCTTCTCATAAAACCCACAAAAACCCATAAATCTTTTGGGTTAATTCCATGTGACCTAGAAATACCCAAATTTGGACAAAAATCCCGACAAATGTGCTTTGCGTCCCACCAAGAATAATTGCTGCAAATTAGCTTCAATTTCCTCCCTGAGCGGTTGTATTTCCCATACAAAATTTCTATGGAAAAGAACAGGAAATCTCAGCTCAACTCCTACACAAAATCTCCACTTCAATCTATGCATTGTAGATGCCCTAGAAAGCCCCTGTGTAAGCCCTAATCACAAAAATTTGGCCCTATTGATAGAAATATGAAAATCTCCAGGAAAACTCATCCTCCATTGAGGAAACTTTCTGCAAATTATTAGCCTAGGGATCCACCAAATGCTAGCTCTCCAAAATGCCACGAATTCCATAACTATGTCCTCCTGGAACCCACACAAGTTGAAAGATCTTTTCAATTTAGCCTTTGAAATACCAAATTCTACTCACAAATTCTCTTCTAGAGTGACTCAAAGTTCACTAAAAAAGAGTTGGAATTCCTGCTTGGAAATTCATTTTGCTAAACAACACTGGTTGACTTAGCTAAGAAGCTCAAGCAAACCCTCCAAAATTAGAAACGATAAGCCAAAATAGAATTATCAAAATGAGGCTCCAACCTTCCTTTTATTGTTTCTTTCTCTTCCTCATACCATGGTTCGATTTCTCTCACACTATGCTTTGATACCATGGTTTGATTTCCCTTTTCGGTAACCTCCACAACTTTTCTTCGCCTTAATTTTCTTCTTTTCTTAAGTCCCAACCTTTGTCTTTTCTCCAAAAATTTACTTATCATCTCTAGAACTTATTTCTCCTAAGTTTTATTTATCTCATACTATATTAGTCACCAAAATTACAAAATTGATAATTTCATTAACAAAATTTCTAATTGGGGACATGACTGTCCTCCTTGCCAAAAATTGCTTGTCCTCAAGCAATGCTCAAACAAGTGTCTTTCTAGCTGTTGATCACCACCATTACCACCAATAATACCAGGGTCCCAAATGTGCCATTGATTCAATCTCGATCTATGCACTGTCCTCTCATGAAGGAATCCCTCGATACTAGTATCTGAAGCCATCCTAATTAATGTGAATCACCCCTTCCTCCACTCATTTTTTGTCTAAGTATAGGTACCATAAGCCCTTTTCATACTATCAGTAAGTAGAGCATCATGATAATGTTGAATTTTTTCCAAGTCCCCATGAAGTTTCCCTACCAAGTAGTCCACCTCATGCACTCTAAGAGTAAATTCCTGAAGATACAACGTAATTCATATGGGGATGAAGTCTCTCCCACATGAGATTCCCCTAATATCCTTTTGTTGACCAACCTACCATGCTAATGAAGTCCCCCATGCCATTAGCGAGTCACCAAATCCCAATGGAAGATCTGAATGATCTCTCCCTATAGTAGCCAGCTCATCCCTAAAGGTTGTTGAGTTGTCAAGTATTGTGATGCTTGGGTCCCATGCTAGTCTCAGAGGGATGCCACCATATTTTTGTTGTACCACTCTGAATATAATAGGATAGACATCACACACACATGGTATCCCCCTCCACTGAAACCTGGTGGAAAAATACCAACAAAGGCCAAGCTCATCCTGCCTAGGTATCTCTATGATGTCAATATCTACTCATCCATTGCTAATCTTAGCCCTGAGCTGCAATTAATAAAAGCCTACCTTTTCATACAATGGAGGCCTCAACGATCCCCCATGTGTCAACCCCAAGGTGAGCTAGATCACCCTTTGTTATAGTCCTTCTCCTCACGAAATGGAGTGGTCTATCAGCGAACGAAATCCCTAGATCCCATAACCAGATCTGTTGTGTTGTAGTCCTTATAACTATTGAAATCCAACTACCCCACATCTTTTCTCCCTACATGAAATCGCTATATATATATACTCAACCTATCATGAATTAATATAGTGAATGCAAAACTTCCCTACGCCTATCATACCACATTTTGGAATTTGCTATCTTGTCTCTTGAAAATGCACCCCGATATTGCCTGGAGATGAAACATTCACCTGTAAGAAAGGTCAACCACCTATTGTATATGCTCTTATGACACCTCGGAGTACCTCTACCAAAATTTATCATGCATCCCCTTAAGTGTGAACTCAATGGTGGAACATACACTACCTCCACAACAAACCACACACTCCCCAAACTTGTACCTGTCATCTCGTGCCTTGACCTAATGCCACCACTGAGAAGTCTCTACCATGGTGCACTGAGTCCCATCCAAATATCTCAGGTGAGTTCCCCGCACCCTGTTGCTCATGCCCAGAGTGTCAAGAGACAACAACCAAATCATATGTTCCTGTAAGCGATGTAGAAGAGGGTCAAACGTGTCAATCCCCATGGATACCATCAAATATCATTGATCCATGTCCTCATCGATCCTGGGTGAACTAGACCGAAAGGTATGCTTAGTAGCCTTGTCCATAAGTATCCTTGGAGGAAACACTCCAATACCTCGTCGTACAACACCATACACCCCTACATACCACCAAGTATCCCTGTACTCCTTAGCATGCCACTGTACGTTGCGACGTATCACTATACACCACTGGATACCCCCTGCCATTGTTGTACCATCATGTACTATCTTGTGTCCTGCCTATGTCACTGTACTCGATACTCCCCATGCAAAATCAATGCAATATGAGTTTCTCCTCCCACTCCATGAATTAAATCCATGCATTGTGGCACACCGCCATACACCACCGTGCTCACCTACAAACCAATGCTCAACATTGTATGCTCCTACATGCCACTGGATGCCATGATCTAAAGCTAATATAATACACATTGGCTCACATCCTACCGGTATCACTACCTCCATTTTCACATCACCATACCCTCTAATGCATGGGCCTCACCTCCAAGTCCTCCCTCAGAGACATGAGAGGTGAATCCCCTGGTGTACTAGAGGTGACGCCATCACTACTGGGGAGAACCCTCGGCCCCATACAAGGCAATGTTTGGTAGCCTGCTAATGCCACCTCCGTCAAACTCATGTGAGAGTATGTTGATCATCTTGTGATCCCATGTACAACCTTCATACTAGTACAACCCAAGGGGTTTGTCCATAAACTCACTGACCACTTGTGTCGACTAAAACTCCCCTAGTGAGTGAGTGCACTCAATCGCTAGGTCAACTATACCACCAATGTTGTTGTCAATCGATAAATTTGGTAAACAATAAGTAGTCTCAACAGGATCCCAATGCTAATCTAGGCTTCTGGTATCCCTAATTTATGGAAGCTCCTATTGAGCTTCACCCCAATCTACTACCATCTCCATAATCCTAGCCCACTCCACCAAGTACCAACTCATAATTTCTTATCATCCAACCCTAAGAGAGGAATCAAATGCGTGAACTCCCATACATAGAATAAACCCCCCATCATGTGAATGTTGCACCATGTGTAACTCAAGTTACCTCATCTCACCATCTTGGTCAACACATAAATTTGTCGAGGTGAATTTTCCTCTTCCTCCCTAATGTGCAAAGGCAACCTACTTGTGTTACAAACCCCCTCCATGTATGTCTAAAGAGGGTTGCTCTAATTCTCCAATTTGTACCCTAGTTGTACCATTATGGAATCCAATCGTTCCCCAACGTGAGTTAGTTTGGCCATTGACTCGACACAAACCTCTCGCATGCCCTCCAACTCCTCCTTTTACTGCAGAATGGCCTCCCACACTATTGTGGTCATCTTTCTCAATGTTAGAGGGCTAACCTGAAACTGATGAAACTATTGTAGGAAATTATCATTTGTAAAATCGGTCACAACTTGGGACCCCTTTCTGTCTCCAGGCACGTCATTAAAGGAGGATATGTGATCAGGTGCTCAAAATTATGCTCAAAAATCAAAGTGTCAAAATTTTGTTAAACTTAGCTTCAAGTTGAAGAGCTCATCGTTCTAATTCCAACGGTGCAATTGACACTCAAATCTGAGCTCATATGAAGAATTTAGAGCAAGACAAAGTTCAGGTTTGACTTGGACACATGGCAGGATTAGATGTGTAGCAAGGTACTTCAACAAATGCGGAGGCGCCAAGTGGAAAGTTTCCATTGGCCCTCGCATGTCGCAGTCACATGTCGCAGGCGGATCGTGTTAAAAATTGGCCCCATAACAACCAGGGTTGCGATGTTATAAATCGCAATCGCACTTTGCCAAAGACAAGCAGAAAGGTGTAAAAGGATTGACCCTAGAGATGCAATGTGATGGATCACAATCGCAGATCGTCGAAGGGGAGGTGTTACAAAATCAGCCCTGAAAGTTTCAGGTTGCAATGCGATATCGCAATCGCATATCACAACAGAAAAGAAGTCCCACATAATGTTACCTACTGATTCACAGATGACTGTAATGTGTGATAGGTTCGCAGATGTGATACGTTATGAATTCCTATTAATTATTCTATCGGGTCTCGCCAGATCGCAATCACACAATCTCTTGCCGCTTTCACAAACTATAAAGCCCACTGGTTTTCTTGTCCACTGCGATTTTCGATGGAGCTATCAAAACCGTCACCTTAACCACCGAACCTAACCATTGTGTGACCACTCGGCCTTAACCGCGAGATAGGCAGGGAAGTTGGTGGGACTACCAATTTTGGCGGAATTGCCAGAATTAGCTCTAGATAATGAATTTAACTGGAAGAAAGTCAGATTTGAAGGAGGAAATTGTGGAAATCCTGACAGAAGTCATAACTAAGGCAATTTTCCACCAAATTGGTTGCAAAAAGAGGCTATATAGCCATTTTTCAGTATTCTAGACTCATTGGAGTAGGTTTCAAAAGCATTTGAGCATTGTCAACACACATTTCTACACTTTTGAGCATAATAGAGAGGCCCAAGCCATTGGAAGATGGACCAAGGAGACGTAGCCCAAGAGGGGTGAACTCCTTTATCATGTGCTTATTGTAATGTGTTTTTGATGATGTTCTATATATGTTTATGTTGCTGTTCAGTTTCTAGTTTATGTTAAATTGCTCATAAAATTAACATAAAAACTTTTCATTTTATTTGCAAAAATTGATGAATCCTTAAGCACAATGAAATCATTTTGTTTATAATATGAGGAAGATCTTAGCACTGAAAACTAATATTCTAAATCAAATTAATATATCTCTTGATACCTCCATATCTCCTAGCACCTCATCAACCTGATGTAGGCAAGCATTATCTGAAAACTCTATGACAACTTTGGGTGCTTCACTAATAGATACCTCCTTAATGGATGGCCCTACAGGTGTATGCTCACCTGTCTCCACCAAGGTGTCAGCTGAAGCTATCAAAGCAATCTCCAATAAGTGAGACTCTTGCGTCTGGGTATATATACATGCTCCTCTTGCATGCCATCAGCTTCATGCTCCACGTACTCCTCAGGCTCCTGATATTTAAAGCCAAGTCTCCACTAGAAAAAGCATCTCTTGGCCTCACCCTCTAACTTCCATCCTCTATATGATGTTCCAATACCTTATCTATGCTCCTCAAATGAGAGAGCCCTCCTGAACTTGGAGTCCAACTCCTCATACTCATCAATCCTATCCATGAAGGACCTCATCAAATAATCAAAGGTGTTTGGTTTCCTCTCCTTCTCTGTTTCATCCAGGAAATGAGGCATGGTAGGTCGGCTTGGTTGGTCATGGGTATTGTTCTATTGGATTGCACATGCATGTGTGTGATTTCTTTGCTGGTTATGTAACAACATTCCCATCATTTTTATCATCCCTTCTAGGAACTGTTGGTTTTGCCTCACCAACTCCTCCATGATCCTTTGTGTACTCTTTCCCTTTTGCATCATTGGAGTGTCCATAAATTCACCAATCAATGTGCATGCATGTCTAATCTCCATGATCTTGCTAGCTTCCCCATAGATAGTTAAGATCATGATGTGATACCACTGTAATGCTCCTAAGGAAATTTAACAGTAATTTCCAAAACATGCACTAGCTACAACAATTAAAATTTCACCATGCAAACACAAATTAGTACACCAAAGAAATGAGGCAAAGTGATGAGCCATTTTCTTAAATTTTAAGATGGAACTAGGTTCAATGGAGTGAAAGGATAGAACCTATGCTTGCTACTACAAGCATGCAATACCTAGTTGAGAATCTAAGTAAAATCTCCAACTTAAATGGTTCAATCTGTCCAAATGCACAACTAAGAAATTTTTGTTGTTGTTAATGCTGCAGGAGGAAAATTGTGAAATGAATACTCAAAAATGCTCCAAAAATTATGAAAAATTAGAGGAAGGCTCCTCGCCCCAACTAACAAAACCTAGGAAAATCTCACAGGTCCCCAAGTGGTAGAATGGCTTCCCAAAATAATTGTGCCTTGCCTTAAAAATATTGTTGTTGATGGCTAAATTCAACCCTTTGTTTCGACACTCAAAAGTGCTCAAAAAAATTTACCAAATTAACTGGAGCATATCCTCATAAAACCCACAAAACCCAAAAATATTTTGGGCTAATTCCAACTGACCTAGAAATACCCAAATTTGGATGAAATTCCCACCAAATGGGTTTTATGTCCCACCAAGAATATCTACAGCAAATTAGCTCCAATTTCCTTCCTTAATTGCTAGAATTTCCTATACAACTATTTTTGGAAAAGGACAAGAAATATCATCTCAAATCTTGCACAAAATATCCACTTCAATATATGCATTGTAGACAGCCCATAAAACGCCTATGCAGGCCCTAATGACAAAAAATTGTCCCTCCTAATAGTTGTGTTCTTTGCCTCTGAAAATCTCCAAGAAAACTCGTCCTCCACTCAAGAAAATTTCTAGAAATTCTCAGCCTTGAGTTCCTCCAAATGCTAGCTCTCTAAAATGCCATGAATTACACAACTACGTCCTCCTGGAACCCACACAAGTTGAATGATCTCTGCAATTGGCCCTCGAAATACCAAATTATGCTCACAAATTCTCCTCTAGAGTGACACTCGAAATTCACTAAAGAAGAGTTGGAATTCCCACTTGGAAATTCCTTGTGCTAAACAACACTAGCTGACTTGGCTAAGTAGCTCAAGCAAACCCTCCAGAATCAGAAATGAAATGCCAAAATAGAATGATCAAAATGAGGTTCTAATCTTCCTTTTATCGTTGCTTTCCCTTCCTCATACCATGGTTTCAATTCTCTCACACTATGCTTTGACACCATGGTTTGATTCTTCCTATGATTCGATTTCCCTTTTTGGTAACCTCCACAACTTATCTTCACTTTAATTTTATTCTTTTCCTTTTCTCCAAAAATTAACTTAACTTTCTCCACAACTTATTTCTCCTAAGTTTTATTTATCTAATACTATATTAATCGCCAAAATTACAAAATTGAGAATTTCCTTGACAAAATCTCTAATTGGGGACATGATAAGTGATCCACGCAGCATGGATATGATGCCCATTTCTTTCTCCATGACTTATTTCTCCTAAGTTTTATTTATCTAATACTATATTAATCGCCAAAATTACAAAATTGAGAATTTCCTTGACAAAATTTATAATTAGGGACATGATAAGTGATCAAGACAGCATGGATATGATGTTCATTGATCACCCATAGTAAGAGATGTCAATCCCATGCAAATGCATTTTGTTGATCGTCCAATATTGTAGAATCTATAGTAGTAGAAACCTTAGTTTTGGTTTTCAAAAAAACTTTTAAGGAAAATATTAAAGAGAATTTTGATCTAATTCCTCCGAGTTTTCTTGTGGAGACACACTTGTATAATTTGTAAATCTCCCAAGTAATTTGCTATGACCAAACATAGAATTAATAGAAACTTCTTATTATTGTCAAAAAAAAAATTCTTGTGAAGCATGACAAATGACCATACCTTGAGTGAAGCTTTGGGCTAAGTTTGGGGTTGTAGATACTACTGGGTGTGTGTGAATGAGAACCAGTGTTTCTCCCCAAGCCACTTCTATTATCTGTAAACCAATCAAATATTGTCTCGGACAGTTAAAGATTCATTATTAATTCTGGCCAAATATAATAAATTTTTGTACCTAGAGTGGAGCATCAAGATGAGTTCGAGGTTATAGCTTCTACGAGTGACATGCCAATGAAAATCACTGTCTTTCTCCAAAATATATCAAATCTACCAACAATATAATAACACACAAAAAAAACAAAAAAAATCAAACATATTATCTACCTTACCAGATTCATATATACCTTTTAAAATGTCTCCAAATACATCTCAAACTTGCCCATTAAAAACTAAATGAAAGAGATACAAATTTAAAAGATAAGAAGATCACTATGTGCCCCTCTCTCTCTATATATATAATTTAAATATATATTATTTAAAATATGCATATCAGTTATTTCATATATTGATTAAAATGTACATATTAGTTATTTCATATATTATTTAAAATGTAAATGTAAGCTACTTTCAATAACCAAAATTGAGGACATCTCCAACCTGCCCATAAAAAGGCCAAATAAAAGAGAAATGAATATAAAACCAATAACAATGCTTTCCATTGGAACCTATGGATTCCATACAATTCTCTATTCCCATGTGAAAATTAAAGTTCAAACGCTCATATTAATTATGGGAAAGGAAGAAAAAATTGTCCATACTAACAGTGAAGTGTTGGGTTGAGGTTGAGGATATATCTGCGGCCAGAAAAGGTTTACGATGTACCAACGATAGCCACTACAATTTACCGCACACCCACTATTGTGTGTCTTGTTCGTTTATCTTCTTCTGCAAGTCACCTCCATTAACTGAAAGCCAAAGAAACAGTGCTTCAAATTAAAAACAAACATTACAATGCCCACGGTGAACCAATACACCTGGAAAAAGATTCTTAGAAATAAAATTATGGATGAAAGGAGAAAAATTAAAAAACATGAAATCTGCAAATCTGGAACCTAGTAGCGATGTTGGCTATTGCAATCTATGGCTTCTGCAAAATTCTCTATCCCCAAACCAAAATTAATGTCATTATGGAATTCCATCATCCATCAAAACCTGTTGGTAGCAACATCCCATGATGCATAATGCTTTGTCACCTCTGCAATATTCAACAAATTCTCTTGACAATTCAAAGTTCTCATCAAATTCAATGTGATTCTCAATAATATGATTATTATTAGAACAGACTTACACATTTTTTTTTTCATAAGAAAAAAAAGCTGTATTTATATATTCAAATCAGATGACAGATTACAAGATGAAATAAGCACATAGGTATATGACATATATATAATCTCTTTTAATGATGATTTGTTAGGGATATTACTCCTATAGAGCAATTTTTCTTTCTTTTAATCTGATTGAGGATATATACATTTTTTGGAGATCTAATTGCATTTTCTATCTATCTTCCTGAACCTTCTTTCCTTATTTCATATCCTTTAGAATGAAATGTGAGATCATACCCTTGATCAACCATTTTGTCTTAGACTCACTAGATTGTCTTTTAAACCTTCAAGAAGCATAACATTTTAAGTTTTTTTCCTTCCTTCATCATGTTTGGAGACATAATTGCATTTTCCACCAATCATCCCGAACTTGTTTTTCTTATTTCACATCCTTTATAATGGAATGTGAGATCATACCTTTGGTTAACCATTTGTCTTACACTCAGTAGATTGTCCTTTAAACCTTCAAGAAGTAGAACATTCTAAGTTCTTTTCCTTCTATCATCATACTTGATTGTGCCTTTTCCAATTATCCTTCCTGAATTATTATTTCCAAGAGTGACACTACCTCCTTTCACTTCCTTTAGAGTGATAAATATGTTTTTATCTGTTTTCATATGAATTGAAAATTCACTTTCTATATACCATTGTTTTTCTTTGTTTTGAACAAATAGTCCTAGACCACATCCTTCTTGCTTGTCTTGCTTCCTCTTCCATACCTTTTGTTCTTTGATTTCTATTTCTGATAGAATATTCTTCTTTATTTTTATTTATAGGACTCAATGTAATGCTTCTACAATCATGATAATTTTGCCCAAAATTATTACACTTTAAGCATTCAATATGATCTAATAATGGGGCAAACAAATTGTAATTATTAACAACATTCTTATTAAAACTTATAATATTGTTGGTCAAACAATCATTCCTTGTGATCTTATACGATCCCATGCTCCTATTCCTCATATAACCATTTCTTACATAGGAATCTATTGTCTTATGACCAAAACCATTGCATGAAAATAAATAACCATAAAAGAGATTTTCAGACCTTAATGGAGCAAATATTCTAAATTCGTTCTTAGGTCATGACTCATCTTCACTTCCTTTCATGGCCCTGCTTTCTTTCTTTTGAAAATCATATTTGTGTTGGTCCTTTACCTCCTTTCTAATGTTTCTTGTATTTTTTTATGGTGTCATGTCTCTTCTAACCCTTGGATTCATTTAAGATTCTTCTTGCATTTCTACTAGATCCTTTGATCACATTAGCATAGCTTCCATGCTCTTATTTTCCTTTCTTTTCTGATTTCATTGAGCTTGATTCTACCTTAGTAGTTTCATGATATCTAGGACCTATTTTAATAAATGGGGATTTCTGGAAATTGAGAATATCATCTAAGATTTCATAACCCTTTTCAAACTTTTTCTCAATCCTTTCTCAAGAAAACAATCTCAACCCTTTTTGGTGTCAGAATCTTTTTCTCAATCTGAATCTCAGTTCTCAGTATAGAAATTTTTTCTTAATCCTTACTCAAGGAAACATTCTCAACTTTAATTTTTCACAATGTCCTTCCTTTTCTTTGAGTTGGCTTAACAAATTTTCTTCTCTTTTCATTGCCTCTTCTAGTTGTAACTTCATGAGAGAGATTGTTGATACATCAAGATCATGATTCTTTCTTCCTCATGTTTATGCAATAGTTTCTACTTTTTATTGAGTCTTTCTACTCCTAATTCATAGATAAGCTTTCCATTAATATAATCAAAATCTTCTCCATTTCAATATGATTTCTATTTATCAAAGTATTGAGAATCCATGGTCATGAGTAGGAAATATGTTCTGTCATTATCAAATTCATATCCATATTTTCTTCTTGTGAACCACATATGTCCTTTTCATACTTATAATATTTTCTCTTATCTTCATGTTATTCTTTATCGTTACGCTTTTACAAAATTAGATGTGGACATGTAGAAGCAAGATGACCTCTTCTTCTACAAATACAACTAAATAATAGATTACCTTTTCTTTTTCTAGTTTCTCTTGAGATAGATTGTACCTCTTCTACGTCTAATACATCACTGGAATGATCACGGGCTTTGCTATTTTCTTCTTTCTTTGAATCCTTGAGAATTTATTCCTTTGGATCTGATATCTCCTAATCAATGTATTAAGCCTTCATGGCCAAGAATAGGAATTATTATTTATCTTCATCATATTTATATTCATCATTGGTTTCTAATGAGCTATCATCTTCCTTGGAATAGGGGATTTTCTTCTTGAGAGATCTTCCCTTCCTATTTTCATGAAATTTTCCTCTATTCCATGTTTATGAGATTTACTTCTATCTTTATATTCTTCTTCATCATTACTATATTCCAATTTTTCATATGTACATTTAGAATAATAATGACCTATTCTATCATATTAAAATAATAATGACCTATTTTCAATTTCCTCACAAATTGAACTTCTTATTCATTTCATCCATGGTTGGAGTGATCCGAGTTCTTGTGTCATTTTGTCTTCTTTTATGCTTTGAAGGTTTCTTCCTTCAATCTTGACTTTTCATTTCTTGTTCTCATCTCATATGTAATTAGGATTCCATGTAATTTATCAGTATTCATATATTTTAGATCTTTCATCTATTCAATGGTGAACACCTTTGCATTAAATCTCAATGAAATAGATCTCAACTCTATTGTACAGTTATTGCTTCATCAATCATTTCACCAAGTCCTTTAATAGTATATACAACCTCATATACATGAAGGAAAAATCCTACAATGTCTTCTTCATTCATCTTTGAACTTTCAAGTTGCATTCTATGTGTTTGAAACTTATACCTCTTTATATTTTGATCTCCTTCATAGCTTCCTTAAATCTTGCTCCAAAGTTTTTTGGTAGAGTCACATCGCATTACCTTAACAAGTTCTAAATCTGCAAGACCAATTAGAATAACATTAGTTGCTTTAGCATTATTTACAAAATCATTTTGTCCATCTACATATATTGGAAGAATTTCTAGAACTTTATAATCATCTACCATAGACAACCATACATTAGAACCAAAATACATAAGATTCATCATCATCCTTTTCTTCCATAAGGCATAGTTTGATCCATCAAAAATAAAATCCTTAATTGAACCTTCATAAATATCCATTGTCCCTCTAATATATTCCTTCTAGTGGCTAGGTTGCTTCCAAAGAATTTTATTTTAATACCAATTGTTGTATTCATAATTATACTGAGTGAGGGGTCCGGGGTGGGTGGGTGAATCAACATAATGACATTTTTTACTTATTTAAACATTCAAACATCATAACATACCCATCTCATAAACTAAACAAGTAACACAAGATATACGTGGAAACCCTTATAGGAGAAAACCACATAACTTGTTTATATGAAAGATATTGTAGGCACCAACCTACTATTACATCAATTTGAATGCACTGTCCTGTAGGATACACCAATCCCATCTACTACCTTATATGCACCAACCTATAGGAGAAATCAATCCCATCTTCTACTTCATAGGCCCCAACCTAGAAGAGACACCAATCCCCTCTTTTTCTTTGTCGGCACCAACCTATAGAAGACACCAATCCCCTTTGTTTCTTATAGTATAAACCAACCTACAAGAGACATCAATCCCCTCTACTATAAGATTTGTAGGCTCCAACCTAAAGGAGACACAAATTCTCATTGTTTCAAATATTCATAAGAACCAACCTACTTCATTGAGTATGTTTATTTCTTCACAATATCTATTAGCTTTCTCTCCTTTAACCAAACTTTCTTGTTACTTCTTCCTTCACCAAGTCTATTAGTTGCTTCTACCTTCACCGGGTATTCTTGCTTCTTCTTGCTTTACTAGGTCTACTTCTTCCAAAATTTATTGTCTTTAGATTCTTCTCAAGAATGAATGTGCAAAACATGCCATGTATCCAATTTTCCAAATATTGTTCTAAAATTTATACCACGAGTACCTAGAGGTCTCTTCTCTTCCTCCTCTATATTTCATAGAATGAAACATCTTAGAAAGAAAGTTATAGAAAAATTACCTAACTAACATATTTGAAGCATGTTTTAGGAGTATTCAAGAACACTAAATTCCTCATATTATATATCTTAAATTATAGTGAAAAAATATATGAAATTTATACCACAAGTACCTCAATATCACTTCTCTTCCTCCTCCATATTTCACAATCTAAAACATATCAAAAATAAATTTATAGCAAAAATACTAGTTGACATTTTTAAATCATGTTTCGGGAGCATTCAGGAACACTAATTTTCTTAGGTAATTTCTCTGAAATTATAGAGAAACAATAAATGTATTTTTTATCACAAATACCTTGAGATATATTCTTTATCTCCTCTCTATTTCATAATATGAAATATATCAAAAATAAAGTTATGGAAAATACAAAACTAGCTTGTTTTAAGTATGTTCTAGGAGTATTCAAGAACACTAAATCCCTTAGATCATATCTCTAAAATTATAGTGAAACAAGGTCTAAAATTCTTCCACTGATACCTTGAGATTGCTTATCTTTGTCCTCCATATTTCGTAGGCATTAACATCTTATCAATAAAGTTATAGAAAAAATACCAAGTTGAACTATTTGAAGCATGTTTTGGGAGCATTCGAGAAGCTAAAATTCCTCAGGGAATATCTGTAAAATTAAAGGGAACCAAGGTCTAAAATTTGAACCAAAAGAACATGAAGATATTTTATCTATGTCCTCCACATTTCATAATATGAAACATCCCAAAATAAATTGTATAGTGAAAACTCTAAGCTGACCTGTATGGATCATAATTAAGAAGAATTAAAGAATCTTAACTTCCTCGAAGCATATCTTTGAAATTATAGTGAACCAGCCGAAAATGGGAAGGGGCTAAGAACAAAAACACTAACAAAACATAAATTAATCCAAACACCATTATGTTTATGAAAAGGACGCGAGAGAATGATTTTTTGGATGCCAACTAGGGGATGGTGAAGGTTTGAAGTCACAAAGCACATGTTTCTCCATATGGGCCAAGTAGCCATCCATTCCGCTCAACGTATCCTAAAGACACCAATGACCCTTTTGCATGATGGATAATCTATCTTACATGTACCGCTGGTTCCTTTGTAAATCATTCATAAATGAAATGATTGTGTTTCTATTTTCATGTTTATCTCTAGTGAGTTGTACCATCAACATTCTCAGTTGCCTAATCTGATCCCCCAAGTCCATTTGGCTAGGAAGAAGCTCAGGTGAATTAGGTGGCCCTGATGACTCAACCACCACATCCTGACACAAAGAAGAGCCCAGTCTCCTTGGTCGAGATGATTGATCTTTATCACTACCCCTATCCCCTCTTCTCGTGTATCTGTGTTGATGGGGAATTCTTGATGTATCTTCAGAACAATCTGAAGAAGGCCCTAAGTGTCAACCTTCACACCAACCTCCCCCAACATATATAGAATACCACATAGAGAGTCCCTTGTAGCAACCACTCCCACCAATCTCCTCCCTCCACCCCAAAACTCTATGTATATAGGTCAGAGCTCCTACCAAAGGGAATTATAGCACCCAAAACATTTTACAACACGCCTGTGTGAGGGAAGTACACCCAAGTATCTCGACTCATGAAATTCACCACTCAAAATTAAACTCCACACTAAGAGCAGGGCACCACAAAACTCCACCCAGCAAAGAACATTCACAAGACCATAAACACCAGTTTCAATATAATTTTTCACACCTAGAAAGAGCCAATGAAGGCTAAAAGGCCAGAACACCCAATATTGATTAAAATACTTAACATATATAAAATTCAGGATGTAAAGAACCTCTGTGTTCATACATAATGCCAATTCAATGAATAGTGCACCAAACCATGCCACCAAGGCAAGAACTATACAACAATGAGCAACCAAATAACAAAATATAAATCATCCCTAGGAAAAACAGGACTGGAGCAACTAGTACGTCCAAAGCGAACTAACAACCCTAAAAAAAACCTAATTCAAAGAGGAATTTCAAGATACCTATAACCAATGGTTTGACTTGCTTGTAGAAGCTCCACTTCCGTATGCCTAGTCAACACTCACCACTACCCCAATGTTGCTTTTCCATGAATTTCTAACTAAATCTCTATTGGTTAAGTGCCTTAGTTCCCCTTTGCCCTAACTGCCTGCCAGTAGAAATCACAAAATATCATACCACAAAGCTTGGTTTCCAGGGGCTTTGAGCACCCTAACCCTCGACACCAAAACCTTCGACACTAACCTGATCCACACTAAAGAACCCTTCTTGTAATAATGCCACCATCTCAAGCACTATCGAACTCACTAGAACTGGAGGACATAAACACCATCATAACAAAACATGGCACAAAACTGACATTCCAACCATTGTTACAGGAACCTGACCCAAGCCTCCCCTTCCCGCATAACTCTACCAGCACTACAAAATCTTTCCAAGACTAAGGTCATATACTAATGGCATTAAATCTTGTACAAGGTTATACATGGGAAAGGTGTGCCATGCCACACAGTCTAAATTGTCGTAGGATCACAGTGGGGTGGTGTGCACCCTCCCCTAAATCCTAATTACTTCGTTCATTCACCCATCGGAGACACTCTTTATTACTTTTGTTTCCTTTAGCTTATCTTTATTTATATTTTAATTATAGTATTTTTAAAATTTTAAAATTTAATAACTTTAATATGATTTAATTAAAAATAAAGTTTACATGTATAAAAGGTAAAACCAATATTAAAAGTTTTTTTAAAATTTTTTATTGAACCATTCTTAATTTATCTCTCATAAATTTGTATATAATAAAAATAAATAATTTACAAAAAAAAATTAAAAATTTAAAAATAATTTTATATAGAATATTTGCCCAATATATTGTTTAATTTTTTTTTTTATAAAAAAATTAAAAGATGGATAAACAAATATAATGGATTTGATTTTTATTTTTATTATGAATTTCAAGGATCCCAACCTTCGCTTCAACACCTTTTCCTTATATAACCTCTTCTCCTCCCATTCAAATATTAATTCCAGAATGATATTGTGGATATATATTATTGAAGTTTATTATTTCAAAAAATTTAATAAATAAGGATTTGATCAAAAAAGAAGGTGGTTTTATACTTTAAAAATACCTTAAACCATTTAATAACATTTTCATATAAGTTAAAATAACATTTTCATATAAGTTAAAAGTCTTTTAACTTTATTTAATAACTAGTATATAATATTTTTATTTATAAGGAGTTACCTAGCTAAGGAATGCATATTTTTAAGTTCAAT
Organism: Pinus tabuliformis; assembly: GCA_031772625.1. Taxonomy (NCBI): domain Eukaryota; kingdom Viridiplantae; phylum Streptophyta; class Pinopsida; order Pinales; family Pinaceae; genus Pinus; species Pinus tabuliformis. Next base: position 1,758,217,701 of record CM062816.1, on the reverse strand, counting down.
TATTATTTTTTATGATTTAATAATAAGTTAAAGAAAATATTGATCAGGTAAGAATAACATATTTCCAATAAGAATAACATATTTCCAATACTATATGGACCTAGATTACCTTGATTATTACTATTGAAATAATTCTTTTAAATTTTAAAAAAATCATAAAATTATTATTTCAAAGTATTAAAAAAAAAAACCATTTTTATTAAAAGATTAAATAAAAATTATGCTTCCAAATGCATACTACTCAAAGAACGTCTAAATCTCCATATTAATGTACATTTCATTTCCATTGTATTGAAAAATAATCCAGTCTTTACTTTTTCTTTTTTTTTTAACTTTTCCTTTTAAAAAAAACCTTATATCTCCCCTAGAGAGTTTCCATAATAGCTAATGGTAATTCAAAAATTGAATCACCACGAATGGGGTGGCATGCTAAATGTTATTGGAATCGAAGTTGTTAGATTCATGGTTTCTCCTCATTCTCCAAAAGAGGGCTTAATTTGCAACTACCACTTCTCGACTCATTATAGAAAGTGTTGCTTCCTCAAACCGCATTTATGGGCATTTGTTGGTATTTATTCTTTTTTAACTTCTATTATAGATAACTTTGTTGTTCGTTTATTTTTGCATTTAATTCTTCATCGTTGAATTATTATATATCAACGGAATTCCATCTTTTGGGATTTGGTTTATGTCATTTTTTTTACTTTTAAGATAAGCTTGTGTTTGAGAGCCTGTGAAAAATGTATGAGAGAAAATTTTCATAACCTAAAAGTTCTTTGAACGCTTTAGATAACTACTTTAATGTCCCTCATGATTTGAAGACTAATTTTATTTTTATCTCTAGTCAATTTCACCGAGAGGAGTATATCTTTTGGGATTTGGTTTATGTCATTTTTTTAGTTTTAAGATAAGCTTGTGCTTGAGAGCATGTAGAAAATGCATCAGAGAAAATTTCCATAACTTAAAAGTCTCGTGAACACCTTTAATAACTACCTTAAAGTCCCTCATGATTTGAAGACTAATTTTATTTTTATCCCTAGCCAATTTCACAGATATGAGTACATGTGTTTAGGCACAATTATTAACTTTCCACAAATAGAATGGTAACTTGAAAGAAAGGATTGATCTATTCAAAAACAAAAACATACCTCCAATGCCATATGGACTTAGATTACCTTGCCTAGCACCATCAAAATAATTTATTTAAAGTATTTTTTTCTTTTTCCAAAAAAGTTTTCATTTCTATTAGAAACTTGAGTTGAAATTTCCTGTTTCAGGTGCATAATGTATTGAAAGAGTTTAAAATATCCTTATTATTTACATTTCATTTCCATCCCATTGAAGAATAGTTTTAGATATTTTCCTTGTCCTCTTTCTTTTAAACCTCATGCCACTCCGTATAGAGTTTCCATAGCTATTAATGATAATTCATAAATTGGATGTTTAATATTTGTATGAGAAATCAAATGGTTAAAAATTAGGTAGTGTACTAGCTCTTCATAGGAATCAAAGTTGTGCCATGTTCATGATTTCTTTCCATTCACCTTAATAGGGCTTCATTTGAAACTATGATCATGATTTCCTCAATTTTTGCTTTTGGACATCCATTTTTGCATTAAGTTTTTCTTCCTCATTCAATTATTATTCAAATGATTTTCATCTTTTAGATTTTGGATTACATTAATTATTTTTTTCTGTCTTCTTTCTTTTTGTTTAGGGTAAGCTTGTGCTTAAGAATATGTATCTTTCAAATATTTTATCTACCAACAAAAATGAAATCAAAATGTTATATTTTAATTTGTTAATTATCAAATCTTTAAAAATTTTCTTTTGGAAATATAAATTTATGTGATAAACCCTTACTAATTTCAATTTCGAAAGACATACATGTTTATCTTAAAAAAAACAAAAAACAAAAAAACTTAATATAATTTATATTTATTTATATTTATTTTTAAATATGTGTTTAATATGTATTTGAAAATATCTGACCTCAAGATTGTCTTAATAAATTAAAAAAAATTACATAATACCTAAATAAATATATCTGTCGATGGGTTAACCTTTGGAAACTTCACGTATGTATACTTATTATGTATAAATATATTATAAATTATTATTTAATTTACAGAAAACAATTAGTGAAAGCAAGAATCCTTGAATTGCTAATGTACTACTAACTCTTTCAAAGATTCTCTCTTCTACTTTCTCTGTAATATTACCAAGAGTAAGGATTTATTTTGTTTTTTTCAATATCTCTATCATTGGAATGGCGAACTCGCTTCCAGGGGTATACGTATACTGTAACAAAATTCAGCATTTCAAAACCCCATACAAAAAGTTTGAGCGCCAACTCTTTGTACCCATATGACAGTCTTCTGGGAGCGATTGTCGTTGAGTGGATAATTGCAGGGTCCTTTGTGTTCACCAACTCCTCAAAGAATCCATCCACCGATGGAAAATTTGGTACCACTTACGCATGGACACTCCGACAATCGCAGGCATAGTGGCCACACCACTTACATAAATCCTTCACTGCTACCTGTTACATAAATTCATAGTCTTCTGGCCACCCCCTGCATGTGCACGTGCAATCTACAGCCTTGAATCTGTGGAAGAAGGTGCGTTCTAGAATTCGCTGCGGGGAAAGTGCACGTACAATTTACAGCTTTGAGTCTGTGGATGAAGGCGCGTTCTAGAATTCCCCGTGAAGTACACGCTCTGCATGATAATTATATTATGATGAGGGCAAAGAAGGATCAGAAGGGAAGTGTGTATTTCTGTTCCAGATCAGGTACTCAACTGTTTTATGTTTTGTTTTGGTTATTGGGTATATTTTTTTACAACCGAAGGGATATAATAGAAAAAAAACACATAACTAGTTTTTCAATAACTCTCAATTTTTTATTTGGGCATGTTATTAACAATAACGTATAATATTTTATGGAGGTTAAATATCTATAGTTAATTTGATAATGATTGATAATTAAAATAAAATTTTAGAAGTTTTATTTGAAAATAGACATTACCATAATTATTTATAATTTGTGGTATTGGTCCATGATATTGTAACAAAGTCTCTATGTAAAGTGAATATGAATCTCCATGGTAAGAATCTTGTTACATATTTTTTATATGTCTAACTGGGATATTATTTCTTTTTATAGTTAATAATAATAACAATTTAAAATAAAGTTATAATTTAGTTTATCATTTATGGTTTTTTAAATTTTGGTAATGTGAGATGTATGATGAGATATATGTTTTGATATTTTTAACAGAGAATTCATATTACTAAGCCAATTTACCAACCATTTAATGTATATACTAAATTAATCTATATTTAAAAACTTTTCATAATATTAAATTTGCTTATATATCCAAAAGTATAATTCGAAAAATAAAAATTACAATTTCATATGAACGTTGTCAGGCATGTTATATTATATGGACGTGAGTTTGATATTGTAGTATATAAACTAAGGTTGAACAAATCCAAATGAAGTTTATAACCTACAACCTAAACATTAAAATAAATACTCCCTACCCTATCCTCCTGATTGAAACAAGCATTTCCCTCATTTGAAAGCATGGTCATGAATAGGTATCTTATATATAAATAGACGTTATAAAACATGGATGCCAAGAGCTGTCTAAATTTGATTCTAACTCTAGCCAAAACCGCACCTTCAATTTAAGTGAGGGTGGCATAAGGATGCCTAGTCTTGGGTAGACCACTAGGGAATAAAGGAAGAGACCACCTTCTAGAATTCAGATACTATTAAAAATATTATTACTTTCAATTTAAGGAGAAATTGTGGGGAAATATAGAGTTGGAGGGAAAATGAAACTACTATATTATAAGGAGGTGATCAACCTCATTCTCAAATACAGATATTGTCTCTCTGTCTTAAGTAGTGTTAATAAGAAAATAATCGTTCCCAGGATTAGAAATATTTCCTCATACTCATCAATCCTATCCATGAAGGACCTCATCAAATAATCAAAGGTGTTTGGTTTCCTCTCCTTCTCTGTTTCATCCAGGAAATGAGGCATGGTAGGTCAGCTTGGTTGGTCATGGGTATGTTCTATTGGATTGCACATGCATGTGTGTGATTTCTTTGCTGGTTATGTATCAACATTCCCATCGTTTTTTTCATCCCTTCTAGGACCTATTGGTTTTGCCTCACTAACTCCTCCATGATCCTTTGTGTATTCTTTCCCTTTTGCATCATTGAAGTGTCCATAAATTCACCAATCAGTGTGCATGCATGTCTAACCTCCATGATCTTGCTAGCTTCCCCACAAAGAGCTAAGATCATGATGTGATACCACCGTAATGCTCCTAAGGAAAGTTAACAGTAATTACCAAAACATGCACTAGCTACAACAATTAAAATTTCACCATGCAAACACAAATTAGCACACCAAAGAAATGAGGCAAAGTGATGAGCCATTTTATTAAATTTTAAGATGGAACTAAGTACAATGGAGTGAAAGGATAGAACCTGTGCTTCCTACTACAAGCATGCAATACCTAGTTGAGAATCTAATTAAAATCTCCAACTCAAATGGCTCAATCTGTCCAAATGCACAGCTAAGAAATTTTTGTTGTTGTTAATGCTACAGGAGGAAAACTGTGAAATGAATCCTCAAAAATGCTCCAAAAATTATGAAAAATTAGAGGAAGGCTCCTCGCCCCAACTAACAAAACATAGGAAAATCTCACAGGTCCCCAAGTGGTAGAATGGCTTCCCAAAATTATTGTGCCTTGCCTTGAAAATATTGTTGTTGATGGTTGAATTCAACCCTTCGTTTTGACCCTCAAAAGTGCTCAAAAAAATTTACCAAATTAGCTGGAGCATATCCTCATAAAACCCACAAAACCCAAAAAAAATTTGGGCTAATTCCAACTAACCCAGAAATACCCAAATTTGGACGAAATTCCCACCAAATGGGTTCTACATCCCACCAAGAATATCTGTAGCAAATTAGCTCCAATTTCCTCCCTTAGTTGCTAGAATTTCCTATACAATTATTTTTGGAAAAGGACAAGAAATATCATCTCAAATCTTACACAAAATATCCACTTCAATATATGCATTGTATATAGCCCATAAAACGCATATGTAGACCCTAATGACAAGAATTTGTCCCTCCTAATAGTTGTGTTCTTCGCCTCTGAAAATCTCCAAGAAAACTTGTCCTTCACTGAAGAAAATTTCTGTAAATTCTCAGCCTTGAGTTCCTCCAAATGCTAGCTCTCTAAAATGCCATGAATTCCACAACTATGTCCTCCTGGAACCCACGCAAGTTGAATGATCTCTGCAATTGGCCCTCGAAATACCAAATTCTGCTCACAAATTCTCCTCTAGAGTGACACTCGAAATTCACTAAAGATGAGTTGGAATTCCCACTTGAAAATTCCTTGTGCTAAACAACACTAGATGACTTGGCTAAGTAGCTCAAGTAAACCCTCCAGAATTAAAAATGAAATGCCAAAATAGAATGATCAAAATGAGGTTCTATCCTTCCTTTTATCATTGCTTTCCCTTCCTCATACCATGGTTTCAATTCGCTCACACTATGCTTTGATACCATGGTTTGATTCTTCCTATGATTCGATTTCCCTTTCTGGTAACCTCCACAACTTATCTTCACTTTAATTTTATTCTTTTCCTTTTCTCCAAAAATTAACTTAACTTTCTCCACAACTTATTTCTCCTAAGTTTTATTTATCGAATACTATATTAATTGCCAAAATTACAAAATTGAGAATTTCCTTGACAAAATTTCTAACTGGGGACATGATAAGTGATCCACGCAGAATGGATATGATGTCCATTTCTTTCTCCACGACTTATTTCTCCTAAGTTTTATTTATCCAATACTATATTAATCGCCAAAATTACAAAATTGAGAATTTCCTTGACAAAATTTATAATTGGGGACATGATAAGTGATTGAGGCAGCATGGATATGATGTTCATTGATCACCCATAGTAAGAGATGTCAATCCCATGCAAATGCATTTTGTTGATCGACCAATATTGTAGAATCTATAGTAGTAGCAACCTTAGTTTTGGTTTTCAAAAAAATTGTAAGGAAAATCTTAAAGAGAATTTTGATCTAATTCCTCTCAGTTTTCTTGTGGAGACACACTTGTACAATTTGTAAATCTCCCGAGTAATTTGCTATGACCAAACATAGAATTAATAGAAACTTCTTCTTATTATTGTCAAAAAAAAATCTCGTGAAGCATGACAAATGACCATACCTTGAGTGAAGCGTTGGGCTAAGTTTGGGGTTGTAGATACTACTGGGTATGTGTCAATGAGAACCATTGTTTCTCCCCAAGCCACTTCTATTATCTGTAGACCAATCAAATACCGTCCCGGACGGTTAAAGATTCATTATTAATTCTGGCCAAATATAAGAAACGTTTGTACCTAGAGTGGAGCATCGAGATGAGTTCGAGGTTATAGCTTCTACCAGTGACATGCCAATGAAAATCACTGTCTTTCTCCAAAATATAACAAATCTACCAACAATATAATAACACACAAAAAAAACACAATTAAATCAAACATATTATCTACCTTACCATATTCATATATACCCTTTAAAAGGTCTTCAAATACATCTCAAACTTGCCCATTAAAAATTAAAAGAAAGAGATACAAATTTAGAAGGTAAAAAGATCATCCCAACACACACACATATATATAATTTAAATATATATTATTTAAAATGTAAATGTAAGCTACTTTCAATAACCAAAATTGAGGACATCTCCAACCTGCCCATAAAAAGGCCAAATAAAAGAGAAATGAATATAAAACCAATAACGATGTCTGCTATTGGAACCTATGGATTCCATACAATTCTCTATTCCCATGTGAAAATTAAAGTTCAAACGTTCATATTAATTATGGGAAAGGAAGAAAAATTGTCCATACGTACAGTAAAGTGTTGGGTTGAGGTTGAGAATGTATCTGCGGCCAGAAAAGGTTTACGATGTACCAACGATGGCCACTACAATTTACCGCACACCCACTGTTGTGTGTCTCGTTCGTTTATCTTCTTCCATTAACTGCAAGCCAAACAAATAGTGCTTCAAATTAAAAACAAACATTGCAATGCCCACGGTGAACCCATACACATGGCAAAAGATTCTTAGAAATAAAATTATGGATGAAAGGAGAAAAATTTAAAAACAGAAAATCAGGAAATCTGGAACTAGTAGCGATGTTGGCTATTGCAACCTATGGCTTCTGCAAAATTCTCTATCCCCAAACCAAAATTATGGCATTCCATCATCCATCAAAACCTGTTGGTAGCAACATCCCATGATGCATAATGCTTTGTCACCTCTGCGATAATGAACAAATTCTCTTGACAATTAAAAATTCTCATCAAATTCAATGTGATTCTCAATAATATGATTATTAGAGCAGACTTATACAATTTTTTTTTTCCATAAGAGAAAAAAAACTGTATTTATATATTCAAATCAGATGACAGATCACAAGATGATATGAGCACATATGTATACGACAAAGTATTTATATACTACTTTCTGCTTGATTTGAATATATAATCTCTTTTAATGATGATTTGTTTGGGATGTTACTCCTATAGAGCTATTTTTCTTTCTTGTAATCTGATTGAGGATATATACATGTTTTGGAGATCTAATTGCATTTTCCATCAATCTTCCTGAACCTTCTTTCCTTATTTCATATCCTTTAGAATGGAATGTGAGATCATACCCTTGATCAACCATTTTGTCTTACACTCACTAGATTGTCTTTTAAACCTTCAAGAAGCAGAACATTTTAAGTTATTTTCCTTCCATCATCATGTTTGGAGACATAATTGCATTTTCCACCAATCATCCTGAACTTGTTTTTCTTATTTCACATCCTTTATAATGGGATGTGAGATCATACTTTTGATTAACCATTTGTCTTACACTCATTAGATTGTCCTTTAAACCTTCAAGAAGTAGAACATTCTAAGTTTTTTTCCTTCTATCATCATATTTGATTGTGCCTTTTCCAATTATTCTTCCTCAATTATTATTTCCAAGAGTGGCACTACCTCCTTTCACTTCCTTTAGAGTGATAAATATGTTTTTATCTCTTTTCATATGAATTGAACATGCACTTTCTATATACCATTGTTTTTCTTTGTTTTGAACAAATAGTCCTAGACCACATCCTTCCTGCTTGTCTTGCTTCCTCTTCCATACCTTTTGTTCTTTGATTTCTATTTCTAATAGAATATTCTTCTTTGTTTTTATTTATAGGACTCAATTTAATGCTTCTACAATCATGATAATTTTGCCCAAAATTATTACACTTTAAGCATTCAATATGATCTAATAATGGGGCAAGCAAATTGTAATTATTAACAACATTCTTATTAAAACTTATAAGATTGTTGGTCAAACAATCATTCCTTGTGATCTTATACAATCCATGCTCCTATTCCTCATATAACCATTTCTTACATAGGTCTATAATCTATTGTCTTATGACCAAGACCATTGCATGAAAATAAATAACCATAAAAGAGATATTTAGACCTTCTTAATGGAGCAAATATTCTAAATTCGTTCTTAGGTCATGACTCATCTTCACTTCCTTTAATGGCGTTGCTTTCTTTCTTTTGAAAATCATATTTATGTTGGTCCTTTACCTCCTTTCTAATGTTTCTTGTATTTTTTATGGTGTCATGTCTCTTCTAACCCTCTGATTCATTTAAGATTCTTCTTGCATTTATACTAGATCCTTTGATCACATTAGCATAGCTTCCATGCTCTTATTTTCCTTTCTTTTCTGATTTCATTGAGCTTGATTCTACCTTAGTAGTTTCATGATATCTAGGACCTATTTTAATAAAAGGGGATTTCTGGAAATTGAGAATATCATCTAAGATTTAGAGCTCTTTTCAAACTTTTTCTCAATCCTTTCTCAAAAAAACAATCTCAACCCTTTTTGGTGTTAGAATCTTTTTCTCAATCTGAATCTCAGTTCTCAGTATAGAATATTTTTCTTAATCCTTACTCAAGGAAACATTCTCAACTTTAATTTTTCACAATGTCCTTCCTTTTCTTTGAGTCAGCTTAACAAATTTTCTTCTCTTTTCATTGCCTCTTCTAGTTGTAACTTCATGAGAGAGATTGTTGATACATCAAGATCATGATTCTTGTTTTCTCATGTTTCTGCAATAGTTTCTACTTTTTATTGAGTCTTTCTACTCCTAATTCATAGATAAGTTTTCCCTTAATATAATCAAAATCTACCTGGATGCGGGTGAATTAAATGTTAATTTATGGAATTAATGAAGGGTGTAAGTACTCGGTACTGCCAGCCGCAGATTAGCGCAGTTCTCCATGAGCAAATCTGGCTCAAGCAGGTTCACCTAAGGCAAGGGCGATTTGGCCTAAAATTTGTATTAAGTGCTTGCTTCGTCCGAGGTGAGGCTCTTGCTGGTATATTCATGGTGATTCTGGCTCTCCTTCCCATTGTTTGCTTTCCGTCTTCTTGCCTCTGGCCTTTCCTGGCTGCTTGTCTTTGCAGTAAGTCGGTTTCTGTTAACAGGGGATCGCTCTCGGGTGCTCTTGCTGTTAGAATTGTGCTTCCCTCCTTTCACCCTCAGGCCTGTTCTTTGATCTTGAAGCGGATTCTCGTTGTGCTGTCTCATCTCCATGCCATTGTTTCCTGTTTTGCTGAGCTTCCCTTCCGTGGCCTCATCATGGTCTGCCATCGCATGAAAAGCCACTATGGGGGAAGTCGTGGTGGCCGTGGGCATTCGTAGTCTGCCTGCTCTGTTGATCCTCCCCCGCCTCCTGCTACTTTGCCCTCTTCTCCGGCAAATTCGTCTCCTCTCAGTCCTTCCCAAAGGCCGATCCCGCACAATGCTTTTCAGACAGTACTCATTTCAAGTTTCAGAGCAATTTAAACAGGCCTGTTATCACAACCAATATTACTATTATCTTTTCTGAAGAAGAGGCTCCGCCTCAACTACTATGCGCTTTCAGGCTGAGCTTCCTCAGGGTGGTCACAGAGTGGAGGGCAGCCAGGGCAGTGAGCAGAATTTGGCAGATGAAGGCCAGGAGGAAGGGCATGGTGAGTAGCATGATGAGGGTGGTGCTCCTAGTGACACTCAACCACCAGGTGGCAGCTCTCATGGCGCCTATGTCTCGATGGTCAGTGCAAGAAATTCCAGTGACACCCATCCCTCATCGGTTCTTCCAGGCGGCAGTGATGTGGGTAACATGGCAAGAAATGATGAAATGTGGTATGGCAACGCATGCCCGGTTGTGGAGGAGCCTTCGAATGAGAACGTGGTAATATGATGCCTCCTGGGCCCTTTCGGGCCTTCCCTATTTTCTTTCTGATGGTTCGTATGGTTAAGTTCATGCGGTTTTGGGTTTGCAGCTCTGGTTCTGCCTCTGTAGCTTGGCAGTTTCATTCTTCTTCCTGGTGGGGCGGCAGTCTATAGCTCTTTTGTGGTTTTGGCCAACGTCTCTGTCTCTTATTTTTGGTCTCGACAACTTCATAGGGGGTTATCCCATCTCCTCATCATGATCTTTTTGTTAAATTCTGGTTCCTATGTCTGGTTCCTTGCTTACTGTAACTAGTTTTCCCTTACTTGGGACAGTTTTGAGGCGTTGAAAGCTCACAGATGCTCTTGCCTGAGGTTTCAACCTCCTTGTAACATTATTTTGATTTTCAGTTAATAGAATTAGTCTTTACAGAGAAACTATATATATATAATCAAAATCTTCTCCATTTGAATATGATTTCTATTTATCAAAGTATTGGGACTCCATGGTCATGAGTAGGAAATATGTTTTGTCATTATCAAATTCATATCCATATTTTCTTCTTGTGAACCACATATGTCCTTTTCATACTCATAATATTTTCAATTATCTTCATGTTATTCTTTATCATTCCTCTTTTACAAAATTAGATGTGGACATGTAGAAGCAAGATGACCTCTTCTTCTACAAATACAACTAAATAATAGCTTACCTTTTCTTTTGCTAGTTTCTCTTGAGATAGATTGTACCTCTTCTACGTCTAATACATCATTGGAATGATCACGGGCTTTGATATTTTCTTCTTTCTTTGAATCCTTGAGAATTTATTCCTTTGAATATGATATCTCCTAATCAATGTATTGAACCTCCATGGCCAAGAATATGAATTATTATTTATCTTCATCATATTTATATTCATCATTGGTTTCTAATGAGCTATCATCTTCCTTGGAATAGGGGATTTTCTTCTTGAGAGATCTTCCCTTTCTATTTTCATGAAATTTTCCTCTATTCCTATGTTTATGAGATTTACTTCTATCTTTATATTCTTCTTCATCATTACTATCTTCCAATTTTGTGTACATATGTTTAGAATAATAATGACCTATTCTACCATATTAAAACATTTGAATGGTATCTTACCTTTATATTTTCCATATCCTCTTTTAAGTTTCCTCACAAATTGAACTTCTTATTCATTTCATCCATGGTTGGAGTGATCCTGGTCCTTGTGTCATTTTGTCTTCTTTTATGCTTTGAAGGTTGCTTCCTTCAATCTTGACTTTTCATTTACTGTTCTCATCTCATATGCAATTAGGATTCCATGTAATTTATCTGTATTCATATATTTTAGATCTTTCATCTATTCAATGGTGAATACCTTTGCATTAAATCTCAATGCAATAGATCTCAACTCTCTTTGTACAGTTATTGCTTCATCAATCATTTCACCAAGCCCTTTAATAGTATTTACAACCTCATATACATGAAGGAAAAATCCTACAATGTCTTCTTCGTTCATCTTTGAACTTTCAAGTTGCATTCTATGTGTTTGAAACTTATCCCTCTTTATATTTTCATCTCCTTCATAGCTTCCTTAAATCTTGTTCCAAATTTATTTAGTAGAGTCACATCGCATTACCTTAACAAATTCTAAATCTGCAAGACCAATTAGAATAACATTAGTTGCTTTAGCATTATTTACAAAATCATTTTGTCCATCTACATATATTGGAAGAATTTTTGGAACTTTATAATCATCTACCATAGACAACCATACATTAGAACCAAAATACATAAGATTCATCGTCATCCTTTTCTTCCATAAGGCATAATTTGATCCATCAAACATAAAATCCTTAATTAAACCTTCATAAATAGCCATAGTCCCTCTAATATCTTCCTTCTAGTGGCTAGGTTGCTTCTAAAGAATTTTATTTTAATACCAATTGTTGTATTCATAATTATACTGAGTGGGGGGGCCAGGGCAGGTTGGTGAATCCGCATAATGACAATTTTTACTTATTTAAACACTCAAACATCATAACATATCCATCTCATAAACTAAACAAGTAACACAAGATATATGTGGAAACCCTTATAGGAGAAAACCACATAACTTGTTTATATGAAAGATATTGTAGGCACCAACCTACTATTACATAAATTTGAATGCGCTATCATGTAGGATGCACCAATCCCATCTACTACCTTATAGGCACCAACCTATAGGAGACATCAATCCCCTTTTCTATTTCATAGGCCCCAACCTACAAGAGACACCAATCCCCTCTACTATAAGATTTGTAGGCTCCAACCTAAAGGAGACACAAATTCTCATTGCTGCAAATATTCATAGGAACCAACCTACTTCACTAAGTATGTTTATTTCTTCACAATATCTATTAGCTTCCTCTCCTTTAACCAAACTTGCTTGTTACTTCTTCCTTCACCAGGTCTATTAGTTGCTTCTACCTTCACCAGATATACTTGTTGCTGCTTGCTTTACTAGGTCTACTTCTCTCAAAATTTATTGTCTTTAGATTCTTCTCAAGAATGAACGTGCAAAACATGCCATGTATCCAATTTTGCAAATATTGTTCTAAAATTTCTACCACAAGTACCTAGAGCTCTCTTCTCTTCCTCCTCTATATTTCATAGAATGAAACATCTCAGAAAGAAAGTTATAGAAAAATTACCTAACTAACATATTTGAAGCATGTTTTAGGAGTATTCAAGAACACTAAATTCCTCATATTATATATCTTAAATTATAGTGAAAAAAATGTGAAATTTATACCACAAGTACCTCAATATCGCTTCTCTTCCTCCTCCATATTTCACAATCTAAAACATATCAAAAATAAATTTATAGCAAAAATACTAGTTGACATTTTTAAATCATGTTTCAGGAGCATTCAAGAACACTAACTTTCTTAGGTAATTTCTCTGAAATTATAGAGAAACAATAAATGTATTTTTTTATCACAAATACCTTGAGATGTATTCTTTATCTCCTCTCTATTTCATAATATGAAATATATGAAAAATAAAGTTATGGAAAATAAAAAACTAGTTTGTTTTAAGTATGTTCTAGGGGTATTCAAGAACACTAAATCCCTTAGATCATATCTCTAAAATTATAGTGAAACAAGGTCTAAAATTTCTTCCACTGATACCTTGAGATTGCTTATCTTTCTCCTCCATATTTCATAGGCATTAACATCTAATCAAGAAAGTTATAGAAAAAATACCAAGTTGAACTATTTGAAGCATGTTTTGGGAGCATTCAAGAAGCTTAAATTCCTCAGGGAATATCTATAAAATTAAAGGGAACCAAGGTCTAAAATTTGAACCAAAAGAACATGAAGATATTTTATCTATGTCCTCCACATTTCATAATATGAAACATCCCAAAATAAAATGTATAGTGAAAACTATAAGCTGACTTGTATGAAGCATAATTAAGAAGAATTAAAGAATCTTAACTTCCTTGAAGCATATCTTTGAAATTATAGTGAACCAGCTGAAAACGGGAAGGGGCTAAGAACCAAAACACTAACAAAACTGAAATTAATCCAAACACCATTATGTTTATGAAGAGGACACGAGAGAATGTTTTTTTGGATGCCAAATAGGGGATGGTGAAGGTTTGAAGTCACAATGCAGATGTTTCTCCATATGCGCCAAGGAGCCCTCCATTCCGTTCAACGTCTCCTAAAGACACCAATGACCCTTTTGCATGATGGATAATCTATCTTACATGTACCACTGGTTCCTTTGTAAATCATTCATAAATGAAATGATTGTGTTTCTATTTTCATGTCTATCACTGGTGAGTTGTACCATCAACATTCTCAGTTGCCTAATCTGATCCCCCAAGTCCATTTGGCTAGGAACATGCTCAGGTGAATTAGGTGGCCCGGATGACTCAAGCACCACATCCTGACACAAAGAAGAGCCCGATCTCCTTGGTCGAGATGATTAATCTTTATCGCTACCCCTACCTGCTCTTCTCATGTATCTGTGTTGATGGGGAATTCTTGATGTATCTTCAAAACAATATGAAGAAGGTCCTAAGTTTCAGCCTTCACACCAACCTCCCCCAACATATATAGAAGACCACATAGAGAGTCCCTTGTAACAACCACTCCCACCAATCTCCTCCCTCCACCCAATACTCTATGTATATAGGTCAGAGATCCTACCAAAGGGAATTATAGCACCCAAAACATTTTGCAACACGCCTGTGTGAGGGAAGTACACCCAAGTATCTTGACTCATGAAATTCACCACTCAAAATTAAACTCCACACTAAGAGCAGGGCACCACAAAACTCCACCCAGCAAAGAACATTCACATGACCATAAACACCAGTTTCAATATAATTTTTCACACCTAGAAAGAGCCAATGAAGGCTAAAAGGCCAGAACAGCCAATATAGATTAAAATACTTGACATATAGAAAATTTAGGATCATCCTTTTTATTATGAATTTCAAGGGTCTCAACCTTTGCTTCAACACCTTTTCCTTATATAACCTCTTCTCCTTGGAGGGGTGCCCATTCAAATATTAATTCCAGAATGATATTGTGGATATATATTATTGAAGTTTATTATTTCAAAAAAATTAATAAATAAAGATTTGATCCAAAAGAGAAGATGGTTTTATACTTTAAAAATACCTTAAACTCATTTAATAACATTTTCATATAAGTTAAAAGTCCTTTGAATTTATTTAATAACTAGTATAGAATATTTTTATTTATAATATTTTTATTTATAAGGAGAGTTACCCAGCTAAGGAATGCATGTGTTTAGGTTCAATTATTAATTTTTTATGATTTAATTATAATTTAAAAGAAAATATTGATCATGTAAGAATAACATATTTTCAATTATTAATTTTTTATGATTTAATAATAATTTAAAAAAAAATATTAATCATGTAAGAATAACATATTTCCAATACTATATGGACCTAGATTACCTTGATTATACTGAAATAATTATTTTAAAGATTTTTTCTGGAAAAAAAATTCATGAGATTATTATTTTAAAGTATTTTTCTAAAAAAAAAATCCATTTCTATTAAAAGATTAAATAAAAATTGTGCTTGCATACTGCTCAAAGAAAGTCTAAATATCCATATTAATGTACATTTCATTTCCGTTGTATTGAAAAATAATCGTCAGTCTTTACTTTTTCTTTTGTTTAAAACCTTTCTTCTTTTTTAAAACCTTATATCTCCCCTAGAGAGTTTCCATAATAGCTAATGGTAATTCAAAAATTGGATCGGTAGGATTTGTATGAGAAATCGAATGTCCACGAATGGGGTGGCATGCTAAATGTTATTGGAATCGAACTTGTTAGATTCATGGTTTCTCCTCATTCTCCAAAAGAGGGCTTAATTTGCAACTACCACTTGTAATGTAGTTTTGTATTCTTCTCGATCCATTATAGAAAGTATTGCTTCCTCAAACTGCATTTATGGGCATTTGTTGGTATCTATTCCTTCTTTAACTTTCTTGTTTGTTTATTTTCGTATTTAATTCTTCTTCATCATTGTATTATTATAGATAACTTTGTTGTTCGTTTAGTTTTGCATTTAATTTTTCTTCATCATTGTATTATTATAGATCAACGGAATTCCATTTTTTGGGATTTGGTTTATGTCATTTTTTTTACTTTTAAGATAAGCTTGTGCTTGAGAGCGTGTGGAAAATGCATAAGAGAAAATTTCCATAACTTAAAAGTCTCTTGAACACCTTTAATAACTATCTTAAAGTCCCTCATGATTTGAAGACTAATTTTATTTTTATCTCTAGCCAATTTCACCGAGAGGAATACATCTTTTGGGATTTGGTTTATGTCATTTTTTTTAGTTTTAAGATAAGCTTGTGCTTGAGAGCATGTAGAAAATGCATGAGAGAAAATTTCCATAACTTAAAAGTCTCCTGAACACCTTTAATAACTACCTTAAAGTCCCTCATGATTTGAAGACTAATTTTATTTTTATCTCTAGCCAATTTCACATAGATGAGTACATGTGTTTAGGCAAAATTATTAACTTTCCACAAATAGAATGGTAACTTGAAAGAAAGGATTGATCTATTCAAAAAGAAAAACATACCTCCAATGTCATATGGACTTAGATTACCTTGCCTAGCACCATCAAAATAATTTTATTTAAAGTACTTTTTTCTTTTTCCAAAAAAGTTTTCATTTCTATTAGAAGATTGGGTTGAAATTTCCTGTTTCATGTGCATAATGTATTGAAAAAGTTTAAAATATCCTTATTATTTACATTTCATTTCCATCCCATTGAAGAATAGTTTTAGATATTTTCCTTTTTCTCTTTGTTTTTAAACCTCATGCCAATCCCTATAGAGTTTCCATAGCTATTAATGATAATTCATAAATTGGATGTTTAATATTTGTATGAGAAATCAAATGGCCAAAAATTAGGTAGTGTACTAGCTCTTCATAGGAATCAAAGTTGTGTCATGTTCATGATTTCTTTCCATTCACCTTAATGGGGCTTCATTTGAAACTATGATTGTGATTTCCTCAATTTTTGCTTTTGGAAATCCATTTTTGCATTAAGTTTCTCTTCCTCAATTATTATTCAAATGATTTTCATCTTTTAGGTTTTGAATTACATTAATTATTTTTTTGTCTTCTTTCTTTTTGTTTAGGGTAAGCTTGTGCTTGAGAATATGTATCTTTCAAATATTTTATCTGCCAACAAAAATGGAATCAAAATATTAAATTTTAATTTGTCAATTATTAAATCTTTTAAATTTTTCTTTTAAAAATATAAATTTATGTGATAAACCTTTACTAATTTAATTCTCCACAGGCATACATATTTATCTTAAAAAAATAAAAAAAAATAAAAAATAAATAAAACTTAATATAGTTTATATTAATTTATATCTATATTTAAATATGTGTTTAGTATGTATTTGAAAATATCTTATTTATTGTAAATTATTATTTAATTAAAAAAAAAAAACATGATACCTAAATAAATATATCAATGGATTGGTTAACTTTTGGAAACTTCACTTATGTATAATTATTATCTATAAATATAATATAAATTATTATTTAATTTACAGAAAACAATTAGTGAAAGCAAGAATCCTTGAATTGCTAATGTGCTACTAACTCTTTCAAAGATTCTCTCTTCTAATTTCTCTGTAATATTACCAAAAGTAAGGATTTATTTTGTTTTTTCCAATATCTCCATCATTGGAATGGCGAACTCGCTTCCTGGGGTATACGTATCCCGTAACAAAATTCAGCATTTCGAAACCCCATACAAAAAGTTTGAGCGCCAACTCTTTGTACCCATACGACAGTTGTGGGAGCGATTGTCGTTGAGTGGATAATTGCGGGGTCCTTTGTGTTCACCAACTCCTCAAAGAATCCATCCACCGATGGAAAATTTGGTACCACTTACACATGGACACTCCGACAATCGCAGGCATACTGGCCACCTGTTACATAAATTCATAGCCTTTTGGCCACCTGTTACATAAATCCATAGCCTTTTGGCCACCCCCTGCATGTGCACGTACAATCTACAGCCTTGAATCTGTGGATGAAGGTGCGTTAGCTGCGGGTAAAGTGCACGTACAATTTACAGCTTTGAGTCTGTGGATGAAGGCGCGTTCGAGAATTCCCCGTGGAGAAGTACACGATCTGCATGATAATTATATTATGACGAGGGCAAAGAAGGATCAGAATGGAAGTGTGTATTTCTGTTTCAGATCAGTTAGTCAACTGTTTTATGTTTTGTTAGGGTTAGTGGGTAAATTTTTTACAACCGTGGGGATATAATAGGAAAAAAACACCTAACTAATTTCTCAATAAATTTCAATTTTTTATTTGGGTATGTTATTAACAATATCTTATAATATTTTATGGAGGTTAAATATCTACTGTCAATTGGATAATAATTGATAATTAAAATAAAATTTTAGAAGTTTTATCCTAAAATAGACATTACCATAATTATTTATAAGTTTAACTATGGGGGTTTACGCAGTGCATTGTTTTAGATATCATTTTTGAGATTCAACTGCGTTAATTAAGTTGCATCGGGTGATAGATATTATTTTTGAGATTCAACTGCGTTAAGTAAGTCATTCACGTATGACCATTCATTGCATCGGGTGATGCTCACAGTTGCATCGGACGTATGACCATTCATTGCATCGGGTGATGCTCACAGTTGCAACGTATGACCATTCATTGCATCGGGTGATGCTCACAGTTGCATCGGGTGATGCTCACAGGGGTGAAGAAGTGGGATTGAAACTAGTGAAATGAATCACATAGCATCGGTGATGCTCACAGTTGCATCGGGTGATGCTCACAGGGGTGAAGAAGTGGGATTGAAACTAGTGAAATGAATCACATAGCATCAATCATCACTTCCGGGGCTTGCACCCGATAACCAGGACTTCCCAGGAGGTCACCCATCCCAGATCTCCTCGGGCTCAAGCGCGCTTAACTATGGAGTTTTCCCCACAATCAAGCCCACTTAGCTTGCTACCCCATTTGCAAAACCTTAGCAAGTATTGTGCCTTATGAATCATTCAAGTAGAGATCCCTTCACTCTTTTTGAATTTAAGTATGGGGGTTTACGCAGTGCATTATATTAGATATCATTTTTGGGATTCAACTGCGTTAAGTAAGTCATTCACGTATAACCATTTCCATGAGAGATAGTCGTAACTGACTAATTTCTCATGATTTTTGAATAGTTCACTTAGCACTCATTGCATCTAAGTAAGTCATTCACGTATGACCATTTCCATTAGAGGTAGGCGTAACTGACTAATTTCTCATGATTTTTGAATAGTTCACTTAGCACTCATTGCATCGGGTGATGCTCACAGGGGTGAAGAAGTGGGATTGAAACTAGTGAAATGAATCACATAGCATCAATCATCACTTCCGGGGCTTGCACCCAGTAACCACGACTTCCGAGGAGGTCATCCATCCCAGATCTCCTCTGGCTCAAGCACGCTTAACTGTGGAGTTTTCCCCACAATCAAGCCCACTTAGCTTGCTACCCCATTTGCAAAACCTTAGCAAGTATTGTGCCTCATGAATCATTCAAGTAGAGATCCCTTCACTCTTTTTGAATTTAAGAATGGGGGTTTACGCAGTGCATTATATTAGATATCATTTTTGGGATTCAACTGTGTTAAGTAAGTCATTCATGTATGACCATTTCCATGAGAGGTAGTCGTAATTG
Organism: Pinus tabuliformis; assembly: GCA_031772625.1. Lineage (NCBI taxonomy): Eukaryota > Viridiplantae > Streptophyta > Pinopsida > Pinales > Pinaceae > Pinus > Pinus tabuliformis. The sequence continues at coordinate 1,758,198,091 of CM062816.1, read as the reverse complement.
ACTAATTTCTCATGATTTTTGAATAGTTCACTTAGCACTCATTGCATCGGGTGATGCTCACAGGGGTGAAGAAGTGGGATTGAAACTAGTGAAATGAATCACATAGCATCAAACATCACTTCCGGGGCTTGCACCCGGTAACCATGACTTCCCAGGAGGTCACCCATCCCAGATCTCCTCTGGCTCAAGCGCGCTTAACTATGGAGTTTTCCCCACAATCAAGCCCACTTAGCTTGCTACCCCATTTGCAAAACCTTAGCAAGTATGAGGCACAATACTTGCTAGGGCACAATACTTGCTAAGGTTTTGCAAATGGGGTAGCAAGCTAAGTGGGCTTGATTGTGGGGAAAACTCCACAGTTAAACGCGCTTGAGCCAGAGGAGATCTGGGATGGGTGACCTCCTGGGAAGTCCTGGTGACCGGATGCAAGCCCCGGAAGTGATGATTGATGCTATGTGATTCATTTCACTAGTTTCAATCCCACTTCTTCACCCTTGTGAGCATCACCCGATGCAATGAGTGCTAAGTGAACTATTCAAAAATCATGAGAAATTAGTCAGTTACGACTACCTCTCATGGAAATGGTCATACGTGAATGACTTACTTAACGCAGTTGAATCCCAAAAATGATATCTAATATAATGCACTGCGTAAACCCCCATACTTAAATTCAAAAAGAGTGAAGGGATCTCTACTTGAATGATTCATGAGGCACAATACTTGCTAAGGTTTTTCAAATGGGGTAACAAGCTAAGTGGGCTTGATTGTGGGGAAAACTCCACAGTTAAGCGTGCTTGAGCCAGAGGAGATCTGGGATGGGTGACCTCCTCGGAAGTCCTGGTTACCGGGTACAAGCCCCGAAAGTGATGATTGATGCTATGTGATTCATTTCACTAGTTTCAATCCCACTTCTTCACCCCTCTGAGCATCACCCGATACAATGAGTGCTAAATGAACTATTCAAAAATCATGAGAAATTAGTCAGTTACGACTACCTCTCATGGAAATGGTCATACGTGAATGACTTACTTAACGCAGTTGAATCCCAAAAATGATATCTAATATTTATAAGTTATGGTATTGGTCCATGATATTGTAACAAAGTCTCTATGTAAAGTGAAGATGAATTTCCATAGTAAAAATCTTGTTACATGTTTTTTAAATAAATAAATATATGTTTAACTCATATATTATTTCTTTTTATAATTAATAATAATAACAATTTAAAATAAAGTTATAATTTAGTTTATCATTTATGATTTTTCAAATTTTGGTAATGTGAGATGTATCATGGGATATATGTTTTGATATTTTTAATAGACAATTTATATTCCTAACCCAATTTACCAACCATTTAATGTATACACTAAATTAATCTAGATAAGTGTTTAAAAACTTTCATAATATTAAATTTGTTTATATATTCAAAAACATAATTCGAAAAATAAAAATTACAATTGCATATGAACTTTGTCACTCATGTTATATTATATGGATGTGAGTTTGATATTGCAATATATAGAGGAAGGTTGAACAAATCCAAAAGATGTTTATAACCTACAACCTATAAATTAAAATAAATACTCCCAACCCTATCCCCCTCCTGATTGAAACAAGCATTTCTCCCATTTGAAAGCATGGACATGACTAGGTATCTTATATATAAAAGGAAGTTATAAAACATGGATGTCAAGAGTTGTCTAAAATTGCTTCTAAATCTAGCCAAAACCCGCACCTTCAATTTAAGTGAGGGTGGCATAAGGATGCGTAGTCTTGGGTATACCACTAGGGAATAAAGGAAGAGACCACCTTCTAGAATTCAGATAATATTAAAAATATTATTAATTTCAAATTTAAGGAGAAATTGGGAGGAAATATAGAGTTGGAGGAAAAATGAAACTACGATATTATAAGGAGGTGATCAACCTCATTCTTAAGTAGTGTTAAGAAAAAAATAATCGTTGCCAAGATTAGAAATATTTCCCATGAGCTTCATAGTGAAACTGGTCATTGGTAAGTTCCCAAAATACCATGCAATGAAAGAGTTTGTCATCTCATAGACCATATAGGTCTAAGTGGACGTTAACCAACTTCATCACTAAAAAAATTGAAAAATTTATAAAATTAAAATAAATAAATTGGAATTTACTTGACAATCGGGTGAAAATGTAAAGTAGATGTGAGTAGAAGGTCCCATGTTCAACTTCTCTGGATTGAGGTGGTTTCATGTTGGGGTGGCCTATTTCACCTAGGGGTTATAATGGTAGTTGTTAAAATCAACCATGTGTCATGTGAGTATGAGTCCAACCAAGTTGTCAATTCTTCGAGTTTAAAAAAAACACATATTTATCATATGCCTTATAAATATCAAAATGGTAATATCATACCTTGGGTTGGCAGTTTGAAAGCAATTATTATAGTTTAATGTCTAAATAATGGAAATGGTATTATCGAGAGAGGCAATGAGTCAAAAAGTGGAAGGATTTTTTTTATAGATCGATCGACATCAATCTATAACAAGTGTTGTAGGGCAATGTAATCCCTTCATTCAAGTGGAAATTATATCTTCAGAAAGAATACAAATTGATATATGAAGTGAGAAAAAATGCATTTCTAATTGTCAATAAACTATCTTCCAATTTTGTGTATGTACATTTAGAATAATAATGACCTATTCTACCATATTAAAACATTTGAATGGTAGATTACCTTTATATTTTCCATATCCTATTTTCATTTTCATCACAAATTGAACTTCTTCTTCATTTCATTCATGGTGTTTAGTCAATTTAGTGTCCTAAATTGCTTGCATAAATTATCAACCGAGGTTTGTACGCTGATTAAGTGTAGTACACTGTATGTGCTTAGTTAACCCTTCTTACTTCGTTGTTTTGTATTTTATATTATTTTTGGGGGTTTATGTTCTTTGATTCCTAATGATGTACAACCTGAACTATGAGAAGCTGAATCTAAACTTCCTAAAGGTGAACCAAGAGCTTAAAACTAGTCAAAATCTAAGTTAAAAGAAGGAAAAACATAGCATATGTCCTATCTTGTCATTAATCCTAAGTCATGAATCTAATTCTTAAAATTAAAAGGTAAAGTTGTAAGTTGAAATAAATACAGAGAATGAAATTAACTGAAGTACTTCTAGTTACCCAAACCTTCAATTTTGAAAGATAACTTTCTTGAGATGGAATACAAACAACTTTCTGTACTTCATGGTCTAAAGAACTAAATAAAACATGCAGAGAGTAATTGATTGGTTTCAACCCTTATGTAAAGTGAATGTTTAACCATTTAGTTTAGGATGGATATCAGCTTGAAATGGTGATAAAAAACATTCATTCACACAGTGCATTGGCAATCTGAACTAGGAAATAAATAACAAAAATAGTGAGTAAACTAATCAACAATGCATCCTCATTACTTTCAACCTTACTCTGTTTAAAAACAAAGTCGTTTCCTTTATGAAATGGATTGGAGAAACAAGACTGCACAATTGAATTCTAACATTATGCTACTGATCAGAACTAAAAGAAATCAAACTACAAGAAATCAACCTAAGTTACAAACACTGCTAAAACAAAATGATGAAATTAAAACTGAATAGAAAACAAATGAAAAGAAAACCTCCTTCAGTGCAGGGGCCCTCTGCAATTGACTGGGTTGAGCTGCTAACTAATTCAAATGCTCCTTCAAATGATCATTGGTCAACACATGGCTTTATATTATAAACAGGAACAGAAGTTCAAAATTACAGAGTTGCAAGTCTGAGCTTAATACATCAAAAAATTTGAACCCCCCTCAGTTCTGTACAACTGGTATTTAAAAGAAAATATTCATAACTGTCTTTTGAGGAAAATTAGCTACAGGTGGTCTACATGTATCACAACAAAACTGCGTAAATGTTTGATCAGCTACAGGTGACTTGAATTCGAGCAAGATGGTTGCAAAGAACTGTTAACACAGGTGGTTGATCTGAGTTAATGCTGCAACAGAACTGTTGGATTTATTAATTAACCACGAAGAGTGGACAAAGAGTCATTTTGCTCTTGGGTTTCATATGTTTGACTCCACCTTTGACTTTGGTCTTGAGCTGGTTTTTTTTATCTATTTGGGCTGGGTGACTAGGATAGAATCCATGTCAAGACGATTCCAGAGATGCCCATGTGGCTGGTTTCTTCGTTTGACACCTGGAACCTGCCAAACCATGGAAGTAGCTACGGAACACACGGTTAGCTGCAGAATAGGTTGTGTTCTATAGCTAATTTGCAAAAACTTATTCAAATAGCAAAAACATAAAAGTATAACATGTCAATCATTTAATGTCCTCCTTAAGACAAAATCTATCATTTATTATTGATGGGGATCTGTATTCTTATGGAAAAGGAAGGGAAAGAAGTGATAAAAGTTGTCAAGGAGAGGGTAATTCTGAGGTTCAACACATGGTTGGAGTGATCATGGTCCTTGTGTCATTTTGCCTTCTTTGATGCTTTCAAGGTTGCTTCCTTCAAGATGGAATTTTCCTTTCTTATTCTCATCACATATGAAATTAGGATTCCATGTAATTTATCCATATTCATATATTTTAGATCTTTCATCTCTTCGATGGTGAATATCTTTGCATTAAATCTCAATGCAAGATATCTCAACACTTTTTTTACATTTATTGCTTCATCAATCATTTCACCAAGTCCTTTAATAATATTTACAACCTCATATACATGAAGGAAAAATCCTACAATGTCTTCTTCATTCATATTTGATCTTTCAAATTGCATTCTATGTGTTTGAAACTTATCCCTCTTTATCTTTTCATCTCCTTCATAGCATCCTTAAAGCTTGTTCCAAATTTCTTTAGTAGAGTCACATTGCATTACCTCAACAAATTCTAAATCTGCAAGACCAATTAGAATAACATTAGTTTCTTTAGCATTATTTAAAAATTATTTTGTCCATCTACATATGTTGGAAGAATTTCTAGAACTTTATAATCATCTACCATAGACAACCATACATTAGAACCAAAAGACATAAGATACATCATCATCCTTTTCTTCCATCAGGCATAGTTTGATCCATCAAATATAAAAGCCTTAATTGAACCTTCATAAATAGCCATATTCCCTCTAATATCTTCCTTATAGTGTCTAGGTTGCTCCCAAAGATTTTTTTTTAATACCAGTTGTTGTATTCATAATTATACTTTGCGGGGGGGGCGGCGAGGTAGGTGGGTGACTCAACATAATGACAATTTTTACTTATTTAAACATTCAAACATCATAACACATCTATCTCATAAACTAAACAAGTAACACAAGATATGCGTGGAAACCCTTACAGGAGAAAACGACATAACTTGTTTATATGAAAGATATTGTAGGCATCAACCTACTATTACATCAATTTGAATGCACCGTCATGTAGGAGACACCAATCCCATCTACTATCTTATAGGCACCAACCTATAGGAGACACCAATCCCCTATTTTTCTTTGTAGGCACCAACCTACATAAGACACCAATCCCCTTTGTTTCTTAGTATAAACCAACCTACAAGAGACACTAATCCCCTCTACTATAAGATTTGTAGGCACCAACCTAAAGGAGACACAAATTCTCATTGCTGCAAATATTCATAGGAACCGACCGACTTCACTGAGTATGTTTATTTCTTCACAATGTCTATTAGCTTCCTCTCCTTTAACCAAACCTACTTGTTATATCTTCCTTGACCAGGTCTACTAGTTTCTTCTACCTTTACCAGGTATACTTGTTACTTCTTCCTTCACTAGGTTTACTTCTCCCAAAACTTATTGTTTTTAGATTATTCTCAAGAATGAACATGCAAAACATGTCATGTATCCAATTGTGCAAATATTGTTCTAAAATCTCTACCACAAGTACCTAGAGGTCTCTTCTCTTCCTCCTCTATATTTCAAAGAATGAAACATCTTAGAAAGAATGTTATAGAAAAATTACCTAAGTAACATATTTGAACCATGTTTTAGGAGCATTCAACACTAAATTCCTCATATTATATATCTGAAACTATAGGGAAAAAAAAATATGAAATTTATACCCCAAGTACCTCAATATCTATTCTCTTCCTCCTCCATATTTCACAATCTAAAACATATCAAAAATAAATTTATAGAAAAAATACAAGTTGACATTTTTAAAGCATGTTTCAGCAGCATTCGGGAACACTAACTTCCTCACGTAATTTCTCTGAAATTATAGAGAAACAATCAATTATTTTTTATCACAAATACCTTGATATATATTCTCTATCTCCTCTCTATTTCATAATATGAAATATATTAAAAATAAAGTTATAGAAAAATACAAAACTAGCTTGTTTTAAGTATGTTATAGGAGTATTCAAGAACACTAAATCCCTTAGATCCTATCTATGAAATTATAGTGAAACAAGGTCTAAAATTTCTATCACTGATACCTTGAGATTTCTTAACTTCTCCTCCATATTTCGTAGGCATTAACATCTGATCAAGAAAGTTATAGCAAATATACCAAGTTGAACTATTTGAAGCATGTTTTGGGAGCATTCAAGAAGCTTAAATTCCTGAGGGAATATCTCTAAAATTAAAGGGAACCAAGGTCTAAAATTTGAACCAGAAGAACATGATGATATTTTATCTATGTCCTTAACATTTCATAATATGAAACATCCCAGAATAAAATGTATAGCGAAAACTCTAAGCTGACCTGTATGAACCATAATTTAGAAGAATTCAAGAATCCTAACTTCCTCAAAGCATATCTTTGAAATTATAGTGAACTAGCCGAAAATGGGAAGGGGCTAAGAACCAAAACACTAACAAAACTATAATTCATCCAAACGCCATTATGTTTATGAAGATGATACTAGAGGAGGATTTTCTGGATGCCAACTAGGGGATGGTGAAGGTTTGAAGTCACAATGCACATGTTTCTCCATATGGGCCAAGCAACCCTACATTTCGTTCAAAGTCCCCTAAAGACACCAATGACCCTTTTGCACGATGGCTAATATATCATACATGTACCTTCGATTCATTTGTAAATCATTTAGAAATGAAAAGATTTTGTTTCTATTTTCATGTATATCTCTGGTGGGTTGTACCATCAACATTCTTAGTTTCCTAATTTGATCCCCCAAGTCCATTTGGCCAGAAACAAGCTCAGGTGAATTAGGTGGTCCTGATGACTCAAGAACGACATCCTGACACGAAGAAAATATGAGTCTCCTTCGTTGATGTGATTGATCTCTATGACTACCCCTACCCCCTCTTCTCGTGTGTCTGCGTTGATGGGGAATTCTTGATGTATCTTCAAAACAATATGAAGAAGGCCCTAAGTGTCAAACTTCACACCAACCTCCCCCAACAATATGAAGAAGGCCCTAAGAGTCCCTTGTGACAACTACTCCCACCAATCTCCTCCCTCCACCCAGTACTCTATGTATATAGGTCAGAGCTCCTACCAAAGGGAATTATAGCACCCAAAATGTTTTACAACATGCCTGTGTGAGGGAAGCACACCCAAATATCTCGACTTGTGAAACTCACCACTCAAAATTAAAATCCACACTAAGAATAGGGCACCACAATACTCCACCCAACAAAGAACATTCACAAGACCATAAACACCAGTTTCAATATAAATTTTCACACCCCCAAAGAGCCAAGGAAGGCTAAAAGGCTAGAACACCAAATATAGATTAAAATACTTGACATATAGAAAATTCAGGATGTACAAAACATCTATGTTCATACATAACACCAATTCAATGAATAGTGCACCAAATCATGCCACCCAAGGCAAGAACCATACAACACCGAGCAGCCAAATAACAAAATATAAAATATCCCTAGGAAAAAAGGATTGAAGCAACTAGTATGTCCAAAGCGAACTAACAACCCTAAAAAACCCAATTCAAAGAGGAATTTCAGGATACCTTAACCAATGGTTTGACTTGCTTGTAGAAGCTCCACTTCCATATGCCCAACCAACAGTCACGCTACCCTGATATTGCTTTTCCATGAATTTCTAACTAAATCTCTATTGGTTAAGTGCCTTAGTTCCCCTTTTTCCCAACGGCTTGCCAGTAGCAACCACAAAATATCATACCCCAAAACTTGGTTTCCAGGGGCTTGGAGCACCCTAACCCTCGACATCAAAACCTTCAACACTAACCTGCTCCACTCAGAAGAACCCCTCTTGCAATAATGCCACCATCTCAAACACTATCGAACTGACTAGAACTAGAGGACATAGACACCATCATAACAAAACGGGGCACATAACTGACGTTCCAACCATTGTGATAGGAACTTGACCCAAGCCTCCCCTTCCCGCATAACTCTACTAACACTCCAGAATATTTCCAAGACTAAGGTCATATACTAATGACATTAAATCTTGCATGAGAGAGGTGTGCCATGCCACCCTACCTAAAGGCATAAGATCATAATGAGGTGGTCTGCACCTCCCCTAGGTCCTAATTACTTCGTTCATTCACCCATCAAAAGCACTCTTTATTAATTTTGTTTCAATTAACTTGATCTTTATTTATATTTTAATTATAATATTTTTTTAATTTTCTAATTTGATAATTTTATACTATTTAATTAAAAATAAAATTAATGTATAAAAGATAAAACCAATATTAAAAATTATTTTAAAATTTTCATTGAATCATTATTAACTTATCTCTCCTAAATTTGTATATAATAAAATAAATAATTTACAAAAATTTTAAAAATATCAAAATACTTTTATATAAAATATTTACCTAATATATTGTAAAAAAATTATAAAATAAAAAAATAAAAAAATGGATAAACAAATATAATGGATTCTATCTTTTTATGAACTTCGATGATCTCAACCTTTGCTTCAACATCTTTTCCTTATATAACCTCTTCTCCTGGGCGGGGTGCCCATTCAAATATTAGTTTCATAATGATATTGTGGATATATATTATTGAAGTTTATTATTTCAAAAATTTAATAAATAATGTGATCCAAAAAGGTTTTATACTTTAAAAATACCTTAAATCTATTTAATAAGTCCTTTGAATTTATTTAATGACTAATATAGAACATTTTTATTTATAAGAAGAGTTACAAAGTTAAATAATGTATATACTTAGGTTCAATTTTTTTTATTTTTTTATAATTTAATAATAATTAAAAAAAATATTGATCGATGATGTAAAAACAGTATATCTCCAATACTATATGGACTTAGATTATCTTGATTACTATCATTAAAATAATTATTTTAAAGTATTATTCTAAAAAAAAATCCATTTCTATTAAATAAAAATCCATTTCTATTAAATAAGAAATTGTGTTTTCAGGTAAATATTGCTCAAAGAAAATCTAAATTTACATATTAATGTACATTTCATTTTAGTATTATTGAAAAATAATCCTCAATCTTTCTTTTTTCTTCCTTTTCTAAAACCTTGTCTCCCTAGAGAGTTTCCATAATAGCTAATGGTAATTCATAAATTGGATCTTTAGGATTTGTATGAGAAATTGAATGTCTAAGAATGGGGTGGCATGCTAATTCTTATTGGAATCGAAGTTGTTAGATTCATGGTTTCTCTTTATTCTGCAAAATAAAGCTTAATTTGTAACTACCACTTGTAAGGTAGTTTTGTATTCTTCTTTATTTATTATAGAAAGTGTTGTTTCCTCAAATTACATGGGCATTCGTTGATATCTTTCTTTAACATTTTTGTTTATTTATTTTTTCATTTTATTCATCATCATTATTAGATTGTTGTAGATTAAGAGAATTCCATCTTTTGGGATTTGGTTTATGTCATTATTTTTACTTTTAAGATAAGCTTGTGTTTGAGAACTTGTGGAAAATGTATGAGAGAAAAATTCCATAACCTAAATGTCCCTTGAACACCTTCAATAACTACCTTAAAGTCCTTCATGATGTCCATCTTTTAGGTTTTAGATTACATCAACTGTTTTTTTTGTTTTCTTTCTTTTTGTTTAGGGTAAACTTGTCCTTAAAAATATGTATCTTTCAAAAATTTGATTTGCCAACAAAAATAGAATCAAAATATTATATTTTAATTTGTCGTACCATATACTTGAAAATTTTCTTTTAAAATTTAAATTTATATGATAAATATTTACTAATTTCAATCTCCACACATACATGTTTATCTAAAAACAACAAAAACAAACAAAATATAATTTAAATATAATTTATCTGTATTTATGTAGCTTTTTAAATATGTGTTCAATATATTCCTCATGTATTTGAAAATAGCTGACCCTAAATAATATCTTAATAAATATTAAAAAATGCATAATACCTAAATAAATATATCAGCTAATGGGTTAAGTTTTGGAAACTTCACTTATATATAATTATTATTCATAAATATATTATAAATTATTATTTAATTTACAAAAATAACATTATTTATATATATGATTTGTAAATTTTTAAATAAACATTATATTTTTTAATTGAGATTTCCTTTCATTCTGTGACAGTAAACAATTAGTGAAAGCAAGAATCCTTGAATTGCTAATGTACTACTAACTCTTTCGAAGATTCTCTCTTCTACTTTCTCTGTAATATTACCAAGAATAAGGATTTATTTTGTGTTTTTCAATTTCTCAATCACTGGAATGGCGAACTCGCTTCCTGGGGTATACGTATACTGTAACAAAATTCAGCATTTCAAACCCCCATACAAAAAGTTTGAGCGCCAACTCTTAGTACCCATATGACAGTCTTCTGGGAGCGATTGTCGTTGAGTGGATAATTGCAGGGTCATTGACAGAAGCAGGGGTCCTTTGTGTTCACCAACTCCTCAAAAAACCCATCAATCGCAGGCATAGTGGCCACACCACTTACATAAATCCTTCACTGCCATAGTGGCCACCTGTTACATAAATCCATAGTCTTTTGGCCACCCCCTGCATGTGCACGTACAATCTACAGCCTTGAATCTGTGGATGAAGGTGCGTTCTAGAATTCGCTGTGGGGAAAGTGCACGTACAATTTACAGCTTTGAGTCTGTGGATGAAGGCGCGTTCTAGAATTCCCCGTGGAGAAGTACACGCTCTGCATGATAATTATATTATGATGAGGGCAAAGAAGTATCAGAATGCAAGTGTGTATTTCTGTTTCAGATCAGGTACCTAACTGTTTTGTTTTGGTTATTGGGTATATTTTTTACAACCGAAGGGATACAAGGTGTATTGGGTGAGAAAAAAAAAACACATAACTAGTTTGCCAATAAATTGTAATTTTTTATTTGTGTATGTTATTAACCATAGTGTATAATATTTTATGGAGGTTAAATTTGTATGGTCAATTTGATAATGATTAATAATTAAAATAAAATTTTAGAAGTTCTATCTCAAAATAGACATTTCCATAATTATTTATAAGTTATGGTATTTGTCCATGATATTGTAACAAAATCTCTAATAAAGTGAACATGGATCTCCATGGTAAGAATCTTGTTACATGTCTTTTAAATAAATAAATAAACAAATATATGTTTAACTTATATATTAATTCTTTTTATAATTAATAATAATAACAATTTAAAATAAAGTTATAATTTAGTTTATCATTTATAATTTTTTTAAATCTTGGTAATGTGAGATGTATCATGAGATATATGTTTTGATATTTTTAATAGACAACTTATATTACTAAACCAATATACCAACTATTTAATGTATATACTAAATTAATCTATATAAGTGTTTAAAATGTTTTCATAATATTAAATTTGTTTATATATTCAGAAATATAATTCGAAAAATAAAAATTACAATTTCATATGAACTTTGCCACTCATGTTATATTATATGGATGTGAGTTTGATATTGCAGTATATAGAGGAAGGTTGAACAAATCCAAAAGAAGTTTATAACCTACAACCTAAACATTAAAATAAATACTCCCTACCCTATCCTCCTGATTGAAACAAGCATTTCCCCATTTGAAAGCATGGTCATGACTAGGTATCGTATATATAAAAGGAAGTTATAAAACATGGATGCCAAGAGTTGTCTAAATTTGCTTCTAACTCTAGCCAAAACCAACACCTTCAATTTAAGTGAGGGTGGCATAAGGATGCCTAGTCTTGGGTAGACCACTAGGGAATAAAGGAAGAGACCACCTTCTAGAATTCAGATAATATTAAAAATATTATTACTTTCAATTTAAGGAGAAATTGTGGGAAAATATAGAGCTCGAGGGAAAATGAAAATTCTATATTATAAGGAGGTGATCAACCTCATTCTCAAATACCAATATTGTCTCTCTGTCTTAAGTAGCGTTAAGAAGAAAATAATCATTGCCAAGATTAGAAATATTTCCCATGAGCTTCATAGTGAAGTAGCGTTAAGAAGAAAATATTCATTGCCAAGATTAGAAATATTTACCATGAGCTTCATAGTGAAACTAATCATTGGTAAGTTCCCAAAACAGCATGCAATGAAAGAGTTTGTCATATGTGCGATCTTAGGAGGGTTGAAGGTGAAAATAACTTTCTCTTAAATTGTCCATCTTACACTCACATTCAATATTATTTTCAAAATATCTATCACACTACCACCTTTCTTGACCTTTTAACTTAGCAAAATTATAGTAACTTAGGGAGCACTTCTCTCACTTCCTTTTTTAGAAAAAAAATAAAATGTTTAATAATTCTAATTAATCTCTTACCTTCTTAAAGTCTTGTAGACCATATAGGTCTCACTGGTGTTAACCATCTTCATCACTAAAAAAAATTAAAATAAATTATAAAATTAAAATAAATAAATAAATTAGAATTAACCTGAAAAGCACGTGGAAATGTAAAGTAGATGTGAGCAGAAGGTCCCATGTTCAACTCCTCAGGATTGACGTGGTTGCATGATGGGGTGGCCTATTTCACCCAAGGGTTATAATGTTAGTTGTTGGAATCAACCATGTGTCATGTGAGTATGAGGCCGGCCAAGTTGTCAACTCTTCTAATTAAAAATAAATAAATATTTATCATACGTCTTATAAATATCAAAATGGTAATATCATACCTTGGGTTCATAGTTTGAAAGCAATTAACAAAGTTTAATGTCTAAATAATGGAGATGGTATTGTCAAGAGAGGTAATGAGTCAAAAAGTGGAAGGATTTTTTTATAGATAGATCAACATCAATGTATAACAAGTATTGTAGGGAAATGCAATCCCTGCATTCAAGTGGAAATTACGTTTTCAGAAAAAATGCAAATCGATATATGAAGTGGGAAAAAAAGCATTTCTAATTGTCACTAAACGGATATTCTTACCTTACAACAAAAACCTCTAACCTCCACACATGTACCTCCACAGATGTATCTATTTGATTCTTTGAAATGCTAACAGTGCGAGCTAATATTTAAATTTATTAGGATTAAAATATTTAACAGAAAATTAACAAACATATATATATATATATATATATATATATATATATATATATATATATATATAACTAATAAATTGTTAAGTTATGGTATGTTCTATGCTTATAACAGTTTACTTCTTTTTCTTATTATATTCCACCGATTAGCAATCACATGTACAAAAAGTAAAGTGCAGATAGAACATTAAACGATCGACAGAAAACAAGCCAAGACATGAGACACAAGATGTGGCGGCTAGCCAGGGACAAACCCCACAATGCATGGGGAAACCCTTTGATCAAATCTTCTTTTATCTTCAATAATTCAACAGAGAGAAATAGTACAATAAATCTGATTCATATCAGCAGTAGCAAACCCTAGATCAGTAGCATCAACATTAGCGGCTTCATTATCAAACTAGGGCAAACCATATCTCACAAACCGACAGTCGGATTGACTTCATTCCACCACCAAAAGTTTCGGCTTCCAGAGGAGGTTCAGATGAACCTACATCGCAGTTTAGATGAGGATATCTTCTAGGCTATGCAAGTCAATCTTTACTTCTGCAGTTGCAGCTTCAGTTTCAGGAGTTTCCGGCTTCAAACTAGGGCAGTCGATATCTTGCAAATCATTCGTCGGATTGACTTCATTCCACCACCAAAAGTTGCGGCTTTCAAAGGAGGTCCAAATGAACCTACAACGCAGTTCCAAAGAGGAGATCTTCTAGGCCACGCAAGTCAATATTTACTTCTGCAGTTGCAGCTTCAAATTCAACAGCTTCCGACTTCACATGTGAGAGAGAGAGAGACTCATTTCAGCGCAGTAGAGAAGAGACTCATATCTGTGCAGTAGAGAGAGAGAGAGATGTGATGAGATGAGTGAGTCCAAATGAGGAAAAGTCCTCTTATATTTATACACAACGTTGGTGGGTGAATAGATGCGACTGTTGGGCTTTTGAGCCTACATGAGTTGTAGGTCGGCTTAATAATAATTCCATAATAAAAATAAATTCATATCTTCATGAATAATTATCGGAATTGGATGATCTTTATATCAATCCTACACCTCTCGACGAAAGGAATCTAATAAAGATATTATTAGCCATGAATAAGATGACCCACATGAAGTTTTGCCCTGGTTGCCAATTTTAACACTCCCTCTCAACCATGGAGAACTTCATCTGCAATCTGTCTATCGGTCGTTACTATTCATCCATCAAATGCACTGCCTTGTACAGCCTGACCCTTGCCCTGCTCTGCTCTATTTTTCCTGTTCTGCTTTGTCTTGTTCTGCCCTGCACTGATCTGTACTTTTTTGTTCTGTTCTTCTCTGCTCTTGCATTGTTCTGTTCTACTCTGCTTTTGTCCAAATTATGAAGAAGAAGAAATGATCGAGGATGTATCATACTGACTCAAAGTCAGTCTCAGAGTATGTACCACTGGTCCCAGACCAGTCTCAACCAACCCAAAGTCAGCGTCATAGTGAGTACAACTCCAATGGTCCCAGACCAATATCATCCTCCACTGACTCAAAGTCAGTCTCAGAGTATGTACCACTGATCCCAGACCAGTCTCAACCGACCCGAAGTCAGCGTCATAGTATGGTACAACTCCTACCACTGGTCCCAGACCAGTATCATTGATCCCAGATCAATGGAGGTCATCCTAGCGTAGGGAGTACGGTAGTTACAATGATGCGTCCATCGGTACTACTATGGTCCCTAACTTCATTTCCCTGCTCATTGATAAGATGAGAGGTACTTCCCATGAGTCCCAGACTGCATGGGTAGGATGCCTCGACAGGAGAACTAATCAATCCTGTCCTCACATGAGAACACATCAATCCTGCTACAATTGCCATGAAGAACACATCAATCCAGGCCTCACAGGAGAACACATCAATCCTGCTACAATTGCCATGGAGAACACATCAATCCAGGCTGCCATGGAGAACACATCAATCCAGGCCTCACAGGAGAACACATCAATCCTGCTACAATGTCGCCATGGGGTGTACATGTATACCACCAGGGGATAGTGAATAATCCTGTGGTCATATGCTGCTCCAAGAAGCACCCCGCACCCCCCTGGAGCTCTCAGAGCTCAATGCATCATACATGACCCTCATTAGAGGGTCTTTGAACAACTCCAAGTTGTTCACGGAAAGTCAGAAATTTTACTTTCCCAAGGGGTTTTGTCAGAATGTCGGCGACCTGTTCATTTGTACCGATATGATGGAGCCTTATAGCTCCCCGTTGCACCATATCTCGAATATAATGGTATCTGATATCAATATGCTTGGAGCGATCATGGAATACGGGATTCTCTGACAAACGAATCCCACTTTGGTTGTCACAAAGGATCACAGTGGTATCCAATGTGAATCCAAACAACTCACTGAAGAGCTTTCGCAACCAAACTGCCTCACAAGAAGCCATGCTAGCAGCAATATACTCTGCTTCGGCGGTGGTCAAAGCCACCGACTTTTGTTTCCTGCTCATCCAGGATATCGAAGCAGATCCCAAGGAGAAACAACACCAGGAAGTGCTCTTACGGTCCTCCACATTGCCTGCCCAGTCAGCATCTGTGTATCCAAATAGTCTCACATCTCTGGCAATGTATCTTAACCCATAAGTGATAGTGCCACGAAGATATCTCAGCAGATTCTTGGCACCAATCCAGTGTGTGTGGTGGGGTTCAACCATATGCTGGCTCAACGTGTTGGCTGCAAAGCATATATCTGGACGAGAGTTCACTAAGAACATTAATGCTCCGACGAGTTGCCGATACTCGGTAGCATTTCGTAAAACAGGTCCAGCAGCACTACTGCTTAACTTCTTGAAGTCAAGCTCCATCGGAGTAGTTACAAACTTGCAGTCCACCATTCCAAATCTTTCCAATATCTTCACCACATATTTTCCTTGAGATAGGAAAATTTCTCTTGGCTTTTGCCACACTTCAAGTCCTAGGAAGTAGTGCATCAGTCCTAGGTCTTTCATTTCAAATTCAGAGGCCAGCTCCCTCTTACATTTGTGAATGAGAGGGTCTGCACCTGTTAGAAAGAGGTCATCCACATACAACACCAGTATGAGAGGCTTGTCATCTTCAACCTTAAAGTAAAGGTTAGGATCGGCTTCACTCCTAGTGAATCCCAGCTTCATCAAGTAGCTATCGATCCTCTCATACCATGCTCGGGGTGCTTGCTTCAGCCCATAGAGAGCTTTCTTCAACCTGCATACATGAGATTTTCGATCATAAATCTCAAATCCTTCGGGTTGCTCCATGTAGACCTCTTCTTTGATTGAGCCATGCAAGAATGCAGTCTTGACATCCATCCGATGTAGGTTCCATCCTTGTGAAGCAGCAAGGGCTATGATCGAGAGAATGGTCGTATATCTGGCAACAGGTGCAAATATCTCATCATATTCTATACCTTCCTTTTGGGAGAAACCTCGAGCAACAAAACGAGCCTTATACTTTTCCGTGCTTCCATCTGCTGCATGCTTTATCTTGTAAAGCCATTTGGAAGTAACAACAGTCTTGTCCTGGGGTCTGGGAACTACTTCCCAAACATCATTCTTTATGATAGACTCATATTCTTCGGTCATAGCATCCTTCCATACTTGATGCTTGACGGAATTTGAGAATGACGAAGGCTCATTTTGTATGATCGTGCTCATGATGGTCAGGTATCCTTGATACTTATTAGGTTTCTTACTTTCATGAAAGGTTCCTCGGGGTGCAGCATGTCCTTCAGCATCATCAAGTAACCCCTTAAGCCATGAAGGCCTCTTCCTAGAAGAGGAAGGCTCATATGGAGGAGGATCAATCGGATCCATGGGTTCTTCTACATCAAGCATTGATTCATCATCTTTTTCTTTCGGTTCCCTAGTGTCGGCTTCTTGAGAGCTCCTCAAAGTCAGAAGATTGATCACCTTGCTGAGAGCCATATCTTCGTCAAAGGTGACATCATGACTAATTATTACTTCCCTTTGACCGGCTACATAGATTCTATAGCCTTTAGTATTTTCACCATAGCCCACGAAAATTCCCTTCTTTCCAGATCCTCCCAATTTATTTCTTTTCTCTTTCGGCACATGAAAGTATACAGGGCTTCCAAAAAATTTAAAATGAGAAACATCAGGTTTCTTACCGGTGAATTTTTCTTCAGGAGTCTTGGAACCCAATGCTTGATGAGGGCATCGATTTTGTACATATACGGCAGTGTTTGCAGCTTCAGCCCATAGAAACTTAGGAAGACTTTGATCATGTAGCATGGCTCGGACAGCTTCCATAATTGTGTGGTTCTTCCTTTCTACCACACCATTTTGTTCAGGAGTATATGGTGTAGTAGTCTCCCTCTTGATGCCAGCCTCTTTACAAAAATCATGGAACTCATTAGATTCATATTCAGTCCTATTGTCAGTTCTTAAGATCTTGATCTTCTTTTCGGTTTGATTCTCGATTAGGGCTTTGAAGTGTCGGAACCAAGGGAAAACTTCATCCTTCTTTTTCAAGAAGTATATCCAGGTCTTTCGAGAATGGTCATCTGTAAAAGTGAGATAATATGATTATCCTCCCAAGGAGTTCACTGGCATCATACCTGATATGTCTGAGTGAACTAGTTGTAATATCGGAGGTCTTGCTTTGACTTGAAGGGAATGGTCCCCTTTTGAGCTTTCCTTCGACACATCCCGAACATACACCTTCTTTCTCTACTTGGAATTCAGGCATCCCTGTTACCATTTGTCTTACATCGGGTAGAGCTTTGTAATGAAGGTGGGCAAACCTCCGAAGCCAAAGTTCGGACTGAAGCGTTGTGTCACAAGACATGACACCTAACGGACTTCCACCGACTTGATATAAAGAATCAACTCGAAACCCAAGAGTGAAAGCATCTTTAACATTATATTTCCATATGCGTACCTTACCATCGCTGAAGGTTACCTTATATCCTTTGTCTTCCATTGTCGAGATGGATACCAGGTTCTTTTTGAGATCAGGTACATATAATACATCTTGTAAGTGAATCGTATTACCTTGATTCAGTTTAAGAGAAACATTGCCTACACCTTTCACTGGGTATTTCATGTCATCTCCAAGGACAATTTCCAGGTTAGTTTCTTTCTCTACCAGATTATAGAGTACTTCTTTGTAACCAGTGAAGTGTCTTGAGGCACCACTATCAATGAGCCAAATTCCCATTGAGTCTGAAGGAGCGGAGGTAGATAGAGCAGCTGTAGATAATATTCAGCCTGCTTATCATCAACAGTGTTAGATTCATACCTGGAATTTCTAGCCTTCTTGAATGGTTGCCGTCTTCGTTGATATCCCGCATTCCTTTTTCCTTTGTTGTTGAATTTTCCATTCCTTCGATTACCGTGAGAGGTATTTTGATCATCGTCACGGTGAGAGTCCTTTCTATCAGGGCATTCCCTTGCATAGTGACCTGCTTTATTGCAAATGAAACATCGTCCTTTTCTTCCACGCTTAAATCCAGCCTTTCTTTTCAATTTAGACCCAGAATTATTTCTTTTCTTAGCATGAGAAGAAAAAGCAGTAGGAGGACCTCTAGGCAAGGGCATTTCCTGCTCTTCTACCCTTGTTTTTTCTTGAATGCATCTAGCCATTAATTCCTCGAAACTAGGAATTACATTATTGTTCAGAAGAGTAGTCCTGAACACATACCATTCAGATGGTAATCCTCCGAGAGTTGTGAGTGCCATTTCTCTGTCAGTAATGGTTTCCCCAATAGATAGGAGATCGTTCTTGATCTCGGTGATTCTTAAGAAGTATGCTTGCATACTTTCATCTTTACCCTTCTTGATTTCCCTCAACTTATTTCCAAGAAACAAAACTTGATTTGCATCATTAACTTTAAATAAATTCACCAGTCTGTCGTAGATTTCCTTGGAGGTTTCTAGATCAGAGATGTAGGCCACCAAGCGCTTGTCGATAGAGTCCCGGATGATCTTCTTTGTTTTGACTTCTCCATTTTTCCATTTGTTCCAGGCAGCAGCAGATGCATTTGATGAAGGCTCAACAATATTGCCTCTTACATGGTCCAACACTCCTTGATCTTCAAGGGTTAGATCGATAGACATCTTCCATCCGTGATAGTCAGCTTTCTCACAGAGCTTGTCTTCGGCAGGAAAGAGTGTTGAGGACCCCATAGTTCTTTTAGGATAGCCTTGCCAATCTTCTCTTCAATGATTGCTCTTGCTCTTGCTCGGGCTTTGTCTTCACCTCGGCTCTGATACCATGTTAAGTTATGGTATGTTCTATGCTTATAACAGTTTACTTCTTTTTCTTATTATATTCCACCGATTAGCAATCACATGTACATAAATTAAAGTGCAGATAGAACATTAAATGATCGACAGAAAACAAGCCAAGACAAGAGACACAAGATGTGGCGGCTAGCCAGGGACAAACCCCACAATGTGTGGGGAAACCCTTTGATCAAATATTCTTTTATCTTCAATAATTCAGCAGAGAGAAATAGTACAATGAATCTGATTCATATCAGCAGTAGCAAACCCTAGATCAGTAGCATCAGCATTAGCGGCTTCATTATCAAACTAGGGCAGACCATATCTCACAAACCGACAGTCGGATTGACTTCATTCCACCACCAAAAGTTTCGGCTTCCAGAGGAGGTTCAGATGAACCTACACCGTAGTTCAAATGAGGATATCTTCTAGGCCACGCAAGTCAATCTTTACTTCTGCAGTTGCAGCTTCAGTTTCAGTAGTTTCTGTCTTCAAACTAGGGCAGTCGATATCTTGCAAACCGTTCGTCGGATTGACTTCATTCCACCACCAAAAGTTGCGGCTTTCAAAGGAGGTTCAGATGAAACTACAGTGTAGTTCCAAGAGGAGATCTTCTAGGCCACACAAGTCAAACTTTACTTCTGCAGTTGCAGCTTCAAATTCAACAGCTTCCGGCTTCAAATGTGTGAGAGAGAGAGACCCATTTCAGCGCAGTAGAGAAGAGACTCATATCTGCGTAGTAGAGAGAGAGAGAGAGATGTGATGAGATGAGTGAGTCCAAATGAGGAAAAGTCCTCTTATATTTATACACAACGTTGGTGGGTGAATAGATGCGACTGTTGGGCTTCTGAGCCTACATGAGTTGTAGGTCGGCTTGATAATAATTCCATAATCAAAATAAATTCATATCTCCATGAATACTTATCGGAATTGGATGATCTTTATATCAATCCTACACCTCTCAACGAGAGGAATCTAATAAAAATATTATTAGCCATGAATAAGATGACCCACATGAAGTTTTGCCCTGGTTGCCAATTTTAACATAAATTTGTAAAATTAAATACTAAGAGATTATAAACTTATAACACTACAATTTTATGATATGAAAATTTTCAAAACAATAAGTTGCTAGGAAAATTACTCATATTTTTTATTGCACTTAATGTTAATCTACCACAAGATATATTACTGGAAGATTTTCAATTCCATTCAAGTAGTGACTACTCCAATTAAATCTTGTCCTTTGCATGGTAGAGAAAAAACGAATTAGTTCAATAAGAAGGTTAGTTTTGTATCACTCTATTCTCACTCTATTTTTATTTTTTAAATAGCCTAAATCTAGTACATTTCAAACATAATAATAATATAAAAACCAAAATAAAAAGACATAAATTTAAAAGCTAAGAAAATTGGAATGATACAAATTTAAAATCTAATAAAATTTCAAGGAACCTTAGCAAAGTAGGCTATATCAACCTATGACTTCCATAATATTTGGAAATTAAAGTGTAGTCGCTCATATTAATTCTTGCAAAGTATGTGAGGTGGCAAGCGGGGCATCAATTCTTATTAATCTTGAAGGAGAAGAAAAAAAAAAGTTTGCATGGGGATTGGGCCACAGATCAAACAATCTTGCCGAGATGTATGGTCTTTTTCTTGGGCTTCAATTAGTAAAAGAGCAAGACATTCCCTTGATATTCATTTTTGGGAAAAATCTGATCATCATTTAACACCTACAAATAAGCTCCTTTCCTAAGAACAACCAACTAGCTCTCCTCCTCTGAAATATATATGGCATCCTTGAAACATTTTCTCACAAATCCTTTTTGCATAGCCAAAATAAGGAATTAGTTCTTCAAGCCAAGATAACATGTCAGCTAGAATAAAGGAAATTATACGAGGTCTATGGATCCACCAACTGGATGGTTATTCCATGAAGAGACCAATACAGATCCAAAGTCCCCCACTCAATCAAAGAATCAAAGATCAGGCTAGGATTAAGTGACATTTAATAAAAAAAGGCCCATCTCAAGGAAAAATATCCAAGTGTCACTTATAAATGTCAAGGCAAAAGAGGCAATGGAAAATGCAAGGATCAACTACATCTCCTTGCATGTTGTCAATGAGGGCATGTTGGCTCCAACTCGAAGTGCGTTCCAAGTGACGTAATCTACCAATCCCATCGCTCAGAGGAACATGGATATTAATCACTTAGTTCAACTCTCTTTATGAAAGTTATGTATCTAGTATCAAATTTGGTCCTTTAAATTAGTGCTTTGTACCATTCCAGATATATTTCACCAAGCAC
Source organism: Pinus tabuliformis (assembly GCA_031772625.1). Taxonomy (NCBI): domain Eukaryota; kingdom Viridiplantae; phylum Streptophyta; class Pinopsida; order Pinales; family Pinaceae; genus Pinus; species Pinus tabuliformis. Next base: position 1,758,176,077 of record CM062816.1, on the reverse strand, counting down.
AATTCAATGGAAAGAGAGTTGAGATTGACTCCAAACATGTGGGAACAAAAGGATTTGTAGCTTGCATTCATGAGTGTCGAGCTTAGGAAGCACAATCATCACGAGCCTTCTATCTATTTACAATAATTCTCAGAGGAGCAAGGCATCGTTGAGAGTCCTCCCCTATATGGTGTAATAATCCTTCATTTCAATAATTGGCCATCTCTTGGTGTGCATATTTTGTATCCTTGCTCTTCAACTCTTAGGCGTATTGTAAGCTTCAAGTCATGGTGTATTCACAAAGATGGAAAAATCATGGGGATTGGGAGGTTAGTTCAACTTAGAATTCGAAAGGTGATAGTTTAACACTCTGCAACTTCCAAATTTGACTTGAAGTGGACCACCAGAACTTTACAAGGAATATATTTTAGTTTATAAGGATGACATATGGAGCATTCCATTGCTCCCTGCTCCCGAACAACTTACTTGGACGAGAGAAAGTTGGTCTACATATCTACCATCAACTTGTTGTGAAGACTATAATTTAAACACTTTGTGCATGATGTCTCCTCTCGTACTCCTAAATTGGAACATTAGTCAACTCCTTGGCCACCAAACAAATACAGCTCAACATTGTCAACAATGTCCTCATCCACCTCTATATTGGTACATAGAAGCCTTAGAACTCTGACAACAGATCTTTTCCCTGTCATAACAAGCGAAAAAGTAGCAAGAAAGAATTCGCCAACTAGAGGATGAAATGGAATGGGTGCTCTAGCAATTGATAGATCTCTAGGCTCATAGAGATAATGAAGAAAACAAAGCACTGCGAGTAGTGTTGTAATATTCCTAATTGGAAAATTAACAGTAATTACCAAAACATGCATTAGCTAGAATAAGTACAATTTCACCATGCAAATTATGTTAGAAATAAATTAATGGAGCAATGAAACACATAAAATATTGCGGAAGAAAAAACACAGAAATGTGTAAAACAAGAGAGACACAAATATCCATGGTTCACCTAATTTGGGTTACATCCACCGAGAAACAATTAGTCCTTCCTTTGATATTATCCAACAAAACGAAGAGATACAACCTACCACAAATATGTTGTAATTTCCTCTTCATTCTCACACAATCTCCTCTCTCTTTTTTGATCAGAATAATAATACACAACCACAATACAATTCCCTCATATAAACCAAGGGTTGTCTTCTAGGGAAAACCCCTAAAGTAGCATAACTTCTACCGCCACATGATTTCCCTATTGAATGACCCATATTGACTACAAAATTACAATATTTTACAAGGAAAATTTTCATCTGTTTTTAGATTCGGGATCGTTGCCCTCGAACCCCACCAAAGGAGGCTCATAAAATCATTGTCGTCCCCCACTGGACCCCCCCCCCCCCTCGACGACAATCATACAGGTGGAATTTTTTCCCCATTAGGAATAGGGATCTAATGCAACTGAAACAAAAAACCTTTGAACAAGCAGGAAGATAATCAGGCTCCACACCTAACAACAAACAAAAATTAGTACACCGAAGAAATGAGGAAAAGTGTTGAGCCATATTATTAAAATTTAAGTTGGAACTGAGTATAATGGAGTGAAATTATAGAACCTAGGATTTCTATTGCAAGCATGCAATACCCAAGTGAGAATCTAACTAAAATCTCTATTGGAAATGGCTCAATCTATGTAAATGCACTGCTTAGAATTTTTTGTTGCTAGTGTTGGAGGAAAACTGTGAAATGAACCCTCATAACTACTCCAAAAATTATGAAAAATTAGAGGAAGGCTCCTCCCACCCCAACTAACAAAACCCAAAAAAATATCACAGATCCAAGTGGTATAATGGCTTCCCAAAATAATTGTGCCATGTTATAGAAATATTATTTTTGTTGGATGACTTCAACCCTTTTTTTTGGCACTCAAAAGAGCTCATAAATTTTTACCAAATTAATCAGGGCTTCTCCTCATAAAACCCACAAAAACCCAGAAATATTTTGGGCTAATTCTAGCTGAGTTGAAAATACACAAATTTGGATGGAATTCCCAACAAATGTGTTTTGTGTCCCACCAAGAATCATTACTACAAACTTAGCTCCAATTTCCTCCCTTAGCTGTTGTACTTTCCTCTACAATTTTTCTTTGTAAAAGAACTAGAAATCTTAGCTCAAATCCTACACAAAATCTCCACTTCAATCTAGCATTGTAGATGGCACGAAAAACCTCTGTGTAGGACCTAATGATAGAAATTTGACCCTCCTGATAGCAATGTTCTTTGATTATAAAAATATCCAAAAAAACTGGTCCTCCACTGAGGCAACTATATGCAAATTCTCAGCCTTGGGATCAATCAAATGCTAGCTCTCTAAAATGCCACGAATTCCACAATTGTGTCCTCCTACAACTCGCACAAGATGAAAGATATTTGCAATTCAACCCTTGAAATACCAAATTCTGCTCACAAATTCTCTTTTAGAGTGACACTCGAAGTTCACTAAAGAAGAGTTGGAATTCCTACTTGGAAATTCCTTGTGCTAAACAACACTGGTTGACTTGGCTAAGCAGCTCAAGCAAACCCCCAAAAATAAAAAATGAAATGCCGAAATATAATGATCAAAATGTGTCTCTAGCCTTCCTTTTGTTGTTTCTTTCCCTTCCTCATACCATGGTTCGATTTCTCTCACACTATGCTTTGATACCATAGTTTGATTCTTCCTATTGTTCGATTTACCTTTTCGGTAACCCCCACAACTTATCTTCACTTTAATTTTATTCTTTTCCTAAGTCCCAATCCTTTTCTTTTCTCCAAAAATTTACTTAACATATCCAAAACTTATTTCTCCTAATTTTTATTTATCTAATACTATATTAATTTCCAAAATTACAAATTGAGAATTGTGGACATGACTATCCTCTCCGCCAAAATTTCTTGTCCTCAAGTAATGCTCAAACAAACATTCTCTCTAACTATTAATCACCACTGTCACCACCAATAATACTAGGGTCCCAAATGTGCCACTGATTTAATCTCGATCTCTGCACTTTCCTATCATGAAGGAATCCCTTGATACTAGTATCCCAATCCATCCTGATTAATGTGAAGCACCCCTTGCTCCACTCGTTGTCCGACTAGGTATAGGTACTAGAATCCCTCTGCATACTATCAATAAGTAGAGCATCACGATAATGTAGAACTTTGTCCAACTCCCCATGAAGTTGCCATAGTGAGTAGTCCACCTCATGCACTCCAAGAGTAAACTCCTGAAGATACAACCCAATTCCTATGGGGATAAAGTCTCTCCCGCATGAGCTTCCCCTGATATCCTTTTGTTGGCCAACCTACCATGCTAATGAAGTCCCCCATGCCATTAGCAATTCACCAAAGCCCAAAATAATATCTGAATGATCTCCCTTTGTAGTAGTCATCTCATCCCTAAAGGTCATTGAGTTGTCAAGTACTGTGATGCTTGGGTCCCATGCTAGTCTTAGAAGGGTGCCACCATGTTGTCGTTGCGCCACTCTGACTCTAACAGGATACCGATCACACACACATTGTATCCTCCTCCACTTAAACTTGGTGGCAAAATACCGACAAAGACCAATCTCATCTTGCCCAGGGATCTCTATGATGTCAATAGCTATCCATCTATTATTAATATCAGTCTTAAGATGAAACTGTAAAATCTTTCCTTGCCATAAAATGGAGGCCTCAACGATCCCCCATGTGTCAACCCCAAGGTGAGCTAGATCACCCTTGTTTATTGTCCTTCTCCTCACGAAATGGTGTGTCCTATTAGCCAATGAAATTCCTGGATCCCAAAACCATATCTGTTGTGGTGTAGTCCTTATTACTACTGAAATCCAATTTCCCCACATCTCTTCTCCCTACATCTAATCGATATATATAATCCACTTATCATGAATCAATCTAGTGCATGCAAAACTTCCCTATGCCTTCCATACCACATCATGGGATCTGTTATCCCGTCTCCTAAAAAAGCACCCCAATACTGCCTGGAGATAAAACATTCACCCGTAAGAAAGGTCAACCACTAGTTGTATATGCTCTTGTGACACCTCAGAGTACCTCACGAAAAATGTATCATGCATCCCTTTAAGTCTGAACTCAATGGTGGAACATACACTACCTCCACAACAAAGCACACACTCCCCAAACTTGTTCCTCTCATCTCGTGCCTTGACCTAATGCCACCATTGAGAAGTCTCAGGTGATCTTCCTACGAGATGCTACTCATTCCTAAAGTGTCAAGGGACAACAACCAAACCATTTGTGCCTACAAATGATGTAGAAGAGGGAGAATCATGCGAGTCCCCATGGATACCATCAAATATCATTGATTTATGTCCTCATCGATCACGGGTGAACTAGAACCAAAGGTATGCCTAGTATCCCCATCCATAAGTCTCCTTGGAGGCAACACTTCAAGAACTAATCGTACAAAACCATACACCCCTGCATACCACCAAGTATCCTTGTACTCCTCGGCATGCCACTGTACACTGCGGTCTATCCCTGTACACCACTAGATACCCCCTACTATTGTTGTACCATCATGTAATGTCTTGTGTCCTGCCTGTGTCATTGTACCTGATACTCCCCATGCATAATCAATATGATATGAGTCACTCCTCCCACTCCATGATGTAAATCCATGCACCGCGGCACACCACCATGCACCACCGCACTCACTTGTAAACCATTTCTCAACATTGTATGCTCCTACATGCTACTAGATGCCATGATCTAAAGCTAAGACAATACACATTGGCCTGCATCCTACCAGTATCACCACCTCCACTATCACATCACCATACCCTCTTATGAATGGGCCTCACCTCCAAATCCTTCCTGAGAGACATGAGAGGTGAATCCCCTATTGGCATTATGATACATATGTTGTACTTGATGGCAACCCACTCATCTCAAATAATAAATTATAGTGTAGAGAAAAGTTCACGCACTTATATGCAGAGAAACGTTTATTTCATGTAGAGAAAAGTTCACGCACTTTTATGCAGAGAAAAGTTTATTTCATGTAGAGAAAAGTTCACGCACTTTTATGCAGAGAAAAGTTTATTTCATGTAGAGAAAAAATTCACGCACTTTCATGCAAGGAAAAGCGTGTATATGTTGGAGAACTTACCTTTGGTCAATGGTAGTTAGTCCTTGGTATTTGAACCTATGAGGAAAAGCGCGTATATGTTGGAGAACTTACCTCTGGTCCATGGTAGTTAGTCCTTGGTATTTGAACCTATGAGGAAAAGCGCGTATATGTTGGAGAACTTACCTTTGGTCCATGGTAGTTAGTCCTTGGTATTTGAACCTATGAGGAAAAGCGCGTATATGTTGGAGAACTTACCTTTGGTCCATGGTAGTTAGTCCTTGGTATTTGAACCTATGGTTTTGGACCATGGTACTTCGTCAAAAGTGTTGATCTCACGTACTTTCATGGTTGGTTCATGGTATTAGTCCAACAGTTTTTTGATCCTATGGTTTTGGCCCGTGGTATTGTGAAAGGACTAAGCCTATATAAAGCAAAGGAGATCACTTGGCTAATTCATTCTTGCAAATCGAATATCTTAAGATCTGAAATATTGGGTTATTGTTTTGAAAGTTTGATCTATGAAAGTGAAGTTGAAAGCGAATCTGTGAAGGGTGATCTCTCGAGCGCTACAGCTGCGGAAGTGCGGAGGCGCCACAGAAGGCGCAGTGCGGAGGCGCCACAGAAGGCGCAGTGCGGAGATGCCACAGAGGCGCCACAGAAGGCACAGTGCGGAGACGCCACAGAGGCACCATAGAAGGCGCAGTGCGGAGGTGCCACAGAAGGCGCAGTGCGGAGGCACCACAGAAGGCACAATGCGGAGACGCCACAGAAGGCGCAGTGCAGAGGCACCACAGAAGGCGCAGTACGGAGGCGCCACAGAAGGCGCAGTGCAGAGGCGCCACACAAGGCGCAGTGCGGAGGTGCCACAGAAGGCGCAGTGCGGAGGCGCCACAGAAGGCGCAGTGTGGAGACGCCACAGAAGGCGCAGTGCGGAGACGCCACAGAGGCGCCACAGAAGGCGCAGTGCAGAGGCACCACAGAAGGCGCAGTGCGGAGGCACCACAGAAGGCGTAGTGCGGAGACACCACAGAGGCGCCACAGAAGGCGCAGTGTGGAGGTGCCACAGAAGGCGCAGTGCGGAGGTGCCACACAAGGCGCAGTGCGGAGGCGCCACACAAGGCGCAGTGCAGAGGCGCCACAGAAGGCGCAGTGCGGAGGCTCCACAGAAGGCGCAGTGCAGAGGCGCCATAGAAGGCGCAGTGCGGAGACGCCACAGAGGCGCCACAGAAGGCGCAGTACGGAGGCGCCACAGAAGGCGTAGTGCGAAGGCGCCACAGAAGGCGCAGTGCGGAGACGCCACAGAGGCGCCATAGAAGGCGCAGTGCGGAGGTGCCACAGAAGGCACAGGTGCGGTGGTCGCGGCGCCACAGAAGGCGCAGTACGGAGGCGCCACAGAAGGCGTAGTGCGAAGGCGCCACAGAAGGCGCAGTGCGGAGACGCCACAGAGGCGCCATAGAAGGCGCAGTGCGGAGGTGCCACAGAAGGCACAGGTGCGGTGGTCGCGGCGCCACAGAAGGCGCAGGTGCGGAGGTAGTACAGATATCCGCAGATCTATACCAGTGAAGTTGCGATCCCTGCTTAAAATTTGTTTTAACTGCCTTTGACTATTCTGCAGGGTTTTGGGTGCATAACTAGTGTTTGGTTACTAGTATTGAGTTCAGATAACAGCATGATTGATGACTTATCTTTATGTACTAGATCTGGTTGATAACTCTCATAATATCATTGTATATGTATGGATCTGGTGATTGGGTGATTCAGAAGGTTGTTTGATTATGAGCTTCAATGTTGTTGTTGGGTCCAGTATGAAAGTTGGATGAAAAGTGGCCTTTCAGATTATGTGTTGTGCTTCAGTGTATCCAGTCTGAAAATTGATGAAACGTGGTACCTGGAGGAGAGAAGATTGTAGGCCAACGCCTATGTACTAGTATCTAAGCTAGTACAAAAGCTAAGGGAGATCTTTGGAGCATTGTAGCAGGTAGCAGCCTACGTACTAGTAAATGGATCGGCTAGTACAAGAGCAAAGGGGGTTGTAGCTCCCGTACTGGTATAAGACTGCACCAGTACAAATATTGTAAAAGGATTTTCTTATTAAGAAGAAGATTGAGATGACTTGCAACAGGTGGTTTTTCTCCCGCATTGGGTTTCCACCTTATATCATGGTGTTCATGTGTGTGCCTTGTGTGTGATGATCTATTCTCTATTACGGCATCTGTTATCTGATAATATGGTTGATAATGTTCTAATGCACTCATTGGAGATCAATTAACTTAATCATAAGAAGTTGTGGAAGTAGCATATATGAATCTGATTATGGAAATGAAAAAGTTTTATTAATGTGATAATACTGATTCACCCCCCCCTCTCAGTATTATTTCCAACAATTGGTATCAGAGCAGGTCCTTTGATAGAAGCTTGATCGCTTGAAGGAGATCCGTGGAACAATGGGAAAGAAGCTTAAGAAGAAAGCACCTAAGAAAAAAGAAGTCATCTCAGAAGAACTATGACAGTGGGAGAATCGATTGGGGATTAGGTATAAGAAGCTCTTCAGATTCAGAATCATTATCAGGTATGAATATATTATCCTCTGATGTTCCAGCTATCTTTCCTTTTGGAAGAGATGAAAGTGATAGCGAAACTACTGAATTTGCTCTTATGGGTGAACAAGAAAGATATCAAATAGAGGCAGAATTTAAAAGGCTGACAGACAAAATTAGAGATCAACAAGATCTATTGAACAAAAGGGAATGTGATTTCAAAGAAGAAGCTACCAAACTAAAGGCCCAACTAGAAGAAGGAAACAAGGTAAGAAAGCTACTCAAGGACAAGGAAGACCAATGTCAAAAATTGCAACATGAAGTGACATCATTAAGAAAAGAAGTCAACGAAAGAAGCACAACCATCAAGAAACTCAAAGATAGATCCAGCTACTATGAAAATCTTGAAGCTACAATCCTCTCACTAAAAGGAGATCTTGAAGAATCAAAGAAGCAGAATACAGATCTACTCCAAGCTATTGAAAAACAAGAAAACGAAGTCACCAGCTTAAAATCTCAACTAGAATGTGCCTTCCGAGTTCGTCAAATGCAGCAGGATCTGAATGAAGAACAAGAAAAGGAGATTCTCAAACTAAGGGAACAAATGGAAGAAGGAAGGAAAGCTGAAGAAGATTTGAAAAATCAATCTCTTGAAAAGGAAGAACAGCTTCAGGTTGAGGTAAATATCTTGAAAGGTAAACTAGAAGAAAAGGATAAGCTTATACGATTTCAAGATAGTTCTAAAGTCTTGGATGATATTCTTAGTAGTCAAAGGTCTCCTTCTATAAAGACTGGTCTTGGTTTCCATGAATCTGTTGAAGGTGAATCTAGTTCACAAGGTGAGGCAAGGAACTCTAAAGAGAAATCTAAAGTGATCAACGAAGAAATGAAAGATCAATCTCATCATCAACCAAGAAAAGAGATTCCTCAAAGAAAATCCTTTACTCCTCCTATGAATAATGTTGAATGTTATGTATGTCATAATCTTGGACATGTTGTAGCTAGATGTAGAAGAAGAAGGGTTCAAGACCATTATGCAGAAAGATCATCACATTCAAGGTACTTTTATGGATATTCCTTTGCTTGCAATATGTTTGGTCACAAAGCTGCTGATTGTTACAGGAGGAATATGAAACATGTAAGATGTTATGCATGTAACAAGCTTGGACATATAGCTAAGGAATGCAGGAACAAAGTGTGGGCACCATATCAAAAGGAGAAAATGTCATCATCACGCTTGAAGATATGGAGGAAAAATGAAGTATAGTCAGAAAAAGGCGGCACTGCACAACGTACAGACATACCAGAATCAGAGGGAGCTGAAAGTACAAAACTTCAGTGTCCTGAATCTCATATGCAAACTCCATAAAGGAAAGTTGCATATATACGCGAGTTAGTTACTGCACAGTCGCGTATATGATTGTTTGAAGAAAGGCAGTAGGGACAGATTCAAGAGAAGGATCAGTTTTGCTCTAGTTAATAATAATGATGTGTGGATATGATGGTTAGAAGTGTTTTGGTTCTAACTTGATATTGATGATGTCTTGATACTTCTTATTGATATGCATGATCAGACAGATGGCACAGGTTTAGAGGGAGCATATGGACTTAATGCATTATTGGCATTATGGTTAATAGTCCTTGGTGATGATACTTATATGGATAAATGATTCATCTTGCTATGGTTATGAGTTGTTCACATGGTTCTTGGATCAGATTTATGGTTGATTCTCTAATGATGCTTGCATGGGTAGCACTTAGCTTGAATTCACATCTTCTTGATGTTGAGTCACTCATATGCTGCTGTCGTCATATGCATAAAGATCATATATTATAGTTATGATTCCTTTCATTCTTGGCACAAATGGATGAGGATTGTTGGCTAGATACAGGGATGATTATTCAAAGTTGCATTGTTGGAGACATGATGATAATGAGCTCTTATCTATATGATGATAGGATTGTTTCATACATATGTTGATTAATGCAGATATTCCCAATTGATGATACTTGATTCATGTAGATCTGGATGGCTATGATGTTTCTCACATAGAATGTGAAATTCTGTTGATGCGGACATACCTTGATGATTCATGCACTAATACAAGTTGCTGGTCTAGTTGCTGTTGACAAATACTATGGAGCAGATCATAAAGTGTTGTTGCTGATGTTCATCTTATTTAGGTGATGTCATATCAAGACTCATGATGTAATAGTGTCATCTCTTCAGGTCATGTAACGACCTATGTTGGTTTCCCCACTATGCCTAGGATGAAGATGTAATGTATTTGGTTTTCATTTTTCTGATATATCCCCACTTGGTTGGGTGATGGATGTGTGTATTGAATATTTTAGGAAGTTCATTTGTGATGTAGAAAATCCTTTTGTAGACCTTGCTTACAGTCAGGGGGAGCCTGAGCATGAACAACACTATATGGCAGAGCAGACATTTCAGCTTGTTCTTAGAAAGAGCATGATCAGATTGGTGCACCATGACATATACAAAGGGGGAGCTCATTCAAATATTTCAACAGGTACTCAGGGGGAGCATATCATGCATTGTTGGCATTATGGAGGAAGTACAGAATGAGATCATGGATGATGGTCTGAATATTGCTGCAATACGTCTCTATCTCTTTCATGGTCATGGATTATGGTTCTTCTTTGCAGATCTGGTTTATAGTCAGGGGGAGCATGTTCTTAGGGGGAGCATAACCCTTTGCCCTTGATGTCAAAGGGGGAGAGTGATTGGTTGTTGTTGCCATCAAGTCCAAAGGGGGAGATTGTTGGCATTATGATACATATGTTGTACTTGATGGCAACCCACTCATCTCAGATAATAAATTATAGTGTAGAGAAAAGTTCACACACTTATATGCAGAGAAAAGTTTATTTCATGTAGAGAAAAGTTCACGCACTTTTATGCAGAGAAAATTTTATTTCATGTAGAGAAAAGTTCACGCACTTTTATGCAGAGAAAAGTTTATTTCATGTAGAGAAAAAATTCACGCACTTTCATGCAAGGAAAAGCGCGTATATGTTGGAGAACTTACCTTTGGTCCATGGTAGTTAGTCCTTGGTATTTGAACCTATGAGGAAAAGCACATATATGTTGGAGAACTTACCTTTGGTCCATGGTAGTTAGTCCTTGGTATTTGAACCTATGAGGAAAAGCGCGTATATGTTGGAGAACTTACCTTTGGTCCATGGTAGTTAGTCCTTGGTATTTGAACCTATGAGGAAAAGCGCGTATATGTTGGAGAACTTACCTTTGGTCCATGGTAGTTAGTCCTTGGTATTTGAACCTATGGTTTTGGACCATGGTACTTCGTCAAAAGTGTTAATCTCACATACTTTCATGGTTGGTTCATGGTATTAGTCCAACAGTTTTTTGATCCTATGGTTTTGGCCCGTGGTATTGTGAAAGGCCTAAGCCTATATAAAGCAAAGGAGATCACTTGGCTAATTCATTCTTGCAAATCGAATATCTTAAGATCTGAAATATTGGGTTATTGTTTTGAAAGTTTGATCTATGAAAGTGAAGTTGAAAGCGAATCTGTGAAGGGTGATCTCTCGAGCGCTGCAGCTGCGGAAGTGCGGAGGCGCCACAGAAGGCGCAGTGCGGAGGCGCCACAGAAGGCGCAGTGCGGAGACGCCACAGAAGGCGCAGTGCGGAGACGCCACAGAGGCGCCACAGAAGGCGCAGTGCGGAGACGCCACAGAAGGCGCAGTGCGGAGGCGCCACAGAAGGCGCAGTGCAGAGGCGCCACAGAAGGCGCAGTGCGGAGACGCCACAGAGGCGCCACAGAAGGCGCAATGCGGAGGCGCCACAGAAGGCGCAGTGTGGAGGCACCACACAAGGCGCAGTGCGGAGGCGCCACACAAGGCGCAGTGCAGAGGCGCCACAGAAGGCGCAATGAGGAGGCGCCACAGAAGGCGCAGTGCAGAGGCGCCACAGAAGGCGCAGTGCAGAGATGCCATAGAGGCGCCACAGAAGGCGCAGTGCAGAGATGCCATAGAGGCGCCACAGAAGGCGCAGTGCGGAGGCGCCACAGAAGGCGCAGTGCGGAGGCGCCACAGAAGGCACAGTGCGGAGGCGCCACAGAAGACGCAGTGCGGAGACGCCACAAAGGCGCCATAGAAGGCGCAGTGCGGAGGCGCCACAGAAGGCGCAGGTGCGGTGGTCGCGGTGCCACAGAAGGCGCAGGTGCGGTGGTAGTACAGATATCCGCAGATCTATACCAGTGAAGTTGCGATCCCTGCTTAAAATTTGTTTTAACTGCCTTTGACTATTCTGCAGGGTTTTGGGTGCATAACTGATGTTTGGTTACTGGTATTGAGTTCAGATAACAGCATGATTAATGACTTATCTTTATGTACTAGATCTGGTTGATAACTCTCATAATATCATTGTATATGTATGGATCTGGTGATTGGGTGATTCAGAAGGTTGTTTGATTATGAGCTTCAATATTGTTGTTGGGTCCAGTATGAAAATTGGATGAAAAGTGGCCTTTCAGATTATGTGTTGTGCTTTAGTGTATCCAGTCTGAAAATTGATGAAACGTGGTACCTGGAGGAGAGAAGATTGTAGGCCAACGCCTATGTACTAGTATCTAAGCTAGTACAAAAGCTAAGGGAGATCTTTGGAGCATTGTAGCAGGTAGCAGCCTGCGTACTAGTAAATGGATCGGCTAGTACAAGAGCAAAGGGGGTTGTAGCTCCCGTACTGGTATAAGACTGCACCAGTACAAATATTGTAAAAGGATTTTCTTATTAAGAAGAAGATTGAGATGACTTGCAGCAGGTGGTTTTTCTCCCGCATTGGGTTTCCACCTTATATCATGGTGTTCATGTGTGTGCCTTATGTGTGATGATCTATTCTCTATTACGGCATCTGTTATCTGATAATATGGTTGATAATGTTCTAATGCACTCATTGAAGATCAATTAACTTAATCATAAGAAGTTGTGGAAGTAGCATATATGAATCTGATTATGGAAATGAAAAAGTTTTATTAATGTGATAATATTGATTCACCCCCCCCTCTCAGTATTATTTCCAACATCCCCTGATGTACGAGAGGCGATTCCATCACTACACTACTCCTCCATGGCCAATATGCCCCACATAATTGGGGAGAACTTTTGGTCCCATACAAGGCATTATTTGCTAGCCTGCTAATGTTGCCTCATACAAACTCTTGTCAGAGTATGGCTATCATCCTTTGATCCCGTGTACAACCACCATACTAGGACAACCCAAGGGGGTTGTCCATAAACTCACTAACCACTAGTGTCGACTAAAACTACCCTAACAAACGCATGCACTCAATCTCTAGGTCAACTATGACACTAATGTCTTTGTCAATCGATAAATTTGGTAAACAATAAGTAGTCCCACTTGGATCCCAATGCTAATCTTGGCTTATGGTATCCCTAATGTTTGGAAGCTCTTGTTGAGCTTCACCCTGGTCTACTACCATCTCCATAATCCTAGCCCGCTCCACCAAGTACCAACTCAGAATTTCTCGCCATCCAACCCTAAGAGAGGAATCAAATGCATGAACTCCCATGCACAGAACAAACCCTCCATCCTATGAATGTTTCACCATGTGCAACTCAAGTCGCCTCATCTCACCATCTTGGTAAACACATAAAATTTGTTGAGGTGACTTTTCCTCTCCCTCTCCAATGTGTAGGAGAGGTAACCTACTAGTGCTACAAGCCCTCTCTATGTATGTATGAAGAGAGTTTCTCTAATGCTCCAATTTTTACCCTAATTGTACCATTAAGGAATCCAATCATTCCCAATGCGAGTCAATTTAGCCGTTGACTCAACACAAACCGCTCTCATGCCCTATAGCTCCTCATTCTACTACAAAATGGCCTCTCACACTATCATGGTTGTCTTTTTCAATGCTAGAAGGCCGACCTGGAACAAATGAAACTGTCGTGGGCAACTATCATCTATAAACTCGGTCAAAGCTTTGGACCCCTCTGTGTCTCTAGGATCCTCATCAATGGAGGATATGTCTCTTGATACCTCATAAATGGTGGATACCTCCATTTCTCCTAGCACCTCATCAACCTAATGTAGGCATGCCTCATCTGGAAACTCTATGACAACTTTGGGTGCCTCATCAACAGATACATCCTTAATGGATGACCCTACAGGTGTATGCTCAATTGTCTCCACCAAGGTGTCAACTAGAGCTATCAAAGGAATCTCCAACAAGGGTGACTCATGCATCACTCTGGGTATATCTATGTGCTCCTCCTACATGCCATCAACTTCATGCTCCACCTCCTCCTCAAGCTCTTGATATCTAAAGCCAGGTCTCCACCAGCAAAATCATCTCTTGGTCTCACCCTCTAACTTCCCTCCTCTATATGATGATCCAATCCTTTATCTATGCTCCTCAAATGAGAGAGCCCTCCTGATCCTACATTCCAATGCCTCATGCTCATCAATACTATCTATGAAGGACCTCCTTAAATATGCAAAGGTGTTTGGTTTCCTCTCCTTCTATGGTTCATCCAGGGAATGAGACATGGTAGGTCAGCTTGGTTTTTCATGGATATTGTTCTTATGGACTGCATGTGCATGTGTGTGGCTTATTTGCTGGTTATGTATCAACATTCACATCATTTTTTACATCCCCTCTAGATTTGTTGGTTTTTACTCACCAACTCCTCCATGATCCTTTGTGTACTCTTTCCCTTTTGCGTCATTAGAGTGTATATAATTTCACCAATCATTGTGCTTGCATGTCTAGCCTCCATGATCTTGCTATCTTCCCCACAACTGGCCAAGATCATGCTATGATACCACTGTAATGTTCCTAATTGGAAGACTAGTAGTAATTACCAAACCATGCACTAGCTACAACAATTAAATTTCACCATGAAAACACAAATTAGTACACCAAAGAAATGGGGCAAAGTGTTGAGCCATTTTATTATATCTTAAGATGGAACTAAGTAAAATGGAGTGAAATGATAGAACATGTGCTTGCTATTGCAAGCATGAAATACCCAGGTGAGAATCTAAGCAAAATCTCCATCTTAAATGGATCGCAGGGACTTCATTGGGGGAGCAATACCATACCACGTGCATTCATATTGCGGGATATATATTGAGTAAAAAATGACATAATATATTGAGCATATAATAGGGGATAAAGGGTTTTTATATTGGCGGGTATAAAAAATGGAGCTGAAAGTTAATGAAAAATATAAAGGTGAATAAAAAATGTTCCTGAAAAAATGGATACCTACAATATCTAGTGAAAGTAGGGGTTTCTAAATTGGGAAGGTGTATTGGGTTTGTATTGGTAGGGGGTTAAATAATGTGATTTTTAAAGATATTTTCCAATATGTAGTCAAATTAAGGGTATTGTTTAATATGTCATGAACGCATGTGCTATGTTGGAGGTTCATTAAGTGAAGCCCCCATGAAATGGCTCAATCTATCCAAATGCAGTCCTAAGAAATTTATGTTGTTTTTGATCCCGCTGGAGGAAAACAATGAAATGAATCCTCAAAAATGCTCCAAAAATTATGAAAAATTAGAGGGAGGATCTTCACCCCAACTAACAAAACCTAGAAAAATCTAATAGACCCAAGTGGTAGAATGGCTTCCCCAAATAATTGCACCCTTCCCTAGAAATATTGTTGTTGATGGTTGACTTCAACCCTTTGTTTCAACCCTCAAAAGTGCTCAGAAAATTCTACCAAATCAACTAGGGCCTCTCCTCATAAAACCCACAAAAACCCATAAATATTTTGGGCTAATTCCAACTGACCCAGAAATATCCAAATTTGGACGAAATTCCTAACAAATGGGTTCTACATCCCACTAAGAATATCTGCAGCAAATTAGCTCCAATTTTCTCCCTCAACTGCTAGAATTTCCTTTACAAAATGTCTTTGGAAAAGGACAAGAGATATTAGCTCAACTCCTACACAAAATATCCACTTCAATATATGCATTGTAGATGGCCCATAAAACCCTTATGCAAGCCCTAATAACAGAAATTCTGCCCTCCTAATAGCAATGTTCTTCACCTCTGAAAATCTCCAAGAAAACTTGTCATCTAATGAGGAAAACTTCTACAAATTCTCAGCCTCGAGATCCACCAAATCTTGTCTCTCTAAAATGCCTTGAATTCCAAATTGCATCCTCCTAGAACCTGCATAGGTTGAAAGATCCCTACAATTTGGCCCTCAAAATACCAAATTATGCTCACAAATTCTCTTCTAGAGTGACACTCGAAGTTCACTGAAGAAGAATTGGAATTCCCTCTTGGAAATTCCTTGTGCTAAATAACACTAGTTGACTTGGCTAAGTAGCTCAAGAAAACCCTCCAAAATCATAAATGAAATGCCAAAATAGAATGATCAAAATGAGGATCTAGCCTTCCTTTTATCGTTGCTTTCCCTTACTCATACCATGGTTTCATTTCTCTAACACTATGCTTTGATACCATGGTTCGATTTCCCTTTTTGGTAATCTCCACAACTTATCTTCACTTTAATTTTCTTCTTTTCCTAAGTCCCAACCTTTGCCTTTTCTCCACAACTTATTTCTCCTAAGTTTTATTTCTCTAATACTATATTAATAGCTAAAATTACAAAATTGAGAATTTCCTTGACAAAATTTCTAATTGGGGACATGATAAGTGATCTAAGTAGCATGGATATGATGTCCATTGATCCCCCATAGTAAGAGATGTCAATCCCTGCAAATGCATTTTGTTGATCAGCCAATATTGTAGAATCTATAGTAGTAGCAACCTTAGTTTTGGTTTTCAAAAAACTTGTAAAGAAAATCTTAAAGAGAATTTTGATAAAATTCCTCCTAGTCTTCTTAGGGAGACACACTTGAATAATTTGTAAATCTCCCAAGTACTTTGCTATGACCAAACATAGAATTAATAGAAACTTCTTATTATTATTGTAAAACAAAAATAATCTTGTGAAGCATGAGAAATTACCATACCTGGAGTGAAGCGTCTGGCTAAGTTTGGGGTTGTAGATACTATTGGGGACGTGTCAACGAGAACCAGTCTTTCTCCCCAAGCCACTTCTATTCTCTGTAAACCAATCAAATACCGCCCCAGACGGTTAAAGATTCATGATGTAATCAAAGATCCATTATACAAATTACAATTGGTCAAATATATTATTATTTTACAATTGACCGTTATAACAAATGACTTATAATCCAATAATTGTTCCTATAAAAGGCTCTCCAACACTCGTTTACTTACAAGACTCTCTTTGGTATCAAATGATGGATGGTCACCGTTCGAAACGTTCGACGGATTGACCATTTTTCATAGCGAAATTTTGGAAACAATTAACAATATAATTAATTGTGGAAGTGTCCAATCACTTATGAGGCTCATTCTACTACCCAGTATGATGTGTAACCCATGTCAGCCAATATATATATATTTTTAAATTAAATAACTATAGAAAACATTTAAATAATATAAAATTTTCCAGTGAAGAAATTGGATCCCTCTCAGCTCATATTAGATCTGTATTTAAAATATATCAATGCTGGTTATTAATTCTGGCCAAGTATAAAAAATATCCATACCTAAAATGAAATATTATGCTGAATTTGAAGTTGTAGGTTCTACCAGTTATTTTGCCAATAAAAACCACAGTCTTTCTCCAAATTATATCAAATCTACCAACAATATAATAACACAAAAAATAAATAACAAATAAAACCAAACCTATTATTTACCTTACCATGTTCATTTATATCCTTTAAAATGTCTTTAAATACATCTCAAACTTTCCCATTAAAAAGTGAATTAATGAAAGAGATACAAATTTAAACTTTCCCATTAAAAACTGAATGAAAGAGATACAAATTTAAAAGGTAAGAAAATCACTATGTACCTGAGCATATTTATATATATTATTTAAAAACTAAATATCGCTTTTCTTTATATTATTTAAAATGTGCATATCAGTTGTTTCATATATTATTATGTATGTAAATGTAACTACTTTCAATAAACAAAATTGAGGACATCGCCAACCTGCCCATAGAAAGGCCAAATAAAAGAGAAATGAATATAAAGCCAATAGCGATGTGGGCTATTAGAACCTATGGATTCCATACAATTCTCTATTCCCATGCGAAAACTAAAGTTAAAACGCTCATATTAATTCTGCGAAAGGACGAAAAAATTGTCCATACTTGCGGGAAAGTGTTGGGTTGAGGTTTGAGGATGTACGAGAACCATACAATTAACCACACCCATCAATTTATCGGACACCCACTGTTGCGTGTTTTCTTCGTTTCTCTTCCTCTGCATGTAATCTCAAAGCATGGTTAAAATTAAAACAACTAGCATTTTCATTAGACGTTGCAAAAGAAACGCTGTAAGTCGGTAATGCATATGGAAGAAGAGCATAGATGAAAAAAATGTGATACGTTAGATGATCTAACTATTGCCAAATTTGAATGAAAAAAGAAATCTTAATGTTAAATGTAATACAATCAAACAATCTACTCAAAGTAGAGGCATGCGTGACTTCCTTCCCAAGTGCTCAATCCAAGAGCTTACTTTCATTAAAAATTGCATCCCAGACTGGACCTTTGTCTTCCACCTTTGTCTTCCATTGCCTCATCCAGACTGGACCCTTCACCCTCATATGGTAATGGTTCCAGATCAATTTTTTGTGCAATTATTCTCTAGCGGCATTTCAATTTATGCACGTCTCCATTAGCATAATCAAAGGCCTAGTTATTTTGATAAGGATATGTGGCAGCCCAAATTTCGAGTTCTACAATCAATTTTGATCAAGATGCATCCATAAGTTATTCCCATGAAATATTGTTCCCTGGTTACTTGAAAGAAAACCTCTCATGTTTGCAGATGATAGTGTAAACACACAATGTGTCTAAAACATTCATCAAGCTCCAAGGAGAGAAGCCAAATATGTGTGTCGGAGGGTGAATGGACCAATTTAATCCTTATTTATTCTTTACAGCATCAAATACAATATCCTTGAGAGTGTACTAAAAATCCGGCATAGGTAGCATAGGAAGTTGTTCACAAGGGGACATGGTCTTCCTTTCTTCCATTTCTGAAAAGAACATAGGACACTTACTGATATTATGTCCTTAATAAAGGGAAGTCTGGGTTGAAATGGATGATTTGACAAGGATAAAGGATTGTGGACAAGGAGGTTATGTTGAAGAGTGTTTTAAAAAGTGGTAGTAAAACTCAGATCTCAAAGACCTCAAAGGCCTTCCCCTAATAGTATCATGGGGAATCTTTAAAGATAGAAATGTTGAAATATTTTAAAATAGATATATAACTCTTTTTCAATGTGCATTCTAAGGTTAGTCAATCTTCTCAAACTTCAAATCTTTTTCATCAAACCCTACACAAAAAAAAAATTGATTTGTGCCCCTATGGACAAATCTAAAACATGGGGATTACTTTGATGGATGTAGTTAAGGTACCCCCAAAAAAGGGGAGCCAGAGGTGTTCTCTATCTCAAAATCTCAATAACTCTAACTGTATCAAATTTAAAATATATTTAGGTGAGGATCAAGTAACTACACCAAGCTTATTTCCCTAACAATACTCTTAAAACTAACAGCCCACAATGGCATTTAAAAAATACAAGTGTTTGCTGACTCATTGTTGTTAGATAGTGTACCCTAGATCATTTTCTACTAGGTTGGGGAACACATGGTAGATTTAGGCACCTTCTATTAAAGAAGCATTACACAAGTCCATGCAGCATTAAATTCCAAACAACAATAAATAGACAGTAAGGGTACATCAAAAATCTTAGCCTTCCAGCAGTAAGGGCACATGCATGCACCTATGCACCAGCCATAAATAGAATAGGATAATTTATCATTAGATTTTAGGCTAAAGATAAGGTGCTAAAGTTCGATGAGATAGTTTTGTTTTATTTTTCGCATTATTTCTAAATTCATTTTTTATCAATTAGATAGAGTGTAGATCCAAATATCTAAGCAATATATCTATTTTTATGAACCCTAGGAGTCACTTATAAGAGAGAGTGAGAGTATGAATTATTAATAGGGTTAGTTTCAATTTTCACACAAAATACTTTCTAGCAAATTTTCTAGTAGATTTTTATTCAACAGTATTGGAATAGCAGTAACAAGGGCTTTTGACATTGATCTATGTGTTCCAATGTATGTATTCCAACAGTGTTTATAGATTATAGTGAGATTCAGATTGCAGTTTTGATAAGCCTTTAAATTTAGAGAGTGTTAGTTTCCATTAGAAGAAGAGTCTGTTTACAATATGTTAGACAAATTCATAATGGTATGAAGAGATGTTTGTTGAAACCTTCTAAAAATCCTTCAAAAGATAGTAGGATTGCTACCTATGAAAGGGAGTTTTCAGGAGGCTACAGGGGTCAAATGTTGTGATCCATGATTGAGAAAATCACAGTGAAGTTGTGATTACGTTATCAGGTTGTCGGGTTCTTTGTTAGGCTGCTGATCTATTTTAAATTTTATCTAGGTGATATTCCAATGCAGTAGAATGGGTATAGTCAATCACACATATAACGACAAGAAATTTAGAGGAGGTGAAGGGTAAAGAGCTATTACCCATTACATTAAATAGGTCATGTTCCTTTTGGAAACTTTTTGGTTGTGACATCTGCGCCAAAAAATACTTCCCATTTTTAGCAGGCTATGGAATGACTTCAAGTAGAAGGAGACATTACTCATGACTGAGACTATTGCAGGTATTGAGGAGGAGCATAATTTATCTCCCTAACACCCAAATTCTAAAAAAATATGATTAAACAAACATGTTATACAACCCTCAAAACATCTACCTAAAAATCACTAGATTGTCTAGAATGCAATGGAGTGACATTTACAGAAGAATCTCGTAGATTAAAGTATATGAGGATGAGTATTAATGTTTAACTATAATGATATTATAAAATTAATATAAACCCTCTATATGAGGATTGTTGGATTGTCTTAAATTCAAATGGAAGTATGTTACTCAATGGATATCAGAGCAATAACAAAAGAGGAACTAAGAAGAGTAAAAAAGGGAAGAAAGAGAAGTCGGGTTCTTGTAACCAGGGAAATAAGGACTTGAGCCACATCAAGTGCTTCACGTGTCAAAAGTTTGGGCACTTTGCTTCCAATGTCATCAAAATAAGGGGAAGGGTAAGCAACAACGCTAGAAGCAACTTGCAAGGAGTGCAAGAGAATCACCTCAAGTGGATGAGCTTTCATCCAATATTGAGATGCACTTCTCAAAGGTGTCATGCCTATCACCTGACATCATGTCTTATGTTGACTGGTATGTGGATAGTGGAGCCTGCAAACATACAACCTCTAACAAGAGTAACTTTAGAAGAACTTGGTGATGATGCCATGTATCCAGTTGCAAGAGTGGGACATTCAATGCCCCCTTCACTGATCTCTAGTTCAAGAAAGGTGCAATCAAGAGAGTAGTGGTAAGGAACACTCCTCACATCCAAAGGAGTTGCAATACCAGTCACATTCTGAATCTAGTCCAACAAATATTTCCTAGCCTTGTAGGCCTGAAACCACTCTTGTTTATGCATGAATTCCAAAAGTCGTTCTGTCATTTCCTCTGCATGGGTTTTCTAGTTTCTATCAATCAACCCAAAATGGTATGCAACACTGGCATATGTTTGCACTTGAATTTTTGGGCCTATCAGCCCATTTCAAATCACAAGCCCACTAAGGAGGAATGAAAATTTTGAGCCACCATAATCGTGTGAACCCAATTATGCATTCTCCATTGATTTCTTTTTAGATTTCATTAAAATATAATAACAAAAAATATAGGAACATACTTACCTACATATCTCTCACCCACCACAAACCAATGGTGGTTACTAAATTCTGGAACTAAACTGTAAAACTCCTCCAAAGTGGTATAGATATGCTCTGTAACCTAGTTATGGTCAGTAGGGATGTCCTCATCCAATTATCTGTTATGTTGTAGCCTGAACCCACTGGATTATCAATGAATAAAACACTGAATTTACGGTTCCATGGTGAGTCATTTTGATATAGTTTGAGGTCTTACAAGATTCTCCAGGGCCCCAATTCATAGAAATTACCATTCATGCTTGAGCGATGTCACCCCCTTGCATTCATAGAATTATGGGTGTCTCTGCAATGGGCATATTTGGCTCTATTGCCTCATAAAATGAGTAGAACAATCTTGCTTCGAAGGATGCCTTCACATTTAAATACCCAGGTCTCCATGGAAATGCTTCCTCTAGCTTTTGTCATCTCCAGATACTCGGCCACACAACGAAGCTCGCATATCTGTAAGTTCTTTGCATTTGGCAAAAGGGAATCGATCCTGCCCCTACCACGCAATAAACACTATTGTTCAGGAGGTTGTAGGCATTTTTTCCCTAACTGTGTGGAGTGACTATTTTCTTTTCCTAACTATTAATCCAAGGGCACAATAAACACTAAACACTATTGTTTAGGAGGTTGTTTTTTCCCTAACTGTGTCGAGTAAATATTTTCCTTTCCTAACTATTAATCTAAGGGTGAGTAACTATTTTCCTTTCCTAACTATTAATCCAAGGGCGAGTAACTATTTTCCTTTCCTAACAATTAATCCAAGGGCCCAAACAATTTGGGACATGGTGGCAATTTGGGAAATTGATTTAAGAGGGGAATGCCTTATGGTGTAATTATTATATAAATTGATTACCTATTCATATTGAAAAATAAGTCTATGATTATGATTAGGATGTTTTTTTACAAATAACCTTTAATTTCAAATATTTTTGGTTTAATTAATATAATTTTGTAATAATTTTTAATTTATTATTAATTTAATCTAATAAAATAAAGTAATAATGTGATTATCAAAAATAATATAATAGAGTAATATTTATTATTAAAATAATGATAGAACTTACTCTAAAAATAAATTAACTATATTTAATATATTAAATATTCTAATTTCTTAAGTGTTTCGGGCCACTTACAAGGAACTTTAATATATGTTAAGTTTAAATTTTTTATTACTAATTTAATTTAACATTTTTATTATAATAAAAATTATAATTAACAAAAACAATGATATAAACTTATTACTATATTAACTACAATTATTAATGTGCTTGTGTTAAGTTATTATATTATTGGTTCCTTTTTTTATTTTTAATCATATATATATATATATAGATATATATATATAATTATCATAATTATAAATACTTTAGTGTTATTGTTTTTTTCCTGGATATATTTATTAATGTGCTTGTGTTAAGTTATTATATATATATATATATATATATATATATATATATATATATATATATATATATATATATATATACTTTAGTGTTATTGTTTTTTTTTTTTCTCAATACTATTAATAATTCAGAAATCTAGATTAATAATTTGCATAATAAACCAAGATTTAATATCTATGGTTATTTCAAATAAGTTATAATAGTTTTCTTTAATTTTAGCAACTTGAAAAGTATAATTTATATGGCTTCCCTAATTATATTTCGATGCTTCTATGCTTATTATAATTGATGTCATATAATATCTACTCTAATTTGTGGATTGATGCCAAAATAATGTCGCCTAAAGAATTTCTTAAAAAAACTATAATAAAGAATAAAATCTAATGCATCCATAAGTTATTCCCATGAAATATTGTTCCCTGGTTACTTGAAAGAAAACCTCTCATGTTTGCAGATGACAGTGTAAACACACAATGTGTCTAAAATATTCATCAAGCTCCAAGGAGAGAAGCCAAATATGTGTGTTGGAGGGTGAATGGACCAATTTAATCCTTATTTATTCTTTACAACATCAAATACAATATCCTTGAGAGTGTACTAAAAATCCGGCATAGGTAGCATAGGAAGTTGTTCACAAGGGGACATGGTCTTCCTTTCTTCTGTTTCTGAAAAGAACATAGGACACTTACTGATATTATGTCCTTAATAAAGGGAAGTCTGGGTTGAAATGGATGATTTGACAAGGATAAAGGATTGTGGACAAGGAGGTTATGTTGAAGAGTGTTTTAAAAAGTGGTAGTAAAACTCAGATCTCAAAGACCTCAAAGGCCTTCCTCTAATAGTATCATGGGGAATCTTTAAAGATAGAAATGTTGAAATATTTTAAAACAGATATATAACTCTTTTTCAATGTGCCTTCTAAGGTTAGTCAATCTTCTCAAACTTCAAATCTTTTTCATCAAACCCTACACAAAAAAAGTTGATTTGTGCTCCTATGGACAAATCTAAAACATGGGGATTACTTTGATGGATGTAGTTAAGGTACCCCCAAAAAAGGGGAGCCAGAGGTGTTCTCTATCTCAAATTCTCAATAACTCTAACTGTATCAGATTTAAAATATATTTAGGTGAGGATCAAATAACTACACCAAGCTTATTTCCCTAACAATACTCTTAAAACTAACAGCCCACAATGGCATTTAAAAAATACAAGTGTTTGCTGACTCATTGTTGTTAGATAGTGTACCCCAGATCATTTTCTACTAGGTTGGGGAACACATGGTAGATCTGGGCACCTTCTATTAAAGAAGCATTACACAAATCCATGCAACATTAAATTCCAAACAACAATAAATAGACAGTAAGGGTACATCAAAAATCTTAGTATTCCAGCAGTAAGGGCACATGCATGCATCTATGCACCAGCCATAAATAGAATAGGATAATTTTATCATTAGATTTTAGGTTAAAGATAAGGTGCTAAAGTTCGATGAGGCAGTTCTGTTTTATTTTTCGCAGTCTTTCTAAATTCATTTTTTATCAGTTAGATAGAGTGCAGATCCAAATATCTAAGCAATATATCTATTTTTATGAACCCTAGGAGTCACTTATAAGAGAGAGTGAGAGTATGGATTTTTAATAGGGTTAGTTTCAATTCTTACACAAAATACTTTCTAGCAAATTTTCTAGTAGATTTTTATTCAACAGTATTGGAATAGCAGTAACAGGGGCTTTTGACATTGATCTATGTGTTCCAATGTATTTATTCCAACAATGTTAATAGATTATAGTGAGATTCAGCTTGCAGTTTTGATAAGCCTTTAAATTTAGAGAGTGTTAGTTTCCATTAGAAGAAGAGTATGTTTACAATATGTTAGACAAATTCATAATGGTATGAAGAGATGTTTGCTGAAACCTTCTAAAAATCCTTCAAAAGATAGTAGGATTGCTACCTATGAAAGGTAGTTTTTAGGAGGCTACAGGGGTCAAATGTTGTGATTCATGATTGAGAAAATCACAGTGAAGTTGTGATTACGTTATAAGATTGTCGGGTTCTTTGTTAGGTTGTTGATCTATTTTAAATTTTATCTAGGTGATATTCCAATGCAGTAGAATGGGTATAGTCAATCACACATATAACGACAAGAAATTGAGAGGAGGTGAAGGGTAAAGAGCTATTACCCATTACATTAAATAGGTCATGTTCCTTTTGGAAACTTTTTGGTTGTGACATCTGCACTAAAAAATACTTCCCATTTTTAGCAAGGTATGGAATGACTTTAAGTAGAAGGAGACATTACTCATGACTGAGACTATTATAGGTATTGAGGAGGAGCATACTTTATCTCCCTAACACCCAAATTCTAAAAAAATATGATTAAACAAACATGTTATACCACCCTCAAAACATCTACCTAAAAATCACTAGATTGTCTAGAATGCAATTGAGTGACATTTACAGAAGATTCTCGTAGATTAAAGTGTATGAGGATGAGTATTAATGTTTAACTATAACGATGTTATAATATTAATATAAACCCTCTATATGAGGATTGTTCGATTGTCTTAAATTCAAATGGAAGTATGTTACTCAATGGATATCAGAGCAATAACAAAAGAGGAACTAAGAAGAGTAAAAAAGGGAAGAAAGAGAAGTCGGGTTCTTGTAACCAGGGAAATAAGGACTTGAGCCACATCAAGTGCTTCGCGTGTCAAAATTTTGGGCACTTTGCTTCCAATGTCATGAATATTTTGGGAAGGGTAAGCAACAACGCTAGAAGCAACTTGCAAGGAGTGCAAGAGAATCACCTCAAGTGGATGAGCTTTCATCCAATCTTGAGATGCACTTCTCAAAGGTGTCATGCCTATCACTTGACATCATGTCTTATGTTGACTGGTATGTGGATAGTGGAGCCTGCAAACATACAACCTCTAACAAGAGTAACTTTAAAAGATCTTGGTGATGATGCCATGTATCTAGTTGCAAGAGTGGGACATTCAATGCCCCCTTCACTGATCTCTAGTTCAAGAAAGGTGCAATCAAGAGAGTAGTGGTAAGGAACACTCCTCACATCCAAAGGAGTTGCAATACCAGTCACATTCTGAATCCAGTCCAACAAATATTTCCTAGCCTTGTAGGTCTGAAACCACTCTTGTTTATGCATGAATTCCAAAACTCGTTCTGTCATTTCCTCCGCATGGGTTTTCTGGTTTCTATCAATCAGCCCAAAATGGTATGCAACACTGGCATATGTTTGCACTTGAATTTCTGGGCCTGTCAGCCCATTTCCAATCACAAGCCCACCAAGAAGGAATGAAATTTTTGAGCCACCATAATCGTGTGAACCCAATTATGCATTCTCCATTGATTTCTTTTTAGATTTCATTAATATATAATAACAAAAAGCAGGAACATACTTACCTACATATCTCTCACCTGCCACAAACAAAAGGTGGTTACTGAATTCTAGAACTAAGCTGTAAAACTCCTCCAAAGTGGTATAGAGATGCTCTGCAACCTAGTTATGGTCGGTACGGATGTCCTCGTCCAATTATCTGTTATGTTGTAGCTTGAACCCACTGGATTATCAACAAATAAGACACTGAATTTATGGTTCCATGGTGAGTCATTTTGATATAGTTTGAGGTCTTACAAGATTCTCTAGGGCCCCAATTCATAGAAATTACCATTCATGCTTGAGCGACATCACCCCCTTGCATTCATAGAATTATGGGTGTCTCTGCAATGGGCATATTTGGCTCTATTGCCTCATAAAATGAGTAAAACAATCTTGCTTCAAAGGATGCCTTCACATTTAAATACCCAAGTCTCCATGGAAATGCTTCCTCTGGCTTTTGTCATCTCCAGATACTTAGCCACAAAACAAAGCTCGCATATCTGTAAGTTTTTTGCATTTGGCAAAAGGGAATCGATCCTGCCCCTGCCGCGCAATAAACACTATTGTTAAGGAGGCTGTAAGCATTTTTTCCCTAACTGTGTCGAGTGAATATTTTCTTTTCCTAACTATTAATCCAAGGGCACAATAAACACTAAACACTATTGTTCAGGAGGCTGTAAGAATTTTTTCCCTAACTGTGTCAAGTAAATATTTTCCTTTCCTAACTATTAATCTAAGGGCAAGTAACTATTTTCCTTTCCTAACTATTAATCCAAGGGCGAGTAACTATTTTCCTTTCCTAACAATTAATCCAAGGGCCCAAACAATTTGGGACACGGTGGCAATTTGGGAAATTGATTTAAGAGGGGAATGCCTTACGGTGTAATTATTATATAAATTGATTACCTATTCATATTGAAAAATAAGTCTATGATTATGATTAGGATGTTTTTTTACAAATAACCTTTAATTTCAAATATTTTTGGTTTAATTAATATAATTTTGTAATAATTTTTAATTTATTATTATTTTTATCTAATAAAATAAAGTATTAATGTGATTATCAAAATTAATATAATAGAGTAATATTAATTATTAAAATAATCATAGAACTTATAAATTAATTATATTTAATATATTAAATATTGTAATTTCTTAAGTGTTTCTATTGAAGGTATTTTTTTGGGCCACTTACAAGGAAGTTTAATATATGTTAATTTTAAATATTTTATTACTAATTTAATTTAACATTTTTATTATAATAAAAATTATAATTAATAATAACAATGATATAAACTTATTAGTATATTAACTACATTTATTAATGTGCTTGTGTTAAGTTATTATATCATTGGTTCCAATTTTTATTTTTAATCATTCATATATATATATATAATTATCATAATTATAAATACTTTAGTGCTATTGTTTTTTTCCTTGGATACATTTATTAATGTACTTGTGTTAAGTTATTATATTATTGGTTCCAATTTTTATTTTTAATCATCCATATATATATAATTATCATATTTATAAATACTTTAGTGTTATTGTTTTTTTTCCTGGATACTATTAATAATTCACAAATCTAGATTAATAATTTGCATAATAAACCAAGATTTAATATCTATGGTTATTTTAAATAAGTTATAACAGTTTTCTTTAATTTTAGCAACTTGAAAAGTATAATTTACATGGCATCCCTAAATATATTTCGATGCTTCTATACTCTAATTTGTGGATTGATGCAAAAATAATGTTGCCTAAAGAATTTCTTAAAAAAACTATAATAAAGAATAAAATCTAAATATTTTATATTTTTATTTTCTATTTAATGACTAATTTATTTATATTTATATTTTTTTGGGAATAAACTTGGCCAAATTTGCTATCAAATGGAAAAGAAAGATAACTAAATTTTGACTAAAATTCATTTAAAAGAATATCTTAAAAACATAGTATGTACATAAAAATTAAAGCAAAAAAACCACATTAACCGACCACTTGGTTTTTCAAATACAGGAAAGGGTAATAATAAAGGCGAAGGGTAATAATAAAGGCTTTCTGAGGTAGTCTTTAACACCATCCCATGTTGTGTAAAATATTAAGGGTCAATTCAACAATTGTAGAACAATCAATCAAAAATTTAAACCCATAACAAAATTCAACAATTTTAGAACAATCAATAAAAAATTTAAAATAATAACAAAATTCAACAATTGTAGGCAACAATTAATCTATTCTTGGAGCACTTCCATGTTGTGTAAAATATTAAGGGCCAATTCAACAATTGTAGAACAATCAATCAAAAATTTAAACCAATAACAAAATTCAACAATTTTAGAACAATCAATCAAAAATTTAAATTAATAACAAAATTCAACAATTGTAGGCAACAATTAATTTATTCTTGGAGCACTTCACTGTTGTGTAAAATATTAAGGGCCAATTCAACAATTGTAAAACAATCAATCAAAAATTTAAACCAATAACAAAATTCAACAATTTTAGAACAATAAATCAAAAATTTAAATTAATAACAAAATTCAACAATTAATCTATTCTTGGAGCACTTCTCTTTGATCAAATAAACACTGTTTTCTGGGAACACTTCTCTTTAATAAAATAAAAGTGTTTTCAAATAACAATATTATAAATTAACAACATTATCTTATAATTTGTATGAGAACTTCAAACATTTCACCCATAACTCTAATTGCAAAAAAAAATTAAATTTAAATATATCACATTTATAAAAAATACAAATGAATGAAATACTAACCATTTGTTTACTTTTGATAAATTATATTCCACCATTTTGTATTTTCGGAAAGTACGATTTTGTGAAATGTTATACCACTGCCCAATACATCTCACAAACCATGTTTCAAACTTCAACAAATTCAAACACATTCTCTATCGAAGGCATGCCCCAGAAGACTGGTAAAGTGCGAGGCATACCAAGTCAATAATTTCGAAAGAAAGAGATGTTATTCATTATCAGATACACGTGTTGGGTTTGGGAAAACAAAGTGAAACAGATTGAAATAAAAACGAAACAGGTATACATTGTGCTGTATTTTATGTTTGTAAATTAAGAAAGCTAAACGAAAACCTGTTGCGTAGAGAAATAATTTATTGACATTTCCCTCTATTGGTACTGCGAACTCTAAAAACAATGACACAGTTAAAAAAAAAAAGCCACGCACTCCAACTTTTCTCCCCTGATCTTGTAGCTGACAGCCACGGTACTATACAATGTTGTATTGCAGCCATCAAAATCCACAGAAAACGCTCCTCCAGTGATCGAACTTGGGCAGATCATAGACTGCGAACTCTAAAAACAATGACACAGTTAAAAAAAAAAAGCCACGCACTCCAACTTTTCTCCCCTGATCTTGTAGCTGACAGCCACGGTACTATACAATGTTGTATTGCAGCCATCAAAATCCACAGAAAACGCTTCTCCAGTGATCGAACTTGGGCAGATCGCCTCCATAAAGCCAAGAGCATAATTCAACAATACCTTGAAAAAATATACTTGTCCAGTTCATAGTTACCAAGTTCGGCCGTATTGGCCAAAAAAGTTCGAAAATTCGATGATACGATTCGATTCGCCACTTAATACGTTAAATTCGATACGGTACGGTATTTGTGGTTAACGAAATCAATAAAATTAATTTCCCCACTGCAGGTTGCGATTCTGAACAGCTGAGCAGCGGGAGTACAATGCTCCGCTATTTCCTCGGGTTAATAAGCAAGTAGACGCATTGGTTTTCAGTACCGCTTGCGATTTTGAACAGCTTAGCAGAGCGTACTCTCTGTTCCTCCGGAGCAATTTAAGCAGCCATCGTAAAAATATATAGAAACATCCAACCAACCATCGTAATACATATAGAAACATCCAACCAACCATCTTAATATATATAGAAACATCTGTCCCATGGGCCATTTATACATATATAGAAACATCTATTTTACTCAAGCATTTACAAATTTTACTAATAATTTATATGTTAAAAAATGTTATGGAAATTTTATATCTAAAATTTTCAATTATAAAATAGTAAATTCTTTATTAAAAAAGTGGCTTTTTATTAAAAATTATAAAAATAAATAAATTTTGTAAAAATTTTAAAATATAGTTTAAATAACAGTCATTATCTAAATTGGTTAAATTGGTTTTAGTAATAGTTGATTTGAAATTCAATTAAAATATTTTTTTTTGTGATTCAACATAAAGATTAATTTACCCTGTTATTATTGAATAAATTTGGATTATAATGGGAATTAGTACTCGATTTTAGTTTGTGGAGATTATTTAAATATTCAATATTTCAGTTTGAATATCAATTTTGAGTTTTTATTATTTATATTAATATATTTTATTTAAATGTTTTCTCAATTCGGAATACAAATAATAGATTATTAAATAGATAAAAATATAAATACATAGAAAAGATTGATATTGGAAATAAGGAAATAATGGTATTATCATAGGAAAGATTCATTTTTATTTTATAAGTTTTCAAAAAAATAATAAGATGTATATTTTCGAATTTTTTCCGTATTGAATTTTATACAGTCGAATTTTTTCCGTATCGAATCAAATTGGTATTCGTATTCCAATTCGAATTTGGTAACTATGGTCCAGTTCTCCTCAAGCAGAGGAATAAGATAAAGCTTTAATCACACCATAAATTTATGGACGGGAACCGCGACAAGAAACCCTCTTTTCCTGTCTCACGTTCTCAGTCCTGCATTCCTTCAGTAAATAATAGAAAATAATCCACGAAGCTAGATCCACCCCTGATTTAAATAATAAAATTGTATATAACTCTATTCCTCTTGAATTTTATCTTACACATTTTACAATAATTTTCAATTTCTTCTTTCCTTTCATTTTCTTTTATTTTCCATGAAAGGCTCCCCACAATCAGTAACCACCTTTGGCATCATATCAATTCAATCTCAATCGCCTTTTCCATTTGCATACACATTAGTTTGAAGAATGGTGGGCTCTCCGGATTTATTCTCCAGAAACTTAAAATCCAGCTCGTCGTGGTTTGAGCCCTGAGACGAGAGCTGCAAGATACTATCATTTGTATCTAAATCAAACCAAAATTTTCCAAAAATTTATTTCATAAAATAGAATATGCCATGCAAATAGTCCCTTGAAAATGAAATCATTAGGTCCAGATTAAACTTACCAGCACGCCAACACCGTCAGCCATGACAAATCCATCACGATCTTTGTCCCACGCTCTTGATGCCATATGGGGGTCATGATTCCTCTGTGAAATAGAGGAAAGGCAATAAATCCACCCAATCCTTCCGTCACAATCGCAGCATCTGTGCCACTAGAAAGCATCTGCTTCACCTTGCGAATATGGTTTGCAGCTGCATATAGCCAATAATTCTCCGTTGCACATTCTCTCGAAAATACCAATTGCCAGCAATGCATATCCCATGTTTGTAATTGTACAAGAAACGAAAAATGGCGTAATCATCATAAGTTACAGTAACCCTCAGAATCACAGATGGTCCATTAGTTGTGATACTCTGTATTGAGGGAGTTTGTATCCAGCTGGGAACTGTTCTGTACCAAGCACCAAGCTCAATCGCAGTCTGAGTTCTGTGAAAGAGAGATCCATAGTGGTTCCCATAGGCAGTGAGTGAGCCCCCACAGCCTGCAATAAACTGCGTAAAGCGGAAACCATTTGGGAGGGATAGAATTTGTGTGCAAGGTGGTTAAAGCATAATAACTCTTTTTTCTAACTAATTATCTCTCCGATCAAACGGATAAACTTATTTCGATCGTTTAACATCTTATCTAACGGTATAGAAGAATGACAAGTCCGCGAGAGGAAAGTTCATTTCAGAGGGGACCCTTACTACGAAATTATAAAAGTTAACTAAATAATAATAATAATTATTATTAAAGAATATATATATATATATAAGAAACATATGGAATATGGAGATTTACTTTTATTTTATTATGAAAATTTTTAATTTGTAAATAGGCTTTGACACAATATCATGGCTTATCAATACGATATGCCCAAGAAAATTATCACTGGCTTCCTATGACACTTTTTCATATGATATTCCTTTTAATTAACCAATTTAATTAAAATGAATAAAAGAACATAACTACTTTGTAGATAAATCTCAACATTTGATTTGTGTATACTATTAAAAATATTTTAGAATATTTAGCGGAGGTTAAATCTCTATCATTCACTTAACAATTATTGATAATTAAATTATAATTATGGAATCCCTATTCCAAAATAAACGCTCTGTGTAATGAAATATAATAAGAATTATAATTAAAAGTAGAAATAGTAATAATAAAAAATTATAATATATTTTATAATATTAATGAAAATTTGATTTGATTTAGAATTAATAATAATAATATAATTTCAAGGTCACAACCAAGTTAGACACGAAATTGGTGTATGAGATACCCTTGTTTGCAGGCCAAGGGACCCACGTTGGTGAATTGGTATATGAGATCCCCTTGTTTGTGGGGCAATGAGATCCCCTTGTTTGTAGGGCAAGGGACATTAGCGAATTGATGTATGAGATCCCCTTGTTTGTGGAGCAAGGGACCACGTTGGCAAATTGGTGTATGAGATCCCCTTCTTTGTGGGGCAAGGGACATTGGCGAATTGGTGTATGAGATCCCCTTGTTTGTGGATCAAAGGACCCACGTTATCATAGAAACTTAACTATCTATGAAAGAATACATATTGTACCAAATTTGGATTTGAACCTGTGACTTCTTACTAGAAAACACATGCTCATTGTATGTTGATTACAATTAAATATATATATTTTTTTAATATTTCAAAAATATGAATAAATGTTTTTATATAGAAAATTTTGATTCCTTTTAAATCATTCATGATAGGTTTATAGTTAAAATGTATATACACTTTGCCATCGTGAACCGCAACATCAAAATTGTAAATGATGTCTGTGTGTTAGAAGAATTTGATGCTTCAAAAATTATTAGTATCATTCATAATATGAAGATTAGTATGAAGAATATCATCTCAAAAGTTACATGACAAATCAAGTGAACCTGTTAGCTCCGCTATATACTTCAATGCTTAAAGGGTCAAGCAGGTTTGGAAGTGCTGGTTATGCTTTCAAAAGGTTCGCAGCAGTTGATTTCTCCTTGCCCTTCATTCTCCTTACTCTCTCTCATAACCCCTTAATCTCCGTTTTCTTCCTAAATTATGTGTAACCCTATGTTTGCTTAAACCCCCACTTATACCCTTAAACCCCTGTTTTCCTTCGTCTTACTCTAAAATTTCTCCATAACTCTGTTTCTCCGGCTCCCGCGCGGTTCTGTTTAAATTCTATAAAACCCTGTTTAAACTCTGTATAACCTGCTTTTCTTCTCCCCGGGTGCTTAACTCACGAGACCGTGCCCATATTAACCCTATGTCACCTTTGCATTTATAATCGTTGATCACCACGATCTAATGGTCTTCGTTCTCTGCCCGCGCATTAAACCTCACGCTTGTTCCCTTTCATCTGACAGTCCATCGCCAGATCGACGATAGACACTTTCCCCGACCAATGAACTTGCGCGACTATTAGCCCGTGGGGAAGTGGTTTCCCGCCAGCCACGTGTCATGATTTGATTGTATAGCGCCCCGCAATACGGAAACCGCCGAGCCCCGGTAGGTGGTGCGGGGAAACTGCCCGTCACGCAAAACCGCCTTTCCCCGCCGTTTAAACTCTGCGCAACTCTCGTGTGCGATCACCATTGGATCTACCCGATGGTGATCCAACGGCCCTCATCGCATCTTCTTTGTCACCTCCCGATAGTTCCTCCTGCGCGATCTCCGCCGTTGATTTTTATGATCCAACGGCTGGGATTATTTCCACTGTTTAACTCGCCTGTCCTCCCGATAATCCATGTCAGTTGATCACAGCCGTTGATCTCTGCGATCCAATGGCTGAGATTTATCCCCGGCCTGCTCTTACTCCCGCCATGAAATCTCATTTCCCTTTGACTGTCTCGAGCTCGCGAAGGAGGGAGGAAGCCATCATCCGGTATCTGCACAGTTAATATCTCAGCAACCACATTAAACAACAGAATGGCCGAAGGACAAACAGGACAACCTCGAGCAGTGAAGAGCATTTATCAGGCATGGAATTTAATCCATAATTCACTCCAACTGCCAGAAAAGGACATATGTCTATCTAAAAAGGTTGATTTTTTCCATTAAAATCAGCAATGTGCAGCAGAGACCATATCTAATTGTAAATGTGGTTGGTGGTCCATTAAGACAACTCCACGCATAGCCTAGCAGAGCAATTTTGTAAACAGATTCTATATATACCCAGAAAAACGATGTAATCAGTTGATGAGTCTTATTCTATTGTAAGCTTCAACTTTTGGAGACTGTAACTACTGTGAGACCTGCAGCGTCTGGTCTTTATTTCCAGCTAATGAAAGCTTCTTTTGTTGTTAATTGCTCATTGTTCACTTCTTCTTCTTGTTCCAGGCTGTGCCTGTTTTGCATTAATTCATGTGCTGTTAAATGTTTAGAATTAGAGGGGTTGTCATCCCACCTCTGTGTTAGGTTTTAGCATGTATCATTGAATTTGTATGCAAGTTTCTGTTGTTTGAATTCCAGAGAGCTATCATCCTGTCTGTGTATTAGAAAACAGATTTAGAGACCTTTTAGCTGGTTGCAGCCGGCCATCACAGGGTCATGTGCATCTGCTGGTGTGGTCAGTCTTCTCCATCATCACTTAGTCCTCAAACTGTGAATAATTGGTGGTTTAAAGCCTTGTAGTCTGGGGGTATTCACCCATGTCTAGGGTTAAGCATGGTAGGAGTGGTTATCTGGCTGGAATATGCAGCATTTCTTTCATTCATCCACCATATATCCAACATTTTGTTGATTTTGTAATGTTCTCGAGCATCTCTGATATACAACCTAGGAGAGTTTCTTGGGGTGATAATAGAACCATACTAAAGTAGCAAGGTTAAATAATAAAAAATGTGACTAGTAAGAAAAAAAAGGATAAATGGATTACATGATAATCAATTTTAATTTATTTCCTCCAATTTTTCTTATATCCACATATTTTGGTTTTCTCACTTTTTTCATATTAATTATATGACAAAGAAGTTAAAATCAAATATCATTCAAATTTTTAACTTCATAAATAACAAAAAAGGTCATACAACTACTGCAACTACTCCCACTATCTGTTATCTCTCCTTATATCTGCATATTCCCCCCTTCGAAATCAATGGAAAATGGTTGTTTTTACTTTTGGCTGAAATTTATTTCCTTGATATGTTAACATCAAAACTATTAATTCCTTTGATTGCTTACTTCTCCTTTGTCTACAACTAGGCTCCCCCTGTCAAGGCTATGTCTATTTCTCCCTAAATGGGACATTTGTTCTTTTGTAGTTCTACTCTTGGGATTGATCCCCTGTACTTGAACTTCCTCTTACTTATTCCTTTTGCTACTATTCCCCCTAGGATTATGTTTCCATTTTTCTAGAACTTAACTCCTTTGACTGCAAAAGAACCTCCCCTCCCTAATAGAAACTTCTCCATTTCTACAAGTTTTCCTTTTATCGTCAAATAGTTGTTCCCCCTAATCATATGCTTCTTCTCATCTACAATTTTAATTGTCTGTAACTATTTGTATTGTTTGGAACTGCTCCCTCTTTTTTACATAAAGGGAAAGGTGTTGCTTTTCCTGAACATATGCAATGATGTTAATTGAAATAAATCATTTACTTCACTTTCTTGACACATTGTCTTCTTTCCACATCTTGCATATTTTCCATATCATCATTCCTCTCTTGTAGCTTACATTCTAATGCTTTCATATTCTTGATGAGACTTACTACCTCTTGCTTCACTTGAATATATAATCTCTTTTAATGATGATTTGTTAGGAATATTACTCCCATAGAGAAATTTTTCTTTCTCTTAATCTGATTGAGGACATAAACATTTTTTGGAGATCTAATTGCATTTACCATCAATCTTCCTGAATCTTCTTTCCTTATTTCACATCCTTTAGAATGGAATGTGAGATCATACCCTTGATTAACCTTTTGGCTTACTCTCAGTAGATTGTCTTTTAAACCTTCAAGAAGCATAACATTTTAATTTTTTTTTCCTTACATCATCATGTTTGGAGACATAATTTCATTTTCCACCAATCATCCTAAACTTGCTTTTCTTATGTCACATCCTTTATAATGGAATGTGAGATCATACCTTTGATCAACCATTTGTATTACACTCAGTAGATTGTCCTTTAAACCTTCAAGAAGTAGAACATACTAAGCCTTTTTCCTTCTATCATCATATTTGATTGTGCCTTTTCCAATTATCCCTCCTGAATTATTATTTCCAAGAGTGACACTACCTACTTTATCTCTTTTCTTATGAATTGAACATCCTATTTCTATGTACCATTGTTTTTCTTTGTTTTGAACAAATAGTCCTAGACCACATCCTTCCTGCTTGTCTTGCTTCCTCTTCCATACCATTTTTTCTTTGATTTCTATTTTTGACAAAATATTCTTCTCTGTTTTTATTTATAGGACTCAATGTAATGCTTCTTAAATCATGATATTTTTGCCCAAAATTGTTACACTTTAAGCATTCAATATCATCTAATAATGGGACAAACAAATTGTAATTATTAACAACATTCTTATTAAAACTTATAAGATTGTTGGTCAAATAGTCATTCCTTGTGATCTTATACGATCCCATGTTCCTATTCCTCATATAACCATTTCTTATATAGGTCTATAATCTATTGTCTTATGACCCAAACCATTGCATGAAAAGAAATAGCCATAAAGGATCTTTTGAGACCCTCTTAATGGAGCAAATATTCTAAATTCGTTCTTAGGTCATGACTCATCTTCACTTCCTTTCATGTTGCTACTTTCTTTCTTTTGAAAATCATATTTGTGTTAGTCCTTTACCTCCTTTCTAATGTTTCTTATATTGTTGATGGTGTCATGTCTCTTATAACCCTTGGATTCATTTAGGATTCTTCTTTCATTGCGATTAGATCCTTTGATCACATTAGCATAACTTCCATGCTCTTCTTTCCCTTTCTTTTCTGATTTCATTGAGCTTGATTCTACCTTGGTAGTTTCATGATATCTAGGACCTATTTTAATAAAAGGGGATTTCTGGAAATTGAGAGTATCATCTAAGATTTCAGAACTCTTTTCAAACTTTTTTTCAATTGATGCAGGAGCATCTAGCTGATAGGTCAATACGAAAGGAGAGGTTGTTTGGTCTCTGAGGAGGATAGAGGAGAAATTTGCTGAGTGAACAATGTGGTTGTTTTTTTTTACTTTTATTTGTTTATGTTGTTTAATTTAATAAAAGAACAGTACGTAGGAAGGTCAAGAATTAATTAGGATAATTGTTATAAACAACTAGTTTTATTTTCATAATAATATTGTAAGACAATAACAGTTCCTGGAACTAAATACATGTAACCAACAGAATGTAACCAACAACAGTTGGAAAAAAAAATAACAGTTCCATACAAACAGTTCCTGACAATCATTTTAAAAGGGGAACATAATACGATTGTAGGGTTCGACTTTTTGGAAGCTAATGAAATATATCTCTGAGCACACAGACATTTCTCTCTAGCGTCCTGTAACTATTTAATTATTTATATGACATTCTATTGATTTCCATTCACAATACAAGTCTGGTCTTTATTCTATCCTATAAGTATATTTACATACATGTACTTCGAATTACATTGGTCCAAGTGAGCATACGAAACCAGATAAGTTGCAAATACAATCCAAGAACATGTTGCAGAGACAAGACCTACGGACCCTGATACAACAAGCATATGAACGCTGAAGAATCCAGGACAAGCCGAATATCTCGAGCATCAAATATACAAACAAGGTGCAAGCATTGACAAACAGGAAACCAAGCAGAGTACCCAGGTATGCCTGAAGAACAAAATTCATAATTTCATTTATAAAATAAGCACGAGAAAAATCTTTGTTCAGTCATACATTGTTCCAAAACCCTGTTCAAATAATTATATAGTCCATGCCAAAACATATTACAAGTTCGAGATAATATACTGTGCGGGCCTAGAAACCCTAAGGCCAACCTACAGCTATCAAATAACAAGAACGGTTGTGCAAGCCAACGGCCGAGACTTCATACAGTCGACGGCTCAATAAAGTTCTGAAACAGGAATTACAATAACCCCAAACTTAAGGCGTTGAATGCAAATAACAAGAACAAAGAACGACACTACCCGGGTCTAGCCGGAGTTTCGAACAGCCGGGTTCCGAAGTCCTCCAGGTCGTCATACCTGCAACGACAGCCATTCAACAAACTTTGTGAGAACTGAACGGTAAAGTAAGGCGAGAACAAACAGAATAATAAACCTGGTTCTGAAATTTACCTGACAGAGGCAAGCTGCGGTCATGGCAGTTCATTAAGGTTACCCTGCTCGCGAAGGAGCAAAGACATTAGTCGACTGAGGGAAAAGAGGGAACTACTGATAGCATAGAACCAGAGAGCTTACCCTTGCAACGATAAAGGAGCCGAAGAGAACTGCAACCACATCCTGTTTGAACCCGAGGAAAGACGACCAGAAACTCAGTAATTGTCACCTAGAAAGGTTCAAGCCAGAAAGAATCACATCAACCAGACAAACCACCAGCATTGGCACCGCATACAAAGAAGGCGCAAAGTTACGTTAACCAACAAGCTACAAATACATAATAATCTACCAAAACAAGTGCAGGTAAAGCAGCGAGATCGAATTTATAGTGGTGACAACACTTCATACCGGACGGAGGATGAAACATTTTAGGTCAAACACCGAACCAGAGCACATAATAGCAGAAACTTCCCACAGAAATAGCCACGGCTTACCAAGAACACAGAGCTTACAAACTAAACGAATGTGCATGCAAATGATTTACACTAGGGTTTGATCACCCATGCCAAGGCGGGGTCGACAATCCCAAGGGTGGACACTTGTACAACAACAAAAGCATAAGGTACCAATCACAACTATGGACTCCAAAAACCAAATCAAAATCATTACAATCAACTGCCAGATGAATCAACCTTACAGCTAATCGGCTTGCCATCATTAAATTTCCTTTATTCACGCATTAATAACCTTGTGTGGTGTGACAAGGGTGGGTTGGACCCATCATCAATCCTTTCTCAAGAAAACAATATCGAGCCTATTTGGTGTTAGAATCTTTTTCTCAATCTCAATCTCAGTTCTCAGTATAGAAAATATTCTCAATCCTTACTCAAGGAAACATTTTCAACTTTAATTTTTCACAATGTCCTTCCTTTTCTTTGAGACGGCTTAACAAAATTTCTTCTCTTTTCATTGCCTCTTCTAGTTGTAACTTCATGAGAGAAATTGTTGATACACCAAGATCATGATTATTTTCTTTCACATGTTTCTGCAATAGTTTCTACTTTTTATTGAGTCTTTCTACTCCTTCTAATTCATAGATAAGTTTTCCCTTAAGATAATCAACATCTTCTTCATTTCAATATGATTTCTCTTTATCAAAGTATTGAGCCTCCATGGTCATGAGTAGGAAATATGTTCTGTCATTATCAAATTCATATCCATTACTTTCTTCTAGTGAACCACATATGTCCTTTTCATAATCATAATATTTTCTCTTATCTTCAAGTTATTCATTATCATTACTCTTTTACAAAATTACATGTGGACATGTAGAAGCAAGATGACCTCTTCTTCTATAAATACAACTAAATAATAGCTTACCTTTACTTTTTCTAGTTCCTCTTGAGATAGATTGTACCTCTTCTACATCTAATACATCATTGGAATGATCACAGGCTTTGATATTTTCTTCTTTCTTTGAATCCTTGAGAATTTATTCCTTTGAATATGATATCTCATAATCAATGTATTGAGCCTTCGTGGCCATGAATAGGAATTCTTATTTATCTTCATCAGATGCATATTCATCATTGGTTTCTAATGAGCTATCATCTTCCTTGGAATATGGGATTTTCTTCTTGAGAGATCTTCCCTTGCTATTTTCATGAAATTTTCCTCTATTCCTATGTTTATGAGATTTGCTTCTATCTTTATATTCTTCTTCATCATTACTATCTTTCAATTTTGTGTATGTACATTTAGAATAATAATGACTTATTCTACCATATTAAAACTTTTTAATGGTAGCTTACTTTTATATTTTCTAGATCCTATTTTCATTTTCCTCACAAATTGAACTTCTTCTTCATTTCATCCATGGTTGGAGTGATCATGGTCCTTGTGTCATTTTATTTTCTTTGATACTTTGAAGGTTGCTTCCTTCAATCTTGACTTTTCCTTTCTTATTCTCATCTCATATGCAACTAGGATTCCATGTAATTTATCCGTATTCATATATTTTAGATCTTTCATCTCTTCAGTGATGAATAAATTTGCATTAAATCTCAATGCAAGAGATCTCAACACTTTTTGTACAATTATTGCTTCATCAATAATTTCACCAAGTCCTTTAATAGTATTTACAACCTCATATACATGAAGGGAAAATCCTACAATGTCTTCTTCATTCATCTTTGAACTTTCAAATTGCATTCTATGTGCTCAAAACTTATCCCTCTTTATCTTTTCAATCTCCTTCATAGCTTCCTTAAAGCTTGTTCCAAATTTCTTTAGTAGAGTCACATTTAATTGCCTTAACAAATTCTAAATCTGCAAGACCAATTAGAATAACATTAGTTGCTTTAGCATTATTTACAAAATCATTTTGTCCATCCATATATGTTGGAAGAATTTCTGGAACTTTATAATCATCTACCATAGACAACCATACATTAGAACCAAAAGACATAAGATACATCGTCATCCTTTTCTTCCATAAGGCATAGTTTGATCCATCAAACATAATGTTGGGTGTGGAGCCTGATTATCTTCTGTATTCAAAGCTATCGCCGCATTGGGAGCCCCCCCGGTGGGGGGATCGGGGACAACGCCCCCGAAGCTAAGAATAGATGTAAAATTTCCTTGTAAAATGTTGTAATTTCGTAGTCAATCTGGGCCGTTCATTAGGCGGAGATCTGACAGTAGAAGTTATGTTTAACTTAGGGTTTTTTGACCTAGAAGGCAACCCCTCG
The DNA here is from genome assembly GCA_031772625.1 of Pinus tabuliformis. Taxonomy (NCBI): domain Eukaryota; kingdom Viridiplantae; phylum Streptophyta; class Pinopsida; order Pinales; family Pinaceae; genus Pinus; species Pinus tabuliformis. The sequence continues at coordinate 1,758,134,511 of CM062816.1, read as the reverse complement.
CTATATATGAGGGAATTGTATTGCGTCTATGTATATCTGTATTCTGAGTAAGGAAGAGAGAGGAGATTGAGAGCAAAGAGAGAATTACAGTGAATCTGTTGTAGGTTGTATCTCTTCAGTTTGTTGGATAACATAAAAGGAAGGACTAGCTGTTTCTTCGTGGATGTAGCCCAAACTGGGTGAACCACGTATATCCGTGTCTCTCTTATTTTATGTGTTTTCTGTGTTTATATTTCTGCAACATTTCATGTGTTACATTGTTCTGTAATATATAATTTTCTAACACATAAAAGCCTTAATCGAACCTTCATAAATAACCATAGTCCCTCTAATATCTTCCTTCTAGTGGCTAGGTTGCTTCCAAAGAATTTTATTTTAATACCAATTGTTGTATTCATAATTATATTGAGTGGGGGGGTGGGGCGGGTGGGTGAATCGGCATAATGACGTTTTTTACTTATTTAAACATTCAAACATCATAATATATCCATCTCATAAACTAAACAAGTAACACAAGATGCCACATAACTTTTTTATATCAAAGATATTGTAGGCACCAACCTACTATTACATCAATTTGAATGCATCGTCTAGTAGGAGACACCAATCCCATCTACTACCTTGCAGGCACCAACCTAAGGAGACACCAATCCCCTCTTCTATTTCATATGCCCCAACCTACAAGAGACACCAATCCCCTCTTTTTCTTTGTAGGAACCAACCTATAGAAGGCACCAATCCCCTTTGTTTCGTAGTAGAAACCAACCTACAAGAGACATCAATCCCCTCTACTATAAGATTTGTAGGCACCAACCTAAAGGAGACAAAAATTCTCATTATTGCAAATATTCATAGGAACCAACCTACTTCACTGAGTATGTTTATTTCTTCACAATGTCTATTAGCTTCCTATCCTTTAACTGAACTTTATTGTTACTTATTCCTTGACTAGGTCTATTAGTTTCTTCTACCTTCACCGGGTATAGTTGTTAATTCTTCCTTCACTAGGTCTACTTCTCCCAAAACTTATTGTATTTAGATTCTTCTCAAGAATGAACGAGCAAAACATGCCATGTATCCAATTTTGCAAATATTGTTCTAAAATTTCTACCACAAGTATCTAAGGACTCTCCTCTTCCTCCTGTAGATTTCATAGAATGAAACATCTCAGAAAGAAAGTTATAGAAAAATTACCTAACTAACATATTTGAAGCATGTTTTAGGAGCATTTAAGAACACTAAATTCCTCATATTATATATCTGAAATTATAATGAAAAAAATATGAAATTTATACCACAAGTACCTCAATATCTCTTCTCTTCCTCCTCCATATTTCACAATCTAAAACACCTCAAAAAGAAATTTATAGCAAAAATATCAATTGACATTTTTAAAGCATGTTTCAGGAGCATTCAGGAACACTAACTTCCTCAAGTAATTTCTATGAAATTATAGAGAAACAATAAATGGCTTTTTCTATCACAAATACCTTGAGATATCTTCTCTATCTCCTCTCTATTTCATAATATGAAATATATCAAAAATAAAGTTATAGAAAAAGTACAAAACTAGCTTGTTTTAAGTATGTTCTAGGAGTATTCAAGAACACTAAATCCCTTAGATCATATCTCTGAAATTATAGTGAAACAAGGTCTAAAAATTCTACCACTGATACCTTGAGATTTCTTATATTTCTCCTCCATATTTCGTAGGCTTTAACATCTAATCAACAAAGTTATAGCAAAAATACCAAGTTGAACTCTTTGAAGCATGTTTTGGGAGCATTCAAGAAGCTTAAATTCCCCAGGGAATATCTCTAAAATTAAAGGGAACCAAGGTCTAAAATTTGAACCAAAAGAACATGAAGATATTTTATTTGTTCTCCACATTTCATAATATGAAACATCCCAGAATAAAATGTATAGCGAAAACTCTAAGTTGACCTGTATGAAGCATAATTCTAAAGAATTCAAGAATCCTAACTTCCTCGAAGCATATCTTATAAATTATAGTGAACCAGTCGAAAATGGGAAGGGGCTGAGAGATGAAAACACTAACAAAATTGAAATTCATCCAAACGCCATAATGTTTATGAAGAGGAAAAGAGAGCAGGGTTTTCTCAATGCCAACTAGGGGATGGGGAAGGTTTGAAGTCATAGTGCACATGTTTCTCCATATGGGCCAAGGAGCTCTCCATTCCATTCAATGTCTCCTAAAGACACCAATGACCCTTTTGCATGATGGCTAATCTATCTTACATGTATCGTTGATTCCTTTGTAAATCATTCATAAATGAAATGATTCTGTTTCTATTTTCATGTCTATCTCTGGTGAGCTGTACCATCAACATTCTCAGTTGCCTAATCTGATCCCCTAAGTCCATTTGTCTAGGAACAGGCTCAGGTGAATTAGGTGGCCCTGATGACTCAAGCACCACATATTAACACAAAGAAGAGCCCAATCTCCTTGATCGAGATGATTGATCTCTATTACTACCCCTACCCCACTTCTCGTGTGTCTGCGTTGATGGGGAATTCTTGATGTATCTTCAGAACAATATGAAGAAGGCCCTAAGTGTCAAACTTCACACCAACCTCCCCCAACATATATAGAATACCACATAGATTGTCCCTTGTAACAACCACTCCCACCAATAACCTCCCTCTAGCCAGTACTCTATGTATATAGGTCAGGGCTCCTACCAAAGGGAATTATAGCACCCAAAACATTTTACAATGCACCTGTGTGAGGGAAGTACACCCAAGTATCTCGACTCATGAAATTCACCAATCAAAATTAAACTCCACACTAAGAAAAGGGCACCACAATACTCCACCCAACAAAGAACATTCACAAGACCATAAACACCAGCTTCAATATAATTTTTCACACCCAGAAAGAGCCAAGGAAGGCTAAAAGGCAAGAACACCCAATATAGATTAAAATACTTGACATATAGAAAATTCAGGATGTACAAAACCTCTGTGTTCATACATAACACCAATTCAATGAATAGTGCACCAAACCATGTCACCCAAGGCAAGAACCATACATCACCGAGCAGCCAAATAACAAAATATAAAATATCCCCAAGAAAAAGGGACGTAAGCAACTAGTAAGTCCAAAACGAACTAACAACCCTAAAAAAACCCAATTTAAAGACGAATTTTGAGATACCTTTAACCAATGGTTTGATTTGCTTGTACAAGCTTCACTTCCATATGCCTAGTCAACAGTCACTGCTACCTCGTGTTGCTTTTCCATGAATTTCTAACTAAATCTCTATTAGTTAAGTGCCTTAGTTACCCTTTGCCTCAACGACCCGCTAGTAGCAACCACAAAATATCAAACCCAAGGCTTGGTTTCCATGGGCTTGGAGCACCCCAACCCTCGACACCAAAACCTTTAACACTAACCTACTCCACTCAGAAAAACCCCTCTTGTAATAATGCCACCATCTAAAGCACTATCGAACTGACTAGAATTGGAGGACATAGACACCATCATAACAAAACAGGGCACAAAACTTCTGTTCCAACGATTGTGATAGGAACCTCACCCAAGCCTCCCCTTCCCGCACAACTCTACCAACACTCCAGAAGCTTTCCAAGACTGAGGTCATATACTAATGGCATTAAATCTTGCACAAGGTTGTGCATGGGAAATACATGCCACACTACCCCGTCTAAATTGTCATAAGATCATAGTGGGGTGGTGTGCACCCTCCCCTGGGTCCTAATTACTTTGTTCATTCACCCCATCAAAAACACAGCTCATGGATACATCATTAATATCTACATAATATTTATTGACGCATCCCCTGGTGATGGACTCACTTGGTAGTCTGAAACGTTGGGTTTACAAAACTCTATAATAAGTCATTCCTCCTCTATCTAAAACTCTCCTCACATGTATGGATTCATTATTTAATAACATCAAGTCTTACCATGTAAGGGACATGATGGACAGCGCATCAGAATTCGAGAAATTAAGATTATCTAGAGCAAAACTGAATATACTCTAAAACACGGCTCATGGATACATTATTAATATCTACAGAATATCTATTGACGCATCCCCTGATGATGGACTCACTTGGTAGTCCGAAATGTTGGGTTCACAAAACTCTATAACAAGTCATTCCTCCTCTATCTAAAACACTATTTATTAATTTTGCTTCCGTTAACTTGATCTTTATTTATATTTTAACTATAGTATTTTTTTAATTTTTAAATTTAATAACTTTTATATTATTTAATTAAAAATAAAATTACATGTATAAAGATAAAACCAATAATAAAAATTGTTTTTAATTCTTTTTAATTGAATCATTATTAACTTATCTCTCATAAATTTGTATATAATAAAAATAAATAATCTACAAAAATTTTAAAAATATCACAATATTTTTATATAGAATATTTACATAATATATTGTTTAAAAAAATGGATAAGAAAGTTAAAAGATAGATAAACAAATATAATGGATTCTATATTTTTATGAATTTCAAAGGTCAACCTTTGCTTCAACATCTTTTCCTTATATAACCTCTTCTCCTTGGAGGGGTGCCCATTCAAATATTAATTCCAGAATGACATTATTAATTCCAGAATGATATTGTAGATATATATTATTGAAGCTTATTATTTCAAAAATTTTAATAAATAAGGATTTGATCCAAAAGAGAAAAAGTTTATACTTAAAACCCATTTAAAAACATTTTCGTATAAGTTAAAAGAATATTTTTATTTATAAAGAGAGTAACTAAGTTAAGGAATGCATGTATTTATGTTTCATTATTAATTTTCTATGATTTAATGATAATTTAAAAGAAAATATTGATCAATTACGTCAGAACAATATATTTCCAATGGTTATATGGATCTTGATTACTATCGTTGAAATAATTATTTTGAAGTATATTTCTTAAGGAAAAAATTCCATTTCTATTACGAGATTAAATAGAAATTGTGTTTTCATGTGTATACTACTCAAAAAAAATGTAAATGTAAATCTATATATTAATGTAGTTTTCATTTCCGTTGTAGTGAAAAATGGTCCTCGTTTTTCTTTTTTCTTCCCTTTTTAAAACCTTATGTCTTCCCTAGAGAGTTTCCATAATAGCTCATTGTAATTCAAAATTGGATCGTTTTGTAATTCAAAATTGGATCGTTATGATTTGTATGAGAAATAGAATGTCCAAGAATGGTGTGGCATGGTAACTCTTATTAGAATTGAAGTTGATGGATTCATGGTTTTTTTATTCTCTAAAATAGCGCTTAATTTGCAACTACCACTTCTAAGGTAGTTTTGTAATCTTCTCTATCCATTATAGAAAGTGTTGTTTCCTCAAAGTATTCGTTGGTATCCTAACTTTTTTTAATTTTGTTGTTTGTTTATTGTGCATTTTATTCTTCATCATCATTTAATTTTTTTTTTTAATTTTGTTGTTTGTTTATTGTGCATTTTATTCTTCATCATCATTAGATTATTATAGATGAACGAAATTCCATTTTTTGGGATTTGGTTTATGTCATTTTTTTTTATTTTTAAGATAAGCTTGTGTTTGAAAGCATGTGGAAAATGCATGAGATAAAAATTCCATAACCTAAAAATCCCTTGAACACCTTCAATAACTACCTTAAAGCCCCTCATGATTTGAAGACTAATTTTATTTTTATCCATGGCTAATTTCACCAAGATGAGTACATGTGTCTAAGCACAATTATTAACTTTCTACAAATAGAATGATAACTTGAAAGAAAAGATTGATCTATTCAAAATGGAAAACATACCTCCAACCCCATATGGACGTAGATTACCTTGGGTAGCATCATCAAAATAATTTCTTTAAAGTATTCTTTTTCTTTTTCAAAAAAAATTTCATTTCTACTAGAAGACTGAGTTGAATTTTCCTGTTTCATGTGCATAATGTATTGGGAAAGTTTAAAATATCTTTATTATTTACATTTCATTTCCATTCCATCTAAAATAGTTTTAGATATTTTCTGTTTTCTCTTTGTTTTTAAACCTTATGCCACTCCCTATAGAGTTTCCATAGCTACTAATGATAATTCATAAATGGGATGTTTAATATTTGTATGAGAAATTAAATGTCTAAAAATTAGGTAGAATCAAAGTTGCGCCATGTTCATGATTTCTTTCCATTCACCTTATGGGGCTTCATTTGAAACTATGATTGTTATTTCCTCAATTTTTGCTTTTGGACATCCATTTTTACATTGTCTTCTTCTTCATTCAACTATTATTCAAATGATTTCCATCTTTTAGGTTTTGGATTACATTAACCATTTTTTTGTCTTTTTATTTTTGTTTAGAGTAAGCGTGTGCTTGAGAATATGTATCTTTCAAATATTTTATTTGAGGACAAAAGTGGAATCAAAATATTATATTTTAATTTGTTAATTACCATTTCCCTATAAACTTTTACTAATTTCAATCTCCACCTAAATACATATTTATCTAAAAACCAATCATAATAATAATAAAAAACAAAAACAAAAACAAAATTTAATATAATTTATATCTATTTTATATATGTGTTCAATATATTCCTAATGTATTTGAAAATAGCAGAACCTCAAGAATGTCTTAAAAATAAAAATAAAAAAAAATAATACTTAAATAGATATATCAGTGGATGGGTTAACTTTTAGAAACTTCACTTATGTATAATTATTATCTATAAATATATAGAGAAATAGTATTATTAATATATATGATTTCTAAATTTTTAAATAGAGACTATACTTTTTAATTAAGATTTCCTTTCATCCCATGACAGTAAACAATTAGTGAAAGCAAGAATCCATGAATTGCTAATGTACTACTAACTCTTTCAAAGATTCTCTCTACTAACTCTTTCAAAGATTCTCTCTTCTACTTTCTCTGTAATATTACCAAGAGTAAGGATTTATTTTGTTTTTTTCCAATATCTCAATCAATGGAATGGCGAACTCGCTTCCTGGGGTATACGTATACTGTAACAAAATTCAGCATTTCAAAACCCCATACAAAAAGTTTGAGTGCCAACTCTTTGTACCCATATGACAGTCTTCTGGGAGCGATTGTCGTTGAGTGGATAATTACAGGGTCATTGACAGAAGCAAGGGTCCTTTGTGTTCACCAACCCCTCAAAGAATCCATCAAGTGATGGAAAAGTTGGTATCACTCACTCACGGACACTCGACAATCACTGGCATAGTGGCCACACCACTTACATAAATCCATAGCCTTTTGGCCACCACCTGCATGTGCACGTACAATCTACAGCCTTGAATCTGTGGATGAAGGTGCGTTCTAGAATTCCCTGCGGGGAAAGTGCACGTACAATTTACAGCTTTGAGTCTGTGGATGAAAGCGAATTCTAGAATTACCTGTGGAGAAAGTACACGCTCTGCATAATAATTATATTACGATGAGGGCAAAGAAGGATCATAATGGAAGTGTGTATTTCTGTCTCAGATCAGCTTACTCATGTTTTGTTTTGTTTTGGTTTGTGGGTATATTTTCTACCTTGGCAGGGATACAATATATATTTGGAGATTCTAACACGTGTAACCGGTAAAACCATTTTTTCACCAAAATATTTGAGCTATAAAACTTTGACTTATTTAAAATAATAATTATTATTAATAAAAAAATAATAAATATATATACATTTAAAAAAACATATTACAAGATTCAATCTCATTTCGTCATCAACATTTTTAATATGTAAATAGATTTTATTAAAATACATGGACCAATATCATAATTTAATGTTTAAAAAATGAGAACTCATTTCATATGATATTTTTTCAATCAATGAATTCAATTAAAATAAAAATAAAATGTATAACTATTTTGAATATAAATCTTGACTTTTGATTTATGTATACTAGTAAAAATATTCTAGAATATTATATGGACATTAAATTTCTATCATCTATCTCATAATGATTGATAATTAAATTAAAATTCTGATTTTTTAAAAAGATAATTTAAAATTGTGTAATCCTTATTTCAAAATATACATTCGTGCAGGCATAATTATTTACCAATATAGATTCATCTTAATCATGGATCTAATAGTTGCAAAAGGATCAAATCTTTTGAGGTGCAAACCACTTGCTTGACATTCATGGTTAATATGGAGCCCCCCTTCTCTCACTAGTTTAAATTGCATTTTTTGAATGTATAAATGGATTTAATGTCTTGAAATCCCCTTGGTTACTTCGATTATGTAATCTACTTAGCTTAAGCTTTCAATTCCAACAAATCTTAACTAGATTTCGGACAAACTTGACCAGAAAAAATATTGACATGATGATCCAGATTTAAACAGGAACACAACAAATTACAGAGATAACCATAAATACAGAGATGTAGCAGAAATAATACTTCATTTCATTAATGTAAAATATTGAAATATGCTTACAAACAGAAATAGAAATAAATTAACTCGAGCAATGGTAGCTTATCTCTAAGGAGAGGTGTGGCAGCTACATGCCTCTAAATTGTCTTACAATGAGGCTTGAAGACTTTTTTTTATTGTTGAGAAACAATAGAAAACCCTAAACATTCAAAAACCTAACCCTAGGAGATGAAGCGACAAACTATGGGCCCCGTTTTGGGTAAATTGGTACATCAACTTCCTGGGGTCATAACTTTGGCATACGATCTCCGTTTGATGTGCACAATACCTCGTTAGAAATATTTAGACGAGGACTACAACTTTTCGATGAGAAACATTGGTTCATGGACCCGTATTGCTCCCAGGTTTCCCAAAAACTGTCGTTTAGGGCCTCAAGACGACTTCGGAAGTTTAGGACCTGAAAAACTGCTACAAATAGTAAACTGTGCTACAATTGAGGAAATTGAAAAACTGAAAGAAACAATGGTGGGTGTCCAAGTGGAATTGGTGGGTGGCCACCAATATCCACCTGGATCATTCCTCCATCTTTAGGAAGCAATGGTCTCCATTGCGTTGAGTTTCACCATGAGATGAGGAAACTCCTGCTGAACTTGGTCCCTGGTGAACCACTTGCCTTGGTGATGGAGTTGGCCTATTTTGACAACTCGATATAGTTAGATATTCTGCTAGTGAGTGTGCTTGATCTGCGTTTCCATGATCCAATTAGTTACAGCTTGTTCCATGTAATTTGGATTTAACTCTGTTGGTGTGAGTTGTTTTGCAATGTCGAATGTGTCTAGTAATGGTGGAAAGTATGGCCGAAGGTGGTCCACATTGAACATTGGGTGCAGGCCAAGGAATGGGGAATGCTGAGCTTAAATGCATTGTCTCCCATAGCCTTGGTAATGGTGTAAAGACCATATCGGAGTGGTCTGAGTTTCTGATATGCTCCGGTAAGGCATTCCTTTTTGCAAATGCAACCAGACTTTATCGCCCACCTGAAACTTGTGTGGCACCCGATGTTGATCATGTCGTTGCTTGTACTTGGCATTTGATTTCTTCTGAATGATGTGGACCTATTAGCGGATATGTTGGATATGCTTAATGAAGTTGTTTTCCTTATCTGTTTCGAACTGGACATGAGCCGAATCTACTTGAGTAGCTGCAAATGGCATGCCACATCAATGGGACATAGTGGTTGGAATCCCAAGCCCACCTTAAAAGGGTTGTGGCCAGTCGAGCTATGGAGAGCCCGGTTATAGCTGTGTTGGACATAAGGGAGGATCTCATCCCATGTGCATGGATGCTTTGAGTTGTACATGTGCAGAATGTGTACGATCATCCTATTGACAACCTCTGTCTAGCCATTAGTTTGGGGATGGAAGGTTGTGGACTTAGTGAGCTTGGTGTCCAACATCGACCAGAGACTGGACCAAAATGCACTAAGGAACCTGTTGTCCCGATCTGAAATGATAGATTGTGGGATCCCAAAGTCTACCCACACTCGTTCAAAGAAGATTTTAACAGTGGTTTCTTCTCTGATATTCTTCGTGGAGGCCGCCATAATGGTCATCTTTGAGAATTTGTCGACAACCACAAAAACACAGTCATTTCCATGCTTAGTAGAAGGAAGGTCCGACATGTAATCCATGGAGATGGATTCCCAAGGTCGACTAGGGGTAGGCAACGGAGTATAGAGGCATTGCTTCTTGATGGTTGGTTTGACAATGGCACAGGTAGTGTAGGATCTGATGTACTTTCTGACATCCTGTCGAAGATTGGGCTAATAGAAATACTTCTGCAGTATTTCCATCATTTTCTCGACCCCGAAATGCCCAGCAGCCCGACTATAGTGCGCTTCCCAAATCATCTTGGCACGCTTGCTTGACCCAGGTGGCATAACAAGGCATCCTAGAGGTGAAAATATGGAACATGCTGACCCTCCAAGAGCGTCTAATATGTGTGGCCGAATTATGGGTCGCTTTTGTAGAGAAATGGCCAATCAGAAGTCTAGTGCCCACAAGAGTTGAGCATGGTGGTTAACGCCATGATTGGTGGTCAGCTAAGGCAATCTACAACATTATTGGTGCTGCCCTTCTTATACTTGATATTCAAATGGAACTGTTGCAGGTATGTGAACCACTTCTGATGGAAATCATTCTGCAACTTCCCTTGCGTCTGTATGAACTGTAGCGGTCGATGGTCTGTATGGATGACCATTTCCTTCCCCAAAATGTAATGCTTCCATTTTTGGTAGGCCTACACAATGGAATACATCTCTTTGTCATAAGTGGGATACTTTCAAACTGTGTCTGAAAGTGTCTCAATATGATATGCCACTAGATGCCCATGTTGAGTAAGGATTGCCCCAATAGCATAGTCAGAGGCATCTGTCTCGGCCTCAAATGGATGTTGGAAGTCTGGTAATGCAAGCATTGGTGCCAAGCAGAGGTGATGTTCCAACTCTCTGAATGCCTTCTGTTGAGATTCAGACCAAAATAATTTTGCTTTCGCTCCTCCCTTAGTGACTTGTCTCAAGGGCCAAGTGATACGAGAGAATCCCAACACGAACCTGCGGTAGAAATTGGTAAGACCCAGAAAGCTACGAAGCTATGTTAGAGTGGTTGGAGCTGGCCAATCCTGAATGACTTGGATCTTGGTTGAATCCACATGCACCCCTCGTTCATCAATAATGTATCCCAGATACTGAACTTGGGTCATGCCAAAAGTTCTTGTCTTCAAATTGGAACATAGCTTGTGTTGTCGCAGTGTTTGGAGAACCTGTCAGATGTGATGGAGGTGCTCTTCCCAACTCCGGCTAAATATCAAGATGTCATCTAAGTATACCACTACAAATGAGTTTGTGAATGGCTACAAGATTTCATCCATCAGCCTCATGAAGGTTGCAGAAGCATTCGCCAACCCGAAAGACATAACCAACCATTCAAAAAGGCCCTCCTTGTCTTTGAAGGAAGTCTTCCACACATCAGAGGGTTCGATTGGTACCTAGTGATATCATGACTTCAAGTCGATCTTGCTGAAATATTTTTCCCCCTTTAGTTGGTCCAGAAGGTCATCAATTCATGGGATCAGGTACTAATTCCGGACAATGATCTTGTTCAGTGCCCGATAGTTAATGCAGAGTCTCCAAGTCCCATCCTTCTTCTATACCAACACGATCGGGCTCCCACAGGGTGATGAACTCGGTCGGATGTGACCTTTCTACAGTAGTTCCTGAATTTGCCTCTTGATTTCGTCGTTCTCCAAAATGGAGCGCTGATAGATTGGTCCATTGGGCAGTGGTGCACCTGGGGTCAGATCAATGGGGTGCTTGACCTAGCAGTGTAGAGACACCCCTGCGGGGGAGATGAAGATGTCCTCGTACTCCTCCACGACCTTTTTCATCTGTTGTTGTCGTGCAGAGGGGCCTTGTCTAGAGGTTGTGGCCACCATCTTCTTCTTTCCTTGAGGGCATATCATCAGGAAACAAATTTCCCAGTTTTGGAAATGAGCTTACTACATTGTTTTGCAGTAACCAAATAGATAGCAGTAGGCAGTGCTACCTCCAGTATCCTGTACAACTTATTTCCCAAAGTAACGATAACAACATGAGGCCTGGAATCATACACAACATGTCACTTCCACAAGTATGGTTGACATAATAATACATCTTAAACATCAAGGGGAGCAATGTCACACAATACCTCATCCGTGAAGGGGTTGATGTTGTATGGAAGGCGACACTGCTGGCTCACGCGAAGATCCCGTCCCTGGTGAAGCCACCTGAAGGTGTATGGTTGTGGATGTGTTTTGGTCGATAAACCCAGTTGCTTCATGACCTCTGCTCAAATGAGGTTCTTTTGACTCCCGCTATCAACAATGAACTATAGCAGGGAAACCTTTACCCACATCTGGGAGTGGAAGAGGCGCTCCTCCTCCTCTGGATCTTTGGGTTCCTCCTTCTGGATCTTCGTGGTGGCAATAGTGGCATTGGGCTCCGCATTGATAATCTGCTTCCTTTTGTCATTCCCCTTATTGGGTTCTAACTCAGAGTTGGAACATGCATCTGATTCTAAAGACTTTAGCTCGGCCACCAGTGACTGCTTGGCCCAACACTCACTTGTGTTGTGAGTGGAGCTCTTATGGAACTCACACCACTTTCTTGTGTCCTTCTTCAGCTTCGCGATGTTGTTCTTTGCTTGCAAATTTGGCAGGTTGTCCTGGGCCACCCGACCTTGGCTTTGTCCTTTGTTCAATGATTTGGGGGTGCCTTTCCCTTGCTTCAGATTTGTAGATCCAAAGTCTTGCTTCTTCTGTTTAAACTTCTGCTTGATCTTGACAGCGTATCGGTATGTCGTGCTGAGCGAGGAGATGTCCAGGAACTCCATCTCATCTTGGATGTACCTATGTAGGAAGTCGTGGTATTTGAGTACCAAATGCAGCTCAAAATCCTTGATACCCAACTTTGTGCGAAGGGTATGAAAAGTATTGGTAAACTCCGACATGTCTTGGTCCCTTCCCTACTGCAACATGGTCCACTTTATGTATTTACGCTCATAGTTTTTGACAGGGTAGTACTACTCCTTGATGGCATTATAGCATGAATTCCAAGTGGGTGCAGCCAAAAACAGTGATGTCATACTTTCATCCTTCTACTCGCAGTAGGTTTCTGACTAGTCCTTAACGTGGGGTGCAGCTTTGAGAAGAGCGAAAGTAATATTTTCCCGGTCGGAAAAATCATGTACAGAAAAATACTTTTCTAGCAGATTTAGCCATTTATCTACAGCATCATTGTCTATCTGACCCTCAAATATGCGAATGTCAAAGTTAACTTGTACCTTAAAGGGTGTGGCGCTTCCGGAGAAGCTGTTGAAAGTAGATGTGTCGCCCCTGGGTAGCTACTGAAGGATCTGGGCAAAGTTGTCCATCATTGCATTCCTTTGTCACTCGGGGGCCTCTTTGAACAAGATTTTGATAAGATCTCTTGCCCCCCCGTCTTTCTTTTCATCTGGCATGGGAGGCCGTTGAGATTTGCAAGGCTGGTCTTGCAAATGTTCGACCAGTTCAAGCCCTAACGCGTTATCCTGACCTCATTGTGGATGCTCTGATACCACTGATCCAGATTTAAACAGGGACGAAACAAATTACAGAGATGGCCATAAATACAGAGATGTAGCAGAAAGAATACTTCATTTCATTAATGTAAAATACTGAAATATGCTTACAAACAGAAATGGAAATAAACTAGCTAAGGTGATGGCATATTATCTCTTAGGAGAGATGTGGCGGTGACATGCCTCTGAATTGTCTTACTATGAGGCTCGAAAGCCTATTTATTGTTGAGAAACAATTGAAAACCATAAACATCCAAAAACCTAACCCTAGGAGATGAAGTGCCAAACTATGGGCCCCGTTTTGGGTAAATTGGTATATCAACTTCCCTAGGTCATAACTTTGGCATACTATCTTTGTTTGACGTGCATAATACCTCGTTAGAAAGATTTATCTGAGTACTACAACTTTGGGATGAACAAAATCGGTCCATGGACCCATGTTGCTCCTAGGTTTCCCAAAAAACGTCGTTTAGGGCCTCAAAACGACTCTAAAAGTTCAGGACCCAAAAAAATGCTAAAAATAAACTGTGCTACAATTAAGGAAACTGAAAAACTGAAAGAAACAATGGTGGGGGTCCAAGTGGAATTGGCGGGTGGCCACCAATATCCACCTAGATTACATGTTTTTAAATGTAAAATAATAAGATTATTTGAAATGTTTTAACCATAAAAATTATTTTTTTCAATTGTTTTATATAATATATACATAGATATTTTTCTTAACTATAATGATATATACATTGATTTTTTAACTATATATATATATATATATATATATATATATATATATATATATATATATATATATATAATTGATATTAAAGTCTTATTCTTTATTTATAAAGTACATTCTACACAGTAACATGTTTTTATTTGTTATTAATATATTTTTAAATACATGTCAAGTCTCACTAGCACAAAAGGTGACCCAAGAGGATCAAACTTCATGGGGGTGGTTGTGCCCTGTGCTAGGGGCTCCTCATGCTAAAAATTTAGCCTCATTAGGGATGGTGTGGCCTAGGTTGGGTGCAATCTTTGGGTCACTTTGACGGATTAGATGCCTCTGGGTCTCGGCACGTCAAGCCACAGGTTGGAGGATCACAAACAAATTGACAAATATTAACAAATTTAATGGATTCCACATATACCTTTTATTCTTATAAAAAATTAATTGAACTTTTTTTTCAATTACTTCATATCCATATTGAAATATTTTATTATGATCAACATTCATATATATATATATATATATATATATATATATATATATAGATAGATAGATAAAGAGAGAAAGTGAACTTTTTTTTTCAATTACTTCTTATCTAGATTGAATTATTTTATTATGGTCAACATTCATTATATATATAATTGATATTAATATAAATTAATTTGCATTGATATTCAAATAATTTATTTAAGTTTTATATTCAAATATTTTTTTAAAATTATAAGAATGATACATTTTTAGCACTCAAAAGAGAATATAAATATAAAATTTTTATTTTTATTTTTAATTATTTTATCTCTCTAAATTTGTTATAAAACTATTTTACTTCGTATCGATATTGAAATATCTTATTTATAGATGCCACTGAAGGTTTTTTACATCTCCTTCACACTCATTTGTAATATCAACTAATCGAGGGAACCGACTATGATAATTAAAACTAACAAAACATGTATATTCAATATTATTTTTTATTATAGCCATCTTCATATTTTTATTTAGAGAATATTTTGTTTTTATTTTAAAAGAGACATATGTCAAGTCAAGGCTAAGCACAGACAAAATCACAAATCACCCTCATATTGGGTTGAAAAATGTGCCTCTTGGCACAATAAGTTATGGTATTGGTCATATCCAACAAACAAATTAGGATTCGATGGAACCATGGATTTTCAAGATTTCAGTATTTAGGTAGGATTTTCAAATCATCGTAGCTACAAATCCTCAAGTCTACCCAATAATCTCCTCCATCTATTCTCTCCGTGAATCTACTTGAATCCATTAAATGTCTTCTATTTTGTTTGAAGTTCTAGTGGATTATACACCAGACCCTTTGGAAGGGATTAATATATGGAGGGACCCTTTACTTGTGCATGATCCTACACCCTACTCTACTCTTGTCACATATGGCCCTACTCTACTCTTGTCACATATGGCCCATCTTTTGAAGTACAACCTAAAAATATGGGCAGTCTTTCTATGCAACTCTTAGGGTTGGTCCCCAACGTTGTCAAATGTTGGGCAGTTTTCTCCTTCTCGAAGGCATTCCACTCCCCCACCTTAGCCCCGTGAAGCCTATTTATCCCTCTCCGCTCCATGTACCCTCCTCTTTTTCAATTTCCCCTCTTTGTATTCCTCATTGGATTACCCTACATCGTTTTCTCGGTCTATTATGACGTGGTTACCCTTTGGCTGCTTACCAGTAAACTGCCTTCCTTCCCCTTCTTCTAGTTTTCTCAAAGTTATACTTACACTGACTATGCTCAGTGAAGGTAGTTATTCTAAAGAGAAGGTTGACTTTGTTATTCTGAAGAGGTTTCAAAGAAGGAGCTGGAAAATGCTCTTCACAATTTCCAAAAGGACAAGAATCCTATACCCGATGGGCTTCCTATTTAGCTCTATATCAAATGGTTGGACTTCATAGGTGAAGATATTCTCTATATCATTGAATACTCTTGTATATCAAGTCATATGTTGGTATCCCTCAACTCTGCCTTTCTCGCTCTTATCCCTAAACCTGACAACCCTTCCTCTTTTGATGCATTTCACCTCATCCTATCCTAGAAAGAAATACTGAAGGCTTTCCACATCCTAGGAAATCATCTCTATTGGAAAGTGGAAAATGGTAAAAACATTCTAATTGGAAAGGATCCATGGATACGAAGCCTACATTAGTGCCTTCTTCCTAATCCTCTAATACATCTTCTGGTAAAAAAATGGTTGTTCACTTTACATCAAGATTCTGTTGGGAATTTTTGGTTATCTGCTACTGATATTTAGCTAGAAGAGGAGGATGTGGTTGTTTGGGAACATTATGTCATGGCCCTTAAATTCTCAAATTTTTGTCTTTAAGCCAACAAATATCATATCATATGGACCAAAATCTGACATGGGAGATATGCTCCAAAATTCGGTTATCTATCTCAAATTTCAAAAATGGAGAATCCTCCATGGTGGGGTGTAATTGTTTAGAAACTTTGTTCCCCCAAAAAAATCTATTCTATTCATATGGCCAATGCTAAAATGAAACTTATCAACCTAGGAAACCTTATAAATATGATCATTTCAAGGCCCCAACATCTATATGCTCTACAAATTGGATGTGGAAACAATATCTCATCTATCTATCAATTGTCTTCTCAAAAAATAGGTTCGCTTGGGAGTAAAATTCTCTTTTCCTCAATCAAAGGATTGGAATACGGATAATATATAATTTTTCCCGAAACCTTGGATCTCAAGTCATTTACCTGATGACTTAAAAGGTCTGCCTCTGTCCATTAGCTGAGGTATTTGGCTTGAACACAATGCAACTATATTTGAATAGAAACCTCTTATTTCTCTAAACATCTCTTCTCAAAGCCTAGCAATCTCGACCACATTCCCTTCTTCCTCGGCCACTAATAATTCTACTCCACCTGCTCCTATTGAAATCCAAATTGATTGTCCATAGGAATTTTTCAATGATGTTACCTAGGGCTTCCTTCATATTGGTGGAACTGGGGGTGTTCTTCATCTCTTATCCTCTCATTCTCTCTCTTTTTCTACCAATATTGGTCTAGTCTCAAATTACATGGCTGGAATTTTCACTCTATACACCATAATCCTTTTAGTCATCTCCAAAATGTTCAAGTCATCGACATTTATGGTGATTCGCAAGTGTTAATTAATGGATAAAAAAAAGAAAAATCATAGCTTCAAATTTTCTCACTACAACTGCTTATGGAGAAAGTACAAAATAAGTCTCATTCTTCACACTTATCTTTTATGACCACATTTACAGACATTGAAACGAAGAAGCAGACATGCTCTCAAAAAACATTAGAGAAATTTTGAGGTCTAAAATGGGCCTCCTAAGGAATATTATAAAATAATAGTGGAAATAATAAAGTAAGGTTAGATTCACTCATCAAGTTTTGGAGGGAAAAAAGAAAAAACTACTTTCTCAACTTGTATTTTCAACTTATCTACCTATGATTTTGCTCAAATTTTGAGCAAGATCACTCACTAGATGCAGAATTTAATTTTTCATCTAAGGAGTACCCATATTGCATGATTTTGATGGACCATACTACACAAAAATGTGAAATACATGAAAAAATGTGATTGTAATCACTTTTTGTCATGTATTTCACATTTTTCATGTAGTAGGGTTCATCAAAAGTACGCAACATGGGAACTCCTTGAATGGAAAATTAAATTTTGCATCCATCTAGTGCTCCCACTTGAAATACGAGTAAAATTGTAGGGAGATAAGTTGAAAATCCTAGTTGAAAAAGTAGTATTTTTATTTTTTTTTATCTTTTTACCTTTTTACTCCAAAAATTGCCAATCATATCCCATGGTTGACATCATCATATTGAATCCTATCGGTTCTTATAAAATTTATTTTTGTAGTGAATTTTTTTTTTTAAGCCCATTGTTACCTCAAAATTTCTCTAGTGATGACCTGGATTTGGACTGAGGCACATGCAAAGTCACTGAAGATCAAGAAGGCTACCAAACCAAATTTATTTTTGACCTTTTGCTCTAATTGAGAAAGGAGGCTCACTTGTTTTTCGAACTCTACTTTTTAGACTCCATATCTGGTGGGGTGGTTGCAGTTGTTAGGGATAATCATTCAAAACTAGAAATGATCTCTTCAAGTTCAGGCAGGACTTCTTCTCGGTTTCCTTTGGAATATCATTCATCAAGCTCTAAATTTAGATATTCTACTAAAACAACAAAACAGGTTAATTTACCCGATATTTGCCAAACCTTCAGGACTTTCCACGGAATCAAAAAGGAAATAAAACTTCAGTTTGAAACCTTATCACATTCGTCATTCCACAAACCTTTATCGCGTTAAACCTCTACTGTCGATCCAAACACTCAATCCGACAGTTATCGCTTTCCCCGCTGGCAAACTAGCCGGATGATCTTCACCGTTGATCAATCCCGCTTGATCCAATGGTTGATGTGTAATATCACATGGAATTATTGCCGATGTATAACAAGCCGAGCGCACGCGAAAAAAGCATTTTTCCCATGCTACGTGTCGACTGCTAAGTGGAATCGCGTGAATTTTCAAAATACAGCTTACCGCCTTGAGACCGTGCGAGAAATAACTTTCGCCTACGAAGACCACTTTAATCCTCTATTTAATGCTTGTGCTGGTTGGTACACAATGACCGTTAGATCTATGGGATCTGTCGATCTGATGGTTCAGGTCCTTTCCTACGTTTCTTGTGAATTTATCAGGTTTTCCTCATTCCGCCAAGTTTAGTCCTCAACTATCAGATTCAGGATATCGCTAACTAAACTCTATGGTTTCGAAATATGTTAAGTTAGTTCAATACACATCGGTTGAACACTTAAACATGATAACGCAAGATTATACGAAACTCTAATTCTACAGAGGCCAAACTGGAAATCAACAACACTCAAAGATATTTCGAAGGAACTTCAAACCTCCAATATTGACCATTCATGCATAGAATGCACAGAGACACAGAGAGATTTCGAATTTTACAGTCTAATCCTCCACAGCCAAATCCTTTTACATTAATTCAAAACTTACATAAATACTTGTACATACAACAACCAGATCCTAAATCAAAGGATTGAAACTACCTAATCCTATCTAATCTGCATGATATTCTCCTTGAGAATCTAAACTAAGCCTAACTACTTGAATTAATTACATGATAATCCAAATCCCTGAATTCTAGCTCTAATCCTATCTAGAAAACTTTGTAAAGTGACAGCTAAAGGATCCCACTCCTTTGCTTGTAAACTTTCTTTTTATTTTTGGAATAAAATTCGAAGCCTTTTGTCTTCAAGCCTCATGCTCCTGCATCAGACTCCTGAGGAAAAAATTCTTCATGGGCTCTTATCCATGAGCTCTTCTATAGAATTGCCCAACTTTTGTAGCATGGCATCTGTGATCTAGGTAGCATTAGCAATTGGTTTATCCTTCCATTTGACCAAATACTGAAAATACTCATGTCCTCTTGTCTTTCTAAACACTCTTTTATCCAGTATCTTCTCTGGCTGCAATGCCTTTGTTGTTGGTAACTATTTTACCCAATCAAATTCCTATTCTTTCTTATCTTCTACTGTATCATCTACATTTCCACTTTCATACCTGTACAAATCAGCAACATTGAAAATTGGAGATATTCCAATATCATTGGGTAATTCAATTTCATATGCATTTGCAAAAAAATTCCTCAAGAATCTACATGGTCCAATTTTCTTAAATTTTAACTTTTTATACTCCCTTTTTGGAAATCTTTCCTTCCTCAGGTGTGCTAAAACCAAATCTCCAACCTCAAAGTTAACTTTTCTCTTCTTCAAATCTGCTCTGCTCTTGTACTTTATGTTGCTATCCTGTAACTGTTGTTTTACCTGTTCATGTATTGCTTGAATCTCTGAAGCAAAATCTTCTCCTTCAGCACTTCTCATTTCAGCTTTTCCCAAGTCTCTTAATTCAGACACTCCTCTTGGGTGTATTCCATAAACTATATGGAATGGACTCTGCTCTGTACACCTGTTAGGAGAATCATTATAAGTATATTTAGCCTGTGCCAAAATTTGATCCCATTGTTTTGGATGTTCACCTGCAAGACTTCTTAAAAGATTACCCAAGCTTTTGTTTACAACTTCAGTCTGTCCATCAGTCTGAGGATGATAAGTTGAACTGAAACTCAGTTTAGTACCAAGTTTCTTCCACAAGGTCCTCCAGAAATGACCAACAAATATGGTGTCTCTGTCTGAAACAATGCTCTTAGGTAACCCATGCAACCTTACAATCTCCTTAAAAAACAGATTAGCAATGTGAGTAGCATCACTGGTTTTATAACATGGAATAAAATGTGCCATTTTAGAAAATCTGTCAACTACAACATAAATTGAATCATTGAGTTTTTGGTAAACCCAAAACAAAATCCATACTTACCATATCCCAAGGTCTATCTAGAATAGGTAATGGAACATACAAACCTGTGTTTTGGCTCCTTCCCTTTGCATACTGACAGACTTTACAATTTTTCACATACTTCTCCACTTCAGATCTCATCTTCGGCCAGAAATAAAACCGACTCACCTGCTCATAAGTCTTGTCTGCACCAAAATGTCCTCCAAGTCCACCACTATGTTTCTCCTTGATTAAATTTTCTCTCATAGAACATTTGGTATGCACAACTGATTTCTTTTAAACAACAATCCTTCTTGTAAGAAAAAATCTAGCCACTTACTTCTGTCTAACAAAATAGGATTTTTACAATCTTCAAATACCTTTTTAAAATCTAAATCTTTCTCATATAATTCCTTAAGAAAATCAAAACCCAACACTTGACTTTGACTTTCCTGAACTAAAATACTTTTTCTGCTTAAGGCATCTGCTACCTTGTTTGATTAGCCATTTATATGTTTCAATACAAAATTAAAACTTTGAAGGCATTCTACCCATTTTATATGCTTCTGACTAAGCTTTGGTTGTTGCATAATGTACTACAATGCATGATTGTCTGAATAAAGTATAAACTCCTTAGACATCAAGTAACGTCTCCACTTCTTCAATCACTGCACAACTGCATAAAATTCCTTACCATACGAAGAATATTTCTTCTTTGATTCATTCAGTTTTTCACTGAAATAAGCTACAAGTCTGTCTTCCTGACTTAAAACACCGCCAATAGCTTCTCCACTAGCATCACATTTCACTTGAAAAGGTTTATTAAAATCAGGCAAAATCAAAATAGGTTTCTCAGTGATCTTTCTTTTCAACAGCTGGAAGTTCTTCTCTATTTCAGCAGTCCATTTAAATGCTTATTTATCCTTCTTTATAGTGTCAATAATATAAGCATTGATCTTACTAAAATTCTTTATGAATTTCCTATAAAAACTAGCAAGACCATGAAAACTTCTTACCTCAAAAACACTTTTTGGTGAAGGACACTCTATGAATGCCTTTATCTTCTCTAGATCCATCTTTAATCCATCAATAGAAACAACAAAGCCCAAATATACCAACTCTTCCTTCATGAATGAACATTTCTTTAAATTTAGTAGCAACTTTTCTTGTTGCAGCTTCTGTAAGACATAATTTAGATGTCTCATATGTTCCTCTTTAGATCCGCTATAAACTAATATATCATTCAGACATACTATTACAAATTTACCAATGAATTCTTTCAACACTTCATTCATAAGCCTCATAAATGTACTAGGAGCATTTGATAACCCAAAAGGCATTACCATCCATTCATACAATCCTTCATTTGTTTTAAAAACAGTTTTCCATTCATCCCCTTCTCTAGCCCTTATTTGATGATAACTATTTTTTAAATCCAGCTTTGTAAAATATCTTGCTCCACTTAAACAATCCATCAAATCTTCAATTCTAGGTAAAGGAGATATATACTTGATTGTTATCTTGTTGATTTCTCTTGAATCAGTGCACATTCTCTAGCCTCCATCTTTCTTTGGAATTAACATTGTTGGCATTGTACAAGGACTCAAACTCTCTCTAATAAGTCCTTTATCTAATAGTTCCCAAACCTGTTTCCTAATTTCTTCATTTTCTGTGGGAGTCATCCTGTAAGCTGCTTTATTTGGTAGATTTTCCCTTGGAATCAAATCTATATGATGATTGGTTTTTCTAATGGTTGGTAACTCATTAGGTAAATCATCTACAATGATATCACAATAATTCTCTAGCATCTCTTGAATTTCAATTGGTAAATCATAAATTTTAGTGGAAGTCATTATTACCTTGGGTTTGCAAATCAATGCAAAGTTTAGCTCATCCTCTTCAATCTGCTGCAAGTATTCTTTTCCACTCAGCAATAGAGCCTTTGGATCAGATTTTCTTGATGCATCCTCCTCTTCCATAGGCTAAACGTGGATTTACACACCCTATCTCAAGATTATATGTTTGTTTGGTGGTCCTCGAGAAGTTAACCTTTCTCCCTTATCCCAAGACCCTAACCTATCTAATGTTGGTTTGCTACTAAGGAATGTGAAAGTTATCAAATTAATTTTATTAAGTGCATTAATTTTAAGGGTTTTTGGTTATGTCAAGATTGATGGATGAAAATGTGATGATGTTGTGACTCAATTGATTCAAAGAAACCATGCAAAGATATGTGAATGCAAAATTTCAGTTTTAATTAATTCTACCTAAAGTAAGGAAGAGATATTTTATTTTTAATATGAAACCATGCATATATCCCTCACTCCTCTCTCATGCGACTGATCCAGATTTAAAAAGGAATGCAAAAAATTACAGATATAACCATAAATACATATATGCAGTAGAAATAACACTTCATTTCATTAATATCAAATACGAAAATATGCTTACAAACAGAATGGAAATAAGACTAGCTCGGCCGATGGTAGCTTATCTCTGAAAAGAGATGTGGCAGCTACATGCCTCTGAATTGTGTTACAATGAGGCTCAAAGGCCTATTTATTATTGAGAAATAATGGAAAACCCTAAACATCCAAAAACCTAACCCTATGAGATGAAGCGCTAAAATATGGGCCCCGTTTGGATAAATTGGTACATCAACTTCCGGGGGTCGTAACTTTGGAATATGATCTCCGTTTGACACACACAATACCTCACTAGAAATATCTATTCGAGGAATACAACTTTTGAATGACTTACCAGTTTTCCAAAAAAGACGTCATTTAGAGCCTCAAAATGGCTCTGGAAGTTGAGACCTCGAAAAATACCAAAAATAGTAAATTGTGCTACAAATAAGGAAACTAAAAAACTAAAATAAACAATGGTGGGGGTCTAAGTGGAATAGGCGGGTGGCCACCAATATCCACTTGGATCATTCCTCCCCCCTTAGGAAGCAATGGTCCCCATTACATTGAGTTCCTCCATGAGATGAGGAAACTTTTGTTGAACTTTGTCCCTGGTGAGCCACTTGCGTTGGTGAAGGAATTGGCCTGCTTTGACAACTCAATATAGTTGGATCCTTTGTTGTCGGGTGTTCTTGATTTATGTGTCCATGATCTGATCATTTGTGGCGTTTTCCATGCAATCTAGATTTAACTCTGTAGGTGTGAGTTGTTCTGCAATGTATGATGTGTTTAGCAATGGTGGGAAGTATGGTTGAAGGCAATCCACATTGAACATTGGGTGCATGCTAAGGAATGGGGGAATGTTGATCTCAAATGCATTGTCTCCCACAACCTTGATAATGGTGTAAGGACCATATCGGAGTGGTCTAAGTTTCCGATAGCCTCCGGTAAGGCGTTCCTTTTGCAAATGAAACCAGATTTTGTTGCCCACCTAAAACTTGTGTGGCACCCGATGTTGATTATGTCGGTGCTTGTACTTGGCATTTTGTTTCTCCAGAATGTCATGGACTTGCTGGCGGATATGTTGGATGTGCTCAATGAAGTTGTTTACCTTATCGGCTTTGGACTGGACATGAGATGAATTTGCCTGAGTAGCTGCAAATGGTATGGCCACATCAATGGGACGTAGTGGCTGGAATCCCAAGCCCACCTAAAAATGGTTGTGGCCAGTCGAGCTATGGAGAGCCTAGTTATAGTTGTACTAGACATAGGGGAGGCTCTCATCCCATGTGCGTGGATGCTTTGAGTTCTACATGGGTAGAATGTGTACGATCATCCAGTTGATGACTGATGTCTAGCCATCAGTTTGGAGATGGGAAGTTGTGGACTTAGTGAGCTTGGTGTCCAACATCGACCAGAGACTAGACCAAAATGTGCTGAGGAACCCATTGTCCCGATCTAAGATGATAGATTGTGGGATCCCAAAGTGTACACGCACTTGTTCAAAGAAGAGTTTAGCAGTGGCTTCTGCTGTGATATTCTTCTTGCAGGCCACCATAATGGCTATCTTCGAGAATCTGTTGACGACCACAAAAGCTCAGTTGTTTCCATGCTTAGTAGAAGGAAGGCCCAACATGTAATCCATGGAGATGGATTCCTAAGGTCGACTAGGGGTAGGCAACAGAGTATAGAGGCCTTACTTCTTGATGGTCGGTTTGGCAATGGCACAGGCAGTGTAGGATCTGATGTACTTCCGACATCCATCAAAGATTCGGCCAATAGAAATACTTCTACAGTACTGCCACTATTTTCTCGACCCTGAAATGCCAATGACCTGACTATAGTGTGCTTCCCACATCATCTTGGAACACTCGCTTGAAGGAACACAAAGGTGTCCTAGGTGGCATAACAGGGCATCCTGGAGGTGAAAAACTAGAATTTGCTGACCCTCCAAGAGTGTCTGGTATGTGTGGCCAAATTCTGGGTTGCTTTTGTAGAGAAGTGTCCAATCAGAAGTCTCATTCCCACAAGAGTTGTGCACGGTGGTTAACGCCATAATCGGTGGTCGGCTAAAGGAGTCTGCAACATTATTGGTGTTTCCCTTATTATACTTGATATTTAAATGGAAATGTTGCAGGTATGTGGACCACTTCTGATGGCTATAATTCTGTAACTTCCCTTGCATCTGTATGAACTACAAGGGCCGGTGGTCTGTGTGGATGATCGTTTCCTTCCCAAAAATGTAATGCTTCCATTGTCGGAAGGCCTGCACAATGGAATACATCTCTTTGTCATAAGTGGGATACTTCTGGATTGTGTCTGAAAGTGTCTCACTATGTTATGCCACTAGATGCGCCTGTTGAGTAAGGACTACCCCAATAACATAGTCAAAGGCATCTGTGTCGATCTCAAATGGTTGTTGCAAGTCTGGTAATGTGAGCACTAGTGCAGAGTAGAGGCAATGTCTAAACTTTGCGAATGCCTTTTCGATCCAGATTTAAACAGGAACATAAAAAAATTACAAATATAACCATAAATATGAAGATGTAGTATAAATAACACTTCATTTCATTAATATCAAATACTAAAATATGCTTACAAACAGAATGGAAATAAGACTATCTCGGGCGATGGTAGCTCATCTCTGAGAAGAGACATGGCAGCTACATGCCTCTAAATTGTGTTACAAGAAGGCTCAAAGGCCTATTTATTATTCAGAAACAATGGAAAACCCTAAACATCCAAAAACCTAACCCTAGGAGATGAAGCGCTAAACTATGGGCCACGTTTGGGTAAATTGGTACATCAACTTCCCGGGGTCATAACTTTGGCATACGATCTCCATTTGACATGCACAATACCTTGTTAGAAATATATATCTGAGAGCTACAACTTTTGAATGACCAACATCGGTCAACGACCCATGTTAGTCCCAGTATTCCCAAAAAACGTCGCTTACGGCCTCAAAACGGTTCCGAAAGTTCAAGACCCGAAAAACTGCCAAAAATAGTAAATTATTCTACAAATAACGAAACTAAAAAACTGAAAGAAACAATGGTGGGGGTCCAAGTGGAATAGGCGTGTGGCCACCAATATCTACCTAGATCATTCTTCCCCCTTAGGAAGTAATGGTCCCCATTGCGTTGAGTTCCTCCTTGAGATGAGGAAACTTCTGTTGAACTTGGTCCCTGGTGAACCACTTGCCCTAGTGAAGGAGTTGGCTTGCTTTTACAATCGATATAGTTGTATCCTTTGTTGTTGGGTGTTCTTGATCTATGTGTCGATGATCCAATAAGTTGTGGTTTGTTCCATGCAATCTAGATTTAACTTTGTAGGTGTGAATTGTTCTGCAATGTCTGATGTGTTTAGCAATGGTGGGAAGTATGGTCGAAGGTGGTCCACATTGAACACTGGATGTAGGCTAAGGAATGGGGGAATGATGAGATCAAATGCATTATCTCCCACAACCTTGGTAATGGTGTAAGGAACATATTGGAGTGGTCTAAGTTTTCGATAGGCTTCGGTAAGGCGTTCCTTTTGCAAATGCAACAAGACTTTATCACCCACACAAAACTTGTGTGGCACCCGATGTTGATCATGTCACTGCTTGTACTTGGAATTTGATTTCTCTAGAGTGTTGTGGACCTACTAGCGGATATGTTGGATGTCCTTAATGAATTTGTTTGCCTTATTGGCTTCAGATTGGACAAGAGCCGAATCTGCTTGAGTAGTTGCAAATGGTATGGCCACATCAATGGGACATAGTGGCTGGAATCCCAAGCCCACCTAAAAAAGGTTGTGGCTAGTCGAGCTGTGGAGGGCCCAGTTATAGCTATACTGGACATAGGGTAGGCTCTCAACCCATGTGCGTGGATGCTTTAAGTTTTACATGTGAAAAATGTGTATGATCATCTTGTTGACGACCTCTATCTGACCATCAGTTTGGGGATCGAAAGTTGTGGAATTAGTGAGCTTGGTGTCCATCATTGACCAGAGACTGGACCAAAATGTACTGAGGAACTTGGTCCCAATTTGAGATGATAGACTGTGGGATGCCAAAGTGTACCCACACTTGTTCAAAGAAGAGTTTAATAGTGGCTTCTGCTATGATATTTTTCTTGTAGGCTGCCATAATGGCCATATATCACCCCAATAGCATAGTCAGAGGCATGTTTCTCGATCTCAAATGGTTGTTGCAAGTATGGTAATGTGATCACTGGTGCAGAGCAGAGGCGATGCTTCAACTTTGCGAATGCCTTCTCTTTAGATTCAGAGAAAAAGATTTTTTCTTTTGCTCCTCCTTTGGTGACTTGGCTCAAGGGCCAAGTGATATGAGATAATCCCAACACGAACCTGCAGTAGAAATTGGCAAGACCCAGAAAGCTACGGAGCTCTGTTAGAGTGGTTTGGGCTCTCCAATCCTGAATGACTTGGATCTTAGCTAGATCCACATGCACCCCCTGTTCATCAATAATGTATCCCAGATGCTGAACTTGGGTCATGCCAAAAGTGCATTTCTCCAAATTGGCACACATCTTGTGTTGCCGCAGTGTTTGGAGAACCTATCGGATGTGGTGGAGGTTCTCTTCCCAACTCTGGCTGAAGATCAAGATGTCATCCAAGTACATCACTACAAATGAGTTGGTGAATAGTCACAAGATGTCATCCATCATCATCATGAAGGTTGCATGATCATTCATCAACCCGAAAGGCATAACCAACCATTCAAAAAGGTCCTCCTTGGCTGTGAAGGTAGTCTTCCATACATCATAGGGTTCGATTGGTACCTAGTGATATCCAGACTTCAAGTCGATCTTGATGAAATATTCCCCCCCTTGAGTTGGTCTAGAAGGTCATTAATTTGTGGGATCGAGTACCTATTCTGGACTGTGATCTTGTTCAATGCCTGATAGTCAATACAGAGTCTCCAAGTCCCATCCTTCTTCTATACCAACATGATCAGGCTCCCATAGGGTGATGAACTCATCCAAGATTTGACCTTTCTACAGCAGCTCCTAAATCTACCTCTTGATTTTGTCGTTCTCTAGAACACAGTGCCAATAGATTGGTCCATTGAGCAATGACACACCTGGGGTCAGGTTGATGGAGTGGTTGACCTGACAATGTAGAGGCACCCCTGCAGGTGAGGTGTCCTCATACTCCTATACAACCTTGTCCATATTTTGTTGTCGTGCGAAGGGGTCCTGTCTGGAGGTCATGGCCACCGTCTTCTTCTTTCCCTGAGGGCATATAATTAGTAAAAAAAATTTCCCAATTTTGGAAATGCGCTTACGACATTGTTTTGAAATAACAAAAGAGATGGCAGTAGATGGTGCTACCTTCGGTATCCTGTACAACTTATTTCCCAAAGTAACAATAACATCTTGAGGCCTTGACTCATACACAGCATGTTGCTTCCACAAGTATGGTTGGCCTAATAATACATCACAAACATCAAGGGGAGCAACATCACATAATACCTCATCCGTGAAGGGCTTGATGCTATATGGAAGGTGGCACTGTTCTCCCACGCAAAGATCTCGTCCTTGGTTAAGCCACCCAATAGTGTATGGTTGTGGGTGTGTTGTGGTATGTAAGCCTAGCTGCTTCACAACCTCTACCAAAATGAGGTTGTTTTGGCTTCCGCTGTCGAAAATGAACTGTAGTTGGGAACCCTTTACCCACATATGGGAGTGGAAGAGGCACTCCTCCTCCTCTAGATCTTTGGGTTCCTCCTTTTGGATATTCGTTGTGGCAATGATGGTGTTGGGATCTGCATTGATAATCTGCTTCCCTTTGTCATTCACCTTATCGGGTTCTAACTCAGAGTTGGTGCATGCATTTGATTCTGAAGCCTTCATCTTGGCCACCAGTGACTGCTTGGCTTGAAACTCACTTGTGTTGTGACTGGAGCTCTTAGAGAACTCACATCACTTTCCCGTGTCCCTGTTCGGCTTCATGGTGTTGTTCTTTGCTTATGGATTTGGTGGGTTGTGCTGGGCCATCTCGCATTGGCTTTTTTCTTTGTTCTGTGGGTTGGGGGCACCTTTCCCTTGCTTCAGATTCGCAAATCCAAAGTCTCACTTCTTCTGTTTAAACTTCTGCTCCATCTTGACGGCATATCGGTATGTCCTGCCAAGTGAGGAGATGTCTAGGAACTCCATCTCGTCCTAGATGTACCTGTGTAGGTAAGAACGGTACTTGAGTACCAAATGTTTCTCATAATCCTTGATACCCAACTTCGTGAAATGGGTATGAAAAGCATTGGTAAACTCCAGCACATCTTGGTCCCTTCCCTGCCGCAACATTGTCTACTATATGTATTTATCCTCATAGCTCTCGAGAGGGTACTACTGCTCCTTGATGGCATCTCGGAATGAGTTCCAAGTGGGTGCAGCTGAAAATAATGAGGTCGTACTTTCATCCTTCTGCTCATAGTAGGTTTCCCACCAGTCCTTGATGCAGGGGCCAACTTTGAGAAGAGAAAACATAATATTTTCTTAGTTGGAAAAATCATGAACATAAAAATATCCATCTAGAAAATTTAACCATTTATCTATGTCATCTGCATCTATTTGGCCCTCAAATTTGGGAATGTCAAAGTTTACTTGTACCTTAAAAGAAGTGGAGCCTCTAGAGTGGCTCCTGGATGTGGATGCGCCACTAGTGGGCAACCGTTAAAGGTTTTGGGCAAAGTTATACATCATCAAGTTCCTTTGTTTCTCGAGGGCCTCCTCGAACAATATTTTGATAAGATCTCCTACCCCCTCAGCTTTCTTTTCTCCCCACATGGGAGGTCGTCGAGTTTGTGAGGCTGATCATACAAAGGTTCAACCAGATTGATCCCTAACTCCTTATATCTTGACCTCGTTGGGGACATGCAAAGAAAAACAGAGAAAGAGTAGAGTGCTCTGATACCATTGATCCAGATTCAAACAGGAATACAAAAAATTATAGATATAACCATAAATACAAATATGCAGTAGAAATAACACTTCATTTCATTAATATCAAATACTAAAATATGCTTACAAACATAATTGAAATAAGACTAGCTTGGGGGATGGTAGCTTATCTCTCAGAAGAGATGTGGTGGCTGCATGCCTTTGAACTATGTTAAAATGAGGCTCTAAGGTCTATTTATTATTGAGAAACAATGGAAAACCTTAAACATCCAAAAACCTAACCCTAGGAGATGAAGCCCCAAACTATGGGCCCTGTTTGGGTAAATTGGTACATCAACTTCCCGGGGTCGTAACTTTGCCATACGATCTTCGTTTGACGCACACAATACCTCATTAGAAATATCTATGGGAGGACTACAACTTTTGATTGACCAACATGGGTCAAAGACACATGATGGTAAAAAATTTCCCAAAAAACATCGTTTAGGGCCTCAAAACAGCTCTAGAAGTTGAGGACCCGAAAAATTGCCAAAAATAGTAAATTGTGCTACAATTAAGGAAACTGAAAAACTGAAAGAAACAATGGTGGGGGTCCAAGTAGAATAGGTGGGTGGCCACCAATATCCACCTGGATCACTTCTGTTGAGATTTAGACCAAAATCTTTTTTTTCTTTCGCTCCTCCATTGGTGACTTGACTTAAGGGCCAAGTGATATGACATAATCCCAACACGAACCTGCGGTAGAAATTTGCAAGACCCAGAAAACTGCGGAGCTCTGTAATAGTGGTTGGGGCTGGCCAATCTTGAATGACTTGGATCTTGGCTACATCCACGTGCACCCCCCGGTCATGAATAATGTATCCTAGATACTAAACCTGGGTCATGCCAAAAGTGCATTTCTCCAAATTGGCACATAGCTTGTGTTGCCATAGTGTTTGGAGAACCTGTCGGATTTTGTGGAGGTTCTCTTCCCAAATTTGGCTAAATATCAGGATGTCATCCAAGTATACCACTACAAATGAGTTGGTGAATGGCTGCAAGATGTCATACATCACCCTCATGAAGGTTGCAAGAGCATTCGTCAACCTGAAAGGCATAACCAACCATTCGAAAAGGCCCTCCTTGGCTTTGAAGGCAATTTTCCACACATCGAATGGTTCTATTGGTACCTGGTGATATCCGAACGTCAAGTCGATCTTGCTGAAATATTGTCCCCCCTTGAGTTGGTCCAGAAGGTCATCAATCTGTGGGATAGGGTACCTATTCCGGACAATGATCTTGTTCAACGCTCGATAGTCAATACAGAGTCTCCAAGTCTCATCCTTCTTCTGTACCAAAACGATCAGGCTCCCACATGGCTATGAACTCGCCCGGATGTGACCTTTCTGCAACAACTCCTGAATCTGCCTCTTGGTTTCATCGTTCTCCAGAATGGAGCACCAATAGATTGGTCCATTGGGCAATGACGCACCTGGGGTCAGATCGATGGAGTGCTTGGCCTAACAATGCAAAGGCACCCCTACAGGGGAGGTGAATATGTCCTCGTACTCCTCCACGACCTTATCCATCTGTTGTTGTTAGGCAAAAGGGCCATGTCTAGACGTCGTGGCTACTGTCTTCTTCTTCCCCTGAGGGCGTATGTAAGGAAAACAAATTTACCGGTTTTTGAAATGAGCTTACTCCATTGTTTTGTAGTAACCAAAGAGATGGTGATAGGTGGTGCTACCTCTGTATCCTGTACAACTTATTTACCAAATTAACAATAACAACACGAGGCCTTGACTCATACACAACATGTCGCTTCCACAAGTATGGTTTCACAAACATCAGGGGGAGCAACGTCACATAATACCTCATCTGTGAAGGTCTTGATGATGTATGGAAGGCAACACTGCTGGCTCACGCAAAGATCCCGTCTTTGGTGAATCCATCCGATGGTGTATGGTTGTGGGTGTCTTGTGATCGGTAAGCCTAGCTACTTCATGAACTCTACCAAAATGAGGTTCTTTTGCCTCTTGCTGTCAACAATGAACTGTAACATCGAACCCTTTACCCACATCTGGGAGTGGAAGAGGCACTCCTCCTCCTCTGGATCTTCGGGTTCCTCCATCTAGATCTCTGTGGTGGAAATGGTGGCATTGGGCTCTACATAGATAATCTGCTTCCATTTTTCATTCCCCTTGTCGGGTTCTAACTCAGAGTCAGAACATGCATATGATTCTGAAGCCTTCAGCGCGGCCACCAGTGACTACTTGGCCTGACACTCACTTGTGTTGTGAGTGGAGATCTTATGGAACTCACACCACTTTCCTGTGTCCTTCTTCAGCTTCGCGGTGTTGTTATTTGCCTACGACTTTGGCAGGTTTTCATGGGCCGCACTGCCTTGTCTTTGTCCTTTTTTATGTGGTTTGGGGGCACCTTTCCTTTGTTTCGGATTCGCATATCAAAACTCTCGCTTCTTTTGTTTAAACTTATACTCAATCTTGATGACATATCGCTATGTTGTGCTGAGCGTGGAGATGTCCAGGAACTCCATCTCATCTTGGATGTACCTGTGTAGGCAGCTGCGGTACTTGAGTACCAAATGTTTCTCAGAATCCTTGATACCCAACTTCGTGCGAAGGGTATGAAAAACATTGGTAAAATTCAGCACATCTTGGTCCCTTCCCTTCCGCAGCGTTTTCCACTTTATGTATTTATCCTCATAGCTCCCGACAGGGTAGTATTTCTCGTTGATGGCATCCCTGAACGATTTCCAAGTGGGTGCGGCTGAAAACAGTGAGGTCGTACTTTCATCATTTCTCTCACAATAGGTTTCCCAACAATCCTTGATGTGGGGGTTGGCTTTGAGAAGAGAAAAAATAATTTTTTCTCGATTGGAAAAATCATGAATAGAAAAATATCCTTCTAACATATTTAACCATTTATCTATGGCTTCTACATCTATTTGGCCCTCAAATATGGGAATGTTAAAGTTTACTTGTACCTTAAAAGGAGTGGAGCCTCCACAGTGGCTGCTAGATGTAGATGCACCATAGGTAGGAAACTGTTGAAGGATTTGGGCAAAGTT
The DNA here is from genome assembly GCA_031772625.1 of Pinus tabuliformis. NCBI lineage: Eukaryota > Viridiplantae > Streptophyta > Pinopsida > Pinales > Pinaceae > Pinus > Pinus tabuliformis. The sequence goes on along the minus strand of CM062816.1, from coordinate 1,758,101,478 downwards.
ATCTGTCATTGCATTCCTTTGTTTCTCGAGGGCCTCCTTGAGCAATATTTTGATAGGATCTCCTACCCCCTCATTTTTTTTCTTCCCCCATGAGCGGTCGTCGGGGTTTGTGAGGCTAATCTTGCAAAGGTTCAACCAGATCGAGCCTTAGCTCCTTAAATCCTGACCTCGTTGGGGACATGCAAAGAAAAACAGAGAAAGAGAAGACTACTTTGATACCACTGAAATGGATTTAAACAAGAATGCAAAATATTATAGATATAACCATAAATACAATGATGCAGTAGAAATAATACTTCATTTCATTAATATCAAATACTAAAATATGCTTACAAACAGAATGGATATAAGACTAGCTCGAGCGATGGTAGCTTATCTCTGAAAAGATATGTGGTGGCTACATGATTTTGAACTCTGTTACAATGAGGCTCAAAGGCCTTTTTATTATTGAGAAACAATGTAAAACCTTAAACATCCAAAAAACTAACCCTAGGAGATGAAACACCAAACTATCGACCCTGTTTGTGTAAATTGGTACATCAACTTCCTGTGGTCGTAACTTTGGCATACAATCTTCGTTTGACACACACAATACCTCGTTAGAAAGATCTATCAGAGGACTACAACTCTTAAATGACCAACATGGGTCTATAACCCATTTTGTTCATAGTTTTCCCAAAAAAAACGTTGTTTAGGGCCTCAAAACAGCACTGGAAGTTCAGGACTCGAAAAACTGCCAAAAATAGTAAATTATGCTACAAATAAGGAAAATGAAAAACTGAAAGAAATAATGGTGGGGGTCCAAGTGGAATAGGTGGGTGGCTATCAATATCCACCTAGACCGTCAACACTCTAATCCTATCAAACAAAGAAAAAACCAGTTGTGAAAGTGCAACAAAATAAGGAAAAGGAAACAAAGAAAATTCTACCCAAAACCAAAAACCCTAAGTCTACCAACAATAATGCCCTAAGATGTGAAAAAGAGTTTTCAATCAATTAATCAAGCTATAGGCAGACAATCAATGCAAGGTTGTTAGTAAAATGATGCCAGAGAGTTATCTAAACACCAGTGTGCCTAAGAAGAATCAAAACCCAAGAAGAGGGTTCAAACCCTAATTAGATAACTAAGTCTACAAAATTGCATGCAAACTCAGTAAAAAACCAATGATTAAATCCCAGAAATTTGGATTCAAAACATACCCCTACAAGGCTCACAGAGATGCAAAAATACCTTGACATATCTGAGTAAAGCCCTAAGTTTCCAAGGAAAATATCCTTCAGTGCTATGTCAGATAAGACCTAACCAAACCAGAGGCCCTATCAATACTCCGTGGAATTTATGCAGAATGAAACAATAGGCTATCAACACCTTGGTCTGAATTGCAAGGGTGAAAGAGAGGGAAAAAACACAGATCCAAGAGGTTTTTGGACCCAAGTTTCGAATCCAAGCTTTGTGGGAAATTATTGACCACTGCAAAACACTAAAGAAGTAGAAAAGCCCTAAGAAAAATGAAGTAAAATAGGCTAAAAAATTTGACTTACTAGGAGCTCCTCGGTTTGGTTCCCATTCATGTTTGAAGGAAAATTTCTTCTACAGTAAAAAGTTACTTTAAACCCAGTAATCCTTACCTAGGGATTTCCTAGATAGTGCATGTGAATGAAAAAATGGAGCTAAGAAAATCATAAAATCCTAAGCACTTCAAATTAAAAGAAGAAAGTAGAGAACATACCTCTCAATGCTAGAATCCTATATCTATTTGGTGATGCTATCTCTAGGAATATCTCCTCGAGATCTTTTCTATTATATCTCCAAAGTGACCTGCACACAAGGAAGGAAGCCAATCCAATCTTCCTATGGAATAATGTTAATTGTTATAACCCTATTTTCCACTCCATTATAGTGAGAGAAACCAAAGTTCAACTTACATCATTTGTTAGCTAGAATGCATCCCCTTTCACCTTTTATTTTACTTATGTGAGATTTATTCCATGTTAGAATGGTGGAATTGCACAATTGAGCTATTTCTCATAATTATTTTATCACAATTTTATAATTATGAGATAATAATTATTTCATAATTGACTTAATTGAGAAAAATATCATAATTATTAAAAATGTTTCTAGAGTTTGTCGTTCCCAAGGAAATCAACATGACCCACTTATGTATGAGTTGGCTAGGGAGCCATTATTGTATAAGTTTCCTAACTTCTCAAGCCCCTAGGTGTCTAGAAACATTCTCCCAAAGGATAGAATGAACATATATAATCTCACCAATGGGAAAGGGGGTAAGATCTAGTATCCATATAATGCAAGAATTCTGCTATATTGGGAGGAGGAGACCATGCTACAAGCTTGAGGTGAGGATCTCACTTTTGAAGGTATATTTGTATCATTTTGTTTATGATCAATAAAAATGAATGTTCCCTTTCCTATAGATCTGAGGTTATAATTAATTATTCATGTCTATTTTATTTGTTATGCTAACGGTCCTCTGCAGAAGGCCATTTATGCTCTTTGTTTGGTGGTAATTGTGTGTAGGATCTAGATTTATTGTGGAGGATGGGATATCCTAGTGGGAGCAAGGTATCTCTGCATCAAACCCAACATTTGTCGATGATCTGTGCGGATAACAGGTTTTAGATCAAACCCTAATTAAGAAATTGTATGCATGAATGATTTGATTGGATCATATGGTTTCAGATCTATTTTCTTGATTGACTTTGGCCACATAATCCTTGATCTAGTAGTCTTAGTAGGGCCTTAAGACTACGGAGTAATAACTCCTTATGGTTGTCTGTAAATTGAAAGCATTGTTTATTATTATATTGAAAGAAACACAAATCTTTGCTAATTACAATCAAGGGTATGGACCCCTCAGAGTATAGCCTCATCACATTTAATGTTCAAACTAATCACTTTAGAATTTCCCACCAAATCACCTTATAGATCACTGTGTGAATCTTCCATACGAATATTCATCGCACTATAGTGGAAAAGGGTTCTTTTACCTGTCATGTCAACATCCTACTGAAAATATCTCGACTCTCCAACACTCGCCATGCCTACTACCACTCTTTAGGCATTTGATGGACATCATTTTGTACCTCAGGGGGTTCTCCTTAATTTTTCCATTGAGATAGGGGCCAAGACTGCCTACGTTTATGTTGAATTCATCCATGCTCCCTTGGATTATAATCTACTCCTTGGTCGTAGTTTGTTTTATGATATGATAATTGTTGTTTCTTTGGTATTTCATTTTCTTTGCTTTCCCCATTAACTAAAGATAGTCACGATCGATAAATTGGGCTATTTTGTGCCATCGAACCAGCTTACAACTATATGGAATTTTTTCCCACTTGTTGGAAATAACCCTATGGGTTATGAGAGCGTTGGTGCAGGTTTATTCAAGAACTCATTTCTTATGGAGTCTTTCCTTTTCCCCTACCCGAAAATCCTCCTTCTTCACCTTCTGCCACTCCTATGCACATGATCTCTTCTATCACCTGTGGAACCCATATGTCACTTGACACTTGGGTGGAGTTTTCTTCTATATATGTATATCAACATTGTGAGAATACCCCGCCTTTAGTGGAAGAGATTGTCTCTCTGGAAATATCATTAGTATCTCCTAACGTAAGTTAGACACTCCATCCCAATATGGAATATGACCAAGATTATTTTACCATATGAGTCATCCCTCACTATTCCACATGACTCCCTTGAAAATGAGTCTTCTTCTCTACAATTCACCTTGGAGGTCATGGATGCATCTATTAATTATGCTAGGGAGATTTTGCCTCTTAACGCCTCTAGTCTTCTTGAATTGGAAAAGGTAGAGATTGGAAACAAAAATATTAAGTCGACCCAGGGAGCATCTCCTATGCCCTCCTTGGAAGTGACATCCTTGTGCCAACTCAAGTCTTACATTTCTAATTTTGAACTTTCTAGTTAATTTTCCAATGCATCCCCACCTATTGACGAGTGCCTTGTACCCACCTTATGTCTTAATATTCCTTGTCAAGGAGTTGCACCAATTCACGAGACCAATCATGTTGTATGTCCTTGGGTCATTCCTAATAATGTTATGGTTCTAGGTGTTCCCTGGCATCACCAACCTTTAGGAATTAGTAAGTTCAACTTTCTATGGCATGGCTCCTTCATGGTGTGCCATATGGTACCTCCACTCCTCCATGACTTCATGTATGGAAATCCTTGACCTATGTCCATCAGTGTGCAGACCTTAACGTGACCTATTAGATTGAGTTGAGTTTGTACATCTTGTACATATGAGTTTGATTCTTTTATCTCCATTTTGGTTTGGTATGTGATATGATCACTTTTCTAGTATCTCATATATGCCAAAAATCCAAAAAAGAATTATAAAACTAAAAAACAAAAAAATGTGGTCTTTGTTTAACCTCATCCATGTTTTATCTCTTTCATTATGTGATTTAACCATGGGTCTAGTCATTCTGGATGGATTTTATAATAGGATAGGGTGAAATTCTATTGCAACATCCACTAGACCTTAGGTTCATTTCCCTTTGACTTGGAATATAAGGGTAGGTCACATATCACCATATATGTTACATTATTGACTATCAATGCCATCATTATGTCATAGGTCTGACCCTGTCAAGTTGTGGCATTAACAACTCTTGTCTATGCAAATTGTCGCTTGATGGTAGAGTGTACCTAATCATGGATGCCCTAGTATAGCGCCTTTTTTCCATCTTGGTATCCATGTAGTCATTTTCATTCTATTTTCAGAATCCATCCTCTTGACCTACCATGACCTAGAATCTGAGCCTCGTGTCCTCTTCTTTGTCATATTTATGGCCTTACTTTAGGAGGATTCCTCACTTTATCCCTTGTGATTACCACTTTTTATCAACCTATTTCTACATGATGAGCCTTGGTTTCCTCATTCCACTGTGCTCAACTAGCACCTGCTTTCACTTGGTTTTTTACCCTTTCTTGGAGGAATTGCTACGATAAGTGGTCAAATTAGCCAACTTCTTAACCTTTCCATGTTTTGAGCAATTCCACCATGACTGGAACTAGTTGTTATCCTTTATACCACTCGTTTCTCCAAGAGGAGTTCCCTTTAAGCTATTTTTAGATTCCTTAACTTAGAAAATATTGTCGAGTGAACTTTTCTCCATCATGCTCATTAAATTATTTGAAGAGATGTCTATTGACTATAAGTTTAACTTTTTTTTGGACTGAGTAGACTAGTTACGAAAAAAATTACTCTATTCCTTTATGGATATAAGGTTCTCCCTTATATTGTTTTATCTCTTTTTGAGTCTCAGGGGACTAAAATTACGAAAAATGAACCTATTGAGCATATTTGTCTTCTCTTTCATGCTCATTAAACTGTGAAGAAGACTAAAATGTGAAAATGGGAAGGGAACAATGTTGGAAACCTTTGAGAAATACTTGGGGGGGGGGGGGGGGGGGGGGGTGTTGAATCAGTAGTGTGATCTATATATGATTGTTACCAATTTAAACTTCACTTACTGAATCAATTACGATTAACCAGTAATATATCATATAAATCATAACATGGATATAAACCACGTAAGCAACTAAAACAAACAACCATGAGAGAAATAAAACCATAAAACACAACCACAAAAAGAATCACACGAGAGACATAAGATATCTGGTGGAATTCCCTTCACCAAGCAAAAAACCATTCTTGTTGTTGATGCGTTGCTCTAAATCTTCTATTAAGAAAAATGTGTCTTTTACATAGATTATTGACTCCCATAAACACGGATACTCGACCTCATATTTGACTCCCATTAGTAAAGACACTTGATTCTATTGATCAACTCGAAAGGCTATGTTCTCACTTGCATCTACAGACTACCATCCGCTTAAATCCACCATGACCAATTATCATCGCCCAACTCTGATTGGACTATCCAACTAACATTGGATTGAGAAACTATTCCTTTCACTGAAACTTCACAATAAATGCTCCACATCTATAAATTCATTTCTCCTCTACTCTATGTAAACCTCATTTCATTTATTTTCATAGTATATCCCAAGACTTTCTACTCAAACTTATTGATCTTTGCAATACGATCTCCAATAGCAAGATAATCTCATCAAATCAAAAATCACCACAATCATATGCTCTCCACACAAGAAAAATAGTGGCCATAATGCATGCATCAATCTGAATAATTCTATCACCAACAACTAATATAAACTCACACTATGCTATAATATCAAAACCTTACTCCAAACTGTAATTTCTACATAATACAATTAGCAGCATACAACACAATGGCTATGTACCAAATGCACTAGCATAACCTGCAAAACAAATGTGATATTTATAAAATTGGAGCTATTCCAAGTTATCCATAAATACCAACAACTTTTCTATAGCTCTCTACATCTCTTATTTGAAATCTAAATGTTTGAACCAATACACAACTTCAGCAAGTAGATCTGCTCATTATGTAGTCATTAGAGTTCATACACCGAAGCATCTATGCTCTCCAATATTTTTGAAGCATACTCACTCTATGAAACCTTCTCTTACACACATAAACACACCATCAACCATCACTCAATTCCACAATGAAGTATATAAAACATGAAAGGTGAAATTCACCTCTCGGATGGGATCAAGAGTGCACAAAGTTAACGAAATCAATCCACTATCACCACTACTTATGCACTAAAGGGTTTCACATCATTGGAGGACCTTTTAACACCATTCCCAACCTTTACAACTTAATCTATAAGCCTTGGGTAATTTCCATACTAATTTTCATCTGATTTGCACAAGGAAAGCAGAGAAAAGAAAGCTTTAGGCCATAGTCGAAGGCACAACGCTAGATGATTTCAACTGGCTACATGCATAGGCTTACTTCCCAACGACTGGAGCCTCCTAGTCACATGCATAAGATTGCATTGGAGCAGCTTGCATAGATCATAAGGAAAAACAATGGACCTTCAGTTCAGAACCTCTACCACCTATAGGATCACCTTCTTCAGCACCTAAAATCACCTCAAAACCTCTGTTAATCTTAGTAACAACTTTGAAAGTGGGTAAAATAAGTCTCCCAAGTGTCACTACTAGGTTTACCTATAAATCCAACAAGCAAGGTTGGAAAGAGTGCCAAAAAGTCCTCCACTCTCAAAAAACACCTCCATAAGCTACAACACCATTGAAAAAACTTGTAACACCTGTGCAACAACATCATCATCATGAGGCCAACACATTACTACAACAAGTCAACCATCAATTCCTACACTAGGTCATGAACACCACTAGTATATGAACAATGATTAACCATACCAATGCCATGATTTAAACATCATGAGTGTGACATCAAAAGGTTGAAATCAATGCCAACAAAATCAACTCAATGTTAACTCACCCAGCTGAAACCATGCCAAAATGAAGGAACCCAAACATAAGCTAAGCTACATAGGGTTGACATCAATATCAACATGATCTAGCTACCATCATGAACTAATGCCAACATCAGCTAGTTGGAACCATGCAAACCATAATGCCAACAATATCCCCCTTTGGCATTGATGGAAACAATACAAAAACTCTAGACCAATCTCCTCTATAACTCCCCCTTTTACATGAATGGAAAAGGGACAACTCCATCTAATAAGGTAGTAGTAACTAAAGCAAAAATAGTGAAGCAACTTATCTCTACATACATGGCTGTCATATCAGTAGAAACAAGTAGCAAACATACCAATCATCATCTAGAGCATCATACCAACCAACAACCTCTAGCATTAAAAAGAAATATTCCAACATGAGGCAACCACAAGCAACATCAATGAGCAACAATATAATAATAACCATGAGAAACATCAAGTAAATGTAACAATATGCACATGAGAATCAATCAACATTCTTCATAGAAACCACATAGCAACAACATCAATCAACCTCTCTGCTCAAAACATGAGGTCAAAAACTCCAACTATCATAGCATAGTATGAGGCATGCCACGAACACCTCCAAGAAGATCATAATGCCAACAATGTATGGTTGAAGTAAACAAGATTAAATGATGCTCCCCTTGAACATGAGTCATCTCTAATATCATATCAAGGTTGTATTGAACTGCTTCTGCTGCAAACAATACTTCCTTCCAACAAATAGAAGAAACATATGGACCGTAGACTCCACATGACCATGACTGAATGAAATATACATGATAAATACATGGTTTTAGTAGTGACATAAGACCTCATACATGACCATTACATAACCTCATGACTCATGACTAGATGACTCAAACATAACACAATATAAGTGATAAAGTCATGAGCTTTTTACATGGATACTACAATGAACTACATTGTTGCTATCATCATCTCCTATAGACCAATGAATCAAAAATGGGATATGTCATGACTATTACATCATCATTAGCCCATACATGTGGCTGCAAAATGACTCCATAAGGATCCTCCATAACATTCCTAATACCATGATGACTCAACATACTATTGATTGGAATCTCAACCAATACATAATGATGAAACAATAGCAAATACATTGTTTTAGTAATCATCATATAAAAAATCATACATGGTTGGTCCATGCCTCAAGTCATATTTATGCATCCTGTACCAAGTATCTTATTGCATGTATGGTTGTACAACTTTTCAACCAATTGTAAGTGAAAACAAAGCATATATATGGCTGAAAATGTACGAATTTCACTCATAAAACATATGTAAAGAAACTACAAATAATTGAGTGAAAACAATGAATAATATGCTAAATATCACATTTAAATCTCATACCATGCATAACTCCCCCTGAGCTCAATATACCTCCAATAGAAAGGTTGATCCTGTCGACCTAATTATGCATGAGGCTTAAATGAATTCATGATATGTTGCTACTATAATCTCATACTCATTAAGCTATCACACTACTACCATATTCTCCCCCTGAGGTTATGCACCTCTCACGAAATTTGTAGTCCACTATAAATATGAGAGAAATAATCATGGACTGCAGAAGGGAATACTCTTCACTACTTGAAGAGTTGATGCTCCTTATTTCTCCATAAGGTCTTTGGTTGCTTCTTTTCTTCCTTCACTAGTTTTCGGCTAGGTCCTCTTTGTTTTTTCTTCTTTGGTGGATTTTCCTTCAATAACAGGAAATCAAACAATCTCTTGCCATATGGCTAAAACTATGACATATATAGCGCTCCACATGGCTAATATATGAAGCAAGAGGATTAGATCTCCTACTGCTCATGCTAGATCTAAACCTTGCATGAAATGTGCTTCTCCTCCATTGGTTAGACTTGCAATCTATTGCCTTATGGACAAATAGGTTACATGAGTAACAATAACCATAAAAAACATGATTATACCTAATGGCCAATATCCTTCATTGTTGATATTGACGCAAAATCTACTGATATGATCTGTACACTCTGCTCTTATAGTTAGTTGCAACATTTCCAAACTTGTGAAAGCTGTAACATTCTACCATATGCACGAAAGGAGAAAAAGGAATTTGTTTCCTTTGAAATTTAACAAATTTTTCACGATCCTTTCTTGGAGTAGAATATCTTCTAAATGTAGGTTCTCGTTAAATTTTTATTCTTTGTTACGTCTGGTTTTGCTGCTTGAACTACTACTGGTTTTGCTTCTTGTTTTTTTGGTCAGTACTCTTGTTGCTGGTGTTGTTTGATACTGACTTCTTGGGTTCTTCTTTTTATTTTTTTACTTGCATGAAAAATAGACTCACCCTTTGAAATCCATGACCATATTTATCCAATGGTGATCATTGGATCTCGGGAAAACTATCCAAGACCATATTTCTGTTCTCCATCTTCTGCTGCTTTCTCAAAGACACCACTTCAGCTTCTAATATTTCACATTTGTTTTCCTTTTCTTGGTATTGCATCCTAATACCTTCTTCAACTTTTTTTTATTTTTCTAACTTAATATTTAATCTGACAATCTCTTCCTTGAGCTTGGCCTCCTTATCATCACATATCTACAATAATTTTTCTTGACCCTTGCATGCAACTGTTAGTCTTGAAATCTCAACTCTAAGAACCTTAATACTATCCTCATCTTCACTAGGCAATGCAATATGATCAAAATATGAATCCTCAAAATTGTAAATCAAAAGAAAATCACTAGCATTTACACCTTTGGATACAATATTTTTTTATCTCTTCTCATCATCAGCTAAATCATGTGCACTAGAGGAATGAGACTTTTGTGCATGAGATTCTTGTTTTTGAAGGCCCTTCTTCTTATTCTTCTTTTTGTTGCTCTTTTTCTCAAATTCCTTATTGATGCTAGTACCATATCCAAATACAGATAGTAGTTTGTCCCACACATCTTTTGCATAATTCAAACCTACTAGCCTCTTCAAATTATCATCATGAAGATTCTTGTAGATTATGCATCTAGTTTGCGCATCTTAATGCAAAAATTCATCTGCAATTGGATCCTTGCCACAAACTTCACATAAAAATCTCCAAATGTGAGATCCACAAGGCTAAAATTGAGATTTAACATTTTTTCTCCATACCTTGAAATTTGCAATAGTGAGGACATCCATTCCTTAATAAGTCATCCTGATTTTATTTTTTCATTTGTTTTCCAACAAACCCCAGATCTACTCTCCAATGATAAATTTGTAACCAATATCTTTGCTATGATACCAATTGTTGGAAACCTTTGAGAGGGGGGTTGAATCACTAGTGTGATCTATATACTACTTTTACCAATATAAACTTCACTTACTGAATCATGTACCATTAACCAATAGCATATCATATAAATCATAACATGAATATAAACCATGTAAGAAGCTAAATCAAACAACCATGAGTGCAATAAAACCATCAAACACAACAACAAAAAACTATCAAACAAGAGACATAAGATATCCAGTGGAAAACCCTTCACCAGGAAAAAAAACCACCCTTGCTATTGTTGCGCTCCTCTGAAGCTTCTATTAAGCAAAATATGTCTTTTACATAGATTGCTAACATCAACATGGATACTTGACCTCATATACAATTAGTGGAATCCCATCATCCAGGAGACTCGATTCTATTGATCATCTCAGAAGAATTTATTCTCGCACGGATTTATGGATTACCATCCGTTGAAAGCCACCATGATCAACGATCCTCACCCAACTCCGATTGGACTATCCAACTACCATTGGATTGAGAAAGAGTTCCTTTCATTGAAACTTCACAATCACTGCTCCACATCCATGAAGTCACTGGTCTTATACTCTATGCATACCCCATTCCATCTATTTTCATATTGGATCCCAAGACTTTATGCTTAAACAGATTCAACTCTGCAATACGATCTCCAATGACAAGACAATCTCATCAAATAAAAAATCACCACAATCATATGCTCTTCACACAAGAAAAATAGTGGCCACAATGCATGCATAAGATATGAATAATACTGTCACCAACAACTAATATAAAATCACCCTCTTCCATAATATCAAGCCCTCATTCCAAGCTATAATTTCTGCATACTACAATTAGCAGCATACAAAACAATGGCTATGTGTCAAATGCACTAGAAGAACCTACAAAACATGAAGAAGAACCTGCAAAACATCAGGCCTCCATACCAAAGAACAATGTGCAACATGGTCTTGTGGAGAAGTACGACCATTATAAATAGGAATGTTGCTTAGAAGCTCATTTGGTGGAGAAAATCGATATAAAAAAAACCTTAATAGTGTTCCATTCTTGTAGCTGATCTCGGTGAGCCACCCACCATATTGCAAGAGTCGCTTGCAAAGAAACACTCATCATAGGGATCTTCTCACATTCTTCTATACAAGAATTAATTTCTTTAATAAATCTTAGAACAAAATTAGTACCATTAAAGATAGGATACTCACATACCTTAGTACCAATCCAATGGACACATCGAATAGGAGCACAATGTCGAGAGTGGATTTCATGAGTGCCTTGTTTCCAATCATCCATCGCAGTGTCAAAGTCAACTTTAGTACTTTGAATGCTCCACCAACTGATAGAACCAACTGTTGTGGGGTTAATATAATCTTCTCTCTTCCCAGTGGTCAGTTTATATAATTGGTCCACTAAATTAGGGGATTTAACATCATCCATAGATTCGGTAAATCTCTTACCTTGACAAGGATCAAGAGGTTATATAATGTGCATACCACACACCTCAAAATTCATAGTCTCTCGCTTCAAATCAATGATTACATAATTCTCGAAAGCCCATTCAATGCCCAATAAAGTCGGGTATGGATATTTATCCCCAATAATATCAATAACTTCAAAATTTGCATAATTTTTAAGACTAGCTATATCAACCTCAACACTCTAATCTACCAACAAGAAGAATGTAGTATTAGTTTTCCACCCACATCTCAATAGGTCAATAGACTAACTTGGGTTTTTTGAGAGCTTCCCAAGTTTTTCTCGGAAAAATATTAACATCCAACCCCAAATCCAGCATGGATTCCTTGACTTGAAACCCTGCAATCTAAAAATCTACCTGAAACTCCCTTCCAGTATGCTTCCTATTCCTTGTCACCTATCTGGAATGCCTCTCAAGTAGGTTTGCAGAAATTGGTTCCTTAAAGAACATGTCATCCTTAACAATAGTCTTCCACATTTTTTGCAACAGAACAGTGAGTTTCCCATCATTCATAATGTGTAAGAATAACCTAAACCAATCCATTATAGGCTGGGAAGGTTCTAAAAAATGATTCTCCTCATGAACCTTTACTTTCTCCTACCATTCACTGTGTTGCAGCTAGATTTGCAAGGATTTGTTGTTCTATGATCTTGTATCCAAATCATATTACCAGATAGAGAAAGACAAGACCAATGAAACAATATAGTGGTCTCAATCCCAAATTTTCAATTGTGCAGCAAGTAGTGAGATCTATGTTATAAAGATAAGAGATCACACCCGGAATCCTCACATGTCGGGAAAGGGTTTTGAATTCAATGTAGATCTTGCACTCCACTCGAGCAATCCAACATGTCTACATCAGATCTCTATCCCTACACACAATCACAACCAAACAAATATGACAAGTGATATTCCTTGGAAGATCATTAGATCAAAATCAATAGATACAACCATATAACATGTTGAATACATATTCATGTAAGGGAGGGAACATATGTTTCCATTAATTGTGAAAGATGAATAAAATGCTATACCTTCACCTCCAAGCTTCATCTCCACAATCTGGTAGAGTTATGTTCAAGAAATGAGTACGAAGAGTAGTATTCCAATGGAAAAAGACCTCACGAGGTCATTTTGGTAGAAGAATAGTGGCATACGCTCACAATCAAGCTCCCAATACTAACTCTCCAAAACTAGTTGATCCTCTCAAATGATCTAGTATAAGTAGGCAAAAGAGAGGTCCCACGAGGATGTATCTGGATGCTGAGGACAAAGAGAAGTCATATAAACTTTTAACTGATAAGCCCTAGCCAGCTTGAGTAGATGAAAAATCAAACTGATCTCTTAGGGACTAAGGCACTTTAGAATTTATCCCTGGAAACTGGCACTGAAAGAGGGAAAAAAGTCCCTGGACATTCTCACAGAGAAGGCCTAAGAGTGTCTGGGAGGCTCTGGACGCTCCCATAGGCTGTTGTGCTAGCGTCTGGGGTCAAATTGGAGAAGAATGAGTCTTAGGTTTGGAAAAATGTTAATCATACTCAAGTTCTGAGGGTCACTTACCCAAAGGGGTAAAATAGGTTGATAAAAGATTCCCCCCTAATGTATGAGGTTAGAAGAGATGCTGATGGTAAAAATAAAATATGATAAAACTCAAAGGTAAAAATAGGAGTGAGAAAAAAAAGCCAAGGCTGCAGATCAAAAAAAATTGGAGCTGAAGTCTCATCTATGCTGATAACATCCCTGTGGCAAGCATACTCATTCTATATCATAAGAATATATAGAACATGGCCACCATAAAATACACTGTGGATCCATGACATCAAATGCTAGAAAATGGCCATGAATACATAGAGTGGAACCATATGACACAATAAATATATCATAGCCACTAGCAAATATAATCATGGATCTATGTCATAGTATACATCAGTATGACTATGGACACATGACAGATAGATAAGTGTCTCAAGATAGTCCTCAAAGTAACTCTAGTGTATCCTGGGAAGGATTCCATATAAGAGTGATATTTCCCTAACCCAAGGTCCACAAGATAACCCCGATGGTACGAATCTACACCATGAAAATAGATGAGTTGATGTTGAGCATGGTAGAAACTACCTGATTACTAGCCAATGAAGTAAACCAGTAACAGATTTGAGAAAATCTACCAATGAGGAAAATGGATCCCAAGGTACCTAATGCAGTCCACTAAGTCTGAATATATGGGTAGATGTTGAACACTAGTGAACTCAACCAATCAGGATCCAATGATGTAAACCCACAATCGATCATGAGGAAGCCTTCCACAGAGGTCTGCAAGCTCCAAGGTACTACTGGTCCCTTGATCAAGCTCCTGGATAATGAGCTAAGGTCGACAGGAGAAGATATGTCAAAGGAGGGCCTTGATGTATCCCTCATCAGTTGACACAGAACATACCAAGATGATGTGATGTATGGATGAAGTCATGAAGAAATGAAGTACAAATGACATAGGGATGACCGACTCAAAACAATCAACAAGCCGCTATAGAAGGCCAACACAAGTTGAGACTTCCCTTGAACACATAGCGATATGACACAATAGTGACTTGGTAGCATAATTAATGAGTACCATGTGATATCATGCAATGACACAGGAGGCATCGAAGCACGATCCTTATGATTGGAAGAGTAATCATCCAGAGGAGTAAAGAGACTCATATGGATGGTACGACTCCTAAGAAAGCTAATACCCAATTGTGAGATAATGAAGCAAAAGGGTGCCATGTTCAAGGGTGATGCAAAGGACACTTCCATTTGATTACTGAAGGAAATAGATGTTCCCTACCTTCCCTTTTATAATTTCCTTTTTCGTAAAGTTGTCCCCCAAGCCCAAAAAAGATATAAAAGTATACAAGGGGGAACCTCCTAGCCAAAGTATACTAGGGTATTCCTTTTTCTTAACTAGTCTATCCTAGTCCGGAAAATGGTTAAAATTATACTGGGTAGACAAAACTTCGGGTACTTTGACGAGCGTGAAGTAGATAAGTTCACTCGATAATCTTTTCTAAATTAAAGATTCTGAAAAGAGCTTAAAGAAAAATCCTCTTGGAGGAACAAGTGGTATAGACGGTAGAAAATGGTTATGGTAATGTTGGAACTACTCATGACATAAGGAGGACAAGGGGTTGGATAATAGTACCACTCATCGTAGTGGTTCCTCCAAGAAAGGGTAAAACACTAAGTGAAATCGGATGATAGGCCAAGCAAATGATGACGATGGAAAAGATGACCCAAGGATCAAACTGAAAAAATAATCTGATAAAAGAGAGGTAATCACAAGGGATAAATATGGTGGAATCCTCCTAGTGTAAAGCCAAAAATGAGATGAAGAAGAGGACATGAGGCTCAAATTCTAGGTCATGGCGGGTCAGAAGGAGGAATTCCAAGAAGAGAATAAAAATGACTACATGGACACCAAGACAAAAAAGAGGTGCTAGCTAGGGTATCCATGATTAGGTAAGCTCTACTGCCAAGCTACGACATTCATAAAGGAAGTGGAAAAAGTCACAACTTGATGGGGTCAAACCTAAGGAAAAAATATGGCACTGACGGTTGATAATGCATTGTTGATAATGATAGATGACCTAACCCTATATGCCAAGTTCAAGAGAAACGCACATAAGGTATAATGGATGTCGCAATAGAAACACCACCCTATCTTGTAAAAACCATCTAGAAAGACTAGACCCATGGTTAAATCACATAATGAAAGAAATAAACATGGATGAGGTAAAAACAAGACCATATTTTTTGATTTTTTGAATTTTATATTTTTTTTTTGTATTTTTGGCATACATAAGACATGAGAAATACTCGCATCACTCAACAAAATAAAAAAAGAAGAGGGTAAAAACATCACACTCTTATGTACAATATGTATAAGCACAACACAATCTAGTAGGTCACGCTAATGTGTGCCCACAACTAGGCACATGCCAAGGGTTTCTATACACGAACTCATGGTGGGTAAGGGAACCATATGGCTCACCGAAGTAGGGCCATTCCAAAGGAAGTCAAACTACCCAATCTAAAAAGGTTGACCATGCCAGGGACATTCTAACATAGTTGCATTTTCAAAACTAACCTGAGGACATAAGGGAGGATCAAGACATAAAGAAGGTAGAAGATGCTCATCGACAGGTGGTAAGGAGTTGGACAATTTCATTGGAAAGTTTGGTAGTAGAAGCCCAAGACTTGACTCGGTCCATGGGTGGAATTTCCAAGGAAGGCTGAGGAGATTCCCCCTGGGTCGGTTCAAGATTTAAGTTGTTGAGCTCTATGTGTTCCAAATTGGGGAGAATAGAGGCAGAAAGAGACATAAAGTCCCTATGATTACCAGTGCATAGATCCATTACCTCCAAGTTGACTAACCGGGGAGGTTCTTCATCAAGGGAGTCATGTGGAACCAGTGGAGGGGAATCCTGTGTGGGAAAAGGAACTTGGTCATATTCCATATTATGATGGAGTTTCTCATCAGCGTCAAGAGGTATGGATAGAACTTCTGGAGAGGCAATCTCTTCCACAACATGTGGCAAAGGATGCTCACGAGCTTGATAAACTTCCATAATAATAGGCGACACCACCAAGGGATGAGGATGTCTATGGGGTCCTTAGGTTCCAGAAGAGATCATATGGAAACGAGAAGTGGTAGGAGTAGAAGGAGTGTTGGGTGGAAGGAGTTGAGGAAAAACCCCCATAAGAGTGGAACTCTTCAAGATCCCAACCCCAAAACTCTGAAATTGATCGGGGTAATCTCTCATGAGTGGTACAGAATTCCCAAGAGTGGAAATCTAAGAAGATGGCATGAAAAAGTCAAGTTTATCAATAATGACAATCTTGGCTTCATGAGGAAAGCAAAGAAGATGAAAAACAGATGAGATGACTACAGTCATCGCATAAAAATAGCTACGACTAAGGAGTAGGTTATAATCTAATGTGGCATTGACAACTTCGAAATCAACTTGGATAGTTTTCCCTCCTAACTCAATGGAAAAATTTGGAATAACCCACTTGGCTACAAAGTTGTGTCCATCAAAAGCTTGGAGAGTCATGTTGGATGTGGCAAGCATTGAAGAGCCAAGAGCCTTCGAGCAAGATACAATCATAACACATGTGGAAGAGCCCTCATCCACCAAAGTGCGACGAATATTCCGATGAAAAATACACACAATGATATGGAAAGCAATCTGATGGGAAAGGCAAGGAGCGAATTTATTGACATTAAAAGCGATGATATTAGAGTCAAAAAGTTAAACTCCACCAATGGTAGGCAACAAGGATTTTTGATGATGAGGACAGCTTTTCAAGACCTCCACAGTAGACATGACATAAGGGGCCTAAGCGAGATCTTCAAAAATAATGTAATGTTGAGCAGCCCTGGCAGAAGCATTATGTGTCATCTTCAGGAGAACACCCTTGGGAGGGCAATAAATAGGTTCCATAGTCCTTGCCAAAGTGAGAGGTCCAATGGAAGGTAGTGAAGTTGATGAGTCCTTAGAGGGAGAACTCGATTCAGGAACATCATAAGATTTGTCCTGCATAGTCACGTAGATATCTTCCTTGCAAGTGAAGATGGATGAACTATAAGAAGGATAGGAAGATGACCCCTCATTGCCCCTTTGTAGAGGTCGAGGAGGTTGGGCAACCATCTATTATTGAGGTTGAGCAGGGAATAGATGAGTCAAAACGGCAGGCTATGGAGTAGACAGTGGTGAAAGAAGCATGTGGACTTCATCCTTTCAAGGGAACTCGTGAGTAAGGTGTTCACCTTGACAAATTTTACAAGGGAACTTGAATTTACGGTGAAGTTCACTAGTGCCCCCTCCATGACTCTAACAGTTGGGTTGGGACTCGTGATCATTTTGATTCTTTTGTTTATTTCTCTTATTATTCTTTTTACCACATGATTGTTGGTTGTTCTTTGGTTGAGTGGACTTCACCATGAGAACATCGGTGGAATACTTAGGAGGGGGTGATTTAGCAAATCCCGACATACTTACTGGGGCTTTATATGTAACAATCAATTTCCCAAGTTGGGTAGCAATTTGGCTCATGGAATCGGAAACAGACCTGACCATGCCATCGGCATTTGGGCCAGTAACAAGTTTGGGAGGGTCAATAGAAGGACCAGGGGCATTAGGAAATACTTCGTAGAGTGTGCCCAACTGTGAATAGATGATATCCAATTTTTGGGAAACTAAAATGGCTTGGTCCTCGGTAACAACTTGAAAAATAGATACATCCTTGGCAATCTGAGGTCAGAGAGATCAGATGAACCATTTACGTAATATATCATCAGGTAACTTGGTTTTCACCAACCTCTTATGACAACTTCACTCATGAATATGATCAGAGATTAACGTGGCATCTTCTTGCTTAAAATTATTCAAGAGGTTAGAATTGATGTCATACCGAGTGGGTAACTGAAAGTGTGTCAAAAATGTTTGAGCTAGGGAGGCAAACTCACCGTAGGATGTGATATCTAACTCGATGTACCACTTTGTAGTGTCCCCAGTCAATGTATGTTGGAATAAATGAATTTTAATAGAATCATCCAAAAAATATTTGGATAAGAACCACAAATGATAAGTGATAATATGTGTGGATGGATTCTCTACAGACTTTCCTTCAAACTTGGGAATATCATATGGTAATTTGGCAGGCATGGGTGGCCACTAGGGATCATGACGAATGGGGTCATTAGCTAATTTCGCCAAATACAATAAATCGAGAGAAGATAAAAATGGATTTTGATGTTCAATAAATGGATCATGTTGAAAATTCAACAAGATGATGGAGCTTAGTGGAAAGGAGTCACCTTCACTAAGTAAGCCCGCAGGCTATTTTTGGCACAAAGTCTATTTTTAGACTATGTCTATTTTTAGACATATGGATCATCGTCTATGAGTTGCAGGACGTTGTTTATGGATGATTGGTCATGTTGGGAAAAATAGATGGAATTCTATTTTTGTTTCATAGCGGAGTGATCAGAGTCTATTTTTAGACTTCCAAGCTAAAAATAGAAACAGTCAAATATTATTAGCCCTTAGTAATATTTGGACTCTAAACATTATCTTATTCTCTTGGAGCACTTCAGTTCGAGCTACGGATGTGGCACATGCAGCTGACAGAAGGAATCATGTGGTTTCTTATGTGTTAGTTGAGTTATTGCATGGAGAACTTTAGTTAGAACTCATGCATGTGAGTTCTGTGGAGTTGGATGTGGAGTTGATGGAGTTGTGTTCAGTTTGACTTAGTTGAACTAGTTGTATTTAGTCTAACTAAAGAATACATTAGTGATGAGTTGTGTGAATTAAATATTAATTAATTCACTAATTATTAACTCATAAAGCAACTAAAGAATACATCAGTTAACTCAGTGCATGGACAGTTCAACAGAGACAGGTGTTAGAGGTAAGTGAAAGGGTGAGTTGTGACTATCAGTTGTGCATGAGATTTTGCACATGCATGGATTGAGTAATGCCAATGAGGATTGTGCAGTGTGGGCCAATACCAAGGCAATTGTAGATTGTGCTCATGTGATTTTGGATCAGCCAAGGTAAATAGGAGTTTGGATCAACCATTCATCATTCATTCTCTTGCAGGGTTGTGCAGTGGAGGTAGGCAAAGCAGTGGAGGAGATTTGAGCAGTGATTGATCAAATCTGAGCTAGTTTTGTGTGTAACAGGTGGATATAGTGTTGGATACTTGTGAGGAGTATTGTAGTATGTAATGTTACATGTTCTCAATCATTAATATACAGATAGTGTGGGGTTTTTAGCTATAAGCTTTCCCCGGGTTACATACTGTGTTAATGTGTGCATGCGATTGATGTTTCATTGTTTTTAATGCTGCTAAATTGATGATCAACGTAGAGGAGGTTATGTATTATGCATGTATTCCACAATAGTGTATAATCGGGATAATCTCTGTGAATAAGTGTCATATTATTCAAAATTTCTACATGGTATCAGAGCTAGTTGATTTGTAGAAAAAGTTCTACAGGATATCAAAGCAGGATTGATCATCAGATCTATTATTCAGAAAGTGTTTACATTTTATTTCTTCAGGTAGAGTCTGTAATCGGGCCAGGTAGCTTCTAGATTCATCCTTCCTTTGGAAGGTGAGATATCCGGTAAAAGACCATATAGTCAATCTCTGTACGAGAAATAATTTGTTCTCACGAATTCTAGATCGGAGGCGGTTGAGTTTGGAGCTGGTGGAATTCGAATTTGCAGCAGTGTTTTGTTGGTGTCAAAGTTGAAATGTCTTTCAACGGATTGTGATTGGAGTATGCTCTTGAAGGCAGCTCGAACTATATTGCATGGAAAAACAAGATGGAGGCGGTGTTAGATGATAATGGATTGAAGGATTTCATAGAGGCTGAGGTCCCAAAACCTACTGATGCTGCTGAAGTTGTGGTTTGGCAAAAGAAGATAGCAAAGTGTCGAAGGATTCTGTTGGAGGGAGTGAAGGATCACATTGTGTCCAGCCTGCATGGTAAGACTTCTCTATACTTGATGTGGAAAGCTTTGATAAATATATTCCAAAGAAAGAGCAATCAGAGGAAGCTCGCGCTCAAAGATAAACTCAAAAACAAGTGTGAGAATGGAGATAGTATGCCCAGGTATCTCACGAAGTTCACCCAGTGCCGGGATGAGATGGGAAGTGTGAGGGTGACTTTCGATGATGAGGACTTGGTGAGCTTGGCTCTCCTTGGTCTTCCGAAGAGTTGGCATTCCTATCAGGACTCTGTCAATGGTTGGGAGAAATTGCCAAGATGGGAGAGACTTTGGTCGGATCTTGTGCAAGAGGAGATCAGACGGAGCACCAAAGACAGTTCTTCATCCATGCATGATGAGGAGAACTATGCCTTAGCGAGTAAGGTGAAGAAGGGGAAGGTGAAGGGTTCTCTTTCCGAATCCAGTTCTTCCAATGATGGGAAGAAAGTTGACAAGTCGAAGGTGAGATGCTTTCGTTGTCATGAGTTGGGCCATTATGCTACTAATTGCCAAAAGAAGAAATCCAAGAAGGGATCTAGGGAAGGATCTGAAGGTGAGGCACTTGTTTCGCAGTTTGAGTTGGATTTCACACTCTTCGCATGCATGGTTTCATCCATGGTGGGAAGTGGTTGGTTTCTTGACAGTGGAGCTTCTTTCCACATGACCAGTGACAAAAGTTTGTTTAGTACTTTGGAGGAGAAAGATCTCCAGATACTCATAGCGATGGGTAATGATGAGAAGTATAGTGTCTCAGGTGTAGGCACGGTTATTTTTCAGAGGGAGCATGGAGCTCGCCTTACCTTAACCGATGTAAAGTATGTACCAGGATTGAAGAGAAACTTGGTGTCGATCGTGATGCTGGAAGACAGAGGCTATGATGTTGTCTTCAGTAAGGGAAAGGTTTTCCTTAGACACATCATCACTAGACAAGTGAAGCAGATTGGTTCACGGGTCAAGAACCTGTATGCTCTTGAGGTTCAAGATGCATGTAAAGCCTTGAGCAGCGAGGAAACTGATGGAGACTTGGTGGTTGAGAGGGAGCATGTATTACCACTCAACATGAAGAGCTAGAAGAAGTCTCAGATAATTGTCGAGGAGCCACGATTGGTGCAGCAGCCTCAAGAGGTTGTGGAGCAGCCACAATAGGGGGAGCTGAGTGGAGATTGAGTAGAGACATCTACTCATCCAGAGACCTCCAATAGGGGGAAACTTCGAGCCAGGTAGGCTGAGGGATCACATAAGGCCATACCTCTAGGTAGGATGTGGGGTGATGTGGATTGATCGTCCCAAGGAGGACGGGCAAGATCCTTGAGGTACCCAACCTCTTGGATGAGACCTTGCTACGGGAGCCCTGATGTGGAGTAGCAGGAACTGGCTGATTGGGTAGAGATAGATGCGGATGGAGCAGCAGAGAGAGTGACAGTGTAGGGAATCCCAAGACAGTGCATAGCTAGCAGGCTGCAGCAATGCGAGAGGCACAAGTGTTTTGCACAGTGCTAGGTGGCACAGAGAGGTGTGAAATGGTGCGAGATGCATGGAGATGTTGCAGTAGCGCAGATGTCAGTGAGGGAGCACTTGTCAGCAGCAGGTAGAGCTTCAGCATCAGAGTATGTTCCTAGCCCAACAGAGTGATCAGTTGGGAGTGTTTTTGTTCCAAGTGTTGTTGGAGCAAGTGGACCGGGAAAATGTGTTGCATGCAGAACATTCCAGAGTTGCGGGATAGGGGTTGTAGATAATCCATATCTTGTTGAGAGGGAGTGTTGAAAATGCAACAAGATGATGGAGCTTAGTGGAAAGGAGTCGCCTTCACTAAGTGAGCTCGCAGGCTATTTTTGGCGCAAAGTCTATTTTTAGACTATGTCTATTTTTAGACATATGGATCATGGTCTATGAGTTACAGGATGTTGTTTATGGATGATTGGTCATGTTGGGAAAAATAGATGGACTTCTATTTTTGGTTCACAGCGGAGTGACCAGAGTCTATTTTTAGACTGCCAGGCTAAAAATAGAAACAGTCAAATATTATTAGCCCTTAGTAATATTTGGACTCTAAACATTATTGTATTCTCTTGGAGCACTTCAGTTCGAGCTACGGATGTGGCACATGCAGCTGACAAAAGGAATCACGTGGTTTCTTATGTGTTAGTTGAGCTATTGCATGGAGGACTTTATTTAGAACTCATGCATGTGAGTTCTGTGGAGTTGGATGTGGAGTTGATGGAGTTGTGTTCAGTTTGACTTAGTTGAACTAGTTGTATTTAGTCTAACTAAAGAATACACTAGTGATGAGTTGTGTGAATTAAATATTAATTAATTCACTAATTATTAATTCATAAAGCAACTAAAGAATACATCAGTTAACTCAGTGCATGGATAGTTCAACAGAGACAGGTGTTAGAGGTAAGTGAAAGGGTGAGTTGTGACTATCAGTTGTGCATGAGATTTTGCACATGCATGGATTGAGTAATGCCAATGAGGATTGCGCAGTGTGGGCCAATACCAAGGCAATTATAGCTTGTGCTCACGTGATTTTGGATCAGCCAAGGTAAATAGGAGTTTGGATCAGCCATTCATCATTCATTCTCTTGCAGGGTTGTGCAATGGAGGCAGGCAAAGCAGTGGAGGAGATTTGAGCAATGATTGATCAGATCTGAGCTAGTTTTGTGTGTAACAGGTGGAGATAGTGTTGGATACTTGTGAGGATTATTGTACTATGTAATGTCACATGTTCTCAATCATTAATATACAGATAATGTGGGGTTTTTAGCTGTAAGCTTTCCCCGGGTTACATACTGTGTTAATGTGTGCATGTGATTGATGTTTCATTATTTTTAATGCTGCTAAATTGATGATCAACATAGAGGAGGTTATATATTATGCAAGTATTCCACAATAGTGTATAATCGGGATAATCTCTGTGAATAAGTGTCATATTATTCAAAAAATTTACAGATCATAGGCAGGAGAATCCCATGACCAACCGTATTGTCCCACCATATAAGGAGTGGAATGATGCACTTTTTGGTGAAGAAAAGGGTTCGCCTCGACATAGGACTACTACGGGCCAACATGATTGGTAAATGGATGTTCCCCCCCGAGGTAAGTACTGCCAGATAGCAAAGGACCCCCAAAAGCATGGTTTCTGATGGGGTTGTAACTAGGGATAGAAGAAGGACCGCTATGCATAGTAGGACCAACATAAGGGGGATAACCCATGTGCGAAACAGTACTAGAAACGAGGTTCCCCTAGGTAAACTAACCCCTTTAGTAAAAGTACTCATAGGTGGCACCCCTCCAAAAAACGAACTATACCAGGCTTGTGACATAATATAAGTGGCGATGCCCCCAGGCTCATTAGGGACAACTAGTGATCCCGCCCACATATTATTAGAAGTAACCATTCCTAACTGGGGGATAAGAATAGTTGGTTGGGAAAAATCTAGTCCAAAGGTTCCTGAACCTACTGGCTGACTAGGCTAAGGTGCCATGGTCGACATAGGAGATGGTGTGGGCATGGAAAAATTTGAGAAATTTGTAGGAGTCATAGAATAAAATGGTGGAATTCCCTAAGAAGAAGTGAGAGGTGTGGACGGAGGAGTGGGTATAGCCATGCTAAGACATCGAAATGATGTCATCATAGCTAATACTTTTGATGTAGAAGGTAAGGAAATATTATACTTTGCCATAGGGTAAATCATAGACAAAGGCACACAAATGTAGATTGGTGTGGAAATATCAAGGTTTAGCCACAATAACTCAGGTCCGAATGGATTAGTCAAAGGTGGGTTGGCAGGAGCATTCAAATCGTCCACCAAAGTCTTGATAGAAACTAGATTAGTAGTAGAAGGATCAGGTATAGAGTCCACGACTATGTGTTGGTCTAAGTCTTGAGTACCAACAGGCACTCTTCGTGCAGAAGTAACAAGTCCACCTTGTTTAGGAGGTAAATCGTGGAGACAATGAGATCGTCGATGAACAAATTCAGCCAGGGTGATAACTTATAATTTAAATACAATTATGTTAGTGCAAACACCCTGAAGGCTAAAACTATTGATTCAAACCAAACAAGACACACTAGAATTGTCCTAAAATATAGCATATGCAAACCAAAATACAAAGAACCTAGCGTTAGAACAGTGATACTAGCAACCCGCTTCCTAGACCTTTTAGCTACGAACTTGGACCAATTACCCCCACAAGATGTGGAACACCCCCCAAGAGGATTGAGAGAGTATGACTAATATCTATCCCAGGTACAGAGAAGATGACCCTGACCCTGCACCTGCGTATGATCCCTAAGAAGATAGGCCACTATGGTCACCACCTCCAATAACACAGCTTGGGGTGAAAGTTAGAGGACAAATCCACATGCAAGGGTAGGACACTTAACCCCAAAAACGAGCTAAGACCGAAACCCCCTTGAGAGTTACCTCCCAAGTGGTCCCCAAGTGATAATGACACCATTTGTATGCATGGAGATTCCGCTATATCACACCATTTGAAACTGAGCAAAATGGGTCATGTCACCCCACCTAGCCCAAGTGTGACTTGATGCTTGACCCTCTTGTGAGAAGGGCTTCCCAGACCGCACTACTGTAAATGGATTTAACTCCCTACCGAAAGATAATAAGTTGATTTTTTAGTCTTGGAGAAGTTAACTCACACCCCTATCTTCAAGACACTAGCCTAAGCTAATGTTGGTGTACTACCAGTGAAAATAAAAGACGAATCTAGTTAATTTTATTATCGTGTTGATTTTAGTGGTTGTTGTTTACACAAGTGGGATGCGGCGTGAAACTCATATGGTGTGAATGACTCTTAGTTAGTCACCCTAATGCAGTTATATGCAATTTTCAATTTTCATGTCAATGAATGCTAACTACAGGAGGGTAAGAGCCTTCTAACACACCAATGCCTATTTTAATGCACCTCTTCACTAAATCCTTTTAAATGAAAATTACCCCAATATGTTATGAATTAATGACCCAAAACAAACCAAGAAGGCAAACCAAAACAACCAAAAATAAGCCAAAGAAAAATTTCCCAGGTAAGAACACAAAGCACTCCAAAATCATGACAACTATGAAAACAAAGCCCAATCAAAGAAACGCACTCAAAGCGACCAACTTGAAAGCCAAAAGTGAAAAAAGGAGGGCAATATCATCAAGTTAGGGTTGTAGCACAATGGCTCAACTAAGGCCAATGATCTACAAAGGTAACAACCCAACCCTAAAGGCAGAAAGGCCTAAAGAATATCAAATGAAAATGATACAAAAAAAAAAAAAACGCACTCAAGATAACTTTTCTAGATTACAAATGCACAACCAAACACAACACCACCAATTGTGACAAAAATAACCCAAAGAGGAGAAAAAACGCTTAAGAAGAGACAACAATAGTGATTAATAGTGACAAAAGTTTGACAATAAGGTGTGGATCAACCCTAAACAGTCACTTACAGTAGTCAATCAGGTCTGGAAGTGTGATCTAGAGGTGAAAATTGAGCCTCAACCTAGAGAATCCAGAAAAAAATTCATAAACAAATTGAAGAGCTAAGAGAAATGGAAGACTTTGGAATGAAAATATCAAACCAGACACATGCAAAAACTAATCAATTACAGTAAACTGTAAATCACATAAACCTCTAACATATCAGCGAAATATGAGAGTGTCTAAGCCCAATCAAAGATGAAAAATCCGCCTTAATGACAAGTGACTGATCTAACAGAATCTGATAAACAAAAAAAAATATGGATCAAACCTAGTAGATGAATAGGGGGACAGGACTGATCAGGAACAAAGTTGAAGAAACTCAGAACATATGAGGGCTTTTTCCAGGGCTAAAAGCAAGAATGTTGGAACAAAACAAGATCAAGGCGTCATGGGATGCTCCCAGGATATCACCAAGACAGTGGTCAGGGACTCCCGAATGCTCGGATGACTCTTTGTGAGAGTGTTCAGGGAAAACATTAAAAAAATCCCTAAAAACTCATGCTCAAGCTGAGAAACAAGAGAAACACAAAGGAAAGAACCCTGAAAATAACTTTAAAAAAGACAGAAATAAAGAAAAAACTCAGCAAATCAATCCGAAGAGAAATCGATCAAAGTTGGAGGAAAAGTAGACACAAAGAAAGCATGCTCTCATTGAAATAACTACTTCTATTGCAACTAAATCTATAAGGAGTTGTTGCTCTGTGATCTTGTGTCCAAATCAGATCACCAGATAGAGAAAGACAAAACCAATGAAACAATAGGGCGGTCCCAATCCCAAATGTTCAATCATGCAACAAGTAGTCAAATCTATGCTATAAAGACAAGAGATCACGACTGGATCCCTCACATGTCGGGGAAGAGTTTTGCATACGATGTAGTTCGTGTGCTCCACTTGAGCGATCCAAGATGTTCACACCAGATCTCTATCCCTACACACAATCACAATAAAGACGTAAGATGATCTTCTTTGGAAGATCATTCGATCAAATGAAATAAATACAACCATATAACATGTTGAATACAAATTCAAGTAAGGGAGGGAACATATGTTTCCATTAATTATGAAAGATCAATACAATGTTATACCTTCACCTCCAAGCTTCCTCTCCACAATCCGCAAAGTTTCCCCGCTATGTCCAAGAAATGAGTATGAAAAGTAGTAGACCAATGGAAAAATACCTCACAAGCTCACTTTGGTAGCAGAATAACACCATAGGCTCACGATCAATCTCTTAATACTAAATCTCCAAAACTAGCTGACCCTCTTGAATGATCCAGTATAAGTAGGCAAAAGAGATGTCCCAGGAGGATGTATTTGGACACTCAGGACAAAGAGAAGTCATAGAAACTTCTAACTGATAAGCCTTGCCCAACTCGAATAGATGACAAATCAAACTAATCTCCTAGGGACTAAGGTACTTTAGAATTCATCCCTAGACATTGTCACTGAAAGAGGGGAAAAGGTCCTTGGACGCTCTCATACAGAAGGCTTCAGAGCATCTGGGAGGCTCTGGATGCTCCCATAGGATGTTATGCCAACGTCCGAGGGTCAAAATGGAGAAAAAGGAGTACTTGGTTTGGAAAAAAGTCAATCAGACTCAAGTTCTGAGGCTCACCAACCTAGAGGGGTAAAATAGGTTGATAACATACTGTGATATCCTTGCGAAGAAATTAACTTACGTAAAAGTTCAGTTGCATCCCTATAATACTCCTTTTGCTGATTTGGATCATACGATTTCTTTGGAGATGCAGGTCTTATAACAGTTGGTTGATCAGGAGTTCCAATATCAGCTCCCATCTTCTTTCCTCCTCTCGTGAAAACATTGATATTGGGTTGCATTGAAGGACTAGGATCCTGGGGCTCTGCATAGAATAAATTAGCTCCTTTAGCCTGATTTTTCTTCTTCCATTGAGCAATAAGTTCAAGAAAGTCTTCATTTGCATGCATATTTACTCAAAACTATGAACACCATGGTATCTGTGGCAAAGAACATTCCCTCGCCACATGGCCTTCCTGATCATCCCTTCCTCCTCGCCCTCGACGAGTCTCATTAACATGGAAAGTAGAATGGTTAAGCTAGTCTGCTAGAGCATCTAAGGACTAACATTTATCCATATGACGATTGGGTGATCCAAAACTCACAAAACAAGCTATTTGGAACATTGGAATACTTTTGTAGAATAGAGCACAACTGGGGTAAATGACCAAAACTTCGATAGATATCACAATAATCATTTGTAGACATACCTTAAGGGTTGGGGAATGACTGCAATTGCGTATGAACCTAATAAGGAAGAGCAGATAATATTTTTACAACTCCGGGAGACTGAGGTGGCAAACGTCCCAAAGGAGCACTACACAGTCTTGGCCCTCCTAGTCCCAGACACTCTTTAACATGATGTCCCTCAACCTGAGAGTGGGTACACCAAACATGAAGTATCGTAGGATGTAAAGGTGCCAAATATTTTAACCTATCTATCAATGTAGAAATCACATTCTAAAAGCCCATAATAGAAGGATCTGTTGAAGGCCCAGCTACTTTGCAATCTTGTGGATAACCAACCATAGCCTCTATTTGCATTTCCTGCTCCAAAGCATCTTGAAGCATGTTAACCTTCTGCTAAGATAGTGGAATATGATGTAGGTTTTAACCCCGTACAGAAATTACCTGCTGTTGTGGCCAGCAACAACACCCCTTCCTATTTAGTTTTATCACTAATACTAAATGAGTGGGGACCCTTATTCAAAAATTAAAAAAAATCGATTGATGCATGTATTCCTTTTCTTAATAAAACTTACTATCATAAACTTAGGAGAATACCCTCAAAAAATCTAAAAAGACTTAAGTTTTATGATAAGTTAGAATAAAATCACTCCTTAAAGTGCGTCGCATCGCAAAAAGGGTAATGGACACCTTCCTACAAGCGGAATTCTAAAAGTGCGAAATCACACATCAAAAGACCCTCATTGCATCACATGCCTCAAACATCACTAACGCTGAAATGCCTTAAACCACCAATATGCGATGGCGCATCTCGCAAATCACATTTCACAGAAAACACATCGACGGATCATTACCACACACAACAGATTTGCGATATTGCGAAGCAAATCGCAAAATCGCCTTATCGCAGATCTGCAGGGCTCGTTGTTCAAGAAAGCTTTTTCCATAACCCAAGACCCTGTTATGCGCATTAATGTTAATTAACGAGTTAGTTGGCAATCATTAATGAAATATGGTTTTGATCTGATCGAGGAGCCATTTCACGTAAGGTGATATATTTTTTATGTTTTCAGCATTTAAAGCTTTCTCGTCACCTTTTTCTTATTATCGTTCTCACCTCATTTGTAAACTGCAGGAGCAAAGAGCAGAGAAGTATACATAGCAGTGTTCAGGATATTATGGGAAAGAAGGGTAAAGCTCCCAATTCTAAAGATAAAGAAATGACGCCCTTGTACACAGACACCACCTGTAACAAAGATGCTGGTATTACTACTTGAGAAGGCATGTACAGTTTACTTGAGGAAGCAAATCCCAAGGTAATGGAGGTTACAGCTACTGCAGGCTCACGCGGGTCTTCTGAGGCGTCTATTATAGATCTAGCATGTTCATTCTTGCATAGGATAGCGGCGAGGCCCAAAATTCTTCCATACACGGACATGGTTAAATTGATACTAGATAATGTTGATATCACGTATAGAGAATTTAAAGCTCAAAACCATGAACTCACAGAGTCATTATTTTCACAAAATTTAAGCTTTATATCCTCTAACAAAAAGCACGCAAGAGGCGAAAATCGCACCAGGGAAGCCTGGATCGAGAAACGAAGGCAGTTTCCGATGCATCATTAGCGCCAGGCAAAACCCCTTGAGATGGAAATCCTTTAATCGCTCGGTCGCCTATAAGCCTGGAAATTTGTAAGAAACTGCGCTAAAGGCGAAAAACAAAACTTGAACTCTAGACCAGTGGTATTTACCAGATATATCATCAAGTGGTATGTAGATATCTACCGAATGTACAACACCTACAAACAAGCTGGAGACAGAAGGCTCAAGACAAAGCAGAGTCCATCAAAAGGTTAACCAAGTTGAATTTGTATTCTTACTGGACGTACTTGGTAAAACCACACAGCCAGTGCATGACTCTCAAATGTATCATCAATTCTGCCAAGAAGATGGCGCCAGCTCTTACCAATTCCGTTTTCACAGGACAGCTAAAATTGGAAGTCGGTCAGCCAAATATCCTCAAGCAAATGCTGAACACTTGCGACTACAAGGAACAGATACATAGATAGTTACTTATTAGTTTTAGTTTTAGATTTAGTTTTAGTTTTAATTTTGATTTATTTTTGCTTGAAATGAGGACGGTCATTTAAACTGCATCCTACATTTTTGTAATAAATTATTTTTAGATTTAGTTAGTAGTATTTAAACCCTTCTCATGCATTTAGAGAAGGGTCCAGAAATTTATCAAAAACTTGTCCTCACAACATGCACTTTTGCACCCTCCGAGGAGGTTTTGATGAATGAATGGAATAGGATTTATTGATATTTGTGTTTAATATCTACTACTGATGTTGCACTTTTGTACTCTTAGTGGATGTTGGATTAAGAAGAGATAAATCATTATTTCTTGAAGCTCATGAGTAGAACTAGTTATAAATGGTAATTTTCTCTCTTAACTGTTTCTGCTTATGTGTTAAGGTGATATTCATGTTCAGTTATGTATTTATGAATGTGTGAATGCTTAAGTTATCATTTGCAACTTTTGTATGGTGATAGCTATTTATTTATGCTTAATATATGAGTAGCTTATTATGCGATATGTTTTTCACAACTATTTCATCTAACTTTTTATATGAAATGGTTTATCTTTATTGAATTATTTTCTTATAGAAGTTGAATGATCTTTATTACCCAATGTTATTTGAAATCATTTTAGATCGCATAACAGAAAGATTACATCCCGGGTTAGTTTAGAATTAGATATTTCTGTTTATTAGAATACAATTGCATGTTGTTAGATTAGATTTAGAATAAAATCATTTTACCTAGGAATCATTAGGAAAGAAATATCAATTCTCAACACACACACACACATATATTGGGAAATTGGTCCCATATCCCCAGTCAGACCCACTATGCCAAATGGAAAAGGAGCTGCTAACCAAGGTCCGGACTGGGTGGGTATCCCCCTCATTGTAGACCCAATTTTCGGGGCTTCAACACCTGCATATGAATTCTAAAACACAGAAAATAAACAATGCGAGAGCATAACACATATACACAGAGATTTTCCCCTGGATCCCAAAACCGGGAGTACCATCTTGATTTTTCATATGTTCCTTTCAATGTCATAATACATATTTATACATGCTGAAGCATCCAATACCATGGACTGAAAAACCATCGCGTCCAATACCATGAACCGAAAACCATCGCGTCCAAAAAAACATGTGAAAATCATGCACAAAACCATAGGTGGGTCCGCCTAACCTAACATAGGGTCCAAAACCAAACTTTTCCAAGGCACTACCCCGGACCCCATAAAGTGGGGTTACGGGTACACCTCAAACGCCCAGTGACCCCCCCTTGGTACACAATCGGCACAACGAAGGGGGTGCTCCATCCCCCCTCTAAACCCCCAGTTAACTACGTGGGCTAGTCGTGGAAAGAATATAACACAACCCAACATTCTCCCACTTGTTGTTTTCTTTCCATAGGGGGCCACAAGAGAGCTTAGTCATTTATCCAGCCCTAAAATGCCCATTGTTTCTCTACACTAAGAGAACTTCTCAGAGCTCACAAATTTTTTCAATGCATTTGCAGTATTCTTCAAAGTGTCCACCTTTACCAGCAACACCTTTTTGTCTTCTATCATATCCCTCACAAAGTGATATTGAACATCAATGTGCTTTGTCTTTGAATGATATGTGAGGTTATTTTCCAAGAAAATTGCACTTTGGTTTTCACAGTCTATCCTTATAGCTTCCTGTACTGACCCCATACTTGAACACAATCTCCGCAACCAAACTGCTTCCTTGCTTGCATGAGTTGTTGCCATGTATTCTGCCTCTGTAGTTGATAGTGCCACTATAGATTGTTTCTTACTCATCCAACTGACTACACCTCCAAATAGGTTAAACACATACCCACTTGTAGATCTTCTCTGATCTAGATCTCCAGCCCAGTCTGCATCAACAAAGCCATGAATATCCAACACTCTGTCCAATCCTAGTCTTCCTTGGTAGCACAAACCATAATCACTAGTGCCACGCAAATACCTGAAAACTCGCTTCACTGCTGTCCAGTGCTCCTTCCCTGGTTTTGACATAAACCTGCTCAATACTCCCACTGCATGTGCAATGTCTGGTCTAGTACAGACAATTGCATACATCAGGCCACCGATTGCACTTGCATATGGAACACGGGACATGTCCTCTTCCTCTTCTTGTGTCTTGGGACAATGTTCAACAGATAACCTCACACCTACAGGAATAGGAACCTTCACCGGTTTACTATCCTGCATATTAAACCTTTTTAGTATTGTCTCGACATACTTCCTTTGGTTTAACCAGAGCTTCCTCTTTGTACGATCTATTTTAATTTCCATGCCCAAAATATAGTTTGCAACACCAAGATCTTTCATGTTGAATTTGGAGGACAATTGGGTCTTCAAATCCTGGATAATTTCTTTGTCATTTCCAACCAGCAACATATCATCCACATACAAGACCAGATAAATAACATGGCCACCAATTAATTTAAAATACACACAGTGATCTGCTTTTCTTCTGGTGAAGCCAAGTCCCCGTATAAATGTATCAAATTTCTAATACCACATCCTTGGTGACTGTTTTAACCCATACAAAGACTTCTTTAACTTACACACCAGTTATTTCTTACCCTTCACCGCAAAGCCTTCAGGTTGCTTCCTGTAGATCTCCTCTTCCAGATCCCCATGAAGAAATGTTGTCTTCACATCCATCTATTCTACCTCAAAATCAAAAGTAGCATCAATAGATAAAAGTAATCTAATAGAAGTTACCTTGGAAACAGGAGAAAAAATATAACCAAAATCAATTCCCAGCACCTGGGTATAACCTTTTGCTATCAACCGAGCTTTGTATTTCTCCACTTTTCCTTCTGCATTTGTCTTCTTTTTGAACACCCATTTGCTACCAATGGGTTTCCTTCCAGCTGGCAACTCCACCAGATCCTAAGCCTCATTTTTGTGCAAAGATGCCATTTCATCAACCATGGCCTCTTTCCAGAGTTTTCCATCCTCTGAATCCACTGCTTCCTTCACAGTTCTGGGATCATCATTAGTAACAAACAAAGCAAAATTTGAACAGAAAGCAGATGGACTATATCTTTCTGGCTACCTTCTTTCTCGAACTAATCTTCTCACAGTTGGAGTTTGTGGCTCTTCATCTTCTGATTCCTCCTCTGCTGTAGAGTCTGATTCTTCCTCCTTTAGCTCAAACTCTATCTTCTCGGGTTCCTTTGGTTGGACTTCATGTTTAATAACATCTTTTACCTCTCTGAACACCACATCTCGACTGTACACAACCTTCTGTGTGACTGGGTTCCAAAGCTTATAACCCTTTAAACCATCCTTATACCCAATAAAGATGAACTTTTCAGATTTACTATCCAACTTGGTTCGTTTCTCCTTTGGAACATGTACATATGCATCACATCCAAATAGCCTCAGATGTGAAAGAGAGGGTTTCTTACTAGTCCATACCTCTTGTGGAGTCTTATCCTCCAACGCTGATGAAGGTGACCTGTTGACCAGGTAACATGCAGTATCCACCGCCTCTGACCATAATTCCTGTCCTAACTTGGCACCACTAAGCATGCTTCTTGCCCTTTCCATCAACGTCTTGTTCATTCTTTCTGCAACTCCATTTTGCTGAGGTATATATGGAGTAGTCTTCTGCCGTGCTATACCGCACTTCTTGCAGAATTCTTCAAATTCCTTACTGCAAAACTCTCCACCATTATCTGTCCTCAGCACCTTTATCTTCTTCTCTGTCTAGTTTTCCACTAGAGCCTTAAATTCTTTAAACCTGTCAAAGACTTCAGATTTCTTCTTAAGGAAATATATCCATGTATTCCTTGAGAATTCATCTATAAATGATACATAGTACACAGACTTACCCAGTGATGGTACCTTCACAGGTTCAAACACATCACTGTACACAAGCTCTAATATATGTTTTGCCCTCTTACCACCAGAGGGGAAACTCACCCGATTCTGCTTCCCATATACACAATTTTCACAAAAATCAAAATCCAGAGAGCTATTACTCATACCTTCCACCATACCTTTACCACGAAGTATTCGAAGGCCCTTGTCTCCAATATGTCCAAGCCTTTGATGCCACAAAATTGTCTTCTCTCTAGAGACCACTAGATTTTCTGCTCCACTATCAGGAACCATAGAACTATTGCACCCATCAATAATAGTGCTACCTTGCAGCTTTTACAGAGTTCCAATCTGAACTCCCCACATCAATACCAGTGCTCCGCGAACCATTTTGTAGGTATCATTCTCGAACACTGTTTTTACACTTGCATCATCCAGCTTGCTTACAGAAATCATATTTCTGCCTAATGCAGGAATATGTAGAACACCTGGAAGCGTTCTAACCCTTCCACCTTGCAACTTCAACTTTACTTTTCCGCGACCAATGATTCTAGCCTTCCTGTCATCCCCCAGGAAGACATCACCACCATCATATTTCTCATACTCGCAAAACCACTCTCTATGGGGGTGAAGTGAAAGGATGCACCTGAGTCAATCAACCATGCCTCATGATCTACATGTGTACTTGAAGAAGCCAAGTACACATCCCCACCTTCATCTGAGGTGGTTTTTGCCTCTGCAGAAGGAGCCTCATCAGATCCCTTTCCTTTTTCAGGAGCTTTAGATTTACAGTCCCTTTTGAAGTGGCCTTCCTTTCCGCATTTCCAGCACACCACCTTTACAGGTTTTCCTGGAGATTTAGATCTCTCTCTAGATTTAGATCTCCCACTCGATGACTTATTTTTGTTTCTGTTCTGGGACCATCCTTGTACAGACAAGGCATCACCATTTTGGCTCTCCATATTTTTCCGTCTCATCTCCTCCATCAGCAAGGCTAAGACTATTTCATCAAACTGCAAGGTAGTTGCATTGCTACCTATTGCAATAACCAAACTATCCCATGAATCTCGTAGAGACACAACAAACTGATGCACTTATCTTCATCTGAAATTTTAATATCAACAAATGCTAACTAACTTACCACAGTATTAAATGTGTTCAGATGCTCTGTCATCGAGTCTCCATCTTTCATCCTTAGGTTCTATAGCTTTTTCCGCAGGAACAGTTTATTCACCAGAGACTTAGATTGGTACAAAGTCCCTAACTTGTCCCATAAAGCTTTCGCCATAGCTTCCCCTGATACATTCAGCAATACTGAATCTGAGACACACAATCGTATTGTGCTCTTTGCCTTCCGATCCAACTTCTTCCATTCTTCATCAGACACTCCCGTTGGTTTAGTACCCAGATCTACTGTGATCCACTGATCTTTATCCACCAACAGATCCTCCATCTTGAGTTTCCACAATTCAAAACTCTGACCATTAAATTTCTCGATCTCTATCTTTCCACTGCTCGCCATCTTCTTTCACCACCAGAATCGATCTCGCAAATCTCCCACTGAACAGGGTCTACCACAGGCATGAGCGAAGCCCCTCAGCAAAAAAGGCGTCCCCTTGAAGCATACGAATTCTAAAACATAGAAAATAAACAATGGGAGAGCATAACACATAAAACACATATACAGAGATATTTTCCCCTGGATCCCAAAACCGGGACTACCAACTTGATTTTTCATTATGTTCCTTTCAATGTTATAATACATATTTATACATGCTGAAGCATCCAATACCATGGACCGAAAAACCATCATGTCCAATACCATGGACCGAAAACCACCGCCTCCAAAAAAACATGTGCGGAAATCATGCACAAAACCATAGGTGGGTCCGCCCAACCTAACATAGGATCCAAAACCAAAATTTTCCTGGGTGCTACTACGAACCCCATAAAGTGGGGTGACGAGTACACCTCAAACCCCTAGTGACCCCCCCTCACTACACAATTGGTGCAACAAAGGGGGTGCTCCGCCCCCCCTCTAACCCCCCGGTTAACTATGGGCTAGTCGTGGAAAGAATATAATAGAACCCAACATATGAGTCATTGGTAACAGCGCCTTGATAAAAAAGTATCTCTGGTGATGGGGATCAATAGGATAATATAATTTACTAATATCATCTTTGAATCGTTGCATGCATTTCCAAGCAAAATCCCCTTCTCGTTGGAAAATATCCAACAATTCCGTCAATCCTTGTTGATTTGACTATGGTAACTTAAACTCTTGAATGAACTTTTGTTTAACTTGATCGATACCAGTGTTGGGGTTAACATCGATCCATTTTATAAACCACCTCAATGCTCGATCCCACAATGTAGTTTGGAATTCAATGAGCTTAGTAGCATCCAGAGTTTGACGAGCTCTCCAAACAACTTCACACAAATACCAATGTTGCTCAACATCCTCACCCCTCTTTCTTGCAAACTCTGGGTATCTGACAAGTGAACCGGCTATGACTCTAACCATAATTACTTGTGTTGAATAAACAAGTATGAATCCTTGGGAACCCATTTGAGAACAACTAGTTGTACTTGATTGACTAACACCACTAGAACTACTTTTACCCTTAAGAGATAACTGAAATTTAATGAACTTGTGTACCTTTGAAAAGATAAAATCGAGACTTTAATATAGCACCATAGGAAGGTCAAGGAGAGGATGAGTCATGCTACTAGGTTGAGGATTTTTACATTCTGGTATTGATTCATCCTCAAAGAAAAATTGCCTCAGCATGAAATGAAAATCATCATCTACCATAGTATCTTCATCGGGTATCCTAGTTAATCAAGTAAATGGCTCAGGCATCTAAAATCCTTTCGTCTCCCCGTGCACTAGAGTAACTACTTTTGATCCTTAAATTCCACTTCCACTTATACTTCCACTGGCCAATCCTATTTCACCAGAAAAAGCACCTTCTCCGTTGCTTCCATTCCTAAACTCTAGAGTTTCCATTTCTCTGTTCCTCACCACTGAACTCCTCACAATGTCGCATATGTGCTGCAACTCCCTTAATCTAATCCTAAGTTCCCACAACTTTCTTTTACAACACTATTAAACTATTCTTTCCCTTCACAACGCTCTGAAATACCTTGCCTTCCGTAA
Organism: Pinus tabuliformis; assembly: GCA_031772625.1. Taxonomy (NCBI): domain Eukaryota; kingdom Viridiplantae; phylum Streptophyta; class Pinopsida; order Pinales; family Pinaceae; genus Pinus; species Pinus tabuliformis. The sequence goes on along the minus strand of CM062816.1, from coordinate 1,758,063,930 downwards.
CTCTTCTTGATTCCTTATATGAACTCCTTCATCCTTCTACAGCGACACGACATTCCTCTCCTCTAATCCATTCCCTCAGTTATAGAGAATTCAGATACCATTTGATCTTATGGAAATGATTGTTAGTCCCAGTCTTCGCAGCCTGTCACCAGGGATTAACATGGGCTCTTACTATGTCTAGTTTTGTTAGATGTTTTGGACATGATGTTCAGCACAAAACATGTCACAAGTATGTCCATCAGAAGAAGCTCAGAAAAATATTTCCAACGGTATATCACACTCCCGTAACCGGTTCCCGAATTAGAAGATATGATCAAAATGAATGAGTGATTTTTGGTTATGCATGTTTTGAGGTCAGTTGCTACACACAATGACAAGTTTAGTACAAAATCAGTTTATGAAATAATGGTAAGGAATTTTTCAAAAGTGAAAGAGGTTTTTGTTCACCACATACCAAATAACAAAAACCTCCTTCAGTTTATGCACAGGTGCTACTATGTGGGAGATATATAGTGATATTTGGAGCCTACATTAAAACAAAGCAAATTTTTCATATTTTTTACTGTTTTAGTCATTTAGTGCGGGGTCATTTTACAACATACAGAAAGTAATTTTGCAAAACCCAAGGAGATTGTTGTTAACCACAAGCCATACAACAAAAACCTCTTTCATTTTATTCACAGGTGTCACGAATTGGGATATGTGACTAGATCTTTACAGCTCATTTTCACAGATTTAAATTTTTAATGATTTTCTGTTTTAGAGATGATTTTGTGGAACAGATTACGAGCTACTGGAAACGCATTTCCCAAATTTGAGAGAGGTTTTTCTCCAAAATGATCTTATCTACAAAAACCTCTTTCAATTTTATAAAAAGTGCTATGGTTTAGGAGATATGAGTTCATCTTCAACACCTATTTTCATAAATTCGGCCCAAGTTTAATGTAACTAATTCTATTTTGAAGAAAATAGTTGAGCTCAATCCCTTAGTACAAGGATGAGAAAATGTAGATATTTTAGGGGTTGGATTTTGGTAGATGGTTGGACTCTTGAGAAAGCATTGAGCTTCATTGTACACTCATATTTTCATTTTGGCTAAGGAATTGAGACTAGGATTTGTAGCACTCTTTGGGATTCATGTGGCAATTTGTCTTGGTACAGTGCTTCTCTTTGTAATTGTGAATTTGTTTATGTGATTGCATGCCATTATCTATCTTATTTTCTTTTGAACTAAACAAACAATAGTGTAAGTAGAATTCATTGAAAGCGCAATGCTCTACTTGAAGTTTGCTTTAGTTATTTGATGTTTTCAGCTGTTTGGGGAGGATTCATGATTGCTCTTGCCCTCTTCAACACCTCACCTATCTACTCCTTACATCTCACTCAAATTTAAGTGCCAAAACAATTTCCTACCTTTCCCCATTGACATCTTTGTAGAATTGAGCCTCAATCCCCGCACCCCAAAATGTGTCTTTCCCTCTGAGCCAACAAAACATTATTTTATTCAATTAAAATCTCTTGCACGTATACCTAGCCTAAGATCAGTAGATATTTCAGTCATCTCAAGCCCTCATCAATCATTTTTTGCTGAGATTGACCTAGAGAGAGCCCTCTCCTGACCTGGTAGAGCTAGCTACCAGGCTGAGCATGGTTTGATGTTGGCCTTGGATACTACCTTTTTAGCCTGAGGTAAATCTAGGCACTAACATAGTGGCGACTATACTAGGGAAGAGATTATTTGTTTGTTAGTGTTCTTCATTTTGTAAACAACAGACGGAGTCTGAAGATTAGCCAGGTAGCCTTCAAAACACTTTTGCTTTGCATTAGCATAAGTAGATAAAAGCTACTTCAGTCAATCTCCAGTCTAGTCTTATAAACGGAATATCTAACTTGCAAATTTCCCCAGTACATGTATCAAGTTAGATCTGATTGTTGATGGTGGACAGCAGTCAGACACATATGAAGGCTGAAATCATCTACCTGGCGACTCCACTGTTCGAAGTCCCAAGTTTCAAAGTATTGATGGTGACTCCACTAGCTAAATGAAGGACTTAGATGTTGCTTCTATTTGTTCAAGGTATTCATGTATCGATTTTTCTAATCTTCCTGGTTTTCCTAATCAATTACCAAAGGATGCATACATTTTGAGTAATGGCCCTAAATTCAATGGGGAAGATCTGACTTTGACTCTAGAACATATAGAAAATTTTAAAACATTTGTGGATGTTACACTAAAAAATGTCACCATGACTATTTACAGTTAGTATGGCTCAATCAACAGTCATGCTACCCTCTTAGGCAAGTCTTATGCCTCTGCTCTCCATGTCAAACTCCAAAAAAGAGAGAAAGTCTTGTATAAATGTATTTATCTCTGGGGACGCAGGTCCTCTCAACCTTACCTGCGGGGACGCTCCCAATGTTCACAAAAGCTGCGTCCAAAGACGCTCTGTATGTAAAGGGACAGGTGCGTCCCCCTGTAAAGGTTAGAATGCGCAAGTTTCATCTTTAAAAAGTTACTTGTGGTCATTTCTAGAGCATTCTAGAAGGTTGTTCGACGTGTATTGGGCGCCTCCAGATGGTTCATGCACTCCTATCAAAGAGGAACTTATCCCATCAATAAGGGAGCTATCCCACCCAAAGAGGGGATTATCCCATTGATGGTGGACCTGATTAACCTCCTCTTGAGCACTATAAATATAGGCATTGGGCCAGAAGGAGGAGAGGTTGAAGCTATACATTTTCTAAGGGTAAATGCTGCAGGAATTAGGACTCCCATTTAGAAGCTTGTGAGGAGAGATTGCCATCTTTGCTTGTTCTATTTGGAAGTGGGTGTGCTTTGTCAAAGTAAAGGAGAACTCTTGACGGACCCCGGGAAGGACTTGCACAACACCAAGGCTCAGGTTGTATTTGTTCTTTTTGTTACCTATTAATGCAAATGAGTCCATTCTTCTCAATAACTTGTTGTTTATGAGTTATTTCATGTGCTCCTTGGTCTACATGTTGAATATGCTTTGTTTTATGTTATAATCAGGTGCTATTTAATTGTTTGACTGTTGGTGATTACAGGTTTTGGAGAAAAGGAGGAGCTCATCCAGATCAACAAAGCTTGGACTTCTACAACAGTGTTTGGACAAAGGTAAGAACAAAACACTTGATATCTCATATCATAATGCATGTTTAGAGAAGGATAGATCTTGTTTGTCTTGTTTGTCACTAGAGAGTCTTAGGCTCCTAGGGAGGTTGGTTGTGTCCGCACAATCGACTCTTTCCGCCTGACAAGTTCCCGTTTTGATGGCCGTGGGTTCCGTCCGTTTGGTATTCTACAAGAATTGCCTGTAGGGGTAGAAGGTAAAACCGTTAGTCTGGATGTGGAAGTGGTTGATGCCCCTCTAGACTACAACCTTCTTTTGGGTCGAAGTTGGTCATATGCTATGACAGCGGTCGTTTCATCGGTCTTCAGAATAATCAAGTTTACATACTTTTCATCCGACCCAGCCTCTTCAGAGAGTATCCAGCATGTCGGTAAGATGACAATCCCTTATAAGGACGTTGGTGTAGGTTTAGTTAAAGATTCCGGTTTACTGGGAACTTTTCCTCTCCCTCCACTCAGCGTAGATCCTTCGTTTGCAACAATTCATATGATTACATCAGAAAACATTATTTATGATGATCCTTGGATCGTCCCATCTGACTCTGAGGTAGACTCATTCGGTAATGCTATGCCCTTGAGTCCATATGAAATTGCTTATGAAGCTCTCATGTCTTTTACCGACTTTCATTCGACCGAGGTCGACCAAATGAATGTGGTCAGTGAAGAGTCACTTTTCACCTCACCCTTAGAACGGATAGCGTTTCCCGAAGTCGTGTCATCTGACGAACAACTTCGCGAAATCCTAAGTGTAGACGATCTACCATGGGAGGATCTCCATCACAGATCTTCGTTTTTACCTAAGAGTGATGCTTTTGAAAATGATTTTTCATCTATCTTTACCGCTGAATATGTCAAAGACGCTCAGGATCCAACGAAACATTCTGATTCAGAGTTGAATTTAGGGAATATTTCTCGTACTATTCCCATTGATATTTCAGTGAAGCCCGGAATTGAGGAAAACATTCATATAGGTGCCGCTTGTACAGAAAAAGAAATCCAAACTTACAAGGCCCTATTCCAAGAATTCCGCGATGTGTTTGCCTGGTCTTACGAGGAAATGCCGGGAATCGATCCTGCCATTGTTGTTCATGAAATAAAGACCTACCCGGATGCTAAACCCGTCCGGCAACGGTTGCATCAGATTCACCCTCGAAAAGCGGCTGCGATTAAAGCAGAAGTCGAAAAGCTGTTGAAAGCAGGTTTCATATATCCGATCCCGTTAACGGATTGGGTATCGAATATTGTTCCGGTCAACAAGAAACAAGGAACAATAAGAATCTGTATCGATTATAGGGATATAAATCGAGCTTGTCCAAAAGACAACTATCCTACGCCTTATATCGATCAAATTATTGATGATTGTGCCGGAAGTGAAATGTTTTCCTTTATGGATGGTTTTTCGGGCTACAATCAAATCAATATTCTACTTGCCGACCAACCAAAAATGGCATTCATTTGTCCATGGGGTACATTTGCTTATTGCAAATTACCTTTTGGGCTTAAGAATGCCGGGGCCACTTTTCAACTGGCAATGTCTTATGCATTTCATGACATCAAGCACATTGTGCAACCGTATCTCGATGATTTGCCTGCTCATTCTTTACATCGAGCTGATCACCTTGTCCACCTACGAGCAATCTTTATGAGGTGTAGGCATTATCGAATTCGGTTGAATCCCCACAAGTGTGTTTTCTGTATAGAAACAGGTCGATTGCTGGGATTTGTTGTTTCAAAAGCCGGCATTCGCGTCGATCCCTCGAAAGTCGAGGCTATCATCAACTTGCCTCCTCCTTCGAGTTTGCGCCAACTCCAAAGTTTGCAAGGGAAAGCGAACTTTTTACGCCGATTCATCCCAAACTACACCGAGGTCACTAAAGGTTTTACACGGTTGTTGAAACAGAATGCACAATTCTTTTGGGACGAGATTGCTCAACAATCTTTTGATGCACTTAAACACGCGTTGACCCATGCACCGTTGTTGCATCCTCCCAATTACAACCAGGATTACTTCTTATACCTCGCAGCTTCGCATTCCACCATTGGAATGGTGTTAGTTCAAGAAGATGAATTCGGAGCGGAACATGTGATATATTATCTTAGTCGGACCTTAAATCCCACTGAGTTAAAATATTCGCATGTGAAGAAATTGGCTCTGGCAGCCGTTCAAGTTGTCCAGCGTTTCCGTCACTACATTCTTCTCCGCAAAACTACAGTTATTTCGGATTGCAACCCTATGATTTATATTTTGACAAAACAACTGGTAGGGGGCAAGTACTCTAAATGGATTGTTATCCTGCAAGAGTTCGACTTGGAGTTCGAAAAGTCCAAGTCTAAGAAATCCTTAGTTTTTGCGGAATTGATGTGTGATTTCCCGAGTGCTGACACAGAGACTGTGGCAGAAGAGTCCATTCCGGACGAATCTTTGTTTCTTATCAGTACTGTAGATCCGTGGTACGGGGATATAATCATCTATCTCCAGACCCAAACCTTTCGGCCTGAAGCTTCCAAAGCAGAACGTCGAAAAATTCGGTTTCAATCCCAGCAATACAGAATTATTGGAGATACACTTTATCGCCGGGGGGCAGACTTAGTTTTTCGACGTTGTTTAACTCACAAAGAGGCTGAGAAGGTTTTGAATGATTGTCACTCTGGAGCATGTGGCGGTCATATGTCTGGGTATGCCACCGCCCAGAAGGTGTTGCGCACTGGCTATTTCTGGCCGTCCATGTTTAAAGATTGTATCATTGCCGTCAGGAAGTGCCACAACTGTCAAGTGTTTGATCGCAAGATGCGCGCTCCACCTGCTCCTCTCCACCCTATAATTGCTGTTGGTCCATTCACCAAATGGGGTATCGACTTTATTACTTGTAACCCTCACTCGGCCGGGGGGCATGCGTATATCATCCTCGCGGTTGATTATTTTACTAAATGGGCCGAGGCGATGCCTACATTCGACGCAAGCGGCAAAATAGCTGCAGTTTTCGTATTCAATCATATCATAACTAGGTTTGGTGTCCCACAAGCAATCATTACTGACCATGGGAGCCATTTTCGAAACATCATGATGACTGAGCTTACAAGCCAGCTTGGTTTGCGCCACGATAGCTCTACTCCTTATTATACGCAAGCCAACGGTTTGGTTGAGTCTATCAACAAAGTTTTGGTTATCATGATCCGACGAACCATTGGTGTTCATCGGTCGAATTGGCACAACATGTTATTTTAAGCGCTATGGGCATACCGAACTTCAGTGAAAAATTCAACAGGGTTCACACCTTTCCAGCTAGTTTATGGCTTGGAAACTGTGTTACCCATTGAATGTGAAATCCCATCACTTCAAATGGCTATCGAATTACTTCCAGCTACTTCCGAAGAGGAGAAACGTTTATTGTACTTAGCTAAATTAGATGAGACTCGACGTGATGCTACATTGGCAATCGAGACTCACGCGAAACGAATGAAAGCTCAGTATGATAGAAATGTAACCCCTCGAAGTTTTTCGGAGGGAGACCTAGTGCTATTATATGATCAAGCTAACGATAAGCTAGGTGCTGGAAAATTCGTTCCTATGTGGCATGGAACCTACATTGTAAAGCGAGAGCTAGCAAAAGGGGCTTATGAGCTGGTTGATTTTGATGGGGACTCTTTGGGTAAACCCAGAAATGGACTTTACCTAAAGAGGTATTATGCTTAAATGGTGGGTATGGAGAAATTTTTAGATAGGATAGATTTTCTTTCTAGCTAGCATGTTTGTTAGTTTAGTCAGTGTGCTTAGCTTAGAGAGTGTGTTTTTCGTCGTTATTCTGGCTTATCTTGGTTTTACTCTTGATATTGCAGATGTCGACGCCTCTCCAAACATACATTGGATTTGCTGATGGTGCTTGTCGTAGTACACGGAATATCTCTTCCGCAGCTTGGGTTATCTATTCGCCCTCTGATGAGTTAGTTTCTATGCATGGGGTAAGCCTCGGTCAAACAACGAACAACATTGCAGAATACAGTGCAGTGGTTGAATTATTATCCGAATCTATTTCATTTGGAATTCGACGTTTGATAGTGAGGTTAGATTCTGAACTTGTTGTATTACAGCTTAATAGAGTTTATGCCATTAGAAATCCTGTGTTATTAAGGTTGTTTTTGAGAGTGCGTCTCTTGGAACGTGAATTTGATTACATTGAATATCAGCATATTCCAAGGTCTCTAAATACATTAGCAGATGCAATTGCTTCTCGAATGTTGGACAGACATTTACGATAATCATGCAAGTAAATTTAAAAACATTTCATCACATATGTTAAACAAGATAAGCCGGTAATAGTGATATATATATAGATAGGAGTGTGTCAAAAAATATACATTGTCTTCGATCATAGGTTGAAAAACACCTTATGATCGGCAAAAATGATAAAGTACAAAAAGCCAAAAATGTCATATGTGTCTACAAAAGTGACTAGTCAATCACTGGTGGTGCTCCCTATACGACACCACTGCACGGGCCACCTTATGCAAAAATCTCCTAAACGGTCCAGGGACTGCGACTACAAAGCGCTGAAGCCTGATAGGAATGTCATCCATAGTAGTCTCAGGCACATCTGCCGTCAGAAGCTCTAGATCATGCTCCAACTCAGCTAGTACTTCTGCAGCCGCGTCTTGTGGGGCCGGTACCGGTGCAACTGGGTGTCTCCTCTCAAAAGGCCGGAGGTTGGCTGGGCGCTGTGGACCAACATCTGCATTTTGAAAATTTTTACTGTCAGTTTTGAGACGATATATATAAAAACAAAAAAATACATAATTTAAAAACTTGTGAAAAATAAAGTACCTCTGTCATCCCACTGTTCTCCCTGTGGAAGAACCATGTCCGGATCATGTCGAAAATCTACTCCGGCGTACGGAAAGTCCTGGATCGAGAAAACCTGGTCCTCCAACCAGTGAAAGTAACTATCAGAAAATCGAACAACTGCCGCGCCCTCGTCAGGATGCTGGGCCATCACCGCAACCCATCGTACCAGCTTTGGCTCCCGAGGACCCAAGATATCAACAGTGAGTTGCTGAGGGATCAGCATCGGAACTCTCTCTAAGGCAAAGCTCACGACTAAAGGCCCATATCCAAAAGTTTTCAGTCGTCCGTTCTTTCGCTTAGTCAGTTGGCTCTTCACATTAGCCGACACAGCATCACACCAGTTGAAAATGGTGCCTTGGTAACAGTCAATTGCCATCCGCATTTGGGAACCAGAAGCAATGTGTAAAGCGGCTGCGCCGCAAATTCTAGTAACCGTGAACGCTATAACTTTGAGCTCACGCAGAGAGATGTGTTTGATCTCCACGCCTTTCGAATGGTGTGCACCGGGTGTGCACCAATCTTCCCGGAGACTAACAAGGGATTGGCCACCCGGCCTAGTCCCGGCTAGATTGAGTTGCTCGCCTCTGTTTGGCAAGCCAGTGAGAAAGTATACATCCGAGGGCTCTATCTCGAGCTGGTGCCCTCCTATGTAAAAGCATTGCTCTTGAACGTTCCATCTCTCAACCAGCCATTCTAAGAATCTCACCTGAGCCCTCATGCCCGGTATGGCCCAGTATTTGTATAACCCGCATGCTTTTAGGGCATCCAGGGAAGGTTGGTGTTCTATTGCAGCTTCATCAACCTCTTCGTGCTCTCTTTCTCTCCAATCCAACATGGTGAGTGTCCTACACACCAAGAAATAATGATTAGAATTAATTTGGGGAATTTTGAATGGTTATTTGTGAGGATTGGGGTTTCAAATTCCGCGTTCCACGGAGGACGCACCCCGCGTTTGGAACACAGGGCGTCGGGACGCAGCTGGTCTGAAGGTGGGCTGCGTCCCCCGACCATTTTCCTGTATAGGAAAAAGTCGGGGGACACAGGTCACCCGAAGAGCACCTGCGTCCACCGAGGAGCGCATTTTGAAACCTAAACCCTCCCAAAAAACAAAACTAAAACCTAAAAACCAATTTTAATCGGATAGAAATGAAGAGTAAGATGTTGTAAAATACCTGGAAGAGACAGCGTTCGATTCTGACGGTCGGATTTTCCGCAGCAACCACGGGAAGTTTCTTGCCCAAAAGCCCTTTGTTCAACCTCAACAGTAAAATGGTAAAAATGACATGGTAAAAAATCTTTTTATAGGTTTTTTGGATGAATTTGTTCATTTTTCACCCCGAAAAGATGTTTTTCGATGTATTTTTGCCTATCTTAAACAGGTATGAGTAATGTGTTGCTTTTGTGCAGGACAAAGGGATTTAGAAGGAAAATTGTCATTTTTCACGAACCAAAATATCAGAGTCATCTTTTAAGCCCTTTTCTGACTCCTAAAATATGAAAAGATTGCCGAGCGTTTCTTTTACACTCGTTAAAATGGAATTAAAAGACGGTCCCCTTATAGCTCTTTTCTGACCGTAAAATCAGGAAAAGATTGCCGGGTTTTTGTCGTTTCAAACTCGATATGGAAATAAAACGACGTGTCCTTGATCGCTTTTTACTTTTCAGGTCAGTGGCACTAATTATGAAAGTACTCCTTGGTCGCAAGATCAAGCGGTTCCCCCAGGTATTATTTTATACTTTTTCGGGCTTGAGGGACACAAATCTAGGAAAAAGTTCAACTTGGAGTCTTCTTAAGTTTTTCAGACTCTCTAAAATTGAAAAACACCGAGTTTCTCCTATACTGGGCTCGTTAAACATTTCACAGTAAAGGACCTGTTTAATTACAAACAGGAACGAACCACTCCTTCCTAGGGTTCGAATCAAAACTAGGTTGGACTCATCCGAAGGATGAGCTTATAATCAAGCATATGCTATCCTCCTCAAGCTTGTTAAAAATAAAGAGGTACTTGCCAGAAATGGTGGGGGAAAAGAGAGAAGAATGAACCTGTTTGTTACCTTTTGTCTCAAAAGAAACTTTATTACCACTCTTGAACACGACACTTTTTCATTCACCTGGGTTGGGAAATCTTTTACCTCACAGTTGATCAAACCACTTTGAAAGTCTTCAGCCGGGTTCCAGGGATTAACTTTGAGTTATTCATCACCAAGCCATCTGTCGTGTCGTTATGTGTTCAAGAGGTCTGCAAACAAAACTTTCATCTGCAAAATACTTATCATCCATTTGACCATTCCTGAGTCAGTCCTTACAGCAACATTTCTTCAACTTGAACAATGATTTCGTGTTGCGGGCTTGCCTGCAACGAGTCACTTTCTATCGACATCAGCACATTATCTAGAGAGATGACTTAGAAATCGTCAGTACCTTGAAGTCTGCATGCATCAATGGCAGGTTTCTCGCCTTTGACGTCAGTTTACATCATTGACTTTCGATCGAAGGATTCCGTGAAATGTTTGACATCAACTCATTCATTCACATCTCATGGATTGTACTGGGTACTTTGAGAACCATTGACATTACTGGTGGTCTCTCTCACGCTTGTTAACAGTTTACATCATCGACTGGTAATCAAGTGGTTTCTACCATGTTCGACATCAACTCATTTATTCGCATGGCTAGAATCGTACCAATTCGGGAAGTAGAAATGAAGACCCTGGATCTAGTTTCCACCATCCAGGCTGCGAGGAGTTTTGTATTCATTATCTAAGTAGACTAATCATAAACAGATGGCTGCGCCCATACTGTGTCTACAAAATTCTATGATTATGATGTACTGCAAGATCGTTCCTGTATCAGAGTAGTTAGTCTGTTAGTTAAAGTTTTAATCTGAGTATGGGAATGCCTACCTCAGTGATGATATAATCTTATACATGTATTTTGTGTTGAAAATTGCAGGTTCTGACCAGGCTCTCCACGGGATAATCCTTGAAATGATAAAGCACTTCACCCTTCCTAGATATTACAAACCCTAATCTATTCCAGGCTTCGCACTTTAGGGGGCAATCTGTTACACTAAAAAATGTCACCATGACTATTTACAGTTAGTATGGCTCAATCAACAGTCATGCTACCCTCTTAGGCAAGTCTTATGCCTCTGCTCTCCATGTCAAACTCCAAAAAAGAGAGAAAGTCTTGTATAAATGTATTTATCTCTGGGGACACAGGTTCTCTCAACCTTACCTGCGGGGACGCTCCCAATGTTCACAAAAGCTGCGTCCAAAGACGCTCTGTATTTAAAGGGACAGGTGCGTCCCCCTGTAAAGGTTAGAATGCGCAAGTTTCATCTTTAAAAAGTTACTTGTGGTCATTTCTAGAGCATTCTAGAAGGTTGTTCGACGTGTATTGGGCGCCTCCAGATGGTTCATGCACTCCTATCAAAGAGGAACTTATCCCATCAATAAGGGAGCTATCCCACCCAAAGAGGGGATTATCCCATTGATGGTGGACCTGATTAACCTCCTCTTGAGCACTATAAATACAGGCATTGGGCCAGAAGGAGGAGAGGTTGAAGCTATACATTTTCTAAGGGTAAATGCTGCAGGAATTAGGACTCCCATTTAGAAGCTTGTGAGGAGAGATTGCCATCTTTGCTTGTTCTATTTGGAAGTGGGTGTGCTTTGTCAAAGTAAAGGAGAACTCTTGACAGACCCTGGGAAGGACTTGCACAACACCAAGGCTCAGGTTGTATTTGTTCTTTTTGTTACCTATTAATGCAAATGAGTCCATTCTTCTCAATAACTTGTTGTTTATGAGTTATTTCATGTGCTCCTTGGTCTACATGTTGAATATGCTTTGTTTTATGTTATAATCAGGTGCTATTTAATTGTTTGACTGTTGGTGATTACAGGTTTTGGAGAAAAGGAGGAGCTCATCCAGATCAACAAAGCTTGGACTTCTACAACAGCGTTTGGACAAAGGTAAGAACAAAACACTTGATATCTCATATCATAATGCATGTTTAGAGAAGGATAGATCTTGTTTGTCTTGTTTGTCACTAGAGAGTCTTAGGCTCATAGGGAGGTTGGTTGTGTCCGCACAATCGACTCTTTCCGCCTGACAGTGGACATTCTTAGAGTTAAAAAGGAAGATGTCTTCATCAGATTGTTCTTTGATTCGTTTCAAGGCAAATGTAGAAAATGGATTGAAGGTTTTCCTATCAGATCTATTAAGTCCTTTGCAGATTTTTGGCATATCTTTCTTGAAACATGGATGGAGAAAGAGGAAGAATTCAAAATAGAGGTGCCCTCTATTCAAGGTTTTAGAGAATGGGAAGATATGTGCACGGATGATGAGGTAGATGAGAACTTTGCTTCATCTCTTTCTTCTTATCTGAAATCCTGTCGATGCAGCCATGAAGTTAAGCTCAATTTTTTGCAAGAGTTTGCCATCAAAATTGAAGGAGATCTAATTGAATTGGAGACCCAAATACAGTCCCAGGATCTGGACTATCGAGTCCCATTCTTTGGGGACCTTTTTCAGCAGAAGGAACAGAAGGTAAGGCTGCCCATGGATATTTGCATTGATAGTTTGTAGCTAGAAGCATGCATTGAGGAGTTGGGGCAGCAAATAGAGTCTGGTTTTTTCGATCCTATTGCAACGTACATGGAAATTTTTTTCAGTTTAAATGATAGATCAAATTGTCTTTTACACAACCAGACTCGTTATGTGCATGTATGGTTGTCATCCTTTACATTTGTGTCATGGTTGAAGCACTTTCAAGCAGCATCCTTGTCACAGTTACTTGATTGGTTGATATGGCATTACAACATTACTTGATCTATCAATTTTGCAGCAAAGTGGGTTAGATTTGTACATAAATAAGCTACCTGAGGCAGCATTTCAGTTTGCGGTATTTGTTTATGTACATGTTGCAGTATGTATATGTTTTTGGATTGGTATGAGTTGTTTTGGGTTTACAGTTGTTTGAATCCATGCCCAATGGATGAGGCACTTGGTCTATGGTGTTCTTGACACCTCCAAGGAGCTGCCATCCCTAATGGAGCCGATGTTAGTTCCAGTCTTCGCAGCCTGTCACCAGGGATCAACATGAGCTCTTACTATGTCTGGTTTTGTTAGATGTTTTTCACATGATGTTCAACACAAAAAATGTCACAAGTATGTCCATCAGAAGAATCTCGGGAAAATATTTCCAACGGTATATCACACTCCCATAACCAGTTCCCGAATTAGAAGATATGATCAAAATGAATGAGTGATTCTTGGTTATGCATGTTTTGAGGTCAGTTGCTGCACACAATGACAAGTTTAGTAAAAAATAAGTTTGTGAAATAATGGTAAGGAATTTTTCAAAAGTGAAAGAGGTTTTTGTTCATCACATACCAAAAAACAAAAACCTCTTTCATTTCATGCACATGTGCTACTATGTGGGAGATATATAGTGATATTTGGAGCCTACATTAAAACAAAGCAAATTTTTCATATTTTTTACTGTTTTAGTCATTTTAGTGTGGGGTCATTTTACAATAGATGGAAAGTAATTTTGCAAAACCCAAGTTTTTTTTAACCACAAGCCATACAACAAAAACCTCTTTCAGTTTATTCACAGGTGTCACGAATTGGGATATGTGACTAGATCTTTACAGCTCATTTTCGGAGATTTAAATTTTTAATGATTTTATGTTATAGAGATGATTTTGTGGAACAGATTACAATCTAATGGAAAAGAATTTCCCAAATTTGAGAGAGATTTTTCTCCAAAATGAATTATCTAGAAAAATGTATTTCATTTTTGTAATAGGTGCTATGGTTTAGGAGATACAAGTTCATCTTCAACACCTATTTTCAGAAATTCGGCCCAAGTTTAATGTAACTAATTCTATTTTGAAGAAAATGGTTGAGCTCAATCCCTTGGTACAAGGATGAGAAAATGTATATATTTTATGAATTTCATAGTGTAGGGGTTTGATTTTGGTAGATGGTTGGACTCTTGAGAAAGCATTGAGCTTCATTGTACACTCATATTTTCATTTTGGCTAAGGAATTGAGACCAGGATTTGTAGCACTCTTTGGGATTCATGTGGCAATTTGTCTTGGTACAGTGATTTTCTTTGTAATTGTGAATTTGTTTATGTGATTGCATGCCATTATCTATCTTATTTTCTTATAAACTAAACAAACAAGATTGTAAGTAGAATTCATTGAAAGTGCAGTTGTCTACTTGAAGTTTGCTTTAGTTATTTGATGTTTTCAGCTGTTTGGGGAGGATTCATGATTGCTCTTGCCCTCTTCAACACCTCACCTGTCTACTCCTTCCATCTCACTCAAATTTAAGTGCCAAAACAATTGCCTACCTTGCCCCATTGAGATCTCTGCAGAACTGAGCCTCAATCCCCACACCCCAAAATGTGCCTTTCCCTTTGAGCCAACAAAACCTTATTTTATTCAATTAAACTCTCTTGCACATATACCTAGCCTAAGATCAATAGATATTTCAGTCATCTCAAGCCCTCATCGATAATGTTTTGCTGAGATTGACCCGGAGAGAGCCCTCTCCTGACCTGGTAGGGCTAACTACCAGGCTAAGCATGGTTTGATGTTGGCCCTAGATCCTACCTTTCCAGCCTGAAATAAATCTAGGAACTAACAATGACAATAGACTATATTCAACTAGCAAGACATTAATCTTGAGTGGGATCTCCTTTAATAGTTGTCCTCATATTCCGAAGTTGAAGATGGCTTCTGTTTTCGTTTTGTATTTTTGAGGTTGAGGGAGTAAAAACATAGGACAACATCAAAACCACTTTGGAAGCTGGGGATCTAGCCCTGCCAGGTTCAAAGAGGGATCTCTCTATAAAATTTAGCTATGTTTATGTGAATTTTAGGCTAGTTATTATTGTGATGAATGTTTTTGATTGGATTGCTTGGTTGATTAAATTGTTATAATTCCATTGGGCTATGGAGTCTAAATATTAAGTGGATTCATAACAAACTTTGAAGGAGTTTCGCAGGGAAAGCTAGGTTGCACTAGTTGGATCTTTTATAATTTTAAATGGATTATGAAACATAAGAAATATAAGATTCAGTAGAAACTGAGCAATGAAGAATTCCTTAATTTGATTTCAACAAAAAACATATAAACTACTAATAGCTAGAATAGGGTGTTCTGTATAACATATACCATTCATCATAGTTTCTGTTATGTAATTAATATTTGCATAAATAACAAAGAAAGGAGACAGTGATTAAACACGTAAACTAAAAGAAAAAGAAAAAGAAAAAAAAAGAAAAGAAAAAAACATCACCATTTCGTACACCACATGAATCCTGTGAAGAATGTCCTTGTATTATTAATGCTTCCAGCAACTTCAAAAATTACAATTTGCAGAGGAAATTATATTAAAAAATCAACCCGTAATACTTCAAATAGTGAAGTATTTATAAAAAAAAATTTCAAAATAGTTGTCTCAACTGACAGTGTATCATAGGCAAGGTGGACAACTTCTTGAAGAGGTGGCTCTATTTTGGTGGATTTGGTTGCTAAATCAGCCTATACCTATGTTGTGCTGGCTGATGTGTTGGCTGATATTCTTATTACATTCGAGTTGCTTTTTGATCCAGTAAATCACATAGTTCCTCCCACATTTTTTCATTTGGAATGGTTAACTCAATTACCCTTTGGTAAATCTCATCAACTTCAATATACTTTGCAAATGTTGGCTTTATGGTGAAGATATGTTTTATGTCATTCTAGATAAAGAAGTCATTTCCCATGGTCTCTAAGAATGCTCTAGATGTCATGTTGCCTTTTATACAACTGAATTTAATACTACTCCTAGCCACTTCCTTCATCTTCATAACATAATCTTCTTAAGCAATCAGTTCTTCATTAATCACATATATGCTAGGCAATCCTTTCTGAATTAATGTTTCAATTCTATTGAAAAATTTGTTCACTCCCAACTCTAGTGTTTCACATTTCTCCTCCAATTGATCAATGAGATTTCTTTTAGTCAAAACCTTCTTGACTTCCAAGATGGTGGAAATCTTGTCACTAATTCCTAACTCTTCAAGTTCATACTTATTCTTTGAATTCAGGAATTTGATGATGTTGGAAGCTTCTGTAGGCATGTCTCCTAGCTTTTCCCTTACTTGAATAATGGTTTCAGTGGCCTTTTGTATCAGTTCTTTCTATTAAAAAATGATTTAGATGCATGGCCAAATCTCATTCATGGAGTCCATAATACCTATCCAAATGGTTTCCTTGGCTTGGGCCAAGGTTTAACCAATTGATGTATCTGTCTTCACCCTCTGTAACTTCTCTAACAGCCTCTGTGACTTTTTTACCTCAACCAATTGAGAAGCTTCACTTTTTGCTTTTTGTTCTTTCAAAGCTTTGAGCTGCCCTTGCAAGTCATTAATTTCTTTTTAATGAATTGACATATTTTCCAGTGTCTTTTTCCCCTATTCAGTACTTGTAGCTTGAGTTGAAGAAGTTGCTACAGTTGTTGTTCGTATAGCTGGGACTTGAGTGATGGGTATAACATCCAGGGGGACTATGGCTACCCTTTGACTCTGTTCTTTCTCTTTGATCATTTTCTCCATTTCTACATCCATTTGCTTGATAGGAACATTCTGCTCTATGATTAGCTTCATCATGTCAACCTTCTATGTCTCATTTTCTTCAATATCTTTAGCCAAGGGATCCTCCGTGGCTAGAAGTTTCTGCTGATTTCTCAATGCTGCAATGTCAAGATTTTTCTTCTTGATGATCTCCTCTACAACATTTATATCTTTAGGATCACATCCTATCTTGACTACCAAATCTTCCAAAAATTTGATCCTATTTTCCTTTTCTAAAGAAGATACCTTTTCCATTTTTAACTGGGACTGAATATTTGCATATGAAAGTTGCAGCTTTGACAATGACATGGAAGTATTAGTTAAGGTAGAGGAAATCATCTCACCAGTCTGTTTATGCATCTCCATTTGATCAATGGGATGGATATCTTTGGTGCTGAATTCAAAGGCTATTCTCTTGTCATCTGTTGGTGTCTTAGGATGGAATTTGGGCCTCAAGGAAGGCCATCTTCACCTTTCCTTGTTCTGTATCAAAAAATGATAATAATATGCTCTATGAACTGAAAGTCTGCTTCCAAAATTGAGTGTAGGTGTTGTTCTTAAGAATTTCATTCTTAAGTTTGATCTCTAAGTACCTGTAAAAAATACTCTTTTCCTTTTCTCCTTGGACATCTTGCAAACATAACTCTGTTTCCTTTTTACCATGTGATATTGAAGGGCCAGTAGGGCATGGAAAAATTGAACTTGTCTGCTTGATAATATAGAAACATATAAACTAAAATTGAAGTGTACTTAAACACTTGTTTTCTTGGAAATTTAAGAAACTGCTCATGGATGTTATTAGCTAGGAATTGACTGAAATTAAAAAAAATAGATGGTTTGCTATATGTGGAAAATATGGAGAGGAAACCTAGAATGGGTTCATCTACCCACTAGTCAGAATAATAACCCAGAATGTAGGAAATTATGGTTATGATCTATTTAGCTTGATCATGGAAGATTGAGGAAGGGTATGGAGGATTCTTCTTTGGCAATTGAGCATTTTTTGGTAAGAAGATATAAAAGCATTTGGCTCTTGTGGAAAAATCAAGCTTCTGATAGAGTTTGGTGAGGGCTTCCAAGGAAAATGGGGAACTATTTTCCACAGGGGGGGCTAGCATCATTTGGTTTATAGATTAGGCAGTGATTGAAAAAAGGATCTCACCAGATGCGGTCATAATGGCTCTTTGGCTGGGAACATAGTAGGCTTGGCATTTCCTGGTGAATTCAAGGGCATGGAAGGCCAAAGGGAAAATATAGTGAGGAATATTGGACTCCCATAGTCCAATTTCATCTATTTTATCAGCGTGTTTATCCTACAACCAACAGTAAAGCTCCAAAAATTCACAGTCGCACTGTGTCTCACAAATCCTGTAATCCCTACTAGGTAATGGAATATGGTGTAAGTCTATAGATTGAGGGATTAATGGATTAATTGGGTTATCCTAGTTCTTGCTCGTTGGAGGCATATATAGATCAATGAATGATTAATGGCAATGGAAGGAAAATCTTACCAGGAATAAATTTCAGGTTGTGAGCTGTCAGGGGAGGGGAGACAAAACATTGACAATTTTGATCTAATAATGAGTTTGGTTCAATAAATGTTTTGAAACTAGCCACTTTGCAAAAAAGTTGTGAATTATAGAGAACAAGTTAGTGAAAGGGTCAATGAAGATAGTTAAGGGTTTTTAAAAAAGGGGAAGTGATAGGTTCCATTGGAGGGTGGCGCGGGACTATTGAGGTCGAATATTTACCCAGGAGGGAAGAATGAAATACTCAACAGCAATTTTGTTGGGAAAACAATTAATTGGGCAACGGCTAGGAAACCTAGTGGGATAGGAGTGGCGGACGTGTCAGCTAGGGACATAGTAAAGGGATGAGACAAAAAACGGTTTCCGTAGGGGGTAGGAGGTGGTAAGTGGTATCATCTCGGGCGGTGCGAAACATGGAGAGGAATCCACGTAATTGATCAGGTGCTCATGTCCTAAGTGTCGTAAAATTCTCAAAATTTAAAGTGCTTAGAACTGGTTCAAAGT
This sequence comes from Pinus tabuliformis, assembly GCA_031772625.1. Lineage (NCBI taxonomy): Eukaryota > Viridiplantae > Streptophyta > Pinopsida > Pinales > Pinaceae > Pinus > Pinus tabuliformis. The sequence goes on along the minus strand of CM062816.1, from coordinate 1,758,045,268 downwards.
TGAATGACTGGAAATTGCTCGTCTTCCTGATTTCGGAGCCGCAAACGGTTCGAAAAATGGTCGCCGTATGAAGAAGTTATGGCAAAAAGAAGAATTTGTCCATAACATTAGAAATTTTAATTTTTCAAAAAAAAATTAAAAAAGGAATATTCCGCCGAGCACGAAATCCGAGGCAACCACCAAACATTAAATGTAACTGCAGTTAAGTTGGCGGAATTTTGGCAGGAGGGCCAAATTTTGCGGACCCGCCATAATTGGTGGAGCTAACTGGAGTTAACTAAAGTTAGCTGGAGTTTTTCTAGGGGTAAACTGAAGAAACTTTAAATGGCCATAACTTTGGCTAGGAAAGTCGGATTTTGACGATTTTTTTTTTTATTTTGGGTATTTTCGACCTTCTGAAGCGATTGGTGCAGGTATTACAGCCATCTAAGTTCATTTTCAGAGGTTTTGGAGCCGTGAAAGTTCTAGGAGCCACTAGGGCCCAGTTTTGTGAAGACTAGATAGGGTTGCAGGTATCCATTGGAGGTGATCCAATAGTCAATCCTGAAGGATTCAAGTGTTCTGAATCCATTTTTACCATCTATTTCTCCTGTATATGCTTCTATTCAGCTGTATTTTCAATTTGAGCATTTAATAAAAACAAGGACAAGCCCAGTTGGGAGCTTTGGACCCAGCAGACGTAGCCCTGGAGGGGGTGAACTGCTTTATCAACTTCTTTTGCAGTTGTGGTTGATTTATTTTGCAGAACAAATTCGTTTTAATGTGTTAAACAGTAAAAGGAAATAACTCTGCTATGCTTAAATAGGTCATAAACAGCTGAAAATTTCATGTGTTTTCTTTCTGCAAGACATGGAAATCTTTTAAACATGTTTAATTCTAAATTGAATACCTTGCAAACAAATTTCAAGTAGTTTCAAATTCAGATCAAGTTGGTATCAGAGCTCAGGGTTTTTGTGCAAAGATCTTCTAACTATCTTGCAAAGTATTGATGCTTACCAGGTTGAAACTTAAAAGAGGGGAAGGACAGTTGACTAGAGAACAAGAGAATCCTCAGTCAAGGAAGGCCAGAGACCCATCACCTCCACCTTCAATTTCACCCTCAAGAGTCTCAGCAGAAGCTTCAAGGATGTCTGAACATGAAGGAGAAATTCCTACAGAGACAGATCCAAGAGAAGAAGAAAGAGTCTTCAGAAAGGCTTTCTTGGACCTCATTGAAATGGTGAGGATATTGTACCAAGAAAGAAATGAGAAATTGGCTGGAGAAGGGTCCAAACATCCACATGAAGGAGAGGGCTCTTCAGGAGGTAAGAAGGATGATGATCATTCCAAGAAAAGACATGGAAGAAATGGTGATCCACCACCCCCATCTTCACCTTCTTCCTCTTCATCTTCGTCTTCTTCTATTCATAAGCATAGATCCTCTGGAAAAAGTCATTTTTTGAAGCTTGATGTAAAATTCGAATTACCTATGTTTAATGGTGAAGTGAATGCAAAAAAGCTTGACAACTGGATTAGGCAGTTGGAAGTTTACTTGAGGATCCAAAATATGCATGATGATGCCACAAAGATTCAGTTGGCTTCTTTGAGAATGGATGGAGCAACACTGGTCTGGTGGGAGGCCAAGACTAAAGAGGAGATCAAAAAATTTGGTAAGGTTACCTTAACATGGCATGAATTTCTGTTAGCCATTAAAAAACAGTTTTATCCTCTTGCTCACATGCAAAAGGCCATTATGAATTGGCAAAATTTCAGACAACTTAAGGGTCAGAGTGTCCAAGACTACACCCAAGAATTCAGGAGAAGAGCTCTCTTGTTAGGGGTAGATTTACAGATCCAAGAAACCTTGCTGAAATACATCGGTGGCTTGCATAGCTACCTTAGACACACCATCTTGATGTTTAACCCTACTAGCCTGGACGAGGTTTGTGTCCAAGCTACCCATTTAGAGGCAAGGGGAAAAAACACATTTGAAGAGGGTAGAAACAAGCCCCCCAAGGGGAAAAACAAAGAGAAAACCTCCAAGGGAAAGGGGCAAAAAGAATGCATCTGTCAAACAGGAGAGTGAGGAAGTGATCTGTAAACACTGTTCTAAACCAGGCCATGAGGAGAAAAACTGTTGGAAATTATATCCTGAAAAAAGACCTCAATTTAACAAATCCAAAGGGAAACAGAAAACTACTGCTACTACATCTACACCACAAGATTTAGGGGAAGATTCAGGTGATGAAACCAAAATTGCAGCCATGGGTTTGAAAAAATTGAAGGGGAAAGAAATTGAAACTCAAGCCAGCACTAGTACCTCAAACTGCCATGTAAAAGCTCCTAATGAGGAAGAAAGAATTGAACTGTTTCATGTGAGGGTGATTTCAAAACATACTAAAATTGACACACTTTTTGATAGTGGGTCACAAACAAACCTTATATCAGAGGACTTGGTCAAGCAGCTTAAACTTGAGACCGTTCCACATCCGAAGCCATATCCACTTGGATGGATTTGCAAGGATGCAAATTTACAAGTTTCAAGAAAGTGCACATTGCGCTTTGCAATTACTGCACATTTTATTGACACAGTTGAACTTGATGTGGTACCTTTTGATATAGCAGGAATTGTTTTGGGAAGTCCTTACTTGTTTGATAGGAAAGCTATCTTTCATCACCATGAAAACAAATATCATCTGTTCAAAGATGGCAAGGAGTTCATTGTTAGAGCTCATCGCAAGAACACAAATATAGCGATGGTGAATGCAGGACAGGTAAAAAGGCTGGTCAATTCAAGTAAGAATTTTGTTCTTCTTATGATTAAGCCCAAGGTTGATGTGAATCATGAGTCATTTGACAATTGTGATCCAAAACTTAAATCAGATCTGTATGATGTAGTTGATGCATATCATGAGATGTTTCAGGAGCCAACAGGTTTGCCTCCTAAGAGGGATATTCAGCATGAAATCCATTTGCATCCAGATTGTCCTCTTCCAAACATAGGCATGTACCGCATGTCTATTATGGAGAATGCTGAAATAAAGAAGCAAATCAAGGACTTGTTGGACAAGGGTTTCATAAGGCCAAGTACTTCACCATGTGGGTCACCAATTGTATTGATTCCAAAGAAAGATGGCACTTGGCGTATGTGTGTTGATTTCAGGGCCTTGAACAAGATAACGGTAAAGAATTGTTACCCACTCCCAAGGATAGATGATTTGCTAGACCAGCTGAAAGATGCTCGATATTTCACTAAGCTAGACTTCTGCAGTGGATATCATCAAGTAAGAATTGAAGAAAGTGACATTTGGAAGACAGCCTTTAAAACCAAACAAGGACTCTTTGAGTGGCTTGTGATGCCGTTTGGTTTGTGCAATGCACCTGCAACTTTCATGCGGGTAATGGATGATGTCTTGCGTCCTTTTCTTGATGATTTTGTTATTGTCTACTTAGATGACATCTTAATTTTCAGCAAGTCTAGAGAAGATCATGTCATGCATGTTAGAAAAGTACTTGATGTTTTGAAGAAGAATCAGTTATTTCTTAAAATGTCAAAGTGTGAATTTGGAAAGACTTCTTTGGTTTATTTGGGACACATAGTAGGAGGAGGTGCTTTGAGAATTGATCCTGCTAAGATTGAGGCTATTGTGAAGTGGCCTACTCCCAAATCCATAACAGAGGTAAGAAGTTTTTTGGGTGCAGCTCAATATTGGAGGAAGTTTTTCTCTAACTTCTCTTCTATAGCAGCTCCTATGCATGCAGTGACAAGTGTGAAGCATGCTGCTTTCCAATGGGGAAGCAAGCAGCAAAAAGCTTTCGAATCTTTGAAAGAGAAGATTAGTTCAGCTCCAGTCCTTGCATTACCGGATTTGAGACAGCCATTTGAGATACAAACTGATGCTAGTGATTATGCTATGGGTGCAGTTCTTCTACAGCATGGTAAGCCTATTGCTTTTCATTCTGAAACTTTTAATGGTGCTGTTATAAATTATCCTACATATGATAAGGAGTTGTATGCGTTGGTACAAAGTGTCAAAAAGTGGAAACACTACTTGATGGGCAAAGAAACTGTTATACATACTGACCATCAGCCCTTACAGTACTTGCAATCACAAAGCAAGTTACAACAGTCACGACACTTCAGATGGATGGGCTTCTTGCAACAGTTCCATTTGGTAATAAGGTATAAGAAACGTACTTTGAATAAGGTTGATGATATGCTTTCAAGGCCTATTATTGGTGCTGTTACTTTACTTAAGAATGATTCCATTGTACATGATAGTTACATAGAACAATATGCATCTGATGATGACTTTAAAGATGTGTATGCTAACTTGAGTAAAGGGAATCATGTAGAGGAAAATGACTATCACATGCATAACAATTTGCTGTTTCATTTAGGGAAGTTGTGTATACCACAGGGGGAGAGGATAAATGTCATAAGAGAAGCTCATTCTTCTCTTATTGCTAGCCATTTTGGTGTGAGCAAAACAGTTGCACATCTACAGAGGTATTGCTATTGGCCTCGCATGGTAGATTCTGTTTCAAGTTTCATAAGAGGTTGTTCATTATGTGCTACAAGCAAGCCTAGCAACAGGAAGCTTGGTTTGTATACTCCTTTGCCGGTACCTTCTAGACCATGGGAGAGCATCTCTATGGATTTTGTAGGAGGTTTTCCAAAATCTAGAAAGCAGCATGATTATTTATATGTAGTAGTTGATCGTTTCAGCAAAATGTGTATACTTATGCCTTGTAAGAAAACTATAACTGCTGAAAAAATTGTTGAATTATTTTTTCATCATTTATGGATTCACTTTGGTTTGCCTACTTCCATTATTAGTGACAGGGATTCCAGATTTGTGGGGAATTTTTGGTCCAACCTATGGGAGATGATGGACACAAAGTTGAAGAAAAAAACTGCTTTCCATCCACAAACAGATGGACAAACCGAAGTTGTGAACAGAACCATTGTGCACCTCTTGAGAGGTTATTGCAGCAAGCATCCCAAGCTTTTGGATGAACATTTGCACTACATACAGCATGCTTACAATCGTGCCAAGCACTCTTCCACAAACACCTCACCGTTTGAAGCTTGTTTTGGTTATTTTCCAAAATCACCTCTTGATTTCATTCTTGAGAAAGATGTTGCCATTGAGGGACATAGTGACATTGACAAAGCTCGTTCATTCATTGAAAGGATTCAACAAATACATCAGCAAATTCAAGAACAGCTTGAGAAGAGTCAAGGCAAGTACAAGGAAAGACACGACAAGCATAGAGTCGATCACAAGTTTCAAGAAGGAGATGAGGTATGTTTGTACATTAGTAAGGAAAGGATGCAAGGAGAAGGTAAAAAGCTGAAGCCTATTCGTTATGGTCCATTCAAAATCCTCAAGAAGGTTGGAAATAATGCTTTTCAATTAGATTTGCCTTCCTACATGCAAATGTATTCTGTTGTCAATGTGGAGAACTTATGTTTGTATGAACCTCCTTTGATTGCTGATCATGAAAGTGCTATTCAGCTGCCATCTATAGAAGATTTCTCACCAGAATTCTTAGATGAGCTGAAAGAAGATACAATCCTTGACAGAAGGACACGCACTTCAAGAAGGGGCAGTGTAGATTATGTTCGGGTTGGTTTCAAAGGCAGCAAACCGAACAAGGCAAAGTGGATGGAGGTGGACAGAGTGAGGGAGCTGTACCCTCACCTCTTTAACAGGTAGTTGAAGGCTTTTGGGGTCCAAAAGCTTCCCAATGGGGAGGCATGATCAGGCGCTCATGTCCTAAGTGTCGTAAAATGCTCAAAATTTAAAGTGCTTAGAACTGGTTCAAAGTTGAATGACTAAAAAGTGCTCGTCTTCCCGATTCCAGCGCCACAAACAGTTCGAAAAACAGTCGCCATATGAGGAAGTTATGGCAAAAAGAAGAATTTGTCCATAACATTAGAAATTTTAATTTTTTTTTGGAATGTTCCGCCGGGCACGAAATCCGAGGCAACCACCAAACATTAAATGTAACTACAGTTAAGTTGGCGGAATTTTTGTAGGAGCGCCAAATTTGGCGAACCCGCCATAATTGGCGGAGCTAACTAGAGTTAACTAAAGTTAGCTGGAGTTTTTCTAGGGGTAAACTGAAGAAACTTTAAATGGCCATAACTTTGGCTAGGAAAGTTGGTTTTCGACGATTTTTTTTTTTATTTTTGGTATTTTCGACCTTCTGAAGCCATTGGTTTAGGTCCTACAGCCATCTGAGGTCATTTGCAGAGGTTTTGGATCCGTGAAAGTTCTAGGAGCCACTAGGGCCCAGTTTTGTGAAGACTAGATAGGGTTGCAGGTATCCATTGGAGGTGATCCAATAGTCAATCCTAAAGGATTCAAGTGTTCTAAATCCATTTTTACCATACATTTCTCCTGTAGATGATTCTATTCAGCTGTATTTTCAATTTGTGCATTTAATAAAAACAAGGACAAGCCCGGTTGGGAGCTTTGGACCCAGCAGACGTAGCCCTGGAGGGGGTGAACTGCTTTATCAACTTCTTTTGCATTTGTGGTTGATTTATTTTGCAGAACAAATTCATTTTAATTTGTTAAACAGCAAAAGGAAATAACTCTGCTATGCTTAAATGGGTCATAAACAACTGAAAATTTCATGTGTTTTCTTTCTGCAAGACATGGAAATCTTTTAAACATGTTTAATTCTGAATTGAATACCTTGCAAACAAATTTCAAGTAGTTTCAAATTCAGATCAGTAATGATGGGGCCCAACGGTGAAATACCACCTTTTCGGACCCCCCCTGGCAGTAAAGCTAGAATGGAGAGGGGGGGCCGAAAATAAATGGGTGTCATCGATCCTAAAGAGCGAAGAATCCCGATGCTTTGATTGCAACCCCTTTTAACCATAAATGAGAAAAAAAAAAAATTCCATATGTGCCTCGTTGATAATGCTTGAAACTTAAGATAATACTTTGGATAAAAATTTCATGAATTTTCATTATCTCTTTGCGCCTTTTTTCTTTTACAACGTCACTAAGACTTAGGATAAAAGGGCAACATAAATATATTCATAAAACTAAACTATTTTTTCCTACCCTTTAACTAAGCTAACATTTTTATTTTTCTAAAGGGGTGCATTTAGACTAGAAAACCCATAAGTATCTTCTTTAATGAAAAATAAAAAAACTACTTAAATCCTATGACTCATTTCTCCTATTGATTCAGATTAATTAGTTGAACCAATGTCATTTTCTACCTATCTACTGATTTACCAAGATTAAACTGTTTGGAAAATATTTATTCTCCACTACAAGAAAAAAGGTCATTGGTGAGGGTCATGCCTGTGATGGACCTTTAAGTTCTGTCTCCAATGTCACATATGGTGACGGTCTTTAAAAAAGCGTTGTTGTAAGTGTATACAGTGATGGTCCTTTAAGGTTATCACCAAAGCCATTTTCAATGACACTTTTGGTGAGAGTCATTAAAGGCCTATCACTAATTCTCTCTTTGGTGACACTTTTGGTGAGGGTCGTTAAAGGCCCATCACGAATTCTCTCTTTGGTGATACTTCTAGTGATGATCATTTATTGACCGTCACCAATGATCCCTTTGGTTACTTTTGATGACAATCAATAAATGTTCATCATTATTGATCATTCCAATGAGTTTTTGATGACACTTCATGCTTGTGACGAACCTTTAAGGTCCATCACAAATGTCACATATGGTGACGGTCTTTAAAAAATTGTTGTTGTAAGTGTATATAGTGATAGTCCTTTAAGGTTTGTCACCAAAGCCATTTTCAATGACACTTTTGATGAGGGTCGTTAAAGGCCGTTGCTAATTCTCTCTTTGCTGACACTTTTGGTGAGGGTCGTTAAAGGCCCATCACTAATTCTCTTTTTGGTGACACTTTTAGTGACGATCTTTTATTGACCTTCACCAATGCTCTTTTTGGTTACTTTTGGTGACAGTCAAAAAATGTTCGTCATCATTAATCATTCCAATGAGTTTTTGATGACGCTATGTACCTGTTACTATATTTTTTTTCAAAAGATAACGATTTAAGACCATTGTTGTCGATTCTTTTTCATTATGTGTCCAAGGTCATAGTGGTTATAATAGTCAGTCAATTTCTATATTCAAGCTTCTATGATCCATAATTAATTAAACAAAGTCTTTCGGTAGAAATCACATGAGAGAATTTTTTGGCCAACGTGTTTCGAACCAACGAGTGTGGTTCATCATCAAGACCAGATGAAGAGGCAGACCATGGCAAAGGCTTAAATAGAGAGCAATGTAGAGGATGAAATATAGCCGTTACTTGAAATTATGTCTCTACATTTCTCTCTATTTAAGCCTTCGCCATGCTCTGCCTCTTCATCTGGTCCTCATGATGAACCACACTTGTTGGTTCGAAACGCGTTAGCCAAAAAAATTTCTCATGTGATTTCTACCAAAAGACTTTGTTTAAGTCAGTCAATTTGTTAAGAAATAATTAGTGTGTATCATTTCCCTCAAGTCATAAGAATATAGTTTTCCTATGATTCAACACATGATTCATCTCTATTAGGTTTATTATCTAGCAAATTTCCTTTAAATAAAGTTCCACTAGTGTGTGTAGGAACTATATTATTTAATACATAATCAAGCTCTGTCAATTCTATTAATGAGAGAGACCTAGCACTCCTCAACACTTATGGCACACCTTAACATGCATTTGAACAGTACACTAACATTCCTTGGCACCTCGCATGTCTTGGAGCATCTTTATACCTGGAACATCTTTGTACTAGAACATCTTGCCATGAGTAGGACACCCAAACACATGTTGGCATGCCCTATCATAGCATAGCACTCCCCTATCATGTGTTGGCATGCCCTGTAGTCCCTAGCATTCCCTGGAACACCTTGGCATAATATTGCATTGACAAACATTAGCACTTGGCATGTATTGGAACATATTATTAGTGTGCCTAGCATGCCCCTTTTGAAAAAGATAAAGTCTCGACTTATTAACCCTCTTATGTGTTCATTTCCTTGCATTTTAGCTTGGTTATTCCTTTTGTTTCCTTGAAACTCCTTGACGCATATTGGCATACTCTGACACCATGCACATCCTAGCATGTCTTAGCACCTGGCATGCATTGGCACTATTTGGCAGATGTTAGCACACTTGGAACTACCTAGAACACTCTAGCACTTCTTGACATTCCCTGATATTCCCTGGCATGCCTTACACGTGCTTAGCATACCTTGTCACTCCCTCCTTGGCATGACAACTAGCACTCATTAACACTCCCTGACACACCCTCATATTCATTCACTTCCATGCATTTTGACCTAGTGCTCCCTTGTGTTGTCCTAGTACTCCCTAAAACTCCTCAACATGCATCGGCACTCTCTAGCACACCATATGACTCTTCAATATTCTCTGCCACTTCATAGTATGCATCACACTCCTTGACGCACATTGACACTTGGAATGTGTTGGCACGTGGAAAGTCTTAGCATGTCTGACATGCGTTGAGATGACTTGGCATGCTTTGGCATGGTTTGATATTAAATTTATTTAACATCAATTATTGGAAACTAGATGAGAAGAAACAGAGGAAGAATTGGCACTTAGAATGCATTGACACTTGACATTGGTACCTATTGGCACCTAGTGTTGGTGTGCCTAGCATGCCCCTCATGGAAAAGGTAAATTGATGACTTATTAACCCTATTATCTCCTTAACTTGTTCCTCCATTTTTTTCCTTGATAGACCTTGGCATGCATTTTCACACCCTTGTACATCTTGGCATGCCTAAGCACTTGGTACATCTTATCTTGTTTGACATGTCTTCATACTATCTGACGCATGTTAGCATGCCCTAGAATTCCCTAACATACCTCAGAAGTCATGATCTCACAACTAGCATTACATTTTTCCATGGCTTGGGAACCTTACATTCACTAGAACACCTTGGCACTCCCTAGTTGTCATGCCCTCTATTATCCTCCACAATGTCCCAGGATGATGAAGAGATCGACCAAGCTAACCACAGACCAAGCTTTTAGTTTGGTAGCTAGCCCTACCAAACCAGAGAGGGATCTCTCTATGAAATCATATCCAAGATATGATTGGAATGTAAATGATTTTAGGCTAGATAGCTAGGCTCAGGTGGGTTTTGGAAAATTTGGGGTTTTGTTGCTGGATAAGGGAGAAAAACTAGGTAGTTAGGTCAAAGGATCAAAGGGTTACAACAACAAAGATATAAAGGAGCAAGGTAGCATTAATTTTGTGATGGATCTTAGGGTTTTTCGGTGTAGTGTAGTGTTTAGAAGAAGCAAAATGTCTTAATGATCATGAAACATGAATTCATTAAGCAAGAAACAAAGTAACACATAATGATTTTTCCATCAAAACAAAGCTTTATGCAAATAATTTTGTTTATAAAATGTAAGGAAAACCATTGAAGAATTGATGAATGGAAATAGAAGATGAATATCTTTCATATAAAGCTATAACAGGGAAAAAATAACATTGCAAACTTACTCCACATGAATTTCTAGATAATAGTTGCAAACTGTGTCCTTTGATTTCCAGAAAATGTCCAAGTACAAGCTACAATAATTCTCTCCTCTGAAATCCAACCCGTTATATCACTGAGAAATTGATACATAAATACCAAAACAACATCTCCCCACTCTCAGGGGTCAAATCCATGACTCTAGGAACTGTTCCATGAGGTGTTCTAACCAAACCCTAATGTCTAGGGAAGTTAAAAACAACTTCTACAATTAACTTTGACTCCAACCTCTCTCATAAATGAGGTAAAATTTACATCAAAACAGCTTAAAAAGACTAACCACCCATTATTTATATTTAATTTTACCCCTCACATTCATCTACTTCACCCTTTTGACTTTTACCAAATTCAAACTAGGAATTACAAAAAATTACACAGTGAAAATTTTACAAAAATCTCATAAATTTCCAGGTGTGCAGTGAGCTGTTGGAGGCCATTTTTGAGTGCCTTTCTGAAGTCCAAATCCAGATCTGAAGCCTTTTCTAGAAATATGGGAGAGTTTAGATGTATTTAGAGTATTTTTTCACTCAAAATGACCCATTTTTGGCTGAGATATGGCCATTCTCCCAAGGTGTCTCCAAGTGCGCAACAAAATGGAAAAAGAGGGGCAGAAAGGTGATTTTTGGCCTCTTTTTTGCAAATTTCTCAAAAAATGAGCCCCAGACCAGGAAAGTGGGAAAATGGGTTTTGATAGGGGTCATAATATTTCCAAAAATGATGAGTTTCCATCATTTGGAGCCCTGAGAAAGAAGCACAATGTGAGCTCACTGCGCTCCTAGACAAAATATTGCCAAAACATTGCAAATCTGCACCAAAACAAAAAAAATTCTCCAAATCCTCCCAAAATTTGTCTAGAGATGCCTGATGAGGTATGTTATGCAATCATGGATGCATCAGCAAGAAAATCTAACTTACCCTTCTCCTCTTGGCTGATTAGGGTTTCCTTGAGTTTTTCCTTCAACTGCTTGATTTTGACCTTGGCAACCTGATTCCTTGTGTAATAATGGATGGCCATTTTCTTTTGAAACTTGTTATCCTTGTTGGCCTTGTCAAGGAGATTCTCAAGGTGGAAATTTACTTTTCAATCGAAAACTCCCTGTCCTCATTTATTTCCATGGAAATCCTCTTTTCAAAGGTCAATTCTTCCATTGGTGGCTTTTGTTCTCTTTCCCTCTGAAGTGCCTTCCTAAGACCCATTGTCCTTGGTCTTTTCCTTGCCATATGTCCTTCATGTTTCTCATTTTCCTCATGGTGCACCACTGCCTTGCCTTTCATCTCTTGTTTCTTGGCTTTGAATTTCTCTTTCTCCATGGCTAGTTATTTTGCCTTAAGTTGACTGTTTTCTTACTCAAGGATTGAAATGATGAATTTGGCCCTTTCCAAATTTTCCTTGAGCTCCATGATTAAGAATCCTTCTCTTTGATGACTTGTTGTAGGGTTTGATGCTCATCATGTGCCTCCGAGCCAACTAAGTCAAAGTCATGCTCAATGGGCTCCTCATCATGCAAATAAGCCTCATGATGTGATGGTGATCCCTGTTTTGTTGATGTTCTAGGTTTGGACCCTTCCTCAATTTGAGGAGAAAAAACAAGGCTTTTGTGTCTCTGATATGTCTTGGTCACCTCAGGCATAGGTGCCTTGGAAACCTCATCATGTTTGCTTGGTGACCTCAACTCCATGGGTTGTACTAACATGGTTTGTTGCTGGCTTGGTGAAGTGGTTATATGTGTTTTCAAGGCTACCTCAATGAAGGTGTCCCATGGCATGTTATTCTCTTTGAATTGATGGAGTATTATAACCTTTATCATGCTATGGTGAAAGGGGCTGGGATAATGCACGTTGCCTTTCAATTGCACCCTTTTAGACATTTTGGTTAGGCTACTATACAAGTAGCAGGACAAATTTGGAGACTTGGTAGCTCTAAAGTGCATGAGCAGTCTTATGTGGTATTAATATAACCTAGAAAATCTGCCCTCACATGTGAAGAACTTCATTACATCCTTAATCAATTGTGCATATCTCTCCAACAAGTATTTGAATGGGAAAACATGTGAGTGAGCTCTTTTGTATTGTGATTTCAAGCAGGGTTTGTACTCTTATAGGTCTAGGTTCATGCCTTTGAACCAGTTTTCACCATGGTTTGGTACACCTGTAGCTTGAGAGATAGTAGCCACTGAAAACATGAAATTAGTCCCTGCAATGGTAATCTTGTCTTCCTTCAAGGTGAGGGCAAATATACCTATGAGATGCTCATGGTAATCTACTTCTTGCACTCTTTGACAAAACCGTAAACAATTGACATCTTCAAATCATTTCATGACAAATTGGGAGGGGGTGATTTCATTGCAATTAGAGGGCTCAAACCTCAGTATATTCCCCCCTTGTTTTACTTCCCCTTCTTTGATGGTGATGAGTCAAGCTCCATACTTCAAACACTAGGTGAAAGGCAAGCAAAAACAATGAAATTCGTTGTTGTGAGGGAATGAGGTGGTATGATGGACGGAGGAGTTTCCCAAATTTGTAATGAAATTTAGGAGGGTACGGGATGATGTCAGTGAGTAGGGGAAAAAGGAATTTTGGGAAATGAGCGAGGGGAGGGGGTGGAAAAGGAAAAAACACAGGCCTATCCTAGAAAGAGATAGGGTAGATTAGGGTTTAGAGGAAAATGATAGAAAATGAGGGGATAAGGATTTTTGATCGATGGAAATGGTGTATTATCTGCAGACAAAGGTGTAGGGACAAGGAATATAGGGTTTAGGGAAGCAAATCATCATTTGAGGATCAAAACCATGAAAATCATGTAAACCCTAGAAGAAGAAGTATTTGATCATTTTCTTGACATATGAGGCAAAGGAGGGCATGAAAATGATTAAAATTACTTATTATAGAGCCTGGAGGATGAAATGATTGAAGATGAGCTTTGAAAAATGAATTTTGGTGGTCAAACAACAATTTTGGACAACTCCACCCCATGCGCAGTGTGTTGTCTAGGTGCACAGTGAAAGCTCTCTATGCGCAACGAGAGTCAATTCTTTCTAGTGAGGGTTATGGAATCATAATTTTTTGCAAAGGAGAGGGAGGAGCTCAATGCTCGATTTTAGACAAGTGCAAATGAGTGTGAATGAGCTCCTCCATGTGCTTTTATAATTTTCTTTTGGTGTCTAAGTGATTAATGAGGTAGGATGGCCCACCTCACCAATTCACTTTCTTTTTGAGTTTTGTAGCCTTAGGACCTCTTCTTGTAACTTTAGAACCTTAGGAACATTATTACATATAAAAACATAAATTACATTTGAAATCAAGTGTTATTGAACAAATTTGACTATGGCTCAAATCAACAGTCATGCTACCCTCTTAGGCAAGTCTCATGCCTCTGTTATCCATCTCAAACTCAAAGAAGAGAGAAAGTCTTGTAAAAACTATGTTTATCTCTGGGGTCGCAGGTTCTCTCTAGCCTTACCTGCGGGGACGCTGACCATGTTCACAAAATCTGCGTCCATGGACGCTCTGTATGTTAAGGGACAGGTGCGTCCCTCTGTAAAAGGCAAAATGCGCGAGTTTTATCTTGAAAAAGTTACTTGTGGTTACTTCTAGAACATTCTAGAGGTCGGTTTGATGAAATGGATGCACCTCCAGTTGGTTCATGTATCTCTATTAAGGGGGAACTTATCCCATCAATAAGGGAGCTATCCCACCCATAGAGGGGGATGATCCCATTGATAGTGGACCTGAATAACCTCTTTACAGCACTATAAATAAAGGCATTGAGCCAAAAGGAGAAGAGGTTGGAGCTATACATTTTCTTTGGGTAAATGCTGCAGGATTTAGGTCTTCCATTAGAGCCTTTGTGAGGAGAGATTGTCTTCACTAGATTCTACTTGGGAGAGGGTGAGCTTTGTCAAAGTAGAGGAAAACCCTTGATGGACCCTGGGAGGAACTTGCACAACACCAAGGCCAGGTTGTAAGAGTTTCTTTGTTTCGTTATTAATACAAACTGGTTTATTTTTCTCAATAGCTTGTGTTAATGAGTTATTTCATGTGTTCCTTGGTCTGCATGTTGAATATATGTTTTATTATATGAAATGCAAGTGCTTGGTAATTGTTTGATTGTTTGTGGTTGCAGGAATTGACTTGAAGGAGGAGCTCATCCGGATCGTCAAGACCGGACTTCAACAACAGCGTTTTGGAATAAGGTAAGCCTAAACACTTGTAGTTTTCATGTTGTAAAAGGTGTATTTAGAGAAAGATCACTCCATTTTGTCCTGTTTGTCATTAGAATGTCTTAGACTTCTAGGAAGGTCAGTCGTGTCCGCACCCTTGACAGATTCCGTGTGACAAATTGGCGACTCCACTGGGGATGATTCCATTGATGAGAAAAGTCTTTTCCTTTATGTGAACTTTGCTTTGAGAAAATTGGTTTATTTTTCTGGTTTTGGCTCTGTGATTCTGTCTCTGGGTGGGTTAGCTTAGGATTAGTTTTATTTTGGTTTTTCTTGAGTTTTTTAGACGGACGCACCCTCTGAGTGCTGCACAGTGCGTCCCTGGACGCACTTTTGCTGTGTGCACAGAGCGGGCCCGCACCTGTGCTAACGGGTTGCCTGCGTCCCCTGCCAAAATTTGAGAAAATTCCATTTTTTGCCTTTTTTGCTCTTAGATTTTGTTTTTTCTTAGTTTTTTCTGCCCAGATTCATTAGTCCCTTGCCCAGAATCTTCACCTAAGCTTGTTCCTGCTCTTAGCTTTCATCAATTGGGTGTTTTGAGTCTCTTTCTTGAGAAATTCTTGATTTGATTTCCTTTGATCATTACTTGGAGGTTTGTCTCAGTCTTTTCACAATTTTGCATCTTTTTGCTTCTGTATTTGCAAAAAAAAATTCCCCCTCATTCGCCGGGGGGGCTAAATTGTGTATGAGTGTTAATCGCCTTTGAGTGTTTTTATGTTTTGATCTTTGGAACTCTCACCCAATTTTCTCGACTTGCACTTGATTGGTTCTTAGATTACATTAGAATCATCTTGTGTTTGAGAATTCTCTTGCATAGATCACATTTGCATAATTAGAGTTCTCAGTTTCAGAATATGAATGAAAAATGTGCATAGATTACATTTGCATACTTTTCATGTGAATTGTGCATAGATTACAATTGCATAGTTTACATTCTGAAAAATCAATCGTAGATTTAGATCAGCTTTCTTTGATTTGAATTTACACAAAATAAAAAATAACAAAAATGGTTTGGAATTGATTTGCATTAGTTTTTCTTGATAAAATTAGTGCATTAGAGGATTTGTTATATTTTCTCTTAGTGATCAATTTTTTGCATTGTTGGAAGTGAATGGAAACTCTCTCCTTACTTTAGATAGGATTCATCGAATTGAAAAGATTACATTATCATATTCGATTGCATTCAGTTGAGTCGGGTCATAACACCATTGGTTTCGTATCCATTTACCCATTTGAGTAATAACAGCCTTAATAACACAGCGCTTAATTAAAATTCATCTAGTAATTTTTACATTTCTAGGGCTCTGAAACACCAACATAGCTTAGGCTAGGGTCTTGGAGTAGGTGAGTACTTAACTCTCCAAGACTACAAAACCGAACAGATAGTTTATCTTGAGTAGAATAAATCCAATTGTTTCAATTGCACTCTGGGAAAGCTCCTCTTAAAGGAGAAGCACGAGCTCGTGTCCGAACCAGTGAGGGGATCATTCCCCCCTCGTTGGGAACGATGCCAGACAGTACGTATTACAAACGGTAAACCTCGGATTAACCATTGTCGAGGAGCCAGGGGTCACTTATCGGTAAACCTTGGATTGTTGTCAAAGAGCTGGTAAGGGGATTGAGCTTGATACTCTGCCCTTGCGTGCTGTCGGAGTTTAGACTGTTCCCCCAGGTGTATTTGTTACTGTTGGTGACCTTAGTGACCATAATCTTTAGGGTTCTACCGAGGTGACGGTGGAGGGAAGGTCCCACTGTACCTGGAGCAGACGTCGGTTATACTCACTTGGATTTTCCGGGGGGTTCACTTCACTTCGAGATGGTTAAAGTGGAAGAACTTGTGCCGGTCTATTCATTAAGCAGGTTGCCGGGGTAACTGTTCCACCCGCCATTTCTGTACTGAATTCTGCGAGGTTGGGCTTCATCACCAACTAGTGTTTTCGGTCCGGAGAGCTTACTATTTGTGTGTGGTTTGACTCCTAGATTTGATAGCGCGTGTTAATTTGTTTGTTTTTACTTTTAGAGACCATAGGTGTGAATTGTGAATTTTAGTTGTTAAGTGTGAATTGTGAATTGTTAATTTTAGTTTTAAATTGTTAATAAAATTCACTGAAGTTGAATATAATGGCAAATGTTCCGGAATTTATCAACCTAGGAACCCCTCCTAATGAGAATCCTAGTACTTTTCCTTACTTTGGAAATGTTGGTCCTCCTTATATGGCTACTTTGTCATTACCTGGATTTACAATAGGTTTACCGATATGGTTATTTTCAACTTCGTTGGCCCAAAATACTCCAATTGTTCCACCTCAACCGGATGCTTCACCTCAACAGAGTTCACCATCTCAACATCACCAACCTTCTGTTGACCCTTTACCTTCTTCGCCTAATTTTTCTTCCTCCATTTCTTCCTCTTCGCCTGGTAAAAGCCTTGATGCTAGTAACCAGGAGGCTAAGAAGAAGAAGAAAGGGAAAAAGAAAAAGAAAAAGAAGAAGCAAAATAAGAAAGAAGTCAACCAACCAACCATGGCTGTAAGTGTTAGTTGTGTTGAGGAAAATTCCGACATGCACCGTAAACCCAAATACCCTTGCAAGCTTTGTAAGGGTAACCACTTCCTTGTCAATTGTCCTGGTATTCCAAAGGTCTTGGAAGTATGGTCAGAAAAATCTCATCAACTTTCCGTTGATCCATCAACCAGTGATAGTCAGGTTCCTGGGAAAAAGGGTAAAGTTAGGTTTCCTTGTAAGTTATGCAAAGGGAGTCATCAAACTCACATTTGCCCTCACATGGATGAAGCCTCAACATTGTTGGAAAAACTTACTGTTCCACAGCAAGAATTTCCAACTGGTTACCGTAAACTTTCTCCCAACCTACCGTCAACTGACGGAGTGATTGATTTAAATTCAAGTATAGTCGATCACACTCTTCCATTGGAGGGTGAAACTCATGTCACTCAGGTTGATGATCCGTTAGTTGATCAAGTGGTCGATTCAATTTCACATTCGGTCGATCACACTCTCCCTTTCGAGAGTCATTTTCATACCGCTGATGTTCTTCTTGTTACATCAGATTCTTCTATGCCGGGGGGCATTTCACCTGTTTCTACAGAACCCCCTCCAAGTACTGAGGTCTTTTCCTTTGATTGGAATAGACTGACAGAACCTCGTCTTCCTTCCTCCATCCGTTTCCAAATCATTGTCAAGGCGGGTGGTAGGGACATACATCGTACTCAGGTAGATGAAGGTGCTTCTGTTAGTATTTTATCCTCAACTGTTTGGAAATCTTTGGGTTCCCCTCAGCTTGCGCCTATTACACAGAATCTGAAAGCTTTTAACAGAACCATTAGTGAACCTTTAGGGATCCTTCCTAAGTTTTCCATTACATTGGAAGGTAAAACTGTCTGTATTGATCTTATGGTAGTTCGAGGTCCCTTGGATTTCAATTTACTCCTTGGGCGAGACTATGTTTATGCAATGAAAGCTGTCGTATCGACACTCTTTCGCGTGATGTCTTTCCCTCACAATGGCAGTATTGTGACTGTAGACCAGCTTTCGTTCCCTAGTCTTGTTTCAACTACCAATAATATGACACCCCTAACTGTTCCTGATTCTAAAGTGGTATCTACCCTGCCACGGGTTAATTATGTGGCAACTGATCCCATGTTTTCAGTTACCAATGTAAGTGAGCCTCTCACTGTTGATTTAGATCCGGTAATTGACATGGAAAACTCTATGGGATTACTTGGACACGATGTTCTTATCCCTTTTGAGTCCCTTGACATGTGTTCCTTCCAAAGAACTGTTCTTCCTTCTGATGAAGATCTCTTGGAAGCCATGATCAAGGTGTGTCCATTGACATGTCTTTCTTCCAGTTAGAAGCCATGCTCAGTGTTCCGAGGATAGTTCCTTTTACTGTGTCAACCTCGTTAAAAAATGAATCAGTGTGTCCGAGGAAAGTTCCTTTTACTGTGTCAACCTCGTTAAAAAATGAATCAGTTGATGAGGATAGTTCTTTTACTGAGTCAACCTCATTAAAAAATGAATCAGCTAGATTTTAGGATATGTTGGTAGAGTGTAGGAAAGTAGTGTGTGCGAGGAAAGTTCCTTTTACTGTGTCAACCTCGTTAAAAAATGAATCAGTGTGTACGAGGATAGTTTGTTCCTCTCTCAACCTCGTTAAAAAATGAAACTGGATGTTACGAGGAAAGTTCCTTTTACTGTGTCGACCTCGTTAAAAAATGAATCAGTGAGTGCGAGGATAGTTTTGCTCCTGTGTCAACCTCGTTAAAAAATGAAATAGGGTGTCACGAGGATAGTTTTTTCTTGTATCAACCTCGTTAAAAAATGAAACAGGCTGACATGAGGACAGTTCTTTTACTGAGTCAACCTCATTAAAAAATGAATCAGCTAGTTTTTAGGTCATATAGATAGTTAGAAATTAGGATGTAATGAGGAAAGTTCCTTTTACTGTGTCAACCTCGTTAAAAAATGAATCAGTGTGTCCGAGGATAGTTCCTTTTACTGTGTCAACCTCGTTAAAAAATGAATCAGTGTGTCCGAGGAAAGTTCCTTTTACTGTGTCAACCTCGTTAAAAAATGAATCAGTTGATGAGGATAGTTCTTTTACTGAGTCAACCTCATTAAAAAATGAATCAGCTAGATTTTAGGATATGTAGATAGATTGTAGCAAGTAGGATTTTGAGGACAGTTCCTGTCACTGAGTCAACCTCGTTAAAAAATGAATCAGCTATGAGGACAGTTCCTGTTACTGAGTCAACCTCGTTAAAAAATGAATCAGGTATGAGGATAGTTCTTTTCTTGTGTCAACCTCCTTAAAAATGAAACAACTCCCTTTTCAAGTTACATATTGAAAGTAAACCTTCATTTCATCCAGCCGGTTGAATGCAATGAAGCCTGGGGGGCATGCACCTCGCTTTGCATCATTATGCTGGGGGCATGCGAACTTTTTGAGCATAGTTCCTTGTCTTGTGTCAAGCTCGTTAAAAAATGAAACAAGGGTAGGTTAAGTAGGTAGATTATAGAGATTAGTCATGAGCATAGTTCCTTGTCTTGTGTCAAGCTCATTAAAAAATGAATCAAGGTTTTTAGAGCATAGTTCCTTGTCTTGTGTCAAGCTCATTAAAAAATGAATCAAGGTTTTTAGAATAGAGTTTTTGTTAGGTAGATTGTAGAGTAGTTATGAGCATAGTTCCTTATCTTGTGTCAAGCTCGTTTAAAAAATGAAACAAGGGTTTGAGGATAGTTCTTTTCCTGTGTCAACCTCACTAAAAAATGAAACAGCTCCCACAAGTCTTTCCAAGATCTTGAAAGTAAAGCTTCATTCCATCCACCTCATTGAATGCAATGAAGCTTGGGGGGCATGTACCTTGATTTGCGTCATTATGCTGAGGGCATGTGAACTTATAACAAGCATAGTTTTTCATTTCAAGCTTGCGTAAACATGAAACCGAATCTGAGCATAGTTCTTTTCCTGTGTCAAGCTCATTAAAAAATGAAACAAATCCTCCTCTACTTGAGTCAAGAGTTTGACTAGATCTCGTAGATGTTAAGTTGTATATTTAGGTTAGTTATTTTAGTTTTTCTTACAGTTTTAGGTCGAGTCTTTCAATGATCTCGTAACTCAACCTTCATTTCATCCAATTGGTTGAATGAAATGAAGCAGGGGGGGCATGCGCTCTAGTAGTTATGCTTAGGGGGCATCAAGCACAGTTTTCTCTCTGTTTCAAGCTTGAGTAAAAATGAAACTACTTTGAAGCATAGTTTTGATCTGTTTCAAGCTTTTGTAAAAATGAAACCTATCTCGAGTCAATTTCAGTTATTTTCAAGACTCGTTAAACTCATGAAAATCCTGAGATTATTTTGCTATCTTTCATTCTCGTAAAACAAATGAAAATGCCGAGTTCTTTCCGTCTTTCCTGCTCGTAAATTAAATTGAAAGTCGGCTATATGAGTACATTTTTATCATTTTTTCGAACTCGTTAAAACTTACGAAAAAGTGAAAACCATGAGTACATTTTTATCATTTTTTCGAACTCGTTAAAACTTACGAAAAAGTGAAACCTTGGAGTTCTCTTTTAAGCCCTTTTCAGACTCTTAAAACATGAAAAGATTGCCGAGCGTTTCTTTTACACTCGTTAAAACGGAATTAAAAGACGATCCCCTTTTAGCTCTTTTCTGACCGCAAAATCAGGAAAAGATTGCCGGGTTTTTGTCGTTTCAAACTCGATAAGGAAATAAAACGACGTGTCCTTGATCGCTTTTTACTTTTCAGGTTAACGACACTATTATGAAAGTACTCCTTGGTCGCAAGATCAAGTGGTTCCCCCAGGTATTATTTTATACTTTTTCGGGCTTGAGGGACACAAATATACGAAAAAGTTCAACGTGGAGTCTCCTTTAGTTTTTTCAGACTCTCTAAAATTGAAAAACGCCGAGTTTCTCCTATACTGGGCTCGTTAAACTTTTACAGTAGAGGACCTGTTCAATTACAAACAGGAACGAACCACTCCTTCCTAGGGTTCGAATTTAAACTAGGTTGGACTCGTCCGAAGGATGAGCTTATAATCAAGCATATGTTATCCTCCTCAAGCTTGTTAAAAATAAAGAGGTACTTGCCAGAAATGGTGGGGGAAAAGAGAGAAGAATGAACCTGTTTGTTACCTTTTGTCTCAAAAGAAACTTTATTACCACTCTTGAACACGACACTTTTCATTCACCTGGGTTGGGAAATCTTTTACCTCACAGTTGACCAAACCACTTTGAAAGTCTTTAACCGGGTTCCGGGGATTAACTTTGAGTTATTCGTCACCAAGCCATCTGTCGTGTCGTTATGTGTTCAAGAGGTCTGCAAGCAAAAACTTTCATCTGCAAAATACTTGTCATCCATTTGACCATCCCTGAGTCAGTCCTTACAGCAACATTTCTTCAACTTGAACAATGATTTCGTGTTGCGGGCTTGCCTGCAACGGGTCGCTTTCTATCGACATCGACACATTATCTAGAAAGATGACTTAGGAATCGACAGTACCTTGAAGTCTGCATGCATCAATGGCAGGTTTCTCGCCTTTGACGTCAGTTTACATCATTGACTTTCGATCAGAGGATTCCGTGAAGTGTTCGACATCAAAACATCTATTCACATTTCACGGGTTGTGCTTGGTACTTTGAGAACCATTGACATTACTGGTGGTTTCTCTCACGCTTGTTAACAGTTTACATCATTGACTGGTAATCAAGTGGTTTCTACCATGTTCGACATCGAATCATTTAATCACATGGCTAGAATCGTACCAATTCGGGAAGTAGAAGTGAAGACCCTGGATCTAGTTTCTACCATCCAGGCTGCGAGGAGTTTTGTATTCATTATCTATGTAGACTAATCATAAACAGATGGCTGCGTCCATACTGTATCTACAAAAGTCTATTAAAATGATGTACTGCAAGATCATTCCTGTATCAGAATAGTTAGTCCATTAGTTAAAGTTTTGAATCTGAGTATGGGAATGCCTACCTCAGTGATGATATAATCTTATCCATGTATTTTGTGTTGAAAATTGCAGGTTCCAACCAGGCCATCCACAAGGCAATCCTTGAAATGATAAAGCGCTTCACCCTTCCTAGAATTACAAAACCCTATTCTATTCCAGGCTTCGCACTTTAGGGGGCAATCTGTTACACTAAAAAATGTCACCTTGACTACTTACAGTTAGTATGGCTCAAATCAACAGTCATGCTACCCTCTTAGGCAAGTCTCATGCCTCTGTTATCCATCTCAAACTCAAAGAAGAGAGAAAGTCTTGTAAAAACTATGTTTATCTCTGGGGTCGCAGGTTCTCTCTAGCCTTACCTGCGGGGACGCTGACCATGTTCACAAAATCTGCGTCCATGGACGCTCTGTATGTTAAGGGACAGGTGCGTCCCTCTGTAAAAGGCAAAATGCGCGAGTTTTATCTTGAAAAAGTTACTTGTGGTTACTTCTAGAACATTCTAGAGGTCGGTTTGATGAAATGGATGCGCCTCCAGTTGGTTCATGTATCTCTATTAAGGGGGAACTTATCCCATCAATAAGGGAGCTATCCCACCCATAGAGGGGGATGATCCCATTGATAGTGGACCTGAATAACCTCTTTACAGCACTATAAATAAAGGCATTGAGCCAAAAGGAGAAGAGGTTGGAGCTATACATTTTCTTTGGGTAAATGCTGCAGGATTTAGGTCTTCCATTAGAGCCTTTGTGAGGAGAGATTGTCTTCACTAGATTCTACTTGGGAGAGGGTGAGCTTTGTCAAAGTAGAGGAAAACCCTTGATGGACCCTGGGAGGAACTTGCACAACACCAAGGCCAGGTTGTAAGAGTTTCTTTGTTTCGTTATTAATACAAACTGGTTTATTTTTCTCAATAGCTTGTGTTAATGAGTTATTTCATGTGTTCCTTGGTCTGCATGTTGAATATATGTTTTATTATATGAAATGCAAGTGCTTGGTAATTGTTTGATTGTTTGTGGTTGCAGGAATTGACTTGAAGGAGGAGCTCATCCGGATCGTCAAGACCGGACTTCAACAACAGCGTTTTGGAATAAGGTAAGCCTAAACACTTGTAGTTTTCATGTTGTAAAAGGTGTATTTAGAGAAAGATCACTCCATTTTGTCCTGTTTGTCATTAGAATGTCTTAGACTTCTAGGAAGGTCAGTCGTGTCCGCACCCTTGACAGATTCCATGTGACAGCTGCATGTCGCCCTATCAATCTAGCATGACTTAGTACAACCTAGCATACCATGATGTCACTCTCCCCTTAGCACACTTAGAACTTGCTGACACTCCTTGGCACACACTCTTATTCATTCATTTCCATACATTTTGACCTATTTCTCCCTTTCTTTGGCAGTCCCTAACATTCCTTAGCACACATTGGCACACCTTCGCGCTTGACACATATTGGTATGCTTCCCTAGCACTCTAGCATGCCTTGGCAGCAATGCATAGCATACCTTGTCACTCCCTCCTTAGCACACCTGGAACTTGCTGACTGTAACGTTCCAAATGAGGAAAAATAGTGCTATGCAAAGCGGACAATAAAAATAACACCATAAAATTAAATCAAACCATCAGACCACAAAATTATCTAGCATGTGTTAGCATGCCTTTTCATTCCTTAGCACTCCTTAGCTATCATGCCCTCACAACTACCCTTACATTTTTTGCAACATGGGAACCCAACAAAATCATACCTCAACTATAACAACAGCTTAACTATAACAACAGCTTAACTATAACAACAACTTGACCAAGTTACAATTACTACAACTAGATTATGCCTTGTTCACCTAAGAACTTCCCGTAACTCATGTTTAGCTACTCATGTATAATTTCAACTTATCCAACTTAACAAGTTACAAAGACAAGGCTCACATCCAACTATGGTTGTAAAATTAAACAACTAAGAAATACATTTTTCATCTTGACATTCCATAACATCTGGCACACCTAATAATCCCTTGGCACTATGTAGCACTTGTTGGCATCCCCTGCATTTCTCTGCATGCTTTCTCACTCCCTAGCACTCCCTGACACTTAGCACACATCGTACTCTCTAGATAACATTCTCTACCACACTCTTATTCATTCATTTCCATGCATTTGAAACTACTGCTCCCTTTTGTTTCCATGGAACTTGTCCCTAACACTCCCTAGCATGTGTTGGTGCCACACCCTGGCACCTGGAAATTCTTGGCATGCCTTAGCACTTGGCATGTCTTGGCATGCCTAAAATGCCTTGGAACTATCTATCATGTGTTAGTACTTCCTAACATTCTCTGGAACACCCTAGAACTCCCTAGATGTCATGCCCTCATAGATAACCTTACTTTTTTCGCGGCTTGGGAACCCAACCAAGTCATTGACAAAACAATGTTGTGCCCAACCCAAATTCTCCCTTTGTCTGAAACTAATTTGTACACACCTTATCACAACCATAGGCTTGCCTCCTGCAAGTCCTATTTTGAACTTATCCTAACACACTTCATCCTTGGGGCACCTGGAATTCATTGACACTCCTTGGCACACTGCACTTTTATTTGTTCATTTCCAAGCATTTTGACCTAGTTCTCCCTTGTGATGCCTTGGCACTGGCTAGTATACCTTTTCACTCACTCCTTAGCACACCTGGAACTCACTGAAAATTCATTTACATGCTTTTGAAATGCGTTCTTCCTTGTGTTTCCCTGGCACTTGGCTTTCACACTCCCTAGCATGCATGGATAAAATATTTACAAAATTTGCCCATATCCTACTATCTATGGTTTGGTTTTTGACTAACTAAAAATGTGATAACTAAAGAGCTAATCATGGAATATGATATAAAAATCCTCAAAATTAATTATCCAGATATATTTTAGGTCAACCATGCCAAGTTGGAGGTCCACCAAGTCGAATTTCAAAAAGTTCTAGAACCCTGTTAGCAACTATGGCCTAGCGAAATTGTGAAAAATGGGTCTCATAGTGACACAGTGGCATCCCTAGTACACCATATCACTCCTTGACATGCCATGGCACTATAGCATGCCTAGAATATAACCTTGTCACTACCTCCTTAACACACTTGGAAGTCACTAACACTCCCTATCACGCACTCTTATCTCTTCATTTCCATGCATTTTGAACTAGTTCTCACTTGTGTTTCCATGGCACTCCCTAACACTCCCTGGCACACATTGGCACACCTTGAAACCTGACACATCTTGGCATGTCGCCCACTCTAGCATTCCTTGACACTACCTAGCATATGTTGTCACTCCCTGCTTAGCAAACCTAGAACTCACTAACACTCCCTGTCACACACTCTTAAAATTCATTCATTTCCATGCATTTGAAACTAGCACTCCCTTGTGTTTCCCTGACACTCCATAACACTCCTTGGCATGCATTGGCACATCCTAACACTCGACACATCTTGGCATGTTGCTTTAGCCTCTAACATGCCTTAGCACTTCCTAGCATACCTTGTCACTCCCTCATTAGCACACCTGGAATTGATAATAACCACACATGACCTCCTACCTACTATTGAAAAGAACAAAAGAGAAAACTTAGTAAATAGCCACCAACAACACACTTAATGTCTTGGTTGTAAGGGCCTATGCAACATTGAACCAATGGCACAACATCAAGGAACATAGACAATGATACCAAGCAAATAACAAACACAAAACCCCATAATCCCTATGATCGTCCAACAACAACCTCACTTTCCCACACAATTTCAACCATAAGAATAACACCAATGAGGGGGACAATAGCCACACAAAAGCATTTGTCAAGTGTGCATGCTCAGAACATCCTTATGAACCCTCAACTTTAACAACAACCTCACACTTCCACATCTAGTCTAGCAATACTGATGGACAAGTACAACAATGTCAACATCCAACAAAATCCCACGTATGAAGAGGAAACACTAATGAACACACGTAGAATCCTCAATCCTTATTTCTAAAGATTAAGCAGCCCATGCAAATGCTCAAATCAACCAACCATAATCTAGGCTATGGATTTTTAATGTGGTAATATGAATGAGAAGCTGGGATAACAAATTAGCAAATTATCAACTCCAACTTCACTCTCACCCTCCACATAGCACCAAGCATGACAATTGTTCCAAAGCATCTACAATACTAACGAGTAGGAGCAAAGTTAAGCAATGAAAATAATAATAGTTACAAATACCAAGCAAGATCCATCCAATTGTAAACCACAATAGGATGATTGCAACATCAATGTCAACAAAAAGTCACAAAGTAAGTAAGAGCCATCTAATTATAGACTGCAATCAGGAGCCTTGCAACATCATCAAAAATAATCACAAACCACACAAGAGTCATCTAGTTGCAAAACATAAAGGTAAAGTTCAAAATGTGCATAGGTTTTAAGAGAGGAGGACACACATCCATTGAGTGAGGTGCATTCCATGCAATTTCCTTGAGCAAGGTTGACAATGAAATTCCCACCACCTTTTCATCATATTCCCTTTTTTAAAAAATCTAAAATAACCCAAGTTCAAGATGTCTCATCAAGGCCATTGGCCAATGATACTTATGATAATTCTTATTTTCACTTTTCTTTGATTATTTTGTATTTTTACAACAAAAAAGATACAAAAATTCACATTGCAAAGTGAAATTAGGGTTATTGCAACAAATTTGCATGTCCAAGATTGTAAATTGATCAATATTCCTTGCTTGGGAAAGGACTACTAACCAAAGATTTCATGCAATTAAATCATTGTTAAATGATTTGATATCCATTACCACTTTTGCAAATTTATGTGTTGAAATAATGATGCCATAAGTAATATGTGATATATTGTGACTATAGTTCATGAGAAGCACTTGCGAGTAAGAACACATTAACAATTGGTTCTATCAATGATCATACCTTGTTCCTTCTTATGTTGAGTATAACAACCTTTCATGTTGGATATTTAATGTGTTAGTGAATCTTCATTGAAAAACTTTTAACATGGCACATTTGAGTCACAATACTTTTTTCATCACAAATTATTAGCTCCAAAAATTTTAACCTAGTAAGAAAAATTTTACCATTGAAATTTTCATATGCCACTTAGATGTTTTCTTTGCCTTTCAACTTGAAACTTTGATTGATAATGCCTACCTAACACTTCTTGCTAAAGGGATTTTTATCTCTATATAAAATGAAGTCAATAAAGCTATCTCCTTCATCAAGAATATCTATAATGTTTAACATCAAGTTGAAGAAATTTTATGGCACACTTCAACTAATAACAAACAATGACATGACAAACATCATGCCCCCACAACTTCTTGGTTGACGATAAATTCTATATTCACATTTAAAATATAATTTTAAAGGCCCTATGTTGATATTTATTATCACCTTGAATGATATTTATAACATCATTACACATTTTGAAAATAATTCTTTGACCTATCACCCTAGCTTGGTGGCATGCACTTTCAATGATGAGCTATACTAGCCTTATAATACTTAATTATTTAAACATAGCACAACACAAGCATATTATTTATTGAACATATATCCCAAGTTCAACACATCTATTTTAATTAACCAAGTCATTGATATGACAAGTTGACATACTCAAAAAAAATCTAGAGAACTCTATTTCATTGTTGATGTATGTCGATTTCCTACAAAGACCAAGCACTTCACTCTCAAGAAAATGCAACAAAGGTTCCCTTAATTGGTAAAAATGCCTTGAGTTTGTTCATTAACACCTCATTTATTACTTTGAGAATCTACACAGCTACCTCTAATGCAATGAAGACTATTTTCTACTTGGGGAGGGGCTTTTGATATGCATCTTATCATGATTATGGCATGCATTAAGCACTTCTCAACTTATATTGCAGTGATCTAATATGTGAGAAGTATCCATTCATCACCATATTTAATAAAACAACATAAATTAAATTTTCACCACATTAATGAATCTTGATGAGTAGATATTCCATGTAACACCTTTGACAAATTGACATTTCTTCAATTGTGCCTCCTCAACCCCAGATTTTCCATCCTAGGCAATGTAATCTCATCATTGAAAACCTCAATACGTTGACAATAGGAAGTTTCCATAATCATAAACCTCATCTAACCTTGAACATGACTCCACAAGATGCACAACCAAGTCTTGTCATGATAAAAACACCCAAACGACAATTTTTCCCACTACTAGGTTGTGCTTAAGCTAGGGATAGCTCACATATTGGATGGAAAAACAATCTACCCAAATGTGAAATGTTGTCACTAAAATTGTGTAAGATTCAATCAAGCCTCAACACCCCTTGAGATAATATAGCTCCCATAATTTACTCCCACATCAACCTTCCCAAGAGTTTATTAAAAACTTGATAAAAACTAAAATCCACACAAACCACCTTATTTATAAGTCAATATTACAAATTAATAAATCACATTTACAAAATAACAAAAAAATGGTAAAAGGTGAAATTATATATATATATATATATATATATATATATATATATATATATATATATATATATATATATATTTATATATATATATATATATATATATATATATATATATATATATATATATATATATATAGATATATATATATATATATATATATATTTAAAAAGCATTAGTTTTTCAATGTTAAAAAGAGAAGGGATATGTCACTTTCCCAAATTTCATCCCCCGCCAATGGAGAACCTCACATTTATAGTAAGAAGGAGTGCCAATCTGTTAAATTCAAACTAACGAATTTGTGCATTGCAATTTTATTCA
This sequence comes from Pinus tabuliformis, assembly GCA_031772625.1. Taxonomy (NCBI): domain Eukaryota; kingdom Viridiplantae; phylum Streptophyta; class Pinopsida; order Pinales; family Pinaceae; genus Pinus; species Pinus tabuliformis. Next base: position 1,758,016,175 of record CM062816.1, on the reverse strand, counting down.
ATTCTATCATTGTAATGGATGATTTCAAAGCTCCAACATTCTTTCTCGCCCTCAATTTCTAATCCTGGCACAGGTCATTCACCCTTGGATTTTATGAGGATGAATGAGAATATGAAAACCCAGCCAATTCTAACCAAAACCCTGGGGCTTGCAACGGCAGGGATCAAGCCCAGGAACTCAAGTTTTCCCATATCAATACGATGAAGATCCACAGGGCTACAACGAAGAGCCACTTATAAGATTCAAGAGACTAAGTTGAGGCTCCCCTGCGAATGATAATTGATGAGCCTCATAAATGGGTGATTATATGGGCTCATTTTACCTCCTAACCTAGTCAAATCAACCATTATATTAGCTTATTGTATGATTTTCTGATTATATTTATGCTTATAGAGTGAGTTGAGTTAGTTATTATTCCATGTGGTCTAACATGTATTTAATGCAGATTATTGATGGATTTTGAGGCCAAAGTCAAGGATCCAGTGGTCAAATGGCAGAAATAACTCGAAGTAGATAGAGGAGAGGACTTATAGGAGGGAACCCCCCTCATTTATTACTCCTCACTTAGAATTCTCCTTCATTCAACTCGGAGTACAAGCAACCAAATCATGCACTAGAAGGCAGTCGAGCAAGTGGAAGATGATTGAGAGTTATCTCGAGTTTTGGGATCCAAGCCTCCCTGATTTTAAGGAAGCTGTTGGTAGCTTCAGATTTATAAGTAGAGAGGCCTAGGGCCTCACTAGGGTCGGATTTTTGCTTATGTAAACTCTGCTCAAATTTCGAGCATATTATTTTGTGACAGTTTTATGTAATCTTGCTATTGTTTTGATAATGAAGATGGAATCCTCTTTGAGCTAGCACTGAGTTACCTCAGAGGGCTGAAGCTCTTGGGTTAGGGCCCAATCAAAGCAGCCAAGCTTCTCTTTACTTGTATTTGTATGCTTTACTTCAGTTTGTAGATTAATTTGCTATTATATGTATTTCTTATATGGTTAGGAATAGGTTGCTTTTGGTGATTTATTAGTTTGCCTTCATTTGTGCTTTCTGTAGTAGATTAAGAAGTGATCAAAGAAGATTCAAAAGGCTAGAAATAGTGCCTTGGCCTCTCTTCCTTCCTCTAGGACCATGAGTTGAGGCAAAGACTCTCTTGTTGCCCCAAAAACATAGATTTTCCTCATTCATAGGACTTCTAGTGTTTGCGGCTCTTTAGTAGGTTGATAGTCCAGTTTTGCTTTGTTGTAGATCTTCTTCATCAAGTTCATTTCCTAATTTACAGTTGTCCTCTTACACGCTTTTCTTTCTTACATCATTTCTCAACATTTCCTTCAATGCATCATAGTTTAGGTCATTTTAATGCAAAACTCTGTTTTTCCTAGAATTCATTCATTTAGATAGTTGCTTGATTTTCTTAGTTTCTATGCAGCATATCTCTTCCAAAAGTAGGTCAGCTTATCAGCAATCACATCCTCCACCCGATTCATTCCCTACAAGTCCCCCAAATCTCACCTCAATTCTACTCTAGTTTCCTGCATTTTTCATAGAACTTCTTCCTCTCTCCTTGAGCAAACCCAATCATCTTTATCTCTCCTGGTGATTCATGGTAGACCTTAGGCACCCTAACCCCTCATTCCAACCTTCATCCACCTTTTCCACCCACTCTCACACCCTCAAAACAGCGGAAATTTCCCTCGGACAGGTAGTGGGAGGAAGTGTTAACTCTGATGCCATGATGACCAAGCAGGTGGGGACCAATGGTCTGAATATGGCCAACGTACACTTTGCCAGCTCAGCACTCATAACTGAAAATATCCATAAAAAGCAATGAGCACTCCTCCCCGCGCATTCTCACCACCTTTTCTCCATTTTCTCCTCGTAACTCAGCCACAACAGTCTTCTTGTGCCCCCACAACCTCGTAACCACCATCCTCCATCGATTTCCTCCCTATCTTTGCTCTTGGCGTTTTCTACAGGAGCACCTATAGGAAATCTACAAGAGCACCTACAGGAAATCTACAGGAGGGACAACAGGCTTCTATAGGAGGGGTAGTGAGTCATTTTGAAGGGAGAAAACATGATTTTTAGCACAAATTTTAGTTTGGAGAGGTAGGGTTCATGCATGCCCCCTATTGAATATCAATATATGAAAGAAGTGGTCTAAATTTGAGGATGAAATAAGTCTTTAGGACGGCAGAAAATACATAAAAATTTTCTGTTTATTTAAAAAACACAGTCTCCTCTATTTTTTATTTTTCTCAAAACTCTTTGTCTCCACCTCCATATTTGGGTTAAAAAAATACAGGCAGTATGACAGGAGGGTTTATGAGAAAGGAGCCCACTAACTCCACTAGGCTCCATGCACATCCTCAAGTGGTGGACATATTCACAAGGGCAAACTGGATGAATTTCCTTGAGAAATTTAGAGGGTTTGATGATGAAATTGCCCAAAAATTTGCTCTCTCTCTGGTCCCTCACACAAGAACTCATGTTACTGTCACCATTAGAGGCCTCTCCATTTAAATAACCCCTAAATTCATTAGTAGGGTCACTACCCTTCCTCTTGGGTTACCTTGGAGTAAAGATGAGAAACCACTTGGCCAGGCTACCAAGAAGAAATTTTTCCAAAATAATGAAACCCCTGTTGAAGATAAAAATGGAATTAGAAGGGCTAGTATGCCATATCCCTCGGATGAGGTTAGCTACCAAATAATCAAATACATTTCCTGTGAGGGGAGGCACAAAATTGTCTATGGATATCATTTTCGAAATCCTCCATGACTTGAGGTATGGCATGGATACTCCAACACCTCAAAATCTCAGTATCCCTTACTTTCTCCTTTAGTCCCTCATTGATTCCAGCACCAAGGTACAAGTAGGAAATTCAGGGCAGTTATCTCACCATGGCTTAATCAATATCCTAGTAGAGGAAGCCCTCCATACCTTTACACTCCCTATAGCATGGGAAGTTTTCTGAAATATGACAGCTGAGGATGACATAAAAGCATTAACCTATGATGCCAATCCTACTGGCAGCGAGGAGGAAGAACAACAAGGAGGAGAATATTAAGCCAGTGGTGACATAGAAGAGAAAGAAAGGAAGGAGGAAGGAAAAGAAACAGAGGAGGGAAAAGTTGAAGAGACAAAAAAAGAGATAGAAGAAGGAGAAAAAGAGGCAGAGAAGGCAGAGCAAGGAGAAGAGTCCCCTGAGACTTGGAAAGAGAGGCAGTAGCTACCCTCACTGCCCTCAATACACCAGTCAATCCAAAGCAGAAGAGGAAAAGATAGACCTTCATGTATTTCAGGGCAAGGAAGAGCACAAGAATTAAAATAGGCAAAACTCATCCCTTTTCAAAAGTCCCCATTACCATTGAAGATTCACCATCTGCCAAGGTGAAAGAATCTCTTTCTAATACACCTATAACATATGAAAGGGGGACTCAAAGATCTTCTACATGGAAGGGAAAGTCAGTACTACAGGACCCAAAACTAGACCTACAGGAGGCTAAAACAGTCCTATAGGAGACATTGTCCAAACTACAGGAGACCCAAAAGCTTGAGGAAAGGATGGGAGGACAGCCAGAGGTGAAAGAGGAAGCACAAGGGCTACAAGAACCTAACCCCCAGCCTATTCTGGCCTCCTATTACAATCTACTTGAGGGAGGCAAGATAATCCCACAGAAATTTGCAATCCCAATTTTTTTCTAATTGGAGAAAGAAAGAGTGAGAACGCATACGTGGATGCAGATAGCAAAATCCAAAGGAGTTGAGGAAGTTGGCCATATGGAAAACAAACTCAGGGAAATGGGCAGTGAATTGAGTGCTCTTAGACGCAGAGAAACCATCACAAGGAGCCACCTTGAAAATGAGAATGAAATCCTAAGGAGGCAGCTGCAAGAGAAAGAGACTCAGCTAGCATACATGGCCAGATTATCCATGGAAGCATTACAATGCAGAACACTAGCCAAATCTTATGGCTTCTATCTAAAGGACCAATGGCTTCAATTCCAAATAAAGACTTCGGCACAAAGAGGCACAATGCCTTTCTAAGGCTACAGGGAGTTCATGGAGTTGTGTGACCAAATCACCTCAGAGGATAAGGCAAAGATGGTAGAGTTCTACCTACACAACATGGCCCTCATAGACATGAATGTGTGGGACCCCAATGCCAAGCTAGGGGATCTGCAATTAATGACCATGGCCTCATGGATGAACCATGAAGAATTGAGGGTAGTAGAAATGAAAATATTGATAATAAAATAACAGAATAAGCCATTAATGATAAGAGCTGAGCCATCAGATCCTATGGCACTCATCAGCACACACAACCTGCTTGCCAATGACCCTTAGATTGCCCCTAAATATCTAACCAATCAGGCACAATCCATTGCACACTTTGAATATATGCAAAGGCTACTTGGGGATGATTGTGTGCATGCATGCATGAGAAGATGGAACACCTTACCTCATAGTTTGTAGATCAGGGAATACCATTCCCCCATGAGGCTGAAGGAGGCATTGAAAAGAGTGCCAATGTACAAGCGCTCCATGCAAAGGCTGAAGGTCAACTAGATTGGCCTCAAACTGAGTCCCCCACTCCTATTAGGCATGCTGGAAGGAAAAAGAGAAGAAGAAGAGGAGGAGCAGTGGAAGGACATAGACAGAAAGGCAGGATTTTATGGAGAACATGAGTAGACCATAATAGAGGCCTGGGATGCTAGGGAGGCCACCAGGGCCATAAAATATGAGGAGATTGACTAGGTTGCTCAAAGGATGAGCAACACCTTCAGTAGGGGGGTGATGATGAGACTCATAAATGGGTAATTATATGGGCTCATTTTACCTCCTAACCTCGTCAAATCAACCATTCTCTTAGCTTATTATATGATTTTTTGATTATATTTATGCTTATAGAGTGAGTTGAGTTAATTATTATGCCATGTAGTCTAACATGTATTTAATGCAGATTATTGATGGATTTCGATGTCAAAGTCAAGGATCCAGTGGTAAAATGCAAGAAATAAACTGAAGTAGATAGAGGAGAGGACTTATAGGAGGGAATCCCCCTCATTTATTACTCCTCACTTCGAATTCCCCTTCATTCAGCTCGAAGTACAAGCAGCCAAATCATGCACTAGAAGGCAGCCGAGCAAGTGGAAGATGATTGAGAGTTATCTCGAGTTTTGGGAGCCAAGCCTCCCTGATTTTAAGGAAGCTATTGGTAGCTTCAAATGTCTAAGTAGAGAGGCCTAGGGCCTCACTAGGGTCAGATTTTTGCTTATGTAAACTATGCTCAAATTTCGAGCTTATTATTTTGGGACAGTTTCATGTAATCTCACTATTGTTTTGATAATAAAGATGGAATCCTTTTTGAGCTAGCACTGAGTTACTCTAGAGGGTTGAAGCTCTTGGTTTAGGGCCCAATCCAATCATCCAATCTTGTCTTTACTTGTATTTGTATGCTTTACTTCAGTTTGTAGATTAATTTTCTGTTAGATGTATTTCTTTTATGGTTAGGAATAGGTTGCTTTTGGTGATTTAGTAGTTTGCTTTCATTTGTGCTTTCTGTAGCAGGTTAAGTAGTGATTAGAGAATAGTCAAAAGGCTAGCAGTAGTTCCTTGGCCTCTCTTCCTCCCTCTGGGACCATGATTTGAGGCAAAGACTCTCTTACTGCCCCAAAAACACAGATTTTCCTCATTCAGAGGACTTCTAGTGTTTGCAACTCTTTAGTAGGTTGATAGTCCAGTTTTTCTTTGTTGTAGATCTTCTTCATCAAGTTCATTTCCTGATTTACAATAGTCCTCTTACATGCTTTTCTTTCTTGCAGTATTTCCCAGCATTTCCTTCTATGCATCATAGTTTAGGCCATTTTAATGCAAAACTCTGTTTTTCTAGAATGCATTCATTTAGATAGTTGCTTGATTTTCTTGGTTTCTATGCAGCAGATCTCTTCCAGCAGTAGGCCAACTTATCAGCAATCACATCCTCCACCTGATCCATGCCCTACAGGTCCCCCAAATCTCACCTCAATTCTACCCTAGTTTCCTGCATTTTTCATAGAACTTCTTCCTCTCTCCTTGAGCAAACCCAATCATTTTTCTCTCTCCTGGTGATTCATGGTAGACCTTAGGCACCCTAACCCCTCATTCCAACCTTCATCCACCTTTTCGACCCACTCTCACACCCTCAAAACAGTGTAAATTTCTCTCGGCCTCCTCCTGTAGTTACCCTGTTTTCCTCCTGTAGTTTTCATGTGTCCTCCTGTAGTTTTTCCTATAGGCTTTCTTTTGAAGGCTGAGTGTGGGAAAAGCCTCTAGAAGGCCACCTAAGACCTCCTAGGACCCATCCACACCATCCTACATCATCCCAAGCTCCAAAACCGCCCTCTAATGCCACCTATTCGCCACACACAATAAATTAGATGCATGTTAAATTCACATAAAAACACATAAAATCCAAAAATATGTTTTTTGCTTATTTACTTCCAGAAATAGCATGGTTAGATATTGTTTACTTCCTTAAGTAGGTAATGGCATTTCTTTCATGGTCTTCATAGCGTTTTTGGCAAAAGTAGCATTAGCTTGTTAATTAGGGTTTACTAGGTCTTACTTTACATTACAGTCTTTTTCCTTTCTGCAATTAGAATAGCTTCTGTAGAGTAATCTTTCTTTCTTTCATCACACATAGAGCTTCTTCTGAGATCCATAGATTTGGCTTCAGATCCTAGTGATCTTGCGCCGGCTGACCAAGTGACAACCTGCAGTGAGAACTAGTACTTATGCGTATAGCACCGACGCTTCCAAGTTTGTTACAAACTACCGGGTTGATAAAAGTAAAGTTAGTAGCCTAGGAGTTGCAACATTCTTGCTGCAATACTGGCGCTCACCAATAATCAGATCCCCGCTATTAAATCCCACTATAAAACTTTATTTCAAGGATAAAACTTGGCAAACCCTCGATAAATTTCAATGATATTGAAGAATTTTCCATTTATGATGAGTTTTTCAGAGGTTAGTTGAAATTAACCCTCAAACAAGAGAAAATTTATGTTTCAACAACTATCTTGAAGTAATGACTGTAAGGTCATAAAATTTGCAGCTATTTATGTATCGAATGAGGTATGCAACAGATTATAATGTACTTACTAACATTCACTAATATTCACCTATTTAAAGCATAGACACTTAAATGCAAGTCATCAAGAGACTGAAATGTGGATAAACCAGCACAAAATTGTTTTGCATAGAAACCTATTCTACAAAATTAAGTCGATTGAAAAGGTTAGGCCACCTATGTACCAAATGATATGCATGCCATTATCTACAAGGACTTAAACTTTTTGGTGTGATAACAGATTCCAACATAGTAACATAGCTTCATAGGAAAACATATACACACAAAAATTGCTTCTATGTTGTCGACCTCATTAATTTGAAGGGAATAAAACAGAATCTGCCATAAATACACTTCATACTATAAAATAATTGTCCATTACTACACAACCAGATCTAGATATCAAGTGACTAGTTGAAAGGACTCTACATAATGTATTTCTTTGTAAACCCATAACTCTCTTTTGAGAGAACTTCACCTTTCCACTGGCAGCATAAAAAATTTGCAAGTTTATATTCTGCAAATAATTTTATCTTAACATGAAAAAGCCATCTCATGGTTCTAGGAAAAATAACATTGAATTCATTTCTATGCTTAGCTCGATGATTCTTTAGTAGTAGGAGCAAGATCAATAATTGATAGATGCTAGATTGTTGTTTTAGAAGATAGCTAGATCTTGGCGAGGCCTTACAATGGCATGGGTATTTGATGGCTTCTTGGTTTGCTACTCCAAAGCATAGTTTAGACTTGAGGAATGTTGTTACATAGGTTGTGTCAAGTGGCAACCAAAGTAGATTCTTGTTAGTGTACCATTGTGATTGATCAATGACTTGATGTGTAGATAATGCTTACAACTCTTTTAAACTTTTATTAATACCAAAATGCTAGTTTCTATGGTAGATGGTCTTTTAAAGGAACATAATGGGATAACCTCTGTTAAAGTAGGTTTTTAATGCAAGACATTTTGGAAATTGATCTCTGATTAATGGAAAAATTAGCTTTTGGGATCTCCTCTACTATGAAAAGAGGATGGCAACAGAGAGACAATCCTATTCTAGTATCCATTTGGCAAATAGGTTATATAAATATCATTTTGGTCAACTTCCATTTATCAAGAACACCATTCATGGGTGGTTTGCACATATATTATTCTAAATAGAATATGAGATAATGCAAGAGTGCTTAATAAGCTGCTCAATACCTAGGACATATTTTTTTTGTAAAAAAGCATCTTGAAATAGTTTGAATGAGAAGAACTAGAGAAAGATTTGTTGTCATGATTGATGATAGATATGGCCAAGATCCAGATGCAATAGATCTTTCCTGATGGCAAGGAATTGTTATAAGGTGCCAAGTCTATTGCGGAATTTGTCTTTGACCAAAAAGCATATCATCATTATTTCCATCGTCCTTATAGTAGGCAACACACTACAATGTACATGAAAAGACACAAATTTCAGTAACCTTTGGCATTAAGACTCCAAAGGATGGCATTTGAGCACCCATAGGATAGCTTTAATGGGGTGCTCCAATGAAGGAAGATGCCATTGTATTTGAATCTAATATCCTTAAGAAAATAATATTTTGAATTTTTCTTTGCTTTTTTGGATTTGCTTGCATACTCCAGATATATTTATGATGTGAATAGGTGCTTGAGTAATCAAATCTTTGGTCAGTGTTGGAAAAAAGTATTAATCTATGATTATTTATCCTAGAACCTAGTATGTTTATGGGATTTAACCTTTTTATATATAGAATCTATTGATACTTTTGACTAGGTCACCAAACCACCTTTATATTCAATATTGGTGCCACTATCTGATGTAAACTATAGGATATGAAAGCTAAAATGAGAATCCATATTAATGAACTAGTTTCATTGTTTTACCTTTGAAGGCATATTTTAGATTGCCAAATGATTTTAGGCATAACACTTTATGAACCAAGGTCGAGGATGAGGCTTACAATACACCATATAAATGGGTGTTAGCTGCACTAAAGTTTCGAAGACACTTAATTCATACAAACCATGTCTGAGTTGCTTTACTATTTTAAGTAGTTTGGGAGAGTGCTTTTAGGATAATGTTTGTTGCTTGAAGTTTTTCTTCTTTCATTATCCATCCATCTTATCTTTATCTTGAGAGTGCAAAATGGATGCATGCCATTCCATTAATAGCCTATGTATTCTTGGTTGATTGCAGGTTGTCCCCAGATTGTCTGGGCTCAAAGTAGTATCATTTAGACAATGAAGATTTTCCTTTCCATCATTTCAATCTTGACAATGCACTTCTGTTGATCTGTGAGTAGTTTGTGCGATACAATTTCTTCTCCAATCACAAGTTGTAATTGGAATCCTCCATAGTTCTTGCAAAAGAGCCTTGTGAGGGTCTTTCTTTTCATGTATTGTCTGTTTACATGAAACATTAAACATACACATTTTTGTTGGCATAAGTTTTTTTCTTGCCATCATTATTGAACTCCAAAGGTAAATATTGATCTTACATTTGCAATCTCGTATGCATTCTGGTCACATGTTTTCATAATAGGTCAAGCTAGAGACTTTGAGAAAAGTATGCAATATCTTGAAGAGTTAGTTAGCATTATCAGATGATAAACCCTTGACTCATGAGTCCAAATTTTCTGATCTAGGTGTTGACTCTCTTGATACGATAAAGTTGATTATACCTATGACCTTCAAGCTAACTTCTCACTGTGGGTTTGGGCTTACATCATATCTTGTACTCTTTCAGGTAGAGATAGTAATGGTTCTCGAGGAGGAATTCAAAATTAGTGTTGAAGAAGAAAATGTTGGGAACATTACAACTATGTAAGAAGCAACTGATTTGATAGAAAGGCTCACCTCTGCATCTTAGGTTGTTAAGTCTTGAATGGTGCATGCATGTTCCTTAAATGATGTCCAAGTGCATAATTGTTTGTCATTGTGGTTGTTTTGTGGATCTAGTGTGCAATGAGTTGAGCCATGCCTGAAGAATAATCCATTATTCCTTTGAACATATTAATAATGAAGAACATTTCAAATTTGTATAGATTATTGATAGTTTTATTTCCACATGTGGGTTTTCTTATTATTGTTACTTTTTTTTAAAGGAAATAGTGAAGTGAAATTTAGTACTTGAATCTGGTGGCAATGATATTGTTTTTACTCTTGAGTTGCAATCAATCCTTTTTTAATCTAAAATTCTAGTATGTATTTGTGTTGAAAGTGAGTGCTTCACTAAAGACCCAACCAGGGTCTTTTGGTGTGGACTCATATTTACTATTACAAAGACCTGGGTGACATTTCTTTCAAATTTGATTTTGGAAATGGAACTGATTTAAATTTTAGCTATAATCAAGATCTTGAATGATCTAAATGTTGGCTAGATCAAAGTCTCTAGCAATTATTCTTGCTACAGTAAACTAGTGTAGATTCATGTTAACTCCATATTTATTAGGGACCAAAAGGGATAAGAATTAAAACATCAGATGCAAAAATAGTGTGCACCTCATCAAGCATAGCCACAAGTTTTTCCTTCTTTATTTGAAGCTCTTGTCTTTCTGCCATACTGATCTCAGTATTATGGGAGGTATTGCTTTCTTCAATTGAATTTAAAAATTTTGCACTTGTATCTATTATACCATTCTTTATGCTAGTTTCTTTGGAAATATTCTCTTTGTCAGCAACAATACCGAATAATGTTTGTGATTTATAATGTTTGGTTTGACTCAAACTTTTTGAACTTGCTAATATCCATGACTTCATCATGCAACTCCTAGGTTGCTTTAAGAAATTTGGAGCCTCTCACAATATTAGAGAATCTAGTTACTCCTCTTGGACTAGAATAGTTTTGTTTGCTAACTCCAAGAATGTGAAGAGAATTTGAAAACCCACCTTCCTTCATCCCATATCTAGGATCCTTGTTAATTCTAAATGAGTTGTCTTCTGAAACCATTTGGGAAATTTATATCCAACTCAGTGGAGTGATTTTGAAAAGGTGGCAGTTGAACAATTGATGCATGTTTTGGAAAAAGACACAAAGAAAGCCCCTATCTCTGTTCAGTGGTAGTTGTTGGTATTGTTTTTCCACGATATTGGAGTATATGATAGAATCTTAAATCACTAATGCTACTAATCCAAGTATCATAGCAAGACTACTTTTTAGAGAAAAATAATATAAAACAATAAACCTACTAGTGCACAAATATAGACAACTTTTTACAATCACCCAACTTCATTATATTAATCAAACTAATAAAACAACAGTCCAAGGCTTCCATACCGGGGATAGTGGCCCTCATACATCAACTGATACATAGATATGTAAATAGAGTTTGGCGTGAGTCACTTCAACAACCAATCTACCCTGAACAAGATACACTAACCATTTGGTTGATGTAGTGTGCTCTCTCAACTCCCCTCGGTCGTACCTTGAACACACTTGCCTGGTTCTTCGGCCCCAATTTGTAGCAACTCCAATCTGCCTCTATCAATGAACTAGCTCCATTAGGTCATTGAACTCAGCTTCACTTGTTCTCTAGCTGACTGTTAGTTCTTCAATGCATCAACACATCGAGACTCTTGTCGAGGTGTTCACAACTCCGTTTGTGAACAACTCTCAACTGCCCACTGCTGCTCCTCAACTCTTTTGGGACTTTCTTATCACTAGTTCCTTCTTGTGCTACCCAGTGAAGACACACTTAGGGCTAGAGGGCTTCTCACTATCACTATCGAATGTTCTTCTCCAACAATGAACTTAGGGAATGGAGGATTGCCCCTCCTCTACTGTAGATGTCCTTCTCCACAAGGCAAGTCTAGGGCTACAAACTGCTCCTGGATGATCAGACCTTGAGCTCTTCTTCTTCCACTTCTAACAATCCCTTAGTCCTTCAAGAGACTTGTTCCTTAGGGCTTGAAGAAAGCCTCTATAATCCTCCTCAAGTTGTTCTTTAGGCTGCTCCATCTCTGCCACTTCTAGCATCCATAAAGTCCTTCTTAGGTCACTGCACTTAGGGCCAACTTGGTCTACTCTCACGCTGCCCTCCAACAGTCCACGAGTGTCCAATACAAAACCAACCAAACTGTCCAACTCTGACCTATACATCCACTAGCAACCAACCATCAACAAGAAGTCATGTTGTCCTCTTTCCTTGGGATTTGTGCATCCTTGAGCTCTGGTTAGGGCACTCCAGTAGCCCTAAACCTTGCTCCAAATCACTGTGTTCCCTTGCTCAACCTTTCTGCCACCTTTGTTGTCCTACTAGGCATCCAATACACTGTTGTAGGGCTCGAGGCTCCTCGTCAAAGCTTCCTGCAACCCACGAACCTATTACAGCTAGGGTCTTGACCTCCTAGCAAGGGTTAACACCCCTGTTCCAACTGCGTTGTGTCTTGGGCACCTGTGGCTAGGGAGAAGGACCTAAACTAGGCTTCTCATCTCACAAAACAACCCTCCCAAGCTGTTGTAGCAACAACCCTTACTTGTGGCCTTAGAAAAAAGACAAACCCACACAAAATAGCATAGAAAACACCCCACACTTACCTCTGATCCTGCGACACTGTCCTTCTAGAGATCCACATCCATAAACTATCCAAGACTCACCCTCCAAGCCTCCTCGTTGGCTGCTTCAGACCTTAGACATTTGTGGCCTATTTTCTCAAGGAATCTGCACCCAAAACAGTGAAGACAAACTCCCAAACTCATCCTTCTAGGTTGCCTCAGGTTCGCTATAAATTTCAGAGGTATATTTGATGTTTGATTGCACTTAGGATGTGTCAAATAGGCTCCCATCTCACCTCTATTTATATATTTCTCTAAGGCAATGACTAGCCCTTCCAAGAGGGTCCTTCAACTAAGGTCGACTTGAATCTTCTAGCCCATTTTCCGACACATAATATTCAAAAATTCATGTTTCAACTTCTAAAACTCTGATCTAGGGGATTCTCACTGCCCATTACTCGTCTAAGGGTTCTCTATCATCTCAAATCATCACATATCAAATCTCCTCATGGGTTTGGTCCCCACACCGATGGGTACAAAACCCCAAGCTTGGGTTCTAAGCCCACAAGCCACTTTTGTGTGCCAATTCCTTCACAACCCTCTGGCCTAGGGCTTGGAGTACCTCCCAAGCTACAAATCTCAATGATTTTTAGATCTAACTTCAAATCTAGTCCATTAGGAAGAATTATTGATTGTTCTTCTTCAATAGAGGACATGGGTGGGGGCCTCATTGCTACCTGCGATCTCTCAGCAACTGGCTGATTACCCAATCTAACATAATTGTTTAATTGTCCACACAAGGATTGATTACTTGATGATCCATATGTTTTCTATAGGAATGTTAGCTCATTTCCTCTAGCCTGCAAAGAATCATAAGCACGGGTTTCAAGGTGTGATGTGAGTAGAATTGAAGTGAAAGTTTGTTGTTCTATAGGAGAAATTTTTATAGCCCCAATAGAGGGGTTTTGGGAAGGAGAAGTGGTTGGAAACATCATTCCTGTGAAATGTTGTTGTTGTTGCCCATTCCCTGCAAAACTATGAGTTGCTAATGAACTTCTTGTTATATTGTAACTTGTTAACAAGTACCATGTTCCCGTAGGGAAATGAATTTGTATAACCTACAATATCTTGGTTCCTTAGATAATGTGTCTACATGGTGTCAATGTGGATACTTGAACATGGAAACTATGTATACATGCTTCCCTCTCTACCGTTTGATCAAATCTTTGCAGTTTCTATCATCTTTATATATATTTCTATAAGATACATGCTTATATTGAAGCTTTCTATAGATTATTATAATAACCTATGCTCCCCAGGGGTCAAAGCCCTTTTTCCGTGTTTTTAAATCTATTAATATATTGGCATACATAGGATAAGTGCATATATTGAGTTTTCCTGTAGGCAGTATTATGATAATCTATGCTCCTTTGGAGCAAAAATTTTCATTTTAACATGCCTTTTAATCTATTTCAGTGAACTACATAACTTTGTAAGAACTACACCTTTTATTATTTGTTATCAAAATGTCCACTGAACCACTACTCCAAACCTATTTTATCTGGATACGTTAGTGTTAAGCTTGTGCACTTTAGAGGGTTTTTTTTTGTGTATCATTGTATCGTCGTAGATGTCAGTTTAAAATTAGACTCTACTGACCTCATTGCAGTGGGCCTTTTGTTTATTTGTGCATGGAAGTATAATTTATATGTTAAGTGCTAATATTTTTCTATTGGTATCTGCTTTATAGGCATGCTCCTTGCCCCATGCTTTATAACAAAACTACATATGAAAACCTGTAGCAAATTAGAGGCCTTTTCCAGCAGAAATGTGAAAGAAACTCAGGTTTCATTCGGCAACCACTGTAATATCAAAAATGGTTGACTCTGTTATCTAAAACAAAGCTCAAAATTCACTTTGAGGATCTTTCCTCCCAAAATTTAAATAAACAAAACTTCCTATAAAGCTTGATGAAGAAACCATAATATTTTCCTTTTCATAATTCATTTCGATTTTTCCTAGATTAGATTCCACCCTGTGTGGTTGAACTTTTTTAACAGAAGGTCCTGTAGGTGACACTTCACCTTGTTGTTGATCAATTGCAAACTATTTTAGATTTTTCACACATAAATAAGCTATGCGGAAGCCTGGGTAGACTTGAGCTAGGGATCTTAACCCTTTCCAATTCATAATACCTTATATCTCACACATGGATGCTATCTTCAAACATTTGGTGACAGAATTTATAAATTGCAAAGTTGTGACAACCTCCAGAATTATTGTAGGTATATCAAAGAGTTAGGTCAAACTGTCATGCTTGCTTATTCACTTCATAGAAATGGGCTTCCATCCATTCATACTATCTACCTTTGTATAAGAACAAGGCTTCCCAATAACCTATAGCTAGCATTCCAAATCAATAATGGCGACTTTGTTGTTCTTATACTCCTGAAGGAAAAACATACATTTCAAGGCCATGATCCCCCCTTCCATTGAATCATATCAAGTTGATTGTCCAAGGCTGACCATCAAAGGTAACCATCTATTGTGTATTTTGAGTGAGCTTTGCACGTTGGTTTATATTTTTTGTAGTTATCATTCATATATCAGATGTATCATTTTATTTCAATTAACTTCTAATCTTCATCATGCTTAGTGTTTCTAGGCACCGATCTCTTAGGCTTTGTTGGTGTAAGTGTGTGTAGATTGGTATACCCTCAATGGCATTGTAAGAGTTGGTTGAAAGTGAGGGGAGATTGCACTGAGGTGACAGTGGGTGCATCTCTTGTGTGCTTACTGCTTAGGGCCTTGATTGACCCTTGCATAGGTTGCTAATCTAGGTAGTAACATGGTCCATGGATCCACACTCTTAGCACATATGTTGAGGTCATCACATCCTTTACGAGATTGTTAATACAACTAGTGAACCTATATTGCACATTCACCTATGGGATCCACTTTTTGAGCAGGTTGTTGACTTGGTGCTTACTGCTTAGGGCCTTGATCGACCCTTGCAGAGGTTGCTAATCTGGGCAGTAACATGGTCCATGGATCCACACTCTTAGCACATATGTTGAGGTCATCACATCCTTTACGAGATTGTTAATACAACTAGTGAACCTATATTGCACATTCACCTATGGGATCCACTTTTTGAGTAGGTTGTTGATTTGATATGAGGAGCGTCCTAGCTTATCTTGCTACACTTGGCATCATTTCATCATCTTGAGGAGGATTAGTTCTCCATCTTGTTGAGCACTCCCCTGACATGGTCTTATTGGCATATTTTATTGATCATGATTTCTAAGGTGAGCCTCTTGAAGAGTGTTGCAAAGGAGAAAGAGACACATGACAACTAGGACAGACCCCTAGCCCTAAGTAGCATCCTACCTTGAGGAGTGTTCCCATTAATTAGGAATTTATCATTATTTTATTTGGAGTGGTTATCTAGTAGCTATCTTGAAGAGCCCCCCCAAGGCAAATGAAGATAAGTGGCATAACAAACCATAATAGTTGGTCAAAGAAGCATTACTCAAGGGAGCACCTTGCATGAGAGATTGACACATGGCATCAAAGACCTACTCATGCATTCTTTATGCATATTATATTACTTTGAGGAGCACCTAGCTTAGGGGATATTCCAAGATGTTTATGTCATTGGGTGATTATCCCTATCTAGTACTCCTATTGGGGTTTAGTTGATAGGTTGTTCCCTTTACCTTGGTCATCCTACTCTTGGGTGATTATCTCTCCTGTGCTATTCACTGGGGTTGCTAAATGAACCATGCTGCTAATTATTAGTGCTACTAAATGAACCAATCAAGTAGTTCTCATTCAACCAGTGACCTAATCCAGTTAGTCTGGTTGCTATCCCCACCTTCTAAATGTGGGGTGAGAAGCCTAGTTTAACGTTTTTTAGAATGAAGAAGTCAATGGGAAAGCATATGTAAGGTTTTCATCTTTCTCTTCTCTTTTTCGTAGATGATGAGGGTTTATGCAAGGATTTTCACTGCTTTTGTTGTAGTAATAATCTCTTTTGGAAGGTAGCTTTTCATATGAGAAGAGATTAGAGTAGATGTAAACCATCACCAGTCCTTGTAACCTTGAATCTTGGGAAACTTATATTTTAATTTCAGATTGGTTGTTGTAGATGTTATGGGACTGTATTTGAAGATGTGATCTTTGTTGATGTTGTTCTATGTTATGGTGGTTCTTCCAATGTTTATGGTTGAAGACTATTCCTTGCAACAATTTCATGGTTGTGGTAGTGCATCTTGTAGAAGGCCTTCATTAGTTACTCTATATAACTTGAAAAGTTGTTTTGAACTATTCATGGCACATTAGTGTATGGCTTGACCACATCTTCTCTATATTATTCAAACCCTCTTTGCTAGTAGATCTTGACTTCATCACCCATTGGATAGGCATTCCATGGGTCCACCATCCCATTTAGTTAGAAGTAAATCTTAATCCATTTCTAATGGATTCCCCCTTGTGCTAGAGGAGAGGCAACAGAAAGTGAGAGGAAGGGTTGATGTAAGGTTTTCATCTTTCTCTTCTTTTTTTCATAGATGATGAGGGTTTATACAAGGATTGCCACTACTTTTTTTGTAGTAATAATCTCTTTTGGAAGGTAGCTTTTCATATGAGAAGATATTAGAGTAGATGTTGTAAATCCTCGCTAGTCCTTGTAACCTTGAATCTTGGGAAACTTTATATTGTAATTTCAGATTGGTTGTTGTAGATGTTATGGGACTGTATTTGAAGATGTGATCTTTGTTGATGTTGTTCATTCTAATAGAAACTATTATACTGCATCCTCTTTACTTATGGTTCTATGTTATGGTGGTTCTTCCAATATTTATGGTTGAAGACTATTCCTTGGCAACAATTTCATGGTTTTGGTAGTGCATCTTGTAGAAGGCCTTCATTAGTTACTCTAGTATAACTTGAAAAGTTGTTTTGAACTATTCATGGCACATTAGTGTATGGCTTGACCACATCTTCTCCATATTATTCAAACCCTCTTTGCTATTAGATCTTGACTCCATCATCCATTGGATAGGCATTCCATGGGTTCAACATCCCATTTAGTTAGAAGGAAATCTTAATCCATTTCTAATGGATTCCCCCTTGTCCTAGAGGAAAGCCAACATAAAGCGAGAGAAAGGGTTGATGTGATGACAGTGGGAAACTTTCCTATGTTCCCCTATGATTGCACTTGTATTTTGGGGCTATACCACTTTGAGTGCAGGTTTCAAAGGTAGCATTTTATTGCCATGGTTGGGGACAATGTGTAGATCTTGTTATTCAGTAGTTTTTCTACCATGATTTCAGGAGGGCATCTCTTTGAAAATCTTTCACTCATCTGGTGATCTCTCAAAGGAATGAAGCCTTGTTACTTGAGGGTTCTTGAAGTGATTTATTATTAGAAGAGGTGAGGACATCCAATATCCTTGGAGGCATTGAAGACTCACTTGGTGACTACATTGGTATTGAAATAAGGTATGAAGATTATGCATTTTTGAAGTTTCATATTAGTTTGAAGAATTGAAGTAAAAAGTATGGCACCATCCCAAGGAAGGTGGGATGCCAAAATGTTTGGCCTTTTGGATTTCTCATTCATTTTTGGATGTCCAAATTAGCTCTCTCATCAAAAATTGGTTTAAGCATGCTTCAAAGTTTCATGGATGCCCTCATCTAACCACATAACATGTTACATCTATCATTGAGCTTATAATAGATGGCAATATTATCCATGAGGATGCCATGATGAAAATGTTTGCCCTTACCTTGAAAGGTTATGCATGGGAAGAGTTTAGTGATTGCAAGGGTATATCTTTATTTCCAGGTTTAATCAAAGCATATTAGAAATTTCAGGTTTTTGGTTATGATGAAGAAGAGCATGTTGTAGGATCACATGATCAACATATTTTGGTTGAGATTTGTTTTAGATTGAAAGAGAAGCTTGGTGGTTTGATGCTTGCATTTGAGAATAACCCTTCGTTGTGTCTCTTGGTTGAATCAATAAGAAATATGATGCATGTATGTCCTTGGCTAAATATATCAAAGAAAAGTATGGTGTGCTATATGAATGGAAGCTTGGAAATGAATCATATGAGGATGACCAACATTCTCTCTCATCACTTGAACCATATGAGATTTCAGATCCAAGGAAGAAAAGTGTGACGAAGGCCTTGTTGTAGCACCCCGTGTTTCTATTAAATAGTATGCATGTCATCATGTCTCAAATGAAGCACATTGTGATGATGAGGTACACTTGCATGAAGGCAAGGGTTTGGTAAGTCATATTCCCTTCCAAGTTTCTGAATTTAGTAATGATTCTTTTGATGATTTGGAGAGGGCATATTTTGTAGAAGAACCCTGAAGATGAAAACCTTTTAGTTGTTATCATTCCCTCATGTGATGAAGAGCATGACAGCCAAGAGGATGAGGATTTTGACACCTTTTTGATTGGAAGGCATAGATGGCATTTGTATTGCTGGTTTGTTTGTGGGGATCCTATCTCTAACATGGATATTGAGAGTTTAATAGAGAAATATGTAATTGGCATACTCAATTACTCCAATTCCAATCAGCGTCGAAGACCATCTCATGAAGCACAGAGAAAGCATTGTAGGGTCTATCTTTGTTGATCTTAGAGAGCCAAACATGGTGGAGGCAGGTGAACCATTTTTCATTATTAATGAACAACCATATCTTAAATTCATCAGGGTGATTTAGTGCAAGATAACGGGCTTTTCTATGGAAATAAAATTGCATAAATTTTCCTGCCCTTAATATCATCAACTCTTGACCAATTTATGCATAAAAATTCAGCTAGAAGATGTCTTTGGGGCTGCAATTTGTTTGGACAATATTGTTTTCAATCAATTATTCATTTCACAAATTGCAACATATTGGAAGAGGGCAAAAAACCCTGAATCATGAGATGGTCTATTATTTCAGATCTGTTTTTTTATGTAATACTTCATATGCATGTTTGGTAGCTGGAAACAAATAAGGCTATTGTATATTTTTGTTGGAGTCACCTACTAAACGTGTCTTGCTTGAGGGTTTGATAAATGATGGTAGCAAAGGCAGAGGGAAATGCTTGGAGCATGTAGATTAAGTGGTCAGCTCAGAATTTTACATGTCTCAATCAGGTTAGTTCCTATGAAATTTTATGAGATGTCGTGGTCAAATTTGGTTTCTATCTATTGTTGAGTTTTAGGCTTTATTCACAAGCTAGAAAGCTATAGAATATCAGTAGGGACATTATATAGCTATGGATTTATTCCTTTTCATTTCATACTTTTGAATCTGGTATACCTAGATATATAAGTAGGGACTTTTTTTTGGAATTTTCATTCTTGCATTTGAGAATAACCCTCCGTTGTGTCTCTTGGTTGGATCAATAAGAAATATGATGCATGTATGTCCTTAGCTAAATATATCAAATAAACGTATGTTGTACTAGATGATTGGAAGCTTGGAAATGAATTGTATGAGGATGAAAAACATTCTCTCTGATCACTTGAACCATATGTGCATGAGATTTTGGATCCAAGGAAGAAAAGTGTGACGAAGGCCTTGTTGTAGCACCCCATGTTTCTATTAAATAGTATGCATGTCATCATGTCTCAAATGAAGCACATTGTGATGATGAGATACACTTGCAAGAAGGCAAGGGTTTGGTAAGTCATATTCCCTTCCAAGTTCCTAATTTATTATTGATTCTTTTGATGATTTGGAGATGGTATATTTTATAGAAGAACCCTGAAGATGAAAACCTTTTAGGTTTTATCATTCCCTCATGTAATGAAGAGCATGATGGCCAAGAGGATGAGGATTTTGACACTTTTTTTATTGTAAGGCATAGATGGCATTTGTATTACTGGTTTGTTTGTGGATATCCTATCTCTAACATGGATATTGAGAGTTTAATAGAGAAATGTCTAATTGGCATACTCAAGTACTCCAATTCCAATCAACGTCAAAGACCATCTCATGAAGCACAAAGAAAGCATTGTAGGGTCTATCTTTGATGATCTCAGAGAGCCAAACATGGTGGAGGCAAGTGAACCATTTTTCATTATTAATGAACAACCATATATTTTCATCGTGGTGATTCAGTGCAAGATAAAGGGTTTTTTTATGGTAATAAAATTGCATAAAATTTCCAACCCTTAATATTATCAGCTCTTGACCAATTTATGCATAAAAAATCAGCTAGAAGATGTCTTTGGGGTTGCAATTTGTTTGGGATAATAGTGTTTTCAATCAATGCTTCATTGCATAAATTTCAACATATTGGAAGAGGGCAGCAAACCCTGAAACATGAGCTGGTGTATTATTTCAGATCTGATTTTTTATAATACTTCATGTGCATGTTTGGTAGATGGCAACAAAGAAGACTATTGTAGGTTTTTGTTGGAGTCACCTACTAAATGTGTCTTGCTTGAGGCTGTGATAAATGATGGTAATGAAGGCATATGGCAATGTTTGGAGCATGTAGATTAAGTGGTCAGTTTGGAATTTTACATGTCTCAAATAGGTCAGTTCCTATGAAATTTTATCAGATGCTGTGGTCAACTTTGGTTTCTATCTAGTGTTGAGTTTTAGGCTCTGTTCACAAGCTAGCAAGCTATAGAATATCAATAGGTATATTCTATAGCTATGGATTTTGTTCCTTTTCATTTCATACTTTTGAATCTGGTATGCTTGTATATATTGGTGGGGATTTTTGTTTGGAATTTTCATTATATTGAAACTGAATCCCAGTGTTGTATCTGGGGTATGAATCGGGATTTATGTTACTAAACCAAACTATATTTTTTAATGCATAGGCGACACCCCAGTTCAAGCTTCTAATAATTCAACAGAGTAGGAGAGGGACTAGAAAGAACCGATGAAACTTGTTCCTCTATTGATCGTGGGGAGGTTAAAGTCCTATCAAATTAAGGTTGTAAAGTGGTTGATTTCTCTGTGGAAAAATGGGCTCAATGGAATTCTGGTAGATCAAATGGGTGGAAAGATAGTGCAAACTATTGGTCTCCTTACTCATCTGAAGGGGATGAGCATGCATGGGCCCTTTTAATAGTTTCTCCTCTTTCTACTCTCTCAAATTGGGTGAATGAAATCAATAGGTGAATGGAGCCCCTTCCTTTCCTAGTAACCTAGTATAACACAACCTGTAGTCATTCAACATCAAGGTTAGGGTTTTTGCATGCTTCAATCTTAAATTAGTGTTTCTATTTTGGAACACCCCCACATGTGTAAGTAATGGGGGTTGACATGGCATCCACTCATTGCCATGGTGGTCAATAAGGTAAGTCAACTTGCGAGAGACGTAACTTTCACATATGAACTTCATTTGAGGTAATTTTCACAAAGTTGGAAAGCTTCCAATGTCTAGAGTAACATCAAAGGGATGGAGCTATGTAATCAAAATGGGCTCCCAATTGAATCTACAAGACCCAAAATCACTAATGTGGAACCTGACTCTAAAGTGGGCCCTACAAGCTTAGTAGCTCCATATGCATGTATGTATCTTCCATTCTTATTTATATATCTATTACCAATCAACTCCAAGTAAACCACAATTGTGGGGGAGAACCCAAGGCACTCCTTCTCAAAGATAAGTTATAGAGTGGGGAAATAAAGTCATTACAAGTCATAGGATAGTAGTGAATATGCTTCAAATTCTAAATATTTTGGCACAATACATTGATTGCAAGATACATTCTAAATACAATCGAAAGGAAATGTTAGGGAATGTGTTAAAGAACATACTTAACAATTTGATAGGTAGGAGGACATAAATAATTTGAACATTAACCAAGGAAATGATTCTTGAACTTACCTATGCATGGACCAGGTTATTGGAGATGATCTCCACCTCATTGAAGATGGTTTTGTATTCATAAAGCCATAGAACACAAGGATCCAATTCTTGTAGAAATGGGTTATGTCTTCCTCTCTATATGATATGCTCATTAGGACCATGGAATCTTAAACTACCAACTTGAAACTCTAAGTGGAGTACAACACTTAGCTAAATTCCTTGAATGAATTTGGTGTTATCCCATCACTTCACTAGTGTTTTAGGGGTAATTGGTTTCTCTATAATCTTAGGCTTTCATTGGTAGCTCATGGTGTCAATCCATTTAGAGAGCTCAAATCTACTTACTCATGACCTACTTTTGTTATTAACAATAACATTCCTCCATGGATGTCAATAAAGAGGGAGCACATAATATTGGCAATGATTGTTCTACGTATTTGTTTAGAATACCTTGAAAGGCCTTATTCATGAGAAAGTTAGTCAAAGATAAACATTGTAGACTTTTAAAATATTGAAAAATTGCTACAAACCCTTCAAGTAGAGGTTACTTATCACATGATCTATTTTTTTGGGATCAATAATACACAAGAATAAACAAGTGAGAAGAGAGTAATTTAGTTTATTGTAATAGTAACCAAAGTTACATTTGTCATTTGACAAAAGAAGTTAGTACATAGGTGAGCTTAGGCCAACCCCTTAAAAATAGCCATATGGCCTTCCTCTTTTGCAGCTCCTTGACCGTAAGGGTCTAATTGAAAAACACATAGTTCCTTTAAAGATTTGTAGGTTGAGGCAACCACTTCAAGCCCTTGAACTTGAAGATAATCCAATATTTGCAATTGTTTACAATAATAAGTCCATTATACACACTCCTCATCTTAGAGTTGTCTAGAGAGGGAGAATACTTTACTGATGCCAACCTTGTAAATGAAAAACCTTTCCTACTCATTGGTTTGACTCTCCATCACTAGTTGAAGGAGTATATGTGTCGTGAATCAAAGATGATATCTTAGCATGAGTTATTAACACTTGAAACAATGTAAACTTTGAAACGGGAACTATAAACTCAATACGGGAACTCTAGCAAAAAAACCCCGTAAAAACATCAGAAACTGTGCTAAAAACAAAAAGTGTTGATGCTGGAATAACACCATTTTTTTCTAGGGTAAATTTTCAACATGGCAGTGAAAACCAATTTTTTGTACAAAAATTGTCCAAAACACACCCTCAAAACGAAAAGTGTTGATATTCAAATAACACTTTTTTTTTCAATGGTAAATTTTGTGCAAAAAACACCCTGAAAACGAAAAGTATTGATGTTGGGATAACACTTTTTTTTTCAAGGGTAAAATTTCAACATTTCGAAATAATGGCGTAGAAGATCTTATCATGACTCTGAAAATTATTAAAATTTCAAAAGAATAATGAAAACATAAAATAAAATAAAAAAATTATAAAATTGAAAAAACACAAAACAAAACAAAAAAAAAAGTTAAAAAAAAAGTAACACAACATAAATTAAAATATATACTAAAAACAAAACATAAAAAAAATAAATAAATAAAAAATCAAATATATAAAAAAGGACAAAAAAAAAACATAAAAATGTTAAAAAAAAAAACAAAAAACAAAATTAACCTATAAAAGATAGGAATTAAAAAACTTTAAAAAAAAAATAAAAAAATTATAAACAAATAAATAATAAGAAAAACATATTTAAAAAATAAATAAATAAATTATCTTGTAAATATTAAAAAAAAAATTCAAGTTGTTTTATTTTTCTTTTTTTAAATGTTGATTACTTAAAAAACAAATATTAAAATATTAAAAAAAAAAGGTTAAAAGAAAATAATTTGAAAAAAAAAACAAAATTTTAAAATAGATATATATATCTATATATATATATATATATATATATATATATATATATATATATATATATATATAAAAGTAAAAATAGAAAAAATTTAAAAAACATTAAAAAAAAAAAACACAAACACAAACACAAACAAACAAAACAAAAAAAACAAACTAAAAAAAATAAATTAAAAAACTAGTAAAATTAATATATATAAAAAAAAATAAACACAAATTATAAACAAAAAAAAAAAAAATGAAATTTTTTAAAATATATGTATCTTTTCAAAAAAAAAAACAACAACAACAACAACATTTAAAAAAAATTATTAAGCCCTATCTTTTTTAATTTAAAAAATAATAATAATAATAATAAATAAATAAATTTAAAAATTTTAAACTATTTTTTTTTAATTTCAAAAAAAAGCAAATAACAATTTTTTTTAAACAATTTTTCTTTTTATTTGAAAAAAAAAAGTTTTAAATTATCTGTTAAGTTTTGAAAAAAAATTGTGCACCCCCCGGTAGCCCTAAGTCCTCTAAAAAAAGGTATGCTGCATCAACATGTTGCATCAACACATTTCCAAATCAGCATGAAAATCACTAACATTTAAAAACACATATTTATATTTGATACATAAGAAAATTTAAAGTGTAAAACATATGCTCTGAAAAAAAAGTGTATTCTGCATCACCACTTTTCAAAATCGGGTCATGTTTTTACTACCCCTACGAAATGGGTAATCGTATCGGCTATTTAAAGTGCAAAAAACTATGCTCTAAAAAAATATGTGTGTTCTACATCGCCCCTTTTCAAAATCAACTCACTTTTTTGCTATCTCTACGAAACGGGTAACAGTATCAGTTCCCGTTTCAAAGTTTATGTTGTTTTGAACATACTTGCCATGGATATCATGGAAAAAAGATGAAGAGACACTTTGAATATTAGGAAATATGTGCTCATGCTCCACTTAATTTGTAGGTGGTAGCGCTTCAATTTTTTCCATTTACTGGGAAATCTCACCCAAAAAGTCAATTGTTGAATAATCAATCCTTTGCTAAATCACTCCTACCTTCTCATTGTTAAGATATTTGTGAGCTTTCACCTATGATCCTTAAAGTTAGTGCCCTTTAGCACCTCGAATGGTGGAATAGGAGGTGTTGCAATAGGAGGTAAACTCCATTCCCCTTCACCTTTGTCGAGACATAAGAGACATAAGAGAGTCCACTAGAGAAGAGTAGTGTGCATTTCTAGGGTTTCAAATGATGCAGGAGAGAAATGGGTGTAGGATTGGAGGAAGCATCATATGCCAATGTTTCCTTAACATGCATTAAATAGAACTGACAAACTTGTGGGTGAACATTGGTTAGAGTTGTGACAAAACTAGGCAGAGGGGTAGCTAAGTGCGTTAGGTTTGAAATATGGAAAACATAAATGGTAAAATGCTTCAGGGTAGTTTCAACATGAAAAATTGACATGCATAGAAAGGGCACAATTATTGTGAGGGTGCCCACATTAAGGCCACAAAACTAATGTCTTTCACACATTTAAGTAGGCTAGAGAGGAACATACAATGATACCAGGTCAAACACACACAAAATTGATAGGAAATTTTTGAATAACTCATGTGGATTTATTATATTCACAAGATGTACATATTAATACATAGTTTTATGACCCTTGGTTTAAATATTCCAAGAGGTCACTTGGACTTCAATGACTATTGGAATTCTTCCCCACCAACCCTAACATATTAGGTGTCTAACAAACTTTTATACTAATGGATTCAACTTGCATCTACATGAAACACAAAGGAGGAATCCAACAACCTTTTTCAGAACCCACTTAACTTTTTTAGAAACTCGGCAGTAATACCAGAAATGGTTGCAAACTACAAAATTCTTTGACCATTTTACCAACAACTTTGTTAGAAATTGTTGGAAATTATTGTGTATAGACCCTTCTAAAATATGGCTCTTCTTTCTCACACTAACTATTAGACAAATCTTCTAGGATAGTGATGACTCTTTGAACTACAATCTTTCTTTGGCATGAAGAAAACATTAAAATTTACAAGCTCTAGATATAGAAACTATGAAATCAAGCACTGTGTCTACACCATATATTTTGGAATAAAAATCAATTAAAACATAAGATAGTTGGAATAATTTTAGAGAATATGGTTTGAAATATGTTATTTCACTCTTTTTTTCCGCATAGGATGAAGCCACTTTTTTTTGCAATCTGATATTTTTACTGAGGTATTAAAGATATATATTTTTTAAACTCCTGGTCATTGATTCAATGCATTTATCTTCATTACCTCTTCTATATTTCTTTCTATTCAACAAGATCATTGTAGGTGCCTATACTCGTTGAAGATCGTGCATATCAAAGACATTCTCAAATTTTAGAATTTTTTGGGAAGTAGCTTTTCGAAACTAGCCTTTTTCAAAATTCTTGTATAGGAAACCATCCAAATTCTTGCATAGGAGGCTACTTTTGCATTCTGGGTTAAATTCAGTGTTTTGACATATCTTTCCATGGTTTCTCAATTAGATGGAATAGTTCCTCTGCCAATAATTATTGTGGAAGAAGGATAACTTCTCCTATTTAACAACATATAAGAAGGCTAGGTTGGATTTAAGAAATATCCCATAATTTGGTACCTCATAATATATGTGCATGGATGATCTTAAGATATGGGGCTCAATGTCAAGATTGAAAAATAAAGGATGCTAAGAGTTTTGCCAGGTTTTGAGTGCAATATTTTACTGAAAATATTTCATAATAGTAGACTATCATTGTGAAACACAATACAAAGTTGGTTGGTAATATGTAAACTTCAAAATCATGAGACCCTGCAACATCAAGGAAAGCATAGGTCAAATTCAATGCATAGGTAGTATCATATGTCGTTCATGGTTTCCGAAGATCCATGTTACATTTGCACAGAATTTTAGATATCATTCAGATATCTAAAAACCAAACAGCAACAACATTGCATCTATCTTCAAGAATGCTCTTATTCCATATGATATCGACTTATGACATTTCCTTTGCAATATTTGGTGCATTTTCTAGTTATAGGTCATTTATAGGTTATAAATGCCTTCAGATTTTCACTTCTAATTGAGTATTCAATTGAACATATTGATTCTCTTATACATAACTATTTTTCCCTCCATCCACTTTTCATAACTTCCATAACCATTAGGTAGGGACCTGCAGCTTCAATGCTTCTTTGCTTGTTGATGAGCCCCAGAAATGGGTAACTATATGGGCTCATTTTGCCTCTTATTTCGACTTAATCCACCATTCTCATTAGTTTCTTGCATGTTTTTGAATATATTTATGCTAATAGAGTGAATTGGGTTAGTCACTTTGCCATGTGGTCTAATAAGTGTTTTATGCATATTTTTTGGACAATTGTGGACAAAGAAAAGGAATTTAGGAGCAAATGGCAGCCAAACTTGAGGAAAACAAGGAAGAGGACTTGTAGGGAGGATGTCTCCTTCATTGATGACCCCTTTCCTCGAATCCTCCATCAACAACTCGGAGCACAAAGGCCCACATTGATGATTCCAAGGGGCAGCCGAGCAAGTCAAGTAGGACGGTTGCTTATCTTCAATTCTAGGAAGCCGAGTTCCTTGATTTTAGGAGGACTATTGGAAGTCCCCATTTGTATAAATAAGAAGGCTTTGAGCCTCAATAGCTTAGCCAGTTCTTAGTATATTTTCGCACTTTTGGGCAGCACATTGGTTAGCTTATTTCCGAGTTCTTTTTTAGAACAGTTTATGTGATGTAACTGTTATTTTTTATAAATGAAGATGAAATAGTTTTTGAGCCAGAAATGATCTCTTTCAGAGGGCTAAAGCTCTTGGGCTAGGGCCCAACCCAAGCTGCCCAACACCTCCTTTGTGTATATATATGTTTTTTCTTTCATTCATGAGTTAATTTAAGCTGCATAGATTCTTTTTACTTTGTTAGATTAGGTTGTTTTTTATGGTTAGCATAGTTGTTTTTGTTTCAGTTGCTCATGTAGGTTGCTAAAATCAGAGAATAAGATTCAAAAAGGCCAACAGCAGGTACTGATCTCCTTTCTCCCTTCCTGGGATTATGATTTGAGGTCAAGGTACTACTGTTGCCACCAAAAACACAGTTTTTTCTCTTCCATGCAACTGCTAGTGTGATAACTTTGATTTGGGAAGGTTGATAGTAGTTTAGATTCACTTGCTTAGATCATTTCCTATTCATCTACCATAGTTCTCTTGCATGCTTTTCTGCTCATAGGTTACTGATCAACATTTTCTGTTTGTAGGTTAGAAATTAGGTCAAGCTAGACAAAATTCTGTTTTTAATTCTTTCTTTGGTCAGTTTTGATAAGTAAATGTGCAGATCTCTTGCAGGACCTCTTAGCTCACCATCCCTCCATAAAACAACCAGCACTAGCTAAATCCTCCTAGATTTCCCAACTCATTCGCAACATTTCGTCAATCTGCCCTAATCTCTGCGTTTTTTCCATAAAATTGTTTTCTTTCCATTTGAACAAATCCAACCATCTCATTCGTCCTTGATCTTCCTCGACAAATTCTAGACACCTCAACACCTTCATCCAACTTTCATTTCCTTTTTCCCATCATTTTTCCACCTTCAAAACTCCAAAAACAACTTTCGGCCTCCTCTTGTAGATCCTCCTATAGAACCTCCTATAGATCTCCTGTAGCCTCCTGTAGAATTTCCTGTGAGTGATATTTCAAAGTCTAATAGCAATGGAAGTATTTAGAAGGGTACTAGGGCTTCTTAGGACCTCTCCACACCTTCCTGACCCTCTGAAAAAACCAACTCCATCTTTTTTTGCCACCAAACCTCTGCGCAGTCATAACCAGATAAATCACAAGCATAATAATTTCACATAAAAACACTCAAAAGTACAAAAAGATGATTTCTTCTCATTTATTTTCAGAAGTAGCTTGAATAAATACAATCTACTTTTTCTGTAGTCAATGGTACTCATTTCATTAGTTTCCATCTCTTTTCTTACAAAAGTAGGGTTCGTGGGTAAACTAGGGTTTGCTAGGGTTTGCGTTTCATTTCAGTTTTCATTCTCTTTCTGCAAATAGGATAGCCTCTGTAGAGTTAGCTTTCTTCCATCACAGTTAAAAGCTTCTTTTGAGAACTCATAGAAGTTGGCTTGATCTCCTAGCGAACTTGCGTCAACTGATCAAGTGACAGCCTGCAGTAAGAGCTAGTACTTGTGCATACAGCACCGTCACTTTCAAGTTTGTTACGAACTACTGGGTTGATAAAAGTAAAGAAGGAAGCCCCAAGAGTTGTAGCATTATTGCTGCAATACTAGAGCTCACCATCTTTTTGGTTCTGTTGCCAGAGAAGCATCCAAGTATTTTGTGATTACTACTTTTCTTCTATTTTCTACTACAACATTCTACTAAATAGTTTATTTCAACAAAAGTAGAGTAGTTGTTTCATTTCAATTCCGCAATTTCATTTCAGCAAGCGTAGATTAGGCATTTCCTGCTTTCATTTCAATTCTGCAATTTCATTTCAGCAAGCGTAGATTAGGCATTTCCTGCTTTCATTTCAATTCTGCAATTTCCATTTTAGCAAGAGTAGATTAGTCATTTCTTGCTTTCATTTCAATTCTGCAATTTCCATTTCAACAAGAGTAGATTAGTCATTTTCTACTTCCATTTCAATTCTGCAATTTCCATTTCAGTAAGATTCATTTCAGTTAGTTGCACTTTTTTGTTCAATCCATTTCAGTTTTGCAGGTACAAGTAGAAAAAAAAAAAAAAAAAAACAAAAAACAAAAACAAAAATCACCCAAAAAGAGATTTCCGTTCATGTCTCGTAGGAATGGAGACAATTCAGGAAAATTCCTACCCAACACCCCCAACACATCACTAAGTCACCCTTCTCTCTTCTTTGGTGGCACTGATCCAGAAGAACCTATAGGTGAATCTCCAGAGATATACGAAGATCCTATAACAAAAAAAGAGCAAGAAACCATTCCTCCTGAGACCATGGCTGAAAACAGAAACGTTAGAGGAAATGGGGAAAGAATAGAGGGCACCTTTCCTATCCGAGAGACCAATGGGGACACTAAAATGAAAAACATAAGTCCTTCAGCCTTACCTCACTTCCATGGGTTGACTACTGAAGATCCTTATACCTTCTTGTTTGAATTTGTTGTTCTTTGTCAAACCTATGACTATGCAGAAGATGAGAAGAAGTTGAAACTGTTTCCTTCTACCCTCAAGGATGTAGCACTGCACTAGTTCATAGGGTTACCTAGAAACAACATCACAACTTGGGCTCAGATGCAACAAGCCTTTAACAACAAATACCAGGACTACTGTAGATCAAAGGATACCAAGGAACAAATCTTCTGAATGACCATGGGAAGTGATGAATCTTTAGAAGACTACGAAGAGAGGTTTCAGCTCAATTATAAAAGGGCTAGGTGCACACTCGACCCCAAATATCTAAAGTTGGTCTTGCTCAGAAGAGTCCCTGAAGATCTTCTAGATACCCTCCATTTGCTGGCTGGGGAATACATCTACCAACTACCTTATGATGACATAAATACTTTGTTTAGAAACCATTCTAGGGCAGCCAGAAAGAGAGGTAGGGGAATTCAACCTTTAGCCAGTACATCCTCATCCAGTTCATCCCTTAGAAGCGAACTTGAGAATCAACTAGAAGATTTCAAGAGCGAGATGAGGCAGACTCTTGCCATGCAAATGGATACCTTGCATATCAAAAGGAAACAAGAGGAAGTCGAGAGGGCATTGGCCATCTTTTGTCCCAGGTGCACTAGAAATCATCCTAGGAACGAATGTCCATTGCACTCAATAGAAGTGTGTTTAGTCTGTGAACAAGACCATCCTACGAATCAATGCCCTTCCTTGCCCGGAATTAAAGCTCCATATCAGGGGGCTGAAGGCACCACTGAACCACTATATTTCATGAACCAAAGGAGGCCACATGGACCCAGACCTTACCAGCGAGGAATGCAAGGGACATGCCAAACCTATTACAACCCCAATCAAGCCACTTCCATGCCTTCTTGGGGTCCCCCTGCTCATCCTTTCTGGTTCACACCCCTCCTTGGTCATATCCATTTCAATACCATGCTCAACCAGTTGCTCATCCATTTCACTCTTATGCTCAGCCACAACCTTAGTGGAATGCACCGCATCCGGGGTGGAGGCCCCAATACAACTCTCCTCCCTCTCTTTTGCCTCCACCACCTGCTCAACCACAACCATTGCCTCTTGCTCCACCAAGGCAACCTCAAATACCTGCTCAACCGAACCTGAACCCCAACAACAAACAGGCCCAGCAGGAGATTAACCTACGATCTGGGAAGGTTCTCCCAAATAACCAACCTCCCCCTATGGAGGATGAGGAAGAAAAACAGGAAAGTGACCCAAAATCCATTCCACCCTTTCCTAAGAGACTAACTGGAACCACAAAACCGACCCCAGAAGAAACTGAACTTCTGGAAGAATTGAAACACTTATGTGTAAAGATACCACTTCTCCAAGCCATAAAAGATGTGCCTATATACAACAAGTTGATCGAGGAAAAGTGCTTCAGGCACCCAGGCAGGCACAGGAGAGATGCTCCAACTATCAATGTCATAGGACAACTGTCCAACCTGACGTTGGGGCAGGTAATCTGTCCAAAATATCTAGACTCTGGGAGTCCTGTAGTCGATGTCCACATCAATGGCACCGTAATCCCCCATATACCCTGATTGATCTAGGGGCTGCCATTAATGTGATGACCAAGGACACTATGCTCAAGCTCAACCTTCAAGGCTCCCTGAGAAAGACCACAACAGTACTGCAGTTAGCAGACCACTCCACCGTGACCCCTGCGGGGATTTTGGAAGATGTAATGGTATCTATTTATTCTTGGGAGTACCCTACTAATTTCTTGGATCTCCAACCCAAGGCAAAGCTCACTGGGTATCCTCTTATCTTGGGAAGACCTTGGCTGGCTACTGTAGATGCCTACATCAGTTGTCGAGCTAGGAACATGACAATCAAGAATGGGCATATGTCCAAACAGTTAGTCCTATATCCTCCTGCCCAACCTTTGTTAGAACATGATTTACCTCTCTGGTTGGAGGATGAAGATGAGGATGAAGTCTATTCTGCGCCATTGTGCACAATAGAAGCTACCATGGGGGGCCCACAAACTGAGGATGATCTTATTGAAAACTTGATTCAGAATCCACCCCCTAGTGTGTTTCCATTAAAAGAGATGGTGGAAGTAACCCAAGCCAATGCTTTAGTTGATCTCTGTGTAGCTTATCCGACCTCTCTCTGAGTTAAGAATGTGGAATTTGGCCCAGAGAGAACCTTGAAGATCAACTCATCCCTATCCACCTCTCAGGAGAAAGAACTGTGTAGCTTATTGAAAAACCACTTGGATGCTTTTGCTTGGAGCTATAAGGAGATGAAGGGAGTCCACCCTTCAGTCTGTACTCATCACATTTACATTAAAGAAGATTGTAAACCAGTCAGGCAGCCTCAAAGGAGGATGAATCCAGCCCTTAAGGACATTGTCAAAGAAGAACTGCAAAAGTTGTTGGATGCAGGATTCATCTACCCCATCTCTGACAGCGAATGGGTCTCTCCTTTGGTGCTAGTGCCAAAGAAAAATGGGAAGTGGAGAATCTGTGTCGATTATCGAGAACTAAACAAGGCCACCAAGAAGGACCATTTTCCTTTACCTTTCATAGATCAAGTGTTAGATGGCCTAGCAGGGAAGAAGTTCTTCTCCTTCCTAGATGGGTTTAGTGGGTACAACCAGATCCAAATCAGCCCGAAAGACCAAGATAAGACCACTTTCACTTGTCCTTGGGGTACTTTTGCATATCAGGTCCTAACTTTTGGGTTGTGCAATGCTCCCGCCACTTTCCAGAGGGCAGTACTAAGCATATTTGTTGAACTGGTTCATGATTCAGTGGAAATCTATATGGATGACTTTACCCCTTATGGTTCTAACTTCTACGAAGATTTGACTAACCTGGGAAAAGTTTTAGCCAAGTGCATTGAAATGATCTTGTCCCTCAGTCCTGAAAAATTCAAATTCCTGATGACTAAAGGGACTGTGCTAGGTCATACAATTTCTCAGCAAGGATTACAGGTGGATCCCAACAAAATTGCCATCATCCAAAGGGTCCCACCTCCTCAAAAGGTAAGAGATGTTTGGAGTTTTCTAGGCTTAGTAGGTTATTACAAAACATTCATTAAGGATTTTAGTAAGCTAGCCTCTCCATTGTTTGGTCTTTTGGGAAAAGATGTTGAGTTCATATGCACTGATAACTGTTAAGAGGCTCTGGATACCTTGAAAGGTAAACTGGTAACTGCCCCAATTTTGAGAAGTGCAAACTAGGCCCTGCCTTTCCACATTCATACAGATGCCTCGAACAAAGTGATAGGAGCAGCCTTGGGGCAAGTTGATGAGAAGCTGCCTTATGCCATATATTTTGTAGGTAAAAACTTGTCCAAGGCAGAATTAAACTACACTGTAACCGAAAAAGAACTCCTAGCTGTAGTCCATTCCCTAAATAAGTTCAGACACTACATCACCAGCTATCAAACATGCATGCACACTGATCATGCTACAATTAGGTATTTGATGAATAAACCAGATGTAAATGCTTGTATTATTAGATGGTTACTTGTATTGCAGCAATTTGATTTGACCATTGTTGACAAGCTGGGTAAGGAAAATGTTGTTGCTAATTTTCTGTCTAGACTAGATCTACCTATAGGTGAAGAAGGAATGGTGGATGATCAAATGCCAGATGAACACCTATTTGCTATTTCAGTACTCTCTCCATGGTTTGCTGATATAGCAAATTACTTGGTTTCAACACAGTTTCCTCCACACCTGTCCTCAAACGAGAAGAGAAAGATTGTGAGGAAAAGTGCCCCATTCACCTAGATTGGGGGTAATATTTTTAAACTTGCCCTAGATTAGATTTTGAGGCAATGAGTCAGGGAGGAGGAAGTTTTTGACATTCTCCTAACTTGTCATGATGGGCCCTATGGGGGCCATTTTGCAGTAAAAAAGATTGCCTTCAAAATTCTGCAAGCAGGTTACTATTGGCCCACTCTTCATCAAGATGTCAGAAGATATATCAGCCAATGTGACCGATGTCAAAGGATGGGGAAACCTACTCCAAGGGATGAGATGCCCCTGCAACCTCAAGTGACTTTTGAGCCATTTGAGAAGTGGGGCATGGACTTTGTGGGTCCTATCAACCCTCCTTCAAAACATAAATCTTACATCATTGTGTGTACTGATTATCTGACAAAATGGGCAGAAACAAAGGTGATCAAGGCAGCAACAGAAGAAAAAGTAGCTAAGTTTTTGAGGGAAAATATCTTCTACAAGTTTGGCTATCCAAGAGAATTAGTCACAGATCAAGGAAGTCAGTTTACCTCCAATCTGATTGAAGACATACTCACACATCACAAAATTAAGCACAGAACATCCACCCCTTATCATCTGCAAGCAAATGGACAGGTGGAAGTCACTAACAGAGCTTTGGAAGGTATTTTGACTAAGGTAGTGAGCAGCAACAGAAAAGATTGGGCAGATCGATTGGTTGAGGCCACCTGGGCCTATAACACCACCTGGAAAACCACCATAGGGTTCACACCCTATGAGCTAGTCTATGGGAAGAAGGCTCTGCTGTCAATAGAATTTGAATATAACACATTAAGGATGGCAGCTCAGCTGGACCTAGATCTCAGCCATGCACAAAAGGAAAAGTTACTTCAACTAAATGGATTGGATGAACAGAGATTGCGGGCCCTTCTCCACTCAGAGGTAGTCCAACTTCAAAGAAAAATATGGCATGACAGACACCTCAAAGAAAAACAACTCCAGGAGGAGATTGGGCGTTGCTGTATGATTCAAGATATAAGGATTTCAAGGGAAAACTGAGGACAAGATGGCTAGGACCATACACAGTAGAAAAATGCAATGACAATGGTTCAATTCTGATCCGGACCATCGATGAAGAAGCCATCCCCATGATCGTCAATGGGCATAGGTTGAAGCTCTACAGGAAGCCCCTCTCCAAGCAGGAATTCATTAAGAATCTGAGTAAAATAGTGTTGGTAGTGGAGCAGATCTCTACCTCCACTCCATCCACACCCTAAAAAAAAAAGAGAGAGAGAAAAAAGAAAAAAAAGAATAAAATATACCTGGGTGAAAACCTCTTTTAGGCGCCTAGGGCAGGCAGTGAGGGTGAAAACCTCCTGGAGGCGCCCCAACTGTCTCATAAAAAAAAAAAAAGATGGAAAAGAAAAAAAAAAAGAACAGAGAAAAAAAAGGAAAAACAGAAAAACTAACTTCTTTTGAATGCATTGCAGATTGCAGGAGGGTCACAGAAGAAAAAGGACATGTCCAGGCTGCATACACCCTTGATAGATCATTCCTCCATTGCCATTTCCTTTTCTCAAGCCCTGGTCTCACTTGGTCTGAAAATTTTGCATCCTACAGGAAGCTCTGTATATTCTACAGGAGGCTCTTGTAGAAACCACAGAGAGCTCAAAATCAAGTTTAGAAAAGAATCTGAGGGCTAGAAATTTTTCCAGAAGGCTTGTGGACCTCCCTACCACCACTAATCCTCCTAATTATCCATTCCATCCCCGCACACCTACATTCCACTCGCTTCTTTCATCCCTGCATAGAAAACCCAAACATTCTATTTCTTTTGTTTTTTTTTTAAATGATGATGAATAAAACAGCAACATTGTTCACCTGATACATTCCAGATGCTCTTCCTTTCCTTCAGAACCTTCTTCAGTTCTCTCTTCAGTCCCTGCTCAAGCATCAACCAGAAGTTTTAGAAGGAGAAGCAGCTATGAGAAATCCTGCAGGATTCCTGTAACAGCGGATCCCCTTAAAAAAACAAGCTCCAGAGGCAAGGTCAAGGCAATCAAGATGTATGCAACATGAAAGGAGCGGTTCCTGATTGAAAATCACCAGCATAAGGTAGCCAAGCCAAAATTTTAGAGGCCACGAGCACCAACAGCAACAGCAATAAAAAAACAAAGTGCTAATGTCTGAGCATGCAGAGCATGGTAGTGGCTAACAGGTAAGTGGCTAAACCCGTTCCTCTGTTGCATGAATATTATTTAGGAACTGCATGAACCATTGAGATGGTCGCAATTAAACAAAATTGGTGGCTAGCTAATTGGCCACCCTCATTCAATTCAAACAAGCCTCGTCCAATTCAAACAGTAGTTCAGAAGGTGCAATCAGCACGTGTGGTCCTCGTGCCAGCCCGCCTCCCAGGCACACTCACACATGCAACCTTAACATGACGTACCACCTCCCTACGCCTAAATAAATACGCCAACCCAAAATTAATATAAAAAAAGGTTCCAACAAAAAACTAAAAATATATGCAACGGAAGGGTAGGGGGTTCGAACTTGTGACCTCCACCCACCAAACATGGCATGCCACCATTGAGCCACAAGGGCCAGCGTTGATAAATCCACCCAGTAATTTATATATAAACCTCATTTGCACAATCCACGGGACAAATGGATGAACCAGGAGCGGGCACAAATTTCGAGGCAGAGGAGGTAGTGCACGCAGTTTGAGGCTGCGTTTTGCAGGAGGGCCGAATTTTCACTTTGTCAGATTTTGACAAATTTTATATGGTTTCAGAACTTCTCGATGCCACGAATGAAATGGAACTATTAATTTATCCATCAGAGTTCTGCATTTTTCGGTGATTTTTCCGTATGCAGGTAGAACCATCACTACTACAGAAACAGGTAGCGGAACCATGATCCTTGAAATTTTCTCGAGGAGGTAATTTTTCTCCATGTCGAAATATAGTCAAGTTTACAGTCATTTTTCATGGTTTTCCGCAGGGATTGCAATAGCAAGGTCAGATTCACCTTTGGAGTTACAGATTCCCTGTCCGCCTATGGAGCAGAATCTTTGAGGAATCTATGGAGGAATCTAAAAGATTCCCTAAGCCCTAGATTCTCAATTTCTCAAAATTAAAAAATTGGACAGTCGATTTTGCACTATTTGATGCCACAAATCTGATGGTGCGTTCAGATTTCTCATTTTCTTATTTCATTTTCCAGCCACATTTCTAAGTGGAGTGCAGGTGTCAACATTCATGTGCGAGTAGCCATTTCCATGCGATTGATGTCATGAGATCGATGACACGAATAGCTTCATTAGTTTGACATCCACTTCTTCAGATGGCCCTTGGTTGTGAGGTATATGCAGTGTGTTCATGTACTTCTTTTGCTATGCATTACACTGCACAAATCCCTGTTTGATGTTTGATGTGGGATCTTGTTTTCATACTTGTTTTATGATTCCTGCTTGATGTGATGTGGAATCATATGTGTGATGTACTTGTTGTCATGATTCGTCATGTTGTGTTTTGAGATCCCTTTGTTGTATGTTGTTGGGATACTCATGTTGTCGTCATGAATTTTTTGCATTGAGATCCCTTTTATGCCATGTTGGCGGGATGCTCATCATGCATGAGTTTATGTCATACTGATAGGAGTCCTTTTGACTAAGAGTTCCTGTAGCAGAACATCTCTTAGCGCCACTCCTATGTGAGGGCATTTTTCCTTGTATGATAGCGACATCATATCTTATGTACATCATCACTATTGACAACACTTAATGCAGTGACCTACACCATCTTGACACCGGGGCCTAGAGATGTAGTCCCTCCTGGACAAACTCCGTTATCAACGACTTATGTTTTCATGTGTTGATGATTGACATGTTCCTCTTCTTTACAGCATGCAGGTGTATTCACTTATGTTCTTTTAAATATGAAATTTAACACATCACGAAAGTAAAATGTCTTGGAAGGGTCCTTCGTCACACCCGAACCTGGATCAAGTGGTATCAGAGCGTTCTTTGCATTAATGTGAATTGCAGCATGAATAAAGGAACGTGCAGCTATAGAGGATGAAAAAGTGATGTACGAGACCATGCTCAAAATTTCCAAAAGGGTAGAGATAATGTATGAAACAGAAAGAGATGGAGGAAAAGGAGCGGTTGTAGCTTCAGTTGCAAGCCATGGAAGAGGCCCTGGAAGCACTGAAGCACAACAACCAAAATCTTCAAGCAAATAACGTTGAATTGAAGATGATTCTACATGAAGAGAAAGGAAAAACATAGTTTGCTATGACAGCTACAAGCAAAGGACAAGGCCTTGGAAAATCTACAACATGACCCATGTAAGGTAAAAAGTAACTCTCCATCTTCATGTATGTTTCCTAATGATGATTTCGTTGTTTTCGAAAATCATACCACAGGAATTGGCTCGAAACTGTTGAAGAAAATGGGGTATGAAGGAAAAATCTTTGGCGTTAATGCCCAGGGAATCATCAACCCCATCAAAGTAGAACAATTACCCCATCAGGCAGGACTTCGATATGTTAGAAAGGAAGTTGGGGAATGTGCCGAGATAGCTAGCAAACCACCAACAATAGGTGATAAGCAGCCCTCATCAGTTCTTTCCAAGTCGACAGAGGAGGTAAAAGATGTTGATTTCCTTTCAGTTTCCTCTTCACATAGTATGATTTCTGTTGGAGATTTGGAGATCCCAATTACAGGGACAAACATGAGGCTCCTTACAAGGATGAGGCATGGGGAGGAAAAAGAACTTGATGTTGATAACCAAGGCATAACTCAACCATTTGAGGTTATGTAGAGAGCTCAATTTGCAGGCTTGAGATACACCAAGGGAGAATGCTCAAAGGTGTCAGATGCTTCCAAGACATCATCAAAATCATTGAGGAAAGACAATCATGGGAACACATCCCCATCATCCCATGACAGTTTCCATTGCAGGGAAAGGGCTGAGACAAGCTCTCATTGCCATACTTACACCAGAGACAATAAGGAAAGGTATAACCATTCTCGACATTCAAATGTTCATTTCGATTGTAATCATGTTGTTAATGATGACCGTAAAACATGGCATCGAAAGACATGTACCTTTTGTGGATTACATAACCATACATTTTCTAAGTGTTGGAAAAGAATAGTAGCACACAAAAGGATGAGGCGTGAAAGACCCTCTCACTAGTAGGTAAAGAAACATGTTAAGAAGATGTAGAGGAAGAACACCTATTGCATTCATTGCGATAGAAGTGGCCATCAAAGGGCCACTTTTTGGAGGCTCCATCCAGAGCAGTGCCTTAAAGACAAAGTGTCGGTGCATGAACCAGGCAAAGTAGTTGTTCAACCATCGAATGCACCACAAGGAGGTGACCCATTCACCTTAATAAGTGAAAAATGGTTTCTAGATATGTTAGTTTGCCACAGTCGTGCTTTTGTAAATCATTTGTTGCATTTTAAAATGTAGAAGTGATGATGTGTTTTCCATCACTTGTTCAAGCAACAATGATGTCTGGTCTTATTTTGTGTTGCATGATAAACTGTGAAAGTGATGTCATATTTCCATCACTTGTCAGAGCAAAATTAGTTTTTGGCCTTATTATTGTAAATCAT
Source organism: Pinus tabuliformis (assembly GCA_031772625.1). Lineage (NCBI taxonomy): Eukaryota > Viridiplantae > Streptophyta > Pinopsida > Pinales > Pinaceae > Pinus > Pinus tabuliformis. Next base: position 1,757,976,296 of record CM062816.1, on the reverse strand, counting down.
GTGTTGCAGTGATGGTGTGTTTTCCATCACTTGTTGAAGCAACAATGATATGTTGGCCTAGTTTTCATAGCTGGGGTATCGCATCCATCTTGTTGTAAACTTGACCACCAAGTATGTGTTATAAACTCATGGCAAGTGTGGGATGCTTGGGTCATTAGTTGGTCATGAAATTCGAGCATGTAATTTGCAAAACAATGTACTATAGGTTGCAGAGGTTGCAGGTGTCGGCTCATCACTTAAGCCTCCGAAGAACAAAGGTGAAGGAGATGGAAGTGAGGCCTTATAGGACATTTGTGATGCAGGCAAGGTACAAAAAAGTTGCAGATTGTTTTTCATGCTTTTGGAGGACCAAAAGCTCCTAAGTGGGGAGAATTGATCCAAGTGGCTCCAAAGACACACACAAGACAAAGAGGCCTTATGAAAGCTCAAAAATCAAAGTGTTTGGATTATGCTTGAATGAAGTTCATGTTAAAGATCTTGTCGTCATGATCACGTTGGTGTGAACGGTTCATCAAACTGTGTCCGTATGCGAAAGTTAGAAGCAATCAAAGTTTGGTTGACTTTTTGCTGACTGGGCAGGTTTAAGGAGGCCACAATTAGGAAATTTTCCGGTGAAGGAATCCAGCCAACTCTAGCCAAATTCCGGGTGAAATCTTTGCCTGATTAGTTTTTCTCCTTTGGCCTAAAATCCGAACTTTTTAAAAAAAGGTCTTGTATTAATAAATAAATAAAGATATATATATATATATATATATATATATATATATATATATATATATATATGTATGTATGTATGTATGTATGTATGTATGTATGTATGTATGTATGTATGTATGTATGTATATATATATATAATGTGGTGGCGGGCCACCAACCCACCACCCCCAACACCACCAAACTTGTTACATATTAAAAAAAAAAAAATCAGAACCGATGGGCCATGACCCCCACCGGTCCACCCTCCTCATGCCACCATAACCATTATATGCACATAAATGGGGTGGGCACGGGCCACCTCCAGTGGACCTGGCCACACCCCAAAACACCTCTATATAACTTGTACTAATCGAGGGTGGAGGGGCTTGAACCCGCTTGTGACCTCCACCCACCAAACATGGCATGCCACCATTGAGCCACAAGGGCCAGCATTGATAAATCCGCTGGTAATTTATATATAAACCTCATTTGCACAGTGCACAAGATAGATGGAGGAACCAGGAGTAGGCACGGATTTCGAGGCAGAGGAGGAAGTGCATGCAGTTCAAGGCATCATTTTGCAGGAGGGCCGAATTTTCACTTTGTTAGATTTTGGAAAATTTTATATGGTTCCAACACTTCTCAACACCACGAACGCAATGGCGTTGTCCGTTTCTCCATCAGAGTTCTGCATTTTTTGGCCATTTTTCAATATGTAGGTGGAACCATGACTGCTGTAGAAATAGGAAGCGGAACCATGATCCTTGAAATTTTCCCGACTAGGTAATTTTTCTCCATGTCAAAATATAGTCAAGTTTACAGTCGTTTTTCATGGTTTTCCATAGGGATCACAATAGTGAGGTCAGATTCACCTTTGGAGTTGCAGATTTCCAGTCCACCTATGGAGAAAAAATCTTTGAGGAATCTAGGGGGGATCAAAAAGATTCCTTGAGCCCCAGATCTCAATTTCTCAGAATTCAAAAATTGGAGTCGATTTTGCACTATTCGATGCCAAAAATCTGATGGTGCGTTCAGATTTCTCATTTTCTTATTTCATTTTCTAGTCACTTTTCTAAGTAGAGTGCAGGTGTCAACATTCATGTGCGAGTAGCCATTTCCATGCTATTGATGTCATGAGATCGATGACACGAATAGCTTCATCAGTTTGACATCCGCTTCTTCAGATGGCCCTTGGTTGTGAGGTATATGCAGTGTGTTCATGTACTTCTTTTGCTATGCATTGCGCTGCAGAGATCCTTGTTTGATGTTTGATGTGGGATCTTGTTTTCATACTTGTTTTATGATTCCTGCTTGATGTGATGTGGAATCATATGTGTGATGTACTTGTTGTCATGATTCGTCATGTTGTGTTTTGAGATCCCTTTGTTGTATGTTGTTGGGATACTCATGTTGTCGTCATGCATGTTTTGCATTGAGATCCCTTTTATGCCATGTTGGTGGGATTCTCATCATGCATGAGTTTATGTCATACTGATAGGAGTCCTTTTGACTCAGAGTTCTTGTAGCGTAATATCTCTTGGCACCACTCCTGTGTGAGGGAATTTTTCCTTCTATGATAGTGACATCATCTCTTATGTACATCATCACTATTGACAGCACTTCATGCAGTAGCCTACACCATCTTGACACTGGGGCCCAGAGACGTAGTCCCTCCTAGACGAACTCTGTTATCAACGAATTATGTTTTCATGTGTTGATGATTGACATGTTCCTCTTCTTTACAGCATGTAGATTTATTCACTTATGTTCTTTTAAAAATGCAATATAACACATCACGAAAGTAAAATGTCTTGGAAGGGTCCTTCGTCACACCCGGACCTGGATCATTATTCTCTTTTGATTATTTTCATTGTTGCACTCATTGTTGTAACTCTGATTATTTTCATTGTCACACACCATATTTTTGCTGGGTTTATGCATTATAGAGGAGAGAGACTCTAAAAGAAGCTAAAGACGTTTGAGGATAGCCAAGAACCCATCCCATAGAGGAGGACTGGTAACATGTATCTATTATCTTCATAGGTGTTATTATAAAATTATTCTTTACATGTCTAGTTTCCATTAGATGTTTGGGGTTATTACTCTTTCTTTCAATGTTTAACTATGATCGTAGCATATATCAGAATTTTAGTAGGTTTTTTTTCTATCAATAGTTGCAGATCTACAATGCTTAATATTCATTTCTATTGTAGAGATTGTTTTTCATCCACAATCTTAAGTGGGTTCTTTTCATACACCATTGAGAAGAAAACACTACAACAAAATTGGCGACTCCAATGGGTTTTATACTTCAGATCCAGAAACCTAGGTGACCTTTGGTTTTCAGCTTAGGGTTTCTTTTTTTTCCAATTCTCTTATTGTTTCCTAGTTTTTTAACCCGAAATTTGATAAATTTCGAAATTCTGCAAGCTTTCTAGTCGTTTTCGCAGGTCATAGGAACCAGTCGTGATAAAGTGACACTTTTTTTTGAAATTTGCAAACCAGGATCCTTGGAACAAAAATCACAATTTTCAGCCAAAAAGGTGCAATCTGGGCTTCAGAACGCACCTTTCAGCCCCAAAAGTGTGATTTCAGCAGAAAACAAGCAGTACCTTCGATTTCTAGGTTTTAGGGTTTTTCTCATATCTATTTCTCTGTTTTGCTAAGAGCTGTTTGCTGGGTGTCTAGCCTCTATCTCATCTTGCTTAGTCCTTGATCCACTATGTTTTACTCGTTGAAGTCGAATTTAGCCTCCCCTAGGGCTTCTAGTACACTTCCACCTTTCTAGGAGGAATTTAGCTAAGTGAGAAGTTTGAATTTCTGCAGTGCTTTCTGCCACATTTTGCAGATCTGTAACCTTTTTCTCAGATTTGTTAAGATAGGTTGCTACCATCCATAGTTTCACATTTAAACTTTTTTGGTCATTCCCTTAGGGTCCCATCGGTTGCCTTAGGTGTTTCACCCATCTCCCTATATTTTTGCAACGATCTTCCTCTCTAGTTTTTTTGTTGTTGTTGTACCACTTTCCAGCAGCTTAGAGTCACTTGATCCCAGTCACACCGACATTTAGATCTCTTGACCGTTTTAGTGTATTTCACATTGATTTAACCACCAAGAAGTACAATGTTTGCAAACCCAGTGTGGGTGGGGTTTAGTTAATTGTTTTGCTGTTAATTTTCTGTTATTTATTTTAGTTTATATTTAGCAAGATTTTTTCTTTTTTACAAACACGATCTGGGCTTAATCAATTAATAAACTTGCACACACAAGCACACTTTAAGCAAAGGGCGCTTGGTTTAACTGCCAAGCCAAGACTTAACATAATAAACTTATCTCACCACATCAGAGACAAAAGATATATTGTTGATCTCCCTTCACCATTTCTGTGTCCTGTATGACCTTCCATCATTGCACCACCAAGGCATGTGTCACGGAGACTATTAGGCCTTCACCCCCAGTTTCTTCCTAGGCATATTACTCTTCCCCGTCAGATTCGAGTTCATAGCCTTCTGAGTCCCCATACCAACTCTTCTCCTGGTCCTTCTGATTCTAAGCCTCCTTCAATGCATATCATCACCATGTCTAGACCCACAACTGGTGTAGGAACCCAACCTGGTGGTGGCTTCAGTTCTACACTGGTGGTCACATCAGGTGGAACAGTCTCAAGAACCGTTGTTACAACCCCCATGCTCCCCTTTATGGCTGGGTTAAGTCTACCAGATCTTAACCAGTTAATAAATGAACCCATACACCATGATGCTAGTTGGCCCTCTATTCCGACTAAGCTTCTCTCAGACATCCCAAAGTTCGAGGCTATTGATGGAGAGGATCCTACCAACCATGTCCGATCCTTCCACATGTGGTGTTCATCTAACTCCATAACTGATGACTCCATTTGTCTTCGACTCTTCCAACGCACGCTCATTGGAGATGCTGAAAAATGGTATGTAGACCAACCCTCCACCTATCATTCCATTTTTGTGATGCTTGCTAAAGCATTCCTTTTATATTTCCAGTTACCTCTCTGGTACGACACTGGTAAGGAGCTATTAACCACATTCCGTCAGTCTTTTGCCACTTGCCTTTCTGACAATGTTTAAGAGTGGCGTCGAAGGAGGAGCACATGTCATGCCCCACCTTTTGAAGACTATGTATATCTAGATTGGTTTCTTAAGAGCCTTTTATCCTCCATTGGGAAAGATTCCGTGTCCAATTTTCCTCAGACCGAGGAACAAGCTCTCTAGACTGCTTTGAGATATGATCTGATTTATGCACAATCCGATTATTTCTATACCATCATTCCATACCTCCCTCGTCTTGGAAGTTCCAATGCACTGGGAGCATCTCACGCCATCGACGGTATCGTTGAATCCCTTTCACAATCTTCGCCATACACTCAGTAGAGTTATGGCTACCTGCATGGGGGCACTAGTTCCTCCAACATTTATTCCCCTCCTGCTAGCAACATGTTTCCAGGGCCCCAATCCATCTACCAAACTGTTGCTCCTTCTTATGCACAGCCTGGCACTCCAACCCCTCAAGCATTAGCATTGCAGCATACCATGCATCCTCAGCCCCAGCAGTTGTCACGCCCTCAGGGACAGGTGTTTGCACAACTGAGTGATTCCAATCCCCAAAATTCGAAGAAAAAGAATAAGGGGAAGGGTAACCAGGGTAACCAGGGTAACCAGGGTAACCAAGGTTACCAACCTAGTGAACACCAGGGGAACCAACCTAACACCAACAACCAACAACAAGGTGGCCAGACCAAGTAGAACAAGTCTATTCATACGAATAAGCCTTGTGCATGTTGTGGTGTACATGGCCACTATACACATGAGTGTCCTCTTTTACCCCAGATGCGCCAAATGTGGGAAGCTCAAGCAGCTTCTAGAGGTCAACAATCACCTCAGAATCCTGCGCCACCTTAATCGGCTGTGCTCACAAATCCTTTCCCTCATCAAGGATTTGTTGTTGCTCAACCCTAGCCAAGTCAAGAAACCCACCTCCCCCAACCTTCTGGTTCTAGTGACTACTAGATCCTGATGATGAACTCTGATGATATTAACCTACAGACTCGGTTGTGCCAGTATGACAAGCCCTCCACTTCGTCAGCTATCGAATCCAAAACGAAAGTATCTACTAAGCCTCTTATGACACAAAATGGTCCTCACAGATCCCTCAACCTAAGGTTGAGGACATTCCTAAGATCCCAAAGGGACCATTACGTCGTAATGCAACTTCTATCAGAGTTTCCCATACATACAATATAGTAGACGACTTGGCACAATCACCTACCGCCATGTCAACATTAAAAGTCCCCCAATCATGCCCTTCCCAAAAGAAGGCTCTACTAACTAACTTGGGTGTAGTGGATCCTTCTAACAATCATTTGATTGTCTTCCCAGTTGATACATCAGCGCATCCCCCATTGTCTTCATCTGTTGCTTTCCAGATACCAGTTAGAATCCATAATGCCATAATCTCCAGATGCATTATTGATGAAGGCACATCCACCTGTGTGATGTCCGCTGCTATTTGGAAATAGCTAAAGTCACTTGATTTGTCCCCCTCCACCATCACTTTGCATGCTTGGGATGGACATTCCTCCCAGCCCCTCGACATGTACCGCAATTGTCTAGTGACCCTTGCGGGCAAGATTGTCCATGTCGACATTGAAGTCATTGATGCCCCGTTGCATTACAACATTCTCTTAGGTCATAGTTACACATATTCCATGTCCACTGTCGCATTTGTGTCTTTCACAAGATGTGATTTCCCCATGAAGGGAAGATCATTATCATCGAATAGTTGACTTACTAAGAGTCGGCATCTTTGACCTCCCCTGAGTCCATCATCTCGTTAATGTCTGACAAACATTCTTCAACTTCTTCCACTAGTGTCTCACCTGGAGTCTATAAAGATTCATCATTATTGGGTGCTTTCCCTGGCCCTACCCCTCCGATTTTTTAACCTACTTCCAGGAGTGTTTGCATGTTACAAGCGTCACGGGTTGCTCTTAAATAGTCTGGTACACCTGATCAATAGCCAGCTCCTCAGCATCCTGTTGTTTCTCTTCTAGCTAAACCCTCTGGACCCACTCCCCCAGGACCTCCTCCATTTGTGGGTGCCTCTCCTATGTTCCCACTAGGAACTGTTCCTCTAGGTCTCAACCATCCATTATCTATTTTGCCAGGACATTATCCTGCCAGATAAATACCTTTCTTATTCCCCCCTCAGGGAGTTTTTCTGTACCTGTCATGGCTTCACTGGTCCTTTCTAACATGACTCTAGGGATCCCAATATGGTACATTGATGCCCCTGCAAACATTCCACCTAGTCATCCAAGACCATATCACACTTTGACCCCAGTTCGACCGGTCCCCATAACCCCTGTCGCTGCTTTAATGCCATTACAACCTTAATAGGAACCAATTTCTATTGCAAAAGCATTGGGCCAGGGGGACAAGGCCAAAAGGAAATATTTGAAGGAAAAAGCTCCCCAAGATCCTCTAGCCCCTAAGGCCCCAAAGCCAACACCCCCATGCACTTTGTGTCAAGTTGTTGAGCATGCCACTAACAATTGTCCTGGACTTTCTCAACTTAAACCTTTGGTTCATGAGTCGTTCCCTGAGTCAAATATTACTGGAAGTCAAGGTTAACTTACCGGTCCCACCTAAGAAACTCAAAACACTTCGCACAAACCCTTGCGACTAGACCATAGCTCAGTTTGACAAACTATCAGTACCATTGGAAAGCTCTCACTGAGCTCTAAAATGGGTCTTCCTCAGTTTTTTATGATTTGGCACTTCACCCTGAAACCATTTTTCTAAGAAGGTCACTTCTTCGTCTCTCACATTTGAATTTCATCATAAAGAGACACTTGTACTTTGAGGTCCACCTCCTCTTAATACTTGTTGTACCATATGTCGATTTTTGTCATGAGTAACCATTATTTACTCATGTTTCGACAGTCCCCGTTGGGCCTAGTCTATGTGGCAACGTCAGCAAGTCACCCTTGTTCAGAGCATCTATGATGAGTCACCCTTACATTCGTGGAGTCTATTTCATGTCCCATCATCTCATGTCACAATATTCCATCCATATTTACATACCGTTCATCCTGTGTTTCCCATTTTAGCCTCCAGTCTAACTGTCCCCACCCACTCTGGAGTCGAGTTAGTCGATGCCAGGTTAACCATGCACTTTATGCTCTGACAAGGGAAGTCGTATGTTTGTCCCTCAGTCCCATATTCCCATTATCCCTGATGTTAGTCCATCAGTCACATTACTATTTTCCCTCGTGCGTTAGTTGAGGATCCTCATTGCCTCATTTATCGTGGGCCCTATTTTGTCGATGTCAGCTCATTTATTCCAGAAGAATGACCTAAAGGGCAATGTATCCTAGTTCCATCTTCCATTCTTGTTCAGCACCTTGGATTGAGTAGAGGGTCTCATTATTTCCCTTTGACATGGTCGTTTCATGTTCGTGATCCATACACTTGATGGTCCAATGATGCAGTAGATTGTACCAGTGATTCCCGGGTGCGTGTGAGATGTTTCAGACCTCATGAGGGGGTGGCTCGTCAGGTAGCCCCGCACATGCCTGGATGCATTCCTACTATGCTACAACCCTAGATGTAGTTCCACAGAGTTGATGGCTTTGATTCCATCAATCGCAGTGTTCATAGCATGCACATCTCCCCAAAATGATCCATTCAGTTTTGCAGGAGCCCTTCCTTGTTTAGCAGGGATTCTCTAGTTGTTTTACCCTCCCTCCCCCCCATTTTTTGGGGGAAGGGGCTTTGTATCTCTTGTACTCAGATATTATTGTATTCAATCCTAGCTCATGTTTCTCCAGGTGCATTATGTATATGTGTTGAGCGCGGGATCCCCCAAGAAAACTTTTGGTGCTTAGAGCCCAGATTTTGATCAAAGATTGTAATTCTAATGTAAAGACTCCGCATTTTGTGGGTGCGGAGCACATCGTTTGTAAAAGAGTCATAAGGTTGTATGCCCTTAGTTTTGTTGTTGTAATGTCGGCTGTAGAAATCTACCCATGGTCCGCAGACCATGGGATTGTATAAATAGAGTGAGGCTCTAAGTAGTTAAGAGATCAATTTTGAAGAAGAAAAGATTAATATATGATGTATGCAAGATAGCTCTGGGGAGTAAAGTCTAGTTTTTGGGTCGTAGAGTAGGAGAAGGCTCTACAACTGAGTGCACAGAAGCCTAGTAGTCTGCGACTGAGTGCATGGACCCTACAGCTGAGTGCACAAGGTGAGTCGAGTTTGTAACAGTTGGATGTATTAATAAATAGAAGTTTCCTATCATTTATGTGTATTTATTTCATGTTTTATTCATTTGTTATCTTGGGTATGAAATTCACTTTTAATACTTATATGATGTACGAATGTGTATAATTGTATTGATTAAGTGCATGCAAGATAGATTATCTATTTACATGAAGTTAACTAAGATCTATTAAGAAGATAAATAAGATATGCAGTGTAGTTGCCCCCATAAGCCAACAAATGGTTTTGTTTTCAGGACCGGAATTTGCATAGAGATGTCTGATGTCATATCACTGGAATCCAACTAAGAAATAAATTGAAGGTTGGTTGGGCAAAAGAATTCACGGGTTCGTGGCACAAGAGAATGGGAACCCGCGACTGTCAAAAGAAGAGTGGTTAGACTGCTACCTGTACACGGAGATCCACAAAATCTTCTTCGCATCCTTCCCTACTAAGCTATATGAGTGGATCGCAAAGCTAGCAAATAGCCAAGGAAGATGGAAGCTTGACGGTCCTATTATTTGGACCCCAAAGTTAGTTCGAAAGTTGGAAGCATTAGAGAATAAGATCACTCATGCCATTGATCATTGGCTTGATCATATTATAGGAGGATTCATTACTGAGTTCACGGTTGGCACCTCAATTAGCTACAATGAGGCAGAGCGACGCTTTCTCAAAGAACCGTGAGGTAAGTATGTAAAGTCTTTGAATACTTGGATTAAAATTCTATTATGTGAAAAGAGGGTTATGCAGTTACCTTGATGTTCGGGGCTACGTGAAGTGGAAAATCTTACAGGAATGAAGGCAATAAGGGACCAGAAACTAATCCATTGATTTCATCTCCGCAAGGGGACAAGGAAGAGCTTGCAAAGGTATCACCGCGAAGTGTGATCCATCAGATAAGGTAAAGAATTCTATGAATACCACCTCCACCCACACCACCACTAGATTCACCAACATCACCTCCATCTTCACTCATACCACCTCCACCACCACCACGACTCAATATGGCAAGCACAGTGAAGTTGTCTGCATTCAAAGGTTTGGGAAATGAGGATTCAAACCAATTCTGGTTTGTGGTAAGGGCTGTATGGGAAGCACAAGGAGTTATAGATGACAATATAAAGAAAGTTACACTGGTTAGCGCCCTATAGGACTGCGCGTTGACCTGGTATATTAAGCACTCCAATGATAATCCAAATGCGGGAATCATGGATATCCAAGCAGTGCTAAATAGATAATTTAGCAGGCTAAAGTCTGAAGCACAGTCGATCATTGGATTCAAGGAGATCACGATGCTACTAGGTGAGACTCCTTGGTAGCTAGATCAGAGGCTGAAATGTACGATTCGCGAAGCTAATATGAATCTGACGGATGGACAACATCACGAGTGGTTTGTATCTTCTCTAATGCCACATTTAAAGAGTGCGCTATCGCAGCAGAAGATAACGACTCAAGGAGAGACCTTAAAGATTGCTATGAGGCTACATGAGACCCCAATGAAAGATCCTAACTTAGCAGTTCAGCATATGCATGCGCAACTGAAGAATTTATGCCTTGAGATGCGAAGTCTAAAACAAGACAGGACAACACGACCAAAAGTGCGCGAAGAGCTATGGTGCGTAAAATGGAAGGGTCAGGGTCATGACAAGGAACACTGCCCGGTTTTCACAAGTTACCTCACAGGAGGAGGACCAATGCCCTCAAGGTTGGAAGTGCAAGGATGACCTAGCGCGACACCTGCTTTGTGGTGTGCAATTTGTCAAATAGCAGTAAAACATGCAACAAACAATTGTCACTTGTTATAGAAGTATACGCAAAATTCGCAACAATTGTTTTGCAACTTTTGTAGGTTAGTGGGACACGATGAGCGCACTTATAGAAGCTATGATTTAATGATGGATAGAACTCCCACCTATAGAGTCCAGGCCGAAACGTGACCCCTTGACCAGACTACAGGAATGGTGCGAACAAGATTACAGGGGCGCGGACAAGGCCGAGGCGGAGGAGGACCTGGAAGAGGTCGCAGACAGTTGATATGCTACAATTGTAGAGGGCCAAGAAATTATGCCCACGATTGCATGAATCCAATGCACTCGTCGTGTTTGTATTGCACCTTGTTTGATCATGAGATAGAATATTTTCCTACGCTGATAGCTAGGATACACAACAAAGGAGCGCTACCACCTCCCCTGACTCAGAACCTGCAGATGATGAGGTCTGAGCCGCGCGAGGAATATCTGAAAGTGAACATTGTTCTCCAAAATAGAATCGCGATGGGAGATGACAAAGGAAAACAACCAGAAGATAGTACTTGGGTTTGCAAATCTCTGGCGAAAGAAGCAGAGTTTGATTTGGAGCGCACTCGGGAAACCTTCATGGAAGTGAAGAAGAGCTTCGTTGATGCCTCCACTTTAGGAAGCAAAGATAAACCGTAGCCGGAGATGGACCCATCTATGCTCACAACACTCCTAGAAACATGTATGAAGCTACTGTGAAATATTAAGGCGGTGAAAGGATTACAAGAACTCATCAATAGATGCACTCAGACTACACAAGGAGAACCGTGTGTAGTTCGGAAGATCGGAAATCATAAGATAAGAATGGGAAGAGAGATGAGACTAACCGCGGATATTAGAGAATATGAGATGGACCAAGTAATTCTGGATTTGGGATCAGATGCAAATGTTCTTCCCAAGCAGACATGGGAGGGAATGAGGCGACCTGTGCTGTAGTGGTCTCCAATTCAGCTAAGGATGGAAAACTAGCAGAAAATAATACCCATGGGGCGATTCCAAGGAATAATTGTGGATATTGAGGGAGCAAGCGCGCTGGCAGAATTTGAAGTGATAGAGATTGTTGATGACAACAACCCCTACCCCATGCTCCTAGGAATTGATTAGGCCACTGACATCAATGGGGTGATCAATATGAAAAAGTGCAAGATGATTTTTGAGAAGAAATCACTACGCCTAATTGTACCCTTGGACCCTGTTGAAGGATCACGCTATACGGAGCCGGTGCATGACTATGAAAGTGATGATGATTTGGACTGCATCTATAAGATAACAGCGTGAAACTAGGAGTGCGAAAGCTCCTGTACTTTGGATTCGGATGAGGAAACAGAGCGATGGTAGAATCGGTTACATGAGGTAACTACTCTAAATTGTAATATGATGACAAGGCCGTTGCGCTGTGTATCGACAGAAGTAAGAGACTTGCCTACTTATGATGGTTTAAGTGAGGTAGATGTCTTCTTGGACAAATTTGAAAGAGAAGTACTGGAAAAGCAACAATTTTAGGCCTTGGACTGGGTACTACACGCTACACCCGCGAGATGGTGAGGTACACACAAAGGGAGCTTTGACGACTAGCGCGAATGTAGGGGAATGATGCGCACACGATTTGGGAAGCCTAGGGTGCAATTGACAGATAAGTACAATGGTTAGGATGATCCACGCGCGCATCTGGCCAAGTGGACACAGGCCTATGGAGAAAAGCCACAACCTGAGTGGGTGCACCTGTTCTGTCATACCCTAGATGTTATACCAATGAAATGGTATATAGAAATAGAGCTCCACCATGGGACAAGTGAATAGGATATCCAACGCGAATGGTTCGTGATGACCTTCAGTTTTCAGGATGGGTGGGACAATGTTGATGAAGCACTACAAGAGCTAAAAGCAACCATATCTAGGATACCATAGGAGCCGGTAGAATTGATTCAGCTTGAATGGGCTACTCAGATGAGTTGCACGCTAGAATTTTATAATGTAACTGTTGAAGAAGAAGATGAAGATCCGGGGAAAATTAACTTTCCATAGACGGAAGGCCACTACAAGGTTCAGGGACAACATATTGTGAACCCTGACATAACCGCGTCAGTGAAGACTAAGTAGGTAAATATTGGTACAGATGCAGAACCTAAATTCGCAAATATTGGAGACTACTGGGACGACACGATGGTGGATAAGGTCACTAAATTACTTCGTGAATATCATGACTTATTCCCAACCAATTTTATGCATTTGAAGGGAATAATTGGAGATTTAGGGGTAATGAAGATCACGTTAAAACCTGACGCAAAGGCAGTTAAGCAGAGATCGTATCTCTTAAATCCAAAATACAAGGAGAAGGTCTGCGTAGAACTAGACAAGATGCTCATGGCAGGCATCATTAAGTCTGTGGAGGAATCCGATTGGGTAAGCCCAATGGTGGTACAAGAGAAGAAGCAGAAGGATGAAATAAGAATATGCGTGGATCTTGGAAAATTGAATGATGTGTGTGTACATGATCCATTTCCAGCTTTGTTCAAGGATGGGGTGTTAGACAATGTAGGTGGTCAGGAAGCATATTATTTCACTGATGGGTCCTAACTTCTCAGGGTACCACCAGATCAAAATCGCACTGGAGGATAGGAGCAAGATAACCTTCGTGACTGAGTGGGGTTGCTTTCAATATACTGTCATGCCATTTGGATTGAATAATGCCCCTGCTATCTTTTCGCGCGTGGTTGTTGTGGCATTCAGGGAATATATATATAAGTTCTTGGAGGTCTATTTCGATCACTAGATTGTATTTGGGCTGGTTAGGTGCCATGTACTGAACTTCTGCTTGATGCTAGATACATGATGAAGATACCAAATCGTGCTCAACCTCAAGAAGTGTCTGTTCCTCGTTCCTTTTGGGAACCTATTGGGCATGTAGTCTGTAAACAAGGGCTGATGGTAGACCCCGTGAAAATCGCGGTGATTCTGAAATTGGAAACGCCACAGAGTGCGAAACAGCTGCATGCTACTCTAGGACATACGTGGTACTATAGAAAGTTCATCAAAGGCTATGCCTAGATCACCGTGTTGATCGATGGAAAAGTTATTGAAAAAGGATGTCACGTTCTGTTGGGACAATGACTGTAAGAAAAGCTTGGATGTATTGAAAGAAAAGATGGTTACTGTGTCGATTTTGGTCTTCCCAAACTGGAAGAAAAAGTTTCATGTCTGTGTTGACACATCATGTATAGCACTGGGGGTAGTACTAACACAGGATGGTGGAGAAGGCTTGGATCACCCTATCGCATTCATAAGTCACAGATTATCTAAAGCAGAGAGGAACTATTCCACGACTGAGCACGAGGGACTAGCTATGGTGTATGCACTCCATAAGTATCGACACTACTTGCGAGGAGGACACTTTAAGATGTATAGAGATCATTCCGCGTTGAAGTACTTGGTCAATAAGCTTGTGTTGGGGGGGCGCATATGCAGATGGATTTTATTGTTCCAAGAATATGATTTTGAAGTTGTTCTAAAGCCTGGACGATTGAACGTGGGACCAAAGCACCTGTCATGCATTGAGACAAGGAAGGAACCTACTAGTTTGGAGGAAGGATTACCTGATGCATAGCTCTTTTCTATGTGCATAGAGGATGGAAATTTTGAAGATATAATTTAATTTCTAACAACTGGAACTGCGCTGAAAGAATACTCTGTCCAACAGAAGAAGGCATTAGTGGTGCACGTGGAAAATTTCTCTGTCATTGTTGGGCATCTATACAAGGTGGGGCATGATGAAATACTGAGAAGGTATGTACCTGAATTGAACAAAGCAGCATCCTCGCGGACGCTCATGGGGGCGTCGCGGGAGGAAATTATGCAGGAAGAGCGACCGCGTAGAATATTCTATGTGCCGAGTTGTGGTGGCCAACCCTTCATTAGGATTCAAAAGCACATTGCAAGGCATGCGATGTATGTCAAAGAACAGGTAAGCCATCATGGAGGGACGAAATGCCTTTGAATCCACAAATGACGTTGCAACCTTTCGAAAAGTGGGCAATAGATTTTGTAGGACCTATCAAACCTTAAGGAAAAATAGGCACGAGATATATTATCACTACAACAGAGTACTTGACTCGTTGGGAAGAAGCACAGTCGGTGAAGGATTGCACAACCACAATTGCCGCAAAGTTTTTGTTTGAACACGTACTGACACAATTTGGATGTTCGAAGATCTTAATGAGCGATCGCAGTACGCATTTTTTGAATGAAACAATCAGTGCGCTGACGGAAGAGTTTCAAGTGTATCATCTGAAAAGCACACCGTATCACCCACGGGCTAATGGGACAATAGAAGCATTCAACAAAGAACTGGTCCAGACCACACTGACCAAGGTGTGAAACGTGCAGCGGAGTGATTGGGAGCTACGTGTACCTACAGTGTTATGGGCTTATAGAATGACATGCAAGAAACTGACGGGACAAACACCTTCTAGGCTTATCTATGGAGTAGAAGTTGTAATGCCTATGGAATACACCGTGCCTAGTCTGCACATTGCAACACTCACATGTATGACGGATCATGGAGCCCTAGAGGAGAGGCTCGCGCAGTTGGAGGAGCTTGAGGAAGAATGATTTTTGGCTGGATTTCACCAATGGATCCAAAAGCAACATGAAAAGGCTTAGCACGATCAACATATTAAGTTGCGCACCTCTAAGGTGAACGATTTTTTGTTTTTCTATGATAGTAAGTTCGATAAATTCCCAAAAAATCTCAAATTCATTGGCTAGGACTATACGTTATGAAGGAGATCATAGATGGTGGCGTGGTGCAGTTGTTAAAGTTAAATGGAGAACTATTCCCAGGAAAAGTCAATGGAAATCATTTGAATACATACACAGGAGGCTTGTCCATCTGACTAGCCAACAGAAGCACAGTCTTAGCGCTCCAGGCAACTGAAAGGAGGTGCAGGACTATAAACTACTCTGCCTGAGGACTGCGCGATGTCAAGACTACGTGCAGTAGCAAAGTGTCCCAAGGTCTGTGATAGCATGAGGGTAGTTGCACTGCTGCATGGGTCAGCTAGAAAGTGACCATTACAGTCACTATTCACGATGTGATGCTTGGTTTGAGACCAAATGGAGTGGGTGTCAGGCATTTAAGGCAAACTTTATGGGATAGATTCTTGAAAATCTGCCGCCAATCAAGCATTAATGGACCGAATGTTGGGGGGAATGGTCGAATTCAAATTCAAAAGGCGCTATAAATTACAAAGGGTTGTCCATCAAACAACACTTGGCAATTTTAGGACTCAGTTGTTGTGTGCACGGACATTCATGAACCCAGACTTGTTCAATCTCCTCAAGGCAAATTCATTGCTTGAGAAATTACCTAAGACGTTGAGAGAATTGTGGAATCGCACTATGGCAGCACCTGAAGAAGCCATGGATACTGGAATATTGACCGTCGAGGAAGCCATGCAAGCCATTATGAAAGTGGAAGCCCCACAAAGTTCTGTGATATTCACGGAAATCCCTAGATCACCGTGCATGCTGAGATCCAAGAAAGACAAGCAGGCCATGGTACCGGTGCGCGTATCACCTAGAAATCCACTGAGGACTATACTCACCATGGAAGAAAAGGGGAAGGCTATCAATTTGGAGGCTAATGAGGAGGAAAAATTCGAAGAAACCCTGGTAGAAGAGGGGGATATAGAAATGGAGGTTGAAACCCACGGTGCGAACCCTCTTACCAGGCTACGCGCATATGTTCCTCCGCGGAAGGGTAAAGCAAAGGTGCCCAAAGAAATAGATGAGAGAAAGAGTTCTCTACAAACTCTGCTACCCCCTGATGACATTATTTTTGAAGGAGCACACTTGGGACAAGTGCCCATGCTAAAGTTTGAGGATTGGGATCTCACAGACCACGAGAATTTCCTACATCTCGCGACCACGCAGCTCATGCACCAGAAGAAAGATGCACGGGCTGGAATAATAGAATTGGAGCCACATAAATGGCTGAGAGGAGTTGAGAAAGCAAGATTCCTAAACCTGCTCTGGTTGTTGCATTACCATTGCCCTCCAGTGACCATTTTTTTCATCAGGCAACTGCTCTGCCTGGTACATGATGGGTGCTTGTGGCTAGAGGAGGCCATCCCCATCACAGACCATTTGATTCATAGAATTACTTGGCTCCCTTGCAAAGGGGAGGACCCAGCAAACATCTCAGAGGGAAAGAGCCATGATTTGGCCATCGCGAAGGCCATGAAGAATAAGTTTAAGCTCGAGAAGAAGAAGAGAGGGTACACCATTTCCAACATCAACAACCCTGTGGTTAAAGTCACGACACAGATATTGGCAGGGAAGGTTATGCAAAAGTGCCATGTGGATAAGGTGCCCACGCCGGTGGTTGCACTAGCAGTGCAATGCGCAGAAGGGGTCTAGTTCAACTGGGAAAGCTATTTTTGGAGAGAGTTCCTTGAGAACTGTCACGAGGCACAGGAGCAGGGAAAAACTTTTCACTATGCGTGGCTTCGGTTTTCAATCATATTGGTGGCCTGGGAATTGCCCAAAGATAGCCAGTTCTCCACGATCGCGCAGGACCTTTCGGAGGCAGCGAAGTCCACTTCGTTGTGGGAAACCATGGATGCACAAAGAATAAGGGACAACAAAATATTTGCGAGATGGTGATGTCACCGCAGAGGCCCTCCAGCAGTTTGAGGAGCAACACGAGATAGTGTTAGGGGCTCTCTGGATGCAAATACAGGAGTTGCAGGTGCACACTCCTCAGACTGGCACTATGTCCACTAGCCTCGTAGTAGGCACGTCCGCAGCCAAGGAAATGTTGCGTGCCTAGATGACTAACACAATAACGCTTCCAGATTGTGCACTCGTTACAGAAAATGAGGCCGACAAGCCTATGGTCAGTGGTTTGAAGGGAATCGGATTAAATGTGGCTACACTCCCTCAGGAGACACTCTATATTTTGTAGGATGGAGTCACTGTAGAACTACGAGCCAGGGAGGGTCGCACGCTCCAGGTAATGAACGAGCAATGCATCAACATTGAATAGTTGAGCCTACAACATGATGAAGTAGTGGCGCAGAATAGACAAATGGTGCAGGTGGTGGAGGAAGCCTGCCAGATGGTCCCGGAATTGGCCATCCAAGCAGAAGAACCAGTGGAGGCGTGCGTCCGAAAATTAGCAGTAAGGGTGCATGAGGCAAAGGAAGAAATGGCCAGGGTTTAGCTAGAGCTGAACCTTCAGATAGCAGAACTACAATTGAAGGTGCAGCCTTCAACTCTGCCGGAGGTTAAGGAACAACGTGGCATCATGATTACAGCAGCAATAGCGGAGGTTAACAATGCAGTGACAGACTGCACAAAGCTGTTCGAGCAGTCGTTCGAGGTTCTCACCACCCTGCAGGAGGACTCGAACATACATTGCCTAGAGATAGAGGAGCGCGAGCTACAACAGAGATACGATGAAGTAAAAGGGATCGCACAGACAATTTCCCTTACACAAAGGCTCGCGAGGATGTAGCAGGCTAAAGTGCTCAAGGAGCAAGTGGATGCTGCTTGGCATCAGGAATTAGTTTTGAAGGCGCGCTTATAGCCATGGATTGATGAGGCATACACCATTACAGCCTCCATTGAAGCAAAGCTCATGCAGCTACAAGCAATGCAGGAAAGGATCCAAGATAGCAGTTCAGCCATAGCGGTCACTGAACAACTCGTCGAGGAAGTACAGTAGGCAGCCACTCAGTGCGCTACCGAACTTGCAGCAATCTAGTTAGAGTTGGGAGGTCTTCGCGCAAAGATCTCCGCACTAATAGAGTGACTTGAGGGTGAGTCACGATGTTTCTGTTGGGGTCCTGTTGGGTGTGAGACCCCCCAAGGGAAGTTTTGGGGCTTAGAGCCCAGATTTTGATCAAAAATTGTAATTCTAATGTAAAGATTCCGCATTTTGTGGGTGCGGAGTGCATAGTTCGTAAAAGAGTCATAGGGTTGTCCACCCTTAGTTTTGTTATTGTAATGTCGACTATAGAAATCTATCCATGGTCCGCGACCATGGGATTGTATAAATAGAATAAGGCTCTAAGTAGTTAAGAGATCAATTTTGAAGAAGAAAAGATGAACATATGATGTATGCGAGATAGATCTAGGGAGTAAAGTCTAGTTTCTAGGTCGTAGAGTAGGAGAAGGCTCTACAATTGAGTGTGGAGAGGCCTAGTAGTCTGCAGCTGAGTGCGCGAACCCCTGCAGCTAAGTGCGCAGGACGAGTCGAGTCTGTAACAGTTTGAAGTATTAATAAAGATAAGTTTCCTATCATTTCTGTGTATTTGTTTCCTGTTTTATGCATTTGTTATATTGGGTATGAAATTCACTTTTAATGCTTATATGATGCGCAAATGTGTATAATTATATTGATTAAGTGAATGCAAGATAGATTATCTATTTACGGGAAGTTAACTGAGATATGTTAAGAAGATAAGTAAGATACATGGTGTAGTTTGGGGAAATAGTGCAGTTCACTGCCCTAGCAACGTGAAAGAATCTCAACCCCTAGTTAGGGCTGTGCGAAGGATGATTATAATAGATCGTGAAGGTATTGAAGGTTGGGACAGTCCGCAAAACGACCTGCGCGAAGACAGATCTAGTTGGACTAAATCGAGATCTCAAACATCTCAAGGGTGCGGAAATTTGATTCCAGCATCCCCCCATACTGCTTCGTGTGAGACTTCAGTCTGCGCTCCGCGGGCTGATGCCGAAAGGGCTAGTAGTGTAGGGATTTTTTTGGCTAAATAACTCTGAACCTAGGTCAGGCCCCCATGAGCCAACAATTTGGGACACATTGTATTATTTTTTGGCTCTGTTATGCCAGCATGTCATGTACCATTTAGCATGTACTTCATTGCTCAGTTTTATATTTCTGGGTGAACCATTATTTTTGTACTAAGTTATCTCAGCGGGTATGGGTATGCCTCCCCCACCTCATTGAGGTTCGGTACCACAACATAAAAGGAGACTTGCATTAGTCTCACCCCCTTTGTCCCTATCCTCTCTCGAATTCAGCTTCATTAGTCTCTCTCTCTCTCTCCTTGACTCCCATGTGTTTTCTAAGTGATTATGTCTTTACAACATACTTCGGTCATACGTTTTGCTCCTAACACTCGTACGTTGGGGGGAAATCTGTTATCACCAAAAAATTGATCATCTAGCCTAATTTACTAGATGGATCAAAGTATACCATGTAAAGCCAATTTATCCTAGTAAAATTGCTTTCACTGTCAAAAATTACCTAATAAACCACCTTTATTAAGTAATTTATAGTTAAACCCATGAAGAATTTAAAAATAAATCATTATTTATTTTATTTTCTTCTAGGAATAATTAATTTAACCACTGTTTTATTATTATTCCTTGTCAAGTTTGACCCACCATGAAAAATAAACAGATAAATCAGTATTTATCTTATTTTTCTCTAAGAATAATTAATTAATCACTAATTAATTATTATTCTTTGTTAAATTTGACTAAATCCCTTAGGAATAATTAAATAAATCCTTATTTGTTTATTATTCCTTAACTAATTCATTGAGATGATAAATAAATCATTTATTTATTTATTATTTCTAAATAAAAGTTTAACTAAATAAAAGTTTAAATACTTTTTCCCTCCTAAACAAATATAATAAAATATTCCAAGTGGTTATTCCAAGAATGGGATCAATAATATTTTATTATTGCTCATTATTCTAGGATAACTCAATATTTTGTTATAAATAGAAGGGTTTTCCATTCATTATTCACTTTTCATTATTTTCATTGTTGCACTCATTGTTGTAACTCTGATTATTTTCATTGTCACACACCATATTTTTGTTGGGTTAATGCATTATAAAGGAGAGAGACTGTACAAGAAGTTGAAGACATTTAAGGATAGCCAAGAACCCATCCTATAGAGGGGGACCGGTAACATTTATCTGTTCTCTTCACAAGTGTTATTATAAAAGTATTCTTTACATATCTGGTTTCCATTGGATGTTTGGGGTTATTACTCTTTATTTCACTATTTAACTATGATCGTAGCATAGGTCATATGTTTTGTTTCTATCAATAGTTGCAGATCTACAATATTTAGCAGTCATTTTTGTTGTTGAGATTGTTTGTCATCCACAATCTTAAGTGGGTTCTTTTAATACACCATTGAGAAGAAAGCACTACAACAATTACCACATTCATTCTCAACCATTCGAATCATGCACTTAATAGAAAATAGACAATGAAGAAAATTTCAAAAGGGCCCATAAAATATGCAACTAAGTATCAAAATTCCCATCCTCCATATATTATTGGGTATCAAAGTTCAAATACATTATATCATTTTCATTACAACTTGTGGAAATTACAGTCTTGCACATAGATATCAAAACCAACAAACAATATATAAACAGAACATTACAAGCTCGGATCTCAAATATTACATAACACTAAACATTGCAACACAGTCCCAACATATACATGCAATGTATATATTCCTGGCATGATATGAACTTTGCGGCACTGTCTAAACTTGTTTCTCGTTGCCGTCTGTATTCTTTTATGGCCTCACTCGCTTGATCTAGTCTTCGACACCTCACTCGCTTGATCCATGGTTTTCAAATACCTAGGGCCATTACCTTGGTTCTTCATTTATTGCATCAAAATCAGCTCCTAGTTCTTCGGCACGCACCCTTATCTTCTATTGTGCAAGTTCCAAAACATTTCGCTCCTTCTTTGATTTTTCAGTGCTCTATTTCCGAAAGTTTTGTCCAAAACATCCTTCGCATCTGTTATTCCTTCAAAAACGAAGGACCCAATAGGATCCATTGCTACTCCTTATTTGGAAACAATATTTCCCAAGTACTAAACTTGTGATTGGAAGAAATCACACTTGTTGAGTTTGGCATAAATCTTGTGCTCTCTCAGCATTTACAACACTGTTGCCAAATTTTCTTCATGTTCCTCCTTGGTCTTAGAATAAACCAATATTCTTTCTACAAAGACCAACATCAACTTGTCCAAATATGGACTAAGAATGTTGTTCATCAAACACATAATTGTTGTTGGAGAATTGGCGAGTCCAAATTACGCTAGCACAAATTCATAGTGCCCATACTTTTTTTGACAGTTGTCTTTTGGATGTCTTCATCCTTAATTCATACTTGATTGTACTCAAGTCTATCTTCGAGAACATTGCAAATTCTCTCATCTAGTCAAACAAGTCATAAATCCTTGACAAATGATACATTTTGATGACTGTGTCTTTATTGATATGCCTATAGGTAATGCACAATCTCAATGTGTCGTACTTCTTATTTATAAACAATATGAGAGCTCCCTAAGGTGGTACAGTCAGTCTTATATGCCCCTTTTCTAGCATTTATTTTAATTGTATTTTTAGCTCAATTGTGCTGATACGATATGGAGCTCTTGATATTGGTGTTAATTCTAGTAGTAATTCAATTATGAAGTTAATTTCTCTTCATGGTGGAAATCTTGGGATTTCCTCATAAAACACATCGCTCAATTATTTTAAAATTAGATGTTCTTCCATCCTCTCTCTATCAACTTTTGAGTCACTGGTCACTTGGATAGCATACAACTCACACCCATTCCAATTACATCTCTTCATTTGCAGCGCTAATATTTGTCGAACCATCACATGTTTTCTCTTTCCTTGCTATGTCACTATTTCCCCTTCTTCACTGTGGCATTCTATCGACTTGTTGTAGAATTCGATTTTGGTTTTGTGAGTTACTAGCCATTCCATGTTGAATCACATGTCGTATAAACCCAATGGTAACATGTTTAGGTCTATAGATGTGGGCATGTAATTTATTACTACTAGCTGTGACTTCACCACATCTTCAACCTGTCTCTTGGTTATGATGGCCAACTAAGCTAACCATGACTTTTCATGGGATATCTTCTATAATGCACACTTCTCTATGACTTTTGGGTTAATATAACTAAAATTAGATCTTGTATCAATCAAAATCAAAACATGTTGGTTATCGATCATACCTTCTATATTGAACAATGATGCTTAGTCATCATCTTTTCTGTTGTCCAATATGGCATAGATTCATGACACATTTCCAGCCACGTCATTCATTGTCTCTACTTCTTGCACATTTTACGACCTTGGACCATTCCAATGTCATTAAGGGCTATCTATTTTCATGTGGTTTTCTCCATAACTTCAACATTGCATAGGTCCTCTCCTAAAACCGCCAGCTTCCTCTTTATCAAGCTTAAAGGACCTATCTCTATTATCAATAGTAGATTGTTGTTGAATTTCACCATTGACAGGGGTGGTAAACTTCACATTTCTTCATCTTAGTTGGTTTCTTGTAGTTTTCTTCCCATTTCCTCTAAATTTGGGTTTTCCATTCTCTTTCCAATCAATTCAAGACTCAATCCTATGCTAAGATTGTTCATAACAATAATTCATCTTCCATATGGTGTCCCCTAATTTTTTAGGTTCATCAAATTCAATCATGTCCCTGAAATCTTGTGGAAATCCATTAAGGTACCTCTAGATCTTTACATTCTTGTCCTTGATGTAAGGCACGTACCTCAAAATATCTAAAAATCGGTTTGTATATTCAACAGTTGTCAATTTCTCCAATTTGTGCTTATGAAATTCCTTGACATTTCTATCATAGTACCTCTCAGATAGGTAATTCTCCCAGAAATACCTCTCAAATCTCCTCCAGGACAACTCCTTTCCTCCAATGTTCTTGACATTCCTCAATTTTTCACACCATATATCAGCCTTTCCTTTCAAGATGAAAATGGCTACTCTAGCCTTCATATTCCTTAGTAATTATGAACCCTAAAATAATTATTCATTCCTAGTTGCCATGCCTCTAATTCCTCAACCTTCTTCACCTCTCCATCAAATGTAGGAGGTTTTTCCTTATTAAATTATTATTACATCAAATCCTTTTCTTTCCTATTGTGTAGATAATGTATTTTAGTTGCAACAGTAGAAAGTTTCTCTTGACTTCCTATCCTCCTCTCTAGAGTACTTAATGGAGTTCCACCTCTCACTGTATCTTCACTTGTCTGCTTATGCCTTTTCTTAGATCTGATGCCTTATGCACCATCATTCCTCAATTCATTCTTTCCAAGTCCTAATGGAATTTTCCTATAATTTGACATCCCTAGGTAGTTTAAACAAAGCTCATGCTACTTTTAACTTTGCAAATATGATAGACTTTGCAATATAATTACATTTACGTCTACCTACCTTTCCTGAGCTTCGACATTCTTTTCAGTGTTAGCCTTGAAACTACTTAGCTCAACCCTTAAACTTCTGAGGGTGTCCATCCAATCAGGGGATCCTTCCTCTCTTCTTTTCTCCACAGACTCTTCGTCTTGACCATGATGTGATCTATCAATGTTGTGCTACACCATTTTATTGCTCATCCCTTTATTCTTTTGTTATTCCTTGGTGTCTTCTTATGAGTTATTATGCATACATAATTGTTATCCAACCCAAATATATATATATATATATAACATCCCTAGTCAAAATTCAATGTAATAAAGTTAATAAGGAAAAATAATAGCCAAGTTCATGGGACACTTATTCCAAGTTGAATGATTAAAAACATCCTAGTGTGGGTGTTCATTTGGTTTATTATGGTTAAGTAAATTGGCAAAGGAAAATACTTTGGAAAGGCATGAGGCATTAATTGGCATTTTATTTATGAAAATAATGGAAATTAGGAGAAAAGGAAGGTGAAAGGTCATAGGTTGCATGTGAGGCATAAAATGAAGGAAAATAATAGAAATTGAAGAAAATAAAGGTCTCATTAATAAAAGATCTTATGAGGATCAGTTGGTACCTTTTGTCAGTTCAATTTGGGAGCTCTCTCTCTATGCTCTCTCTCACACTCTTGGACACTTAGAATTTTCTTGGAGCACTCTAGAATTGGATCACAGAAAGAAAAGGAAGGACCAAGAAGGCAAAGGAAAGAAAATATCAAGTAATGAGGAGCAACGTATAGCAGCTACAATGAGATTATTTGCAGGTATCTATTTGCATGTGTGATTTCCTTACTAGATTTGGCATGTATGGTAGATGCATGTCTATATTTGGTTCTCTTGTTGTCACAGGCATGGGTTTTTCTAGGTGTGATATTGTTCTTCAATCTTGCCTTTCCATTTCCAGATAGCCATGGTGTGATGGGTTCTCTTTTATTTGGTTAAGCTGGATTGTTGTATGGTTTCAAAACTGAGTCAGGTGGTCTCTGAAGGAAAGAACATAAGGCCTAGGAATCCCTGAACTAGATTAGGATTAAGGTAAATCTAGATTTTGTGTGCCTCGGTGGGCCTAGTAATCCTCAACTGTTGAATGGCGGGATATATGGTAAAACCTAGAGGGTAGAGTCTTGATTAAGCCTAGAAATCCTCAACCATTGTTTGGTAGGATATACAATAAATCCTAGAGACTAGGAGACAGGAAAGTTACTCATGGTGTAGGTGGAGAAATCCAATGGCATCCATGCTTGTTTAGGGCCTAGTGATCTAGGGGGGATTGCGGTAAACCCTTAGAAAACATGGTTTGGTTTGGTTTTGAGTCCCACATTCATGCTTGGAATATGGGATAGGGGTGATTGGCTGAAAGAAGGATTTGGTTCAGACAATCTATGGTTGGGTGGTTTGTGGAAGTTCCAAACCTAGTTGGATTTTTCACTCATTAATAATAGCTTATTTTCCTTGGTATTTCATGTGTAAATCTACTGGATGATATGTGGATTTTATGGTTGTTATATCCTTTTTATTTATGTTGGTTATGAGTGTGTTTTATGACAGACTTGATGTATGTCTCTCATAATGTTTTGATTAGTAATTGAAAGTACAATGAATACATCACCTAATAGATGATAATGCAATTATTATGATATGGTAACAATGCTTCTTTAAAAATTTTAGATAAGTATGAGAATCCTATGCTCATATATGTTGTTATGACCAGTAGATTACATATTTGTGATATATTTGATGAAATTCCTATCATGGCTAGTAGGGTTCTAGTCAAGTCATTGATCAAGTGTTTGCATTTGTAGCTTTGTTCCAATGCCATTTATCATTTCTAAAAGTTTCATGAAGTTATGGGTAGTGGCCCAAGTCCTAGCCCTAAAAAAGTGGCACAAAATTTGGGGTCACTCACTCAAAACTAGCTGAAAAATTCCACATTCACTAGCATGCCCTTCTTGTGGGAGAAACTGGAAGTCCTCAGTCGCATGCATGGCTTGTCATGGGAGCAGTTAGGGGTCCAGATGAGTGAAATATAAAGTTTCCTCAGGGTTTGGTCACCTCGAATGGTTGGTTGGCTCCTGAATGTTTTGTAGCATGTGTGGAAGGTCATATTGGTTTGGTTTTGTCGGTTCCACTTCCTTAACTTTACATGGGGATTTGAATCACATCATAGTAGCATCTTGTCACATTTTTACCCTAGCGGACTGGTTAACTTGGGTAAATGTGGGAAGGGGGTGTTATACATTGGTATCAAATCATGGTTCACCCCTTGGATTGGATGGGTGGTGTGTTGGTAATGCATTCATGTCGAGTGCATATATGTGTTCTCTATGCTTGTGTTCTATTCACTTGTTGTGTATGCATGGTGGTGGCCATGGTTGCAGTGGTGTCGCCATGTGAAAGATGATGGTGTGTTTTTGGATGTGATCATCATGAGTGTATGTCGGTTATGCATTGGTTATGCATGTCAGTGCTTATATATTGTTATGCATATGTTGATATGGTTTTAGTTGTCATGCCTAAAGTCATGGTATGTAGTTGGTATGATTAGGCATTGATAACTAGATAGTGGTTAAACTGGTGTTATATGTTGATGTTATTATGATTATACATGTATCGTGCTAATCTGGTGGATCTTACAGATGAGATATCCTCCCCTGAACTATATTGAGGTATGTTTATTATGCTATGTTTTGGTTTTAGTTGACATGGTGTACTCGTAGGAAATAGATCAAATATTACTAGCAATATGGTAGATTATAGTTCATGAGATTCTCCCTATAGTTCACATGAGCAGCATGGTGTTGGGCATTCTTCTGACTTAGCAGACACATTAAGAAGCTTGAAGGTAGAAATAGGGAGTTTCAAGGTAGATAATGATGGAATCATTTAGGCATAGGACAAACGAGCAAAAAATGTAGGAATCCTTCAGAGTTTGTTAGAATTGGAGAGACATGGACCACTTCAGATCAAACATGGTTAGGAGGATAAGACAAATGGGGCATATGGCAGTAGGTCTCATGGTGGGAATAGGTCGGATAGAGATGACATGATCATAGATGGAAGGATCTTGGATACTCTAAATAAGAGAGGTGATGGACATATATTATATTCTAGTTGTAGATCTGATTGGCATTATGGTTTCCATCGTTATCATCCTTATAGGAGGAGTGACACTGGATATTTTCTAGATGAGTTCAAGAAAGAGAAGCCACCTACCTTTGATGGATATTTGAAGAAGTCAGAGGATGTAGAGGCATGACTACTTGGGATGAATAAATTATTTGAGGTGCATGATTACACAAAGAACATGAAGGCCATAATAACTATCTTCAACCTCAAAGGGAAAGCAGAAACCTGGTAGGAAGATGTGAAGCTGGTTAGCGACATCAGCAGAGCAGTTGAGTTGGCATGAATTCAATAGAATTTTAAGGGAGAATTACTTGTCAGAAAGGTACTATGACAACAAAGCCAAGGAATTATATGAGCTAAAGATGGGGTCTATGACTGATGAGGAGTACACAACTAAATTCTCGAAGTTATTAAAGTGGGTATTGTATCTTAAGGATGAAAAGCTAAAGTTCAGATATTTGTTAGTGGATTTACGTTAGCCTTTAGAGATCGGATTGAGTATGATGAGCCTTGGTCGCTTGAGGAAGTTATTAGGAAATTGAAGAATTGTTATCAGTAGTCAAAGCACAAGAAAAAATATCAACAAGGTTGGAAAGGGAAAGACAAAGCTAAAGGTAAATGGCAGCTGAAAAGAACAAGGCCTCGGGATGCAGGTGAAAAATAAAATGTTGCACCTTACAAGAAGCTTAATGGGTCATAGCATGGAGGGAAGTAGAATAAAGGTGACGGTAGAGGATGGTTGCAATATTGTTGGACATGTGGTAATGAACATCTTAAGAGGGATTGTCTGCATAATCAGGGTGGTAGGCCTGAGATTTAAAATGAACAAGAAGCACAGATAGTTGGGGATGTTGGGTTGAGCATTCTAGGGTATTTATGCAGCATTGGATAACAAGAAGGAAGATCACCGTGCCACTATTATTGAGATAGATGGTGAGATTTGTGATCAATTTATTTCAATTTTGGTTGACCAGAGATCTAATTATAGTTATGTTAGTCCTCACCTGGTGGATAAGTGTGGTTTGAATAAAGACGTGCATGCATAATCCTAGTTAGTGCAATTGGCTACAGGTACAAAGAAGAGAGTGTATCACTGGGTAAGAGCTTGTGTATTAAAGTTGAATGGTATGCCTATCTCAACACATTTGAATGTATTCCTATTGGGATTATATAGTATTATTTTGGGTATGGACTGGTTGTATCTTCCTAGGACCAAAGTGGATTGTTATGACAAGGACATTGAGTGCTTGGATGACAATGGAGAACAAAGGATCTTGTAGGGTAAGAAGAAGGAAACACTAGTTAGAATGGTGACAGCTATGCAAGAAAAGTGTTGTCACAAAAATCCTAGAGTGTGTTATTTGCAATGCATATTTCTAGTGATAAAGGTAACGATGTTGAGGATGCATAGGTATTGATAAGGTACCCGATCTTGCAGCAATTTTAGGATGTGTTTCCAGCATTATTTTAGAATTTCCGCCTCATAGGGAAGTGTACTTTTCCATTGAGTTGGTACCAAGGGTAGCACCAACATCAAAGGAACCATACAGGATGAGCATACCATAATTAGTAGAGTTGAAGTTATAATTGAAGGAAATTCTTGACAAGGGATACATGGGGCCAAGTGTGTCACCTTGGGTTGCACTGGTATTGTTTATGAAGAAGAGGGATGCTACTTTCAGGCTATGCATTGATTATAGGTAGTTGAACATGGTGACCATAAGAACAAGTATCCATTGCCAAGGATTAATGACTTGTTCGGTCAATTGAAGGGAGTAGTAATGTTCTCGAAGATTTAAATGAGATAAGGATATCATTAGGTACACATTATAGAAGAGGACATCTACAACACTGCTTTCCGGACCAGGTATGGGCATTATGATTTTGTTGTAGTTCCATTTGGTTTAACTAATTATCCATCTACTTTCATGGGCTTGATGAATAATGTGTTGTGTCCTTATCTAGAAAAGTTTGTTATTGTATTCATTGATGACATCTTGATATATTTTTTAAATGAGGAAGAGTATGTTGAGCACTTAGCAACAGTGTTTAGATTACTGAGAGAGAAGCAATTATATGCCAAGCTTAGAAAATTAGTTTCTTTCAGACATAGTACATTACTTGGGACATGTTGTTTCCAAGTAAGACATAACAGTAGATCCAAAAAAGATAAGAGTTATTATGGAGTGGGAAGATTCTAGAAATGTGGAGGGGAAAAAAGAGAAAATAATAAGATCCCTGGGTTAAAACCTCCCTTGAAGGCACCCAAGGCAGGCAATTAGGGTGAAAACCTCCCTGAGGCGCCCTAGTTTTTTTTCAAAAAAAATAGAGAGAGAAAAAGAAAATGAAGTTTCATTTGCATTTGCAAGTTTGCAGGAGGACTACTGGAAGCTGAAGAAGGTGCCAGGGGAGCCCTAACCTCAACACCAGCACCTATCCTACCTTCCCACACCTTTCTCCATCATTCTTGGCATTTCTTCCACTTCACTGTGCTTCTTTTCCAAAAACTATGTTTTCTATAGGAGGCTCTGTGTTTTTACAGGAGGATCCAGTAGGAATTATAGAGAGCCAGAAATGGATATAAAAGGCAGTTCGAGGGACAGGGAAGCCTCATGAAGAACCTATGAACCCTCCTACAATATTCAAACCTCCTTGTCATCTTTTCCAAGCCTACATCACACCCCAAGCATCATTCTTCTCCTTGTCCAAGAAAAGCACAGAAAAAACAGTTTTTCAGGAAAAGAAAAAAAAAAACAAAAAATAAGAGAGGAAGAAGCACCATCCACCTGACCTAAAGCCTACCTATTACTTCTCCATCTCCATATACATATCTGGCATCATCCTCACAGCTCCAAGCACAAAAAGAAGCTGAAGTTTCAAGGGGAGAAGCAGCTAAAGGAGCTCCTGTAGGAATTCCTGTAGCAGTTGATCCCATTAACATCTAGCATCAGCTACAACAGAGTGCAAACATGAAGGTTGAAGAGACACCTGAAGCTTAGATCCAGCCAGAGAAGAACCTACACAAGACACAGCCACACACCAGCAAGCAGAAAACATGCATCAAAAGAAATAAAGGCATGCAGCAGAGAGAGAGAGAGCCACAACACCTCACAACAAATACATTTGGATCACAGGTAAGTAACTAACCTGCTCCTCTATTTGCATTTGTGTAATTAGAAGGCATGCAAAAGAAACGAGATGGTTGAGGTTGAACGAGGGAAAGGTGGCCAGTTAACTTGGCCACCTTCATCTAGTTGACTCCACTCATCCGAGATGTCACCCACATGTGCACATAGTCAACTCAAGAAAGATGTCAAGGACAGGTAGTGGAGGAAGTGTGAACTCTGATGCAATCATGAGGGATGATTACGAGGAGGGGGCCATGATGACAAGGCAAGTGGGGACCAACGGTCCGAATATGGCCTACGTATACTTTTCCAGCTCACCCCGCATCACTGGAAATATCCATAAAAAGTAATATGTACTCCTCCTCGAGCACTCTCACCACCTTTTCCTTCATTCTCTCCTCGAAACTCAGCCACAGTAGTTTTCTTGTGCCCCCATAGCCTCGTAACCATCGTCCTCCATCAATCTCTCCCATATTCCTACTCTCGGCATTTTATACAGGAACACTTACAGGAATTCTACAAGAGGGACAGTAGGCTTCTACAGGAGGGGCAGTGAGTTGTTTTGAAGGGAGAAAACAGGGGTTTTAGCATGATTTTCAGTCTGAGGAGGTAGGTTCCATACATGCCCCCATTGAATATCAATATATGTAAGCAGTGGTTGAAATTTGAGGAGGAGATAAAGCCTTTCAGAGGAGGAAATACATTTAAAAACAAAAAAAAATTGCTTATCTAAAAAAAAAAATGTAGTCTCCTCTGTTTATCTGTTTTTCTCAAAAATTGTTGTCTCCATCTCCACATTTAGCTTCCCAAAAGAGTATAAACAAAATGACCAGAGGATTTATGAGAAAGGAGCCCACCAACTCCACCAGTCTCCATGCACATCCCCAAGTAGTGGACATATTCACAAGAGAAAATTGGATGAACTTTTTTGAGAAATTCTGAGGGTTTGATGAGGAAATTGCTTAGGAATTTGCCCATTCTTTGGTCCCTCACACAAGAACACATGCCACTGTCACCTTTAGATGTCTTTCCATGGATATAACCCCTTAATTTATCAGTAGTGTCACCACCCTTCCTCTTGGGCTGCGTTGGAGTAAGGATGAGAAACCAATTGGCCAGGCTGCCAAGAAAAACTTTTTCCAAAACAATGAAACCCTTGTAGAGGATAGAAATGGCATTAGAAGGGCTAGCATACCATACCGTTGGGATGAGGTTAGTTACCAAATAATCAAATACATTTCCTGTGAAGGGAGGTATAGCATTGTCTATGGTTATCACTTTAGAATCCTTCATGAATTAAGGTATGACATGGACACTCCAGCACCTCAGAAGCTCAGCATCCCCTACTTCCTCCTACAGTCCCTCATTGACTCTAGCACTAAGGTTAAAGCAGGGAATTCAGAGTAGCTAGATCACCATGGGTTAATAAAAATCCTAGTGGAAGAAGCCCTCCATACATTTACACTACCTATAGCATGGAAAGTCTTCTGAAACATGACAGTTGAGGATGACATAAAGGCCCTAACCTATGATATCAATCCCACTGGAAGTGAGGAGGAAAAGTAGCAAGGGGGAGAAGGTGAAGAAACAGGTGACTTAGAAGAACAAGAAAGGGAGGAGGAAGAAACTAAGATAGAAGAGGAGAAAGTTGAAGAAACAGAGCAGGAAGAAATAGAGAAAACAGAGACAAAAAAAGAGACAGAATGAGGAGAAAAAGAGGCAGAAAAGGCAGAACAAGGAGAAGGGTCCCCTGAGACTCTGGAAAGGGAGGCAACAACTACCCTCACTTCCCTCAGTACACAAATTAAGCCAAAGTAAAAGAGGAAAAAGCAGGCCTCTATGTATTTCAAGGTTAGGAAGATCACAAGAATCAAAACAAGAAAACCTCAGCCCTCTTCAAAAGTGCCAATTACAATTGAAGATTCACCCTCTACCCAAGGAAAAGAATCCCCTTCCAAGGCACCTATCACATATGAAAGAGGGACTCCTAGATCTCCCACAAGGAAAGAAAAGGTAGAACTACAAGACACAAAAATAATCCTACAGGAGGCTCAGACAGTTCTACAGGAGACACTGTCAAAACTATAGGAGACCCAAAAAGCTTGAGAAAAGGATGGAAGAACAGCCAGAGGTAAAGGAGGAAGAAACAGAGCTACAAGAACCTGATCCCCAGCCCAGTCTTGCCTCCTACTACAATCTTCTTGAGGGAGGAAAGATAATTCCACAAAAATTTGCAATTCCACTATTCTTTGAATTATAGAAAGAGAGAATAAGAACACATAGGTGGATGAAAATAGCCAAATCCAAAGGAGTTGAGGATATTGGCCATATGGTAAACAAACTCCAAGAAATGGGTAGAGAGTTGAGTGCTATCAGACACAGGGAAGCAATTACATGAAACCAACTTGAAACTGAAAATAATTGCTAAGGAGGCAGCTGCAAGAGAAAGAGACCCAGCTGGCATGCATGGCTAGCTTATCCATGGAGACATTGCAATGTAAAACACCAGAAAAATCCTATGGCCTATATCTCAAGGACCAATGGTTACAATTTCAGATAAAGACTTTTGGACAAAGAGGCACAATGCCTTTCCAAGATTACAGGTAGTTTAGGGACCTGTGTGAGCAAAGCACATCAGAGGATAAGGCAAAGATGGCGGAATTCTACCTACATAACATGGCCCTCACAAACATGAATGTGTGGGACCCCAATGCCAGGCTAGGGGACCTGTAACTAATGTCCATGGCCTCATGGATGAACCATGAAGAATTGAGAGCAGTAGAAATAAAAAGATTGATGATAAAAGAGTAGAATGAGCCATTAATGATAAGAGCTAAGCCATCAGATCCCATGGCACTCATCAACACACACAACCTGCTTGCCAATAATCCTCAGATTGCCCCTAGATATATAAGTGATCAGGCACAAGCCATTGCACACTTTGAGGATATGGAAAGGCTACTTGTGGATGACTGTGTGTATGCATGTATGAGGAGATGGAACACCTTACCACACAGTTTGCAAATTAGGGAATATCATTCCCCCATGAGGATGAAGGAGGCATTAAGGAGAGTTCCAATGTACAAGCACTCCATGAAGAGGTTGAAGGTTAATTGGATTGGCCTCAAACTAAGTCCCCCACTACTGTTAAGCATGCTGGAAGGCAAAAGAGAAGAAGAAGAAGAGCAGGAGAAGTGGGAAGAGATAGACAGAAAGGCAGGATTCTATGACAAGGAAGAGGAGACCACATCAGAAGCTTGGGATGCTAGGGAGGCCACCAGGGCCATAAAAGATGAGGAGATGGACTAAGTTGCTTAGAGGATGAGCAACACTTTCAGTAGGGGGTGATGATGAGCCTCGTAAATGGGTAATTATATGGGCTCATTTTACCTCCTCACCTAGTCAAATCAACCATTCTCTTAGCTTATTGTATGATTTTCTGATTATATTTATGCTTATGGAGTGACTTGAGTTAGTTATGATGCCATGTGGTCTAACATTATTGTTGAATTTTGAGGTCAAAATCAAGGATCTAGTGGAAAAATTACAGCAATAACTCGAAGTGGACAAAGGAGAGGACTTATAGGAGGGAATCCCCCTCATTTATTACTCCTCCCTTCGAATTCCCCTTCATTCAGCTCGGACTACAAGCAGCCAAATAATGCACTAGAAGGTAGCCGAGCAAGTGGAGGATGACTGATGATTATCTCGAGTTTTGGGAGCCAAGCCTCCCTGATTTTAAGGAAGATGTTGGTAGCTTCATAAGTAGAGAGGCCTAGGGCCTCACTAGGGTCAGATTTTTGTTGTATTTTTGCTTATGTAAACTCTGCTCCAACTTCGAGCTTATTATTTTGTGACAGTCTCATGTAATCTTGTTATTATTTTGATAATAAAGATTGAATCCTTTTTGAGTTAGCATTGAGTTACCTCAAAGGGCTAAAGCTCTTGGGCTAGGGCCCAATCCAAGCAGCCAAGCTCCTCTTTACTTGTATTTGTATGTTTTATTTCAGTTTGTAGATTAGGTTGTTGTTAGATGTATTTCTTTTATGGTTAAGAATAGGTTGCTTTTGATGATTCAGTGGTTTTCTTCCATTTGTGCTTTCTATAGCAGGTTAAGCAGTGATAAATAGAAGATTAAAAAGGCTAGCAGTAGTGTGTTGGCCTCTCTTCCTCCCTTTGGGACCATGATTTGAGGCAAAGACCCTCTTGCTGCCCCAAAAACACAGATTTTCCTCATTCATAGGACTTCTAGTGTTTGCAGCTTTTTAGTAGGTTAATAGTCCAGTTTTGTTTGCTTCAGATCTTCTTCATCATGCTCACTTCTTTATTTTCAATAGTCTTCTTTCATGCTTTCCTTTCTTGCAGCATTCCTCAGCATTTACTTTCATAGATCATAGTTTAGACTAGTTTGGTGCAAAACTTTGTTTTTCTAGATGAACTCATTTCATTACTTGTTTGATCTTATTGGTTTATTGTCAGTTCCTTTGAAGCAGATCTCTTCTAGTAGCAGGTCAGCTTATCAGCCATCCCATCCTCCATCTGATCCATGCCATATAGGTCACCCAAGTCTCACCTCAATTCTGCCTTAGGTTCCTGCATTTTCCATATAACTTCTTCCTCTCTCCTTGAGAAAATCCAATCATCTTTCTCTCTCCATAGGTGCCCTAACACCTCATTCCAACCTTCATCCACCTCTTTCACCCACTCTCACACCCTCAAAACAGTGAGAACTGCTCTCGGCCTCCTCTTGTAGGCCTCCTGTAGAACGTTGTTTTCCTCCTGTAGATTTTCCTGTAGGCTTTCTTTTGAAGGTCAAGAGTGGGAAAAGCCTTCAGTAGGCCACCTAAGACCTCCTAGGACCCATCCACAACATCCTACATCCTCTCAAGTCCCAAAACCACCCTGCAACACCACCTATTCGCTGCCACATTCACACACAATAAATTACATGCATGCCAAATTCACATAAAAATCCAAAAATATGTTTTTTGCTTAATTAATTCCAGAAATAGCATAGTTAGATGTTGTTTACTTCCTTGAATAGGTAATGGCATTCCTTTCATGGTTTTCGTAGCACTTTCTGCAAAAGTAGAATTAGTTGGTTAATTAGGGTTCACTAGTTTTTCTTTACATTTCAGTCTTTCTCCTTTCTACAGCTAGAATAACATCTATCTTTCTTTCCTTTCATCACATATAGAGCTTATTCTAGAATCCATAGGAGTTGGTTTGAGCTCCTAGTGATCTTGCGCCGACTGACCAAGTGACAACCTATGGTAAGAACTAGTACTTGTGCATACAGCACTGATGCTTCCAAGTTTGTTACAAACTACCAGGTTGATAAGAGTAAAGTAGGCAGCCCAGGAGTTGTAGCATTATTGCTGCAATACTGGTGCTCACCAGTTTGTTAACATGCCAGCACATTTTCACACATGTATTGTATTTGTTGTAAGACTGGTATTTAACACTTGTAATGCATGTTGAATTAACCTATGTTCTACATCTAAACTTATTCATTTGTTGTAATGCATAATCTATTGATGGAAATGTGTTGTATATGTTGTTAATGTTGTCCCATCCATGTCGACTGTTGTGCCAAACATCAAACATACCTTTCACATGAACCTTGTTGTAACAATCTTTGCACTCATTCGGATTGTTCTGTGAGTGTTGTACATGTTATCTTACCTTGTATGTTGTGACTGCCACATCTGAGTGGACTGCTCCGCCAGAAGCTGTGTATGTCCTTTGTGTTGTGTGTTCCTGGTTGAGTTGGGACTAATCCCTTTCAGCCTAGAACTCACCTTCGCCTTCTTCCCCTCACATTGAAAGAACCATTGACATAGGTACATTTACACTCACCAGGCACGTGAACCTCACTTCTCGAAGACAAAGTGAACCACTCTCATGTGCTAATAAGAAAGAGTTGAGGCAAATCCTTAAGATAATGGAAATCGGGCCATCATACCGGATGGGACTCCCACACCAAACGGTGTGAGGTCTAGTTGGGACTTCATACTGAGGTGATCCGTTGAATGTTA
The DNA here is from genome assembly GCA_031772625.1 of Pinus tabuliformis. Taxonomy (NCBI): domain Eukaryota; kingdom Viridiplantae; phylum Streptophyta; class Pinopsida; order Pinales; family Pinaceae; genus Pinus; species Pinus tabuliformis. The sequence goes on along the minus strand of CM062816.1, from coordinate 1,757,939,919 downwards.
GTGGGTCCAGCATTGTCAACATTTCTGGCGCTAGAAGGAGGGACGCCAGTTGTAAATGGCTGAAATTCCCCTCACACTCACTCATCAACCATCTAGTCAAGGCAGTAATTCGCACTCCCTGTTGGGCATGGAATCCCCCCACAGCATGTTTTGGGGCTCAAAGCCCAAGTTTTGAGTTGATATTGTTGTAAATCTCTATGAATTGCAGGCACGAAATGTATGTTAGAGTCATAGGGTTGCCCACCCTAGTTGTGAATGTAATGTCGACCTACCCATGGTCCGCGGACCATGGGATTGTATAAATAGAGCGAAGATCTAAGTGTAAAAGGAAGTAAGAGTGAGGGAGGAGTATGAGGTAGGAGCTCAGAGCAAGTGTCTAAGTGTGTCCTGGGTACTAGGGTAGGAAAAGGCTCTGCAGCTGAGTGCACAGAGGCCTAGTAGAGTCCGCAGATGAGTGCGCAGACCCCTGCAGCTGAGTGCACAGGATGGAACAGAGTCTGTAACCGAAGGAAGAGAATAATAAAGAGAAATTTTATCCGAATTCCGTGTATCTGTTCTTGGTTTGTTACATGTTTGATATCAATTGGTAATGTAATGTTTATTTAATGTGCGCACTTGTATGAATGATTTATATTCCTAAGTATACTTTACACATGCAAGTAAGCTAAGTTAATCAACTAATATCGGGTTACTAGTAAGGACTTGGATAATAGCATTGTTCGGCCCCCGAGTAGGGTTGCACAAAGGCAACATCACAGGCTGTGAGGTACGAATAAGTGCGTGTAGTGACATGCGGGCAGGGTCAAACCGCGGACCACTTGAAACTTATCAGACATCTCCAAGGTGTGGAAACCTGGTTCTAGCACCCTCCCATACTACTTCGGTTGAGACCTCAGTCTACACTCCGTGGACTGTCACCGAAAGGGCCAGTAGTACTGGGATTTGTTTGACTAAATCACCTCCAAACCTGGGTCAGGCCCCAACAAGCCAACAAATAGTTCCATTGTCGGGACCGAGATCTGCATAAGGGATGTCTGATGTCGTGTCATTCGAATCCAACAAAGAAAGAAATTGAAGGGTGGTTGGACAGAAAAATTCACGAGTTCACAGCGCAGGAAAATAGGAATCCACGAGTGTCGAAGGAACAATGGTTATAGCGCTACTTATATACGAAAATCCACAAAACATTCTTTGCATCCTTCCCCTCTAAGTTGTATGAGTGGATTGTGAAGCTAGCAGACAGTCAGGGAAGGTGTAGGCTCGACAAACTGATTGTGTGGACTCCAGAATTGGTGCACATACTAGAAGCATCAGAAGATAAGATCACGCGTGTTGTGGACCATTGGCTCGATCGAATTATAGGAGGGTTTATCACCGAGTTCATGGTAGACATGACAGTCATCTATAGCGAGGTGGAACGACGCTTCCTCAAAGGACCACGAGGTAAGTACATTAAATTGTTGAACACTTGGATTAAAATGCTATTGTGTGAAAAGCGGGTTATGCAAATAAATTGATGTTTGGGGCTACGCGAAGTGGGAGGATCTATAGAAATGAAGGTAGCGCAGAGATGGAAAATAGCCCCTTGATTTCGTCGTGGCGGGAAAGTGAGGAAGAGCTCGTGAAATTTTCTCTGAGAAGCGCAATCAGTCTGATAAGGCAGCGAATATCGTGCATACCACCCCCACCTACATCACCACCAGTTTTACCATCATCACATCCATCTCTGCCCACACCACCTCCACCACCACCACAATTCAATATGGCAAGCGCGATAAAATTGCCGGTGTTCAAAGGAGTAGCAAACGAAGATCTGAACCAATTTTGGTTCGTAGTAAAGGTTGTATGTGAAGCACAAGGAGTCGTGGATGACAATATAAAGAAGGAAATGTTGGTAAGCGCATTTCAGGATCGCACACTGACATGGTACATTAAGCATTCTAATGACCATCCAAACACGGGGATCGTAGATATCCAGGCCGCACTGAACAGGGAATTTAGCAGGCTGAAATCAGAGACATAATCAATTATCGGGTTTAAGGAAATTGTGATGCTTCCAGGCAAGACCCCATGGGATCTGGATCAGAGACTGAAGAGTATGATTCGCAAAGCCAACATGACCTTGACGGATGGACAACACTGCGCATGGTTTGTAGTGTCACTAACGCCGCATTTAAGGACGACGCTATCACAATAGAAGTTATCCACCCAGGCCGAAGCTTTGGATATTGCAATGAGACTACACGAGACCCTAATACAAGATCCTGGCCTGGGAGTCCAACAAATCCACGCGCAACTGCAAAATTTGTGTCTGGAAATGCAGAGTTTGAAATAGGACAGGACAACTCACCCAGAAGTGCGCAAGGAGGTATGGTGCATAAAATGCAAAGGCTAGGGGCATGACAAGGACCATTATCCAGTCTTTGCAAACTACCTAGCGACAGGAGGGCCAACGTCATTGAGACTAAAGACACAAGCAGGACCGAGTACGGTGCCTGCATTATGGTGCGCGATTTGTTAGATAGGAGGAAAACATGCTACAAATAATTGTCATCTATTATAGAAGTATACGTAGACGTCCCAGCAGTTGTTCTATAATTTCTGTAGGTTACTAGGCCATAATGAGCGCACCTACAAAAGTTATGAACTGATGATGGATCGAACTCCTACCTATAGAGTGCAGACCGAAACGTGAGCCCTCGATCCAAATGTAGGAATGGCGCGCGCTGGATTTCAAGGGCGCGGACGAGGTCGAGGTTGAATGGGACCAGGAAGGGGTCACAGATAGCTGATTTGTTATAATTGCGAAGGTCCAGGGCATTATGCTTGCGATTGTACAAATCCAATGAGAGAATCATGTTTATATTGTACCCAATTTAATCATGAGATGGAGGACTGCCCTACACGAATAGCGAGATTGCGTGGTAAAGGAATACTCTAGCCTCCCCCAACTCATAACCTACAAGTGATGAGCTCTGAACCACGTGAAGAGCACCCGAATGTAAACATCGTGCTTCGAAGTGGTATCACAATAGGAGATGACAAAGGTAAGCAGCCTGACGAAAGTGTGTGGGTTAACAAGGCTCCTACAAAGGAACCTGAATTGATTTGGAGCATGCGAAGGAGACATTCATGGAAGCTAAGAAGAGCTTCACAGAGGCCTCCACTTTAGGTAGTAAGGGTCAACTAGAACCGGGGATGGAACCTTCAATTCTCACTACCTTTCTGGAGACATGCATGAAGTTGTTGCGCAACAGCAAGGCTATGAAGGGACTGCAGGAACTCATCACTAGGTGAGCTGGGTCGGGAGAACCGCGCGTAGTCTGGAAGCTTGAAAAGCACACATCACGAACAGGAAGGGAAATGAGAATGACTACGAAAATCGAAGAATATGAAATGGATCAAGTGATTCTGGATTTAGGATTAGACGTGAATGTACTGCCAAAGCAGACATGGGAGTGCATGAGTAGGCCCGTGTTGCAATGGTCCCCTATTCAATTACGAATGGCGAACCAGTGAAAGATCCTACCAATGGGAAGATTGCAGGGAATAATGGTAGATATCAAAGGTGCGAGCGCGTTTGCAGATTTCGAAGTGATAGAGATTGTCGATGACAACAATCCCTATCCCGTGCTACTAGGAATAGATTGGGCCACTGATATGAATGGAGTGATAAATCTAAAGAAGCGAAAAATGATTTTTGAGAAAAAGTCACTACGCGTAGTGGTACCTTTAGACCTTACGTAAGGATCGCGCTACCCAGAGCCAGTGCGCAACGACGAGAGCGACGACGAGCTAGACTATACCTACAAGATAACTGCTTGAGAGCATGAATGGGTGAATTCAATAGCAGATGGCAGAATTTTGTGGGAGGGAAAAAGCTCTTACACATTAGATTCGGATGAGGAAACAGAACGATGGTAGAACCAGTTACACGAGGTAACCATGCTCAATTGCAACATGATGGTAAGATCACTATGCTGCATGACAACAGAGGTAAGGGATCTGCCTATGTATGATGGATTGACAGCGGTGGATGAATTCCTGAACAAATTTGAAAGCGAAGTGCCAGAACAGTAGTGGTTTGATGCTTTGAAATGGGCACTGTGCGCTACGCCTGCAAGGTGGTGGGGTACGCACCAGCAAAGTTTCAGGGTCTGGCACAAATGCAGAAGGATGATGCGCCTATGATTTGGGAAATCGCAGATGCGGCTAGTAGACAAGTATGACAGATAGGATGATCCAAGAACACACCTCGCAAAATGGACCAAGGTCTACGGGGAAGAGCCACAACCTGAATGGGTGCATTTGTTCTGTCATACTCTGGATGTCATACCCATGGATTGGTATACTGAGACAGTGCTCTGCCATGGCACGAGCGAATGGGATATATTGTACGAAGGATACCTACTAACCTTCACGTTTGAAGATCATTAGTGGGATACCGTTGATGATGCGCTACAAGCAGTAAAAGTAGTTATCTTCAAAATACCCCAGGAGCCAATGGAAGTGCTTCAGCCGAAATGGGCAACATAGTTGAGCTGCGCGCTGGAATGTTACAATGTAAATTTTGAGGAGGATGATGAGGACCTAAGAAATATTAACATCCCAGAAACAGAAGGTTGCTGCGAGGTTCGAGGACCTCGACATCACCGCGCTGCTAAAAAAAAAACAGGTAAACATTGGAACGGAGGCGGAACCAAAGTATGCAATGCTTGGAGACTATTGGGATTATGCCATGGTGGATAAGGTCACTGAATTACTCCGCGAATACCAAGACTTATTCCTGACCAAAATTATGGATTTAAAAGGGATCATTGGCGACTTAGGGATGATGAATATCACTCTAAAACCCAACGCGAAGCCGGTTAAGCAGAGGCCTTAGCACTTGAATCTGAAATATAAGGAAAAGGTCCACGTAGAATTAGACAAAATGCTTACAGCCGGAATTATTGAGCTGATGCAAGGATCCGACTGGGTGAGTCCTATGGTAGTACAGGAGAAAACGCAGAAGGGAAAAATAAGAATATGCATGGACCTCAGGAAGCTGAACAATGCCTGTGTACACGACCCCTTCCTGTCACCGTTCACAGATAAAGTATTGGAAAATGTTGGCAAACAAGAATCATACTCATTCACGAATGGGTTCTCGGGGTAACACCAGATCAAGATCGCACTGGAAGATAGGATAAAAATGACCTTCACAATGGAATGGGGTTGCTTTCAATACACCGTTATGTTGTTTGGATTAAAGAATGCACCAGCCATATTTTCGCATATTGTTTTTTCCGCATTCAAAGAATACATCCACAAATTCTTGGAGGTCTATCTAGATGATTGGACTGTCTTCGAATTAGTTAAGCACCATGTAGCAAGCTTACGCTTGATGCTGAATATTTTCTGACGACACCAGATTGCGTTGAAACTTAAGAAGTGCACATTCCTCGTTCCCTTCAGAAACCTGTTGGGACATGTGGTCTGCAAACAAGGACTAATGGTGGACCCTGCGAAGATTTTCATTATTCTAAATTTGGAAGCACCACGAAGTGTTAAACAGCGACGCACTACCTTGGGACACAACGGGTACTACAGAAAGTTTATCAAAAGCTATGCCCAAATCACCACGCCGATGAAAAAAATATTGAAAAAGGATGTTACATTTTACTGGAATGACTACTGCATGAAAATTTTGGATGTCCTGAAGGGGAAATTGGCCTCCACTCCAATCCTGGTCTTTCCAAAATGGGATTTGCAGTTTCATGTCCATGTTGATGTGTCGTGTATCACGCTGGGAGCAATGCTCACACAGGAGGGCGGGGAAGGCTTGGATAATCCTATCGCGTTTGCAAGCCAGAGGTTATCCAAAGTATAGAAGAACTATTCCACCACCGAGGACGAGGGGTTGGCGACGGTGTACGCACTCCAAAACTACCGACACTATTTGCTCGGAGGACATTTCAAGATGTATACCGACCATTCCATGCTGAAATACCTGGTCAATAAGCCTGTGTTGGGGGGGCGCATATGCAGGTGGCTCTTATTGTTCCAGGAATATGATTTTGAGGTCGTAGTAAAGTCGGGACGCTTAAACGCAGGACCGGATCACTTGTCGTGCATTGAGATGGGCGAGGAACCCACTAATCTAGAGGAAGGATTACCTGATGCACAACTCTTTGTGGTGCGCGTCGTGGACGGGAACTTTGAAGATATAATCCATTTTCTGACAACAGGGACTGCGCCGAAGGAATACTCTATCCAACAGAAGAAGGAATTGGTGGTGCGCGCGGCAGATTTTTCTATCATCGCGGGGCACCTATAAAAAATGGGAAATGATGAGATATTGCAAAGATACGTACCTAAATTTGAACGAAGTTAGATCCTCACGGAAGCACATGGGGGCACTGCAAGAGGACACTATGCAGGACGAGCAACTGCACAAAAGATTCTCTGCGCAGGGTTGTGGTGGCCAACCCTGCACCAAGATTTGAAAGTGCATTGTAAGGCCTGTGATATATGTCAAAGGACTTGAAAACCATCGCGGAGGGATAAGATGCCATTAAATCCACAAATGACACTGCAGCCATTTGTAAAATGGGCAATCAATTTTGTGGGACCAATCAAACCTCAGGGAAAGACGGGCGTGTGCTACATCATCACCACAATGGAGTATCTGACACGATGAGCTGAAGTGCAGCTGGTCAAAGACTACATGGCCGCTATGACTGCAAAGTTTTTGTTCGAAAACGTGTTGACTCAATTTGGTTGTCCAAAAATCTTAATGAGTGATTGCAGAACACATTTCCTGAATGAAACCATCAGCACGCTCACAGAAGAATTCCAGGTGTATCATCAGAAACGTACAGCGTACCACCCACAAGCCAATGGGACTGTAGAAGGTTTCAACAAAATACTAGAGACTGCGTTGACCAAAGTGTGTAATGCGCATTGAAACGATTGGGACCTGCGCGTACCTCTCGTGCTATGGGATTACAAGACAACGTGCAAGAAACTGACAGGACAGACACCTTTCCAGTTAGTTTATGGCATAGAAGCTGTCATGCCGATGGAATATATCATACCTAGTCTCCAAATAGTAGCGCTCATAGGGATGATGGACCACAAAGCTCTGGAGGAAAGGCTTGCACAATTGGAAGAACTTGAGGAAGAATGATTTTTCGCTAGGTTTCATCAACAGGTACAAAAGCAGTGTGAAAAAGCCTAGCACGACCGCCATATCAAGTTGCACACCTTCAAGGTAAATGACTTAGTGCTGCTGTATGACAGTAAGTTTGAAAAATTTCCAGGAAAATTCAGAATGCATTGGTTGGGACCATACATGGTTAAGGAGGTCACAGATGGAGGCACGGTCCAGCTAGTCAAACTAAATGGGGAACCCTTCCCAGGAAAAGTAAATGGTAGTCACTTGAAGCCCTACACGGGTGGGCCGGCTATCTGACTAGCCGGTCGACGCACAGTCTTCGCGCTCCGAGGAGCCGGACAAAGGTGCGGGACTATAAACATACGCAGCAGATGCCAGTACAAATGTAAGGAAACAATTCAGACACAGAGGTCTCAGAACAGAGGATGCAGCAGGTTCAGAGCGCAGCAGCTCAGTACGTTGCGAACATCAGTACCATTCGAGAACAGTTGGAGGGATTCCATGCAATGATCATTGCACCAACCAAGTGACTCGAGGGCGAGTCACGATGTTTGTGTTTGGGGCCTGTTGGGCATGGAATCCCCCCATGGCATGTTTTGGGGCTCAAAGCTCTAGTTTTGAGTTGATATTGTTGTAAAGCTTCGTGAATTGCAGGCGCAAAATGTATGTTAGAGTCATAGGGTTGTCTGCCCTAGTTTTGAATGTAATGTTGGCCTACCCATGGTCCGCAAACCATGGGATTGTATAAATAGAGCGAAGATCTAAGTGTAAAAGGAAGTAAGAGTGAGGGAGGAGTATGAGGTAGGAGCTCAGAGCAAGTGTCTAAGTGTGTCCTGGGTTGTAGAATAGGAAAAGGCTCTGCAGCTGAGTGTGCAGAGGCCTAGTAGAGTCTACAGTTGACTGCACGGACCCCTACAGCTAAGTGAGTAGGGCGGAACAGAGTCTGTAACTGAAGGAGGAGAATAATAAAGAGAAGTTTTATCTAAATTTCATGTATCTATTCTTTGGTTGTTACATGTTTGATATCAATTGTTAATGTAATTTTTATTTACTGGGCGCACTTGTATGAATTATTTATATTTCTAAGTATACTTTACACATGGAAGTAAGCTAAGTTAATCAACGCCTTCACTCCATCTGTCCCATCACTCGCCATGTTCGCGAAAATGGTCAGACTGATCCCAAGCATACAACATCTTCCACACACATCTAAGAAGCCAAAATCCACTACCATAGGAGTTGTTGTGTCATCGATGGAAGAAGTAGTCCTTGCCACACTTGAAGGTTTGGCAAAATCTATTGAAGATGGAGAGGAACCTTCGATCTTCCGGCAAGGCGAACAAGACACTCTTATGATCTTGGGATCAGACTCCAGTACAAGAGGCAGAGGGGAAGGCAGCGGAGGAGGTGGAGGTGGAGACAAACCAACAAAATCAGAGCCGAAACCATCAAACTCTGAAAGAGAGGAAGAGGACGAAGAAGAAGAAGAGATGGCTAACCCAAATCTTGAATGGATGACTCAAGGACCATTGTCTCTCCTGGCTATTCTACACAAGATGTCGAAGAGAACAAAGAGAATGAACATCAAGTTCAACCCTGACAGCACGGTGAAGGTATCACATGACAACGTAGCTTGTAGATTGTTCCCATGTACCTTGGATGGTCATGCGGCTTTGTTGTATCACATTCTTCCACCAAACTCCATACAGAACTGGGGTGCATTCAAATGCATGTTCCTTGAAAATTTTGCTGATGACAAGACCCCAGCTATGTTACTGAAAGAATTGGGTAGCCTCAAGATGGAGGGGAAAGAAAAGGTGAAAGATTTCAACTAGAGGTTTATACTCATATTGAAAAAATTTGCAGCGGACACCAAACCTCATGACTCCACTATTGATTGCTACATGTCTACACTCAACCAACATTGTGCAGTTCGTCAAGCGAGATGCAAAACCAACACTCTTGGAAAACTGCGAAGAGGCTATTGTTTTAGAAAAAGATCTACATGCAATTAGACTCATCAAGGATGATGAACCAGCAAAGGACTCCAAAGATGTAAGTAGGAAGTCCCAAGTGATGGTGAGCAGGGGTAGAGACAAGGAAGAAAATGATATTGAAACCCTCACTCGCCTCGTCAAGAACTTAACAAATTAAGTGTCCGAGCTTAAACAATGGAAAACAGACATATTTGCAAGGAGCCATCTGCCTAAATAGAGACAGCGAAGCAACTCATTAGGTAGAAATTGGTCCTCTCAAGAAAATGTGCAGAGATCTATGTTCAAGGTCGATCAGTGCACAAATGCTGAGTTCTATTTGTTCCATGAAGAACATCATCCCGAGAATTTCCATTTGGACTGGAAGTGAGTTGCAAACTCGGTATATAGTCATACACTTGATGTAGAGAGTGTTATGCAGAAGTAGTCGGATGACAGAGATTATGACGAAGGTATTGCACCTGTTGAAGCATCAAGTTCTGGGCATGTGGTGAACGAATAACAGTGCTCACAAGCAGTGCCGAAGACAAACACCAAGAAGCATCCTCCAAGACAAAATGACCATTACAATCTTAGGAGTAAAGGTGCTCTCCCTACACTTGGGGAAATGCAAGGGAACATCAGACTACTAATAAGGAAGGCTGACCCACTGGTCGCCCCAAAGTAGAAAACACAAGACAAGTCCGGGAAGATAGCAGCGGGCAAGAGTACTTCCTTGAGCAGCAAAATGCAAAACGCTCCGTCGGACAATACAAACATCTTTTCTACCCCGAAAACCTTGGTAATTCTACCACCTCTGGACTACAAAATTTTGATGACATGAAGAAAAATAGAGGAAACATCCATTTGTTTGAGTTGGCTAAAATCTAGAGTCAATGAGATATCTTGTTGCGCGCATTGGGACAAACAACAACAGACATCATAACCTTTACCAGCAAGGGAGCAATCACACCTCCTAGATCACTTTCCACTGTGCTCAATACACTCAGGATGGAAGAAGCACACTCAGGTTGCCCACCATTCCTGTTATCTTTTCAAATTTTCAACTGCAATGTTCACAAATGTCTGGTTGACTCCGGTGTGGCAGCCAACGTCATGCCGCTCTCCATTGCGAAAAAGATCAATGCACAATGGAGTGAAACATCTGTGCGAATCATCCAACTTGATCGAACATGGTACCAACCATTGGTGAACTAAAAGACGTGATTATCTGACTATCTAATGAAGTTCAAGTCCACCAATGCATCAACATAGTGGTTATAGACATCCCGGAATCATACGGTCTACTACTTAGTCGAGATTGGTCCATCAAGATAGATGAATATTTTGCTATAGACTAGTCTCATATGTGGCTTCCGCACAAGGGAAAATGCAACCAAATCCAGGTAGAGTCCGAGAGGTACATGAAACATAATGTCACTTCCCTTAACGGCGAGAATGAACCGTTTTCCTTCACAGAACTCATCTTTGGCAACTGCTTCCTGGAAAAGGCATTGGAGTGTTATCCTACACGACCAACTCCATCCTCATCAAACAAGCAATTAGGACTCCTTCCTCGCCCAACTGATGATAATAAAACTTGTACAGTTTGTTTTTCTGATAGTAGCAGTAATAGCAACAATGGTAGTAGCAATAGTACCAACATGCTAAAACGTCCATGTATAGACAAGCTGTGGGCCATGAGTCTTGAAAAATCAGAAACACTTGATGGCTCAAGGACCAAGTGTATCTCAGTCATCCAAAACAATGGACAATGCATGATTTCAAGCTTTTTGAAGTTCAAAATCACAAACAATGATGCTGAATCACTCATGATGAACGCACGAAGGACCAACACTATGAACGAATAGAGCAACCTAGAAACCCACCATGATCTGAGGATGGCCAATCTCGGTACAAGTTACACACTGCAGTAGCAACCAATCATTGACCGCTTGATTGAATAGTACCTAGATGGGTCTACACGAGTAGATGATGACCTGAGTACCCACTACACGCTAGCAATCCAACATGAGATTCTAGGTAAAGGAGCAGACAAGCCATTGCATCAAAGAATAGGTAACACATACATGTTGTTTGTACTTCTTTCACCAAAAATATTGACTAACATTTTAAGTATTTGGATTACTTGGTTTTCTAATTTAAATCCTGCATGTAAGAAATTTGGGAAGATCCGCTTACACATTGACTTCAGAAACTTGAACCCTTCCCAGAATAAAAAAAACTACCCCGTGCCATCATCTGAGCCCATGTTGCACATAATATATGAAACAGTGGTGTTGTCTTCACTTGAAGTTCTTCTGGAATGCCACCAGGTTTCGGTAGTGGAGCCTGGTGAACTTCCAATGTTCCACGAGAAACTTGGCTCACACACATATCATTTGCAATCACTTGACTGGAGGATTGATAATCTTCTTGTCAACGACCAAGTCCTCAAACACTAGCTTCAGTAGGTCGGGTCGCACCCATGCCATGTACATAGTCTGATTTATACTCGTTGTTTCATTTAGTTTGTTTCATTACCTAACCGACTTGATTCTTTTATTGAAGATGTGAAATTAAAAAACATGAAAAGAATGAGTTGTCATAATTGAAACAACAAAATATCTTTGATGTCGATTCCTTTGACCTCCTAAGGTGGACTCAGGCTCAATTATCTAGATTAGTGGTGGGCTAATGATCTGGCCATGCCTCTATCATGATATTCCTACCACATTTATATATCGCTTCTCCTATCACTTTTTCTCTTGAACTGCTTGAATTCCCTCTCTCTAGAGTAGGTCGTCATTTGGTGTGGTGGCATTGGAGTTGCTCTGCACTAACTTATGACTGAAAAAAAACCAATAGCTTCTGACCCATTCATCCTCCATACTCTCTATCTTATATTTTTGGAGCTCAATATATCATAACTCTTTTAAAATAAATGTTGCAAATTCATAAGATTATGACGCCCTGACTTCTTCTTGCTTAGCCCCCTTATCACATTTCTGCCATAGAAGTGGGTGTCATGATCATCGGCTTGGCACTTGGGTGCTAAAGGCTTAGGGCTCCTGGCGAGGGCCTATTTCCCTTTGTAATTTCTCTTTGCCCTTGGTTCTTTGGGTTTCCATAACCAAGCGCCACCAAATCATCGAAGCTCCTTTCATCAGAATTTTTTTCAAATTGAAATTGGAACAGAGTTACGATGTTTCCTTCCCCCAATATTCTTTATAGCACTTAAGTTCTCATCCCTCTCTACACCCTTTGTCACGCCCCTACACCTGCGGTAGTCTTCCAACCGCTTGTAGCAAGGTGCGGCACCACCGAACGCGTTCTTTTCACCAATACTAACATTCGTGGACTACGCCTACTTTCACATTAACATACTTAGCTTGTGTTTTGCAACTAAGTAAAAGCAATTATCCTTTATACTTAATGAAGCCCATACGCATTCATTATCATCATGCAATTAAATCGAGATCAACAATTGCAACAAGTATAAAGGGGAGGGGCAACTCCCGAACAGTCTTCCCAACAATTTTATTAAGAATATCAGATTACAATACAACAGTGTGTCTTGGCTGAACCAAGTCTCACACTTAACCAATTTTTACAATAGACAGGCCACCTGCCTTTTACAACATGCTGTGCACTCTTGCACGAAGGGAGGTGCTCACCCGAGCCACCCAAGACCCCTTAGTCAAGTCCTACACAAAACTGCATCCAAGCTGAACCCAGCACACTAGCCTTCACCTCACCCGGCACAAGAATACCAAAACTGCACCCTAACTAGCATGCGCATGAGATATGCGCAGCTCTCCTTTCTCTTGTGCAGATTTTTACCCCTCTTATGCGTAGAGGATGAGAGAGTTCGTTATCTTCCAAATGAGCTCATGCTCCTTTACTTATATCCAACTCACGTGAGCTCTCATGGGGTGTGCAGCCCCATGGCCGACCCCACAAAGCCACCATCATATGCTCATGTGCCACATTTACATGTCGGCTCCCATACATTTCTTAGCCATCGTATATACATCCTCGCTCCAACACTTAGTCGAATTAAGTGTTCACCCATCGTCGCATTTTTATGTCGCATAATGTCGGAAGTTTGTCACATTTCCTCCGCACTCCGTCGCACCCGTCGCACATCGTGGTTGAACGCGCCCGCGTGCCCACCCGCGCTCTTGCCCGCGCCCGTGCACGATCGCCCACCGTCGCCCTACTGCATGAAGGCCTTACATCCTCCTCCACCTGAAATCGTTGTCGTCCTCGACAACATATCATCCTAGTAGCCATCCACCAAGATCATCACTCATCCGTGATGTGAACTCCTCTTCGCAAGGCAAACATCCTTGCAACATATGTAGAGACTCTTCTCCACTATGACCCGGCTCAATGACCACTGCCACCAAGCTCACCATACCAAGGCATGCACCTCCACGGTATGCTCTCCATAAGATGTCATCTCGATCCAAATGTCACCATGTGAACCTTGTCATGATACTCCATCACAATGCCAACACATCTCTGTACACTTCCAGACCTCATGTCTGAACTAGTTGGGTAGCTAATCCAACCATCACGCTCATTCCATGATAGTGAACATCCTCATGCCATCATCAGTTGTTCCTCAAACATCTGCCACATCCTTGACTCATCAAGAATCTATCTCCATAATCCCATGCTCAGGTCCATGGAAACTCCATCCATCTCATCTGAAACATGTCATGATGCTTGATGCCAAGCCATCCCTGCACCATCAATCATACCTGCTCAAACATGTTTGAGGACTCACTTCCATGAGCAGCTAACAGTGAGCCCCATCTCCTTCATCCATCTAAGAAGATGTAGAGGGAGTAGAGCCTGAAGGCTCTCCCTCACTAATCAATTCGATCCACCTATCAGGATCCTCAATCTCCATCCATTGTAGATAAGCAACCCGGTCTTCCCTCTGGACATCCAGTCTCACATATACCTGATCATCATCATCCTCCACCAGCTCTAGCCTTCTTGTCAGATCCAAGATGCTATCTGAAAGTGATCTAATGACCAATGACTACTCCACAAGCTTTGCCTCAACACTAGACAACCGCTTGTTCACCTTCTCCTTATCCTCCATTTGCATCACTCCCAATTTACAATCAAGCCTAGTCACACCAATGGTTGGCACACCAATGGGTACATCTTCCCTTCCATCATAAATGTAGAGCTTCTTTAAATGTGGAACGATCATAGCATCAAATTGTTTCATAAACTCCATCCCTAATACAGCTTCATAGTCATCAATCCGCACTATAGTGAAGTCCACCTTCCCGGTCCATTCACCAAGTGTAGTATCCACCCTCTCAGCTATACCAAGAATCTCAATAGGAGGAGAATTCACTGTCTTCATTTGTGCCTTTGCCGGTACAAACTTCAGCCCAATTCTTCTCGCAGTATCTTCACTCATGAAGTTGTGAGAAGCCCCACTATCCACCATAGTGAGCACATCAGCACCTCCAACCTTCATTCGAACATACTCCAACTTGTTCCTTTCAGGATCTCTTCTAGAGATCACTTCTGTAGTAGCAGAAGCACCAAGTATCTGCATCATCCCCACAAAAGCATCTTCATTCTTTCCATCAGACTGTGCAATAGCGGCCACCTTTGGTTTAGACGGACAATTCTTCACCATGTGTGGTCCTGCACATATCCAACACTTCAAAGGAACCATCATCCGATTTTGAATCATCATCCTTCTTCTTTTCTTTCGGCTTGTCGAACTTCTTCTTCTCATCAGAAGTCTCATCATAATGATCCACCAACCTATCAACCGCAGCAAAAGCCTCCTCAAGTGTTCTAATCTTCTGCCTCTTCACCTCATTGCGTGCCCAAGGCTTCAACCCAATAATGAAGTTGAACACCTTGTCTCTCTCCGCCATGTCGGGAAGTTCTAGAGCTACACTTGCAAACTCTCGCCGGTATGTTTGTAGGCTTCCGGTTTGCTTGATGTACTTAATCTTCGTCCTTGCTTCCCATGTTTCATCTTGAGGACTGAAATGGGTCTGCAAAGCCTTCTTCATGTCATCTCACGAAGTGATGTCATCAGCACTGCCATTGACAATCTGATCCACCCTCCTTTGCCACCACATCTTAGCATCCTTTTTCAAGAACTGAGCAGCCACCTTGACTTGTGTCTCACCATCAGGAAGACTCAACCGTTCCAAGTACTGTTCCATGTCCCATAGAAAGTTGCCAAGAGTCTTTGCATTCCTTGTGCCATCATAAGATTCTGGTTCCTTGACCTTCACATGAGGCACTCCTCCACCTGAGTTATGCCTCACGGCCTTCTTCAACACCGCGATCTCATCCTTGGCTTCATCAAGAGATTTGTTCACCCTGTCAAGAGATCCCTTCAAGTTCACGATCTCTGCAAGACCCTGATCCCTTGCTTCTTCGACCTCTTTGACCCTCATCTCTAATTGTGTACATAGAAGATCCATGTACTCATGCTCCGTTCGAAGCTCATCAAGTTCTTCCCTTAGCTTCGAGCTGGTCTCTTGCTCCTTAGTGAGCAATTCCTCCCTCGTTTCCCAGGAAGACTCCATGGCTTCCATCCTCTGCAGTATTCTTTCCATAAGTGATAAAGTTTCGGCTTCATGGCTAGACCCAACTTGAGATCCGGCTGCCATTTCTAACAGCTTCTTCTTCCTTTGCGATCTAGTCTCCACCATCCAACAGCTTCAATCTTCACGAGCAAACCTTTGCTCTGATACCAACTGGCACGCCCCTACACCTGCGGTAGTCTTCCAACCGCTTGTAGCAAGGTGCGGCACCACCGAACGCATTCTTTTCACCAATACTAACATTCGTGGACTATGCCTACTTTCACATTAACATACTTAGCTTGTGTTTCGCAACTAAGTAAAAGCAATTATCCTTTATACTTAATGAAGCCCATACTCATTCATTATCATCATGCAATTAAATCGAGATCAACAATTGCAACAAGTATAAAGGGGAGGGGCAACTCCCGAACAGTCTGCCCAACAATTTTATTAAGAATATCAGATTACAATACAACAGTGTGTCTTGGCCGAACCAAGTCTCACACTTAACCAATTTTTACAATAGACAGGCCACCTGCCTTTTACAACATGTTGTGCACCCTTGCACGAAGGGAGGTGCTCACCCGAGCCACCCAAGACCCCTTAGTCAAGTCCTACACAAAACTGCATCCAAGCTGAACCCGGCACACTAGCCTTCACCTCACCCGGCACAAGAATACCAAAACTGCACCCTAACTAGCATGCGCATGAGATATGCGCAACTCTCCTTTCTCTTGCGCAGATTTTTACCCCTCTTATGCGTAGAGGATGAGAGAGTTCGTTGTCTTCCAAATGAGCTCATGCTCCTTTACTTATATCCAACTCACGTGAGCTCTCATGGGGTGTGCAGCCCCATGGCCGACCCCACAAAGCCACCATCATATGCTCATGTGCCACATTTACATGTCGGCTCCCATACATTTCTTAGCCATCATATATACATCCTCGCTCCAACACTTAGTCGAATTAAGTGTTCACCCATCGTCGCATTTTTATGTCGCATAGTGTCGGAAGTTTGTCGCATTTCCTCCGCACTCCGTCGCACCCGTCGCACATCGTGGTTGAACGCGCCCGCGCGCCCGCCTGCGCTCTTGCCCGCGCCCGTGCACGATCGCCCGCCGTCGCCCTGCTGCACGAAGGCCTTACACCCTTGGTCCTTTGGATTTTCTACAATCATACGCTCATCACATTGGGAGCTCCCTATTTCGTAACATATTCAAAATGAAAATAGAACGGAGTTATGATGCCTCCTACCTCCAATAAACTGACCTCTGAAATACTTTCCATGTGGCGTCTTTATAGCACTAGGTGATAAGGCCTGTTGTATGCCCTTAGTTCTTGTGGGTTCCCATGACCATGTTCCAATCATACATCAAAATCCCCTTTCATCAAAAAAATTTTGATTTGAAAATACACAGGAGTTCTAAAATCTCTTCCCTCTGAGATGATGTCATGATGAGGTCATCATCTCCACATGGCACCTCTTGAGTGGTGACATGTGTCACATAGATTTCCCCACTAAGCCACCTAAAAATGTTGAAACAGACTGCCATGTGTCCTTCATACTACCACGTCATGCTAACATCATCTGCCTCATGAGATCATGAGGGCCAATTACCTATTGCCATGTGTCCAGTCTGGAGGAGAGACAAAAAGTCCTTGGGGTCCTTGGTTTTGTGATGATTTCCTTTGTAATTCACTTTCTATGCCACTTAAGCGCTTTCAAAGTAATTACAACTTTTAAGGAGTTATGAAACTCTGAGGTTCTTATATCACTTTGCTCCAAGGTCCAACCTTGCAAAATCGGGTTCTAACACGCCGCTTGCTCCATCCCTTCCGATATCAAGTCCCAATATTCCTAGTCATCTCCTAAATTGATCGTTCCAAAAATCAGCTTCTGAATTTCAGCTCTTCCCTTTTCATATCCCTTTTAGATCTCAACCTCCGAACTTCGACTCTCCTTTTTTATTTCAGCCTCTGAACTTCAGATATCCTTTTTGGCTTTCCCTTTATTCAAGAAAAATTGCACCTGTCCTTCTCTATACCAAGGATGAGAAATAGGATTGTTTGACACAAATATAAGGTGGTATGACAAATAAAAACATCAGTTCCAATTAGGGATAGTGCCTTGTTGGCAAGGTGTTGAGAACATGTAGACTAGTAGCCTTCACCATTGGGCATGGAGTCAAAAATATATTGAACCTGTAAAACCATAAAATATCCCTGGAACCTTAGTTATTGGGAGTCCTCTCCTCATAAAACTAAAATGTAAAACTATAACTTCTAAAAACTAAAAATTAAATACTCACATAGTGAGCTTATTTATGTATATCTCCTAGTTATGTACATGGATCAATTCACCCAAGTGAAGTCAACCTTCTAATGATACCAACCTAACATCTGAGTATTGGACCTTATGCCATTTCTCTCTTGAAAGTTACCAATTAAAACAGCCATGCATAATGTGAAATTGTCAAGTAAAACATTTAATACATACCCCATAATTGAGACCTTTTGCTGACCAAAGAAAGATTCCATATAGTCAGCTACTGGATCATAGAGCTGATGAGAAAAAATTACAGCTGCCTCCATTTCCTGAACAATTTCTAGAGAGGAATATTTCTGCAAAAGTCAATAATTGATACTTCTTGTATCTTCAACTTTGGGCTCTTCTTGAAAAAGTTGTTGCTGGTAATCTTCTCCCCACTTTCTTGTAAGCAAATCCCTTTGAAAATATCCAACACTCTCATCCTCCTTTGAATCATATGAATCATAAATCGACAAATCTTCATAAACTTTATTTCCATCTCCATGAACTTCAAAAATAGAGGTAGGTATAAACATGGGCAAGTAAAATTGATCGTGAGCCACTAATATATGCTCAGAAGAAGAAGTTGTCTTTATTTATTGGGAATCATTTTATTCTTATGGTTGTATTTGGAATATGCTAACACCTTGATCTCTATCTGAAGGATGTAAATCATAAACTAGAGCCTCTTTTTTAACCCCATTGCCAGCTTCCTCATTTTGCATAGCTTCCCATGACTGTGACTGTTGTGGTTCTGTAGCACCCAACTCCCCATCTGAGTCATACAAATCATATAAAGGAGAACCATCAATTTCAACAAAACACGATCTCTAAGGCTATATTTGTAGCTTAACAATGTCTCCTTCTTCCTTTTCTTGGTTGTTCGGCAATGCTTCTTGATGCAAGTATATGTTTTCTTGGATTTGAGATCCACAAGTATCTTCAACAACATCATTAGTCTTGGAAATATTTTCAACATTAAAATAGTCACAACTATCTTCAAGTAGAGAAGTTAGTGGATATAAGCCTTTGAAAAAATCATTATATGCTATGTGAAAGCTCTTCAAAGAAGATATGTTACCATGAGGTAGGGTTTTGTACCAAAGCCTAGCTTCTTTATCTAAAGAATACATGAAAAATTTCATGTTCACATCTTCATAAACAATACCCTGCTTCTCCATGCATTCATGAAAGTCCTTAAGGTATTGGGCCATGCATCCATCTATGATTCCATTGAATCTAGGCAAATAGGCATACCATTCTTTAAATGGAGGAACCTGATGAGGGTAACCAACAACGGAAGAAAAATCTAATGGGGAAAATTAGTTGGCCAAGAATGCAAGAGGAGCCATTTTGAAAACCCCTTTAGGTGAGAGATCTTAGGGTCAAATATAGGGAAAGTTTTTTATCAAGAAGTGTCAAAGCGGGTATGAGGCCTTTTGAAAGCCAAGATGATCAAAAAAATATTTGAACAGTGGAGTCGCAAAGGTGAGATATATTCAACCCACATCCCCTGTTGCTCACCAATTCGAGCAGTGTACAAGTGTCATAGCCAGGGAAAATATTCTGATTCGTTCCCTGGAATAGTTCCAGAAGGTGTTCAAGCTCTTAGAGACAACCCTCGGGTTGAGGAGATTTCAATGCCTAAGACATATTAGTCTCTCTTGAAGATAGATCAATGTAGCTAAAGAGATAAATGTACAATGATTTACATTTTGGTTTAATTACCTTTCTCATAGGCATATTCAATATACACATGAACAACATATGATTCTCAAGAATAAATGTTCAGGTTTGGTGGCTTACACACAAAGAATGTAGCTTAACTTTGTCGTTGCAGTAAATATGGGAAGGAGAAATCTAGAGAAGGAAATCAGTGCAAAGGGTTGGACAAACCCAAAATTCTAGGCAGTAAATCCCAGTAGAATCATGGAAAGACAAAGGAAACAAAGTGTAGGAATTGTGGAGCACATTTTAAGGCCTTCTATTCAACATATCACAAGTACGTTCTACTATATCATAACATAAAAAAAAAAATAATGAATAAATTAATTAATTAAATTAAATTAAAAAATAAAATAAATAAAAAATAAAATAAAATAAAATTAGTTAAAATTAAAATTAAAAATTAAAATAAAATATAAAATATAAAATAAATAAAAAATAAAAATAAATAAAAATAAAAATTTCAATCTCACAGGTATCATCTCCTAATACATAACATAGATAAATCTACAATTTTACAGGTATAGTCTACTACAATATAACATATATAAGTCTATGACTTAAGAGTAAAACCAGATCTACAATTTACACAATTTTTTACGAAGAAAGACATGCATGAAGTGACACGCAGAGGAAGAACAAATACTACATATTCAAATGCTTGGAATCACCAAAAACATATTCATTAATATTCAGGAATCGAATACATGTCACAGGTCTAAACTGGTGAAATTTTTCCAAAAAGAAAAATTACAGCCTCATGGAATAGGTAAATAGAACCAATGGAATCTCTCTCTGAAAATAGAATTCGGAACCTCCCAATATGGAATTTGGAACCTCTAAAACAAAAATGGGAACCTTTACTACTAGGTTCCTTTTCCCTTTTATAGGGAGAGAGGGCTCAAACAACAGTTACAAAATATCTCAGAATGCTACAATTGTCTAAACTACCAGCTGTCTGAGCATGCGAATGGCCTAGTTGTCCTAATGATTACCTAACAGACTTGATTCTTTTCTTGAAAATGCGAAATTAACAAAACATGAAAAGCATGAGGTGTCATAATTGACACAACAAAATATCTTTGATGTTGATTCCTCTAATCTCCTAAGGTGGACTCAGGCTCCATTATCTAGATTAGTAGTGAGTTGATGATTTGGCCATGCCTCTGTCATGATATTCCTACCATGGTTATCTGCCACTTCTCCTATCTCTTTCTCTCTCGAACTGCTTGAATTCCCTCTTTCTGGAGCAGGTCGTGATTTGGTGTGGTGGTGTTGGAGGTGCTCTGCACTGACTGATGACTAGAAAAAATCAATAGTTGCTGACCCATTCATCCTCCATACTCTCTATATTATATTTTTGTATCTCAATATATCGTAACTCTTTTAAAATAAACATTACAAATTTGTAAGATTATGATGCCCCAACTCCTTCTTTCTTATCCCTCTTATCGCATTTCCACCATAGAAATGGGTGTCGTGATCGGTAGCTTGGAGCTTGGGTGCTAAAGCCTTCAGGCTCCTGTTAGTGGCATATTTCCTTTTGTAATCACTCTCTACCCTTGGTTCTTCAGGTTTCCATAACCAAGCGCCACCAACACATCGGAGCTCCTTTAATTAGAAGTTTTTTCAAATTAAAATTAAAGCAAAGTTATGATGTTTCCTTCCTTCGATATTCTTTATAGTGCTTAGGTGCTCAGTCCTCTCTATGCCCTTAGTCCTTTGTCTCTTCTACGATCATACGCCCATCACCATTGGGAGCTCCCTATTTCATAACTTATTCAAAATGAAAATAGAACGGAGTTACGATGCCTCCTACCTCTAATAAACTAACCTCCAAAATAATTTCCACGTGGCACCTTTAAAACACTAGGTGATAAGGCTTGTTGTATTCCATTTGTTCTTTTGGGTTCCCATGACCATGTGTCAATAATACAATGGAAGCCCCTTTCATATGAATTTTTTCAATTTTCAAATATACAGGAGTTCCAAAATCTCTTCCCTCTGAAATGTTAACCTTCGAGATGATGTCATGTTGAGGTCATCATCTCCATGTGGCACCTCCTAAGTGGTGACACATGTCACATGAATTTTCCCCACTATGCCACCTAAAAATGTTGAAACGAACTACCACACATCTTCCATACTTCCACATCATGCTAACATCATCTGCCTCGTCAGCTCCTAAGGGATAACTACCTGCTTCTATGTGTCCTCTCTTAAGGAGAGATAAAATTCCTTGGGGTCCTTGGTTTTGCGATGATTTCCTTTCTATTACCCCTTATCCACAATTTTGGCGCTTTCAAAGGAATAACAATTTTTAAGGAGTTATGAAACTCTGACGTTTCGATATCACTTTTCTCTGAGATCCATCCTTGCAATATCGGGTTCCGACATGCCACTTTCTCCAGCCCTTCCAATGTTGGGTCTTGATATTCCTAGCCATCTATGAAATCCATCATTCTAAAAATCAACCTCTGAATTTCAGCTCTTCCCTTTTCGATTCCCTTCTAGATCTTGAACTTCGAACTTCGACTCTCCTTTTTTATTCCAGCCTCTGAACTTTGGCTCTTCGTTTTGGCTTTCCCTTTAGTCAACCAAGATTGTATCTATCCTTCCTTTTTCTAAGGATGAAGAATAGGAATGTTTGACACAAATATAAGGTGGTATGATAGATAAAAAAACATATAATCCTTATGCCAATATATGATATTAACTTCTAAGATGCAGAAACAAAGCATGCAAGAGAATTACAATTTGAAGCCTAGAGAATTCCAAAGAAACACAAAATCATATTTTTACCTTATTGTTGTAGAATCTCCAACCACACTTCCCACAAGGGAGGGGATTATCATGCCTGCAACCACAAATTTTCAATATAATTTCTCCCAAAACAAGGAAATAAATACAACAACTAAAATAGGAACAAAAAGAAAATACATGAGAGGGACTAAAGCCTCTAGGTTGGGCCCAAACCCAAGTATTCATCCCTTCTAAGATAACTAAGATGTAAACCAAAAATAAAACTTTCATTAACATAAAATAGAGTTCAGATACATCACATAAAAATGTAAATAGCGGTATTGAGAAATTGGCTCTCAATATCTCTTCCTAGCTCTCCAACTTTCCAATCCTAATGAGCTCTTGGGCTCATTAAATTATACAAAATATGACAGAGGGTAACTCCCTTGAAAGGAGTAACATTTCCCTCCAAAACCTAGAAATTAGTATATATGGTCCTCTTAGGTCCTTGCATGCAATTGAGTTCATCGACTACTAGTGGACTTCGAGTTGTTGGTGACAAATCTTGGGACCCAAGTCGAGTTGGAGAGCAAATGCAGTGGACAAGCCCCCTATATTCTCTCTAGATACCTCCAATGTGCCCCTGCATAGTAAATGTATCCAAAAATGCTATGTTTTCCTACATATTAGCCACATTATGCCATTAAATATGACAAGCACCCTTTAGTCTTCCTACTAAGCACATTATTCCTAAGAAATGTAAATTAATGCGAGAAAAAAGAGAATTTAAGGGATGGAGGATAGCACAATGGGCCTCAAAATATACCTATTTATGGGACCCATCATCGCCCCCCTACTAAAGGTGTTTCTCACCCTCCAAGCAACTTACTCACTAATGTGAATTTCATTCATTACCCTAGTGGCCTCCCTGGCATCCCAAGGTATATCAAATGGTGTGCCTTCATGTGGGTAAAATCCTGCATTTTCTTCTATGTCCCCCTACACCCTTTGTTCCTCTACTTGATATCTTCTTTCCTGTAGGCCCAATAGTAAAGGAGGACTACGTTTGATCCCTTTCCAATTTATTTTCAATCTTTGCATGAGCCTCTTGTAAGATGGGGTCCTTTCCAGGGCATTTCTTAGCTTTCAAGGGAGTGATACTCTCGATTTGCAAGTTGTAGGGTAAAGCATGCCAAATTCTCTGCAATCCTGCAAGCTCTTGGTTCCCAGTAACCTAAAGGTGTCTTAAAAATGGAGGATGAATTGGTCTTGATTTTCTAGGTAGCGAGGGGCTAATTTTGGATCTGGAGAGATGAGGTTATGGTTACTAATGATAGCCTTGCGGCTTACTAACTCTGCTCTGATGTATAAGGGCTCACTTGTCTCTTTGGACATTAATTTCTTTATTTCCTTAGTCCTTTTTGCCTCGTGTGCTATCCAAGAGGCCAATTTCATTAGTTATGCATCCCCCAATATTTAATTGGGGTCTTAAAAGTTCATGTCTATGAGGATCAAGTTATGCATGTAAAATTCTGCCAATTTAGCCCTATCCACAATGCTTACATGTTGGCAGAAGTCAATGAACCTTATATAATATTGGAATTGTATAGAACCATACTATGCTGATGTCTTGGTTTGGTATTGCAACCATTTCTCTTTCAAAAAGATGGCATAGGAATTGGATAGTTTCCTACACTAGGTTGCTTCTATGGACATGCTTTCCATGGTTGCAAGTTCTGCATCTCTCTCCTTTAGATTCTCTTTTAGTCTCTATTTTTATAATTATAGTTTCTCTCTCATGCTTGACTTTCTTAACCTCAGGTTAATTATTTATCTTCCCATTTGTTTAAATTTCACCTCCCTAATACCCACATCCTCTACCTTCTTTGATTATTCAATATGCATCCATCTGTGAGTTTTTCCCCTCTCATTTTCCAATTCGAATAAGAGGGGTACTGCAACTTTCTTGGGAATAAACTTTCCTCCTTCCACAAATTTATAATTCTTAGGCTATGGTTTAGGATCTTGGAGTTCCTAGGGACCTATTTCTACCTCTTTTGATGTTGTTTCCTCCTCCTATAGCACTTTTTCTTGATTCTATAGAAATTTTTCTCCTTCCTATAACAATTATGTTTTCTCATGTAACAACTTTGTTTTCTCCTATAGCGAGGCAGTTTGTGCCTTGAGATACTTAGTTGTTACTTATCTAGTGGTGGACCTTCTCATGGGTGTCAAGAGTTGTTTCCCCTTTTCTTTAAGGGAGGTTAACTCCTCAATTTTCCCTTCAACTTGTCCCAAATCCATTCCCTGGTGGCTAGCTAATTCCTCAATTGTAATTGGGATTGTTGAGGGAGGTTGAGGCTTCCCTTGTTTGATTCTTATGCTTTTTCTTTTCTTGAAGTACAATGGGCCTTTTTCGGGGTACTTTCTCTTGGAACTGGCAAGTGTGTTAATTGTGGCCAAGGTGGCAGCCACCTCTTGTTTTGTGTTCCCTACTGAGAGGTTCAATTATTGATTTTTCTTCTTATTCTCTCCAGGCTTAGAAAATTCCCCATGGGTTTCCTCTTTTTCCTTCTCCTTCCCTTTTTCTTCTTTCCTTCCTTCTTCCTCTCTTCCTTAATTATTTTCTGTCTCCTCTCCTCCTTCTTCAATATTTTCCTCCTCTTCATCCTCTCCTTCTTCTTCTTGCTTACCCCCAACATTAGAAGGCCTCTCTATCCATGTCCAAAAAATCAGTCCATAAAATAGGGTTTTTGAGGTGGCTCAAGGAATCTATGACAATGATCCTTATGAGGCCATGGTGTGAAATATATTGGTGCTTCCCTTCCCTTACTTTTTGGCTCATTTGAATGATGAACTAGATGAGGAAGTGTGGGACATTGAACCTATTTGGAATAGGTAACTTTGCCTAGAACCTCAACTCATAGAGGAGCCTAAATTGATAGGCATACACAATAATCAACCTTCCCTCATAGGATATGTATTTAAGGATGTTGTAGGAAACTTCATCCCAAGGGTAGGGGAGGCTTTCCCTCCTTACTCCATTCTTGTCTTCAACGGACTCTTCGTTAAGGAGGAAGAATATTTTCTTGGCTGCAATATTTAATGTCCTATCTTCCTTTCCCCATCAAACTCCTAAGGGGATGGTGGTTACTCTGTTGATGAGATCTGTGTTCAAATGGATGGAAAGTCCCCTAACAATAATTGTGGCATTGTCTTCTCCCTGAGAATGGAGGGCCATGGAAAATTCATGGGTTACCTCATCATCATATCCCTTCAATTTCTCAAAGAACCCCATCCATTGATGGTTTAGGAAAATGTCTCTAATAGGTGGATATTGATGAATTCTAGTGGTGTCTCTAGGCTCCCTTCAATTGAAACATTCCCCCATGGATCCTATTGTAGTATTCCTGATTTAATTCAAAGCTAAAACCTTTCGAAAGGATTTGTCCTGAGCAGCTTAGGGTATGAAGGTAGGGTAAGGAGATTGATGCTTCCTTTCAGTTGGAGAGAGATAATTATATTGCCAGCCTCAAGAAAATTATCTCTTCTCCCACTTTTCCCTTCTTGTGCAAGAAAATAATTTTTTTAAATAAATTCAAGCCTATAGGGGTTTGCTACAAGATTCTTGTAGCAAGGACAATTTACTCAATTATTGTATGAAAACTGGGAAGAGAAAATTCCACTTACCCCTCCTAGGATGGTTTCATTATGTTTTTGGGGGTTTGGAGGAGATTTCTTGAGGGTATGGACAATTCTCCACCTCTCGGCCTAATCCTATAGCACCTAGTCTGCATCGTATAGCATTTATGGTACTCCTGTGGAAACCATGCCCAATCTTGTAGCACCTACAAACTAACTTTGTAGAACCCTTATAGCACCATAGGTTGTCCTTCGTAGCAGATAGCTCGACCTTTAATGCCTTAATGAACCTCTCTAACTTTCTATGGGATGAGAACTTGTACAACTAAAGTCGGGACTCATCCTTTTATTTCTTTTTGTGGTAGTGGGCTCCATGCACTTGGTGACCTCGCCTTTTCACGCATTTCCCTTTTTAGTCGCTATCCCCACTCCTTGTAAATATCACTTCTTCCAATTTGACTCTTCCACGTTTCATGGGTGGCTAAGTAAACTACAATATTACTAGTGGACAATGGAAAAGTTTACTAGCCACCTCCAGCCCGTAAAACTCTTTTCTCACTCATGGGGTGTCATGCCTCAGCCTACCTGTGGTGTCAAGTTATTGTAGAAGCATGCATGCTATTGCTGAACTAGTGGTCAATCAAATAATATTTGAAGGTGATATCTCCCATTTTTTCTCATGCATAGGTCCTTATTTCAATAAAAATTGATGATACTCTCTAATAAGTATTTGACTAATGCAGTTTATTTTTCATGTAGGTCCCTCCAGTGCTCGATATACCTATATTGGAGTGGATTGGTTTCCTCTTCAAGGACATTGTTAGGCTGTAACAATCCTATGCTCTTGGTTTTGTTGAATTTGTGTAGGCTGCTACATGATTGATTTCTCTCATGTAGCAGTCACAGAGTTCCCTCCAAAACCTCATCCAAGTCGTATGTTTCTTCATGAAATGGATCCAGTGGCTTGGATAAAATAGGGTGAACCTAAAAAGAAGAATTGAAACTCTGAAGGGGTGAAGGCGGGATTTTCGTTTTTGTTTTTATGAATCAGATGTGGATTCTTGAGAAGGAAGTTAGTTAAATGGTGTGGATGAGAGGTGAAAGGGGGTTTGATGAACCTCTTCTAATATTTTCAGAAGAAAAGCATGAGTTTTGACGCATTTTCATGAGCAGATCCTTGTCCTGTAGAATTTTTGGTCAATCCTATAGCAGTTCAAGATAATCCTGTAGCACTGTAGGATTGAGGCAGAATTGAGTGTAGTTTCTCTCTAGAGGATGTAGGGAGGTAGGGAGGTGAGTGACATGATGGAGGGAGTGCAGGGATTAGGTTGGAAGATGGAGAAATGGGATGTGGACTTCATTTCTTCAAGTGTTTCCCCTTAGACTTTCTGAAACCCTGCAAAAGAAACGTGTTAGAAGAATAGTTGTAAGGACTCCTTGACCTCTGTGTGTTTCCACTTTCTCTCTCTTTTCGTTTTCTTTTTTTTTCCTTTTTTTTTAGACCTGCAGGTTTCCTCAAGAGGTTTTCAATTTGCAGGTGTGCCCCAAGTGCCTTAAAGGAGGTTTTCACCTAGGGATATTTTTATTCTCACATCTTTCTTTACTTTCCTGCCTCAGTGAGGTTTTCAACCCTATAGCTAGCCTCAAGTGACTCATGGAGGTTTTCACCTAGGAATATTAATTTTATTTTTTCTCTTTTTTTTTTTTATATCAAGGTTTGGATGAACTGAGGGTTGTGAGGCCCCCAATCACATTTAGCTCCTTCCTTATTGAACTGGAAAACTCCTCCTTTGACAAAGGCTTCTTGTAAATTTTCAATTGATAACCATTCACAAGTAGTGGAATACCTTCCCCATCAATTGTTTTGATTTGAACAAACCCATTCTCATGCCATTTTTCTACTAAATAGGGACCCAACCATCTTGTCATTAGTTTCCATTTGAAATTTTTGAATCGTGATTCATATAGAAAGGCCTAATCACCTACTTGCAATGATATCTCTTTGATGTACTTTTCATGCCAAACTTTCCTCTGTAGTTTGACTACTATAGTGTGCATGAGGGTCTGCAATCTGAGCTCATCCAAACCATTGAGATGGAGCAACCTCTCTTGTTGCGTTGTAGTGAGGTATAGGTCCAATTGAGCTACCATTATTAGGGTGTTGTATTCAAACTCAATGGACAACATAACCTTCTTCCCATACACCAAATTGAATGGGGTGAATATATTCGTGGTTTTCCATGTGGTGTTGTATGACCAAGTGGCTCTACAAGTTTGTTTGCCCAATCATTTCTTATACTACTAACAAGCTTGGTCAAGATGTTCTCTAAGGATTTGTTTGTGACCTCCACTTGCCCAATTTCCTGAGGGTGATAGGTAGTGGATTTCATGTGCTTTATGTGGTGTTACTCCATGATGTATTCGATCAGATTTGATGTGAACTGTGTCCCTTGATCAGTGACAAATTCCCTTGGAAAACCAAATTGTATAAAATGTTCTCCCTCATAAATTCATCCACTTTCTTCTTGATTGTTACCTTTACTACTTTTGTTTCATCCCACTTGGTCAAGTAGTCATTGCACACAATCATATACCTATTTTTCCCAATTGGAGGATAAATGGGCCCAATGGAATAAATGCCCCATTTCTCAAATGGCTCCAAGTTAACTTGAGGTTGCAGGGGTATCTCATCCTTGGGTGTAGGCTTCTCCATCTTTTTGAAATCATTACACTTAGTGGTGTACCTTCTTTCATCATGATGTAGAGTAGGCAAGTAGTAACTATCTTGTAGAACTTTGAAGGTTATCCTCTCAGTAGCAACAACGCCTCCACAAGGTCCATCATGGCATGTCAAGAGGATTTCAAACACCTCCTCTTCCCTCACACATCTTCTCAAAACCTGATTTGGTCCCAACTTAAAGATATTCCCCCAATCCAAGTGAATGGGGCACTCTTCCTAATGATCTTTCTCTTCTCCCTCGAGGATATATTAGGAGGGAATCTCCCAACAACCATGTAGTTTGCAATATCAACAAACCAAGGAGATAACACTGATATGGAAAAGAGGTGTTCATCTAGAAGATGATCATATACCATCTCCTCATTCCCTATAGGAAAGGTCAGTCTTGACAAAAAATCTACAACCACATTCTCTTTCCTTGGTTTTTCAACAATAGTTAAATCAATTTGTTGCAATAATAACAACCATCTAATCATCCTAGAATTGACATTAGGTTTATTCACTAAGTTCTTAATGGTTGCATGATCAATGTGAATTTTTTTTTAATATCTAGTAATATAGTGCCTAAAATTGCTCAGACAGTGTACCACAACTAGGAGTTCCTTTTCAGTGACTATATAATTTACCTCAACCTTTTAAAGGCTCTTACTGATGAAATAGATAACATAGGGTAATCTGTCTTCCACTTTTCCTATGGTTGTTCCTACAACTTTATCTAATGCATATGTATGAATATGGAAGGGAAATGTCCAATTGGGTCCCCTAATGATGGTTGTAGTCGTTAAATTCTACTGTAAGACTTCAAAGGCTTCTTGACATTTATGTGTCCAACAAAAGTCTAAATCTTTAGCCAAGTAGTCCAAACAAGGGTGAAGCCAATTGACTAAAGTCCTTTATGAACCTTATATAATACCCAGCCAATCCAAGGAATCTTCCGACATCCTTTTGTTTCTAAGGTATAGGGACCCTTTTAATGATGGAAACTTTTTGGGGTCATCCGTTATTCCTTCCTTAGATATGGAATGGCTCATGACAGTCCCTACATTCATCAAAAATTCACATTTCTCAGGACTTAGTGAAAGACTCATCTCAATGCATTTCCTTAAAACCTTACATAGATTAGAAAGAGCTTCCTAGAAATCACATCCATAAGAAGCGAAGTCATCCATGTATACCTCAACAGTGTCATGAAAAGGGTCAACAAAGACACTCAGAACTACCCTTTGGAAGGTGGCAGGGCCATTGCACAAACTGAATGGAAGAACTCAACATAGATCCTCCACTTCCCATTTTTCTTTAGCATCATGATGAGGGGGGACACTCGCTCACTATATGAAATGGGTTATATGAACCACGCATCCATTAGATTTTGTAATTCCTCTTTCACAATGTCCTTAAGAGTTGGATTCATCCTTCTCTGGGGTTGGCTCACAGGCTCACATCCCTCTTTGATTTATATATGATGAGTACAAACTGAGGGATGCACACCTTTCAGTTCTTTATAGTCCCAAGAAATAGAATCAATGTGTTGCCTTAGCACATTGCATAATTGTTCTTCTTTCTTGGATGAGAGAGAGGGGTTGATCTTTAGAGTTTTGGATGTGCTTATTTCTACAACCTTGGAATGATATAAATTATGGTCAATAGAGCACATATCATTCCATTGTTTTCTCTTAGATTCTTTCATCAGTTGATTCTGTAAGATATGGTCAATAAGGTCATCTTCATCAAGTTGCCTCCCTCTTACAAACATATCTATTGTACAAACTGGGTAAAAGAATGCTTGATAAAACTGTTCTTCTTCCTCATCCTCTATCCGCAAGGGAAAGTCATGCTCAATAGAAGGTTTAGCAAGAGGGTATAATAATAAAAAAATTTGATATATGCACATTCTTGACGGTCATGTTCCCAACCCTGCAACTAATGTAAGAATTAGTTGGGGCCAACCAAGGTTTTCCTAGGATGAGAGGGTAACCATTAAACTTGGTTTTGGGCTGGAGGACAAGGAAATTTGTGGGGTACTCCAAGGAGTCAATGGAGACCATCACATACACAATAAATCCTTCAGGAGCTACTGTGGATCTATCTACAAGTTACGAAATTGTAGTGGTCATCCTCAAGGCCCCTTGGAGGTTGAGCTTGAGCATGGTTTCCATGGTCATCACATTGATTGAAGCCCCAAGGTCAATAAAGGTATTAGGGGTTCTCATGCGGAAAGAGTCGATTTTGCGGACAAAGCTGACCTCCCTAGAAGCTAAGGCTTTCTAGTGACAAACAAGACAAATAAACACTACCTTTCTCTAAATATGCATTTAGAATACAAGTAATCAGATGTTTGTAACATACCTTTAGTCCAACGCTTTGTAGTAGTCCAGCCTCGCCGATTCGGATGAGCTCCTCCTTCTCTTCGAGACCTGCATTCACTAACAAGCCAAAAGATTACATAGCACCTGAATAACTTATAAAATAACACATATTCATCATACATACCAAGGAGTATATGAAACAAATCATGAATAACAACTTGTTGAGAAAAATGAGTTTATTTGCATTAAGTTGAAACAAAAGAAACCATTACAACCTGAGCCTTGGTGTTGTGCAAGTTCCTCCCAGGGTCCAGCAAGAGTTTTCCTTTACTTTGATCAGCTCACCCACTTCCAAATGAAGTCAAGAAAGGATGGGAATCTCTCCTCTCAAGCTCTATAAGGGAGTCCTAATCTCAGCAGCATCTATCCTTAGGAATGTTCAGCTTTCAACCTCTCCTCCCCCTGGCCCAATGCCTGTATTTATAATGCTTTGGAGGAAGTTAATCAGGTCCACCATCAATGGGATAAGCCCCTCTTTCAATGGGATAGCTCCCCTCTTGATGGGATAAGTTCCTCTTTCATAGGGATGCATGAATCATCTGGAGGCGCTCAATACATGTCAAACAAGCTTCTAGAATGCTCTAGAAATGACCACAAGTAACTTTTTTGGAGTGAAACTTGCGCCTTTTGACCTTTACAGGAGTACGCACCCATTTCTTTACAGACAGAGTGTACAAGTACGCAGGTATTGTGAACTTGAGGTGCGTACACGCAGGTAAGGCTAAGAGAAACTGCGTACCCAGAGATAATTGACTTTAAATGACTTTTCTCTCTTTCTTGGAGTTTGACATGAAAAGCAGAGGCATAAGACTTGCCAAGGAGGATAGTATGGCAGTTGATGGAGCCATACTAACTGTAGGTAGTCATGGTGACAATTTTTAGTGTAACAGATTGCCCCCTAAAGTGCGAAGCCTGTAGTAGATTTAGGGTTTCATATCATCTAGGAAGGGTGAAGTACTTTATCATTTCAAGGATTATCTTGTGGAGAGCCCGGTCAGAACCTGCAAATATTCAACACAAAATACATATATAAGATGATATCATCGCTGAGGTAGGCATTCCCATACTCAGATTGAAAACTTTAACTAACAATCTAACTACTGCTCTGATACAGGAATGATTTTGCAGTACATCATAATCATAGACACATGTAGACACAGTATGGACGCAACCATCTGTTTATGATTAGTCTACTATATAATGAATAGAAAACTCCTCACAGCCTGGATGGTGGAAACTAGATCCAGGGTCTTTATTTCTGCTTCCCGAATTGGTACGATTCTATCCATGCGAATAAATGAGTTGATGTCGAACATGGTAGAAACCACTTGATTACCAGTCAATGATGTAAACTGTTAACAAGTGTGAGAGAGACCACCAGTGATGTCAATGGTTCTCAAAGTACCCAGTACAATCCATGAGATGCGAATGAATGGGTTGATGTCGAACATGTCACGGAATCCTTCGATCAAAAGTCAATGATGTAAACTGTCGTCAAAGGCGAGAAACCTGCCATTGATGCATGCAGACTTCAAGGTACTGACGATTTCTAAGTCATCTTTCTAGATAATGTGCTGATGTCGATAGAAAGCGACCCGTTGCAGGCAAGCCCACAACACGAAATCATAGTTCAAGTTGAAGAAATGTTGCTGTAAGGACTGACTCAGGGATGGTCAAAATGGATGACAAGTATTTTGCATATGAATGGTTTATTTGCAGAGACCTCTTGAA
The DNA here is from genome assembly GCA_031772625.1 of Pinus tabuliformis. Lineage (NCBI taxonomy): Eukaryota > Viridiplantae > Streptophyta > Pinopsida > Pinales > Pinaceae > Pinus > Pinus tabuliformis. The sequence goes on along the minus strand of CM062816.1, from coordinate 1,757,906,946 downwards.
CACATAACAACACGACAAATGGCTTGGCGACGATTGACCCAAAGTTAATACCCATAAATGGTTGAAGACTTTCAAAGTGGTTTAATCAACTTTAAGACAAAGGATTTCCCAACCCAGGTGAATGAAAAGTGTCGTGTTCAAGAGTGGTAATAAGGTTTTTTCTATGACAAAGGATAACAAATAGGCTCATTCTTCTCTCTTTTCCCCCACCATTTCTGGCAAGTACCTCTTTATTTTTAACAAGCTTGAGGAGGATAACATATGCTTGATTATAAGCTCATCCTTCGGATGAGTCCAACTTAGTTTAGATTCGAACCCTAAGAAGGAGTGGTCCGTTCCTGTTTGTAATCGAACAGGTCCTCTACTGTGAAATTTTAACGAGTCCAGTATAGGAGAAACTCGGCGTTTTTCAATTTTAGAGAGTCTGAAAAAACTAAAGAAGACTCCAGGGTTGAACTTTTTCGTAAATTTGTGTCTCCCAAGCCCGAAAAGGTATAAAATAATACTTGAGAGAACCGCTTGGTTTTTTACGACCAAGGAGTACTTTCATGATTAGTGTCTTTGATCTGAAAAGTAAAAAGCGATCAAGGACACGTCGTTTTATTTCCAATATCGAATTTGAAACGACAAAAATCCGGCAATCTTTTCATGTTTTTACGGTCAGAAAAGGGCTATAAGAGGACCGTCTTTTAATTCCGTTTTAACGAGCTAAAAAGAAAACTTGGCAATCTTTTTATGTTTTAGGAGTCAGAAAGGAGCTTAAAGGTGACTCTAAGGTTTCACTTTTTCGTAAGTTTTAACGAGTTCGAAAAAATGATAAAAATGTACTCATTGTTTTCAATTTTTCGTAAGTTTTAATGAGTTTGAAAAAATGATAAAAATGTACTCATATGGCCGACTTTCAATTTAATTTACGAGCAGGGAAAGACGGAAAGAACTCGGAATTTTCATTTGTTTTACGAGAATGAAAGATAGCAAAATAATCTCGGGATTTTCATGAGTTTAACGAGTCTTAAAAATAACTGAAATTGACTCGAGATAGGTTTCATTTTTACAAAAGCTTGAAACAGAGAAAAACTATGCTTCAAAGTAGTTTCATTTTTACACAAGCTTGAAACAGAGAGAAAACTGTGTTTGATGCCCCCTAAGCGTAACTGCTAGAGCGCATGCCCCCCAGCTTCATTTCATTCAACTAAGTACAAGTTGAATGGAATGAAGGTTCATTTACAAGATCATTTGAAAGACTCGACCTAAAACTGTAAGAAAATTATGCAAAAACTGAAATAACTAACCTAAATATACAACTTAACATTTATGAGATCTAGTCAAACTCTCGACTTAATTAGAGGAGGATTTTTTTCATTTTTTAACGAGCTTGACACAGGAAAAGAACTATGCTAAGATCCAGTTTCATGTTTACGCAAGCTTGAAACGAAAAACTATGCTTGTTATAAGTTCGCATGCCCCCAGTATAATGACGCAAATCAAGGTACATGCCCCCCAAGCTTTATTGCATTCAACCAGATGGATGAAATGAAGGTTTACTTTCGAAATCTTGGAAAGACTCGTGGGGGTTGTTTCATTTTTTAGTGAAGTTGACACAGGAAAAGAACTATCCTCAATACCCTTGTTTCATTTTTTAAACGAGCTTGACACAAGATAAGGAACTATGCTCATAACTACTCTCTACAATCTACTTAACAAAAAACTTTACTTTAAAAACCTTGATTCATTTTTTAACGAGCTTGACACAAGACAAAGAACTATGCTCATGACTCCTTGTTTCTTTTTTTAACGAGCTTGACACAAGACAAGGAACTATGCTCTAAAATCCTTGATTCATTTTTTAACGAGCTTCACACAAGACAAGGAACTATGCTCATAACTAACTGATTCATTTTTTAATGAGGTTGACACAGGAAAGGAACTATCCTCATTTCTACTCTCTACAATCTACCTATATAACCTACAATCTACCTGATTCATTTTTTAATGAGGTTGACTCAGTAACAGGAACTATCCTCTTACCTGATTCATTTTTTAACGAGGTTGACTCAGTAACAGGAACTATCCTCGCACACACTGATTCATTTTTTAACGAGGTTGACACAGTAAAAGGAACTTTCCTCATGCTAGCCTGTTTCATTTTTTAATGAGGTTGATACAGGAAAAACTATCCTCACACACACTGATTCATTTTTTAACGAGGTTGACACAGTAAAAGGAACTTTCCTCACGCTAGCCTGTTTCATTTTTTAACGAGGTTGATACAGGAAAAACTATCCTCGCACACACTGATTCATTTTTTAACGAGGTTGACACAGTAAAAGGAACTTTCCTCGTTCACACTGATCATGGCTTCCAACTGGAAGAAAGACATGTCAATGGACACACCTTGATCATGGCTTCCAAAAGGTCTTCATCAGAAGGAAAAATACTTCTCTGGAAGGAACACATGTCAAGGGACTCAAAAGGGATAAGAACATCGTGTTCAAGTAATCCCATAGAGTTTTCCATGTCAATTACCGGATCTAAATCAACAGTGAGAGGCTCACTTACTTCGGTAACTGAAAACATGGGACCAGTTGCCACATAATTAACCCGTGGAGGGTAGATACCACTTTAGGAATAGGAACATTTAGGGGTGTCATATTATTGGTAGTTGAGACAAGACTAGGGAACGAAAGCTGGTCTACAGACACAATACTACCATTGTGAGGGAAAGACATCACGCAAAAGAGTGACGATACGACAGCTTTCATTGCATAAACATAGTCTCGCCCAAGGAGTAAATTGAAATCCAAGGGACCTCGAACTACCATAAGATCAGTACAGACAGTTTTACCTTCCAAGGTAATAGAAAACTTAGGAAGGATCCCTAAAGGTTCACTAATGGTTCTGTTAAAAGCTTTCAGATTCTGCGTAATAGGCGCAAGCTGAGGGGAACCCAAAGATTTCCAAACAGCTGAGGATAAAATACTAACAGAAGCACCTTCATCTACCTGAGTACGATGTATGTCCCTACCACCAGCCTTGACAATGATTTGGAAAGGGATGGAGGAAGGAAGACGAGGTTCTGTCAATCTATTCCAATCAAAGGAAAAGACCTCAGTACTTGGAGGGGGTTCCATAGAAACAGGTGAAATGCCCCCCGGCATAGAAGAATCTGATGTAACAAGAAGAACCTGAGCAGTATGAAGTTCACTCTCTAAAGGGAAAGTGGGATCGATCGAATGTGAAATTGAATCGACCACTTGATCAACTAATGGATCATCAACCTGAGTGACATGAGTTTCACTCTCCAATGGAAGAGTGTGATTGACTGTACTTGAAATTAGATCAATCACTCCGTCAGTTGACGGTCGGTTGGGAGAAAGTTTACGGTAACCAGTTGGAAATTCTTGTTGTGGAATAGTAAGGTTTTCCAACAATGTTGAGGCTTCACCCATGTGAGGGAAAATGTGAGTTTGATGACTCCCTTTGCATAACTTACAAGGAAACCTAACTGTACCCTTTTTCCCAGGAACCTGACTATCACTGTTTGATGGATCAATGGAAAATTGATGAGATTTTCCTTACCATACTTCCAAGACCTTTGGAATACCAGGACAATTGACAAGTAAGTGGTCACCCTTACAAAGCCTGCAAGGGTATTTGGGTTTACGATGCATGTCGGAGTTTTCCTCAACACAACTAACACTTACAGTCGTGGTTGGTTGGTTGACTTCTTTCTTATCTTGCTTCTTCTTCTTCTTCTTCTTCTTCCCTTTCTTCTTCTTCTTAGCCTCCTGGTTAATAGCATCAAGGCTTTTACTAAGCGAAGAGGAAGAAATGGAGGAAGAAAAATTAGGCGAAGAAGGTAAAGGGTCAACAGAAGGTTGGTGATGTTGAGATGGTGAACTCTGTTGAGGTGAAGCATCCGGTTGAGATGGAACAATTGGAGTATTTTGGGCCAACGAAGTTGAAAATAACCATATCGGTAAACCTATTGTAAATCCAGGTAATGACAAAGTAGCCATATAAGGAGGACCAACATTTCCAAAGTAAGGAAAAGTACTAGGATTCTCGTTAGGAGGGGTTCCTAGGTTGGTAAATTCCGGAACATTTGCCATTATATTCAACTTAAGTGAATTTTATTAACAATTTTTAAAACTAAAAATTAACAATTCACAAGTCACACCTAACAATTAAAATTCACAATTCACACCTATGGTCTTTAAAAGTAAAAACAAACAAATTAACACGCGCTATCAAATCTAGGAGTCAAACCACACACAAACAGTAACTTTCCGGACCGAAAACACTAGTTGGTGATGAAATCCAACATCGCAGAATTCAGTACAGAATTGGCGGGTGGAACAGTTACTCCGGCAACCTGCTTAATGAATAGACTGGACCAAGTTCCTCCACTTTAACCGTCTCGAGTGAAGTGAACCCCCTAGAAAATCCAAGTGAGTCTAGCCGATGTCTGCTCCAGGTACAGTGGGATCTTCCCTCCACCGTCACCTTGGGTAGAACCCTAAAGATAATAGTCACTAAGGTCACCAACAGCAACAAATACACCTGGGGGAACAGTCTACGACCCGATAGCACACAAGGGCAGAGTAACAAGCTCAATCCCCTTGCCGGCTCCTTGACAATAATCCAAGGTTTACCGACAAGTGACCCCAGGCTCCTCGACAATAATCCGAGGTTTACCGTTTGTAGTACGTGTGTATCTGGCGTCTTTCCCAATGAAGGAGGATTGATCCCCTCACTGGTTCGGACACGGTCTCGTGCTTCTCCTTTAAGAGGAGCTTTCCCAGAGCACAAATGAAACTATTGGATTTATCCTACCGCAAGATAAGCTACTTGTTTGGTTTTACTGTCTTGGAGAGTTAATTACTCTCCTACTCCAAGACACTAGCCTGATCTATATTGGTGTTTCAGAGCCCTAGTAAATAAAAGTTACTAAGTGAATTTTAATTAAGCGCTGTGTTATTAAGGCTGTTATTACTCAAATAGGTAAATGGATATGAAACCAATGGTGTTATGACCCGACTCAACTGAATGCAATCGAATATGATAATGTGATCTTTTCAATTCGATGAATCCTAACTAAAGTAAGGAGAGAGTTTCCATTCACTTCCAACAATGCAAAAAATTGATCACTAAGAGAAAATATAACAAATTCTCTAATGCACTAATTTCATCAAGAAAAACTAATGCAAATCAATTCCAAACCATTTTTTATTTTTTATTTTGTGTAAATTCAAATCAAAGAAAACTGATCTAAATCTACGATTGATTTTTCAGAATGTAAACTATGCAATTGTAATCTATGCACAATTCACTTGAAAAGTATGCAAATGTAATCTATGCACATTTTTCATTGATATTCTGAAAATGAGAATTCTAATTATGCAAATGTGATCTACGCAAGAGAATTCTCAGACACAAGATGATTCTAATGTAATCTAAGAACCAATCAAGTGCAAGTCGAGAAAATTGGGTGAGAGTTCCAAAGATCAAAAAATGAGAACACTCAAAGGCGATTAACACTCATACACAATTTAGCCCCCCCCGACGAATGAGGGGGAAATTTTTTTGCAAAAACAAGAGCAAAAAGATGCAAAATTGTGAAAAGACTGAGACAAACCTCCAAGTAATGACCAAAGGAAATCAAATTTAGAATTTCTCAAAAAAAGAGACTCAAAACACCCAATTGATAAAAGCTTAAAGTAGGAATGCCAATGAAATTAGCCAAGATGAAAGCTTCTGACAGGTGAACAGTGGATCTGGGCAGCAAAAACAAGCTATAAACAAAATCTAAAAGATAAAAAAGGAAAAAATTGAAATTTTCTCAATTTTTGACAGGGTACGTAGGCAACCTGTTTACACAGGTGCGGGTACTCTCTGTGCACAAAGCTACAGTGCGTACAGGTACGCACTGTGCTCAACTCAGAGGCTGCGTACTTCTAGCAAAACTAAGAAAAAGTAAAACCTAATTTAACCCTAAACTAGCCCACCCAAATACACAGTCAGACAACCAAAAACCATAAAGAAAAATCATTCACATCAATGGAGTTCCCCAGTATGGTCGCCATTTTGTCATGCGGAAAGAGTCGATTTTGCGGACAAAGCCGACCTCCCTAGAAGCTAAGGCTTTCTAGTGACAAACAAGACAAATAAACACTACCTTTCTCTAAATATGCATTTAGAATACAAGTAATCAGATGTTTGTAACATACCTTTAGTCCAACGCTTTGTAGTAGTCCAGCCTCGCCGATCCGGATGAGCTCCTCCTTCTCTTCGAGACCTACATTCACTAACAAGCCAAAAGATTACATAGCACCTGAATAACTTATAAAATAACACATATTCATCATACAGACCAAGGAGTATATGAAACAAATCATGAATAACAACTTGTTGAGAAAAATGAGTTTATTTGCATTAAGTGGAAACAAAAGAAACCATTACAACCTGAGCCTTGGTATTGTGCAAGTTCCTCCCAGGGTCCAGCAAGAGTTTTCCTTTACTTTGATCAGCTCACCCACTTCCAAATGAAGTCAAGAAAGGATGGGAATCTCTCCTCTCAAGCTCTATAAGGGAGTCCTAATCTCAGCAGCATCTATCCTTAGGAATGTTCAGCTTTCAACCTCTCCTCCCTCTGGCCCAATGCCTGTATTTATAATGCTTTGGAGGAAGTTAATCAGGTCCACCATCAATGGGATAAGCCCCTCTTTCAATGGGATAGCTCCCCTCTTGATGGGATAAGTTCCTCTTTCATAGGGATGCATGAACCATCTGGAGGCGCTCAATACACGTCAAACAAGCTTCTAGAATGCTCTAGAAATGACCACAAGTAACTTTTTTGGAGTGAAACTTGCGCCTTTTGACCTTTACAGGAGTACGCACCCATTTCTTTACAGACAGAGTGTACAAGTACGCAGGTATTGTGAACTTAAGGTGCGTACACGCAGGTAAGGCTAAGAGAAACTGCGTACCCAGAGATAATTGACTTTAAATGACTTTTCTCTCTTTCTTGGAGTTTGACATGAAAAGCAGAGGCATAAGACTTGCCAAGGAGGATAGTATGGCAGTTGATGGAGCCATACTAACTGTAGGTAGTCATGGTGACAATTTTTAGTGTAACAGGGGCCGTAATGCAATAAATTCACACATCCAATCTTGGGCTACCAAGATCCAAGTACTTTGGTGAGATCACCCTCCCAAGCATTAGATTAGAAAGCAGCCCAACAACATTGATAGTGGGGGTATCTCTTCTTATTCTCCCAAGCCTTTTGAATCACTCTTCCTTGATAAGGTTGTTGTAAATGGGGACATATTTGATGGCCTGGAGAAGGGGTTTTTTGACACACAAGTTCTTCAATTCTCCTAAAATTTCTATCTCTTATGGGGTGTTATGTTTAGGTTGGATCAACGTTTCAACATAGGGAGGTGCATTTGCTTGAGGGGTACTACCTTCCTTCTCTTCTTCAAATTCCTTAGGTGGAAAAGGTGGGTGAGCATATGGAAGTACCTTCCTAGACCAAAGGTTGATCTCTTCGAATTCCACGACATCAATAGGATAGGTTGTCTGCCTAATGTAAAATTTTCATGCCTGCTTATTGTTCGAGTTCAGATTGGGTTGGGCATGAATTTTAGGTTTCTTTGGTGGGATATGGTGAGGAAGTTATGGTTGCAGTTGAGGAGGAGGCATTAAAGTAGGAGGTTGGGTTGTTTAAGACCTCCATGTTTGTGAGGGGTTTCACCCATTAAGGAGGTTGAGGTAGACATGGATGGAAATGAGGGTTAATAGGCTGAGGAGGATATTGAGGAGTATAAGGCCAAGGAGAAGGTATGGACCATGATGGATGACTGGAAGGGTACCAAGGTTGGAAAGGTGCATTCTGATTTGGGTTGTAAGGAGGATAATGTGCACCTTGCATGTCTTGATGATATGGTCAAGGGCCTTGGGGCCTCCTCTAGTTAATCAAGTAGAGATGCTCCAAACCATTTTCTACCCCCTGGTATATAGCTTTTAACCCTTGCAGAGACAGACATTTTTTTTTGAATGGTTTTCTTAAAAAACTAAGTATACTTCTATGATGTTCAATGGGCATTCATTTCTAGGATGTCTCTTAGTGCATCTAGGGAAAAATATAGCTAGTGCCCTTTTTGCTTCCTCTTGCTTCCTTTTAATTTGCATAGTGTCCATCTGTAGGGAAAAGGTATGCAACATTTCACTCTTGAAATCCTCCATCATGTTCCCTATATCATGTTTGATGGTTGAGGTTAAGGGAGAGGATTTAGTCAGGCCTTGGCTATGCCATCCTCTTTTCCTAGCATCCCTAGAATGATTTTTGAACATTGTCTTGATGTCATCATAGGTCAGTTGGTAAATGTCTCCTCAAAATAACATGTTGAGGGTCTTATTTACATCCTCCGTGATTCGTCGGAGAATTAGTATCTTGAGTGACTCAAGGTCAAGGGTATAGTTATCCCTCCTATAGTTGAGTTGGAATATTTTCTCATAATCTTCTAAGGATTCATCTGGTCTTAGGGTCATCCTAAATATTTCTTCTTTTGTTTCTTTAGGCCTATAGTAATCCCTGCAAATTTCATTAAAGGCTTGTTGCATATGTGCCAAGGTAGCAATGTCACCTCTAGGTAAGTTCATAAATCAACGCAATGTTGCATATTTGAGGGTCGATGGAAACAACTTCAGCTTTTGTTCATCATAGGTATACTCATATGTCCTACAGAAAACAACAAACTAAAACATGAATGTGTCAGGGTCCTCAGAGGTTAGTCTATGGAAGTGTGGAAGGGTGATAGGGCTAATATTTTTCATCTTGGCTTCTCCATTAGTTTGTCTGATGGGAAATAACTCATGTTTTCTATTTTCAGCCATGTTTTGAATAGGTGATACAAGCTCTTCGTCCCCTATGGGTTCTTCAAAAATATCAACTTGCTCACCTAGAGGGTTGTCTAACTCCCTTGTAGTCGGAGAGGGAAGTTCATAGTCGCCAAAGAATAATAATGGTTGTCTACTTGAATGGGTGGGGGCTTTTCGTAGGAATTTCCCTTGATTGTCCCTACTCCTACGAGGCATTAAAGAACTACTCTGTTCTTTCTTATTTTTCTCTCTTTTTTTTAATTTTCAAATCAATGGTACTAATGAAAAATAAAAATAAGAAATAAGAAAATTCTAAGTAGAAACAACGCCTACTTAGACACTTCCCCGACAATGGCACAAAAACGTGATGAGCCCTAGTATCTCACCAAGAATGTTAAGACTCCTAGGGCTACCAACTTTAATTATCAATCTGGGATTCGTACAACCTTAGAGTTGATACTGTTATATGCATAGTAGGTAAAGCTATAATCATGTCACTGATGGGTTGTTTAGTTGCTCTTTAAAAAGGCCCACAAACCTTTAAACATTAAATTGTCAGCCCAAAACTCACCTATTTATTTTAAGGTTGTCCACATAGTGTGTGCAAAGAATCGTGTTTATATAACTTTGTCTGTCTAGCCCTGTTCAAAGGTAAATGCATGAAACCACAAGAAACAACTATAATTTCTTAAAAGAACACTTTACACAAAACTTCATAAATTCAATGAAATCAAAAAGCTTATTCAAGTTAATCAAAACATTAAAAAATCTAAAAAAACTTGTTAAGCACACGTTGTTTCCTAGGAAATTGCAGCTACACGAAAGAAATAACACACTTGACTTAAATGAAATCGGCAGAAGGGAATGTCACACCTTACTCTTAAAAAATATTTATCAATCATAATAATTAACAGAATGAATTAACTCAAACATGAACGTATTAGGGTCCTAAGAAGTTAGGCCATGGAAGTGTGGAAGGGAAGTGATGAGCGACAAAAATGGGTAATTATATGGCCTCATTTTGCCTCTTAATTTGACTTAATCCACCATTCTCATTAGTTTATTGCATGTTTTTTATTATATTTATGCTAATGGAGTGAATTGGGTTAGTCATTATGCCAAGTCTAATGTGTACTTTATGCATATTTTTGGTCAATTTTGAGACAAAATCAAAGGTTTAATGAGCATTTCGCAGCCAAATTCGAGGAAGAAAAAGGGAGAGGATTTGTAGGAGGGTGTCCCCTTCATTTATGGACCCTTACCTCGAATTCTCCATCAGAAACTTAGAGCACAAAGGTCCACTTTCCAAGGGGCAGCCGAGCAAGTCAAGTAGGACTGTTGTTTATCTTCAGTTCCAAGAAGCAGAGTTCCTTGATTTTAGGAGGACTGTTGGAAGTCCCCATTTGTATAAATAAGAAGGATTAGGGCCTCAGTTTTCTTAGTTATATGTTAGCCATTTGATATTCTATTTTCGCACTTTAGTGGAGCCTTGTACTCAGCTCATTTTCGAGCTCTTTCTGTAGATAGTTTTGTGATGTAACTATTATTTTTTTTATCAATGAAGATGAATCCAGCTTTGAACCAGCACTGATCTTTCCTAGGGGGTTGTAGCTCTAGGGGTTGGGCCCAACCCAAGTTCCCAACACCTCCTTTGTGTATTTATATGTTTTTTTCTTGCATTCATGAAATAATTTCGGTTGTTTAGGTTAAATATTGCTTTGTTACTTAGGTTGCTTTTGATGATTAGAATAGTTGTTCTTGCTTTAGGATTGATTAGTTTGCCGCAATAACAGAAAAAGATCCAAAAAATGCTACCAAGTAGACCTTGATCTCCTCTCTCCCTCCTTGGGACCGTGATTTGAGATCAAGGCACTCTTGCTACCACCAAAACATTGTTTTTTGCTTTCCAATGCAATTGCTAGTGTGAGATTTCGAGTTGGAAGAGTTGATATCAGTTGTCTTTACATGCTTAGATTTGTTCTTGCTCATTTACCATGGCTTTATTGCATAACTTCCTGTCCACAAAGTTTTGTTAGCACTTTTCTGGTTTTTAGGTCAGATTTAAGTTAAAATAGGTAAAACTCTGTTTGTTTAGCTCTTGCTTGGTTCAGTTTTGAAAAGTAAGTGTGAAGCTCACTTGTAGAACACTCCAGCTTATCATTCTTCCATCACACAACCTGCTCTAGTTCATCTCCCAAGATTCCCCCACTCATTCGCCATACTTTTCCAAACTGCCCTAATTTCTACATTTTTGTGCAAAATTGTTTTATTGGCCTTTGAACAAATCCAACCATCTCCTTCACTCTTGATCTTCATTTACAAGGTCCTAGACCCCTTAACATCTCCATCCAGCCTTCATTTCCCTTTTCCCGCCGTTTTTCCACCTCCAAACCTCCAAAAACCACTTTCAGCCTCCTCCTGTAGATCCTCCTGTAGATCCCTTGCAGTCTCCTGTAGAAGTTCATGCGAGTGATTTTTTGAAGTTTGATCGCAATGGAAGTCTCCAGAAGGGTACTAGGGACTTCTTAGGATCTCTCCACACCTTTCACACCTCCTGCAAACGTCAACTCCATCTCCCTTCACCATCAAACCTTTGCATAGTCACAAATAGTTAAAACACAGGCATAATAATTCTGCATAAAATTGCTGAAAAGTACAAAAAGATGATTTTTCCTCATTTTCCTTCAGAAGTAGCTTGAATACATGCATTTTACCTTTTTAGTAGTCAATGGCATCCATTTTAGTAGTTTCATCTCTTTTCTTGCAAAAGTAGGGTTAGTGGGTAAAATTAGGGTTTGCTAGGGTTTGCGTTTCTTTTCAATTTTCATCTTCTTTCTGCAAATAGACTAGCCTCTTTTGAGTTATCTTTCTTCCATCACAGTTAAAAACTTCTTCTGAGAACTCATAGAAGTTGCCTTAAGCTCCTAGCGAACTTGTGCCAGCTGATCAAATGACAGCCTGTAGTAAGAGCTAGTACTTGTGCATACAGCACCATCGCTTCCAAGTTTGTTACGAACTATCGGGTTGATAAAAGTAAAGTAGGGAGCCCCAGGAGTTGCAGCATCATTGCTGCAATACTGGAGCTCACCATCTTTTTGGCGCCATTGCCGGGGAAGCGTCAGAGTATTTTGTGATTACTACTTTTCTTCTATTTTCTACTGCAACATTCTACTAAATAGTTTATTTCAACAAGAGTAGAGTAGTTGTTTCATTTCAATTCTGCAATTTCATTCCAACAAGCGTAAATTAGGCATTTCTTGCTTTCATTTCAATTCTTCAATTTCATTTCAACAAACGTAGATTAGTCATTTCCTGCTTTCATTTCAATTCTGCATTTTCATTTCAGCAAGATAGATTAGTCCTTTCCTGCTTTCATTTCAATTATGCATTTTCATTTCAACAAGATAGATTAGTTCTTTCCTGCTTTTATTTCAATTCTGCAATTTTTATTTCAGCAAAGTTTATTTTAGTTAGTTGCAATTTGTTGTACAATCAATTTCAGTTTTGCAGGTACAAGCAAAAAGAAAAAATAATAAATAAATAAATAATCAACCAAAATGATTTCCTTTCATGCCTCGTAGGAATAGAGATAATTCAGGAAAAAAATTTCCCAACACCCCCACTATTTCACACAGCTAACCTTCTCTCTTCTTCAATGGCTGTGATCAAGATGAACCCTTAGGTGGATAGCAAGACATATTTGAAGAACCTATAAGGAAGAAGAAGAAGAAAACATTCCTCTAGAGCCAATGGCTGAAAACAGAAATGTTGGGAGCAGTACCTTTTCTTCCAACTCATCCATTGAAGGTGAAATTAGAAACATGTTGGAAGATTTCAAGAGCGAGATGAGGCAGATGCTTGCCATGCATATCAAAAGATATCGAGAGGAAGCAGAGAGGGCTTTGGCCATCTTTTGTCCCAGGTGCACTAGAAAGCATCCTAGGAACGAATGTCCATTGCACTCCGTAGAAGTGTGTTTTGTCTGTGAAGAAGACCATCCTATGAATCAGTGCCCTTCCTTGCCTGGAATTAAAGCTGCATATCACAGGGCCAAAGAAGCCACTGAACCACTCTATTTCATGAACCAAAGGAGGCCACATGGACCCAAACCTTACCAGCGGGGAATGCAAGGGAAATCTCAGACCTATTACAACCCCAATCAAGCCACTTCCATTCCTTCTTGGGGTCCCCCTACTCATCCTTCCTGGTCCACACCCCCTCCTTGGTTGTATCCATCTCAATACCATGCTCCTCCAGTTGCTCATTCGTTTTACTCTTATGCTCAGCCACACCCTCAGTCGAATGCACCTCATTAGGGGTGGAGGCCACAGTACAACACTCCTCCCACTCCTTTTCCTCCACCACCTGCTCAACCGCAACCATCACCCCCTTCTCCACCAAGGCAACCCCAAATGCTTGCTCAATCGAACCCGAACCCGAATAACAGGCAGGCTCAGCAAGTATATAGTGGTGAACCACCTGCCCAACCACAACACCATCCACATCCATCTCAAGTATACACTCCCACTCAACTACCCGTACAACCATTTTCAAACCCGCACATTGGAGTAGCTCAACCCAATTACAATGTTGAAGCACAACATTTCCAAACAACTCCTCTTGAGCTCAATGATATTCACCATAGCTCGGGAAGAGTATTGCAAAACAGAGATCATATTGATATCATTGAAGGACCACATCTAGCAGAAGAAGATGAAAAAGATAAGATCAAAGAACCATAGGCTGCACTTGATGAAGAGAAGACATCAAAATCAGAGATCGAGAGAGCTTCTTCGTGGTTACCATCAAATCCTCCATGTATTCAAGAGAAAAATCAGCGAAAAGAAGAATATGTGAAGGTCATGGTAGAAGGTGACATGAAGAATGATCCAGATCAGCAAAAGGACCAAGGACATCATAGCTATATTAAGATATGGTTCCAGACAGTCACTAAGTTGCAGCAGTACTCTCTTCCTCAACTATGCTTGATCCCTTCAAAGTCAAATCATTTGGTCTCTGAAATCCGGATACCTTTCCAAGCATGCATTTCAAGACTCCACATCATTTTTTCTATCATCTCAATGTGCACATGGCTCCATTGGAAGTATTCTTATACTTGAAAATGATAGGTTAGGGTAAAAAAAAAAGGGTGAAAAATAAGAGGAAAAAAAGAATAAAAATCTAAGGTGAAAACATCCTTGGAGGCGCCTCAGATTGGCTCATTGATTGAAAAACTCCACGAGGCGTCACTAGGTTGGAAAGAAGAGAAAAGAAAAAGAGAATAAGATCCCTGGGTGAAAACCTCCCTTGGAGGCGCCTAGGGCAGGCAATTAGAGTGAGAAACTCCTTGAGGCGCCCTAGTTGTTTTTCAAAAAAAAAAGGAGGGAAAAAAGAAAAAGAAAAATGAATTTCCAGTTGTATTCCAGGTCTGCAGAGAACTTCAGGAAACAACAACAGGTGCCAAGAAAGCTTTGAAACCAATAACAACATCTATCCTACATTCCCTCAAACTTCTCCATCATTCTTGACATTCTTTCCACCTCACTGTGCTTCTTTTCTGAAAGTTGTGTTTTCTACAGGAGCCTCCTGTAGAAATTACAGAGAGCTAGAAATGGACTTCAAAAGCAATTTGGAGAACTGAAAAGCTTCATAAAGGTTTTATAAATTTCCTGCAGTCTTCAAACTTCTCTTCCATCATTTCCAAGTCTGCATTACAACCCAAGCTCAATTTTTTCTTACTGTTCAAAAAACTGCAGAATGCTCTAATACAAAAATACATAGAGCAGAAATTTGTTTTTTCCCTAACTTGAAAACCGTGCATACATTTAAAAAACTATTTCATGGGGAGTTGTATAGGGATGATGGCAACATGCCCAAGCAATTTCAGCCAATTCTAGTGCACAGTTTCCAAGAAATCAGCCACCATCACCTTCAGCCATTTTTGCATTTTCTCCATATTTGTGCATCCATTTAAAAACTTATTTCATGGGGAGATGCATATGCCTGATAGTAACATGCCCAAGAAATTTCAGCCAATTCCAGTGCACGATTTCCAAGAAATTGACATCCGTCACCTTCAACCATTTTCATATTTTCTTGAAATCCGTGCATCCATTGACCATAATTTTTCTATGGGAGGTGCTTAATGATAATGGAAACATGCTCAAAAAATTTCAAGTCAATCCAGTCTACCATTTGGGAGCTATGGACAAAATAAGTCATTGTCCTAAAAAAATCTAGCATCAACAGCGTGAGGGTGCAAATCTGAAGGTTGAAGCAGACTCCTGCAGCTCAGATCCAGCCAGAGGATACCTACACAAGAAAATAGCCACATATCATCAACTAGACAAGCATGCATCCACATAAACAAAGGCATGCAGAAAAAGGAAAGGCCACAACACCTCACGGCAAACGCATTCGACTTCCAAGTAAGTGACTAAACCCGTTCCTGTGTTGCATGAATGTAATTTAAAAACTACATGGACAGTGAGATGGTTGTGATTAAATTAGATCGGTGGCCAACTAACTGACCACCCTCATCTAGTTCAGACAGCACCTCGTCCAGTTCTACAACACTCAGCCGGAAGTCATACAGCACAGGTGTCTAGTCAACTCACGGGAAATCTAAAAAACAGATAGTGGCAGATGTTTTGAACTCCAACACAAATAATGGGAAGTGATTACAGGAAGAAAGCATAAAGTCTCATTATGGCACTGTAGTAGGGATGAACAGTCCAAATAATTCCAACGCACATTTTTTCCAGCTCACCATCAGCGGAAATATCTCACAGGAAACATAAGTACTCTGCCTCGAACTCATTCACCACCTTTGTTTCCATTTTGTCATCATCCCCGCAGCTACAGCAAGCTCTATACCACCTCCATAGCAGCGAACCAGTGATTCTCTACCATTTTTCAAAACCCTCATGCTTATCAGGTTCTACAAGAATGGCAAACACAGTCTACAGGAGTAGGAACATCGACTACAGGAGGTTTTCTACAGGAAGGCCAAAGAGCAGCTCTGCAGAGGAAAAATTCGGAATTTTTGCCAAATTCAAGCTTGAAAGAGGGAGGCTCGAGAAACTGCTTTTCATATGATATATTTATAAAAGGTGGTGGATTAAAAAACACAGTATTGGGTTGAAAGAATGGAAAGTGAAGCTTAAAAGTTTGCCTGTATTTTTTTCCTGAGTTCTACACAGTTTCTCCGTTTTCTTCTTTGCATTCAAAGTCTATCTTCTTCTTCCTTGCATTCTACTATAAAGAAAAAAGGATGCAACCGTAGAAACCAGCCTGTGAAAAAATCGAATTTGCAAGTCTGTATACTCTTTGAAAAAACCCTGTGCTATTTATTCTCTGTTCTGTCAAAAAAATCGATTTCTTCCAAAAACCGAGAATCAAATTCAGGATAAAAGCAATTTGAAACAGGGGAAATATTGCAAATTGATGTTGTGAAGAGAAAGCACATGGGAAAAATTCCCTCTCTGGTCAGAAAAAGACAAAACTTAGTTGTCCCTTTGTTTCTGATTTTGAAAGTTGTTGCCTTCTTCCTCACCTGAGCATTTTCAGAAGTCACTAAACACCATGCCAAGAGGTTTTATGAGAAAGGAGCCTTTGAACTCCAACAAATTGCATGAGCATCCAGAAGTGGTGGCCCTCTTCACCAGGGCAAACTAGATGTTTTTCTTTGAGAGAATTCATGGATATGATGAGGAGGTGACTGAGGAATTTTTAATGTCCTTAAGACCCCATTCGAAAACACATGCTACAGTCAGTTTCAGGGGTCTGACCCTAGAGCTTACACCAGAGACAGCAGAAACAAAATCAGAGATAGCAGACAAAGGAAAAATAACAAATAGAAAGGAGGAAACCCAAAACAGAAAAGAAAAAAAAAAAGACTAAATCAGAGAAGAAAAATACTAAGGCAGAGAAGGCAGCAACTAAACAAGATGAGAAGAAAACCAAAACAGAGCTTCAGGAAGCAAAGCCAACAGAGGCAGAGAAGACAAAAGAAGAGGAAAAAGAGGAAGAAGAAAGACAAGAGTGGGAGGAGGTGGATAGAAAGGCAGGATTCCATGATAAAGAGGAGGATATCACATCAGAATCATGTGACGTCAGGGAATCCATCAGAGCCATCAAGAATGAAGAGATAGATTAGTTGCTCAGAGGATGAGCAACACCTTCAGTAGGGGGTGATGATGAGCCCTAAAAACGAGTAATTATATGGGCTCATTTTGCCTCTTAATTCTACTTAATCCACCATTCTCATTAGTTTATTGCATTTTTTTTATTTTATTTATGCTAATGGAGTGAATTGGGTTAGTCATTATGCCAAGAAGTCTAATGTGTTCTTTATGCAAATTTTTGGTCAATTTTGAGACAAAATCAAAAGTTTAATGAGCATTTGGCAGCCAAATTCGAGGAAGAACAAGGGAGAGTATTTGTAGGAGGGTGTCCCCTTCATTTATGGACCCTTACCTCAAATTTTCTGTCAGAAACTCGAAGCACAAAGGTCCACTTTCCAAGGGGCAGCCGAGCAAGTCAAGTAGGACTATTGTTTATCTTCAGTTCTAGGAAGCCGAGTTCCTTGATTTTAGGAGGATTGTTGGAAGTCCCCATTTGTATAAATAAGAAGGCTTAGGGCCTCAGTTTTTTTAGTTAGATGTTAGCCATTTGATAGTCTATTTTCGCACTTTAGTGTAGCCTTGTACTCAGCTCATTTTCGAGCTCTTTTTGCAGACAGTTTTGTGATGTAACTATTATTTTTTTGATCAATGAAGATGAATCCAGCTTTGAACCAGCACTGATCTTTCCTAGGGGGTTGTAGCTCTTGGGGTTGGGCCCAACCCAAGTGCCCAGCACCTCCTTTGTATATTTATATGTTTTTTTCTTGCATTCATGAAATAATTTATGTTGTTTAGGTTAAATATTGCTTTGTTACTTAGGTTGCTTTTGATGATTAGAATAGTTTTTCTTGCTTTAGGATTGATTAGATAGTTTTCTGCAATAACAGAAAAAGATCCAAAAAATGCTACCAAGCAGGCCTTGATCTCCTCTCTCCCTCCTTTGGACCATGAATTGAGATCAAGGCACTCTTGCTACCACTAAAACATTGTTTTTTGCTTTCCAATGCAATTGCTAGTGTGAGATTTTGAGTTAGAAGAGTTGATATCAGTTGTATTTACATGCTTAGATTTGTTCTTGCTCATTTACCATGACTTTATTGCATAACATCCTCTCCATATATTTATGTTCAGCACTTTTCTGGTCTTTAGGTCAGATTTAAGTTAAAATAGGTAAAACTCTGTTTTTTTAGCTCTTGCTTGGGTCAGTTTTGAAAAGTAAGTGTGCAGCTCACTTGTAGAACACTTTAGCTTATCATTCTTCCATTACACAACCTGCTCCAGTTCATCTCCCAAGATTCCCCCACTCATTCACCATACTTTACCAAACTGCCCTAATTTCTACGTTTTTGTGCAAAATTGCTTTCTTGGCCTTTGAACAAATCCAACCATCTCCTTCACTCCTGATCTTCATTTACAAGGTCCTAGACCCCTTAACATCTCCATCTAGCCTTCATTTCCCTTCTCCCACCATTTTTCCACCTCCAAAAACCACTTTCGGCCTCCTCCTGTAGATCCCCTGCAGCCTCATGTAGAAGTTCATGCGAGTGATTTCTAGAATTCTAATCACAATGGAAGTCTCCAGAAGGGTACTAAGGACTTCTTAGGACCTCTCCACACCTTCCACACCTCCTGCAAATGCCAACTCCTTCTCCCTTCGCCACCAAACCTCTACACAGTCACAAATAGTTAAAACACAAGCATAATAATTCTGCATAAAATTGCTCAAAAGTACAAAACGATGATTTTTCCTCATTTTCCTTCAGAAGTAGCTTGAATACATGCATTTTACCTTTTCAGTAGTCAATGGCATCCATTTTAGTAGTTTCATCTCTTTTCTTGCAAAAGTTGGGTTAGTGGGTAAAATTAAGGTTTGCTAGGGTTTGTGTTTCCTTTCAGTTTTCATCTTCTTTCTGCAAATAGACTAGCTTCTTTTGAGTTAGCTTTCTTCCATCACAATTAAAAGCTTCTTCTGAGAACTCATAAAAGTTGGCTTAAGGTCCTAGCGAACTTGTGCCAGCTGATCAAGTGACAACTTGCAGTAAGAGCTAGTACTTGTGCATACAGCACCGTCGCTTCCAAGTTTGTTACAAACTACCGGGTTGATAAAAGTAAAGTAGGGAGCCTTAAGAGTTGCAGCATCATTGCTGCAATACTGGAGCTCACCATATTTTTGGCGTCGTTGTCGGGGAAGAGTCAGAGTATTTTGTGATTACGGCTTTTCTTCTATTTTCTACTGCAACATTTTGTTAAATAGTTTATTTCAGCAAGAGTAGAGTACTTGTTTCATTTCAATTCTGAAGTTTCATTTTAGCAAGCATAAATTAGGAATTTCCTGCTTTCATTTCAATTCTGCACTTTCATTTCAGCAAACGTAGATTAGTCATTTCCTTCTTTCATTTCAATTCTGCATTTTCATTTCAGCAAGATAGATTAGTCCTTTCCTGCTTTCATTTCAATTCCGCATTCTCATTTCAGCAAGATAGATTAGTCCTTTTTTACTTTCATTTCAATTCTGCAATTTTCATTTCAGCAAGGTTTATTTTAGTTAGTTGCAATTTGTTGTTCAATCAATTTTAGTTTTGCAGATGCAAGCAAAAAAAAAAAAAAAATTTCTTTCATGCCTCGTAGGAATAGAGATAATTCAGGAAAAAATTTCCCAACAACCCCACTGCTTCACACAGCCAACCTTCTCTCTTCTTCAATGGTTGTGATCAAGATGAACCCTTAGGTGGACAACAAGACATATTTGAAGAACCTATAGGGGAGAAGAAGAAGAAAACATTCCTCTAGAGCCAATGGCTGAAAACAGAAATGTTGGGAGCAGTACCTTTTCTTCCAACTCATCCATTGAAGGTGAAATTGGAAACATGTGGGAAGATTTCAAGAGTGAGATGAGGCAAATGCTTGCCATGCATATCAAAAGATATCGAGAGGAAGTAGAGAGGGCTTTGGCCATCTTTTGTCCCAGGTGCACTAGAAAGCATCCTAGGAACGAATGTCCATTGCACTCCATAGAAGTGTGTTTTGTCTATGAAGAAGACCATCTTATGAATCAGTGCCCTTCCTTGCCTGGAATTAAAGCTGCATATCACAGGGCCAAATAAGCCACTGAACCTCTCTATTTCATGAACCAAAGGAGGCCACATGGACCTAGACCTTACCAGCAGGGAATGCAAGGGACATCCCAGACCTATTACAACCCCTATCAAGCCACTTCCATTCCTTCTTGGGGTCCCGCTACTCATCCTTCCTGGTCCACACCCCCTCCTTGGTCGTATCCATCTCAATACCATGCTCCTCCAATTGCTCATTCGTTTCACTCTTATGCTCAGCCACATCTTCAGTGGAATGCACCTCATCAGAGGTGGAGGCCCTAGTACAACACTCCTCCCACTCCTTTTCCTCCACCACCTGCTCAACCGCAACCATCGCCCCCCGCTCCACCAAGTCAGCCCCAAATGCTTGCTCAACCGAACCCGAACCTGAATAACAGGCAGGATCAACAAGTATATAGTGGGGAACCACCTGCCCAACCACAACACCATCCACATCCATCTCAAATATACACTCCCACTCAACTACCCATACAACCATTTTCAAACCCGCACATTGGAGTAGCTCAACCCAATTACAATGTTGAGGCACAACATTTCCAAACAACTCCTCTTGAGCTCAATGATATTCACCATAGCTCAGGAAGAGTATTGCAAAACAGAGATTATATTGATATCATTGAAGGACCACATCCAACAGAAGAAGATGCAAAAGAGAAGATCAAAGAACCATGGGCTGCACTTGATGAAGAGAAGACATCAGAATCAGAGATCGAGAGAGCTCCCTCATGGTTACCATCAAATCCTCCATGTATTCAAGAGAAAAATCAGCAAAAAGAGGAAGATGTGAAGGTCATGGTAGAAGGTGACATGAAGAATAATCCAGATCAGCAAAAGGACCAAGGACATCATAGCTATATTGAGATATGGTTCCAGACGGTCACTAAGTTGCAGCAGTACTCTCTTCCTCAACTATGCTTGATCCCTTCAAAGTCAAATCGTTTGGAATCTGAAATCTGGATACCTATCCAAGCATGCATTTCAAGCCTCCACATCATTTTGTTTATCATCTCGATGTGCTTATGGCTCCATTGGAAGTATTCTTATACTTGAAAATGATTTTGTTTTTCAAGTAGGGTAGGGTAAAAAAAAAAAAAAAGGAAAAAAGAATAAAAATCTAAGGTGAAAACATCCTTGGAGGCGCTTCAGATTGGCTCATTGATTGAAAACATCCATGAGGTAGTCACTGGGTTGGAAAGAAGAGAAAAGACAAAGAGAATAAGATCCTTGGGTGAAAACCTCCCTTGGAGGCGCCCAGGCAGGCAATTAGGGTGAAAACCCCATTGAAGCGCCCTAGTTGTTTTTCCAAGAAAAAAAGGAGAGAAAAAAGAAAAAAAATGAATTTCCAGTTGTATTCCAGGTCTGCAGGAGAACTTTAGGAAGCAGCAGCAGGTGCCAAGAAAGCTCTGAAACCAATAACAACACCTATCCTACCTTCCCTCACCCTTCTCCATCATTCTTGACATTCTTTCCACCTCACTGTGCTTCTTTTTTGAAAATTGTGTTTTCTACAGGAGGCTCATGTAGAAATTATAGAGAGCTAGAAATGAACTTCAAAAGTAATTTGGGAAACCAGAAAGTTTCATAAAGGGTTTATAAATCCTCCTTCAGTCTTCAAACCTCTCTTCCATCATTTCCAAGTCTGCCTTATAGCCCAAGCTCATTTTTTCTTACTGTCCAGAAAACTGCAGAATGCTCTGATACAAAAATACATAGAGCCGAAATTTGTTTTTGCCCTAACCTGAAAACCATGCATCCATTTAAAAAATTGTTTCATGGGGAGTTGTATAGGGATGATGGCAACATGCCCAAGCAATTTCAGCCAATTCCAGTGCACGGTTTCCAAGAAATCAGCCTCCATCACCTTCAACCATTTTTGCATTTTCTCCATATCCGTGCATCCATTTAAAAACCTATTTGATGGGGAGATGCATATGGGTGATAGTAACCTGCCCAAGAAATTTCAATCAATTTCAATGCACGGTTTCCAAGAAATTGACCTCCATCACCTTCAGCCATTTCCAGTTTTTCTCAAAATCCATGCATCCATTGACCACAATTTTTCTATGGTAGGTGCATAATAATGATGGAAACATGCTCAAAAAATTTCAGGTCAATCCAGTCTACCGTTTGGGAGCTATGGACAAAACAAGTCACTGTCCTGCAAAAATCTAGCATCAGCAGCATGAGGGTGAAAATATAAAGGTTGAAGCAGAATCCTGTAGCTCAGATCTAGCCAGAGGATACCTGCACAAGAAAAATAGCCACATATCAGCAACCAGACAAGCTTGCATCCACAGAAACAAAGGCATGCAGCAGAAGGAAAGGCCATAGCACCTCACGGAAAACGCATTTGACTTCCAGGTAAGTGACTAAACCCATTCCTCTGTTGCATGAATGTAATTTAAAAACTGCATGGACAGTGAGATGGTTGTGATTAAATGAGATCGGTGGCTAGCTAACTGGCCACCCTCGTCTAGTTCTACAACACTCAGCCAAAACTCATACAGCACACGTGTCTAGTCAACTCACAAGAAATCTAAAAAACAGATAGTGGCAGATGTTTTGAACTCCAGCGCAAATAATGGGAAGTGATTACAAGCAAAAAGCATAAAATCTCATGATGACACTGCAGTAGGGACAACAGTGCAAATAATTCCAACGCACATTTTTTCCAGCTCACCATCAGCAAAAATATCTCACAAAAAACATAAGTACTCTGCCTCAAACTCATTCACCACATTTGTTTCCATTTTATCATCATCCGTGCAGCTGCAACAAGCTCTATACCACCTCCATAGCAGCGAACCAATCATTCTCTGCCATTTTTCAAAACCCTCATGCTTATTGGGTTCTACAGGAGCGGTAAACAAAGTCTATAGGAGCAGGAACACCGACTACAGGAGGTTTTCTACAGGAAGGACAGAGAGCAACTCTGCAGAAGAAAATTTTGGAATTTTTGCCAAATTCGAGCTTGAAAAGAGGTAGGCTCAGGACACTGCTCTGCATATGATATATTTATAAAAGATGGTGGATTAAAAAACACTATATTGGGTTGAAAGAATGGAAAGTGAAGCTTAAAAGTCTGCCTGTATTTTTTTCCTGAGTTCTACACAGTTTCTCTGTTTTCTTCTCTGCATTCAAAGTCTGTCTTCTTCTTCCTCACATTCTACTGTAAAGAAAAAAGGATGCAACCGTAGAAACCAGCCTGTGAAAAAACTGAATTTGCAAGTCTGTCTACTCTCTGAAAAAACCCTGTGTTATTTATTCTCTGTTCTGTCAAAAAAATCGGTTTCTTCCAAAAACCGAGAATCAAATTCAAGATAAAAGCAGTTTGAAACAGGGGAAATATTGCAAATTGATGTTGTGAAGAGAAAGCACACGGGAAAATTTCCCTCTTTGGCCAGAAAAAGACAAAACTTAGTTGTCCCTCTGTTTCTAGTTTTGAAAGTTGTTGCCTTCTTCCTCACCTGAGCATTTTCAGAAGTCACTAAACACCATGCCAGGAGGTTTTATGAGAAAGGAGCCTTTGAAGTCCAACAAATTGCATGAGCACCCAGAAGTGGTGGCCCTCTTCACCAAGGCAAACTGGATGTCTTTCTTTGAGAGAATTCATGGGTATGATGAGGAGGTGACCGAGGATTTTTTAATGTCCTTAAGGCCCCATTCGAAAACACATGCTACAGTCAGTTTTAGGGGTCTGAACCTAGAGCTTACACTAGAGATAGCAGAAACAAAATCAGAGACAGCAGACAAAGGAAAAACAACAGATAGAAAGGAGGAAACCCAGAACAGAAAAGAAAAAAAAAAGACTAAACCAGAGAAGAAAAATACTATAGCAGAGAAGGCAGCAACAAAACAAGATGAGAAGAAAACCAAAACAAAGCTTGAGGAAGCAAAGCTAACAGAGGCAGAGAAGACAAAAGAAGAGGAAAAAGAGGAAGAAGAGGAAAAAGAGGAAGAAGAAAGACAACAGTGGGAGGAGGTGGATAGAAAGGCAGGATTCCATGATAAAGAGGAAGATATCACATCAGAAGCATGGGATGTCAGGGAATCCATCAGAGGCATCAAGAATGAAGAGACAGATTAGTTGCTCAGAGGATGAGCAACATGTTCAGTAAGGGGGTGATGATGAGCCCTAGAAATGGGTAATTATATGGGCTCATTTTGCCTCTTAATTCGACTTAATCCACCATTCTCATTATTTTATGCATGTTTTTTATTATATTTATGCTAATGGAGTGAATTGGGTTAGTCATTATGCCAAGAAGTCTAATGTGTGCTTTATGCAGATTTTTGGTCAATTTTGAGACAAAATCAAAGGTTTAATGAGCATTTGGCAGCCAAATTCGAGGAAGAACAAGGGAGAGGATTTGTAGGAGGGTTTCCCCTTCATTTATGGACCCTTACCTCAAATTCTCCATCAGAAACTCGAAGCACAAAGGTCCACTTTCCAAGGGGCAGCCGAGCAAGTCAAGTAGGACTATTGTTTATCTTCAGTTCTAGGAAGCCGAGTTCCTTGATTTTAGGAGGACTGTTGGAAGTCCCCATTTGTATAAATAAGAAGGCTTAGGGCCTCAATTTTTTTAGTTAGATGTTAGCCATTTGATAGTCTATTTTCACACTTTAGTGCAGCCTTGTACTCAGCTCATTTTCGAGCTCTTTTTGCAGACAATTTTGTGATGTAACTATTATTTTTTTGATCAATGAAGATGAATCCAACATTGATCTTTTCTAGGGGGCTGTAGCTCTTGGGGTTGGGCCCAACCCAAGTGCCCAGCACCTCCTTTGTGTATTTATATGTTTTTTTCTTGCATTCATGAAATAATTTATGTTGTTTAGGTTAAATCTTGCTTTGTTACTTAGGTTGCTTTTGATGATTAGAATAGTTGTTCTTGCTTCAAGATTGATTAGATAGTTTGCTACAATAACAGAAAAAGATCCAAAAAAGGCTACCAAGCAGGCCTTGATCTCCTCTCTCCCTCCTTGGGACCATGATTTCAGATCAAGGCACTCTTGCTACCACCAAAACACTATTTTTTGCTTTCCAATGCAATTGCTAGTGTGAGATTTCGAGTTGGAAGAGTTGATATCAGTTGTATTTACATGCTTAGATCTGTTCTTGCTCATTTACCATGGCTTTCTTGCATAAATTCCTCTCCATAAAGTTTTATTCAGCACTTTTCTGGTTTTTAGCTCAGATTTAGGTTAAAATAGGTAAAACTCTGTTTTTTTAGCTCTTGCTTGGGTAAGTTTTGAAAAGTAAGTGTGCAGCTCACTTGTAGAACACTCCAACTTATCATTCTTCCATCACACAACCTGCTCCAGTTCATCTCCCAAGATTTCCCCACTCATTCGCCATACTTTTCCAAACTGCCCTAATTTCTACGTTTTTGTGCAAAATTGCTTTTTTGGCCTTTGAACAAATCCAACCATATCCATCACTCTTGATCTTCATTTACAAGGTCCTAGACCCCTTGACATCTCCATCCAATGTTCATTTCCCTTCTCCCACTGTTTTTCCACCTCCAAACCTCCACAAACCACTTTCGGCCTCCTCCCGTAGATCCTCCTGTAGAACCTCCTGTAGATCCCCTACAGCCTCCTGTAGAAGTTTATGCGAGTGATTTTTTGAAATCTGATCACAGTGGAAGTCTCTAGAAGGGTACTAGGGACTTCTTAGGACCTCTCCACACCTTCCACACCTCCTACAAATGCCAAATCCATCTCCCTTCGCCACCAAACCTCTGCACAGTCACAAATAGTTAAAACACAAGCATAATAATTCTGCATAAAATTGCTCAAAAGTACAAAAAGATGATTTTTCTTCATTTTCCTTCAAAAGTAGCTTGAATACATGCATTTTACCTTTTCAGTATTCAATGGCATCCATTTCAGTAGCTTCATCTCTTTTCTTGCAAAAGTAGGGTTAGTGGGTAAAATTAGGGTTTGCTAAGGTTTGCATTTCCTTTCAGTTTTCATCTTCTTTCTGCAAATAGACTAGCCTCTTTTGAGTTAGCTTTCTTCCATCATAATTAAAAGCTTCTTCTGAGAACTCATAGAAGTTTGCTTAAGCTCCTAGCAAACTTGTGCCAACTGATCAAGTGACAACCTGCAGTAAGAGCTAGTACTTGTGCATACAACACCGTCACTTCCAAGTTTGTTATGAACTAACTAAATTAGGGAGCCCCAGGAGTTGTAGCATCATTGTTTCAATACTAGAGCTCACCAGGAAGTAGGGATGATATTCTTCTTCTTCGCCTCCCCATTAGTCTCTCAGATGGGAAAGAACTCATTTTGCCTATTTTTAGCCATGTCTTGGGTAGGTGATATAGGTTCCTCAGTCTCTAAGGGTTTTCAAAGGTTTCAGGTTGCTCACCCAAAGGGAGTTCACAGCCAGCGAAGAATAATGATGGTTGGCTTCTTCAAGGGGTGGGGGTTTTTGGTAAGGATTTCCCTTGATTATCCATACTCCTACGAGGCATGAACAAACTAGCTCTTGTTTTTTTCTGAATTTTATTTGAAGTTTTTCAAATCAATAGTAGTAATGAAAAACAATAGATATATATATATATATATATATATATATATATATATATATATATATATATAATCAACTTCTAAGTAGAAACAATGCCTACTTGGACACCTCCCTAGAAATGGCACCAAAAAGAGATGAGCCCTAGTAGTACAACAAGAATTTTGCAACTCCTAAGGCTACCAACTTAAATTATCAACCTGGGGTTTGTATAAACTTAGAGGCGACAATGCAATATGCATGATAGGTCAAGCTATACTCATGTCACCTTCTGTCATTGAATCAGATCAAGGTATGCAAAGACTACTCCTCCAATTGGCATACAAAGAGAACTTGCATGAAAATACAAGAGTCTACTCTAATTGTAGGAAGGTAAACATCATCCTAATTGTAGAAATGAAAATGTCATTCATTAAATGTAAAGGCTAACTACAATTGTGGGAAGAGAAGTACTATACTTAATTGCAGAAATGAACCATGATATTCTACTTGCAAAAATTAAACTGGTATTGTACTTGCAAAATGTAAATCATTACTTAGATTGTGAAAATTTGCTTGATAGGAAACTTGATCTAAAGAGTATGACTAGACAATCTAAGGACATAAATAAATAAATAAAAACTAGGTCTAATATATTTGCATTGAATATTTTCCCTTTTTATCACTGAGTTCAAGATAATTTAGCTTCAGTAACAGAGTCTTTACACATTGCATAAAAGAATAATATTTGTGATTCAAATGTAGAAATATGTCTACCAATTCTAATTGTTGTTATGTACTTGCAGTGAAGGAAGGATGGGTCTAGAGTGGTCCTTGGGTCTCCCCAATCATGGATTCAAAGCCTGGAGGTCATTATTCAATCCCAAAATGCAAAAATCAAGATCTTAGAGAAAATATGGCCAAGTTTAGACAATGCTACAGGATTGTTATAAGATGATATAAGATTCATTCCTTTTCTTTAGAATTACCCTGTTTTACTATAGGATTGAATTTGAGAGCATCCTGAGGGTAAGAAATTTTTTCTCAAGGTGGGAGAAGGTACATGAGGGTATGTGAATCATGTGAGGCCTTTTTCCAAGCTTAGCACCCCTTAGAGGCCCATCTTGCACAAAAGTACATGCTCACGATGTTCCCCAATAACCCTAAAAAGATTATCTCGGTGGAAGAATTTGAGAGTAGTAAGAGGTGTGAAGAAGGAAGATGGTGATGTCAAAATGGATATAGGATGAGTGTACCAATCCATGTAAGTCACTTATAGTACTTGCAGACTAACAATCAACCCCTTTTTACTCTTGGAAAGCACATAAATCTAATTATCAAATTACAACAAATCAAGATGGAAAGGATGAGTTGAATTTTATTTAATCAAGAGCTACTCTAACCTACAACATACATCTAATCTTTATGCAAAGGCATGATCTTAACTTCTAGGATGCAAAAACATAGCAAGAAAGAGAACTATAAACCAAATCCTAGAAACTTTTAAAGGAAAACAAACAAATATTTTTGGTTTGTTGTTGTAGACTCCTCACCCACACTTCACACAAGAGAGGTGGTAACCAAGCCTACAACCACAATTTTTGAAATATAACTTTTGTTTTAAATAAGGAAGGAAGGGCCACTACTCATACAATGGAAAAATAAAATACATAAGAGACACTAGGGCCTCTAGGTTGGGCCCTAACCCAAGGGTCTTAGCCCTCCAAAGTTAACTCAAATGTAGACCAATAGTGAATCTTTCATTAACATAAAATGAAGTTCAAATATTTCATATCAAAATGGAAATAACAGTCTTACATACTTGGATCTATATAGCTCTTCCTAGCTCCAAAATTTTGAATCGTAATGAGCCCTTAGTCCTATTGATTTATAAAAAGGATGACTAAGGGGAAGCCTCCTTGCAAGGAGGATTTATTCCCTCCAAAACCTTGAAAATAGTGGATCTAGTTCCCTTAGATCCTCTCACGCACTTGAGTTCATTGGCTACCAGTGAACCTCAAGCTGTAGGTGAGTGCAAGTGAGTGATTTTAGGGATTACTCCAAGTCAAAGGAGAGTAAATGTAGGGGACAAGCCTCCTACACTTCCTCTAGTTGCCTACAAACGTGCCTCTACATCGTGTACTAAAAAATGCTCTCTTGCCTGCACATAAACTGCATTAGGCCACGAAGTATGACAAGCACCGTTTAGTCTCCCTACTAAACACATTATAGCCAAAAATGTAAATTATGTGAGAAAAGATAGAATTTATGGGCTGGAGGATAGCAATATGGGCCTTAAAATATAATTATTGATGGGACCCAACAGATGTTTAAGAAGAAGCTGAATGTATAAGTTAAAGTGGAAAATTACAAAACTTGATTAGTAGCAAAAGGTTATTCCCTAGTAGAGGGAATTGACTTTGGTGAATTTTTTTCTCCCATTGCTAAGATAAGATGTATTATATTTTTTTTTTTTTAATATTGAAGTAGAACAAATGGATGTCAAGAAAACATTCCTATGTGGGGATCTAGATGAATAAGTTTACATGATACTACTAGAAGTTTTTATAGTGAAAGGAAAGAAAGTGCTACTTTACAAGCTGAAAAAGTCTCAGTATAGATTGAACCAATCACAAAGGATGTGGTACCAAAAAGTTGATACTTACATATTGGGACTTGGTTTCACAATGAAAAAAATGAATCATTTTGTGTACTTTTAATTAGTAGGTGATTATTTTATTTATGTGGTCTTTTATGTTAATTATATGTTGTTGATTAGAAACAACATGGAAATCACCAAGGAAGTGAAAACTCTCTTCTTGTCTAAATTTTACATGAAATGTCTTGGTGCAACAAATTTTATTTTGTGTATTGAAATTAAAAAAGATTGGGATAATAGTAAACTTTGGTTGAATTGGATGAAATATGTTGAGACAAAATTACAAAAGCTTAATATATAAAAATCTATATGAATTAAGGTCCCTATTCTTGTAGGTGTAAAGCTATCTGCAAATTAGTGCCCTAAGACATAGGAAGAGGAAGAGTACATGTCCCATACTCCATATGGAAATGATGCTAGTAGTTTGATGTACATAATGGTTGGTATGACACTAAACATTGCACATGCAATTAGAATTTTGAGCAAGTATATGCTAAAACCAAGGAAGGAGCATTAGACAACTATAAAGAGGATTTTCAAGTATTTGTATGGCAATATAGATTATGGAATTTTCTACCAAGGAGGACTTTGAGAAGATAGAGTGTTGGACATATATGGATTTATTGACATTAATTGGGATGGAGATATAGATCATAGAATATCTACAAGTGGTTATGTGTTAGTTACACATTAATTTGTCACATCCAGGAAAATGATGTCAAATCTAGATCTTTTTCCATCTGAAGAACTATTGTCATCAATCCTTGGAAAATATGGAAAAAATACATCCTATAAAAGATAAGAATCATGGATTACATACCTTAAAAACCCTATTTTTGGAGACCGTCGCAAGTACCAATATTATAACCTGCAACGTCACACCTTGCATAACTAACATCTTATGTCATCATCACAATTTTTCTTCATAAAAAATGCATCAGTATTTTTACATGGATAAAAAATATAAAAGGTTATGAAGCTTCCATTCTAGAAGCCTCGTGAAGGTACCTTTCCTATCAGTGAGGATATGGGCTAGAGTCACTGCCATAGTGGATCTCATCCCTACTATAGCAGATCCCATCCCCTCCATTGTGGATCTAATTCCTACCTAAGTGGATCTCAATATTTCCATCCTTGGCCTACAAATACAATGCACTCAAAGGAAAAGGGGTTAGCTTTTTTACTCTTGAATTATACTTTCACTTTGCTAAAGTATCCATTGAAGGATTTTCAATAGCCAGGATCACTAAATTCATATTACCAGCTACGGCCAGGTTCTTGCTTTTTGTGTTAAGGTGGTAAAGTAAGGTTGGTTTGAGGTCTAAAAGGATGAGTCAAGTTCGACATAGGCTATGGGCTTATACCGTAACAAAAGCAGGCCACGCTTCGATCTCGTGTGGGCTCTTTCTCCGACCGATCGATCATGGGGAGTGAGTACATCATGCAGAATGACAATATTTCTTTTATAGGTCAGAGTGAACGTGACCATCGATCGTGGAGTGCAAGGTTTGGAATTGAGGACTATTGGGAGGAAGTTAACAACATCAAGGCTTTGGTTGTAACTCTCCTTTTCATTATTAATACAAAGTATATTTCTTAACCACAAATGTTGTATCATTGTGAAAATATTGTAATGGAATTCCCTAATCATTCATTTAGAATATATTGAATATTTTGTATATAAAATTCTTTGATTAGTTGTTTACTTGTGATATTGCAAGTCTTGGATTTGAGTATCAAATATAGAACAAGAGCTACAACA